>OX411751.1:31006704-32452954 GCA_948252205.1 Orthosia incerta
TCTGCGTATTTATTGTATTAGCTGTAAGTTTTCCTAAGATTAATAAAATAAAATAAAATGTTCTCCAGGTACGCAGTACTCAAACTACTAGGCATGCGCGTATGAGTAGATGTATAAATTTAAATGAACCAAAAGGAATATGTAAGTACAATTATGTAAGTGAAAGGTATAATTATTGGTCCCTAGTTATATATCCAATATCAATAATTCAATATCATTCTAGAAGCGTTTCAAGAAAAATACACATCTGGTCTAGTTAGTTCCCTAATGCCCGCCAGCAGTGCGTCAGGCTGTTAGTCCGTTTAACAGTCTGGTAATAACGGAGAAAGCGGCAATCTAAGGCAAATACATGCACTGATCTAGTAATGATCCAAGAGCTACGCCCTCTGCTAGTGTGTAATGAGGGCTATCATGTGCTTGGGTCAGTAAGTGTTGGGTGGCCGGTAGTCAGTATGAGACAAGGTGTGATGGGTTCAGTATGGCAAATACATGCACCGATCTAGTAATGATCCAAGAGCTACGCCCTCTGCTAGTGTGTAATGAGGGCTATCATGTGCTTGGGTCAGTAAGTGTTGGGTGGCCGGTAGTCAGTTTGAGACAAGGTGTGGTGGGTTCAGTACGGCAAATACATGCACCGATCTAGTAATGATCCAAGAGCTACGCCCCCTGCTGGTGTGTAATGAGGGCTATCATGTGCTTGGGTCAGTAAGTGTTGGGTGGCCGGTAGTCAGTTTGAGACAAGGTGTGCTGGTTTCAGTATGGCAAATACATGCACCGATCTAGTAATGATCCAAGAGCTACGCCCCCTGCTAGTGTGTAATGAGGGCTATCATGTGCTTGGGTCAGTAAGTGTTGGGTGGCCGGTAGTCAGTTTGAGACAAGGTGTGATGGGTTCAGTATGGCAAATACAGGCACCGATCTAGTAATGGTCCAAGAGCTACGCCCCCTGCTAGTGTGTAATGAGGGCTATCATGTGCTTGGGTCAGTAAGTGTTGGGTGGCCGGTAGTCAGTTTGAGACAAGGTGTGCTGGGTTCAGTATGGCAAATACATGCACCGATCTAGTAATGATCCAAGAGCTACGCCCCCTGCTAGTGTGTAATGAGGGCTATCATGTGCTTGGGTCAGTAAGTGTTGGGTGGCCGGTAGTCAGTTTGAGACAAGGTGTGATGGGTTCAGTATGGCAAATACAGGCACCGATCTAGTAATGGTCCAAGAGCTACGCCCCCTGCTAGTGTGTAATGAGGGCTATCATGTGCTTGGGTCAGTAAGTGTTGGGTGGCCGGTAGTTAGTTTGAGACAAGGTGTGATGGGTTCAGTATGGCAAATACATGCACCGATCTAGTAATGATCCAAGAGCTACGCCCTCTGCTAGTGTGTAATGAGGGCTATCATGTGCTTGGGTCAGTAAGTGTTGGGTGGCCGGTAGTCAGTTTGAGACAAGGTGTGGTGGGTTCAGTACGGCAAATACATGCACTGATCTAGTAATGATCCAAGAGCTACGCCCCCTGCTGGTGTGTAATGAGGGCTATCATGTGCTTGGGTCAGTAAGTGTTGGGTGGCCGGTAGTCAGTTTGAGACAAGGTGTGCTGGGTTCAGTATGGCAAATACATGCACCGATCTAGTAATGATCCAAGAGCTACGCCCCCTGCTAGTGTGTAATGAGGGCTATCATGTGCTTGGGTCAGTAAGTGTTGGGTGGCCGGTAGTCAGTTTGAGACAAGGTGTGATGGGTTCAGTATGGCAAATACAGGCACCGATCTAGTAATGGTCCAAGAGCTACGCCCCCTGCTAGTGTGTAATGAGGGCTATCATGTGCTTGGGTCAGTAAGTGTTGGGTGGCCGGTAGTCAGTTTGAGACAAGGTGTGGTGGGTTCAGTATGGCAAATACATGCACCGATCTAGTAATGATCCAAGAGCTACGCCCCCTGCTAGTGTGTAATGAGGGCTATCATGTGCTTGGGTCAGTAAGTGTTGGGTGGCCGGTAGTCAGTTTGAGACAAGGTGTGATGGGTTCAGTATGGCAAATACAGGCACCGATCTAGTAATGGTCCAAGAGCTACGCCCCCTGCTAGTGTGTAATGAGGGCTATCATGTGCTTGGGTCAGTAAGTGTTGGGTGGCCGGTAGTCAGTTTGAGACAAGGTGTGCTGGGTTCAGTATGGCAAATACATGCACCGATCTAGTAATGATCCAAGAGCTACGCCCCCTGCTAGTGTGTAATGAGGGCTATCATGTGCTTGGGTCAGTAAGTGTTGGGTGGCCGGTAGTCAGTTTGAGACAAGGTGTGATGGGTTCAGTATGGCAAATACAGGCACCGATCTAGTAATGGGCCAAGAGCTACGCCCCCTGCTAGTGTGTAATGAGGGCTATCATGTGCTTGGGTCAGTAAGTGTTGGGTGGCTGGTAGTCAGTTTGAGACAAGGTGTGGTGGGTTCAGTATGGCAAATACATGCACCGATCTAGTAATGATCCAAGAGCTACGCCCCCTGCTAGTGTGTAATGAGGGCTATCATGTGCTTGGGTCAGTAAGTGTTGGGTGGCCGGTAGTCAGTTTGAGACAAGGTGTGATGGGTTCAGTATGGCAAATACAGGCACCGATCTAGTAATGGTCCAAGAGCTACGCCCCCTGCTAGTGTGTAATGAGGGCTATCATGTGCTTGGGTCAGTAAGTGTTGGGTGGCCGGTAGTCAGTTTGAGACAAGGTGTGATGGGTTCAGTATGGCAAATACATGCACCGATCTAGTAATGATCCAAGAGCTACGCCCTCTGCTAGTGTGTAATGAGGGCTATCATGTGCTTGGGTCAGTAAGTGTTGGGTGGCCGGTAGTCAGTTTGAGACAAGGTGTGGTGGGTTCAGTATGGCAAATACATGCACCGATCTATTAATGATCCAAGAGCTACGCCCCCTGCTAGTGTGTAATGAGTGCTATCATGTGCTTGGGTCAGTAAGTGTTGGGTGGCCGGTAGTCAGTTTGAGACAAGGTGTGGTGGGTTCAGTACGGCAAATACATGCACCGATCTATTAATGATCCAAGAGCTACGCCCCCTGCTAGTGTGTAATGAGGGCTATCATGTGCTTGGGTCAGTAAGTGTTGGGTGGCTGGTAGTCAGTTTGAGACAAGGTGTGGTGGGTTCAGTATGGCAAATACATGCACCGATCTATTAATGATACAAGAGCTACGCCCCCTGCTAGTGTGTAATGAGTGCTATCATGTGCTTGGGTCAGTAAGTGTTGGGTGGCCGGTAGTCAGTTTGAGACAAGGTGTGGTGGGTTCAGTATGGCAAATACATGCACCGATCTAGTAATGATCCAAGAGCTACGCCCCCTGCTAGTGTGTTATGTGGGCTATCATGTGCTTGGGTCAGTAAGTGTTGGGTGGCCGGTAGTCAGTTTGAGACAAGGTGTGGTGGGTTCAGTACGGCAAATACATGCACCGATCTATTAATGATCCAAGAGCTACGCCCCCTGCTAGTGTGTAATGAGTGCTATCATGTGCTTGGGTCAGTAAGTGTTGGGTGGCCGGTAGTCAGTTTGAGACAAGGTGTGGTGGGTTCAGTATGGCAAATACATGCACCGATCTATTAATGATCCAAGAGCTACGCCCCTTGCTAGTGTGTAATGAGTGCTATCATGTGCTTGGGTCAGTAAGTGTTGGGTGGCCGGTAGTCAGTATGAGACAAGGTGTGGTGGGTTCAGTATGGCAAATACATGCAGTGATCTAGTAACGATCCTGTGGCCACGCCCTCTGTTCGTATGTAATAAGGGCTGTAACGCTCCTGGGTCAGTTAGTGTTGAGTGGTGGTCAGTTTGAGACAC
This sequence comes from Orthosia incerta, assembly GCA_948252205.1. Taxonomy (NCBI): domain Eukaryota; kingdom Metazoa; phylum Arthropoda; class Insecta; order Lepidoptera; family Noctuidae; genus Orthosia; species Orthosia incerta. The sequence continues at coordinate 31,010,522 of OX411751.1, forward strand.
GCCCACCATGGGTTCAGTATAGTAAATACATGCAGTGATCTAGTAACATTTATAGTCTGGATAGGTGCTTGCCTAAGTGCCAATTGTTTTTTATTTCTATTTTTTCAAACAAAATGAATCACACTACACTAAATCACCTCCACTTCTACCACAAATACGTCATTAATGGGACACCTTCGACGAATCTATCCAGCAGTGCCCAGCTCACTCAGCAGGTTAGTGACGATTGGAGATGCACAAGTCCAGTATCTTGGTTTAACCCCGAACGATTCACAGAGCATTTCGAGAGCCTGATCCACCGCAGTGACCAGTGTGTCTTTGCATATATGTAGATGCCCAGATGTCGGACGATCTCGGTAAGAAGTTCGTCGCCTCTACGAGTGTATAGTGCGGTCGATGGAACTTTAAGGAGCGCCTGTTTGGTCAAACCGGCAAATTGCCATAATTGTGGAGGCGACCTTGACTCTGCACAGCACACGCTTCACATTGCCTTCGTGGGCCTTTGAGCGGTGGGTCTTAGTCGCCAGGATCGAGAGAGTCTTGATTTGCCAGTATTAGTAAGGAATATGCTGGCGGAGACAGAAAACTAGAGGGCAATGGCCGCCGAGTGGGTTCATGAGTGAGCCGATCCCACTCTAAGAAGAAGGAATCATCGAGGCAACCGCCTAGACGCCTAACATGCTCAAACTCCACTTGTAAAATTGAAGGCAGGCAGAACGTCGGGATTTCGGGCGTTTAGAGTGAGGACTCTGTCCATCCACCGAGTGACCTCAGGAAAGACTGTGGCACAGTGATCACGTGCTGCCGTGCACAACGAGACTCAGGGGAGATCCCCTATAGCAAAAAAGAGATGGGAAATCCCAGCAAACGATTCCCTTCGCTGGCCACCATTCTTTTAGAGAGCGGTTTTTTTCTCATAGGCTTTAGATTCGTATTCAGAGTTTCAGATTATCCTCTTTTTGGTTTCAATAGCAAATTTCTTTTTTTTTTTAAAGAATACATGCTATTTTAATTAAATCAAGTTTCGAATTTTAGGGACGCCAATTTCGAAATTTATAAACAAGCAAATATGCTCCGAAATTTCGAAACTGAAATTTCGAAATGCATACCCTATTAGTAATAATTAGTAATGACCCGAGAGCTACGCCCCTTACTAGTGTGTAATGACTTACTGAGGGCTAACATGCGCCTGGGTCAGTAAGAGTTGGGGGTGGTCAGTGTGAGACATGGTATACTGGTGGGTTCAGTATTAGGTACTGAAGAATAAAATGATTTTAAAATAATTAAATTTGATAATTTCATTAGACTTTAACCGGGTTTAGTATTGCTTAGTGCATATAGGAAGATATAATACCCTCAGGCGCTTTCACTTAATATGATAATGGATATATAGATCTCTACTCAACTCGCCCACCCCTCATTCTTATCTCATACCTCACTTTCAATATCTAATTACTTCTACACGCTAGGAATCGGCGTTCGTCTCACAATCTTTTCTTAATCTGTTCTTCTCATACTTTATTTTTATTTTTTTATTTGTAATGGGTTTGCTCTTGACTCTAGTCTAGGTCATAGGTGACAGAGACAGAGTCGACGATGGAGTGAGCTTACCCGGAAGAAACCTGTTCAGTCTAACTTTGAAGAGATTCGGGTTGAATGCGTTCGGAAACACAGACGCAGTTAGTGAGTTCCATTCATTCGCTGTGCGCATTATAAAGGATGTTTGTAAGCGCTTAGTTCGAATTGGTGAAATGGCAACAAGGTAAGGATGATAACTTGCAGTGCGTCTAGATGTCCTTCACTTCTGATGATGTTCATTCTTCCTTTATTCATATTCAATCCATTCTTCTCAGGAATGCGCTTCCTCTTGATATCAGGACGGCCACCAGCCAATATGCATTTAAGCGGAAGTTGCGGCATCTAGACACGCGGTAGCGTGTCAAGCCAAGTTCAATTAAAAAAGGAACTGGCGACGTAGCAGCTGTGTGTAATATTACACGAACCATTTGGAGCAACTTTTGTCATCTTAATAACTCAAAATCTATTTAACATCAACACATGAAATTGATAAGATGAACTATAAACCAAAATTTCACAAATGTAGTCAAATCTTGAGCTACAATTTATCCTAAGTTATCTGCTTTATGTAAATAATTCGACTATTCAAATTTAAGAAGTGCAAAACAGGGGCAGTAATTGAAGCACAATTAGTCAGTTTTAGCAGGGTTTATTAGCACTAAACATTAGATTACAAGTAGTAACTCTAAGAAGGCGTCTGTACAGTATTACAGCAAGAGCACACACACACAACAGTAGAATAAACAACAGACTCTAGCTTCGGGAGTGTTGCAAGACTAGAAAACCTTTAACATTGCATCTCAACAAGAAGTTATATTTTAAAATAGCAAATATTGTTGTTGCAGAAAAAGCATGAAATACAATTTCATGCTTTTTAAATTTTTTTTTTAGAATGTTTTATGTTCTTGTAAATAAATTTCAGGATATAGTACTTGGCACCCAATTAGATCTCAATTCTTTTGTCGGCGTTATCAACAACCGCGCATATTTTTAGTATTAATCTTGGCTCCCTTTTTCACATTTATGTTTTTGATGGGTTATTTTCTACACCAATAGCAGAGTCGTCTCAATAAAACCTCTTTCTATTACTTTATATTTTATTATATATAGGTATTTACTATAGTAAATATGTATGTATTTTAACTAAGTATACATATGTTTTTACCTATTTTACTTTAATTTTTTTTTTATGCACCGCCATGAATGCCTCAGGCATTAAGTCTGCCTATGTGTCTGTATGTTTCATGAAGTTTTAGTAAATAAATAAAATAAATCACCAACCTTCGTGGAAGAAAGCAGTGACATCATATTTTATCACCTATTATATGTAGTAGGAATGTATTGTACTCCCACGAGGGCATGTATACGGGGTGGTCTATTCATATCGTCTGGCTCATGCGCAATTAATCACCGTACTGACATGATGTATGATCTTGACATGATTGCAACAATGCGCCCGCGCCGCCGCCGCGGCTGCCGTTGCGCAGTGCGCCTGCGCGGTGTAGCGCCGTGTTGTGAGCCGTGTGGGTGCTGCTACATACACTTAGCATTATGTTATGACTAGCACATCTTTTCTAGGGCTGATAAGTTATGTTTTAACTTCCTTTTTTTGTTCATAAATAAAGATTAAAAGTATGGCACTAGGTAATAAACAATAGGGAGGGAAATGAATTAAAGTATAACATAGCACAATAGCGGGGTCCCAGCGCTAACAAAGAAAATTTGGTTCATTTAAATTACACTAGATGTCGCGATATGCATCAATATGTTATTGAATTGTGTGTAAAACCAACATTTTCTAGTTTGATCATAAAATTATATGTTCTTGTTTAATGAATTCTCTTAAGCACAAAATTAAGGAATATTGGACTCTTAATTCACATTTCAAAGATTATTAGAACGGATTATTTAAAATTGATTCCAATAGATGGTACTGTTTTAAATTTCTGAGGCATGCCACTCATTTTTTTAATTTGTATTGTAACATATTTTGCAAAAAAAAAAAAACTGTAAAAACGTGCAAAAAAAAACAATAAAACAAATCGTCACTGTATTTAAAGAAAAAAATAGTCACGAACCGAGAAAACCCTTTTACTTGCAAGTCACTGCTAACACCATCTATAGCCGTGGAACGGAACTGAACTCGAGTCCGACTAAGTACTTATTAAAATAATCAGCTTAATCAGACGAAAAACGCTAGTTACTTCGGCACAGTTTTTGTGTGGGATGAGGCACCTGTATGCTAGTATTATATTATCTGTGACGATAGTGAATTCTTTTCCGATGACTGAGTAGGTACGTGTTGGTACCAGCACATGCTTAAGCGGGGAAAATAACTGTGGTAAATAACGTCACCGGTAAATAACGGCTCATTTCTAACTGTATACTTAGTAGCTAATAGGACATAAGATTTTACCTTGTCTAAGGATCTCTAACCCAGTGACAGCCCTATCCATCCGAGTCAGCATCGCTGCGATCGCTCTATGATTACACAGTGTGAACAAGCCATTAGAGCTGTTAAGCTATTATAACCGACCGAAGGCCGATAGCTTTAATTACTACACGCGGTACTGCTTGAGGTACAGCGGAACAAATCTCTTAGCTTTATTGCCTATCAGTAGCCAATCGGAGGTTTTGAAGGAGAATTAGTAGGACGAGCACAGGAATAATTGAATTAAAATAGTCGTTTAAACAATAAAATCAAGAAAGTTTATGATAGAGTGTAATTTCCGTTATCATATTTATAGGTAAGTTACTAGTAGTGTAGGGATTGCCTGTAAGAGCAACTACAGCTAAATGAGTTATCAATCGTCAGTCATTATATCATCATCATCTGCCTGCCCTTGTCCCCTTTTAGGTACTTGGGGTCGACGCAACATGCTTTCTTCTTTCATTTCTTTCTGTCAACCATAACTCCTTCCACCGACTCCCTTTTCTTTCATATCACTCCTCCCACAATCCATCCATCTTTTCGTTGGCCTTCCTCTCCCTCATCTATTATCCACATTCCATCCACCCTTCAATTGCCGTATAACATTTATTATTTAAGTTTGTAATCTTTTACAATACAAGCTATCTATCTGTACCTTGTTAATTCCATATATTTCCATGGATGTGCCTTAATAGGTGTTGCACAGAGGAAGTCCGGGGTGGTATTTTAAGTGGTCACAGGACCACTTCTATGTGCTGATGGTGATCGCCGGGGTGATTTTGTTGAGGTAAAAAGCCCACACTCCTTAGTCCTTTCCCCAAGAGTCCAGGCGCCTTTTGAAGGATTCACACCGAAAAAATAAAAAAGTACGCCTCTGGCACACGTTTAGCAGGGATGTGCCACACACGTTTATTTCATTCCACATTAAAATTACTTTAGCTGACCTACTTCCATTCGCACCGCGCTTCCTTGATCCGATCCGCGCCAATTGGCAATAGCAGCCACTGGTGACCAGGCTGGATTGGATTATTTATGGGTGCAGGCTGTATTGGCTTTGTTGGTACATTAATTACCAACAAAGTATTGCAACGGATACCATTCATATTACTGCAATAATTCGAGCATCTTGCCACGCCATGTGAGAACAGCCCTAGGGCTTTATTGCATTTCTGAAGTGGTAATCAGAACTGATTTATTTATTTCAGTTGCTAGTAATGTAGCTTGTGAAGCATTTGCCTGAGGGTTTTGGCGCCTCATTACTCCAGTTGCAATAAGAGCAGCTGTGTAATTAGTATTTATGTTACGCTTGAGGGGATTGGGAGTTCCACTCCTAAAGTTCTAAAAATTCCTATATGGGGGGTAAGTCAAAAGTTTGTTTCCTTCTGGTGTAAGTGTAACTGAAAACTCACATTACTCTCCAGAAAAAGCTCTGACATAATTGGAGGAATGTTTGTGATTGTTCAAGGAATCTTTTGTGATTTGTTCAAGGCATTTAATTGTGTTTTTCATGAAACGCTAATCAGGAAACTCCGCCACTGCGGGATCCGGAACAGCGCTCTGGATCTTCTTACTTCATACTTGAGTCATAGGATTCAGAGCGTTGACGTTAATGGAAAATGATCGCCCGGATCTATAGTAACAATGAGAGTCCCACAGGGCTCAATTCTTGGTCCTTTCTTGTTTCTTATTTATATTAATGACTTGCCTTACCTCATAAAGGATAACCATGATATAGTGTTGTTTGCGGATGATACTTCACTTTTGTTTAAACTTAAACGTCAGCAGCTGGTTACTGACGATGTAAATAGCGCGATCTCAAAAATAGTTCACTGGTTCAATATTAACAATTTACTTCTGAATTATTGCTTTAAGTTTACCCTACCTCACGTTAGGTAGGTGAAAACTGATGTGTTGATAAAGGGCGAAGAATTGAATCCTGAAAATAGCACAGTATTATTGGGCTTAACTTTGGATGCTAAGTTTCAGTGGGGCCCACATATAGACAAATTGTCAAATAATCTAAGCTCCGCAGCATATGCTGTTAGAAAACATCGTAATTTAACTGACATATATAGGGACAGCCCGTTTAGTGTACTTTAGCTATTTTCATAGTGTAATGTCGTACGGTAATAATACCGTACCTACATAAGTTGTGGGGAACTGCCGCCGACATTTAAACTATCTTTGTTTTGCAGAAATTTATTCTGCTCCAATTAATTTTTATTTTTTATGTATTTGCATCTTGAATTTTGTTTTTTTTTTTGGATTTCACATTGGACAAGAACATTTCCTTTTTTAAGTATTATATTAATTTATTTTAATTATTGTGTATGTGAAGACTATGCGGCTATTATTTTTTTGAATTTTTCTCAGCTAGTTTTTAGGGTTCCGTACCCAAAGGGTAAAACCGGGACCCTATTACTAAGACTCCGCGGTCCGTCTGTCTGTCTATCTATCCATCTGTCACCAGGATGTATCTCATGAACCGTGATAGCTAGACAGTTGAAATTACAGATGATGTCTTTCTGTTGCCGCTATAACAACAAATACTAAAAACAGAATAAATTAAATATTTAAGTGGGGCTCCCATACAACAAACGTGATTATTTTTTTGATTAGATCATGTGAAGACCATATAGATTGATGTCTGAAATGGTCTTTTGAGGAAAGAACTAGTCAGATTGAGTGGACCTGTCCATTGCACATTTGTCAATAACCGAGCAGCTCATCTCAGAATTTAAGGAGATCAACGATTCGACGAACCGACCGCATAAATAACTCAAACTGCCAGACCATGATTTACAACCGGCCAAGTGCGAGTCGGACCCGCGCACGAAGGGTTCCGTACCATTATCGCAAAAAAAAAATTCAATCAATCTGACTAGTTCTTTCCTCAAAAGACCATTTCAGACATCAATCTATATGGTCTTCACATGATCTAATCAAGATTTTGTCTGGTCTTTAAAATAGACTATGACTTCTGAGTTTGTTTCGGCCTTTCTTCTCAGAGTAGTCAGATAGGAAACACCGACCTCATCTAGTTTTGAAAACCAACCAACTTACAGAAATAAAATCATTTATCAATCTACCTTTTTTGCTGCCTAAACTGTACATACTAATTCCTATATACCTAACCTACTTAAAACTTTAATTACCCCTTATCGTTTGCTTTGAAACTCCAAAACAGTCCGTGCTGTAACCAAACGTACGAGTAATACATACCATAACAGAAATCCAACAATTATCAACTAAAAGTAAAAGCAATGAAAGTGTAAATAATGTTGCGCGTACGCAAGTCTCGCGTCATCCCGTACTCGTTGCTTGTTATGACTGCCTGATTGTCGGCGACTGTCATTGTTGTCATTCATACCGCTGGTGCTATTGTCATAGATAATATAATACTGGCGTATTGTTTTAAGTTGTTGACACTTATGTTTGTTTTCTGTAGTGCGTATTACATCAACCTGTATTTTAATGATGGCCATGAAAATTGAGTACTCACAAGTAGATAGACGCGTAGTGACAAACAAGCGATACTGCTGAGCATGGGGTCATTGGGTTCGATTTCCGGGGCGGGCTACAATGTGGGTGTAGTGTAGGTGCCCCTCATGCCTAACCCCCGGGAAAACAGATGGTATGTTACGTGTTGTGAATTTGAATCAAACTTAGTACGTTCCTGAACATTTTCGACTTTCACGCCGTCGAGACCGCTGGGTAAATCTTTTATTAAATAAGACATTTTTAACTTTACTTTATTGGCGGTATGGAAAAGCCGGGCACACATGCATCTCAACGCATAAGAGTTCTAGGTACAACTTTACATAGGTTATTGGTGGTATCTGGACATTCATACCTGATATTACACAGACCATGAAGCATCATGGCCATGAGTAGGCTGCGTTTTGACTCCATGCTTTGTAGTTTATAACGCGTCAATAACTGAGTATATGGTAATTTAGACTTGGTGCACCGGTAGCGGTAGTGCATAACACGTATTTTTTTTACCATTTCCATTCTTTTTATATAAACTTCAAAAATGGGACTCAAAATCGGTACTGCGAATTCCAGTTGAGAACGGACCAAAGCTTTGTATAGAAGTCAAAAAGTAGATGGTATTTTGAAATCGTTTGAAGAACGCATGACGAAACCAAACATACGATACACCTTAATTAACGATATTATCAGCATGAAGATTGTAGTGCAATTTCGAGTCCATCTCGACACCGTGATCACGAATATGGTCAACTTAAACCATGTAGGTAGACTATAATCAAATCTCATAATGTTTTTGTTTTTTGTGAAAGTAATTTAATTGCATTTAGGTAAGCTAAGCTGGAGCTTGATATATGAACAATTTCGAGAAACTCAATCAAGATCCTTATGTAAAAGCAGGCAATCCTGTGACATGACTTGTAAATTTTGATGTCATCGGCTTACATTAGAAATTTGGAATTAATGAAGCAGTTCTATTGGTACATGAATTCCTAAAAACGATTAATGAATATGTAAAATTAGCTATGAGCTAATTTTACATATTCATTAAACGTTCAGACACAGCTGAGCCTCAAAGAGCATCTAAATAGTACATATTTACTGCATACAACATCGGCTATACATAGCATAAAATACCTACACCATCGGCTCAACAAATTACCACATCACTCGAACACTTAATAAAACACATTCCTATTACAAATCGCGTTGTCTCAAGTCCCCGACGAGTCGATGCGGACGGTCGCGCTCGCCATCAATAGCGAATAGCTACAGCATTTGGTAACTGTTCGTAATACCCAGGGGAGTTTGTTGTTCCACTTTCATTTGATAGACAGAGCCGGCGGATAATAGTAGTGTATATTGATGCCAGTGACACACGATCTTGATTATATTGACAGGCATTATTTGAAGTAGATATAGGTACGATATTCTCTGTTCCAAGTCTCGAAGTTATTGAATTCCTTCGTTGAATGGACGTCGATTGTGATCAAGGTCCGAAATATAGTTTGGATAGGAAAGGTTTTACAGGATTTTTTTTTGCTAAAAGGCTTGTGGCAGTTTATATTCCTCTACAATTTCCAGTCAATCACACTCATGCCGCTGATTATAAATATGTTTATATTCAAAATCAGCAGGATGAGACTAACATTCAGATGACACAAAAATCTTTTCAACACACTTGCTCATAAAGTTGCTCTAATTTCACCGCAATTAGGCAGATAATGATACCTGTTATCAAACTGTGACATTTTCATTGCTATTATTCACAAGTGAGTTATAGAGTTTTTTTATTTTATTTATTGGTTGAGTTGCTTTGTTCTTAAAAAAGTTTCGATACAAAAAAGATCGTGCTCAATAGTACAAATAAATAATTAATGTACCTATTGCTTGCTCATTTCATGCAACTTCGTATTTAAATAGATAATTTCAACTTGTACGTGCTTAATAAATAAAACTTTCACTCAAATATAAATTTTATTTGCTCTGTAATTAAGAAAAATTCAAATTCCCTATTTTGTACGTGGCTAAAACACTATCCACGAAAATCCAAAAAAAAATAAACCTTATTTTAGTCTATGGCCGATCGCCATTGTTAAATGCGCGCGCATAGGAAAACTGATTAATTTTGCCCGCCATTGCGAAAACATTTTCTCAACTCGTTTTCACTGTTGAAAATGTTTTTTTGTATTATTTTCTTCACAAGTGTGTTGAAAAACGTCGTATGATACACGTGTGTATTGATGATTACCGTCCTCGGCTCTCTTAAGACCCTCACCTACGGCTCGGGTCTCAATGGCGCCTCAGCGGTAATCACCAACATTGCACACTTGTACCTACCATAATGTACTATTATTTTGACAAATAAAAACCCGTCTGAAACATTAGAACTATTGAGATAGTTAGGATAGGAAGCAGCTGCCACCTTTTCAAGAACCCCATACTTCATATATAGTTATCCTGTTTTAAGCCCTGTTTATCATAATCACAATACCCTCATTTCTGCAAGCTAAGCGCACTGAGCTGCACAAAGCCCATCGGCCCGTATAAGTACAACAGGTACAGGTCCGAGCCGTCAATTATGTCGATGCGATCGAGCCACGCGCGCCGAGGGCGTGCACTGTGCGCCTACGCACCACAACTACAATAGAACACTTTGAAGATAAGTAGTAGAAGATCCATTCTTTGAAGTACAAAGCCGTTTTGAACATACAGTAAAGTTGACTGCATAAAACGACCATAACGAGATCGTATTCTCGTTCTGCAATACCATCTTCAAAAGTATATGCTATGGTGTCATATTGAAATGTAGCCGAAGTAATCCGGCGTTTTTAACCACTGCATTGTAAAAGGAACTCTATCAACTGGCCGATTATCCCATCATTTGTTCTTTTGAGCAACAGTGCTTATTCCAGGGACAGATCTAACGAACGAGTAAACGAACGCTATAGAAGGCCTCGACTCTTTAGCGTTTGTAAGCTCGTTTACTTACTCCACAGAGTATTTTTTATAGTAAAGGTTTAATCTTTACCCAGTATTATGAGGGTTTAGTATAGATGCAGTCAATTATTTTAGTTCTCGTGAGCTGGTTAATATGGATCTTCTGATTTTCCGTTCTTATGTGTCACAATGTTCATTAGGCTAACGGAACTGATCCTGGGTTGAAGCACAAATTATAGGGAACTGAAGCGCAATGCCCCATTATCCGCGCTTTGTTGGCAGGAACAGAGGAATGGTACAATTAAAAGGAATTATTGGTATTAGGAGAAATATTAGGTTGAAAAGTTTAGTGCTATTATAAACGCAGACGGAGCATGAGCTGAGCTTACGTAATAATTTTCAAATTAATGGAGTAAGAAGGAATGTGTCAAAAGGCAATGATTCTACCATTTTGCTCCTATAAAGTGGTTGGAATAGTGTTTCTCCGGCGATATATGTTTAACTAGCTTCTGCCAGCGGCTTCACTCGCGTGAAAAGTGTTTTCTTATCCCAAGGGAACATTATATTGTACTGTCATCATCTATCTTCGATGCCTCTAGGCTATCATGATTGTACAAACACAACATCATCGTCATAATTTCGACTTGGAATTATCTGCTGGGTATATGACATATCTACGCTTTCTTCTGCCATACTTCTCGGTTCTGGCCGTATCTCATTCAGATGTGTCCGGGGTCGTTTCAAAGAGAGTTGGATTGACGATATCATCAATCCTGCGGCAAACGTCATGGTGTAATCATACTATAATAAGTCATGTTGTCCCATCTCATGATCTATATGAGTAAGCCCTTTTATTAGTTACTAGCTGTTGCCCGCGGCTTCACTCCCATGGACCACCCCACAGTACACAATTTCGGGATTAAAAAATAGGCTTTGTCACTCAGGAATAATTTAGCTTTCTATTGGTGAAAGAATTTTTCAAATCGGTCCAGTAGTTTCGGAGCCTATTCGGTACAAACAAACTAAACAAAAAAATCTTTCTTCTTTATAATATTAATAAGTATAAGTATAGATTAACACAAAGCGTGGTACTCACCAGCGAGGCCGACCGCTGCTGCTTGTTGAGGTCATGCTGGCTGCGCGAACGGTCTTCCCCCGCGTCAGAGAACTGTCCAGACTTGCGGCTGCAGACAAATATACATTATCAGTTGACAGTAGTTAAAGCTATCATAGCTTAAAGAAGGAAAGTAAGTGGAAGTAAGGACCTTCAGACGTGACGTCGCCGACAAGAAATAACAACCACTTCTCTACAAGGTGTCATTGGTTTAACTGAAAATTTTGTTCTCAACATTATTTTATTATAATCGGAAAACAAACAGTATTAAAAACTAACAAATTTTACATCAAATTAACCAATTACATGTTTTCGCATTTAATTTACTATGATGGCAAGCATGTTAGAGAAAAATAAAAGGAATATGTTTATTAAATTATGAAGACTAAATCATCTCATGAAATCGCGAAAAACATCAGCAATTTTTTTTTTCATATTTATTAATCTTTGTTCATAATCATCATCATGGCTGTTTTCGGTTATTACTTGTTACAATTAGCTACTAAAATATACAAGGTTTGTATTTAACTGACCATAGAAACTTAATTGAACACAGTTTTTTTTTTTATACACCAGATGAAAGGGACTCTTATGAATCCCTTCTGCTAACAAGACATAGATCAAGATACCTCATCTGCATGGCTTATTGTGTTAACACAAATTGCCACGTTACAGAATTCATAAAAAAAAAAAGTTTTCTTTTTGGGCTCGATTTGTAATTTTAATAATTATGATGTTCCCAGTTCCGTCCAATTTCCATACTTCCAATCCTATCAAAAGTCCTTGAGAGTGTAGTTAATAATCAGCTGTCTCATTACCTTTCCTCTAATGGCCTGCTAAGTCCTTATCAATCGGGTTTCCGTCCTGGCCACAGCACTGTATCGGCCTTAGTTAAAATTACTGACGACATCCGACTGGCCATGGACAACAGGCTCCTCACAATATTGATTCTACTGGACTTTAGCAGTGCTTTTAATTCAGTCGATTTTGACATCCTCTTAGGAATCCTATCCTCTCTAAATGTATCTCCTTCTGTGATTACGTGGTTTAACTCTTATCTTCGGGGTCGCTCGCAGTCGGTTCGCTCAGAGGAGGTTTCCTCTGACTGGTGCGATCTCGCTTCGGGCGTTCCTCAGGGTGGCGTCCTTTCTCCTCTTCTTTTCTCGGTTTTTATAAACGCTATCACTAAGGTCTTATCTTCACACTATCACCTCTATGCAGACGACCTGCAGCTTTATCGCCACTTTAAATTTGAAGAGGCGACTGGAGCTATCGATGCCATCAATAGTGATCTTGAAAATATCTGTCAATGGGCTAAAAGTTTTGGACTTTTGGTGAACCCAGCAAAATCACAAGCTCTCATTATTGGTGGCAGATACTTCGTCAATTTGTTGAGTAACCAGTCTCTTCCACCTGTTTTGTATGATGCCGTCGCTTTAGCCTATTCTAAAAAAGTTAAAAATTTAGGGGTTTACTTGGACAACACCCTATCTTGGCATATTCACATTGCAGAAGTAAGCAGGAGGGTGTTTTGCTCGTTTCGGTCTCTTAAACGTCTCCAGAAGTTCCTGCCTTTTCCAACCAAAGTTACTCTTGCTCAGTCTCTACTTCTTCCTCTTCTTGACTATGCTGATGTCTGCTTTCTTGATGCGACTGAGGAACTCCTTGATAAACTCGAACGTCTGCAGAATTTGTGCATCCGCTTCATTTTTGGCCTTCGAAAGTACGACCATGTGTCGGAATTTCGGAAGCGGTTGAAGTGGCTGCCTATTCGACAGCGCCGAGATATCCACACTCTATCTTTACTCTTTTCTGTTCTTCACAATCCTAAATCTCCTTCGTATCTGCGAGAGCGCTTTGAGTATCTTGTTCCGAGAGGAAAACCTTGCCGTTCCTCATCATCTCTTCTCCTTCGTTTTCCTCCCCATTCCTCAAGCCGTTACGGTGGATCATTTACTGTTCGTGCTGTTCGCCTCTGGAATACTCTTCCACATTCTATACGCGACAGCGTTTCGTTGGAAGTTTTCAAGAGAAGAATAAGGGAACATTTCCTATCAACATGACGCATATGTATTTATAAATCTAAGATTTTAGTTATGTATTTTATTGTAATATAGTATGTATTATGTTTACACGTAGGTATCTGTTTAGTTTATTTAGTATGTAAGAATTTTTAATACTCAATGTTTTTTAACTTGGAATTTTGTTGTGCACTTGGATCACTGTCCTCATACGCAAATTTCCTATTACAACTGAGGTTTGCTGTTAGAAAACCCAATTATGGGTTAAGCTCGCCTATTTACATAACCTGTCCATTGTATTTGTATCTTCATGTTATGTTTTGTGTGCAATAAAGAATAAGAATAAGAATAATAAGATGGCTGCCACAGCTAATGTTTTTCCGACCTTTGTTTAGTGAAAATTACACACATGAATTTTGTTTGTATAATTTTAAATAACCGCTTGCACGACCGGATATTATTCAAGTAGAAGGTCGAATCGTTTATAATGTTACAGTGTTTTTGTTCCGGATTCAAAACATGATTTCTTTGTTCATCTGGCTTCATTGTGTCTTAATCGGTTTCGTGATTTTTGTTTACACAGAGAGATTTTTAATAATTATTATTTAAGAATGAGAAAGTCTTGAGTACGATGTAGTGCAGGTAAAGATCAGAGATACGATGGATGGAACATGTGAAATATTAAGGTGCTCCCTCACTTCGAGCATTTATTTGTACCTAATGTAACGTTACAGAGTGGAGCTTTAAATCAATGAGGGAGGAGAACCGAGCATTACAGTGCGCAACTTGATGATACAATATATTTACTATTTTGATACAACTTGGCGTATATTGCCACGTTTAGCACAGCGACCGCTGCGTTTCGCTGCATTGTGGAATCAACTAAATGCTCGAAATCCAATCTAATGTTACATTACAGACGAATGCTCGTCAGTCAGGGAGGCAATATTGTAATGTAATGCTCAAAGTCGAATCTGAAATGTTACATTATAGGCAAATGCTCCAGGTGAGGTAGCCTTTAAGGTTACACTGGTCGATCATTCTTCCATGCAAACGTACTCTTGCGATTACTCCACTGTTTGACTATGTAAGTACGTTCAAAATAAAAAATGATATCTATTTGTCTCATCATTATCTAGCCATGTATGGAAAAAAAGTAAAAAAAGAAAATATTTGAAAGTTATGGGCGTCGAAAGTTCCACATTTCGACACTAATTTTAAAGAATTTTTGGGCGCAAATAAATACCATAAGAAGACGGAAAATTGCAAAAGGCCATATAGGGATAGATTAGTAGTTCAACAATGCAAATAATTTTATTTTGAACAGATACGTTTAGTCGTTTTTTCATGATATCCAGACTCCCAAAGGTCTGTTTATAAAATTTCGCGCACTCGGTTTCGTCCCAAATCTTTATCCATTTCGCTACAAATTTGCAAAAGTGCTCATCACAGCATCTATCTCTATCACAAAATTGTTCGTGCCGTCGACTAGTGTACCCTTAAAGATGATATAGCTAGAAAGAGGTGACTGCTGAGATGATGACTAATTAAGAAGGCGAACTCAATTAAAAATGTAATAAAGCCAAATGAGTGATGATGATGAACATACAGAAAAATTTTAAACCCTTCAAGAATGTTTGAAATGCAAATGTTCTCAGATTAAGATTAAGTTGATCATACCACTAAACAATAGGTGGCATATGAACTAGAAGCATATAAAGTATCACATTTAGCTCACAATCCGGCTCAGAGCCTTGAGACAGAAGCTCAGTAACATTGCTATGATGAATGGCATACAGAGACAAAGGTATGTCCAGTATCACAAAGAGTAATTTATATGTAGATATGATTTAAAGCATTAAAATGTTCTTAAAATAATTAAGAGAATAGTAGTTTTGTGTCTATTGAATATTTTTTATGTAATTTTGGCCTTGGGCATATTATCAAATTAATCGTTTGTTTATTTTATGTTTAATTCTTGTTAAAATATTTTGTTACAAAAATTACATAATTGTGAGAACCGAGGTGAAGCAAATAATAAAAATACATTAAGTTTATTTATGTGTCATTATTTTATATCTATTTGTAGAAAATTGTGAACTGTGTTGCCAAATATTACCCAACTCGTGTGTTTGGACTAAATAACGATTCTGAGAAAACCTGCCTTTTTGTTAAAGCATATTAAATGGTTTAGTTAATAAAATAACTAAAGTCAACTCTGGGAATGCTCGGTAATTTTTCACAAACTAGGTTTCCCACAGTTGACATTCGTTTTATTGACATTTGTTAAACCTATTTTATGATGACATTGTCTGCATGTGTCTTATTTCAGACTAATTAGTTTTAATAATTAAAACAGCTGACTTGAATAGTTGATGCCAATTTCCAAAGCTAGTAATAGTTTTAGATGGTTTTTTTTTAACAATTCTCAATAGTTTAAATTCAATTCAATTCGATTCAATTCATTTATTGCATCAAATATGGTAGGTACATAAAGTTCTTATATAAAATATTTAGCAACACACATTTGGCCAATATACAGCATGCAATAGTACAAGTTTTAACACTTAAGATATTAATTAGGTAACTACATTATGTCAATTTATGTGTCTACTTAAAAATTAAATATATCTGTGCTTTAGTGTATAAAATTTACAGGGACACTTTTGAAAGAACTCATCTATTGAATAAAACACTCTTGTAACAACCACTTCCGCAACGCAACACAAAGCTTATTGAAGGGTAGTTGAGTAATTGACCCAGGCAAAGCATTGTAAATTAGGGGAACCATGTAAACGCAGCTCCGCCGAAAAAGTTCTAGCTTTGGAACGGGCATTTCAAAATCTAAGTGTGTAGGTTTCCTTTTATTTGTGTTATTTTTCCGTTCAAATAGTTCAAGATTGGACCTCACAAACCTGGCAACTTCGTAAATATAAATGCATGGGACTGTCAATAGATTGTGCGACTTGAACATAGGCCTGCATGAGTCAGACCACTGCATATTGAATATCGCACGTATACATTTTTTTTGGGCGATGAAGATCTTCGCCATTTCGGTAGAGTTTCCCCACACAACTATGCCGTATCGTATTACTGAGCAGACGTATGCGTGATACACCATTATGGCAGTACGCAAAGATGTAATATTTTTAATTCTTCTTAAAGCAAATACGAATTGATTAATTTTTTTTGAAATTATTTCGATGTGATTCTTCCAGGTAAAATGCTCATCTAGTGTTACACCCAGGAATTTTGCATTACGTACCTGTTTTATATTATTATTGTTAAGTGCAACATTAAGGCGTACAGGTTTACTTTTAAATGTTTTGCAAAGAAGCACATTAGTTTTAGAAATATTTATTTTTAATTTATTAATGTCTAACCATTGTATAATGTCATTTAATGTTTGCTTAATTTCAATGTCAAAATTTTGAAAATTTTTACTTTTAATAATAATGGTGGTGTCATCGGCGAACAATACACACTGATGTTTTATTGACTTAGGCAAATCATTTATGTAAAGAAGAAACAATAATGGTCCCAAGATACTACCTTGTGGTACACCACAGCAATTAGTCCGTGGTTCAGAATCAAAATCTTCTAAATTGTTATTTAATTTGTTAAATTTTGTTAACCTCGTTACCTGTTTTCTGTCAGTTAGATAAGATTGAAACCATTCCTTTGCCGGACCTCTGATACCGTATCTATCAAGTTTTTCTAGAAGCCGCGCATGATCAACACGATCGAATGCCTTACTTAAGTCTAAGAGCAGTGCACAATTAGGTAATTTATCATTAATATTCGTCATCATTGCTTTCACTAGCGTAAATATTGCCAAAGTCGTCGATTTATTTTGTCTAAACCCGTATTGCTGATCGACAAGAATGTTGTGTTTAATAAGAAATTTCATCACTCGCCTGTACATAATTTTTTCAAAAATTTTTGATATAATGGGAGTGAGAGCGATAGGTCGGTAATTGTCAACGTCTGATTTTGACCCTTTTTTGTATAGTGGCTTTATCAGAGACAGTTTTAGCCTATCAGGAAAGCGGCCCTGTTCCAAGGATAAATTGACAATGTGAGCCAACGGCGATGCTATATGTTTAGCTACTTTTTTAACGAGCTCGGTTGTGATGTTATCATACCCAGCCGATTTCGTGTTTTTTAAAGACATTATAATACGATATATTTCAGAATCGTTAGTAGGTTCTATAAATATACTTTTGTCATTTGATTCTATTTTATGTATGTCAGTTTTATTATTTTTATACGTAGAGCAATTATCATTATCATTAGAAATGTCAACAAAGTGATTATTAAATTTATTAGCAATGTCAGATCCAGATGTCAACGTAGTACTACCATCAATAATATTACTGATATATTCCCTAAACGGTTCGTTACCCATGTTGCGCTTTACAACATCCCACGTGGCCTTAATTTTATTACGAGATAAAGAAATGTGTCTTTCATTACACAAGGACTGTAGATTATTCATGCATTTCCTTAATAATTTAGAATACGCTTTAAACTTACTCTTATTTTCGTTACTTTTATTTAAGTAATACTTGTACCTTAATGACCGCTTAGTATTACAACATTTCCTTATACCTTTTGTTATCCATTTAGGTTTACCACTATTGTGTTTCATTTTAACTCTAATACAAGGGAAACATAGCTTATAAAATAATGTCAACAAATCATGAAAAAAATCAATCATAGTATAACGTGCAAATTATAATGTTTCAAAATATATTGCAACCTCTTTATAAAATTGATTCGTATCAATTATTTAACAGATCCACTGCATTTAGTAACAACAAGGAAATTAACAAATGTTAAACAATCGAATAGATTTCATTTAATAATCAATAATGAATCACTCAAACTTCGAATTAAGACATTTCAAAAGGAATCAAATGTAATTCAGTGGTAATTATATCAATAACAATAGTTTAACATTACACATATCCCGACGATATCTGCGATTAACTTTACAAACAGACATATTTGATTCGAATCGCTTGATTTATGGGTAGCGGTAATATTATGTTTAATTATTGCAATCACAACTTGATGGATTGAAAACTTTACGATTGTGGTGCAATTATTTCTACTCACAATACTACTAATTGGAGTGTTTACAGAATAAAATAAGATACAATACTTTATATTATCGTAGACAATAGAATATACATTACTGTACACCAAATATGTTAAAGAACCTGTAACGTAGTAAAAAACTTTAGGCTCTTCCTTTTCTTCCAAATTGGCTTAGCTTATTATAATGGACCAGTTAACAAATTTATCTCCTGACTTATCTTTAAGATGAGGACATTAGAAGTTTCTCATAAGCATAATCCATTAAAAAATTCTCCGAAACTCATCATTACCGGAGAAAAACACATTAAGCTTAAACAACTTTTTCTTGGTCAAACCAGATTATTATCTTATTAATCAAACGCTGTTTCGTATTAGGAGGACATGGCCACAGTCTAACGAATAGTGTAACAAATGGTCCAGAATATTGCTGCGTTGGTTATGAGCTTGCGCTGCACCCACGCAGGCCCGAGTCAACCCGAGTTGAGCCGAGTCGTGGACGATACCCGTTCGGGTATGGTAATCGAATTGCTCGATTCTCTGCATTCCAAGACGGTCCGCCACCCATATCAGAGGTATGCTGAATTGTTAAGCTTTAAAGCGAACTTTTAGCAGCAAATGTAGTTGAGTTAAACTTAAGGGCTAGCAAGGAACAGGGCCCGATCTGAAGGATATCGCTTTCAGAAATAAAATCCTTGACGTTTGTATTCTTATCAATGCTACTTGGGGACAGGGGTTGAGGGTTATATTGACGGTGCGGCGGCGCTAGTATAATATCTTGTAGTATGTGGGCCCTAAAAATACATTAGCCACCTTAAATCTTTGGCAGCGATAACTTGCTATATGCAAAATGTTGGCGCACGCTAAGTCCACCTCTACCTAAACCTTCGCAAAATACAGATATGATTTAATGTTACATTACCTGCAGGCGAGTTTCCGATGCGCGCGCCTGGTGCCGCTGATCATGGACAGCGTGCTCATCACCGCGGACATGGCGGCCTGCTGCTGTGGGCATGTGATCTGAGAACAACAACAAATATTCTATTAGTTCTTAGTATCTTAAACCCATCTAGTAGAAACAGTAGATAAAACAGAAATTTTGAGTCATCATTTTTGTGTTAAGTGTAGAGATAAAGAGATGTTCATAATTGACAAAGGCCCGTATTTCGGATGCCCATGCTCGACTCAAACTCAAAATTGCTAACACTACTCAATGCCACTGTAACGGTTGGGGCGTCTAGAATCTTGGACTTGAGCAAGTTAATTTAAAAAAAAACAAGCCAACCAATCACTGTCCATTGCCAGTTTGAGTTGAGTTGAGCATGAGCATCTGGAATACCGGAAATTCTCACACTCTCGAAGTAGATATAGCCAGAAAAAAATCACCCACATCAACAACCAGGAACACCTAAGTCATCTAATTTCACAAATATCCTCTAGTGGATATACATGTAAGACGCATGTAAGGTGTAAGTCCATAAACCAATACAAATACATAGGACAAGTAGGACGCCTGTCGGCCACAACTTACGGCGACAAATTGTGAGCCGAGACGCCGCAAAAACTGCGCGCGCGCCGCCGTACTACACTTGAATAGAGATGAGGCGAGGATAAGGTGCTATACAAAGTGTATTAACACTTTGCAGATTTCATCTATTTTTGCAAGGGTTTTTTGCTGGTTTATTCAAATTGTATAAAGCCTAGGACTGCCATTGCGAAACCAAATAAATAAACAGTATTTCTATTTAACACTACTGTTTCTTTTCCTTTACGATTTTATGTTGGTTTTAGGATCAAATTAGATTTAGGGAAAACTTGGGCTGTTTGTCTATCACACGAATTGCAATGATATACTCCGGGTTGTTGACTTCAAGTAGAAAACTTCACTTGCTTTTTGGCTTGTCGTAATGCCGTAATGTTGGCTTGCCCTTTGATATCTTCGCCGAATTTGGGCGTTATTGTGTCGCTGTTTTTGCAGCCTCATACCAAAAATAATTATGTGTCTGTCCTCCACATTCTCCTCTGCGACTCTTGATAAAAAGTCGCGTGTCTGGTCCACCGTGGCCACCTCCAATGCTCTGCTGCAGGGGCGCAATTGTATCTCGTAATTCGTGCGAAGTTTTTGTTGCTCCCCGGCAGCGCGTGTAATGAAGCCGTTTTATTATACGCCCCTAATTTGTTTTATAATATGTGCACGCCTTTTGTGTGTAATTATAATAAGAGAAATTTAGAAGGAGGTTGATATTGATATTGGTTTGCGCTATAACATTTTTTGTCGCTTAATTTATATAGGCTTTGATTACATCGCTTGTATTGCTTCAGTTTCATGTAATGTTGTGAAAAATATCTCAAAGTTTTAGTACAAAGTCTATGCTTTCTTTAAAATGAAATAGTTACCTATATTAAAATGTAATGTTTTCACAGCTTTAGATTTAAAAAATCAATTTCATCATCTGCCTAGCCTTTTTCCCAACTATATTGGGGTCGGCTTCCAGTCTTACCGGATTCAGCTAAGTACCAGTGTTTTACATGGAGCGACTGCCTATCTGACCTCCACAACCCAGTAACTGGGTAACACGGTACCCCTTGGCAAGACTGGTGTCAGATCTCAAGCTTCTGACTACGTGTAACGACTGTCAAAGATCTTCAAATGACAGCCGGGACCAACGGCTTAACGTGCTTTCCGAGGCACGGAGGAAACTCGGTATTTAAAAATCAATTTATTCTTTTAAATTAATTTGACATTTAAATATCGATAGCAGCAATTTGTTCTCATTATTTATTAATCGTGTCAACGGATGTATAAACTTGTCGCTAACATTTCGCATCAAAATTTATTAAGAGAAATAAAAATATTTATAGGGAAATTAAATAACGCTTTGATAGTAAAATAGCTCCAATAAAAAGATGAGATAATCGTTAGATGAGTCACAAATGAAATGGACAAATATTTGTCTTGATCTTGTTAAACAGTGTCAAATCATTATTTCTACATATTTCATGGCCATTTTTATTTTGTTCTGGACAATATTTTGTCAAAGATTCGTTCTCATTTTATATTATGTGAGAGTAATATTCAGCCAATTAGTATTTTAAACTATTTTTAAGGTAAAAACAATCAAGGTTTGATTGCAATAGTTCGTTTGTTATGATCGTGCTCAATTGGCCACGGCTCTGCTTATGCCTGAGTGTTTACTAGCGTGAAGGGGCGCGACTAATAACTTACTCAATTAACAATAAAACGAGCTTGTGTCGGTGGAGACTTGCCAAACGTTTGCACTTGATTGAGCAAATGTTGCGGATTTGTCGATGATTCCGAATCATTATAATTGTTCGACTCGATTTGAAGCGGTTTTAGTTTTTGTTATTGATTTTAGATGATGAAATGAAAACTATTGTTTTGCAATTTTCAACGATTAAATTCCAGTACAAATAAGAAGTAATACATTTTTCTATTTTCGTCAGCCTCTCTAACAAGTTATGGTATGAAGAGGTAAACGCTCGAGTGCATTTCCTCTTGTTCCTCTTTTCTTCCAGTTGGATCGAAACAGAAGAATAGAACTGTAACTTTGGATTTATTTGATCGTGATCGTGTCCATTAAAATTACAGTATCAACATTTCCTAAAACGGGAATTCGGCAGGGACCACCCATGGCTACTGCCAAATCGATTCTCTGTCAAGAAACTGAGACGAATTTAGGAATTTGCGCGAAATTAATGCCTACTGAGTACAGACGTTCACAATTTCTACTAATTAAATGCAATCCAACCTTCGGTGTATTATTTTATTTTAATCCCGATCAAACCCATATAAGTCCTAATCGATCAGATTTGTAGAGTGTGTGAAATCAAAACATTATGACGAATTATCTAAGTCGTGTAAAAACTTATACGTATTTTTGGACCACCAACCACAAGATCAACAGCTTGTCAGTTCCGTCATCATTATGTACCATCAGCTGTTGGAAATAGTTCCTAAAACACAGACATCGGTTGCTCCTGACTGCGCAAGTGCCCAGCAATTACGGATGGATCATGGATCGCTTCTTCGCAAGACGTGTATTTCGATTGGAAGCGCATTTATTTTAAACACAGCGTTTTATGACTTAATCAAGAATTATCAGGATGTACCAGGGATGCCCAGAGTAGATATTACTGGTATGATGGCGGAATATAGTGTAGTAAGTAGTCATTATATGAACTGAAATTAGTTTATTTATTTCATAGTTTTGGTCGGTTTCAGGATAATGTGTTATCTTATTAATTTTACGCGACTCTTAGCTGCAATCAATATTATATTGGTAGAGTACAAATAATTATGGGGATTGAATGATTAGGATAGTGATAATATCGGTAAATGCTTTCTTAACATTTCAGTACTAGGTATATATTTCAAGAAGTCACATAATCTCTTAAGTAACTACGATTAAGAATACGGTCATTACGAATTATAGACCAATGCTTGTATTTCTTGACATCATGGCACAATATCCGCAGTAGAATAGCTATCATTACTATCTCTATAGCCTTAACAACCCTGGCAAGACATAATTCCTCGTCGTTTGAAGGATAACGTAATGAATAGTTACTCAAATTGATTTTTAGATTGGCAAGCTTACGGTGTCAGATCGAGACATGACTGATGATAATATTAATTAAAATTGCACTGATGACTAGGTGTTATAAAAGCTATCAGGCAATACCAATTAAAATATTGTTGGGAAAGACGAGGTATTTATGGTTAAGACCGTGCCATTAAAGATATGACGAAGTAAGTACGACGTTGAGCTGGCGGATGCCAAGCTACACAGCTTGGCTCATCGCCGCAAGGTTGCCTGCTTGTCGGTCTTTTACAGACTGTACTTCGGTGAGTGTGCTCAAGAACTCCACAACCTCATCCCACCAGCCCCCTTCTACCATCGGACATCTAGACGCACTGCAAGTTACCATCCTTACCTTGTTGCCATTCCACCAATACGCACCAAGCGCTTCCAAACATCCTTCATAATGCGCACAGCGAATGAGTGGAACTCACTACCTGCGTTTGTGTTTCCGAACGCATTCAACCCGAATCTCTTCAAACTTAGAGTGAACAGGCTTCTTCTGGGTAAGCTCGCTCCATCGTCGACTCTGTCTCTGTCACCTTTGACCTAGACTAGAGTCAAGAGCAAACCCATCACAAATAAAAAAAAAAAAAGTAAAATAGAAAATTTGCCGATATTCGTACAAATAATTTTACATAATTTAGATAGTGATTCAGGTCCTGATTTCGCAGAACAAAACGTTACACCTACTAAGTGCACTTAAAAACACGCCATATATTAGTGTGGATGGGGAAGCTTATTGCCATCTACCAAACACAAATTCTGGATCCGTGCCGAGTTCAAGCTACACTAAGTAATTCCTTTTGAGATAAACACGCAAAGTATTTAGCGTATAAACTGTTAGCTTCAAAGAAAAATCCCTATGTCCAGATGATAGCTGATATCGTAATTACAAGTCTAAAATTGCTTTGTATGGTTCCTATCTCCCAGTCGCCCGAGGGCTGGTAATGTCGGGCTGTCCGACTTGACGGCAGCGTGTGCCGTAATGAGGACGACCGTATCGCGTGTCCGTGAGTCCGTGACTTACTCGGCATTACTCAGCATTATGCTGGCATTCCGCTAGGAGTAATGTTAGGTCATAAGTACAGGTTGTTCTGCGTGAATGTTGAAGATAGGAGGAAGTGAAATGATAGAGGGGCTGGACTTGTATGACGAGGGAATGATGATCGTTGAAATGGGTGAGTGTAGGTTGAAACTGCATACCGGCAAGTGTAGCGATGAAAAGCTAAAAAGGTCGCCTGAGTAAATACGACAGGATGTGTAAAGAGAAGATGCTATCATGAGAATCATCTGTCATCCAATCCATCACTGAGCATTTAAGAGATGTCGACTACCAGCATTTAAGGTTCTTGTGTTGCTCCATCGTCGACCACATCATCGCTTACCATCAGGTGTGATAGTGGTCAAGCGCAAGCCTATAGAAAATAAAAAATAAACGCCCCGGCCAACCACTATTAAGGTCACCTTAGAATTTATATTTCCTAAAGCCAATCTCGTTTTTTCCATGAATTTCTAAACCACCACGGCCTCTTAGCACCTCATTATCTATGTACAACTCATAATCTGTCGAAACTCTATGGTTTTTGTAGAACTTTTCCCATTCGGAGCGCGGGCTATAAATTGCTTGAGAAACACATTAGCCTGATTCTCGTTAGTTAGTAGTCGAGAGAGATAGAACTCGCTCGTTTAGTTTACACGTGAATATAATACTGAGAAGAAAAGGCTGTTAAAATACTTGGAAATCTGTAGCGTGTTAAGTATTTGTTATTGCTGAGAATGCGTCAGTCGAGTTGAGCGTGTCGAGGGATACCGTTGTGAGCTTCTGATGTATGATGCGATGACAATGTCAAATCTGCCGCGCTAGGTGACAAGACAATGCTGTCGTTCGTTTGAAGAACATGCATAAAGTTTGTATTTATTCTAGCTAATAATAGGTGGTGATGATACAAACAGAAATAAATGCACACCGTCCGTGCTTCCGTGAAAAGGTCTTTGTTGCAAAGATCAGGTATGTTTTACCCGACTGCCGAAGAAGGGGTAGTGTTTTTATTAGTCTATGTATGTATCTATGTATGTAATGTATGTATGTATATTTGTTCCTATGTGGCGTTTCAGAGACCAAACGTGTTGACCGATTTTGATGATTCATACGTCAATCGATTCGTCTTAAACCTTGCGAGTGTCACTGGCTACATTAAAATTGGAAATAGAAAAAAAAAATGGTGGCTTTTGGGCGCCATATTGTGGGGTGACAATTTTCTTTTTTCTTCCAAACCCATCGTGTGGGGTATCAAGAGGTGATTTCAAAATAATATAACACTTACGTGTTTAAATATACCTAAAATTAAAAAAACCCGACTGCTTAAAAAGCGAACTAAAAAGACGTAAACAAGAAGAAAATCATGCTGTGCAGTCGGAGGATACATATTCGAGACCTGGCTTACGAAAACCAGATGTATCCTCCGACTGCACAGTCGGGTTTTTTATCCTCTTTTGAAGCCAAACCTACTTAGTTGCTACAAATTTGTAATGATATATTCCCCCAGTACCTAAGATCTACCGGCGTTATTTTCTAAAAGTTAAATGTGCAAGGTCCTTTCACATTCATTCATTTTTTTTTTTTGGGCATTCTAGGACCTTGTTACATATTACACTTAATACATAGGTCATGGCTAGCTTTGAATTCAGTATGTCTTTACGTCTTTGTAGCCTTGACCCCTAGAATAGAATAGAATATTATTTATTGTACACCATAAAAGTTACTTATCTTATCTATTTTATAAGAAAAACTTAATTACACACACAGCCACAGTTGCAGTAAATAAATGTGCCAGTGTTTTTTTTTTTATAGGAAAAGTATATTATCTTTCAGTACCTACTATGTTAGCCCGGCAAATGGCAATGTAACAAGAGCTATATCATCAATTGTTTACGGCCCAAATTGGTTATATTGTCAATTACGCTTAATTAAGTCGTTTGATCAGAATAGAGCAACAGATGGGGCTCAAACTCAAGGACGTCTGGTGCTTGAGTCAGTTGAATGTGTTGAGATGCTACTGTAGATAAAAGAAAGGAGAGGGCAAGTTTGTTGTTTGTTATTTATTTGTTTACCCTCGCATTGAAACCTTGCAGTAATTACACCAATGGAGCACAAACTTATGATAAACATACTATAAGTCCAGGTTTCCTCACTAGGTTTTCCTTCACCGTTGTCAGAAATGTCCAAGAAAAACTTAGAAAGTACATATTAATTGAAGAAGTCACATTGGTACTTGCCCGGATTAGAACCCATGACCTCAAGCACGGGCGGCGAGGTCGTAGCCATTAAACCACCACGACATGTTAAAAGTTATGGCGATGGTTGATAGTTTTCATAAACCGGTTTAAAATTGTGAGTGAATCTTCACATGACAGCGTCTGCAATCATTAGAAAAGGAAATTGACAGTAATCGAATTACATAGACCCTTCGTAACTGCAATACAAAATGAATTACTTTATTTATCGTCTCCCAATATCGATAACTCGGATATTACGATGTCCGCTAGGGGTGGTAATAATGAAAACGCAAGTAATGGCGTCATGTGCGGACAGACGGCAGATTGATGGCTCGTGGCGATGGCGATGGCGCGCCGGTTGCCACGTAATTATACGTCACCGACAGGGGTGGTAAACTGCCACTGACAGAGTATCATACCGAGACTTTTTGCTGCACATGGTACGGAACAAAAAGTAGCTAATAGATTGAGCAGCAGATAAGATCAGACAAGCGTTAATAGGAGCAAAGTATAGTGTTCTTAACATGCTAATAGTGTCCTGTCAATAGATTAACTCTTAGTTGTAACGTTATAGTTATCATAATTTTGTGATTGGAATTTTGAGCCACACGGATGAAGAGGAGAATGTTTTAAGTAATGATGGATAGCTTTTTTTAAAATACACTTATTATATTTTTTTATTAACTACCATTTTCAATAATTAAAGTAAATATATTTAAGTATAACTTGAGTGAATAGGTACGTTAGTTTTAGGCAAGCATGCTCCATCGTAGACCACGCCATCGCTTACCATCAGGTGAGATAGTGGTCAAACGCGAGCCTGTCAATAATAAAACGGACAATGCCATCTTAAACCTATGTTGGGTTGGGGACTTGGAGCAACCCTACAGTACCATCAGACAGATGACGCTGTGCGTTCTGTCTTTGTAAAGATATAATAATAGGAAGCACTTAATGGAGCTCCAGTCCACAGCTATTCAGCTGGGATAAGATATGTGTCTCGCTTTATACTGAGCCTATGAGTTAGCGCTGAACGTTATATTATATTAAACTGAATGCACTTCTCAATGGATTAGACACACACGGTCGATTTTGAAAGATAAAACAATAACACAACATCATCTATATTGACGAACTTAGTTGCTAAGTATTGAAGGATTGTCTTATTATTCAGCAGTGAAGAAATTCAAGTTTATATAATCTATGAAACACCTGGCATAAGCAATGAAGAATTGCTAAGTAGATAATGAACAAAATATGGGATGGGTAGATAGTCAGCGCGAGCACAATAATTCACCAGGGCTGTTTTTTTTGTATTTCTTATTTTTAAGCTTAAATCAATGATCAATAATCTTTCCGTTGAATATGTTTTAAGGTAAAGTTACTTTTAGAAATAAAATATATTGTAAAGCCCTTTCCAGCTGGTGCGACGCAATCTAAATTGCGTCGATGTGCGATATTGCCCGCGTATTTGCCATGAAAATTTCAAGCGCAAATCGGTTGAATTGCAAGGCTTTGAATATCGCTTAATTATTTATTTATTAATACTTCATGCAACATAAAAGTACTTAAGCGGACTTAATGCCAACCAAGAGAAGTGGGAAGATAACATGGCAGGTGCATAAAAAAGAAGAAATAATTATAAAAGTAAAATGGGTACATATAGTTGAAATAAACATACGAATATATTTACTTTATCTGGCGTTATAGGTTACTAAACAACTTGCCTATTAGGTAGGTACAACTAAAAAGTGAAAAATAAAAAAACTTTTTTGCAAAAAAATTCCACCGACTGCCAAATAAAAAACTACAAAGTGAAAAATAATTTTATTTTTGGAAGTCGGTGTCTTTCGTAGGTACCATTTCTTGCGTTATGGCAAAAAAGTTTTTTATTTTTCATTTTTTAGTTGTACCTACCTAATAGGCAAGTTGTTTAGTAACCTATAACGCCAGAATAGATTACCCAAATACCATGAAACTTGAACATAACCGGTGAAATGAGAGATCTGCGTACCCCTTAAGAGCGTACTGGCGTGATGTTATGTTATGAAATGGTTTAAACAAAGAAAGATTTGCCGACATTTATTGAAGAGTTCTGTTGTATATCTCCGAAGTTCTTCATCAGATCTTCACCAAATTAAAATGGGACCAATTTCGAAACATCCTCTTTCAAACAAAAAAACTTACATAATGTCGAACATAGAACCTCCTCCTTTTTGGTAAGTCGGTTAAAAAATACCTACATATGTATATATTATTATAAATTTATATAAAAAGTAATAGAAAGGCGTTTTAATGAGTCGACTGAGCTATTCATTTAGAAAATAATGGCGCAACTCCCGCTTAAATGCATCCTGACTGGTCCTGATATCGAGAGGAAGCGCATTCCAGAGAAGAAGGAAGTAGGAAGGACTGAATATGAAGGAAGAATGAATAAAATTAGAAGTATGGGAAGGACAAAGCAAGAGAAGATTGTTAGACGAACGCAGATTCCTAGCGTGTAAAGTAGATAGATATTGAAAGTGAGTTATGAGCTAGAAGGAGGGGTGGGAGAGTTAAGTAGAGAGAAAAGCATAGTCAAAGCACGCAACTTTCTTCTCTACCGAATGGGCATCCATTTGTGCTCAGATATGCAGCTTGACACATGGACATATTTCCGGAGGTTGGTTAGTTGATTGGTATGCCTTATCGAAGTGATTTAAATCGAATTGCGTCGCGTCATCTGGAAAGGGATTGGGACGGGAAACGCCATATGGCATCAAGATTCGCTTGCATCGAACCCTTGATAACCAGCCTATAAAGAAGTGACAGATGTTTAACTTTAAGATATCAGTAGCCACATTGAGCTATTGAGCTGAGATCGATCGATAAGATAAAGTTTCCCGAGGGAGC
Organism: Orthosia incerta; assembly: GCA_948252205.1. Lineage (NCBI taxonomy): Eukaryota > Metazoa > Arthropoda > Insecta > Lepidoptera > Noctuidae > Orthosia > Orthosia incerta. Next base: position 31,039,970 of record OX411751.1, read on the forward strand.
ATACTCCCGGTATAAGAACACCCTAAAAATACCCTATGACCTAATTCAGGATATATATATATCCACCCGGGTGACGTTTCATTCGAACCCGATCAACCGCTAAGATGAGAAAAGGAAATACCATACATGAGAGAGAGAGTTACCTACAGTAACTCTATCTATCGGTGTGTTTATTTCCATTCCATTTATAATAATATATTATAAGTATGGATTTTATAGCATACGACAACCTACTGGTAAATATATAGATCCAGATACGAAGTCGTTGTAAAGCTTAATGGGACAAAGGCGTCCCAATTTAAAAGTGTATCTACTATACATATCTTAAATGAATCAATTAATTAGCGCGTTCCTTAATTGAGCCGTCGGCTTCTTTCTTGATTGACCACTTAATAATGCAGATTACTTACATTATTTATATGGCGATCGCATATGGACATCAATAATTAATAAAATACCGTATAAAAGAGTAAACCAATAGATCAATCAGGAAAGACTACAGCAACCATAGACAAGAAATTATTACACGAAACATAAGGAATTTTAGAAGTTATAAAAAAGCCAACAAAGAACTAATTACACACAAAACATGGATACAACAACTTGAACAAAAATTTGAAAAAACAAAATCAAGGGACGACATCATATGTCACGCAACAAACTTCTATAGAGACTTATACCGCAAAAGAAATGATAATGAAATTGAAATAAAAACAAGTAATGAAAACAGAACTAATTGCATTAAACCAATTGAAGACTCAGAAGTTTATGAACAGATAATACGGTTGAAAGCTGAAAAGAGTCCCGGCCCAGACGGAATATGTAATGAAGCTCTCAAAATAGGTGCACCTATTTTAATTCACCACCTGTCGCAGCTTTTTAATATGGTGTTGGACACAGGCACTGCACCAAAACAATGGTGCACATCCGATATAACATTACTTTTTAAAAAAGGAAATCCCTTAGATATAGGCAACTACAGACCCATAAGCCTCCTAGCAAGTACATACAAACTGTTCTCATCCATAGTACTAAAAAGAATCACTCAAGATATTGACAAACTGCAACCGAAGGAACAGGCAGGTTTCCGAACAGGATTTAGCACAACTGACCACATACAGACACTAGAACAAATTATAGAAAAATACCGAGAGTTTAATAGACCTCTGTATCTGGGCTTTATAGACTATTGCAAAGCTTTTGACAGCATCAGCCACTGTTCAATCTGGAATGCATTGAAACGTTCAAACGTTGACATAAAATACATCAATATCTTAAAATATATTTATGCACATAGTACAAGCAGAGTAAAACTGGAAAAAAGAGGCGAAGAAATAAATATAGAAAGAGGAGTTAGGCAAGGAGACCCCCTGTCACCGAAGCTTTTCATTGCAGTACTTGAAAATATATTCCAGAATTTAGATTGGTCAAATAAAGGCATAGAAATAAATAGATGCTACCTAAACCATCTCAGATTCGCTGACGACATAGTTGTATTAGCTGAAAATTCTAGGGATTTGGAGGTAATGATGAAATCACTTGATCATGAAAGCTCAAAAGTCGGCTTAGAAATGAATATAAGCAAAACTAAAATAATGACAAACTCCAACAAAAGGCCTATCGTGATACAAGGAAACAACATACAATATATCAACGACTACATATACTTGGGCAAGCAGCTATCATTTATTAAATCCAGTAATGAAGAAGAGGTAACCAGGAGAATAAACGTAACCTGGAAAAAATTTTGGTCACTAAGAGAAATACTAAAAGGAAATTATAACTTGTACTTGAAAAAGATTTTATTCGATACATGCCTTTTACCATGCTTACTGTACGGATGTCAAACTTGGGTATTTACAAATAAAGTAAAACAGAAAATCATATGTACCCAGAGAGCAATGGAAAGGAGTGTGTTGCATATCAGGAAAATTCATAAAGTGAAGAGTGAATACATTAGGCAAAAAACTAAATTTAACGATGCTCTTACATATGCACTCACACTAAAATGGCAATGGGCTGGTCACATCTCCCGCTATACGGACAAAAGATGGACCATAGAAACCACAAGATGGAAAGGCCCCAAAGGAAAAAGAAATGTTGGTAGACCAATAAGACGGTGGGCTGATGATTTATCAAACACGACGGGCAACAACTGGATTAATTTAGGCAAGGACAGAGAGTCATGGAAGAGGCTGGAGGAGGCCTTTACCCAAGATGGGATCCATATTTCAAATAAATAAATAATAAATACCCATAACGTATTATTAAAATGTTTAATTATCAATTTTTTTTTTTTTTTGTTTATATATTTATCAATTGTGATTTGAATTATTAATTCTTAATTTAACATTAAATTCTAATTTGAAATCACACACATCATCATCAGCCTATTAATGTTCCCACTGCTGGGACACAGGCCTCCTCTCTGTGAGAGGGAATGGGCCGTAATCCACCACGCGGGCCCAGTGCGGGTTGGTGGATGTCACATGTCTTCGAATTTTTGGTTCTAGGACATGCCGGTTTCCTCACGATGTTTTCCTTCACCGTTTTGAGAGCAGTGGTGATGAAATAATTTACACAAAGTAAAGCGCCTGCCTGGGCTCGAACCCACGACCTACAACTTGTAAGTCGCGGCTGATACCACTGGGCCACCACTGCTCTCTCTAATTTGAAATAATTATTCTTAATTTAACAATCAATTCTAATTTATAATCTGTTTGGATTATTTTGTATAATAATGAACAATTTTAATTTAATCATTCATAATGTAATAATCCATATGAAATAGATATTTAATTTATTATTAACTAATGAACTACATTTTTATGCATGCAAAAAACTTATAATATTATTATTTCTACTGTTTTACAATTTCAATGAATTATTGTTTGAATTTTAATTACAGTGATGATTATGCATGGAATATAAAACTATATAATAATTATTCAACACTAATTTAAGCTTAATACTAACAACATTTGAAATGTAATTATGAAATATGGAATAAACGGCTTATTATTATTATTATTATTATTATTATAAAAGAGTAAGCTATTTCTAGATCAAACAAACTAGAAATTTCTTTTGAAACGGAAATGTCGATAAATTCAATTCAGACGATCATTGCACCAGACTTAACAATGTTAACTAAACATTTTTTTAGTTGAGTTAGCATGTTTGTATTTTGTTACATTACTTCTAGTCTAGATGAAATATATGGCAATAAAATTATTTCAAGCGATATTCATCAAAATTATTCTTTTGGTTGACCTAGTTTTGTATTGTCCTCCACGGTGGGTACCCACATTGTCGAATTGTCGAGGCTCAGTAGCCTTGGCTTGGTCACCCAATATGAAGCGAAGAGGATACCGAGGAAGGGCCGCTCGTCAGGACTTTTGCCCATAAGCCGACGACGCGACTTAGTGCCCAACAAGAAAGTTGCGGTGCCGCGACATCGCAACTGAGGCGGGCCGCGATATCGTATTCCGTATAGGAGGCAATACGGCTGAGGGTTGGAGGCCGCGGCGGGAGAGGACGCTTTGGGCCGCAGGGGAGGAGGAGTGTCGGTATAACGTTGGCCGAGTTTTAGTTGGTTGGAGTCCCACATAACTGCACTATCTCCCCGTGGCAGCGCGGTATGCATGAGTAATTCAACAAGCAAAAAAACTACAAATTTATATATTACAGTCTGGTTAACTGTAGACGTTTAAAACGATACTGCACTATGAATTTCCTTTAATGACTTTATTATTGCTTGCACCTTTATAATTCAGCAATAAAACAAAAGCAGTTTACTTCAGAATCATGCCAACGCATGCAGCTCGATAATTTACTACCCCATTAGTATTATAACAACCAGTTTTGCCATGTACGGCAATTTACACAATTACAAGTATCAGATACACCCTGGGTATTTAATGCCCTGCATGGAAATAACTTAATACATACGACTTTTTCGTCCCGACTCGTTTTGAATAGTCGATTAGGTACCTTAACGATTATAGGCGTCGATACCTATCGACGCCATAATAAATTGCTACAAACTACCAGATAAAGGAATGGCTGTTGTAATATGCGTATAATAATGCCAAATGTCTGTCCTTCAAGGGTTTATACGGCTAATGGTAGTTAGTGTGGTATATTGACGTGTCGGTTTACAAAACATACTTACTCATGACAAGCCAACCATAATACCAAGTTAAAAAGTTTTTAGCTTGAAACAAGAGGATGTCTACTCTAAGTTAACCACTCTCCGTTAAATTAACCTCTGGCATTATCATCATTATCATTCTGTCCTTTTCTGCCATCATCTTTCGACCCTTTTGAGGTGAGATCGGCGTAACACATCTTCGACGGAAGAATCCCATGGAGAATGGTTACTCAATTCCTACTGGCGAATCTACCGCCAAAGCTGCCGCCGAAGGCACAAAATTCTTGCTATCATTTCTTTTTCTAACAAATAATATCTTACTTTATATTTTGTTGCAAAAAAACCAAGCAAGCGGAAGAAAAAGCAATACTTTACAAGTATAACGTTTAGGAATAAGTAGACAATGTAAATGATGGCACTGCCAAGTATGGTGATATTTGAGTTAACATCTGCCGCTCCAAATGTAAATGTGTTCATGATTCATGAGATTCACTTTTCTGTTTAAGGTAAAAGACGCTCGTAGCCGCCACTAGCCTGTTAAGTTACCAAGCAACATCCATAGCTGAAGTTCTGGAAAAAATATATGCTCAACAGTGGATGCCGAATAGTCATGAGTTTCCCAACGATACGAACTACCTCCAGCCTTTTCCCATGATGATCTTCGATTTGCCCATTAATCGTGGGGATTATTTCCAACAACATTTAAAGCAATCTATAGAAAATTATGATAAGCTATTCATATCAGGATCAGATCCGACTTAAAATGTACTTATCAATCTTCATTTCTCACAGCCACTATACTACCGGTTGACTTCCCAAGTCCATAGAAATACCGGTTCCGAAGATATGTTGTGTGAATTTAAGACTTTCGACAAGGCGCGGTTTTCACGAAAAACATCTCTCTTAGATGTCCGTTGTAAATGCCAAGACGTGCAACCTGCATAACACCCTGTCTTAGATCCCAAAGATAAGCATTTTATGTAGAATTCTTCAGAGCATGCCCAGTGTAGGTTACACCTATGTTTATTATAGATTACTGGTTATTAACAGGCATGCCAACGATAGTTTATTTATTAGTTACATATATTCTAACACGATATTTGCATAAATAAACAATTTAAAACTCTTATGTGCACGAACGACCGTAAAAAGCCCGCTCTTTATTTATATACTGGCGGATTGTAAATTTTATAATTATGTATAGTATACGAGCATCTTCCTATGAATTTATTTGAATTAATACTCGTCGTAAATCTAAGAGATTACATTAACACCTAGTTTGGTATATTTTTATGCATAGCATTCATGATTATGTGTTTTTATAGCATGTCCATTTGTTTTATGGTGTAAGGATCGTCTCGATCTCAAGATTGCTAAGTTTTTAAATAAATCAATCCTGATTTCGGACATCTTAATCACTTGCTTAAATAATCCATCATCAAACTGCCCTCCTCTTTTGTATTTATTTATTTATGTACACACAAAAACACTTTAAAGAGAAAAGAAATAATTCAGATTGAAGAGCACAAAGGTACTGCTTATTTCAACAGAAATTTCTTCCAGCAGACCTGCGACATGAAAGTTGGATGATAAAAACGAAGACACAGTGTGTAGAAAGAACAAGGAAACTTAAAATAGACAAAAATAACTTAACTAATCATATATAAATTACACATATACCTTAACTTAATAAATATAGAAAATATATTATATATAATAAATGTATAAATACTTTCAAAATAATATGTTAGTTTAATAGAGATCTGAGACTAGACAAAGTGTTATTCGATGTCGATAGTCGAAATGCCAAAATGTAAGCGATAGCGCAAGAACAGAATACAATTGAATAGTAATAATATTAGTAAGTACTTATTAATAAATAGTATCATATTAATACATACGTTTGTTGTTCATTAAAATATCAGAAAAACTAAATTAAAGGAAACAAAAACATATTATCTATCTACTAAACTCCGTAAACAATGTTTTTTAATGCCTTGAACAATTCTACTACGATGCGGTTCTAAAGCTCAATAATCTCTGCGCATGAATGAGATTTAGGAGAATTAAAATACCTTACAAGGATATCTATAGCTAATTAACGACTACAATTTGAATTGGTCAATTTGCTTACTGGGCCATTTCCTAACTGGACAATTTGCGATTTGGACTAATTGCAAATTGGACAAAGTGCGAATTGGACAGTTTGCGAGTTGGGCATTTTGCGAATTAAACATAATGCGCCTAAACGACTTATACGTGACCACTCGTCTTGACGCGGCACGCACTACACTACTGACAGGACCGCGAACGCTGCAGAGTACGCGACGGGCCTCGGTGGCGAGTACGCGAAGGGCCTCGGTGGCGAGGACTAAACGAATCGGTCTGTATGCTACATTGTTCCTACTCCCTAGGCTCTTATGGAGCAGAGTGGAGATCATGGGGGTCGGGGATGAGCCTCAGTTGGCGAAATCCTAACGGAAATGGTAAACGAATGCGACTTATATGCGCACCCATTTACCATTTCTAAAGACGAGGCTATCTAGTACCTCGGTTATATTTGGGTACTTTTCGAAAAGATCCTTGGACTCGGGTGCGGGCATATCACCGGCTGCTTCGATCCTTCTGATTTCAGCAGCCAACGATCTGGCCTCATCCGTCATCCAGACGGCATACGCGCTGATGATAACATCAGCGACGCAGCGTCTGTCAGCGGGCTTTTGGTGGGGCAGGCTCTCAGCGGCGACAGTGGTGGGAGCCACTTGCCGGTTTTGAGCGGGCTTGGGGACGGCAGGAGCCTGAGGAGGGGCCGGAGTGGGTTGTTCCAGCAGGCCTGCGGTTGGCTGTTGGACGGTCTGGGGAGCCACCTTTTGGTGGTTTAGTTTGCCCAATGGCGAAGTCCTCTGAGGGGCTAGCCGGGCGGGGGGTAGTCCGGAGGGAGCTGTGTGAGCTTGGCGCTCAGCGTGGCGCTTGGCCATTTTGGGCGCCAGCTTGGTGGCTTTTGGGCAACCCTTGAAGTTGGCCGTGTGACCGACCTGGTCACATAGCACGCAGCTGGGAGGCTCCGTGCAATCGGCCGGGTTTTTGGGGCGGGGACATTCTCTAGTACTATGGTCGCCTCGGCACTTAACGCACCTGATGGGGACGCCAAAGCAGTTCTTCTGACTGTGTCCATATTGTTGGCAGTTGTGACACTGACCAACAACAGTGGGACGGTAGGGTTTCTCAATGGAGATCCCTGATAGAGAGCACAACGATTTTATTTTAAAAATCGGGTTGAAGGACTCGGTTGGGTCGCATTCGACCGAAACCATATCGTATTCCTGTCCACCTCTAGCTTTACGCATGCGGTGGACAGAAGTGACTGGGACCTTTTAAGCGACGAGATCCTCGAAGATGTCCTCAGCGGAAATCTCCTTCGGGATGCGTCGGATCACTACACGGACGGGAGCCTCCGAGGGGAGAGTGTAGGTGTGAAAAGGGATCCTCTGGGTTTTCAGGAGCCTGGTCAGGTTCCTAAAATCAGTAGGAGTTTGGAGTGAGATTTTGATGCCCACCTGACAGGAGGTGGCACTTAAAAAATTGATTTTGCGATCAACGCAAATTTTTGACAAGTCAGTCCACTTTGATTTTTCGTGGACGAAGATGGGTGGGACTTTCTGCTTCTTAGTAGGAGCAGGACTGGGGGCGCGGCTCGACTTTGGGGAAGTGTCGGCCAAAGTCAGAGGGCTACGGGAGCGGCTCCTGGGGGTGGGGGAGCGAGCCGGACGCCTGGACCGCTGGGAAGCGGTGGCGGGGGTGGGTTGCACGTCGGCGGAGGTGGACGGCCGAGCTGGGGAAGCGGACGGTGCTACCTTTTTGGCCTTAGAGACCTTGGGGTGCGTCTTGATTTTCCTCCTCTTTCTGACACCCTCAGAGGGAGCTTTACAGCTTTCTGGGGCGGAGGAGGCGTCGGTGTAGTAATTCTCTGAGTTGTCATCATCTGACATGGGAGCGTCGATTGGAATGGCGACTTGAGGGGAGGCGGGATTCGAAAACACGGTTTTCGACCGGACATTTTCCACTATTGGAAATTTGATTTTGTTGCCGTCGGCAACAAAAGGTGTTTGATTTACGTCAGAATCGGGGGCCGGGGTGCCTAAGGCAGAGCAGGTGGCAAGTGATTGCCGGATGGTGGCGTACCTTTCTTGGTTTACGCTGCGCGGACTGGGGTCATCCGACAGCATATCCTCAATGAGGAACATCAGCAACTCGACAGGATGCATAGTTGCTAATGTAACTAATCAAGGAGAAAAATAAGAAATATCAAGATAAGATAAGGTATTGCAAACAATACCCTATCTTATCTATCTGAAGGGGAGAGAGAGGGTCCCCGGGTAGGTGGGCCCGGGGTGTGTGGTCCTACCCTCCCAGTCGGGTTAGACTGGGAGGTGTGTGCCTGGTGAGCCCTAAGCTAGTAACCCTGCACCAATCTTATTGTGTGACAGGGGCCCTAAGGTACCGGTAAACCCACCGAAGGTGGGCCACCCACCACTGTGTACCGAAAGTCTGGCACGTCGGGGTAGAAACACCGACCGTGCCAGGTGATTGCTGTGGAACGAAGACAGGGGTTGACTAGGCTATCTACCAAGGCCAACGATCCTGCTCCCGAATCCAATGACTGCCGTGCCCTGAAGGGGCTTGGCGGGTGCTTGGGTCGACACCCCCTTGGGTTTGTTAACACCGTTAGGTATCCGCCAAGGACCACAAGATGTGGATTTGAAAACGCGTCGGCCGCGGCGACGACCCGCAGGGGTGCAGCGGGGAGAGGGCGGGGCGCGGGGCGCGCGGCGGTGAGGCGGCGAGCGGGGGGCGCGTCGGCCGCAGTGACGTCACGCAGGAGCGAGACGAGGCGGAGAGTGGGGGGCTCGCAGCGGCGGCGAGCGGGACGGCAGCGGGCAGCGAGACGACCTCTCCGGGCGGCGGCTGGCGGTGTAGGTAGTTTCCGTACTGTTTGTATATATATACTGTGACGCGGGCATCCGCGAGATCTATCGGTTTTGTTAACAAGTGAAATATGGCAGAAGGTACCAGTGTTTACTTGCGAATTATAACCTCCTGCCTCCATTGACCGAAAATATGTAATAGAAACGCCTTTGAATAAATGGCGAATACTTTTACTAAAGAAAATATTGTAAGTAACTGCTTTATAAGCACGTGATTACCTTAATTGGAATACATCATCATCCATAATCAAAACCCACCGGTCTTGACTTTACATATCGTTTAATAGGATTTTAACAATAATGACATTGGCATATCCGAATACTGCTAGCTATCTATTCAGCAAATTATAACAGGAATCAGTTACCATTCACGACTCCACAACACAGCGTACAAGTATAACGTTTTATGTAATAGCTCTTCTCACTATCGAGTATCGCTACAAGTAGTCTTACAAATTGCATACTATCGAGCGTTAATTAGCAGCCAATTTAGAACCGAGCCTATCAATACACTTTGTACAACATAAATGGACTAAAACACACACAAAAATTGTTTCAGCAACATTCTGGAGTACGTCGCTCCAGATAACAGCCCGCTCTATCGAAACGGAATAATTCCGTACGGTATCAAGAGAAATTATTCAAAAGTGCGCCGGCGCAAACCGGTCGGCAAAGCGGCCGCACACAAGAACGATTTTTAATCTTTTTGTGAGTAATTCTGGGGCCCTCAGTTAGGATGATACTATGTGTGGTAAAGAACATTATAACGCCCATAAAATTATACTTTCTTCAGGTAATCCGGTTTATTCATGTTTACTGTCCTAGTATCATCGTCGATAAACATAGTAGGTATCATCACTGTGGTCTGTGGTGATCCTTTGAAAATACCCCATACTTCTGAAAATCTAAATCCTTCCTAGCCATAATATCTTTCCTTGTTTTCTTGGGTCTGCCACTTTTATTATCAACATCCATACTTGTTTGTCCCACATGCTCTTCATCAAGTAAATAAAACGAAATTACCCAACATCCCTTCAACACCGCTTGCCTTTTAGTGTAACCTCACTCCCAGAGAACGAGCATTATCTCTGTTGAATTTAATTACTTTTAAAACTCATGAATAATTCAAATAAATAAATACAAAACAGCTAGCAATGCAGTGGAAACTACTAGAAACTAACTGTTAACTACAAAACATTAGTGTTTATTCCCTTTAGGAGTTACGGGCCGTGGGTGTCTCCGAACGATAATTTAATCGGCTGCGCTATCGATGGTGATTTAGTAAGACTCGCTGATTTACTTGTATTATGTTGAAATACTATAAGATTAACTGGTAGATTAACTTGTGTGGTCCTTAATCGAATAATAATGAGCACGACTATTCGTGGGTGTATCTTCAGTAGTCTGGCTCCATAATACATGGTACTTAAACATAACAGGCTAACTGTGGATTAGTGGAGATGTACGTACTACAGGTACACCTTTGCGGCTCTGTCGAACCCTTCGGAGGAGACGGGCGTCATGTTGTGTTGTCTTCAGTCGAATCGTTTAAGCTGCTCCCGGAGAATTGATATAAAATAGCGCCGTGGAATCCAAATAACTAATCGTAATTTAAGTGGGGATTTTAGCAAATCCTTTTGTTAACGACAATTTAGGGTCTCCTACAATTAACGTCTGTAACAGCGCGCAATTGAATATTTTCCTTTTTCACCTTACAACTGAGTAGCACACCTTATTGAGTATCCTGTCAAGAGCCTAAAAATTTGTTACCATACACACTCACAAATCTCCACCACACAAATTCCAATGCGAAGGTGTCCAACCTTCACCTTACCGACGATGCGATTCATAATAAATACCATACAGAACTGAACATCCAATGTCACTCATAATGAACGGAAGTGATGCCCATAGACCATGCAGCTACTCGTAGGTAATTACCGGAGACCGAAGACAACTCGCAACCAACAACCAGTGACGTCGCCACCCCGCGACCGGAGCGACATCGGTGACGCTTCAGCAACCATAATGTTCCTACGAATCATTTCCTCTTTTACGTTTCCTCTATAAACGCTGTGTCGGTGTTCCTTATGAACATTGACGCATGAATGACGACAGTAATGACTTGGATGGGGAAAACTGTTTTTTTTATGTGTGGACATGTTAGCACTTTAATTAGCAACATTATCACATTAATGACTGCTGTTTTACGTTTGCTGCTGTTAAGTGCACGCTTACAATGTCACTGAATCTATCGTGGTTTAATTTATTTTAAAGAAGTGTGTATTCGATTTTTCGAACTTTCCGAGATGAAGCATGGCATGAACCTACTACAATTTATTTTCGAGGTAGTGCCTTAACAGTTTCACTGAGAGTGTAATGCATGTTGCACACAGTCGAGGTTTTCCTTCGTAGAATTGGCGAAATATGTGTCACTTTTGTCCAACCCTTCGGGAAATCACGGTACGGTACTTCACGCCAGAACAGCTGCTTAAGTTGTATCAAGCGCAAGTTCGATCTTGTATGAGTACTGTTACAGGAGTACTGTTCTCATCTCTGGGACGGATCTGCCAAATATCAGCTTGATGCACTATTGCTTGATGCAGATTCGATCGACAAACGGGCCAAGAGGCTCATTGGCAATGAAGCACTGGTTGAGTCAAAGCTCCAGAGCCTTGAACATCGTCGCCGAGTTGCCAGCTGGTCGGTCTTTTATCGGTTACATTTCGGGGAATGTACGATGGAATTGCATGATCTAATTCCGCCAAGCCCGTTTCATCATCGGACTACAAGACGTAAGGCGATGCGCCATCGGTACATGGTGGACATCCCGCCCATACGCACTAAACTTTTTGGAAATACTTGCACAATGCGTACAGCTAAGAAGGGGAATTCAAGCGCAAGCCTGTCTACGATAAAAAAAATATATACAGCAGCCTTATTGCGTAATGAATTCGGCATGGCAAAGGGTATGAAAAATCGACCAATCACATCAAACGTTAAAGTTTGGCGAGTTTAGAATGAAGTAACACCTCTGTATTAAAATATCATAAAATAAATAAAAAGAAATAAAAACTAGACGGAAATCTAAATCGCGTCTTTCTTCTCGCATGTGATTGGGCGATTTTGGCAATAAGGCTGCAGTTGTGAATGTGTGTTGTTATGTTACTGCTAGATATGCCAACTATCTTATAATAATATTCTGTTTTAATATAGGCGTTATAATAACCCTACGGTTAAATCAAAATTATAGAAAGTTTATTGAATTATTGATGTATTGTTAGCACTTAAAATACAAAACCTTTGGGTACTTAATATTAATAAGGCTGATATACCAGTTTAGTGAATCATTATTCTGTTCAAAGCTAGATTTATTTGTACAAACAATAGAACTTGAAGAAGTATTAAGGCATAGTAAACAACATAGTTTATCGTTTTGTATGAATGAATGGGGTTTAGTCGGACAGTTCCACACATACATCAACATAACTGTATCCTGTGTTGAACATTCATAACATAGGTTTTACTAGGCTTTCTGCTGTCACCAAACTTGTGCAATGCGGATACTATGGGCAATGCACCTTTACTTTGAAGAAGCATAGCCCATAGAGAGAACATTCCTTCTATCTTGAGCTTGACAGCTACCATTACGCATTATTTATAGTAAAAACCGTAAAAAAGACCGTTAGGAACCGCTTTACTAATGGATCGTGCTAAACGTGGCAAAAAAATATAATTCGATTAGTAAAAAAACGGATTGTTTATTAAAGATTAAATACATGAACAACGTAATTCATTTCGCTTTATTTGGACATGACTAGTTATTAAACTTTTTACAAACTGCTCAACCGTTTACAGCTTTTTATCTTTTACATCGAATGTTATTTTTAACCGACTTTCGAAAAAGGAGGAGGTTCTATGTTCGACTTCTTGTATGTTTTTTTTTTTTTTTTTTTTTTTTTTTTTATGTATGTTCACCGATATCTCCGTCAATTGAAGACCGATTTTGAAAATTCTTTTTTTGTTTGATAGATTATATTTCGAAATTGGTCCCATTTTAATTTGGTGAAGATCTGATGAAGAACTTCGAAGATATACAACAGAACTCTTCAATAAATAACGGCAAATCTCTCGGGACTGCTGCAATCGCATGTCTGTTCATTGTTTATACCATTTCATAACATAACATCACGCCAGTACACTCTTAAGAGGTACGCAGATCTCTCATTTCACCGTTTATGTTCAAGTTTCATGGTATTTGTGTAATCTATTCTGGCGTTATAGGTTACTAAACAACTTGCCTATTAGGTAGGTACAACTAAAAAGTGAAAAATAAAAAAACTTTTTTGCAAAAAAATACTACCGACTTCCAAATAAAAAACTACAAAGTGAAAAATAACTTTATTTTTGGAAGTCGGTGTCCATAATGCAACAAATTGGTACCTACGAAAGACACCGACTTCCAAAAATAAAGTTATTTTTCACTTTGTAGTTTTTTTTACATTTGCATTTGCTTTAAAATACTATAAGTATTAAACTGGTACATAATATTAAAAGCAGCTCCATTTCAATGCCATATCTTACGCACATTCCGGGCAGTTTCTCAAGAAATAGCGCAATATCCGTAGATCTCAAGTGCGTGATAGCGCCCTATATCACGCGGTGGGGAGCCTGCGCCCGCGCAACCGATCGATGAGGCACGCACGTTATGATACCAATGAACTGTTGTTACGCTTTACTTCGGCTTCAATTGAATCTAAATAGTGATGTCATTCTCTTTGTGGTGTGGCGAACAAAGGGCCTCAAAGTGTCTTTAGCTTTGAAGCTATATACTACATTGGATTAGCTAGCAAGATCATATTTTTTCGTTTTTATTTGTTCATTCATAGCAGGAGTGCGTATATTAATAAGTAATTCACCTGTTATGAAATTGGTTTGTCATTGAAAGTTGGTTCTAAAGAATGAAAACAATTTTTTAAACAACTGGAAAAGGAGTAGGTTTATCATACGGAGCACAAGGAACGTAGCTGGTGACGTTCTGCAAAATTTTATTTCAGGAAAATCCCAAAGAAAAAGGCGAGAGTTTATTTATGTATAGAGCTCGCCAACCTTCCGATGCGCAAGGCACGAAACGGTGCTGTTTTTATGAGATTTAATACTGCGAAGCCATTGTAGCCAACAAACGGCCAAGAAGTCTGGCGAGAACTAAACCTATCTACCTATGTTCAACCAAGCTAGCTAACGCGAGTCGAGCTGTACAAAACAGATTTTGAACTGCCTAGGCAATTCAAAACTAGGAAATGAACTTTAGTCGGTCTTTCAAGATTAGATTAAGGCTCAATATCAATCAATCTGCCTGCCTTTTCCCAACTATATTGGGGTCGGCTTCCAGTCTAACCGGATTCAGCTGAGTACCAGTGTTTTACATGGAGCGACTGCCTATCTGACCTCCACAACCCAGTAACTCGTATCGCTCTTGGCAAGACTGGTGTCAGATCTTAAGCTTCTGACTACCCGTAACGACTGTCAAAGATGTTCAAATGATAGCCGGGACCAACGGCTTAACGTGCTTTCTGAGGCACGGAGGAAACTCGGTATGTTGAAATGGTCACCCATCCACGGACCGACCTCGTCAAGCATTGCTTAACCTTGATGATCGACCCGTGCGGCTGTTATTATTTAGCCACGAGCTCCTCTTAAGGCTCAATATAATAATAGTAATTGTAGTTGCTAACCATAAATGAAGACCCACATTAACACGTACATAAACTAAGATAGTTAAACTTCAACCTCTTCCTCAATTGCGGCATTCCAGTAACACTTTTGCGGAGATGACGATCACGAAGGCAACAGGTTCGTTGGAAAGCGAACATTTTCACCGCACACCTTCTGGCTACCACTGGTACACTTGTCCCTAATTAATTAAACAAGATACAGCCGACAGATATCTTGCTAATTATCCCGTAAAGATTCTATCACACTGGAGATTACATAGAGGGGACGAACGACACGATTTCACCAAGCAATCTACGATGGTGGTCTAAGAAAAAGCGCAATACTTTCTCAGTAATATATTTTGTCGGATCTCTTAAGGATTTGATACAGTCTATAAGTTTGACTACGTCACCGAATAGTAACCAAACACAATATTTATTTCTTCATATTTGCCATCGACACGCTAAAAAGAAGAAGTTTAATACACCTTCAAATCATACAGATTGACTGAAAAGATCATCTCAAACAATAATCTGCATGATCCTCTTAAGATCTGACCAAGATAATGACTTGACTTTAATAGAGAATGTTCCTTTTTATTTATTTATTTATTTAACCATTAATATACACACACATAATACATAGACAAAAAGAAGGAACAGAAAATAGGTACAAAGGTGTATATATATCCTTTTTAGGATAGTTAGATAGGAAACAAAGAACTTATGTTTTTTTTTGTGTCACCAATTTATATAAATAAGTATCGTTTCTCTCTCACACCGCATGCATTTTTATTGAGACACTTTTCAATGGTCCATAGGCTCCATTGAAATAGATGCGTAGATCTCTAAAGAGGAAAACGTGCAAAAACTCCACGGACATTCTCAGTTTTGCTCAAACTCAGACTTCTCGTGTAAACCTTAGACTCCTACTTTCCGTTACATAACTTGAAGATTATTATTAAATTATGAGCCCGAGGTAAATGTCATTGCACTTGTAACTAAGGCCACTGTGGCCCACGTTGGTCAAGTGCGGGTCGGCGCGCGAGGCGGAACGGACAGGTGCGCGGGCGCCGGCGAACAGGGCGGAGGGCGCGCGCTTGCGCCTCGGGCCGTGACGCGCAGTTCACAGGCACTAACACCCGGAGAAATATGTAAGCAAGTTAAAAGAAGTGAATAATAGTACACGACACGTGAAGACTTTGAGGAGTAGAAATTGGTTTGAAAGACTCTGGATCTGGAGTTTCACTGGAGTCAGATTAGAGAGATTCCCGGTAATCAAGCTCAAAACCTCGGGTCGGTAATATATCAGTAAATCTAATTCTGGTGTTGAATTAAAAGCAATTTGCTTGATGTGGGTTTGTGGTGTCCTTAGGTTGTGGTTAAATCAGTATCCAATACCACATCATAAGGACACCACAAACCCAGGTCAAGCAAATTGCTTTCAATTCAGTAAGAAGAGGACTTCTTCTCGTCCATATTGCCTATTTCGATTTCGAGTAGGTGAAGGGCGAGAGAGTTTGACTATTGCACAAAAAAAAAATTAAATCTGTGAACTGAAATAACATAACTATGGATCTATTTCCGTACAACATTCACATGGTTACAAATTACAAATTGTTCCCACAACGTTGCAAATAGACCGTGGTCACGCGAACTCAGGCGCAGATTGTCACCTATCCGGTGAACGAATGAACGAGAAGTTACTCCAGTTAATGATGACTTGTTGAGTCATCGATCATTCATCTGTTCTCGACAGGTGAATGAGTTTTTGTGATTGAGTTGTTATTACATTACTGAGCTTCTTTGATTGATTTTTAATGAACTTGAGAGCGTTCAGTCGTGTTGTGTCTATTTTCTTATTTTGTAACTACTCTTATGTGCCATTCAGTTTTTTAGTTTTACCGTTCTTTAACTCTCTGCTATGAATGGTTTGGTGGAAACCTATCAAATTCTTTAGTACCTACTTTAGAAGTTTTTCATGTAAATTCTAATTTATATATCTAAGGAAAAAGCATGATTTTACGTTTATCTTCTTTGGTTATCGTGTGTCATAAAAGAATTTCTAGTAAATAGTCGACTGTTTTGGCACTATTCCAAACCCACGTGTAAATTCCTCGCACGTGCATTTAGTACAATGCACACATGTCAATTAAAAACTTTATACCTGCATAAAGGTAGATAATGAATGTAAAGTTTACCTAGATTTAAATAAATGTTAAGGATGTAACACCTGAACCAGCTGGCATCCCTGCCCGCATTGAAGAATGGTCACTTGGTCTTTTGAGTGACCATTCAACAAATCAATCATGCCAGTTATTACAACAGCAATACCATGTTTTAACATCACCCCGCATTATGAAATGAAAAATTCCTTTAAGAAAATTCGGAGATTTATTATCTTTTTATTAGATACAAATTCAAAGGCTTTTTACAAGGCCTTTGAAGACAACATGGTGTTTGTAGGAATATCTATTTATCAGTACGTAGACCAGCCACAAAACCGCTTTGTGTACCAAATACCTAAGAGACAGCAAAAAGTGTGGAAAAATACAGTTGATTGGCATTTAGGACAAAAACTCGACTTTCATTTCATCTAGATTTCCGGGTGAGTGCTCATCACTACACAGTAGCACTAAACTGTCAAATGCCTCACTTCGACTGCGGAATGTGGCGATACTTTCGTTTCCGAACGTTCCACCACTTTCCTCCACCTGCCTTCATCATCTGCTCCACTGGCTGGACGAGATAATCTCACCACTTTGGGTCACCTGGTTAACCAAACCAGCTGATTACTGGATGAGATTCGATCAAGAAAATACTCGAGAGGTTAAGATTTATAGCAGTATCTATCACCAAACAACGACAACAAAAACTTGTCATCCATAAACGGTCGATAAATCTCACTCATAATTGTCATTTCCTTCGCAATAAAATGTTATATCAGTTGTATCAATCGTTTTTTTCTGAGTCAGTTAAATGTTTGTACCTAATTAACAGCTCTATATGGCTAGACAATTTTCTAGTTCCAATTATGAGTAGGTAATAAGTAACTTTTTCTTTTTTTCGCAGTGAAACCTATAATAGGAGCTACTTAGCTGGTTATCTTCATCCTTAGTTCGACCGCGAGCGGAACAAGTGCGGTAAATGATGTATGACTGTTGCAGCGGTGCAGCGCTGCAGCGGCGCGGGATTAGGTGCGGTGACGTCACACGCTAATGAGCGCGGGATGCCGCACGGGATGCCGCACGGGATGCCACGCGTGCGCAGCGCTCTCACGTCGGGCAGTGCTGTAGGCTGCCTGCATACTAAACGACCGTGTTTTGGTTGCACACAACCCGGGTTAAAAGGACCAAATAACCATCCTTCTACGCTTACCTTAACTTCTTTCATACCTTCGAAATCGAACTAAAGTTTATTAATTTCATGTACCTATGATATTCACCTCAACAAGAGGAAAAGAAAATTGTCAGACCACCAACCTGTCTTTAAAGAGGCCTTTGCTCAGAAGCGGGACAGATATGGTCCGGATATTCTCATGATGATTGCCGATATTGTAGCATCTTGATCGTCGATATTATATTAGGGAAGAGACATATTATACTTCAAAGGCTAGCACGTGCTGTAATATTTTTGGGTCGACCCTGTTTATCTAAACTACCGTAGGTACATTTCCTTATTACTTCCGGTAATGTGTTCACAAATTAAGTCCCATAGGATTTAGTCAACGACCTCTAACATGTGACCGGTTGCTTTATTCTGTCGGCTCGTTTGTAATCAGCCTTAATGTACTTTATGATCATAGTGCTGTAATGGTGATTAGTATTGTTTGGCAATATTAATGGTGTGTCAAAACGTAATGGTTTCCTAGCAGTTTTTTGCCATAACTCTGATGCCTAATGTTGTTGAGATGCTTCAAACGAAGAGTTCATTGGATAAATAACGTTATTTCTTGCAGTACTTAACAGTAGATGTTTCATTAAGCTTTTATTAATCATTAACACTCAGTTTTACCACCGTGGAGTTAAACACCTAATCATTTACATACGGTACTTTTAAAACAATCGCAAATATGTATGATGATGTAGTTAGAGTTGCATTCGTGTTTGAATTTTTTTTTTCACTTTACTGAAATTCGAAAACGGTTTTCTTGATTATCATATTTTGTGTATCGGACGCTTAAGACGCAACCACACTCACGTGTCGTGGCGTGGCGTGGCGCGGGATCCACCAATGCACCGACTCTGTTCCAGCCTACGTCATAATACAACGAGTTTTGTAGCCAATCAACTGCGTCAGAAGTCGCCTCGCCACGCCACGCCACGACACGTAAGTTTGGTTCCGCCTTTAGTTGAACTTCGAATACCGAATATGCACATACCGAACATAAAGCCTATAACTGTCTCACTGCAGGACAAAGGCCTTTTCTCGCCCTCATCTATCTAATTAGCAGACACAATAGTAAAATAATTAGACAGAAGCCTTATAAAGCCTCGCGACAGTTGAGGGGTCCACTGGGCCGCCACGACCATAATTTTTGAACATAGTCGCCTTTAATTCTAAAGTTAGTGTCTTTTTACTGATTATAAGTATAGGTAAAGGTACACGTCCTGTAACGACCCTCAGTAGAATTAAGTCTCCTGTATTCAATTATGCATAGCTACCGGGTTGATGGTCCCGATTAAAATGCAGCAAAAAGAAACAAGATTTTATCTTTATTAATTAACTTTAAGTATTTTGTAAACCCTCAGCAATCTTCTAGCTATAAAATGAGTACGAGTTAATCCGCGGTCAGTTGTAGCCATAGATTAAATACATTTACAGTGTGCGTAGTGGTGGCGCAGTGGTATCGGCCGCGACTTACAAATTGTAGGCGCTTTACTTTGTGTAAATTATTTCATCACCACTGCTCTCAAAAACGGTGAAGGAAAACATCGTGAGGAAACCGGCATGTCCTAGAACCAAAACTTCGAAAACATGTGACATCCACCAACCCGCACTGGGCCCGCGTGGTTGATTACGGCCCATCTCCTCTCACAGAGAGGAGGCCTGTTCCCAGCAGTGGGAACATTAATAGGCTGATGATGTGATGTGATGTGACAAGGTGACTGTAAATTCATTTGCAAATTTTTCAGGTTATGAAAGCACTAACGAATGTAAACTACTTTTACTAAGGGACCATCCCTGAAATCACGAAGAAAATTTGTGTTCTCTACTCTTTGGCGACTTATGCTAATAAGTGACATTCCATCAGCGATAGACATTAAGTCGAAAAGTGCTAAAATGTTTGCGAATGACCCCGAGATATTTAGGTAGCGGTTCTCAAATCGCCGCTGACAGAATATCACTTTGTCGGGGCCCTCTGTCTGATCAGTGGTTTTTACTTTCATACTGCAGACTTGATCCCATAGTAAAAGTTGTCCATATTCCTGAACACTCTTATCCCTTAAAACATTTTTTTTACGATTTTATTTTTGTTTAAACTTGTTGTGCCTATAAGTTTGTGCCATATAAACCTATTTTCTTTTCTTCTGTATACCTCTGTCTATCTACTGGGTCGTAGAGTCGAAACCATTCCCGCCTGCACCGAGGCTTCATGGGATTAACGCCACTCGTTTCCGCCTCAGAGTCAGTTGCACTCCACACGATATAATATTATGATGACTGGTTTCATGCCTATTTGATACGCTTCGTGAAGACGTGACTGGACTTTTTTATTTAGATATGTACTGACTTAGAGCTGTTAGGTTTAAAATCTTCTTAGATAAGATGATTCTTGATTGATGAGACTTTCTGCCTTAGCTCATGAATGCAAGTTTGAGTATATACATACATAGTTACATATAGTTACGTCTTTTGCCCGTGGGGGGTCGGCAGAAATTACCTGCTACGAAATAATGTTAAAAAATTAAGAAGAAAATAAAACTTTTTTTGAATAAATTCTTGTGATAAAATGCTCGTACTCCGGAGAAGGTTAGCTTGTAAAATAGTAAGATAACATAACAGTAAAGTAAGTCTAGTAAAGTGTTTCTCGATAGTGTTTTTATTGTTTTTCTCCATAATTTCGAGCCCTCCTAGCGTAGCAAAGGGTAATTGCGAGTCGTGACCGCGAGCGTGGGAATGATCGTCCAGACTGTTTCATATCGATAAATATTGCCCGCAGAATATGTAACAGAAAATAAAAACCGCCGAAGCGTTCACACCTCTATGAGTAGATAATATTTCATAGGTAAAAAAGAGCACACAATAATTTGTTTTCCGGAGAAAAGATTTGTTGCGAATTAATTGCTACCATCAAAGTATCGGGTTACTGACCGACCCTACTTTGAATATATTAGAAAAAGTTTGTGTCACAAAGGGTTGTTTTAGAAATAGCCCTGCCAGCCCTGCATTATGCTTACCCCATTTGTTCAGCGTGAGTGATATAAATGAGTTCACAGCATTGTGGGCTGCGCCGGGGCCCAGGGGCCCGACCGGCTTTGTACTAAACCTGTTCTGAATTAAACATTTCTATCGCAATCGCCGGTAATGCTATTTTTTATCGAGTAACGTCGTTTATTTATGTCAGCCTCAGAAGTGCATTGTAGGAGATTCGGTTTATTTTATGATGTCTGTTTATTTTATCAAACCTGAACACGGAATTTTTATATTTTTGGACATTTAACAATACCTTTTATAACTGCTTCAGATTTCAGTTTAAATCCGTGTAGAGCTGACGTAAGCTGATTATGTGAGGGTGTGTTGATTTTGTCAAAATTAATTGTATCGTTATTGGATATGTTTACCTTGTTGGTTACACAGTAATTGGGTTGTAGAGATCAGACAGAAAGTCGCTCAGGTATTTAGCTTCAAGAGGTTAGACTATCAGCCGACTCTAAATACTCCAATATAGATAGGAAAAGACTGGTGGGATTGGTGATGGTTCATTTTCGATAACTCCCAATCAATCGTAACTCGAACTTAAAGCATATATTTATTTCAATTAAACCTTTTCAATGTCAACGCTAATCGTCGTAAGTTTTGAAACTCTTGCTTTGAGAGTCACGCTCAAGCATTATTTAGCAGATCTCCCTCCCATATCGTTCGTCATCAATTGATTAAAAAGCGCTCCATTCAAGAGTCAACTTGAGTACATGACCGAGCCCTCTCACACAATGTTTGTATTCATAAAACAGGAGCATACTACACTACACTCGAAATAATTCACTAACAAACATTATTCGCGTATTCCCCTAACGTTTGAATCGCGAATTCCCCCAAATATCGCTTGCGTTTGCGTCCCTTTTCTAAACTCATGCGCAATAATCGTAAACTCGTCATAACTCATTGTCATGCGTTTGACATGACGATCAAAAGCGATGGAGTTGTATTGTCATAGCGAACAAAATGATCGAGCTGTCGAGCGTGCGCGGGAGCATATAACAGGGTAGAGATGTGCCAACTCGGAAAAAACACGAGTAGAGTTAACTCGAGTTAAAATTCACATAGGTCGAATTGAACTCGAGTTACACAACTCGAGTTAGCAAAACGAAGCTAAGTTAGATTAAGGGCAGATTTTACCAAAGAAACTAATCACGATTAGTTCAACTAAACTCAGTTTATGCAAATACAGCGTTCTGATTGGTTGAGACCGCTGAGAAACTACCAATCATAACACTTTATTTGCATAAACTGAGTTTAGTTGAACTAATCGCGATTAGTTACATTGGTTAAATCGGCCCTGCTATTTGCTGTCTTCCTTCATTCATGTAAGCCAGTCTAAACACGAGTTCGGAAGAATCTCACTCGAGTCAACTCGCCCTGGGCGCAACTCGGGTTAACTCGATTTGCCCACCACTACAAGGTGCTCTCAATAACATGTGTATACTTCAATCAATGCTTGGTTATAGGGAACGCTGAATGAAGGCGGAGTGGGGTGTACAGTGTAAGAGGAGCGGGCTTGACTGATATTCCAAAACATTGACTGAGATTTTCTTAATAATTAGTACCTACTACAATCTGTCACCATGCACCTAATTCTTATTGTGTAAGATTTGCTTTATATGTGATACCTATGATAATTTTGCATGTTTAATTATTGTATGCCTACTAGGCAGGATATAATAGAACTGTAATTTACTTAACATCTGTCTGTATAACCTATGCCCACAATAAAAAGATTTGATTTGATTTGATGCTGTATTTTGGTGTCCTAATAATAAATAATCTTGAGGGTCGTTTTCACATACCGTTAATTATGCCGAGTACAGACAGTCCAAACCAATGAGCGAACGAACGCTCACTCGCCTTTGCCATTATGGCCAACAAGAGTGAACGCTAGCGAAAAATACCGATAATCGGCCTTCGACAGGCTAATAACCGATCACCATGTTACCAAGTTTGTCGGTCACAGTGGCTAGTTTTTGTGTACCCATCCTGTCGCTCATCCCCTGTAATAATTTATAAGTAATGTCATATTTCGTGAAGAAGACTTCGATAACAAAACCGACTGAAAAGCTATTGCGGGTGTCTTGGCACGACGATTTATTTTAATGTTGAAAGAATTGAATGAGTGTCTAATCTTAGCAGAAACAAAACATCACTACCCCAAAATCGCTATCTCTCGTACCTTACGGAACAACAAACAACTGCATCTCCACAATGCGTTTGTTACGTTTATAACGGTAGTAAACGTCAATCTGCTGCGATTGTCGCACGGAGGTGCGTTACGGTCGCATTGTGTATGTCCCCCCGCGCTCTGCGACCGGTGCAGCGGTGCACGGGGATTGTTAGTCAATGATTTGCGATTATTACGTCGTTATAATTGTAGCGCGCTGTATTGGAGTTATAGAGTGTTGATACTTGAACAATATGTCGATGAATCAATCATTTTATTGCTCGTTAGTCTCGTTACTTCATTTTTTATTAAGTTCAGTTTCTGATGAAAGTGGGCATCCATTGAATACCAATCCTCTTTCTTCAATTCGGATTTTATAAGGACTGGTTGATCACTCTAAATGATTTCAAGCAGATAGAACTTCCGCCTAACCTAAGTCTTATTCCCTTTTATGGGCGTGTAACTTCACGGTGATTCGAAAGTTGGAAGAGGATTTTGCGCCATCGAAGGGCAATTGCCAAAGACCAAAGCTAAACCAGCTATGTTCCTGGCATTAACGTTATCACACAATGGAAGCCAGGCAACAATTATTTCCGGCACAAATTCAAACACAATTCAGCGATTGAAAGAAAGCCCCATTGTTGTTGTATTAGCCATTGAGCAATCACTGGTGTATTGCCCTATAGCGCCCGTTGGGCAAACAAACAAACAATCGGACAGAATTGAGGAAATCGGCCGAAAGTAATCGGATCTTGTGTAAGCGGCGCGTGTGCAGGACTGGGACTGCTGTATTGTTGCCACGCAGTGATGACTTACTTTACTGGCAACTCCAGGTTATAGGGCTACCAGGCTAATTAACAAGTTCATGGGGTTCTGGAACTAGCCTTTTAGAGTTTAGGAGGATCCAAAACCATGTAATGAGTTATTATGGTGACTACCGGGGTGGTTTGAGTGATATTTGAATACCACAATGCTCAGTCATATCTCCAAAAACATTGTGAAGGTCTATCCAGAAAACAAATAAAGGTTAATTACCAAGATGAGATTAGCAGCAAGAGAATGGACTGTGCCTAGAATCTTCTTTTGCAAAGCACCGGAGATTTTCAACCTGATTCTTAGGATCGCCCGAAGGCTTCCAATAATGTTTATTTATTTATTTATTTTTATTTATTTATTTATTAATTAACACATACATTTGTTTTAACAGGTAAGACCCAAGCTAACAAAAGTAGTCATAAATTGCTAATAGCAGTCCCAAGTAACGGGTCTGGGTAGAAGCACAAGTTACACAGTGGACAACACACTAAGTGTCACCCTCTGGAATTCCGCCAAAGAGCAAGAAAATATGTCCAAACGCAAAGAGATGCTATTAAGTAATCCTACTGCACGAATCACTGGTGCAAACTTTAATAAATTTGTACGGGTTGCCGGGACTTTAAAAAGCCCCTCCCTAGGTCCTAACCGTAGCCTCCTGTTTGGAACGAGCAATCCCAACGATTCCAATATTTGTGGATTAGTCAGCATGCCACGAAAAAACATAAAAACATATTTAGCAAGAGCTAGGTTGCGCCTTACCTCCAACTTATAGTACCCAACCATCCCTATAACAAAAAGAGTTGGATACATAAGAGGGTAGAAGGGGTAGACACCAAATTGTTTCATATATAGGTATCGGGTAAATTTGTTCTGCATCTTTTCCAGCATCTGAGAATACTTCACTTCATAAGGATTCCAGATGATAGCACTAGTTTCCAAGTTGCTTCGTACCAACGCATTATAAAGTGATTTCACTGCCGCCATGTTAGTGAAGTCACGGGTTTCACGCATGACAAAACCAAGATTTTTAAACGCTTTTTTGCACACCTGCACTACATGCGCACGAAACGAAAGATCCCCAGAAAAAGTAACACCGAGATCTCGCACTAACACTACCCGCGGTATGACGTGACCGCCCATGCAATAATCGTGACGTCGAGGTACCACGGCCCGCGTGAAGGACATTATGTTACACTTCGTCACATTGAAGAGTAGTTCTATGTTCTATGTTATGGGGTTCGGTTTCCGCACTTAGTCCTGTAGTTGGACCTTTGTGCGTGGGCCTTGGCGGCCGTTGGATGGGTTATTCCAGCCAGATTGAAGAGTAGTTTATTCTCTTCACTCCACGCTACCACCCGATCGATGACTCGCTGGAGCATTCCGCAGTGTGACTCGTCTGTGATCCGTAAGAATAGCTTGAGATCGTCAGCAAATAATAAACAGCCAGCGTCTTTAATGACTTCTGGAAGATCATTAATCATAACAATAAATTCTAAAGGTCCTAAATTTGTGCCCTGACTTACCCCCGTAAGGGTGGAATACGAGTTCGAGGTGTAACCTGCATATTCCACCATTTGCTTGCGGTTGCCTAAGTAGCTAGCAAAGAACTCTAGGAGGGCTGGGGTAAAACCGACCCTCGCAAATTTACTTAAAAGTATGACATTATCCACACTATCAAATGCCTTCCTGAAGTCGAAGTAAGCGACGTCCAGTTGGGCACCAGTCTCCGAGTCCAGCACTGTGGTGGCCTGATATAAAAAACACATTAAATTAGAGTTAGTGCTGCGGCCCGCACGGAAACCACGCTGCGCGTCGTTGAGCTGTGGGGCTACTTGTGACTGGATAGTTGAACACAACGCGGACTCGAAGACTTTAGCAAATGCTGACAGTACTGCTACTGGTCTATACCCGCTAACATCTGAGCTTGGAGCCCCCTTCGGTACCGGAGTAACCCTAGTCAATTTCCAGCCGTCCGGATACGAGCATTCTCGTAAAAAGCTATTAAATAAATGCATGAGCGGCCGGGCCAGTACTGTCCTACAATCCCTAACGATGAAAGGTGGCACCCCGTCTGGCCCAACCGAACGCTTGGGCTTGAGGCGCGTGAGCGCGGCACTCACCTCGACGAGAGACAGCTGCCCCACGTGAATGCGGGCGCCGCGCAACCGCGGTGCCACCGCCCCATAAACCGAATGAAAGTAGTCAGCGAATGCCTGAGCGCACTCATGCTCTGGCAAAGGCTCGCCATTCTTAACTATCTTCGGTCTACTACGTTTCGAGCGCTTGCCCCCAATAAAACTCCAAAAAGACCTAGGATCCTTAACAAATTGTTGCTCAGTACGCCTCTGAAAATCGCAGTATGCGGTACTGATTTCTACTTTGACAATTGAACGGTAGTGCGAAAAGTTAAAATAGTCGTTGACCGAACCAGTCTTCTTATAAGATTTGTGCCAAAAAGCTTTCTTCTTAATATGACCTATTATGTCAGCAGTGAACCATTCAGGGTAGTGATAACGAAAGCAATGTTGACAATATAGGTAAAAAAATACAGACACAGCAATCATAATGTAAGCCAAATTATTTACAAACAAGTTGTCTTCTTCCATTACCCAAGACCCATTAAAATTACCATTGAATACAGAGCCGCGGCTTCAAAGCTGAACGTAAAAGCTCACTAAGTATAATCCGCTTCTGAACAATACACAAAAAACAAACTTTTTTCGTCGGTTTCAGCCCTGGATAGCGTGACGTCACAGGCATTGTTCGGTGCGCCGGCGCAGCCACCGAGCTCGCCCATTAACAGGGCTATTGTTCCTTCGACTGCCGTAGGTGGTCCACCACATAAGCACGAAACGAAGGTCCATATTCCACATGATCATCAAGCATCGTAATGCGACTAGATATTGCAATATGCTGTTGGAAGACTGGGCCCTGGGCTCTGGGGAGGTCTTCCTCAAAATAA
Organism: Orthosia incerta; assembly: GCA_948252205.1. Classification (NCBI taxonomy): domain Eukaryota; kingdom Metazoa; phylum Arthropoda; class Insecta; order Lepidoptera; family Noctuidae; genus Orthosia; species Orthosia incerta. The sequence continues at coordinate 31,067,196 of OX411751.1, forward strand.
GGTCAGAACACTTGGTGGTCCAGTCCTTCCGATAAAGGTTACTAAAAGAACTATGAGAGGCAGAACGTACTCTTCTAAGGCTTACAGGGTAAGGGTTGGTAAAAACCAAAGAGCTCCTATTACCAACATCTGCTGCGTGCGTTGGATGACTGATAATAGATTGATTAAGAACGAGAAAGCGATTTTAATGTTTGCCTTGAGCTGGGCATTTACCAACCAAAAACGACTGACGACAATGCAAGTTAGTCGTTCACGTTATGTTGCAGTAAATAAACCGTCTGAGATAATAAAACCTACGGGAGGCGAAGATTTTTTTCTGCATACATTTTGCTTTACGGTCCTTCTCCTTCTGATTCTGTGGTGAGGTCACTCAGACATAAAAAAGATTCCTTGAATGTCTTCTCAGTGAGAGGAGCAGCTATTTGAATATTCTTAGATAGCATCTGTTGTTAATTAAGGGGGTATAAAAACTTTGTTGCGCTAGAATTTTAGTGCTTTTAGAAGAACATAAAACTCGTGTCTATGAACTTTTCTACAATTCTGTTGTTTTATAGTAATTTTTAGGTTTAAACGTTTAACGTAAACTAAAGTTTTTGATCTTTGCAACAACCGACTGTCTGTTTTTTAATTCGTGCTTTGGTCTTAAATGTTATCAAAACAAAACGAGTGAGTTATTTAAAGTAATATTTTTAAGGTCAATTCATTTCTAAATACAGGTAGCATACGAGCCACATTCCTCATTGCGTGTATTTGAATACCCAGCGTTAGTAACTGAACACTGTACAGCTCATTGTCATTATACACTAATACGCTCAAATTACTTTTTGAAACCCGATGCCAGTACACCCTGCGGCTAAAACTCCAACCAAATCTGTAAGAGCATTTTTTAATAAACTAACATCAAAGAAAATTAAACTTTAACACATAGATATAAGGTTGAGACTAGATGAAGTTCAGGTAATTTGTAAAACATGATAAAAAAATAATGGTAGGTAATTCTATGATATGATCAACGGTTTCTGAGCATCCGTTACGAGGGGCGTGTTAAGGGCCCGGGGCAACGGTACAGGGATGGTTTTGTTCCCATTCTTTCCCTTATGTTAGGGTTCCGATATTTGCATTTTAGATTTTGTAAGGATATGTTTATAGCAATATTTTAACACATTTTTAATGAGTGTATTAAATTGATAAAGGTATTTGAACCAAAGGCCCTATATTGTCTGATCTTGTTATTACTATACGTTGTACAAATGTTCATCACGAAAGAACAAAATTCCTATTTTTTTCCTCAAATTAATCACTACCTTTGACCATTCATTAATTCACAAGATGGTCGCACATTCACAAAACTCGGGCGCAAATACGCAATACGCACGTTGAAGTTCTTTAGAACAAAAGACTTCAACGCGCTGCTACACATTGGCGTTGCGTTCTCAATGTTTCAATGTTTACGAAACTATTGTGTTGAACTGTCGATTATTAGCACATAACCCTTGTAATTATGTACACAACAATAGTAATTATATACCTAGTCCTAAACACACAGATCTATCTGCCCATCCCACATGTCTACACTCATTAATCTCAGTGGGATTGCGATAATTCGCACCTCCCAAATGAAATAATCCTATCTACTATTTGAATCTCAATTTAATTTAAATGTTACATGGTCCGTGTATTTAAGTGAAGCACATGTGCAGAAAAGCATATTTAAAATTTTAATCTTCGAAGGCACAGTGATTAGATACGTTTACGCTGCTTTATTATAGGAAGTTCTCCGTTTAGTCAACAACATCCAAATAATGCATAAACCGCAATTTTAAATTAAATTAGGCACATAAAAATATGTTGCTATATTTTAGCAGGGGGCCTTTGTGCAGCAGTAGACTGCTGCAGAATGTTGACAATGATGTTTTCAGCATAATGTTTGTGAACGAAGAAAAATGCACCCAAAGCAAGAATTTCAAAAATCAATTACGTTCGAGTTGAACTGTAGAAAGCTATTAAAAACACAGCATTCGATCTCGTTGTAATTAGCGTTGAATTGTGCGAGCGAACAAACTATTTGATGGCAATCGCACAATAGAACAAATGCTATTCCCATACTATTGCTGTCTGTCAGGCAAAAAACAAGGAATGTGGCGTGCGAGTGCCAGTACGATAATATACTAAATAAGTAAACTAATCGCGGTTTTTATCTCCAAGTGTTTGTTAGGAAAATGTTTCACAGTTCAACTCACACTGTTATGATTTGTAGTTTGTACTGCTATTTTATAGTTGCAGTTGAACGTATTGTTCCTATTGTTTCAGGGTTCCGTAGCAAATTATTTAAAAAAAGTTAATACAATAAATCAAAAAGCACGACTGTCCGAACTAAAAAGAGGATACATATTCGCGAGCTGGCTGACCAAAAGCAGATGTATCCTCCGACTACATAGCATTATGTTCTTATTGTTTACGTATTTTTAGTTCGCTTCTTAAGCAGTCGGGCTTTTAGATTTTTTGTTTTTTCTTTTCTATTTATAACTTTTTTCCATTTATCATTTTTATTTGTGTTACTTTTAAACATATACGTGTTATATATTTTTATAATCACCTCATTTTGATACCCTAAACGATGGTTTCGGCAGTAAAACAAAATTGGGCGCCCGACAATATGGCGCACAAAATCCGCAATTTTTCTTTTGTTGAATTTTAATTTAGCCAGTGACACTCGCAAGGATAAGACGAATCGATTGACGTAAGAATCATTAAAATTTGCCCACGCATTTGGTCTCTAGAACGCCACATAGGACAAACATACATACATACATAGACTGATAAACATATAACTCTCCTTTGCGTTGCGCAGTCGGGTAAAAAGGCAACCCTTAGGATGTGATTTTGTCTTTCTGTCTGTTACCTGCATTTTTCTTGTTCTTCCACATATCTATACTTCTATACTTATAATATTATAAAGCTGAAGAGTTTGTTTGTTTGTTTGTTTGTTTTAACGCGCTGATCTCAGGAAAAATTCTTTTTGTGTTGGATAGTTCATTTATCGAGGAAGGTTATAGGCTATATAACATCACGCTACAACCAATAGGAGCCGAGCATAAATGAAAAATGTTGCAAAAACGGGCAAACATATTCCTTTTTGAGAGCTTTTGTTGCGTGCGCTGCGTAAACGGTTTAAGTTACGCAAATATAATGTATGATGGAATTGTTTTTCTTTAAAAGTTCTAAAAAAAGTCCGCGACAGCATATGTCTATCTTTTAAGATTGACTCACAATAGCAGCTTTTATGTTCTAAATTTTAATTAGATCGCCGCCGCCGGTAGAAACAAAATTTTACAGGTTACATTCGTATAGTAGTAAGGGTAGGTAGGGTAGGGTAGGTAGGGTAGGGTAGGGTAGGGTCAGGTAGGGTAGGGTAGGGTAAGGTAGGGTAGGGTAGATAGGGTAGGGTAGGTAGAGTAGAGTAAGTAGGGTAGATAGGGTAGGTGGGTAGGGTAGTTATGGGCAATAAAAAAATATGGGTAGGTAGGTAGGAGGTAGGTAGGTAGGTAGCCAGTTGACGGGAGCGAAGCCGCAGGGGTCAGCTAGTCTTAAATGTTATGTAAATAAGAGTGTTACGTAAAGCAGGCAAGTCGTGAAAATAAACTTCAATTCATGATTTTTTCGTCTGCGCAAAAAAACTTATTTAGAAACAAACCTAGATGTTCATTAGGAATTGTGTAAATAAATCATTACATAAATGTTTTTGCTTGGCACAGAAAAACATACAAGCTTAAGTACAGAAATTACTACTCCTGAAATAAAATGGAAAACGAATCCTTCAAAATTCTCTACACTTCCTATAAGTGTAGCAATTCAAATTTAATGACGTCTGGGAAGTTCACTTTTGACTGCGCAGTACTCACCGACACATGAATTTGCTACTGTGCGACGACTTTCAGACATGTCTCTATAAAGCTTGTACTTTATATTGATTCTGAAGACGAACAAGATTACATGTTACGTGTAACTGGCGTAATTACGTCGAGCAGCAATGCCAGCTTTATACTCTATGCTCTTCCCATAGATAACACTTACGTAAGCTAAGGAAGGGCGCACATCACATGCAACTGTGTCACACGACTAGTAATTGAATTAGAAAAAACGCCTATTGTGTATTGGAGATGTTAAAGATAAAAGCCTTATGTAATGTGATTTTTCCGTGGTAGATTACGCCATTTTCCCATTGAGATAGCAGAAAGTGAATTGCTATGATTACAAGCACAGAAATAAATCTAACTAGATGACGCGAATATATGTACTTCGCGTGCCAAAAAACGGAGTAAAGTTACGATCTATAATCGTAATCTGAGCTTTTCCTTTTGCATTATCGGCACCGGAAATCTACCGAAATCTAGAAAAAAATGCCTTGTTATGCCATATTGAGCTGTAAAGAATGTATAGAAAAAGTTGTCCGAGGCATTGAAAATGCTTTCATTGGTAAGTAAATTTGTTTTTAAATTGTGAGTGAAAGAGTGGCACGCTTGGTTTTCATACAGATGGAGGGATTTGCGTTATCTAGATAGATGTATGCCTGTGATTACAAGACTGTCAATTGAAGAACATTATTATATGTCTATCTATTTACTATTTCTTCTTTCTTAAAAACAGGCAGTACTTTATTGCACACCAAAATTGTAACTTTTAAATACGATATTGCTTATTCTATTAATTTAATGGCAATTTTATCGCTGGCGTCATGTCGTACATGGTTGTAACGGATTGATCATATTTTAAAACTGTTTCTGCCTATTACATTATGATCCTATTCCGTTACACCCTGTATACAAATACCAGCCAGCCCGTTCCATCATCGGACTACCAGACGTACGGCGATGCGTCATCGGTACATGGTGGACATCCCACCCATACGCACAAAACGTTTTGGGGACACTTTTATTATGCGTACAGCTAAAGAGTGGAATTCCCTGCCGGAATCTGTGTTTCCCGATAGCTACAATCTAGGGGTCTTTAAGTCAAGAGTGAATAGGTTTCTTCTAGGCAAGCGTGCTCTATCGTCGACCACATCATCGCTTACCATCAGGTGAGATAGTGGTCAAGCGCAAGCCTATATATAATAAAAAAAAAAAAACACCTTAGGATGGCACTGTACTACCATTTATGTTTATAAACTCGAACAATTTTAATTAAATCTTGTAAATCAACTATGCAAAGCTCGCATTTGAACGTAACTTGCAAGCAGAATTTTTATACCGAACTCAATCGAATAACTGAATTAGTTCTATAGTATTATTATCTGTGAAGAGCAGTGGTGGCCCAGTGGTATCGGCCGCGACTTACAAGTTGTAGGTCGTGGGTTCGAACCCAGGCAGGCGCTTTACTTTGTGTAAATTATTTCATCACCACTGCTCTCAAAACGGTGAAGGAAAACATCGTGAGCAAAGCATGTCCTAGAACCAATAATTCGAAGACATGTGACATCCACCAACCCGCACTGGGCCCGCATGGTGGATAACGGCCCATTCCCTCTCACAGAGAGGAGGCCTGAAAATTAATAGGCTGATGATGACATTATCTGTAGTTTTACACAAGTGTTTTGTTTAGGTGTATATATTTGTTAGTTATTTTATACACTGTGTATATTTTTGGGCGATCCAAAAGTTTGCGGCATATTTTCCGTAACGATGGTATACCGTTTCGATGGTATACGGTGGTAATAGGTTTGCATTTGAGTATGTTTTTTATGACCATTTCATAACGAGCGAAGTGTCCCAGATGATAGTCTGCTATTAAGTTTTGTGATGAATCCTTCGTAAACGTGTTAATAGCCTTTAAAATAAATTAACTATCTTTTGAGAATATAGCTGATGTCGCCAGGTTTACGATTTTACATAAACTAACCTAAAACTTAATCCTCTACTAAGAAAATGATTATTATTTAAGCAAGTAAATTTTCCCAAATGCAGAGCCACTTATCATCTTGCATAACATGGGTCATCAGAAGTTTTGTGAACTCTTGTTCCATTCGCCAGTCGCACAAATTGTTTTAGTAGTTACAGCCTATCTTTTTGTCTTTGAAGTTGGCCGCAAGACAAGACCCTGCGCAGTTGCTATTTTTGTGTCGATGTTGAAGTAGATGCATAGCATAGTATAACTGCCTCTTTCACACGCGTATGTGTGTCGTATCATCCTATCTCGCTTACTGTATGCAATATACTCGATGACAAACTATTTCTTGCGCAATGGTTCGCAGAGCCAACTTCAAAGAAACAAAAATCCGCTGTGACTACTGTAACTTGGTATTTTATCGTATTAGAAAGCGATAAACTTGTAATTATGTTTTACAGTCCTGCGCATAGTACATATAACAGCATTAGGATATAAAAAGTTTAATTTTAAAGTTTAACGTCGTCGTCGTTTTTAGTCGTTTAACGTACCTGGCATAAAATACTCGGGTATTTTAATACAAAAATAATTTACCTTTTACATAGAACAAATTAAAGGACGAATAAATTTTGTTATTTTGCACGCCTGATTTCTTAGATGGGTTACGTAGAGGTGTAGGTACCTATAAAAGTATTGCTACATTCATTTTGAAGTCTCATGTAATTAACAAGCTTAAATATCAAGTTGGTAGATGCAATAATACGAAGTGAAGAAACAAAGCGAAAGCACGACAGAACTCATTAGTTTGGACGCAACTTCTATATCTCTCTCTCTCTATTTCGTAATGTTAATTATACAAGCTGGATCAATTCCCCACATTACCTTCTAAGTACTGGCCTCGGTAAACACATTTTTTTTCTTCATTCCTCTTTTTTTTTAAACTTTGCCCCACACTAGAAATTTCTTCCTGTATGGTGGGTGCATTTACAAACATTGAAACTCACGTACACAAGACAACCAGATCCGGAACAACTATCTGTTGGGTGTAGGCCATACAAATATTTGTTCCGTGCGGGAATCGAACCTCGAACCTATATAAGTTTACATTGGGTTATTATTCTTAATACCTTCGGTATAAAAAAGTATGAAGATCCGTTCTGTTTCTCGATTAAGCTTTCAAGAATTGCAGTGGTTGAGAGGGAAAGTACTGCGCAGGCTTGTCCCAAAATAGGAAGCTGTAGTTAGATAAGTTACTGATACAGCGATGAGGTTTCAGCAAAGAAAGAAAGTTGTGTTGTGTTTTTCAGTTTCATTCATTTTACACCCTGTATCCTTTCTACTTCTTGGCAAAGGTCTTCCATTTTCCCTACTTTTTCACTTTCAAACCACTTCACGAAATATCTTTAAATACATAAATATAAACATAATATTGAGTTAAGAAGTCACACGTTGAAAAATAACGCAAGTGACCCTATTTGCACTTAAATTAAGCATTTAAGTGCACTTGGCGGCTCGGCTTTGTGCGATGACACGCCAACGTTTGCTCAAACATATTTTGTACAAATATTTGATACCATCTACTACTGAACACTAAATAACCTCCAATTGTCGCTTAAAAATGCTAAAATTAAACAATTTTCGAGAGCTATATAGCGCTCATGGTCAAAGACAATGCAATAAATTTTATTCATCTTTTTCTTTGTTTACAAAAAGTTAAATTACAGTAATTTGATAATAACAGACTGCTTGTCTATCTGTTAGTCACGTTTCATTTCTGGTTTTAAACAAGGACTATAACAAAGACAATAACTTGTCTTTTTTGTGCACTATCCGTCTACAAACTTCATTATAACGAGACGCTACGTGTCTCTACTTTTAAAACTAGACCAAAATAAAAATTTAAAACTTGGTGCACTTGAGATCAAGCTAAAATAAAATGGTATTGGCCTTTCTGTCCAATGCAAACACTTTATATAATCACATTGTACACCATAAAAATGACCATACCCAACCTTTAAGGTGAATCTCGCTGATAATAATTCTATCAATTACCCTTACAATTAAAAAACTTCTTCTCTATTCCCATGGGAAAAAGGCTTCAGTTTATGTACGTATGTAATACTTTTCTTCAGATATTTATAGAAACTGAAATTCAATTCAAGCAAACAATAAACACAGTGCATTATGCGGCCATTGTTTATGTTTGTGTTAATTGCGTAACTAAACACAACACAAACACAAAAGCCATCTTTTCATCATATCATGTGATACAAAGAAGCTGTATTGTGAGCTGTATTTTCATTCTGTAAACATTTCACCGTGAAAACTTAGGCTAAGTGAGGTGTTTATTCACCTTGACAGCTCAACTCAAGCTCTCCTGCTACAGAACAAACCAACCGTCTCCTTATCTCTTGTTCGCTTCACTGTAACCAGAACATCAAAGTATTTTCGCGATCCCGACCGCAATAATCTAATTAAAGCGTCACCATAATGCTCAGCGAGTCTGCGCGGGCGCACTTTCCCTCGCTCTCATTTGAATACGCCTGCTTATCTCCATCTGCACAATTATGGACGTTTTCTACGGACGATGCGTGAACGAGATAATTAGCAATTATATATTAAAATGGAGTTTTATTTGCTTTAGCTGCATTCTTGTGAATCTTGACATGGAATATGTATGGAGAACTTAGCGTAATATAGGTAGATACAATGTATGGTAGGTAAGCAAAACTTAAGTGGGACCTATGTTTCGTTTATCAATTAAGCTAGATAGTATAGTTTAATCACTTTAAACTAAGAAAGTGTATAGTATGCACGGCTGGCTTCTTCCTTGAAGAATACGGGCGTGATATTGTTTTGTATGGAAAACAGTTTGTAGCAACACGACGAACGCATTAATCCAATTGGATTAGCTAGGATATAAACTCGAGACAGAATCTATCTAGATAAGTGTCATTACATATCAGCTATGGCGATGGTGTAGTAACCAAAATTTAAGGGATTGATCACGAGACATTGCGTCGTACTGTATGGATCAGAATGTTGGGCTGTGAAAAAGATGGATGAAAAGAGATTGCATGTAGCAGAGATGAGAATGTTGAGATGGATTTGCGGAGTGACGAGAATGGATAAAGTGAGAAATGAGTATATTAGAGGAAAGTTTGAAAGTGGCGCCAGTGACAGAAAAGTTGAAAACCGTTTGTCCTGGTATGGTCATCTGATGAGGAGGGATGAAACGCATGCTACTAAAAGAATTATGAATATAAATTTGGGTGGATGGATAGGGAGGGGACGGCCAAAGAAAAGATGGATGGACTGTGTGAGGAGTGATATGAAAGAAAAGGGAGTCAGTGATAGCGTGACGGGGGACAGGACGGTATGGAAGAAGAAAACGTGTTGCGCCGACCCCAAGTAACATGGGACAAGGGCAGGAAGATGATGATCACGAGACATTGTGATAGCGTTTGACATTCCCACATTTCCATACATTTTTGAAAATTTTCCATACGCTATCACCACGCTTTCGTTGATAGAATGACACTTGTCTAGAGTTGTCTCCTATTAATAAATAGCGGTTGTTCCTCATGGCGCTACTGCCTTTCATTACAATGCGCATCTAATAAATATCCCTCCGTAGCACATAAGTTACGCTAACATGTAATTTATTAAATAATGTTCTTGCATTTATTATCTGCATTAATCTCCCCGAACGGGTTTATTAGCATTACAATGTAATAAGTAAGAAAAGAGAGAAACGGGTTTATGGTGCATGACAACATGACCTGTCATCCGTCATTACGTGTACCTACACACATTTTAACGTCTTTCTGTGTTCTTGTATTTGCATAAGCGAGTTGTCCAGTTTTATAAAGATGCTCTGCCTAATTCTTTGGGGATACACAGGCGTGATGCTATGCTATGATTCATGTGATGTATGAACAACACTGGAATTTGCCAACTTAATATTTTTTTGTGAAAATCTTATTTTAGTTTCTGTTTTTTGCCACATTACTAATTATGCTATGATTCATATTATGTATGAAGACTCTGTACATACTTACATTGGTTTACAAACAATTATCTATACTAGTATTATAAAGAGGAAAGATTTTTTTGTTTGTTTGTACCGAATAGGCTCCGAAACTACTGGACCGATTTAAATAATTTTTTCACTACTTTATTCCTGAGTGACATAGGCTATTTTTTTAATCCCGAAAACGGTTACTGTGGGGTGGTCCACGGGAGCGAAGCCGCAGGGAACAGCTAGTTTTTAATAAAGATCATAATTTAATTTCTGTTTCAGTTTTCCTCTTTATTCATTATGCTTTAAATCAACATGAATTGATTCATTCATGCATCAAAAATGTCTGCTAATATTTTATTAATGAATATCGAAACGTTTTCCTTGTTTCAGTATTCATTTTACTAATTATTTCGTTCACTGGTGCAATACTTCTATCACAAAATTTTACAGTTATTAAGAACTCGTCAAAAAACTATGTCACAACTTAGCAAGGCAGACAAAAAACAAACAAAGTGCAATATTAATTAATAATAGTAATTATGTTCGCGTCCACCCGCTGTCCGTTCGACCCGAGATCGTATCTTATACCAACCTAATTATTTATTACCTTAGCTGATGTTGTTACGTTCGGTAGATTAACTTGACTTCCGGTTCACGTGTTTTATGTGTACAAGTGTTTTCTGATCCTTTGTTTGCATTCTACGCGTGCCAAGCATTTAAATACTTAGGGAGAAATACATTTTGAAACAGCACTTTTTTGCCTTATATATAAATTAGTTATTATAATTACTCAGATCTCAAGCAAATAAAAGCTGGTGTACCACAAGGGAGTGTTCTTGGACCTATCTTGTACCTATTATACACCTGTGATATCCCAGAAATGAAAAACAACTTTATTGCAACCTTTGCAGATGACACAGCCATCATGGCTATAGGTGTCACTCACAAAGAAGCCGTAGATAAAGTACAAATTGCTGTGAACTCCATCACCAACTGGACAAAAAAATGGCGAATTAAGTTAAATGAGTCCAAATCGACCCATATAGACTTCACAAACCGAAGCCCTAATTATACACCGGTTTATATCAACGGTTGCATAATACCTTACGAAAATACAGCAAAATACCTGGGTATGACGCTTGACGCAAAGCTTCGCTGGAAGGCTTATGTCAAAAAGAAACGCCTGGAGTTAGATATCCGCTACAGGAATATGTACTGGCTACTTGGCAGACATTCATCATTGTCAGTGTACAACAAAGTACTTCTGTACAAACAAGTACTTATGCCTGTATGGGCATACGGTATACAGCTTTGGGGCTGTACAAAACGTACCGATGTTGAAATTATTCAAAGATTTCAAAACAAGGTACTGCGGAGCATAGTAAACGCTCCCTGGTATATTAGAAACGAGGATATCCACCGGGACTTAGGAGTGGACCTCGTCGCCAAAGTTATAAAAAAATACGCCGAAGCTCATGAACAGACACTTCATAAACATGTGAATGTCGAGGCTATCCAGCTCCTTGACACCACGGACATAATAAGGAGACTGAAAAGGACTAAGCCTTTTGAGTTAGTTTAGAGTGAAATTAGTGTTACGAAGTGCAGTGAGTGCTACCTTTTAAGAACACATGAACTAAGTGTCTTCCCATCATAATAGAGACAATAAGAAAAGTGCCAATGGACACATTCTTTACCATATAAATTATTAGCAAATTAGGTTAAATTTAAGTTACTTATTAGCCTCGATGCTAGATTGTGACTGTTATGAAGTAACTATTCAGTTACATCGTAATGATAAAAAAAAAAAAAAATATAATTAAGGCTCAAAAATGAAAATTTTACAAACAAATAGAATCAAGTTATATGTATGTCCCAATAAGCTGTTTCAGGTAATTAAGTCGTATCTTCACTAATATTATAAAGATAAAAATTTGTAAATAAATTTAAGGACGTAATCTCCAAACACAAATATACTACTAGTTAACCGATGTCAATAATTCTTAAGAGTGCCATAAGGTGCTATTAATCCCGGAAAAACCGGTTCCTGCAGAACAAGCCACGGGAGCGAAACCGCGGTAAAAAGCTAGTAAATAACTGTAAGAGAGTCCCTATTCTGAAACTAAAATCAAAGTGGCGCCATAAAGAAAAACATCTCAAAAACTCAATCAGAAGCCGTTCACACATTTGATGTCTTGTACCAACACTCTAACAGGCCACTTACGATCCTACTCAAGTATCTCTAAGTATTTATCTATCGTATCATCACTATGAAAGATCGAGGTGTTATGCATACTTGTACTACGAAGTGTGAGATTCAGGGCCGGTCCCACACTGCCCAATAAACACTTTTAGTAAAGAAAATATTAAATTTGCCGGTTTTTGTTGACAGAGATGGATGAATTAACAGTTAACTGATTCGGCATTACATTTACAGTAGGTATTTGGTCTTTTCTCATGACTTTTAAATTAGTTGGTTTTTGTTGTAAAAGAGTACCTGACTTCTAAATAGCTCTTGAAGAGATCAAGAGGTTCTTCTTGAAGATAAGGAAGAAAATTCGAATCGATTACAAGATCGTTGGATTTTTTTTACTTGTTTTGAGATCGTGATGATAATGAGATTTTACCTTATTTACATGCTGGATAAGGTATCATCATCGTTATCAACGTGTTACCCTTTCTGTTCTGAGAAATATTCTCACTAAACATGTGCTTAGCTGCTTGACCATGGCACCATGTTGTTGTAACAATATCCGGACAGCGAAGGCGTTGCTGCCTCGCTAACGTTCAGAGGTCATGAGACATCCTATCCTGTGGAACTGTTGTGCAAAGTCTTGGTAACTAACAGCCCATTTCTACACTATAATATGTAGTTAACTACGCTATCTACTTTACACAACGGTGTCCTAGTTTAGATTACCAGGTGAGGTTTAAAAGTTTTTTTTTTTGCTTTATTTATCAATCTAAGACACGATTTATGCAAAAAAAATGTAATGCAGTCGAGTTTTTTGATTTTTTGAATTAACTTTTTTATTTATAACTTTTTAGTTATTTTTTTTTAATTAGGTACATTTAAACATATAAGTGTTATATAATTTGAAATCACCTCTTAAAACCCTTAATTTTGATACCCACACGTTGGGTTAGGAAGAAAAAAAATTGGCCCCCCACAATATGGCGCCCAAAATTCGCCATTATCCTATTTTCCAATTTTAATGTAGCTAGTGACACTCGCAGGGTTAAGACGAATTGATTGACGTAAAAACCATCAAAATCGGCCAACGCGTTTGGTCTCTAGAACGCCACATATGAACAAACATACCTACATACATAGACTCATAAACACATTACCCTCCTTCGGCATTTGGGTAAAAACCAACACTAAAAATGAAAAATATAAAAGGATTTTTTCCAGTGTTGGTTGTGGACTCCATCTTAATATCTATTGACTTTCAGGAGCTGGTTGGCGAGTGATTGCTACGGATAATATTAGGAGTTTGGACTCCTTATTACAGCCATCGCAGTTGAAGTCCAAACTTCAACGCGTCTACTCCTAAAATGAATGGCGCCGGCGTAATCTCCTCTTACCAAAGTAAGAAATGGCTAAGCATACCTATGCTTAGCCATTAGGAACTGAAGCTTACCTAAGCTTCAGTTCCTTGCTGGTTGGATTGGTGGTTACCAATCATCGCATCCTAGAGCCTATATTCCAAGCCATGACCTCCAACTCGAATTATAAAATTGACAATTATAGTATGTAATAAAATTTGACAATAATCTAGGGTTTACCAATTTTCATGGCAACTGAGTGGAGTGCAGTTCTTTCAAGCGGACTTAGAACTAAGTAGTGCGGTTGCGAACACCCTTCGTCTTCCACAATATCTTCAAGCCTTCAGTATAAAATAATAACGTCGTAACACCTTTTCATTTTCTTAAAACTCTACCTATAAGAAAAGACGTAAAAAATATCTCCCAGTAAAACGTATAATAAACGACTTTTGTATAAAATTAATGTCGATCGTTCGACGACCGTTACTCAATTAATATAGACGAAACTCCTCGACTATGTCAGTTCGTTAGCAAGGGAGATTGCTTTAACTGCTTTTAGTAATAAACTGCTATGTGATTTTATAATTGCTGTAGGATACATTAATAATATTTATAGTAATCAGGAACCGTAAGTGTAAATATTCTACACAGCTCAAAGGGGACGAGAGTGCCAATTAATTTCTGTTTTGTTTTTTTATATGGGACGTCATTTATTTACCTATGCCAATCTCTTATATCGATATGTTAGAAAACTTAACAATAATTGCCATTTTTTTTTCATCTTTTAATTAATTATTTAAATTAACAAACAAATTAAAATCAACCAATACAATAAAAACCAGTCATAAAAATGATTTTAAAAACTTACCAAAAAAAATCAAAAAGGCAACCCAATCCGTGTTCAATGAGAGGTAAACACAAACACACACATTGTCACACACAAAAACACAAACAATGAAAGTCAACACGAGTTACGAGTCTCCGAACAACTACGACGCTACGAACTACGGGCCGTGAGCAGTTACACGAACGAGACGTAAGGTACGACGCACGGACGCAGCGCGACTGGGGCCATGGGAGCATCTCGCGCCATCATTCGCGGGGTGATAGGGTCCTCATTATTATAGAAGGCACTGTTCATACGGCCTTTGTTTTGCTTTCATCCTCAAACAATCGTTGAATAGAAAAGTTTGGGGTCTATAAGTTTTTATAACTTCTATGGAGACTATTGTGAAGATTTGTTGATTGTTTTTATCGGGCAAACAGTAACCAATCGGTCGATTCCTTCTGTCTGCGATAAGTTTATTGCAAAGAAATTACTATGAAACATTGCGATATTCTTTTACTAAAAGTTTCAGCCGGTTACAGCCACTGTTTTAGCAAAAATACTGTGCTGATGAACTAAACTACTTGCATGCCTTTTTAATTTGCGCACCCTATCTCCTGACCTACAATGTGACCCCTGAGAGGACCCCAGTCCCGCGTGTCGGTCGGCTGCGCGTGCACCGCGTGTTTCTTTGCGCGCCATCGCCCTTCGCCCTTCTTCGCCTTGCTTCGGGCTCTGTTCCATCGGCATTTTGAAAATAAAATTGCACATAAATACAATGAAAGAGCTATCTCGGACATTAGCACTTGATCTTATTGTTCATTCACTCAGTTATTTAACTTGCTGAAACTAATTGCATCAAACTGATTCTCTTACTACACCGCTAGGGAGATAAAAGGTACTCCTAACAGGAATAATAATTATCTTGGGCACTTAACAAGATCTAAATTATGCACAAGGACATCTCCAGAGAAGCGTACTCTACCTACCACTGGAGATATCTTTGAAAATATGTATATCAAAGAATACCTACCTATGAGTATGACTAACAAGTTTCTAATTTATCTAAATTCAATCAACCTTCAGTTAAGTTAGTAGCCCAAGGCTACAAAACAGATACAATTTATTTTCTGAATCTTGATTAAGATCTAATAAATACAGCTACGACCGAAACTTATTGGTGCTCACAGTAATAACATCAATTATGTACAATAATAGGTTTAACATGAATCAAGTTTACAGAATTGTCGCAGAACATTGTATCTAAGAATGTAATAAGTAACGTTTAGTGCTCAGAGCGCGTGAAATTACACCACCGATCATTGTCACGGCCTGACTCATGGGACCTGGCAATAACAAGATACATAACTTATTCAAATAGAATATTATCTTGTTGAAGAAAACCTGCAGGGAATGCCGAGGAGACAGTTCTTTAAGAAACATTAACATTGCAGTAAGGTAGGAAATTAAATTTTATTATCGGTCCGGAACTATTTCCACGTTTAATTAGATTAGAATACAATTTTATTTTTACAATTCGGCTAAAAATAAAATGATTGTGTAACATCAATGTGTTTAATTTATTTTCAAAACTCTTTCAGGAAATTAGTTATCTACTCCTTAGTTCCATATTTTATAATTTATTTAAAATAGTACTGTATAAGTGAATAGGCTCGAGGCTTCCGGCTTAAGTTTTATTTACTATAATTATTTCCTTTTAGCTGTTCGTAGCAGAATAACACTCGGTAAATTATATTGGTCCCGTACTTAGTAAGTCTTGCCAGGTGGATTGGCTAAAATTTGCTTTAGATGATCAGAAGCCATTTGATCTATGCTTTCCTCGTGAGACACTTGATTTAACCGACTACTGTTGGAGATGGCGTAATGATTTTGATTCCTTTCAAAATAGTGATCTTTAGTAGTTATGCATGCTGGTATGGAAATGCCAGAGTAGGTGGGCATTTGGCCTGCATTGACTGCGCTAATAGTCTTGTAAAATTTCAGGCTTAAAGCTTTAGTTGAACAAAGATTACTTTATTTCAAATGTGCCAACCCAGAATTTCTCTACGATAAAACACATTTGAATTCTAACGCACTACTGAACTCCAAACATCAAAGCCGATATAAATAGTTAATTTGATCAATACCGCGGTCTGTCTGTTTGTTGAATTGACACGAAGATTTCTAAATCCTTTGCATCGAATGGTACACTGATTTCTATCATTGTGGTTACACTGCAGGCCTGCGGGTAGGTGCAGTGCTACTGATTGGTTCATAAGTAGGCTAATGAAGACCTCACTTTTAATTGAGTTTTATCGTATATCGATCCGCCCCGCACGAGAACGATTTACTGCGCCTATTAGGTAAATGGCAATCATTTATGCAGTTATTACAACAATTATACTAAGTGTTAAATATAAAAGGAGAAAAGAGTATAAACGATCTGCGAGGCTGCGTCGTTGATCTGCTAAGCATGATGTCTTTTTTTGTTGGAAAATCATCCAATGACTTCTCCCGCTCTGGGTGAAACGGAAGGGCGTGTCAGACTATAACTGACTAAAACCCACCCGTGTTCCTTCAGTTGCTTGAGCCAGGGCCGCGGTAACTCTTTTTAAAATTTATCCGCGACTAAGCATGAAATCCGGGGTTCGATTTCCGGGCCGGGCAAAGTATTATTGTTTTTACCCGACTGCCGAAGGAGGGTAATGTGTTTATCAGTCTATGTATGTATGTTTGTTCCTATGTGGCGTTCTAGAGACCAAACGCGTTGCCCGATTTTGATGATTCTGACGTCAATCGATTCGTCTTAACCTTGCGAGTGTCACTGGCTACATTCAAATAGAAAAATGGCGGCTTTTCGGCGCAATATTGTGGGGACCCAAATTTGTTTGTTCTTCCATTCCCATCGTGTGGGGTATCAAAATAAAGAGTTTTAAGATGTGATTTCAAAAACATAATGTAACACTTAGGACACCTATATGTTTAAATGTACCTTTTTTATTGGATTTTCTCAGTACCTACCTGCTCGGAGTTTAGACTATGTAGCCGGTTGATGGCAACAGGCTCGTCCCCTCTTACATGGCACTTAAACATAACTGGTGAAATGTGGATGTATTGTACATGCACCCCTGCCTCAGCCTTCGTGGATACAGGCGTGATGTTATGTAATATAAACGAGTGGAAGTCGGAGAGATTATTTAGATGAGATTGTCACAGGGTTTTCCGTAGCGCGTCAGTTTGGGAGCCTTTGAACCCATATCTTATGTCCACTGTCATAGAGGCTTTGGTACCTATCTAAGATCCGTGACAAAAGTACCTACTAACCTACGCACTGGCAGGACTTTAGCAAATACTTGAGTAAGAAAGCTTGATACCTTAGTAGGCTGAAGCTACTTGCATTTTCAGTATCAGTTTTCAGCATCGCATCAATTTTAATACATCCCATGCAATGTAAATTACCTACATTTAATTCAAGCGAAAACATCACAATGTAAAAAAAAATAAAAGCGCTTCTACGCAACTTGTGTCAGAACTTACCTACCTCAATATACCGTATTCCAAGTTTTATACCAAAGGCGGATTCTCTTACAAACAAGCCGAACCATTTCTTCTAGCTAACCTGAAGCGGGTTCCCTGGTATCACGCTGGGTGACTGACGTGACAGTCATCCGCGACTTTTTGCAAACTCACGTTATCATTCCACAGATCAATCAATCTGTCTTTAAAATAACTTGAAAGACATGTATTTCTTTTGCACCCAGATAACATATAAATATTAATGCAGATTCCTACTTAGATGTGGCTAATGAATTCTGTGGGTAACACGATATCGTCCGTGACAGCGGCGCGTGAGCATCGCGGCCGCCGTCACACTCCCATTGCGTACGAGCACCCATTCCATCGGTAAACATACGGCTTTGGAAATACACTGGTATTATATGTTTTTTTATCATTCTCACAAAATAACCGGGTGGAGAAAGATCAGTGTCGACAAAAATCAGTAGCTGACAAACGCAGAGATGGATTGACTAGCCGTAGAATCGGCTGGTCGGCCAAATCCATAGTCAGCCTATCTATGAAGTAAAATGCACAAACCACTCTCATCAAAGTAGAGTAACTAAGAGTAATTGTTATTAAGAACAAGCAAGGACAAGCTCAGCTTGAAGTTCCCTAGACAGTGCAAGTTCACGAAAGAAAAGCGACCGCATTGTTTTCCAATTGCTGCACTGTTCTTTTTTTAAACACTCTAATACACACACACACACACACACTGTGTGTGTAGATTAGGCCTTCTGGGTTATTTTGTCTACTGTTTTGTTAGCTCTTTAGAGAAGTCTTTATTAATACGCCTGACTCATAGTTTCATGATTCTTTTGAGCGGTCAAGCGTAATTTCATGAATTTTCATATTGTATAGTGCTTTATAATTACATTCATGTTCTGTATGATGAATTTTAGCACATATATAAGTAATTAGATTAAGTTTTGTTAATGTTGAATTGGAATATAGGTTGCCTGCTTGTCGGTCTTCTACAGACTGTATTTTGGCGAGTGTGCTCATGAACTCCACGACCTCATCCCACCGGCCCCCTTCTACATCTAGACGCACTGCAAGTTACCATCCTCACCTAGTTGCTATTCCACCAATTCGCACCAAGCGCTTCCAAACATCCTTCATACTGCGCACAGCAAAAGAGTAGAACTCACTGCCTGCGTCTGTGTTCCCGAACGCATACAACCCGAATCTCTTCAAAGTTAGAGGGAACAGGCTTCTTCTGGGTAAGCTCACTCCATCGTCGACTTTGTCTCTGTCACCTCTGACCTAGACGAGAGTCAAGAGCAAACCCATCACGAATAAAAAAAAAAAAAAAAAAAAATGGCTAAAGCCTAAAGCCACGTGTAACGCGTATATAGTGTCTCTATTTGCCGATCTTATATTTATAGTTTAAAGGTATAAAAAGTAGGTAGGTATTTATTTCGTCAGAAACTGACATGCAATGCGTATAAATTATGCTAAAACCACGGTTACTGAGCCCCCCCGCCTCGACAATGCGGGAACCCACCGGGGAGGACCCAGGATTTACCCTGGAGCACAAATTCAAGCCACGTGCGGGTGTATGCATGTACGCCCGTGACGACATCTGCTATCGGCGTCTCCGTAACCTTGAAGACTCTAACTACCCAGTGCTATGGGCCCTGGTGGATACAGGTCCGGATAAGATTATCTATGCTTGTGTCTACCGATCGCTTAGCGTCGATCTGGAGACAACCAGGATCACACAGTACCTGAGTGAGGCGGCTGATGTGGCCCAGCAACGGTACCCTGCCGCCCAATTAGTGTTACTGGGGGACTTTAATGCCCACCATCAGGAGTGGCTCTTCCCATACCAGTGCACTGACCATACTGGACGAGAGATGCAAAATCTTTCGCTAGCGCTTAATCTCACCTGGTGCAGGGGGCTACGAGGGTGCATTTATCCTTAACGATTGTAGGTATTTATTAGTAGTAGTGATGTTCCTAGGATAGTCGGCGCTCTTTGTCGATTAGCCTATTTAGAGAAAGTAGACTATTCGACGAATCGGTATGGCCAAAAGCGCAATGTCCCAACTGCAGCAAATCTGGAGAGACCGTAACTGCTAAGCTGGTGAACTCTCTTGTGTTCTCCATCTTTAGTTACGTCTTGGAAACATGGACGCTAAGGAAGGCTGATCGTGATCGCATTGACGCTTTCGAGATGTGGTGTTGGCGAAGGATGCTTCAAATTCCATGGACTGCGTGCCGCACAAACGAGTCTATCCTTCGACAACTAAACGTCAGTGTCAGGCTCTCCTGCGAAGTCTCCTGTAGTTCTTTGGTCACATTGCCCGAAAGGATGGTCATAACCTCGAGCAGCTGATGATCAATGGCAAGGTCGAAGGCAAGAAGCCGAGGGGCCGCAGCCCGATCAGATGGTCTGGCCAAATATGTGCAACGCTGAACACCAAGCTGCACGATGCACTCCACGTCACCAAGGACAGACACAGATGGAGAATCATCGTCAGAGAAAAGTTGATCTCCAGTTGGGGGAATCACGACCCTCAGTAATGTGGAACACGACGCGAGGAGGAGACTATTCGACACAGAGCGCCGTCTATCCGGCTTCTTACTTTGTATGTATTTCTCAATAAAATGTATATCGGAGTTAAATTAAATAAAAAGCTTGATTGTTAATGAACTATTCGAGTGCCTAAAACGTATCCACGCGAGACACAATGCTTTATAGATTTTTTGGTTGCGACTTGGAGCGATTCAGCTATAAACGAAGCGTCACGGAAATTGCCGAATACCCCCAAAACCGTGACCGACTAGTCGTCCTCTTTACAACGGACTACACAGCTAGTCAGCCAGTTATAGTCACATCTTTAATTAGTAGGTACTTCTTATGATAAGAACTACAGCAGGCGAGTAGATAACTATTGCAGATTATTTCAGGTAATTACCTAGCTATCCACTTGGACACTGCCGCTTCTACTACCAATTCATAATCCGTAGCAAACGGTGAAAAAGAGGGAACCTGGATCCCGCAAATTTTGGGCCCATGCTATCAGACACGTGTCATTAAAGTTTAATTATACCAAAACTAATAAATAAATAATTACCTACTTTGTTAGGTACTATATTACGATTGATTTTTTATTGATCGTTTCGATGGCGATGATTGCTTAATTGAGACAAAGTACTACCGACACTCAACTCATCAGCTGTCGGTAATTCTATCAATTTTTTATATGTAAATGTTAATCGTTGCGAGATGCGGGGAACCGATACATATTGATCGCGAACGATCAGAAATCACAAATATCTGCATGATCGATTAACTTTCTCGTACATTCTTAAGTAGGGGTCTGTATTTTATATTTCTATGGTAGGGGTATTGTTTATACTTTATTTTTGTCGTAAATTCATTGGTTGTAAAAGAAAAACTTGAGAGTGCCATGCTATAAGCGTGTATATGTTATGGACCAAGTGATTAATACAGCATTATTCATAATGCCCGGCCAATTTGAAAGATGCCCAATATGAGTAGGCAATATGATAAAAACTATTGAAATAATTAAATTGACCGGGCTTTCTGAATAATGCCCATCACTTATTGGACCGGGTAAAAAAAATATGTTTTTAATAAAGAATAGGTAAGTACCGAGTACGACTACTATTTAAGCAATTCGGGGCTCATATTTCTGTCTGAAGGGTCTAAAGTAACCTAACATACCTTTGAACCTAATATATCCGTGTCGGGGTGCCCTAATCTCCCGAGCTCGCTTCACTCCCTCTTGGATTAATTCTTTGACCATAATAATCGAATTATTGCCCAACCGTTACGTAGCAATATTCATAATGACCAGACAATCCGATAAATATAGCAGTTTAAATCAGTATTCATTAAATTGCCCGATTTGACTTGACTATAGATTCATAATCATAATGCCCGGGTATTATACATAGTAACACTTCGTCCATGACATATACAAGACTGGATTTAAAGCAGATTTTCTACAAGAGTAGTCTGGTAAGCAGACATAAAGTGCGTGTCACACATGCACATAGATTTATGAAAATTTGACTTAGAAAATCAAAGACTAGACGTCTTATACATCTTGCTATTAGTGCCTGACGGTAGTGTAAACATCAAAATTGTAAGTCATCAACACGGAAGTCATCAAGCACTTAGGAACAGCAAAATTACAAAAAGACGAACGAGAACGACAATACAATGTGTTACGAGAATGTAACGGTGTACAAGAAAGTATATCCTACTATAATATTATAAAGGCGACAGTTAGTGAGTTACTCTTTCACGCAAAAACTATTGAAATTTGGCGCAAAGATAGATTATAGTCTGGAATAGCACATAGGAATGTAGGATACTTTTTATCTCAGTAATATGTTCTCTTGGGGTCATTTTCGACATTGACGCGGGCGAAGCTGCTGGCAGAAGCTAGTAATATAGACAGTCCCCAAAACACCAGCCTGCCACCACTTCCTAATATAGTGTGTTTAGATGGGAAGAAGAAGTGGCAGCACATCTTTCTGTTAAGTTAATTAACCAACCATCCTCAAGACTCGCCACATGGATGGCTTTAATGATACATATTGTCTAATACCTACTTCAAATTCACAATATTCAGTCTCAGAGACATCGATGAGTTTGCTATTTACCTTTGGATCTGCATCTTTGTTAAATATACCTAATACATTTCTCCGTATAAAGCGTGCTCCACAACCCGTGGCGGACTCTTATGTTATTATTATCGCTAATCTCCGGTCTGATGCACTTGAAAAGACAAGATCTCACTCAGACAGTAAGCCGCTATTTTTTTGTTGAAATAAAATGATGAATATTTTTGCAAGAGTAATGAACTTCTATATTTTCGGCTCAAATGTAACTAAATGTGTGTTTTTTGAGGATACTCGTAGCTGCATTATTTTGTGGTTTTGCTCGACGATTTATATGGCGTGTTGTCAGTTTTAAAGAGCCATAAAAATAATAGCTTCCGAAAGTGCGATTTATTAGAAGTTCAGTAGCTAAGTTTACATACGCACGTTGCTATTTTGGTTTTTATTTTATTTATATAGCGGACCCCCGTCGCGATTATGAAACTTAGATATTACATTTTTTATGTCTGGCTTTTTTTTAACCTTTAACCCTGGATAGGCTTGCTCAAAACCCTGTCAGCGCCCATTTAATTATGTTTTCTATGTACATGCAGTTTTTTTTTCATGCTATAATAGCTATAAGTTTACCTATATACTACGGTCGGCAAACCATCGAAACAGACAAATATTACGGCACAATATCTTGCGAAAAAACCCCGATTCAAAGTGTAAGCTGCAAGACCCTTTTCTGATGGCGCGACGCAATTTAAATTGCGTCGAGAGGCGATATCGCGCGCACGTATTGTCTCGGTCGAATTGCATGACATTGCATCAATGTGAACATACTTGCAATTTCGCTTATTAAAAAGCACTTATTGATGTGATATAAATCGAATTGCATCGCGCCGTCAGGAAAGGGTCTCAAATGCGCATAACTTTTGAATGGCTAAACCGATTTTCATCAATCATAGCTAGGAATACATTCGATGAAGTCGCCTTTCAAACCAAAATCGATAAAATAAAAATCGGTTCATCCTTTTGGGAGCTACGAGTATTATGATATGATGCCATAGATAAAGTTATAACACCCCTCTTTTTCTGTAGGTCATTTTAGGATAGCCCTACCTATGTTCAGTAGTGACCAGAGAATTTCAAAGAAAAGTGAGAATTCATTGCACTGTTTTACTAAATTAAAGAAGAAAGGATTAAGGCAATAGGAAGAGGCAATTTGAAAAAAAAATGCTTAATCTTAACAAAATAAGTTTATTGCTCCACTTTAATTTTCTTGTGAGGATCGTAAGTTACTTCGGAAGGCACATAATCTCTATCACATTTTTCTTGTTTTATTTTTAAACTGTGACCAGCATAGTTTTTATCATCTCTATAAGACCCATCATGTATTTTATCTTTCCTCTTACGACTCTTATCTTTGTTATTGTCATAAGCATCTGTTTCATACCTTGTAACGATGTCTTCTCCTTCATACTTAAACTGTTTCCTTTCACCAGATCTCCCTCTCTCTTCATATCTTTTATCTCTCCTTCTTTCCTTAGAACTCTCTCTGTCTCTCCGTCTATCTTTTTTTTCTTTGTGTTTGTAAGCTTTATCTCTACTTTCTTCTCGCTTACTTTCTTTTGATGTTTCTCTGTGGCGGTTATTTGTTTCGTCGTCTAGCCCGTCTCGGTCTTTATTCACCTGATACTCAGAATCATAGTCTTTATATCTATGACTTTTTCTTGATCTTTTTTCAGAGCTGTATTCTTTGTATGTTTCATTTCCTTGTCTTCTGTCTTCAGATTCATCAAAATAGTTTCGTCTTTCCCTAGCTTCGTTATCATGTTTTCTCTTTCTAGAATGCTCCCCATACTTTTGTGTACTTTCTAGATCATCATAATTTCTTCTCTCTGTAGACCTGTCATTACGTTCACGCTTGTCATTATCTCTATCGCGTCTATTCCTACTGCTGGTTTCATATCTATATGGTCTGTCTGATCTGTCTCTACTATAATCTCTTTGATTATTGCCTCTATACTTTCTTTCTGTAGAATCTTCTCCTTCAGTTTTTATTTGAGATGTGTTTCTATTATAATCTCTTTGATTATTGTCTCTATACTTTCTCTCTGTAAAATCTTCTCTTTCAGTTTTTATTTTAAAGGGTTGAGGAACAATCTTTCCATCATATTTACATCTAAAATACTTCCTATCATTGATTGTATCTTTCGGCTTATTGTCCTTTTCCACAGTCTCTTCTTCGTCTTTTGTATCTGTCTCGGTTTTACCATCAACATAGTGTTCCATCTGTTAAAATAATTTAAATTAATAACAATTTTGTTCTTGATGCAACCTTGTAGTTGCATTTGTTATAATTGAACTTATTGAACCGCGAAAGACAATGTATAACAGTTGTTCAAATAGACCAAGTAAACAGAATAGAGTCAGTAATTATAAATTGTTTAAAGTAAAACGCATTTGATCACACATTTTTTCTTTACTTTTACTGTATCAATTTTATTAAGTCTCTCAACATAAACAAAAATAGACACTTTGGGAAGTAGTAAGGTAGCCTCAATACAAGTATATCTTATAATAACTTACTACTCTTACTAGGGTAACTGGCCGTACGCAAAATACGCGCTTGGTCGTGGAGTTGCGGAGACAGCCCGTCTAAACTAAAACTAACTAGGGTAACTGGTCTCTGTAATGGACTTTATGAGAAACAATAAAAACATTTTTATTTGATATTGTACACTGAATATTTTATCAATACAATTTTAACACATAAATAAAAACAGTTAACAGAGCTTTGTATGGATTCATTATCTATTTTGAAGCTATACTTCTGAACCATCAATCTCATACCTGAGTCCTGATGACATCGCGGAGCACATCGGAATAGTTGCGCGACTTGGCGGCGACGCGGTACTTGGCGCGGCGCCGGCGCATGTTGCGCAGCTCCAGCAGGATCTGCTGCCGCGACAGGATCACCTTCGCGTTCTGATCATCGCCACCGCTGTGGAAAGAAAGATATTGAGATATGGCGATTTTGAAGGGTGGAAAATATTTGTTCAGCCATCAAATGCTTGTGTATGCAATAATGGTATTTCAAGCGCGTTTTTGAACAAGTTAATGGGACCACCAAGATCTAAGGCGCAATTGTTTAAATATTTCGCGATTTATATAATATGTCGTAGAATAATTAGAAAAATTGTTTAAAAATGAATGCCTTTTATTTATCCTACAGCATAAAATGCTTGTCTATGGCAAACATAACGTTGCCTTTTTTAACATTGCTTGTGAGTGTGAGTGTAAAAATTTCCAGTTAGACAAAAATACACAATAAACATTTCAAGATGAACACCAACCTGAGCAAAGCCAAGTCTGTCAGGTCATGGCAGGAGGGCACAGCACTGACCACAGCGTCATGTATGGCGCGGCGCTCGTCGGCAGAGTACAAGACCTGCAGGTGCTCCAGCGACAGCGGCTCTGATTCGCGACAACCCACGCCTTTGTTGAGGAAACTTATTGGTTATAGATGATTTCATCATAAAATTGTTCATGCTATGGTATTTATTAGTCAGAGTAGTTTGTATCACTACAACTTGCTAAACTAGACTTTTACCTAATGTATGCGAATAATGCTGTTATTATTATTTTTACAGTCGTTACGGGTAGTCAGAAGCCTGAGAGGTATTGTGATACCCAGTTACTGGGTTGTGGAGGTCAGATAGGCAGTCGTTCCATGTAAAAACACTGGTACTCAGCTCAATCCGGTAAGACTGGAAGCCAACCCCAATATAGTTGGGAAAAGGCTAGGCAGATTGATTGATTACTGCTATTAATTTATCAATGTGTTCCTCCTATTGATGGTACTCTAAATTAAATGTAATAACAGCCAAATGCGACCTCAGTAGTAGCAGTGCCAGTGAGCTTCATTAGCAGACTCTCAGTCAGTCCAGCAAGCGCGGAAAAACACATAACTATCAAAAATATTTAAAAAAATGTTGAGGCTTTAAATAGATCTTGACTCCAACTAACTTGTTAGAACTTTATTTTTCCTGCATGTATTGATCCAATACTATGTATTATACTTCTTTCAAAGTTATGGCACATTAACAGGTTGAAGGCCATAATTACTGAAACAACTAAAATATCATTTTGTCTAGCGTGGATCCACGTTTCAGGCACTCTACTGCAACTTACAGTATTTAAAACTTATAGATAAAGATAAACATCTACAATAATAAAGGATACAATATAAAAAGGATGAAGTGGTTGAGACCGTTGAACTATTTCTTATAAACTGAAAAGGTGCATAAAAGATTTAATGTTATTCACACAATAATTAGTACAAAGAAGGTTTAATTAAATCAATAAATATTGTTATTATTTACTGTAAAAGTGGAGGAGATATTTTCTGAATCAACATTGGTTTGTAACATACCTTTTTTAAATAATGTATCTGATATTGAGGCTTTAGCAATGATTTGCTCAATTTCTTCTTTTTCTGTGGAAAGATGATACATTATTGAATTGACTCTATGAAAAGCAATAAAAGAAAAATACCACATGCCTAATAAATATTTACTGAGTTTGACAAGTGTCTTAGATTCCAAGTCAAGTGGATCTGGCAGCAGCTGATCATCTTTGGAGTAGCCATTCTGTCTCAAAAAGCATTCATTCTCATGTTCTTGAATCATATCAGGTGGGACTTTGTGGTTGGAGTCATATTTACATGGTACCAGCGCAGGGCTCTGGAACGAAAACTTAGATTAGACATGGATCATACATAAGCCAGCAGTACAGGTTATCATACTTTTTCTTCAGAAGATCAAGCTGAGTTCGTGAAATTAAACCAGGTCAGAACTGGCAGAGAGGTAATCTACTTATATTGCTGCTTAAATCAAGACAACCCTGGTCGATGACGACGAAATGTGCAAGATAAAATTGTTATCACTTTAACTGTACCTGTAACAACTGTTTTCTATCCCATTGAAGGGTTTCCAAGATCATCGTTAGTTGATTATCAACACCTTTGATGTAAGTCTTCAAATTTGTTAACTCTTCTCGTCTTTTCTCCATTTCTATAATATTGTTGATCAGGAATTCAGGAATTACGAAAGGAACCAACGATTGATCACTTCACTTTACTTCTTGTTTGAATGGCACCAAATGTGTATAATTTACACAATTCCGCCAATGCCAGGGTTACAGAGGATAAACGAAAACGAAGGAGATCGAGATTGACAACGATTGATATATTTTTAGTTTTTTACCATTACAATCACTGACTTCAGACATTACAATTTACAAATTGACACTTTGACAGTTGTTTGACAGCAAAACAAAGACAAAAATTCATAAACTATATAGTGATGTACAAAGGTTTAGTCGATTATGGCGTAAAGGACTCGCGTAACTGAAGCAAAAAAACTTCCAAGTACGTGTTGGGCCACATAACTTCATGGGCCAAGGCGACGGGGGTCGTTACGTCATTTTCAAGAAACGTAACGAAACTAGTGAATTGGTCGGCGTCACCTGTTACAAAACTAGTGATTTTTGTAACTAGAGACTGAAAAAGCTAGGCAGATTTAAAAAATATCAGCACAGCAACCCCAAAAACTAGTATGCAATACGTGGAATAACCTAATTTGATACTTTAGAATTATTTATATGACTTCGTCTGAATAAAAATACTATAGGTACATTTAGGTAGGTAATACTTTAGATATATCAATCTGAATAAAAAAAGCAACAGTATTATTCACTGTCAATCAAAATCTGAATCTAAGACTTCCATGTGACAAGATTCATAAGAGTCTCAGGAATCATTAATTTCTACATTAATAATGAAACTTTTTAAATTATTAAATAGAGTAAATGTTTTTACAAAAAGATAAATAGTAATTACGAATTAAAACAAAGTATCAAGTTAGTAGCGTCATACGGAAAATTGGGGGCTGACATTAGTATACTTTAGTGTCTACTTTCGTTTGCCAGACTCTAGTTATTTTTTTCAGCTACTGTTATTGTTTGCATAAATAAATACCGTTGGTCAGCTGTATAGAACAATTTGAATAAGTAACAGTATCCACATCTGGCACAGCTTTTGTAATTCTCAGAAACAAAATACACGTGCATGCAATATAATCAAAGACTGCTTTCTCTTATCTATTCAGTCAGTTTTTTTATCTACTGAAGCATAGCAGTTTAATGATGTACTAACTTTATTGCAATTTGTGACAAACACAGTGCCGACTTTGAATGATGGTCTGAATGCAGTTAGTGTATTAAGAAAGTTTGTTCTTTTTAACCGACTTCGCAAAAAGGAGGAGGTTATCAATTCGATTGTTTTTTTTTTATGTGTGTTACCCATGGACTTAATATACCTCAGAACTTTTTATTGGGTGAACCGATTTTGATGATTCTTTTTTTATTCGAAAACTGGTGTTTGTCATGTGGTCCCATTTAATTTTCATCAAGATTTGATGAAGAACTTCGGAGATGTACATAAGAACTCTTCAATAAATGACAGCAAATCACTCGGGATAGCTGCAATCGCATATCTGTTTATACCATTTCATAACAGGGGTATGCAGGTGTGAACAGTTCACCCTGGTATACTCTCATTCCACCGGTTTTGTTTATTTAAGTTTCATGTTATTGGATTAATTTATTCTGGCTTCACTTTGGGCGTTATAGGTACCTAGGCTAGGTACCTATAACGCCCAAAGTGTTCCATTATGTACCACAACTAAAAAGTGAAAAATAAAAATCTTTTCCGGTGTTCCTGTTTTCGTTTCTTTCTTTTTTTGACACCGACTTCCGAAATTAAAGTTATTTTTCACTTTGTAGCGTTTTTGTTTGGAAGTCGGATGTAATTTTTGTAAAAAAAGATTTTTATTTTCATAAATACTTGTTTATTTTATTAATGAACAGTTTCACATCCAGGGCAATTATGACGACATTAATTAATTAAAATCCAACGTGTACTACAAAATTCGTACGCATGAAAGATGTGTTCACTTCGCACAAGAGACTAAAAATTCACATTTTATGGAATACAGAAAAAATATTATGTTCTTTCATATTATATGTTTTATGTATATACCTTCCTACACAGAAAATTAAATAAACTCATATTTCAATTAAAATAATAAATCTTAAACCACAGTCCACAACAATTGTATAGATACATACAAACCTGAGTAATGATGTCGCTCGGTACTAAATTCGTTTCAAAATTTGTGGCGTTTTGCGCATGCGTATCATGAAATACCGAGTCGAACCGAACGCACAAAATTAATTCATGATCATCGTCGAATCGAATCGCTGCGTACCGTTCAAGGTATACACTAAACAGACTATGCAATGTAAGTCACTCGTCTCGTTGAATACCGACAAATAACGAAACGAAACGTAACGAAACATATTTTTTGAAAGAACCGATTCGGTACTTCGAGTCAGGCGGTATACTCGTTACTCAGTAACGAATAAATACGGTTCGACATAGCTTTAATCGAATAACGCATTTACAAAAATCACTACTTGTAATTTGACTCGAAACTAGTGATTCGATTACATGCCGCGTAACTAGTTATTGTAACTAGTGACGTGAAATAACGCCCACGTCTAGGCCACGCATAGGGTAGAACACCGTAGTTGCTCTTCCCGCAAACTGTGAATATGACACCCATGCATGACGAAAAACTTACAAATTTGTTCTTGAACAATATCATCGCTTAACATCAGTTGAAAAAGTGGTCAACCTTGAACAGTATGGATAATAAAAAAAAGTTATTTATAAAGAGGAGTACACTTAATTTTGGATAATATAAATACTGCCCGATATAAATGTGCTTAATTTCTGCTTATGATAGTTAAATCGACATAGTTATATTTGTGAATCATTCTATTCCAAAATTAAATATACAGTGAACGTATTCAGAAACTGGCTTCCAGATTCTCATCTCGATTCTATTCAGACTCAGACCAACAAAAAAAGAAAGACGGCGCGCCGCGAACATCAAAAGTGAAGCCACATTTTTATCTATGTGTGTTTGGAAGGGTTGCCATTTGTTAATTTTTTTCCCTATAAAATGGGTAATAATATTATTATGTGGGTAGGATAATATTGTTCAAGTAAGATATTGTTGAGTATGGTATTGTACCTCAATTGTTTAGAAGAACTTCGATTCCGAAAAAAAAACAATTTTTTGTTACATCGCAAAATCAATTAAAAAAAAAACAATTAGAAAGTGGCTTTACTTTTCCTTTAAATAATAGAAAAAGCAAACTATAAGTGAACGAGGATTAGTGGACGACTCGCCCGAATTTAACTCGCCCGGATCGGGCGAATTGTCCACTATTAAAAATATTTATTTTTCTGTGTCGATTCGCCCGAATTTTATTTATCGTCGGGCGAGTTGTCCACTCCAAAATTATTTAGTAGGCGATTCGCTCGAATTTTATTTTAGAGAAAAAAAAAATATAAAAGTACAGTCGTGCTCACCCGTCTCGGAAATGAATATGAAGAATTAATAGAAGTTAATAGATATTTTACTAGAAACTAGGAAAGCAATGCATTAAATAAGTAATTACCACTTAAAACTCAACGTTTTATACGATATGATAAACAGGTGACAAAACAATAAGAGGGAGACAGCAATATTCGCTACAAAAAATAATAAAGAAGTTTTATACGCTATCAGGTTTTTCCGGTACCGGTAAAGACTAACTTAAGTACCAGGAGATTATAATCATGAAGAAGCTAGGCTGGAATCATGAGCGGTAAAAAGAGTACCGGGCGATTTTAGATTCTGAAGTCCTAGTACTCCGTTAGTCTCTACCGCTTATGACACTAGCTCTGCAAATACTTCTTCATGATTCTGGCCTCCTGGTGGTTTGGGTATAAATGCTGATAATGTCAACACCTACCTAAAAAAGCGAAAGATAAATTAATATTTTTATCATGTCATTAAACTCTGTACTGAATTTAATCGAATCTTTGATTTCGACATTCTAAAAAAATAAACGTCTCAAGACTAGTAAGCACCTACTGATTGATCCGTAGGTGCCATTTAATTTTGTGGAGTATAAGTGTGAAAAAGAAGAATATCGATAGGTGCCGTATGTCGTATACCTCAGGTGCCAATTCAATCAGTTTCCATTTAAGTGGGTGCCCAATGTAGAATACGTGCTCAAATCATATAGTAGTTATTTTAATAAAGACATTTTAGATTAATTTGTGTCTCATTTCATTTCAATAAAAATATATAATGCTTAATACTTCTGTACTTGAGTGTACTTTATCTTAACGGTATTGCATAAAACACAATTCGGGCGAATCGCCTACTAAATAATTTTGAGTGGACAACTCGCCCGCCGATAATTCGTGTATAAATAAACTTCGGGCGAATCGACACAGAAAAATGAATATTTTTAAAAGTGGATAATTCGCCCGATTCGCGGGGCGGTAAATTTGGGCGAGTCGTCCACCAACCCGTGAACGAGCGTTATACAGAGAAAAAAAAATGCGCGTATTTGTGTGATATGTGGGAGTATAGGTGAGAGTGTGCTAACGGGTGAGGAAGTGTAGTGTGTATGAGTTAAAATTAGCATATTTAGTTCTACTATGGGGTATATGTTTAGGTGTAAGTTAGCCCTGCCTGTCACAGTGTCTTGGGATCGGAAGAAGTGAAATACAGCTTCTTCCTATAACCATGCTCATAGAAATTCGATTATAGGTTATAAGGTTGCTGAAGCGTAAATCATAACATCGTCATGGGTACGAGTCATTATGTAAATTGCTTTGAAATATATATAGGTGTATTAATATGTAGGTACCTAATTATATTTTCAATGAAATTTATGAAATTCAAAATAACCCAAAGTAAGAAATCATATTTAAATATGTTTAATCGAATGGGGAAATTTTAAATCATATTATGGCAACTCTCGCACTTTATGTCACTGCTTCCGTTCGTTCGTTAAGGTTTTTTGTTCCAAGTAACCTAAAATTCATAGTATTTTTAATAAATAGACGATGTTATTTCAAGTACTTGTAAATGAAAAGTGATTCCGTGAGACTTTTTATGTGCTTTGCTATTGTTTTTACAAGTTTTCACTACACAGGAAGGCATAATTCTATTTTTTTAAATATATGTTAACTAGACGACGACTCGTGACGTACTAAGAGCGATGAGCATAGTTTTAGTGTAGGTGTGTGCGTGAGCGTGTATATTTACATGGAGGAGCATAGTTTTGTGGCTTCACTTATGATGTTCGCCATGCGCCGTCTATCTTTTTTTGTTGGTCTGAGTATTCAGAGTACCCAGATCTAGATGAAATTCTAAAAAAAATGGTCCCAATTTAAATTTATATTCTCACTAAAATTTAAATAATTAAATCTAATAGCAGATGTTGCGCGGGCCACAGTTAAAATCTGAAAGAAACCCAAGAAAAAATAGGTTGAGATTTTTATGTCTTGACTCGTTCAAAAACGCCTAGTTTTTACCCGACTTCCGAAGGAAAGTAATGTGTTCATTGAACGAGTCTTTGGTATAATTAACAATATTTCATGGCAATTTGATCCTGATAATTCTTCAGCAATTTTTTTTGTCTTTTTTTATAATAAGCCCAAGGGTGAGCTTAGAAAGCACAGACACTTAGGGCTTCATCCCCACCATGTTCAGTTTCTAGAAATCCGCTACAAGAAATAAAAGCTCCGCGTAACAGCTCCTTCGACTTACCTTAGTTACGTCTGTAATGCCAACTTTTCATTAAATTAACATTAATCATAAATTGAATTTGAGTTTGTATTAGACGCATCGGCTGTATATCATTCAGGCCACATGACTGTGTTTTTGAACATTTGCATTTAGAAGTATGGTTTGGTGAAGTGGATAAATGTGTTATGGGTATAAGATATCTCATGTGTAGCAAAATTGTAAAAAATAAATAGGTGGTTCTCATGGTACCATCAAACTGATGATGATGAAACCTGAAGGTAGACAATGGAACACCGTAATAAAACAATTAGGCTTATAGGAATTGTCATTAGAAGTGCTTTATCTAAGCATTAGAAGCACTTTGCTTTTTTTTCATAATCTAAATAAAAATTCGAGCCGCAACTTTAGGTTATCGAAATATTGACACTGACCGCCTATAAATGATTTTCTTGGTGTGGTACTTATCAAAGCTAAAATGAGGGAAATTAAAAAATCTTTTTAACAAACATAATAAACCGACTTCCAAAGCAAAACTCTACGAAGTGAAAAATAATTTTCTTTTTGGAAGTCGGTGTCGAAAATCAAAATACAATAAGTACCAAAGATACGACTTCCGATAAGTAAATTAATTTTCACTTTTTTACATTGGATGTCGGTTTTTTTTTTAATGTATATTAGCTAGAACTTCTAGCAACTGTGATTTTGACAGCTGATTTTGTGCAATAATTCTTTTTAATCTGTGGTTCGTTTAGCGAGGAGACGTGTGTGCTTTTTCAATAGAATTTTCTCAATAAATGTGTGTGGAAAATGGCAGATTCCGAGGTAAATTCACTACCTTGTAACATATTGTTGCTATCAAAATGTGACCGCATTCATTACTGATTATTCTATCGGCAGGTATTAAAAAAATTGAAGGATATACCATTTAAAATCCAGACCGCAAGTTTGAAAGGAAGACGTGAGGTTGTAGATGAAATTCGGAATGTATTATCCACACCGGGTAAGTAACAATTAAGGCTATGTTTACTCATTATTTACTTAAAAAGTGTAATAATTGCGTGCTTGTTGCATATAACAGCAAAATATTTATAGGTTGCTTGTCCAGCTGTATTGATCCATAAACCCCTGGATGTAGCTCCAGTGTGCTCTCACTTGATTGAGTTTTGAGTGTGCCAATCAGAGGACGCTGTATGCAATATAGACTGCATCTTTATATAAATTCTGAAAAACCAATTCATCTTTATCTGTACAAAGAGCACTCTATTAGCAATTTGTTGAATCTGTTAACTGAAAATGAAATTTTAATGCATTTTCAGGAACTATGGCTTTTATTTGTGATTGAAATTATAAATGTATGTAGTTTGAGCTGAAATGCAACAGGTCCTGTTGTATATTCAGTCATAATTTGATGAAAATGGAGCCATATCTTAAAATTCTAACTGTGATAAGATGGTGAAATAGGAATCTTTTATGATGAATATAGGTTAAAGACATGAAACTTTATTTAGTTATTAAATCTAAGAGTTAGAAATATAATATTTTGATAAAAGTTTTGTATTAGAAAAATAGAAGGTTTAATGTGATAACTATTTACAGATTGTCGAAATATCTGTACTTAATGGTTCTGTGTGGAACTATGTACTATATGTTATGGAAATGCCTTTAATAATAATAAACAAATTAAATAGCAGTGGTGTATGCTTTATTTATTTAAACTTCATGTACAATAGTGGTACATAGGCAGTCTTAATGCCACAAGGCATTCTCTACCAGTCAAACTTTTTGTTAAATGGAACAATGTTGTGAAAGGGTACAAAATAATATCTCAAGATAACATCTTGTATACGAAAATGTATATACTTACATATATATTAATAATACACATATTATACAAATAAAATAGGCTAATAAATACTTCAACAAATACCAATAAAAAAACTAGAAACCTATTAATAATTACTATGACTAGACTTCTGTCTCTAGAGAAGAGCTATTCAGTCTGACTTAAATAGTGGTTTATCATTTCTTGTTACTTATTATTATAGGGAGGTAATATTGTATGTTTGTAAAGGGTAATCTCTGGAAGTACTGATCTGCTTATGAAATTTCTGTCTCAGATAGGCAGCTACACCATCGCTGAATGTCATAGGCTACTTTTTATCCCAGAAAACGTATGGTTCCTATAAGATAGGCCACAGGAGCAATGCCATAAGAAAAAACTTGCTTGTGAAATACTAGCGACCCACCCCAGCTTCGCACGGGTAGTAGCATATTATGCCTACATGTTTTTTTTTGTCAAGGGTTGCATTGCTTATAGACCTATAAAAGAGGCATATCCCACCATACATTGTTTTGTTATATCTCAAAGGGATTTGGTACATTTAAACATGTAAGTGTTAAATATTTTTGAAATCCTCTTAAAACCCTTTATTTTGATATCTCACACGGTGGGTATGGAAGAAAAAAGAAATTGGCCCCCACAATATGGCGCCCAAATGCCGCAATTTTTCTATTTTCCAATTTTAGTGTAGCCTGTTGATTTTTAACGTAATTAAAAAAAGGAGGAGGTTCTCAATTCGTCACAATCTTTTTGTGTTATGCAATTACCCCACAGGTTAAACATAGGCAAATTTAAGAAAATTATTAATAACGCTAATGCCATTCAATGGAGGCTATAGCAAATACTGTAGTGCTGTAGTGTGAGAGGCCGATGAAACTCGGTACATTGAGCTTCAAATAAAAAGCATTACTGTACTTGCAAATAAAAAATATCATGCGTTATTGTATGCAAAGCACCTGAGCAACTCATAGATACAATAAAATGTGGTCTCCAGGTATAACAGAGCCAGCAGTGCGATTTGTGTGTCGCCTGCTGGTGCTCACACTACACCGGTATCGAGACTCCACCTCCCAGTCCTATGTGAAGGGCCTGGTCGCTCACCTCGCTGCCACACACAGAGAATGGACTCTGAAGGGACTACTGCCTGTTCTACTTGAAGTGTCAGAGCAGCTTAAGAACACCGCTTCATCGTGAGTAATATAGCAGTTACAATTTAGTTGATAAACACTACTCTGTAAATAAAAGATAAAAACAAAGGGATTATTATAATGTTTTTATTAGATTATGATTTTTATCTTGTTGAGTTTTTAAGTAATTCATTTTGGTATCACTGTTAAAATTCCATTCAACAGAAAAAGCATATGCCAGAGTGGTTTGTATGCTCTCCGTTGGTCCACTGTCCTTGTTGATGGCACCCTCAAGTCAACTGAGGAGAATGGAGTGGACTACAATGCACTTGTGCTATCCCAAGCCAATCTGCTCGCTGCCATCATTGCATATGGGGACCATAGGAAAAATGACAAGGCCTATTCAATGGTAAGTAACCATACCAATAGTGGATTTTGATTTCTAGAAAAACTTGAACAGTGCATATTAAATAATATGTCAAATATGTAATAAAATGAAAGCCATATAAAAAAAATTGCTGTGCACATGAGAGAAGTGAAACTAAAAGAATAACAGAATTGGGCGCCATTTAAAAGGCGTGTGTTGTAGTTAAAATGAGTGTGTGACACGGAGTGTGGTAATGGCGATGTATTGGTAAACACATACACATCATAACCATGTACAGATGTTAAGTTCTATGTACTTAAATTAACTAACGTAACTCTGTGTCTGATATTTTCTTCTCTCTTATGTAACGAAATGTCTATGCACCCACCTTTGAAATTTCATTTTCAAATCTCATTGAATTATCCAATCGCCACCTAAGAAGTTTAACTTCTAAAATATACAGGTTTAAAGAACTATTATTTTTGGCTTTTGATTTTGCCTTCTCAAACGTCCATTTTTAACATTGTATATATTCTTTCCAGCTTCATACATCCTGGGTGTCAATCGGAAAGGAGAAGTTATCCAAATGGCTAGAGGTATTGCTTGCAATCCCTGCAGACTCAGGACCACATATTTGCGTCACTTTCTCCACTCTCTGTCGACATCTACAGCAAATTGGGGATGGTGGCACCATTGAACAACACAAGGTATGTGAACATAATGAATGGCAACACTATCACCAAGCATTTGAAAGGGGTGCATAGATAACCATTCATTTAATAATTTGTGCGTAACATTAACAAAATGGAGAATAAAGGTGTGGCGTGTATCTATAATTAGACCTTTTGTAACTTATGACTTGTAAACTTTTGTATATCAAAACTTACGCCTAAAGCATTTGAGTTAGTGTAGTGTAATGTATAAATAGTGAACAAATAATAGCAACAATACTGTGCCATACATGTAACACGTGACGTTGGACTGGGCCACTTCGACACGTTTTTATATGTCGTAGTGGCCCAGTGGCTAAGACCATGCGTCTCGTGCTTGAGGTTGTGGGTTCAAATCCGGGCAAGTTTTATAAGTATAAAAATACTTACGCAATACTCTTTTGCGATGGCCAGCCGCCATCGCCAGCATAGAATATAATAGAATAGCCAGAAAATAGATCAAAAACAAAATAAAAAATGTTACCAATCTTGAACTGAATTTCTTAGGTTATTCAATCTTCATTTAACTGGAAGGTTGTAGCGATAGCGGATAAGGCCCAAGTGGAAGCCAGACACTTCACATTCAGCAGTCGGACACTACATCTATTTTCTTAACTTTGTTATTTTGTTAATTCTCCTATACAGACAAAAATGCTAGAAAGCTTCACAAAGAGCGTGATCAGCGTCAAAGCCCGCCCTAATGCAAACTACATCAAGGGCTGCCATGACCTGCTGCGTCAGCTCGGCCCTGGGGAGGTGCGCGACGCCTTGCTGCCAGCCCTGCACAAGGCCATGTTGAGGAGTCCTGAGACCATCGTGCAGGCGGTCGGAGAAGTCTTCGCCAGTCTCAATGTGGAGCTGGATGGATTAGCTGTTGATATCGGGAAGAGTTTGATTGGTAAGGACACATTTAGAAAGAACAAACATTTATTTGACACAGCACACCACACAAACAAAATAAAAATATGTAACGGTCTTAAAAATAAGTGTGTGTGTGATTCTGATTTATTCTTTACTTATTGATTAGATATATTATATATAGATACTTATGAGATTAATGCTTTTTATTAGTTTTAAGTGTAAAATCGCCTGATATTCAGTCCTCACAACCAAAATTAGTTATTCTTGAAATAACTAATTTTGGTTGTGAGTTTTATTATTATGTTTTCTTTGGATAGATCTCAATCCAGTATTTAATATTATTTTCTTGACTTATGTCGATTCAATAATACAAACCATTGATTCTGCTCTTATCAATCCTGCCTCCATTCTCGTTCTCTCTTCTAATTATAAATAATTTAAATTTTTCTTGCCAGTGAACTTACACTCGAAAGACGAATGGGTACGAGGCGAAGCTCTATGCGCGCTAGAAAGGCTAGCGGCACGCTGCTCTCAAGTGACGGCGGCGCGTGCGCTGCTGACGCATGCCTTCGCTGAGTACAATGGTGCAAGTGGGAAACTTACCTCCAGTGAAGACAAGATCGCGGTGCTCAACGTAAGTAAACGTCTTCAGACTTATTTGGTAACTAGCTGTGCCCGCAGCTTGTTAACTGACTACCCTACTTACCTACCTACCAATTCTTTTTCTAGTTTCATCATTCTTTCGCAGAGAATCTTACAACCGCCATCCAATAAAGCTGCTTGTGCATTTGAAGTAATTTTTTGAATGGCGCCATCTATGAATATCGAGTTCAACAGCGCGGATAGTCTGAATTGCGTGTGTTGTGATAATTTAACTTCTTGAACACTTTAAATACATCTAACTTTTGATACCGTGGACCAATTGCGATGAAACAAAAACTAAGTAATACTTCAAGTTTCGCACAATTTTTATGTATAAAACTTATCTACATTGGTTTCGTACATTTTACGTGATGAGTGCACAAATAAACAGACAAACAGCTAAACAGACAAAAGTTAAAAAAATGCTGGAAATGGATTCTTTTGGTTATCCTTTAACATCCTGGTTATTTTTCTTAAATATTTTCGATGTACAAAAACGACTCTTCTACAGATTTTTTATATGTATTGATGATTGATGATGATGATTTTGATTCACCAAAGATAGGAAACCTTTTAAAATAAAAATTTAAAAAGAAGGAAATTGGTTTGTGGATACCATTAATACCAATTTAATTTGGTACCTTGGATGGTGGTGGTTACCCCGGCTTTTTGTTGATTTAGCCTGGTCAAGCGGCAATAGCACTCTTACAAACAAACAGGACTGTCATTAAAAGTTCCATTTGTATTGAATTGAATATGGAAATGTAACATTAAAACCCTGAAATGAAAATGTAATATTAAAACCCATCAAAAACATAAATGTGACAAGTTTAATATTAAAGAATATGTGTGGTTGTTGACATCGCCGACAAAAGAATTGAGATCTAAATGGGTGCTAAGTTATGTAGATGATCCAAAAATTTATTTATAAAAATAAACAACACTCTAAAATTTATTGAAACACAGTTTCTTGCTTTTTCTGCTATAATAATGTTTCCTATTTAAAAATATAACTTCTTAAATTTAAACAGGCGAATTATTTGCACAAAGCAGATAATTTAGGATAAATTAAATCTCAAGATTTTACTTGGCTAGGTTTCACATCTTATATTTTTATTATTTAGCCAGCCTGTTTGTTTTTATCTGTTACATTTCGGGGAGTGTGCGATGGAACTGCACAATTTGATTCTGCTTAGCCCGTTTCATCATCGGACTTCAAGACGTACGGCATTGCGCCAACGGTACATGGTGGACATCCCTCCCATACGCACAAAGCGTATTGCTAATACATTCATTGTGCGCATAGCTAATTAGTAGAATTCCCTGCCGCCGGCTTTGTTTCCTGATAGCTACAACCTTGGGGTCTTTAAGTCAAGAGTGAGTAGGTTACATCTAGGCAAGCGTGCTTCACCGTCGACCACATCATTGCTTACCATCAAGCGATATAGTGGTCAAACGCGAGCCTATCGTTAAATAAAAAAAAAAAAACATTTCGCAATAATTTTATACAACCATTCCATTCCCAGGGTGTAAGCACACTGCGCGCACTGCCACTGCGCGGCGCGGACCGTCTCGCTCTGTTCAACGAGGCAGCCACTCAGCTGTCCCGTATTTTGGACAGCGAGTCACATGAGAGGACCCTGTGTGTAGCACTCGACACACTACAGAAATGGACCATCGACCTGGATGCACCACTGCCAGAAAAAATACTGGATATATTCAAGGTGAGATGTGACACTTTGTAAACCTTTTTATAATTTATTTATGTCTTACTCTGTGATCTGCAGACACGAAAATTAGTACCTAAAAAAATCCACGCTGTTAATTTTCAACTTTGCACTTTTGACGCTGAGCCGAGCGTCGATATATGTTTTTGGACCTAGACTGTAAATATGTTGTCATTTTAGGCATTTGGCTAAGAACTAATTTGAATGGAAGAAACAAATTTTAGATTTGATAGCACTATGCAAAATAAAGCACGATTTAGCAAAATTGAACTCTTTTTCACATTTCTCCCTAGAAAACCACTAACCTCCCCCTCCTCTTTGAAGTTCCGAATAATGGATTGATCAACATTTTCTTCTTGTCCAGAAAAACTTATCAGCGAAGAGCACGACACAAAATGTGCGCACGTCTTACGTAAGCATGGTGGCCGCGTGCGTGCGCACGTGCGGCGCCACGGCCCCGCAGGCCGCCGCGCTGCAGCCCGTGCTGCTCAAGGCCGTGGAGAAGGCCGCGCAGCAGCCTCTACAGGTAAATATTGCTTGATAGAGAATAATGTGTTTTCTATAAATAATGACCAGTTTAAAATGCTGCATAATTATAGGTACATACCTGTGAGTCTCCGCAGTGAAAATAGTTGCACTAGCTACTTGAATCTAAGGCCTCGTTTACAGAGACGCGTGGTGTCTCACGTCGTGTCTTTTCTACTATACCAGTTGTCAGGAGGCATAGTTCTCGCCAATCTTCTTGAAATTGGTTTTCTATGCGCAGGGCACGGATCGGTGCTGCTTTTGTATGAGATTTACTACTGCGCAGCCTTTGTAGCTAACTTGAGAACTATAGGTAAGTAAGTAAAAATATTCGGATTGAATGACTTATATTTTGGGAGTTGGTTACAATTTCGTTATCGATTATCAGATCTACAATAATATTATATTGACCAATCACAGATGAGCTGGTCTTGAACTATAATATAAATTACTGCGCGTCGAAAGACAGGACGTTAGTGGTTCGCACGCGTGCTCGGCGCGCGCACTTAGTTGCCAGCTGCTACACTGCGTAAACTCAATCGCTTCTACGTAAACGCTCTCATATAACGCCATAATGTTTGTATTTAGTGCGGTGCACCGCCCAAAGAGACGCGCTACGCCCCGCGTCTCCGTAAACGAGGCCTAAGAGACGGCATTGCGTCGAACAAATAAAAGGTGGTCCACCATCATTCATAAAGACGGTGAAAGTGAAATTGTTGACGACGTGCGGTTAACTGTGCTAGTAATTAGTCACTATAAAGAACAAAGATGCAGTGCCGTTTATATTAAAATCCAGCTTACGACTTTGCCAACATACCTATATTTCTTATAGTTTCTGCATATTTGCTCAATCAAATGCTGACATTATTTTGATTCTCCCAGCACCTGGTAGTAAGCGAGGGTATCTGCGCGATGCTGGGCCTGGCGCTACTAGACTCTTCCCGCGAGCTGCCCAACAAGGCAAGCTTGTGGGGCTCACTGGTGCATCCGGACAAGCACGTGTTGTTGCACGACAGAGTGCTCACCGCCGCCAGCGATGACGGTAACTATCTTGTTCTTGCACTTTACAACAAATGGGGGTGGGTAATTCAAAATGGCAGTCAAACAGACACAAAACAAAATCATCGCTAGAACTCTAGACTGAATTAGTTTTAAACTAGTTAAACGCCTAAATATGGCAGTTTATTTTACCTAAAAGTCAATTTATCCATTTTTTTTCTCAAATATTATTACTCATTTTTAATTTTGAATTATCATTATCAAATTACTGAGTATCACTATAGCATTTACCCCTTTATAGTCCTAATACAGGTGGTGTTGCTATGCAGAACAGTGTTGGAAAACTACCACAGTTTTGCCAGCGAGCAAAACTCGCCGGTTTACAGAGCATTCATACTCGTCCTACTGTCACCGAGCAAGGCTGTCCGAACTACCGCCATAGAGGAAGTTAAAGCTCTGCTTGCCAAGGAAGATCGAGTCTTATTAGCAAGGCATTTAGCGCTAAAGTTGAATGAAGTGCTGGAAGAAGGGAAGGTGTTCAGCGGTAAAGAGAAGTCGCCGACGGATGAGAAGGGAGGCGGAGAAGTGACGGGGAAGATGATCCTAGACTGTATTCATGCACTGTGTTCATTTAGAGGTGGGTTTTCTCCTGTAGTAACATACTTTAGTAAGTAGCCTTAAGTCTTCAACTTCAAATATTAAGTCGACAACACTGATACGATACAGAACTATCATATAGCGGGGTTTCCGTCGCGTGATGAACTATAGCAGGTTGGGAGAGGCTATTTTACTAGCAGACTTGTGTAACATTTTGATTGAATTCGCAAAATTCACAAGTATAGACTAATAGGCAATCTGTTGCCCTTAAATAGCTGTCAAGCAAGCATCTTAAGTAAATCAAAAGAAACCAATATGATACCAAACCATATTGTCCCAATAGATTACGCAGAGAAGGACTCCCAAGAGCTAGCAATCGCGATACTGCCGAGCTGCCACCACCCCCTGGTGGCCGCAGTGAACACGCGCACGTGGAGCAAGCTGCTGGGCTACCTGCGCCACGAGCCCAAGAAGCTGGTGGGGCTGTACTCCAACAACCTCAAGAACAAGTACATCGCCGGGTATACACCTAACGAGGTATGATGTAATAATAGAGATGGTTCTACCAGTTTTCAATGTGAATGCACCATGCATATTATATTCAAAAAGCTAATAATAGAGATGGTACTACCAGTTTTCTATGTGAATGCACCCTGCATATTATATTCAAAAAGCTAATAATAGAGATGGTTCTGCCAGTTTTCTATGTGAATGCACCCTGCATATTATATTCAAAAAGCTAATAATAGAGATGGTTCTACCAGTTTTCTATGTGAATGCACCCTGCATATTATATTCAAAAAGCTAATAATAGAGATGGTACTACCAGTTTTCTATGTGAATGCACCCTGCATATTATATTCAAAAAGCTAATAATAGAGATGGTTCTGCCAGTTTTCTATGTGAATGCACCCTGCATATTATATTCAAAAAGCTAATAATAGAGATGGTTTTACCAGTTTTCTATGTGAATGCACCCTGCATATTATATTCAAAAAGCTGGTAGCTTGCCAGTGTGAACCAAAACGAAGCGTCGTCAAACAAGTCAAAGGAGCGCTGTGATTTTGTCAGTCCTTGTTGTCGTTCTATCCAGTTCGTACAAAAACTATAAGCACCAATAACCTGGCTGAGTTGGCACCTTTAAACCAGTATCTACCAGCA
The DNA here is from genome assembly GCA_948252205.1 of Orthosia incerta. Taxonomy (NCBI): domain Eukaryota; kingdom Metazoa; phylum Arthropoda; class Insecta; order Lepidoptera; family Noctuidae; genus Orthosia; species Orthosia incerta. Next base: position 31,110,897 of record OX411751.1, read on the forward strand.
TTCTAACAGAATTCGACGTAAATCTATCTAACATGTTTCAATCGGCTTTCGTATGCCGGAGCCGTCACACAATTACGCTGTTAATTGATTTGGATTGAAATGGTACAAATCCCAATTTTAATTAAATTTTCATATTCAGGTCTTTAATTAAAACGATGTTCTTCCTACAGACATTATCAAACGTAGTAGCGACCCTAGTGGCTACAAACCCAGAGGTGCTGGCGGGCAGCGCGGTGCAGTGCGCACTGGACACGCTGCAGGAGCCCGAGCTACTGCGCGTCACCAGGGACGAGTACTTCACCTATCTCATGCCCGACGGCGAGCTGTATGACAAGAGCTCGGTGCCTGGGTGAGTCAGTGGATGAATAGCTTGTTTGAAACTTATACATACATAAACTCACGCCTTTTTCCCATGGGGGTAGGCAGAAACTACAGAACGCCACCTGCCACAATCCCCACACACCTCCCTTGCTTCACACCCTTCATACAACTTACGTAATAGTAAAATATTAGTTATTTTCAATACAGTTGTTAAACATGGCGTACTTTCAAAGGCTATAATTATGATTCGAAAGTTAAATCTTACGCATAGGCATCTTTCTGTTACGCGGTCGTGACTTTTGTTTACGAGCTCGATCATTATGTTTGCAGTTTAGTTTTAAATTTATAAGTCAATTTAAAAAAGTTTAGTAGCAAGGAGTTTTCAAACATAGAATAAAATGGGATAGATTTTCTACGAGGAAAAATGAATGATTCCGTACGTTTTAGCATTGAATTCTCAAAAGTCTTATAAATGGTTGTTTAATATATTTAATTATTACCAGTTTTAATTTAATTATTTTCACATCAACATTATTTTGTCAAAAATCGAATAGGCTGTATAGGCTATTTCGTTGAAAAAAAAAAACATGTCCAGTTGCAAAAACGCGCCATATTTAATTTTTTTTTTTGTGAATAAACAAATCTAATTCTTTGATTTGTTTTTACTGTTTCTCACAACTGTATTGAAAAACGTCGTGTGATACACGGGTGTGTAGGTTATTGCAAACTCGTGTCATTAAAAACCCTCGCCTTCGGCTCGGGCTTGTTAATGACAGCTCGTTTGCAATAACCTACTTTCCACCCTTGTATCACAATGTACTATTAAGCTACAAGTGCGGAAAGTAGGTGTAGTAGTTTTTATTCACGAGCGAGCGAAGCGAGTGAGTGGATAAATCGACACGAGTCGGAAATCATCTTACGCATGTGTATCATACAACATTTTACTATGCATTGTGCGAGGAAATAAAAAATATATCTGAACCAAGCAAGAAATTAATAAAATGGCGCTTATTCAAGGACGCTCAGCATATCCACAGATTAACTAATAGTTCATAGTTCCTCGGACATATCTACTGCGCATGTGCAAATAGCTGTCACGTCGAGGCACGAGCAAAATATTAATTCTGCCAAACATATTTAATGAATATTTAAAATTAATTTATTGATCTAAATCTAGAGTTATTAAAAACGCCTTAAATGAAGTATTAGTTTTGTTTTACCTTTTATATGAATGATAATCAATACTTAACTAATTTTTAAAACTTTTCTCAAATAACAAAAACTCTATGTGGCGGGCTGACGTTGGAGTTAAAAATTAAAAAGTACTGGAAAGTAAAAAGCACTAGTAAAAAAAAGTGACACTTTCCGCACAGTTTGGCTGCTTGGAAAACGCTCCTTTCGAGGACATGCATTGTAATAGTTATTTATGCTACAAGTGCGGGAAGTATGTGATTTCCGATGAGTGCTATTTTTATTCACGAGCGAGCGAAGCGAGTGAGTGGATAAATCGAGACGAGTCGGAAATCATCTTACGCACGTGTATCATACAACATTTTACTATGCATTGTGCGAGGAAATAAAAAAATATATCTGAACCAAGCAAGAAATTAATAAAATGGCGCTTATTCAAAGGCGCTCAGCATATCCACAGATTAACTAATAAAAGCTGTCACGTCGTAACGCAAAAAGGCACGAGCAAAATATTCATTCTGCCAAACATATTTAATGAATACTTATTTAAAATTAATTTATTGATCAAAATCTAAATCTAGAGTAATAAAAACGCCTTAAATGAAGTATTAGTTTTGTTTTACCTTTTATATGAATGATAATATGTACTGTTACATATGAGATTTTGTCGGGGTACCTACACAAAATCCCAGATGTAGGGTGGGTGAATATTTCAATAGAAGGAAACAACAATCTGTTCAAAACTAAATAAGTTTATTAATTTAAAACAATTTCCGTTACCTCTGAGATTCGGTTCCTCTCGGGGTAATGGAACCGAGTCCCAGATGCAAGATGAGATGGTTTAAACAACCATTAAGTTTATTACCTTACAAATAAAGCACCTGTGTGATTTTGTCCCTCTCGGGGTAATGAAACAAAATCCCACAGATTCAATACACAAGCTTTTAAACAAGGACAAACAGTCCTAAATCGCTTAAGTCTATAGTCTTAGAATGTAACTTAAAGGGATCACCTTTATAAAGCCAGCCAGCGATAAATTCAGTCGGTAAAACTAAGGTAGTGGGGGGTGGAAGATAAGCCGAGCACTGATTCCTAATTTTATCTTTAAAGTTAAAATTAATTATTGTTAATTAAATGCGGGTAAGATAATATTAATAAAATATCTAGGTACAACCTTCCAGTTATATTTAAAAGTAAATTATTATTAAATGGGCGCCAGGGACATGAAGTGTCCCAGATCCCGGAGTCGACAGAGAAGTTCAATATCGTTCCAGTTCAAGGTAGGCGTCAAACTCTGGGTTCATTGATAGATTATAGTTGCAGACCGGCTTCTTATATTGAAAACCGGACCAGTATTTAAGTGGTTCTTATAAGAACCCGTAGTAAATTAATTCCAGTAGTTAAGTAGGTAGAAATAAATAAAGAAAAAAAAAAAACCGTCCCGCCTGCTATAAAAGCTAGGCGGATCTGGACACCGCACAGTCGTCTCCGCAGTAGGCCTTGATTGAGCTGAGGGACGGGTCTCGCGTCCAGGCTCTAGAGACTTCTCGATCCTGGCGGCGAGACGAATCTCTCGAGCTGCCTCTTTCTGGAATCGACAATACGAGAACCCTATTATATAAGGGAAAAGCAGGGAACAATGCTTGTGCCGGAGAGGACCGATCTAACAGCCGACCAATATAGATTTTCGCGAACACGCACGTGGCGTGTGCAACGTCACTCCCTTCGGGGTCTAACCCTTGGCCGGGACAACAAAACGGAGGATCCCTTACGGGGCGTGTAATACTCACGGTTGGTCTATAGAAAGAACGCTTGCTTGCAAGATTCGACTGGCTTCGGCACGCAGTCCGCTAAATGGCGTCCGCGAGTTCCTCAAAACATTGAATCCTGTAACGAATAAGCGGGGATCACTATAAGCACTTATTTAACGACCGGGGAGCAGCACAAAGAGTAGTTTCCAACCCTGATTCACATAAACCCTTACCTTTTAATATGTGGGAGAAGACTTACTGCTGACCCGAGCAGGACGTAAAGTGAAACCGGATGCCCGCCATGGTCACAGACAATCCCCTCATCTCGACGCCGTAGGGGGGGTGACACTCGCAGAAAATCTCCCTAGCTCCAGGTTAAACTTATGACTGCACGGGCGACAAAATCATTTACACTAACATATTCAATTCTTGTAAATCACTGACACTGGTCCCACAAGGCGCTTACACTTGGTAACTATAAAAAACCCACACAATCCATTCCGGCAACTCCCGATTTATTAGTTATAACACCCAAATCTGCCATTAGTGGGGAATTTATTATTAGAAAAATACTAGAGCGAAACGATGATTACAGTCTCCCAACACTGACATTCCTCCGACCACAGATTAAAAACTGGTTCGTCTATGTGCCGAATCTTCTGGAACCAAATCTGTAATAAATAAAATATGTGACTTCTATTTACCAAAAGCCGAAAATTAAAGAATCGGTCTATACGATATTAATTTAATAATTACGAAGGAACCTAATAAAATCGATAATCGATTAGGAATCATAACTATGAGCCAGAGGGCGCCTCCAACTGACAGTGACATTTGACGTTATGAGATTTAGAGTGTAAACAAGTATTTTTTATGTGTCCAATTTATTGTAAAAACCTGTGATAGTAGTGTTTTGAAAAGTGATTTATCGTCAGAAAGGGTTTCTAAAGAGTCTAGTGACGAAATTCTGATGAAGGGATGACAGCAAATACGCTTCACCGACCGAGGTCAATGGCAAGAATAACAATATACATTTCCCTTGAAAACAACCTTATTTAACAGCCGTATGTTTCCAGGCAAGTGTTATAATCAAAAAATAAACGTAACAGTACTTAACTAATTTTTAAAACTTTTCTCAAATAATAAAAACTCTATGCGGCGGGCTGACGTTGGAGTTAAAAATTAAAAAAGTACAGGAAAGTAAAAAGCACTAGTAAAAAAAAGTGACACTTTCCGCACAGTTTGGCTGCTTGGAAAACGCTCTTTTCGAGGACATGCATTGTAAACGAATTTACGTATTACGAATATATCTTAGCTATTATTGCCTGCAAAGTCGACTATGCAAAACAATACAGTGGTTCTTTCTTTGTTCAGTAACGAAGACAGCAAGGAGATGAATCTGAAGCGCGAGAGCAAGGCGTACAGCTACAAGGACCAGCTGGAGGAGCTGCAGCTGCGGCGCGAGCTGGACGAGAAGAACAAGCGACAGGGCAAGGTTAAAGAGGTCGGTGCGACACTACCCTGGGATTTATAACGCAAATGTGTTATTGAGATAAATACTAGAGAGACCTTCTAAAATGCTATAAGTCCATGTTTGTGTTTGTGTTACCACTAAAAGACTGATACACCAACTATCTTAACTTTATTTCCTGCCATAACATTTGACAACCATTGCAAAACTACGGAGTCTTGCAACAATAGGATCATTTATCGTGTCACATTTGCTGTCGGTTCTTTCTCCTTTTCGAGCCAATCGAAGACATTTAAAATATTAATAATCTGTAAGAAACGTGTTTCAACATGAATGTTTATTAATTCCAGGTGCCCCTATCAGCCAAGCAGAAGGAGGCTATAAAAGCTCAATTGGCAAAGGAGAGTATAATACGACAAAGACTGAGCGCGGTGAGTTTACAAATACCCTGCTTTAGCATTATAGCTTATTGGAATCTTCAAAAAGTCTCTCGTCATATTTTCTGAAAATTCCAGAAACCGTCAGGAAACCCCATAGTTTTCATCATTCCATCCACGTCTAACTTTGCTTTTGATAGATTATGTATCCTGATCAAAAAGGTTATACCCAGGTTTTTCTTCCAGCTTAACTTGCGCGTAGTAATAGCAGTACGCCTCCTAGAGGCCGTACAACGAGGCTCGGCCGCTGCCTTATGCCGCGGCGCCCGACGCATCGTTTCCGCCGTACTAGGAGCCCTACGGAGCCCCCTGGCCGCACCACGCCTTGCTGACGCGTACGGACATCTTAGGTTTGCGCTAATGCCAAACCAAACAGCATTGGGAGATATTCTGGCCAGGCTTACATTACGGTAAGTGGTTTTTTTCCAGAGTTGTAGCTTACAGCCATTTGTACCCATTTTGTGCCCGGCACGTAAGTTGGCTAGGGTTTGGCGTAGTGGGGGTAAGTTCGCGCATATTCCGCGAACTGACCAACCGCCATATAGAGCGAAAGGAACGTAGACGCGACACGATTGGTCAGTCGATCCTTGTGTCAACTGACAAATCGCGCGCCCGGAACGGTCCTAAACGTTCCCCGCGCCCCGCTTCACTACCAAAGATTCCTAAAAAACTACTTCTGCGCATCTAACGACTCTTGCCAACTTACGTGCCGGTTTGTTTCAACATTTGTTTGCTTTTTCTTCGAGATAAACCTTTTCTTAAGTTCTGTTACATTCTAACTCTACATATACCTAATACATGTGTTACTTATAAGAGGTGGAGAATGTAAAGGTCACGTAATTATGACAACAATAAACCACTTGACTACTTGACTTTGACACCGCCTTTATTTTAGTTGCAAATTTAGATTTTTTTGTAAGTTCAAGTGCATTCCTCCTAAACTTAAAACCTTCCACAGCCTTCACAAACCGCAATGCGATCTAGAACCAAGCTGGGAGGACGACGAGTTGGACTCTGCGACCGCACGCACCATCAACCTCCTGTACATGACCACCTGCAGCAAGGCTTCCGGTGATGATGAGGAGGACGCAGCACCTAAGACCAACCACCTCACCGCGCCAGGGTTCTGTTATGCATTCCCTTTGTTGAAGCTGGGTGAGTTATGTCCTTCTTAATTGATCCTAGCGAGAAATAGCCCTATTAGAAAACTTTCAAGTCACAATTTTTAGGGTTCTGTGCCCAAAGGGTAAAAACGGGACCCTATTACTAAGACTCCACGATCCGTCTGTCACCAGGCTGTATCTCATGAACCGTGATAAAAATAAAGACAATAAAATAAATATTCAAATGGGGCTCCCATACAACAAACGTGCTTTTTTTGCATTTTTATGCGATAATGGTACGGAACCCTTCGTGCGCGAGTCCGACTCGCACTTTGCCAGTATTTTTTATTATATTGTTGTAGATGGATTCCCATGAAAAATACCGCATTTGTTTGCTTGTACCTAACTTATAAATAAATAGCTGTCCTCCGCGGCTTCGCTCCCGTCAACTGGCTACCTACCTACCCTACCCTATATGCCTACCTACCCCACCCTACCTAGCTACCCTACAAACATGATTGTTGCGTAACTTTAACCGTTTACGCAGCGCAAGTAACGGAAGCGCAAAAGGAATAAAATTGCCCCGTTTTTACAACATTTTTCATTGATGCTCGGCTCCTATTGGTTGTACCGTGATGTTATATAGCCTTCCTAAATAAATGGGCTAACCAACAGAAAAATAACTTTTCAAATCCGACTGGTAGTTCCAGAGATAAGCGCGTTCAAGAAAAAAAAAAACAAACTCGTCCGCTTTATTACATTAGTATAGACATAGATAACTTTTCTGTAGTGAATTATTTTTCTCCTTTTTTAAACTGTTTATCTATGATCTATTGTAACTTTGCAACATTGCTTTGTAACTTGAATTTAATAGTACCCAATAGATTTAATACCTGCATTTGAGTAAACTGAGCTGTTTAAGAAATTTTTCTGTTGTGATTCTCTTGTGAAAATAGAAAGTAATCGTCCTGTCTGTCTTGCCTTCTTCCTTGGTTGGTGTCAGTTCGTTGTGTAACAAATAGTCTCGCTTGCAGGTCTCTCAAGCTACGCCCTGCGGTCTGACGAGCAGACGATGCTGAACGGCCTGGCAGTGATCGAGTCGCACGCGGCGCTGCGGCTGGACTCCGAGATGATGCACCCCGCGCTCTTCCCCATCGACCACATGTTCCGTCTTCTCATTGACCTCATCAGTAAGTATAACATTGCCTGTCAAAATCTTCAAGCTCATGATGACAAATTTGATAAAGACGCTTTTCAGTGCTGTGAAGAGGTGGTGCAACAAACTCTACAGCGACATATCTCTGTCTATAGTTTTAGGCATTTTTTGATGATGAAACTTGTAAAGTACAATAATATAGGAGCAGGAAAAACCGCAAAAAATGTGATTCCAATCATAGCAAAAGTATTATCAGACTATCTGTGAGAGAGAGCAGGTTGTAATCCACCACGTTACCATGGTGGATTAACTAGACATACTCAACTAATCATCACAGTCAATCAATCTGCCTAGCCTTTCTCCAACTATGTTGGGGTGTTGTGAGTACCCATTGACGACAGTAATCCGCCATAGTATTGACGCTAAACATTTCCCCAGGCAGTACAAGCGGTCGCGTGCAGGCGGCGTGCACAGTGTCTCTGCTGGAGACGGCGCAGTGCGTCGCGCGCGCTACCCTCTCGCTCGATGACGTCACATGCCTGCTGGCTGGCTTGCAGAACCCCATGGAGGTAAGTTTCTATGAAGGAGTTGACGGGAACTAAGTTCGCTCGCTTGGCTCGCTCACTTCAGCTCCCATCATCCCCTTCGAATCTAACCTACCCGTGTCGGAGTTCTCTAAGCTCACACTTGTCTTGAATGAAGCTTCAATTACAATCCAAAAAATGTCAATACAGTAGAACAATATAATATTTGATAACGTCACAGGTGGTCCGCGACGCCGCCCTGCGCGCTCTGCTCTGCGTGGTGGAATGCTTACCGCCCCTGCTCGAGGACCCGGAGTATGCCCTCACGCTCACCAAGAGGCTGCTCGTCGCCTCCTTTGATGTCTCCGAGGATAACAAGTGAGGAATATTTTTAACAAATATTTGAATTCAGAATCTTAGACATCAGGTTTTGGGAATTCCTACTCAATGACTCTGACAAAGTTCAAATTTCAAAGCAGTAAACAATTTTTGGGTCTAAAAATAGACTTCATAGGCTAATAAAATGTGCGTTCCACATTCACGTCCAGAACACTCGCCGTTATTTCCGCCAAGACTTGCAACGAGGCCAGAGAACGAGACGCATGGTTGGCGCAGTGGTTGAGTGATTGACTGCTGCGCTGCGTGTCGCGTGTTCGATTTCCGCACGGAACAAATATTTGTATGACCCACAGATAGTTGTTCCGGCTCTGGATGTTGTGTATGTGAGTTTATATGTTTGTAAACCCACCCACGATACAGGAAGAAATTCCTAGTGTAAGGCAACATTTTTTTTAAAAGAAGAAAAAGAAACAGTCTTGGAATCGGTCATAAAACCTGCTAGAACTGCAAAATGCAAATCCCTAATTGCGTTTAGCGATAAATATTATTACAAACATCCTTTGGCCCTCATCTTCAAATGATTCACAAAAAAGAATGATGTTTTAAAATTCGTTACCACTTAGCATAATATTAATTGATTTGTGGTGCAAGTTGGCGAAGTATAAAGTAACAATAAGTCATGTAAAAATGTAAACTATATAAACTTGTGTATTCAAATATTGTACGTATTAGCGAAGACAGTGTTCCTGATGTACATAACTATCCAGTTTTAATAGTTTAACCTTCATCACATAGGAAGCTGGCCTCGGACCTGTGGTCTCAGCTGCCGCTAGCCCAGCAGTGGAGCCGCGAGCCCGAGCTGGTGGAGCTGCTGCTGGAGGAGGCGCAGCACCCGTCGGAGCCCGTGCAGCGCGCCGCGGCCGCTGCGCTGGCGCACCTCGTGGAGCGCAGCACTGACGCCAACGCGGCCGAGCATGTGCTGGAGAGGCTGCAGGATATCTACTCGCTGAAGTTGCCTGTCAGTATATTGTGTACTAGTTGTCCCACGCGGCTTCGCTCCCGTCAACTGGCTACGTACCAACCATATCCTACCTACCCTACTCTACACATATCCTACACCTACGCTACACCTATCCTACACTGTTTTGCTGTCATTACTCGACACCTGAATACTCAAATGGAAGCGCGTTGATGGATTTTCGTCGCTCTTAGCTTTAGGCCTGAGAGCTCAAATCCAACAGTGTAATAATATTTGGGCTTTTCCTCGTGTTTTAATTTTAGGTGTTATCTAGTATTAGTGAAAACGAGGGTTACCGCGATTTAAAAATAGTAGTGTTAAAATAAATCCTTTTTATGCGAGACATGAATGATTATTTATTCACTACCTGATGAGCTTACTTAATTAAATGCAAATAAGTACCAACAAAATTTATTAGAAACGTTCAGACTAAAAACCACAGACTATATACACACAATCAACGCGCGCTTTTTCGAGAGGTAACAGATTCAGTATCATTCTGCCAGTTACGTAATGATATTAAAACTCCATACAAACGTCATTTCGTAATTGTTATTAAGTAATTTTGTTTTATTTTAATTTTATAATCTTGTGTCTAAATGTTCATATTTCGAAACGAATTTCTTAGGCAATGTGTTACATAATAGACAAGGTCGTGGAAAAAAAAATTGTAATAGGTTTCAGATTATTGAGTAAAGTTGTTTCGAAGACAAAAAAGATCAAAACGATTAGTTTCTTCTTAGACGACTGAATGTCTCGTTGATCCAGTTATCATTAACGCACTATTGAGCCAACGTACCTTAGGGATTCTGGGTTTGGTCCTCAAGTCGGGCTAGGTGTTGGGTAGCAATTTATCAGTAGATAGTACTGAGAAAGGAGGAGCGGGCTTTTTCCCGTAAATCGGACACAAATTCATACTTTTTTTTTAATTTACCCTAAGCAATAGGTACATAAAATAATCAGCCTTCCTTCCACAGCTGATCCCCGCCAAGCTGGACCAGTTCGGGCACGTGGTGGAGGAGGCAGTGGACTCGTGGGCGGAGCGGCGCGGCGTAGCACTGGCGCTGCGGGCGCTGGCGGCGCGCCTGCCGCCCGGCGCCGTGCCGCCCGCCATGCGCTTCTTTGTGGAGCGCGCGCTGGCGGACAGGCACGATGTGGTGCGCGGGGAGATGCTCAACGCTGCTATGGCTATTGTGGATCTGCATGGAAAGGTACAATCATAAAAAATATAGATCCCCATACTGTTGGTATATTTTAATTTATATTTTTGAACATACATACACTCCTAAAATCATAACCCTTTCTTTTAGCACTGCCACAGTAGAGTAACAACCTTGTCTTTATTGTGTAATTTTAGGAAACACTAAGCAGCCAGCTCCCAGTATTCGAGAACTTCCTGGACAAAGCCCCCAAGTCCGGGGGCTATGACTCAGTGCGTCAGAGCGTGGTGCTGCTGGTGGGCTCCCTGGCGCGCCACCTGGAGCCCAACGACGCGCGCATCAAGCCCATCACGCTGCGCCTGGTGGCGGCGCTGTCCACGCCCAGCCAGCAGGTCAGCCCACACCTTACGGGGTGAACAACATCCTAACGAAAGCTTTTACTATGGATTTAGTTCATTATTCAAAAAAAATAACTTACTAATAAGAGTACATATAAGTTTATTTAAAAAATCAAAAACCCGACTGCTTATATATCTGGTTTTGGTCAGCCAGCTCGCGTATATGTATCCTCCGACGGCACACCAAGATTTTCTTCTTATTTACGTCTTTTTAGTTTGCTTAAGCAGTCGGGTTTTTTGATTTATAACTTTTTGTTAACTTTTTTTGATCTCTAGAACGCCACATAGGAACAAACATACATACATAACCAGACTAATAAACCAATTACCCTCCTTCGGCAGTCGGATAAAAAGATCTAATTTTTTTCTAATACTTGATGCTCGAATGTAAACAGTAAAAGTAAAAAAAAAAACAATTATGCCATTAAGCGGCATTTTTTAAAGTTATTGATTCTATTGTCCATTCTCAAAGGTAGATTGTTATGGAGAAAAACGAACAAGAAGCTCTTAAAAAAAAGTTTTTGCAATATTTGCATACATACTAGACTAGACTACTGTAAGTCTGAATAACAGAAACACTAAAATTCAGTATAACTCCAGTGACAAAGTTTTAAGTTTGACCAGTAAACAAACAGACTAATGTTTCCACAGGAGTGGAAAGAATTACCATGATAGACGCTATGTAGATTCTAACCAATGTGATTGGTTGATCTCTGCTCCACTTCACTCTTTCCCAGTGGTCATAATACAACATGTTCTCCGGCTCCAGGTACAAGAAGCCGTGAGCAACTGCCTCCCCCACCTGGTGAGTTCTCCTGCCTTGGAAGACGAGATCCCGGCCATCATGAACAAGCTCATGAAGCAACTGCTAACCGCCGAGAAGTACGGAGACAGGAAAGTGAGTGTGTATAATGAAAATTTGGGGTAAAGTCAATTCAAACTCAACCTTAGAACATTTACAGTAGAGTTTAATTTGGAATAACGAAATCAAATATCATGTGCTCTATTTTTTATTTAAAAAGGTAAAAGTCAACCAAAATGAAACCTTAATTTATTTTGATAAAGTTGAAATTGGTTTGAAGAAAAATCACCACAGGTGTGTTCCTTAGGCCGAGTTTCTAACCTCTAAATTATCGTAGAATGAATGTGACAAATTGTCAAGCACGTTATCTGCTGTGATTGAATGAATTTTTCTGAAGATTTGATACTTATTGTTGTGTACCATCTTTTCCAGGGTGCAGCATATGGTATTGCTGGTATTATCAAGGGTCTCGGTATCTTATCACTGAAGCAACTTGACGTTATGGGCAAGCTAACTGAAGCTATACAGGAGAAGAAAAACTTCAAATATCGTGAAGGTAAAATTATCACGTAACTCATGATTTTCAGGCTTCAAAATGATATAAAAACTTGCAAAAACAACGCTTTGTGCACTATTATAACTTGGAGATAACATGAAGTATAAACTAAATGAGTGTTATTTCTGAGTTCTTGATTTTGTAGCGGCATCTATGCCGCCACATACGAACTAATGATTTGACAAAATCATGTCTCAAAATCATGCAGCGTGCAAGAAAAGTTTTAGGCGCGAATTGAACATTGCAACAGTCTGACAACAACCTAGACACAACACCCGTCTGGTCGCAGGATCCTCGCTTTTCAATAGAGTTTACGGAACTCTATACCTTGTTCTGCATATTTCCATAATTCTTCTATGATCCTTTGTTGGTTGAAATAAAATTTGAATACATTACCTCTTTTTCCCAGGCGCCCTCTTCGGCTTCGAGATGCTCTGCCACAAGCTGGGCCGCCTGTTCGAGCCGTACATAGTGCACGTACTGCCGCACCTGCTGCTGTGCTTCGGCGACACCTCGCAGTACGTGCGCGCGGCTGCTGACGACACCGCCAAGCTCATCATGAGCAAGCTCAGCGCGCACGGAGTCAAGCTGGTGCTGCCCTCGTTACTGCAGGCCCTGCAGGATGATAACTGGAGGACTAAGGCTGGTTAGTAAGGCAACCATAACAACAAGAAAGGTTAGCCACCTTTCGGGCAGTTGGGTGAAAAAAGCGATGCTTTGAATGCCTTAGGAAACAAAAAGTGTTAAATTTCTTTTCCTCCTATATTTATTATGCTGGGGAGTAATCAGTAAAGCACAGTTTGCTCTTAAAGTTACTTGCAAAGTACTATTTCTTCTTCTAGTTTCTTCTCGTCTTTTAGTTTAAATCATTGAATCTGAGTTATTTTATCAATAGTATGTAACAACAAGTATCCCCAATAACCATGCACAATTTTATCATTTTCCAATAACCACCAGGTTCCATCGAACTGCTGGGTGCGATGGCCTACTGCGCGCCAAAACAGCTGTCCTCGTGCCTTCCATCCATCGTGCCCAAGCTCATCGAGGTGCTGAGTGACTCTCACATGAGAGTGCAGGAGGCCGGAGCTGAAGCCCTGGGGGTTATTGGCTCAGTTATCAGAAACCCTGAGATTCAAGGTAAGTCAAATAACTACAGTCCGACATAAAAGAGTAGAAATTAAATGAGGGCGCCACAATCGCTCAGATAGCAACCCAGTTAGTACGACCCAGCTGATCTTGATACTTGAATAGTATTATTTATTTATTGGGTATAAATAATGAGTAAATATATTAAATAAATATGTTTATTAAATATTTAATATGTAGTAGTAATAAAACGACAACTTCACAAAAAATTAGTATTTTTAATAATCAATTGCATTCAATATAAACTCAAATATAAGCTAAAATTAATAAAATAAACTAATCTAATAAATCTAAATACTCTACACCTTCCATGGGATGACTTAAGTTCGTGTCGTCTATTTTAAGCTCTGGCATTTATTCGTCACTGATTTCTGAACCAGTCTCATTATTGCTGCTGTCTGCACCACGGGATAACCCTTCCTGTGTTTAGCTGGTGTTGAGAATTTCCCACCGTTTTCAATGCCGTGTTGCAAGATTCTGCTCACTGTGCTTACAGAAACACCTAAAACAAGCAAATTAAAGAATCACTGTCAGTCCGACGAAAGAAATTCCGCGGTAAATAAACGTGAATATATTTTAAAATTGTTTCTTTCGATTTAGTCGATTGCATCAACAAATATGGTATAGCAAAAAAATATTTTCGTATCCGAAATAAATTACATTAATTGTTTTTGCCTTACGATCAACGTTGTTAAGTCGCGCTATAACTACAACGGTATTTGTTTATCTTAGCATAACCTCAAAAATGGTAAACAAATAATTTGTAAATGATAAGTGGTTCGAAAATTTAGCTCCCTGAATGTATTAAACGTTTGTAATTAACGTTTAGTGTAACTTTCAATAGTTACTTACCAGTAAAATCTGCTGTACGATGGTAAACATCTTCTAAGTTGGATAGAAGCTTACCAGCTTGGAATTCGGCTATACACCGCATATAAACTTTGTAAACTATATCACGGGCACCTCCACGAATTACCTTATTCATGATTTGCCACTGTTTTTCGGTCCACACTCAAAAATATCTCACAAAAACCAAAATTCTTACGAACATCCGTCAACGACGGACAACGAGATCCGTCAGTCCTCCAAGACGAATTCCTGCCCAAACCATAATTGTTCCTCCTTGGTATGGGTGAACTTCCTGAGGGTTCTGAAGACGGCTCCATCGTCCAGGAACTCGCCAAACACGCGTCCTTCGTGAATCTGGATGGAACTTGGATTCATCCGTGAACAGCACATTGGACCATTGCTCACGGCCCCAGTCCACGTGGTTCCGAACCCATTCTAATCGTCGTCCACGATTGCCTCTCCGTAAAGGTGGGACCCGGAGTGGTCTACGAGAGCGTAGATTGCTTTCATGCAGTCGCCTTCTTACAGTTTGGTCACTCACAAACACTTGGTGTTCCACTCGCAGCCTTTGGACCAATTGAGTCGCTGTTGCATTTGGTTGAGCTCGCGCAGTAATTTGCAAAAATCGGTCTTGTCTGGGGGTAGTGATGCTACTTGGCCCCCGGTGCCTCTCCGCTACTTCACCTGTGGCACGATAGCGTGTCCACAATCTTGAAATTACATTTTGGTGGGTCCCTATGGCCTCAGCAACATTACGCTGAACAGACCCAGCTTCCAGCATTCCCATAGCTCGTAACATCTCCGCCCTCGTTAAATGTTGGCGTTGCATGGCTACAATACCTCAATTTTAACTTTATCTTTCGTTTAAAAATGAAAAAAAACTGTAGCTAAACGTAATTCGTATTGTTTTCTAAATTTCGCACAAATGAAAATTCCCTCTCCTACACATCAAGACATTTTTATGCCACCGAAACAAAAGAATTTTCAAAAATTTGAATTTGGAATTAGTCTGAGATAAATTACAAACAAATCGGTGTATAAAAGATTCCAATGCGGCCAGTACTTGTCGAGTTATTTAATTGAGTATGAAATATCCCAAGACCGTGTTGATGTGTTTATTTAATTTCTACTCTTTTATGTCGCACTGTATGTGAATGTTTAGATGTAACAAACACGCTTAAAACGGCTCAACAGTTTTAAATAACATTTGAGACGCCGGTAGACCCTCCACTTTAATTTCGTATCTGTTTTAGCAGCACGAAGCACACTTCATTTTGATAAATCAACAATGTTCATTGCGTTTTACGCTGCCGAGGAGACGGATATTGTACATCCTGTGTGACATCTTTTTTTTTTTGTTATCCCAATTCATAAAGAATCCTGGGAATAAAATTGGGAGCAACAACGTAAATCATATATATTATGTATAAAAATTTAAGAAAATATTGCATGGTATGAAAAAAGGTTGTAAAATGGGTCAAGGGCCAAAAAGAGATGTTGTACCCCTGGTGGGACTCGAACCCACAATCCCCGGCTTAGGAGGCCGATGCCTTATCCATTAGGCCACAGGGGCTGTGGAGTGAGAAATGAAATTCTATGTCGCATTTTAGGCCCATCTTTTCTTATATTATTTTCTTATCTCCGATCGAGTCTGTGTGGGGTGGGATATTTTTTTTACCCGACTGAAGAATAAGGGTAATGTGTTTATCAGTCTATGTATGTATGTTTTGTTTATAGTGGCGCGGCCTTTGCGCGCTCATTTGTTACGGCAGCGGTCGCGGATATCAAGGACCTATGGCAGTTTTCAGGGATTTAGAACATCGAATAAGCAAAAATTATTTATTTTATTAGAGTTCCGTACCCAAAGGGTAAAAACGGGACCTTATTACTAAGACTCCGCGGTCAGTCACCAGGCTGTATCTCATGAACCGTGATAGCTAGATAGTTGAAATTGTCACAAATGATGTATTTCTGTTGCCGCTATAACAACAAATACTAAAAACAGAAGAAAATAAATATTTAAGGGGGGCTCCCATACAACATACGTGATTTTTATTCCGTTTATTGCGATAATGATACGGAACCCTTCGTGCGCGGGTCCGACTCGCACTTGGCCGGTTTTTTTATTTGTTTTGCTTGACTTGACAGAGAAGAAGAAAAGATATTCCCTGTATTGACCAAATAAGGCCTTTTCCCTGATCGCGACCGCGACGCAATTTAAATTGCGTCGATAGGCGACATCACAAATACAGGTCAAATACGGGTCCAATATTATTTGATAATCTCACTGATGGACTAAATAGAATACCATTTTTTACCCAGGTAACATCCCATCGCACATTCCCCGAAATGTAACCGACGATACCAAACCGACAGGCTGGCAACTCAGTCACGATGTTCAAGGCTCTGGAGCTTCGATTTAACCATTGTTTCATTGCCGATGATGGCGAATTGCATCGCGCCAACATCAAAGGTCCTAACACACACACATAACATGTCGCCTGTATACCCCAGAGGATTAAGCAGAGATGCACTTATAGAACACTCACATATCGACCAAATAAATTGATTAACATTTCTTCTCCCCAGCAATCGTACCAGTCCTCCTCGAAGCGCTACAGGACCCTTCAAACAAGACGTCCGCCTGTCTCCAGACCCTCTTAGACACGAAGTTCGTGCACTTCATCGACGCGCCATCATTGGCTCTCATCATGCCAGTAGTGCAGCGCGCCTTCCTGGACCGCAGCACCGAGACGCGCAAGATGGCCGCGCAGATCATCGGCAACATGTACTCGCTGACGGACCAGAAGGACCTGATGCCGTACCTGCCCAATATTATACCGGGGCTCAAGAGCTCGCTGCTTGATCCTGTGCCTGAGGTTTGTGGAATATTATTCTTATGGGGTTCGGTCTTTACTTTGAGTTTGTCTACGCCGTAAGTGGTGACGAGGCGTTTTGGGGCCAGTCTATATGTAGAACTTCGACGTTCAAAAAGTGCTGGCGCTGAGCCTAATTTGAAATGACTTTTGATTATTGTCATAATAAATGTTCTATTGAAGTAGTCATTTTTTTTTATAGCTTGGAAGATATGTTCATAGTTTTCTCTATCCGGTTTAAATACCAAATTTTTGATTTTTTTCTTATTTTGAACTAGGCTTAGTTAGTTCAATACAAACTCTATCACGGCTCTAAACACACGCCGTGTTGATAGACAGTAACAAATGCATGCGACAGCAGGGGTAAGGGGAGGGATATTGCGAGCAGCGCACTTTACAGTCACCAATAAATTGGACGCATATATTTGTAACATAAAGTGAGTCCACCAGTGTTGTCTTGTCACATTGTAGGTGCGTTCAGTGTCAGCGCGCGCCCTGGGCGCCATGGTGAAGGGCATGGGCGAGAGCAGCTTCGAGGAGCTGCTGCCCTGGCTGATGCACACGCTGACGTCGGAGTCCAGCTCCGTGGACCGCTCGGGTGCCGCGCAGGGCCTGTCCGAGGTCGTGGCCGGACTGGGCGTGCACAAGCTTCACAAGATCATGCCGGGTGAGTGGCAAACAACAATAACATGATGCACAGAAACAAACGCAACGCAATAATCGTGACCACCTGCTAGGCCCAAACAATATAATAATAGATGCACCGTCGATTAGACAAAAAATAAACAGGGGTACTCAATTTCTTTTCAGAATGATCTACAACCTGACTTTACTTGCTGCTAGTCCTAGTATTTCTTTAGCTGTTGCTAGTTCTAGCCAGGATAGCAACTATGCCGTCCATCTATCTCGCCACCATAATTTTTCGGGACTTCCAAAAAACTTTTATAGTGCCCATATACATTTGCAGGTTTATTACAGAGCTATAATATTTCAACATTTAAGCTTAAAATGATGTTTCCACTACCTTGTCTATTACGTAACACATAGCCTAAGAAATTCGTTTCGAAATATGAACATTTAGATACAAGATTATAAAATAAAAATTAAAAAAACAAAATTACATAATAACAGTTACGAAATGACTTTTGTATGGGTCATTATGTAACTGGCAGAATGATACTGAACCTGTTACCTCTCGAAAAAGCGCCCTTTGATTGTGTGTATATAGTCTGTGGTGTTTAGTCTGAACGTTTCTAATAAATTATTGTTGGAACTTATTTGAATTTAATTAAGTAAGCTCATCAGGTAATGAAAAAAAGAATCGTTCGTGTCTCGCATAAAAAGGCTTTATTTTAACACTCGCATGTAGCTTTCGACGTTCGCCTTCGGCCTACATCACTTGTGTTAAAATCTCGACTTTTCATGCTCGACACGAAATGTACTATTTATTTCCTACCTGACTCATGCTGGAATAAAACTGTATTACTAATGACTTCCAAAAACCTACTCACAGACATAATCGCGACCGCCGAGCGTACAGACATCGCGCCACACGTGAAGGACGGCTACATCATGATGTTCATCTACATGCCGGGCGCCTTCACCGACGAGTTCCTGCCCTACATCGGTCAGATCATCAACCCCATCCTGAAGGCCCTCGCCGACGAGAACGAATATGTCAGGGAAACTGCCCTGAAAGCCGGCCAGAGGATTGTGAACCTGTACGCAGAATCAGCTATAACCCTACTCCTGCCAGAGTTGGAGAGAGGTCTTTTCGATGACAACTGGCGTATCCGATACAGTTCAGTACAGTTATTAGGAGATTTACTGTACCGTATCTCCGGAGTATCGGGTAAGATGAGCACGGAAACGGCTTCGGAAGACGATAACTTTGGTACCGAACACTCTCACAAGGCCATCATCAACGCGCTGGGGCCAGAGAGGAGGAATAGAGTGTTAGCTGGACTGTACATGGGCAGGAGTGATGTGGCCTTGATGGTGCGCCAGGCGGCGCTGCATGTGTGGAAGGTAAGGTTACTTTTTTATTCAGGGTGTAAGTAAGTATAGTTATTTATGCTACAAGTGCGGGAAGTAGGTGATTTCCGATGAGTGGCATTTTTATTCACGAGCGAGCGAAGCGAGTGAGTGGATAAATCGACACGAGTCGGAAATCATCTTACGCACGTGTGTCATACAATATTTTACTATGCATTGTGCGAGGAAATTTAAAAAAAAAATCTGAACCAAGCAAGAAATTAATAAAATGGCGCTTATTCAAGGGCTCTCAGCATATCCACAGATTAACTAATAGTTCATAGTTCTACTGCGCATGTGCAATAGCTGTCACGTCATAACGCAAAAAGGCACGAGCAAAATATTAATTCTGCCAAACATATTTAATGAATAATTAAAATTAATTTATTGATCAAAATCTAAATCTAGAGTAATTAAAAACGCCTTAAATTACGTATTAGTTTTGTTTTACTTTTTATATGAATGATAATCTGTACTTAACTAATTTTAAAACTTTTCTCAAATAATAAAAACTCTATGCGGCGGGCTGAAGTTGGAGTTAAAAATTAAAAAAGTACAGGAAAGTAAAAAGCACTAGTAAAAAAAAGTGACACTTTCCGCACAGTTTGGCTGCTTGGAAAACGCTCTTTTCGAGGACATGCATTGTAAAGTATTTATTTGTCAGTATGTGGTACATTGAGATCTTAAATTTAACATTATTTCACACATACTACCATTGCTGGTGTAGAAATATTAAGCTAGGTACATGCAAATCAAAACTAGGCACATTATAAGAATATTAAATAAATTTTTGAAATTTTGTATACGGTCGAAAATATAAATGTCAAAAAAAATAATCAAAATATAAATTATAACGTCAAAATAAAAAAAAATACATTGTGTAAGTTATAGAACACAATTCTGAATGGGCATCAACTGTTACCATGGGGCAACTAATGAATGAAAATAGCTATATTTAATGAAAATCCCGGCGTTTCCATTTTTTTATAGGAAAAAAAAATGGAAACGCCGGGAGGGAACGCCCTAGAAAGACATACATAGACCTTATAGGTGATGTTCTTCAGAAAGGCTAGGTGCGCAGTACTCATGACCGGCGTGTGTATGACTAGATGTATGAATGTGAGTGAAGCTAAAGAAGTATGTAAGGATCGTAGAAAGTGGTGTTCTGTAGTTTCTGCCTACCCCCTTGGAAAAAAGGCGTGAATTTATGTATGTATGAAATTTTATATGGAAAAATTCAATAATACTTTGCCAGACTCAGGAATCGAACCCAGGAACTTAATTTAAACATCCTATTGTATTATATACCTTCTTCTCATGCCATGTGCTCCACAGGTGGTCGTGACCAACACTCCGAAGACCTTGCGCGAGATCCTCCCGACGCTGTTCGGGCTGCTGCTGGGCTGCCTCGCGTCCACCAGCTATGACAAGCGCCAGGTGGCCGCAAGGACCCTCGGCGACCTCGTGCGGAAGGTAACCATCACTTCACCTCGTCATTACCTTTGGTTAACATTAAGAAGAAGGAAAGGATTTCTGGCTGCTATGATCTTCGTCATCATTTGCGTAGCCTTTTCCCAACTATTTTTGGGTCTACTTTCAGTCTAAGGACATCAAATGCAGCTGAATACTTGTATGTTGCATCAGCTTTATGAATTCCAAGTCAAAGCTGTCTTATTGGATCTAAGTTAATTGTAAGACTGCGCTATTATGTATACTCGTACCTGTAATGATAGTTGTAAGGGAGATTTTAATAATAAATAAATATTGCCGTACAAGGAGCGCGTAACACGAAATGTACTAACATTTCGTGTCGAGCATAAAATGTCGAAGATTTTAACACGAGCGATATAGCCAATTTCGACGTGAGCGTCGGCGTCGGCCGAAGGCGAACGTCAAAAAACAACATGCAAGTGTTAAAATAAAGCCTTTTTATGCGAGACACGAACGATTCTTTTGCCACTACCTGATGAGCTTTCTTAATTAGATGCAAATAAGTTCCAACAACAATTTATTAGACACGTTCAGACTCAAAACCACAGACTATATACACACAATCAACGCGCGCCTTTTCGAGAGGTAATAGGTTCAGTATAATTCTGCCAGTTACATAATGATATCAAAACTCCATACAAAAGTCATTTCGTAACTGTTATTATGTAAATCTGTTTTTTTTTTAATTTTTATTTTATAATCTTGTGTCTAAATTTTCATATTTCGAAACGAATTTCTTAGGCAATGTGATACATAATAGACAAGGTAGTGGAAAAAAGATGATTTTGGTTTAGTATACAATTATATTTGTCACATTGAGTTTAGAAAAAGGACCAAATAATATTTTATGTATGTAATCAGACAAACCCCATAATTGTTAGTAAACACAAAAATACCTACAACATTCAACCTTATTTTTTGTTTACTGTATTTTATTCATATTAACGTTAAGCGTGTTGCCCACAGCTGGGCGAGCGCGTGCTACCGGAGATCGTGCCCATCCTGGAGCGTGGACTACGCTCAGATCGCGCGGACCAGCGCCAGGGCGTCTGCATTGGCCTTGGCGAGATCCTCGCTTCTACCTCCCGAGATGCCGTACTCAGCTTCGCGGACGGATTGGTGAGGAAGCACTGATTATATTTTCTCTTAACCGTCGGGGTTCATTGATTCGGCGATTCTCTAGTGTTCTTGTGTTGCGAGAGTGAACTATCTTTTCTGCAAACCCCAGTCGGCCCGTCTCCTCGGGTCGGGACAGGGAGGAAGTATAGTTGAGTGTGTGTTGTTTGACTTCCCTCGTGACGTGTAAGAGGGGCGCGCACACTACGCGCCGCCACCTCGGGTCTTGATGTGTGGGGGACTCGAGGACGTTCGTCGCCCCTGGATCCATTTAGAGGGGCTGAAAGAAAGATTCCAGCGCGTCCCAGGAATTCTCGCTGCCGACCATCGATTCGACTATGGCTGTCATTCTCTGTATCACTTTATTGGTTTTTTTGACTAAGTTGTTTTTAACACAGTGTTCATGACGAAAAATAAAAACAAATAACCTCGTTTGTCAGCCCATTATCATGTTTAACCCCCATATCTCCTTACTCCAGGTACCAACAGTGCGCACGGCGCTGTGCGACCCCCTGCCAGAAGTGCGCATGGCGGCGGCGCGCACGTTCGACTCGCTGCACGCCACCATCGGCAACAAGGCGCTGGACGACATCCTGCCGCAGCTGCTGGACGGGCTCAAGGACCCGGATCCCGAGATCGCTGATGCCACGCTTGATGGACTCAAACAGGTGCGTGCTGATCCTGAATCGTAAGCGGCGGACGGATAGGAACCAATAGAATTAGTGTGAGATTTGACTTTCCAGGTAGCTTTCTCTAGTTTCTACCTATCCCCACGGGAAAAGGGCGTGAGTTTAGGATAAAAGAAATGAAACAGTCAGCGATGTTTTTAATTTAAGAGTGTAAGCATCATCATCAATTCAGCTGAAAGACGTCCACTGTAGAACATTGGTCTCCCCTAAGTGTCGCGACATTGACCGACTACACTCTAGTGGTGAACACCACTAGAGTGTAGAACCAGTCTTATTAATTTGTTTAGTGCTGCATTACTAATTCTTACTGCAAGAAGACTTAAGAATTATTCAGAATACTAAAACACATCTTATTGTATTACAATTTTGCTTGTAATTTGCATAAATGGTTGCAAATAGCTTGCATACCATTGTGACATTAACTAATCAATAGTTAGCATGGCACGTGTATTTTCGTTGTTACGTGAAGTTGTCTGTGTTGTACAGATAATGGCGATCAAGTCCCGCGCAGTGCTCCCCTACCTGGTGCCCGTGCTGACGGCGGCGGGCGGCGGCGCCGTGGACACGCGCGCGCTGTCGGCGCTGGCCGCAGCCGCCGGCGGAGCCCTGGCGCGCCACCTGCCGCGCGTGCTGCCCGCGCTGCTCAACGCGCTGGTGGCGGCGCGCGGCCAGGCCGAGGAGGCCAAGGAGCTGGACCACTGCAGAGATGCGTTACTGCCGGTGGTAGACCCGCCTGGTGTTAGAAGGTAAGAACTTCATGCTAAAAGTTTTTGTGCCTGTTCTCCAACATAGTTCATGAGCTCTTGTTATGATTTTGTACTTACTGTATGCCCAACAAATGTCTGTCTTGCTTGCCTTGTATGCAATGCTATGCAATTGCAATGTGTTTGCCTTTCCTGGTAAATGATTATGCCTAGTCCCAGGCAATATCCATGCAGCAAAAGAAATAAAAGTGAAAGATGAAAAAATTTAATGACTCTTTCCAATTTCCATTTAAATTTGGGTTACAAATGAGAGCAAGACACTACATTCTTTATCCATACGGGCTTATATTACGTTTTATTTTCATTCCTTAAAATACGTTCATCAACATCTAAAAGACCATCCCTAAAATCTGCGTTATTACCTCTGACAGCATAATCGACACTCTCCTGGAAACAATCCGCGCGGTGGAAGGCGACAAGCACTGCGCGGCGGCGTCGCTGCTGTGCGCCTTCGTGACGCACACGCGCGCCGACCTGTCGCCGCACGTGCCGCAGCTCATCCGCGGCCTCATGCTGCTGTTCGGGGACGCCGACCGCGACGTGCTGCTCATGGCCTGGGAAGCCCTGGGAGCGCTCACCAAGTCGCTCGACCCTGAGAGGCAGATCTCTCATGTGTCCGATGTGAGGCAGGCTGTCAGGTACGCCGCGGCTGATTTGAAGCCTGATGAGCTGCTGCCTGGATTCTGTTTGCCTAAGGTGAGGATGGCTTTCTATTTTTAGGAATAATATTCAATAGTAATGTTTGTGAAATAAGCAATATAAATGCAGAGGTATTTTCAAGATGTTTCCTGGAGATAATTGTTTAATGCTCATAATGTTTAAAATACTGACATTAAGACGGCGCAGAGCGAACGAGGCGCGCGGCAATTAGGTATTTGCTACAGTGCGCTAGTCGTGTGCGTCGTCACACACACAATCACAAGTTCGCTCGAGTCCCGCTTGCAGTTGCACGACAAAAGTTGCTAACTTAGGATTTTTAAAATTTGAGGCGTTGTGTTGAGTGACTTGAAAAGGCCAATATTGATTATTTAGATGTTTATGTAGGTACATAAAGGCCATAATTAAATCTAATAATCTATATTATATAGAAAATAATGTTTGTTTGTACTATAGTAATACATTATCCGTTCCGTTACTATTCATCCGATAGCGATGAAATTTTGGCGTTGTGGATTGTACGCCCGGGAATTTTACTGGTTAAGTAGGTAGGCTAGGTGAGTTGATAAGTAAGTTAGATGGGTAGGTGTATTGTATAGTAAAACCAGTCTGTAATAAAAAATCTTTATTTACCTAATTTAATACCTTGCGTGTTTTTCCATTTTACAAAATCTTACACAAAACCCAGGGAAACGTGGTATATTTATAATACAGAGTGTAACAGAAACGTCATATTTTAAAAATTGCTTCTAATTTTGTAAATGAACAACTATCTCCAAAAGGCATTTCCCAAAAACTAATGGAAATGGAAAAGAGACAAGAAGGGTAATATCAATCTCATTTAAAACATGATTGTTATTTTCAATCACTGGTGCATTATGGAAGAACGTGTTACGTGTTCATGCGATATACCTATTGCATTTGTTTATAGAGGTATGCGAAGTCCATTATTCTATTGCCATTTATTATGATCTCGGCTTTGTCTTTAGTTTCTTTCTTCTACCAAAATGTTTGAATATGCATCCGTATATTTTGAAGAATCCTGAAATAAAATAAGATAATTGTAAGTAGTCCTTAAGCCACGGGCAGAAACTAGTACTAAGGCACATTTAAAAATGTATCTAAGAACAATTAACTTACATCGAGATTGTTGAATGGAATATCATCACTAACTAAAGGTTTTTCACCAACGTATGGGCAAGGTTCTTCACCAACGTATGGGCAAGGTTCTTCACCAACGTATGGGCAAGGATCTTTACTGGTCAGCATTTCCTAAAAACGTAATAAAATATAGTTATTGTAAGTTATTTAAGAAAATTGAGAGCAGCGGTGGCCCAGTGGTATCGGCCGCGACTTACAGGTTGTAGGTCGTGGGTTTGAGCCCAGACAGGCGCTTTACTTTGTGTAAATTATTTCATCACCACTGCTCTCAAAACGGTGAAGGAAAACATCGTGAGGAAACCGGCATGTCCTAGAACCAAAAATTCGAAGACATGTGACATCCAATCCGCACTGGGCCCGCGTGGTGGATTACGGCCCATTCCCACTCACAGAGAGGAGGCCTGTGTCCCAGCAGTGGGAACATTAATAGGCTGATGATGATTTAATAAAATTATTAAATTGACGTAGTTATCAGATGTATTATCAACGTAACTCTTAAAATGTTGTGAACAGACTAAAAGAAATATAGTATACATAATACATAAATAGTCTTTTTCAAATTAATTTTACTTTCCAAGTTTATCTTGGACATCACTGACAACGGCGAAAAAAAAAATCTTCCATCGTGTATTCTAAAATGAATGTCAGAATAGCAATCGGCGCCCCCAAATACCCATTACACGATACCCATATCGAATGTTTGAGAAAAAGTAGCATCCGCCATCTTGGATTTTAAAAATAATGTCAGATTTGCAATCGGCATCCCCAAAAACCCATTACACGATACCCATATCGAATGTTTGAGAAAAAGTTGCAGCCGCCATCTTGGATTTTAATAATAATGTCAGATTTGCAATCGGCATCCCCAAAAACCCATTACACGATACCCATATCGAATGTTTGAGAACCAATTGAAAAAAAAACGATTACATGCGCCATTATGTTAGACAATTTTTATTATAAAAAAATACAACCGACTTTCAAATAAAAATATTACAAAGTGAAAATAAATTCAATTTCGGAAGTCGGTGTTCCTGTTTTTGATTCTTCGTTTTTTGACACTGACTGGCGAAATTAAATTTATTTTACATAATATTGTAGTGTTTTGATTTGGAAGTTGGTTGTTTTTTTGGTAAAAAAGTTTTTATTTTACACTTTTTAGTTGTGTACATAATGGGCAAGTTCTATAGCCTGAATGAAAGTAGAGTGTACCAGGGTTTACTGTATTCATCTGCGTACCCCTTTAGAGCTTACCGGCGTGATGTTATGTTATGAAAATATGGTGTAAACAATAAACAGACATGCGATTCCAGCAATCCCGAGAGATCTGCCGTATTTTTTGAGGAGTTCTGTTGCATATCTCCAAAATTCTTCATCAGATCTTCACCAAATTTAAATGGAACGTAATCTTTCAAACAAAAAAACAATTTCTAAAATCTGTCCACAGTTGATGCAATCGGTGAACATACACAAAAAAATCCTACTTTTTGGAAAGTCGGTTAAAAAGGAAATAATGTCACAAAATAGAAATATGTACTTTTTATGAGAACAGATTCTTTTTCGGAAATGAGCGCCAACTTTCTTCTTATAATATGTTTCCTTACGCTTTCCCATTATAACTAAAACAAACATTTAAAAAAAATGTTACAGAAATATGCATTGAATAGTAAAAACATAAAAAGTAAATGTTAGTTATGCATAAAAAGTCATACTCAAAAAACAAAATATGTAACTTACCTTATTCAACGATTTGCAGCAAGGTATACGTACACAATAGATCGCGAATTTTCGTTATCGGCGCGTCGCTCCACAATGAGACGTGACCACTCTCCGAGCTCTCGTTGGCGACTGAATTGCCGACCGGTTTACGTTTCGAATGATCCAAAACAGCGCAACAATTAAGAAAAAAAATAAAACTAAAATAACCAAGTGTCATTTTGAAAATGTTAAAACTATAAATTGTGGTATGACAATTAGAGATTAATATGAATTTAAGTTTGTGAAAAAATTCAACAGTTTACTATAAATATTCAATAAAACACGAGCATGCTATTTTAATATTTTTGTCCAACTTTACGTATTTTTGTTATTTAAACTAAACAATATTTTTTGTTTTTGCCAACATAGAATCGTCAACACATTCATTGTGGTGTTCATTACATATTTTTTATGGTAACTATGGTAATTATATTGATTAAATCCCTAAAACTGTGACGATCGTTTTATGGTAACTATGGTAATTATATTGATTAAATCCCTAAAACTGTGACGATCGTTTTGGCTTATTTTGCTCGGTACAGTCTTAAACATTCAGGGGAAAGGCGAAAATATCAACTCTTTCTCAACTCAACTATAACATGCTGAATTTTCACTTTTAGTCCACACGAAATTTTACACAATATACGAACTATACTAAATTTTCTGTTACCCAGGGTCTAGCACCAATTCTCCCTCTATTCCGTGAGTCCATCCTCAACGGGCTCCCGGAAGACAAGGAGAACGCAGCGCTCATGCTGGGTGAGATAATCAAGCTGACGTCAGCACCCGCCATCCAGCCTTCCGTCGTCCACATCACCGGCCCGCTCATTAGGATCCTCGGAGACCGGTTCAACTCTAGTGTTAAAGCAGCCGTGCTGGAGACGTTGGCCACCTTATTAACGAAGGTAACTTATTCATTTAGCACTAGAGATCATTGTATGCCAAAGCTTCGATTTCCTTGTCATTTTGCCTTACTAATATATGTGATTACAAATTCTGCTGGTGGAATATAATAATATAAGAACGCGTTTTGCTTTAACACAAACTTTATTCGCCCTCGCTATTATAACGGCGTGAAAATAAATTTCGCCTTTGTTTCCAGGTGGGCGTGATGCTGAAGCAGTTCCTCCCACAACTGCAGACGACGTTCCTCAAAGCACTGAACGACCCCAACCGCCCCGTGCGCATCAAGGCGTGCCTGGCGCTCTCGCAGCTAGTGGTCATCCACTCGCGCGCAGACCCGCTGTTCCTTGAGATGCACAACACCATGAAGAACATCGAAGACCCGCTGATCAAGGAGACCATGCTGCAGGCCCTGCGCGGCGTCATCACGGCGGGCGGCGACAAGATGACGGCGAGTACTGCGCTGGTCATCCTGCCCACGCTGACCGGGGCGGCGCTGCTGGCGCACCAGGACGACCCGCCGCGCTCGCAGGCGGCCGGCTGCCTGGGCGCTATGCTGCACTGCCTGCCCGACACGCAGCGGGACGCCGCGCTGGCGCACCACATACTCAGCTCGTCCGACAGCGACTGGCTGCTGTCCCACGGACGCTCCACCGCGCTGTTCGTGGCGCTCAAGGAGACCCCCGCCGTGGTCTACAAAGACGAGGAGAAGGTGGATAAGGCGATGTTGGCGCTGCTCGCTAGTGATAAGATCCCCATCGCGTGCAACGGCATCCGAGCTATGGGCTACCTCATGAGGTACCTCCTGAAGGAAGGACGACCAATACCTCCCACTGTACTATCTGCGTTTGTAAGAGTAAGTAATCATTAACTTTTATTAGTCAGTGTAATGACTCCTTTTTAGGGTTCCGTAAACACTTCAAAGCGAAAAAAATACTTTCTTTTCCGAAGTCGGTGTCGAATAACTGAAAACAATGGGTAAAAAAAGACACCGACTTCGGAAAAGAAAGTTATTTTTCGCTTTGAAGTGTTTTGTTTTGGAAGTTGGTTTGATTTTTTGTAAAAATTATTTTATTGTTTTTATTCGGAAGTCGGTAGTATTTTATTGCAAAAAGTTTTTTTTTATTTCACTTTTTAGTTGTACCTAATAGGCGAGTTCTTTAGTAAGGTACCCATAATGCCAGAATCACAGAACAAAAAAAAACGCCTACTACAGTAGAAGTCGCAAGTGGGCGGGGCCCGCGTACCCCGAGTTTTGCACAGTTCCGCATATGTTTGCTTCCGCGCACACACTACGCACATCAGTCTTGGTTCAACCGTCACGGTGACAAAAACTTGAAAAAAAAAAACAAAAATGCCTTACTGTGCTGTTTTAGTATGTAAACACGATAGCAGAACCAAAAATGTATCAAATGGAGGTATATCTTACCATCAGCAAGTCTTAATTTATTTTATTTCGATAAAAATGTAAAAACAATATTTTATTAAACAAGACAAGTAAAAGTTGATTTTATGATGTTAAAT
This sequence comes from Orthosia incerta, assembly GCA_948252205.1. NCBI lineage: Eukaryota > Metazoa > Arthropoda > Insecta > Lepidoptera > Noctuidae > Orthosia > Orthosia incerta. Next base: position 31,140,092 of record OX411751.1, read on the forward strand.
TTAAGGTCTTCTTTCTTTAAAACTCAAACATTGTTCTCGAAGATTCCAACTATGCACATGTCACATTCAGCTACTCAATTTGAGATTACCAATATCGATAATGAGTTATCAATACTTAAAACTTTAATATTCGAAAAAATCTTCTTCTTCTTACGCGCGAAAAAAAAACTCTTTCCTTGCAGCCGTGTAACAATAACGATTACGACGAATTGAGAACCTCCTCCTTTTTTTGAAGTCGGTTAAAAAGATAACAGCCTACTAAATCTACAAAGTGTAATAATACTTTTAGTTTCGACAAAGTGAAAAATAAAAACAGATGAACATAGAACCTCCTTCTTTTTTTAAGTCAGTTAAAAAGTGTCTTATGTGTTAGTCTGAAATTTAAGATCTACTGGTGTATAGACAAAAAAATCATCAGTTTGTTAAGGAGTTAGTCAAGCTAATCATAAGAAGAGTGTAGCCGCAGGCGAAAGCGCAAGCTTCCCATATCAGTAGGACGTATTGTATCTGTAGTGTAGTCTATCACATAATTCTATTGATAGAAAAAGCACCACATACCATCTTTGTATAAATAGAATCATTTTCAAAATCGGATCAGTAGTTTTCCATAAAATATCTTAATTATACTTTCTATAAATCGTCAGTATTTGAATAAATTTATATAAAAACTTGATTACAAACATAATAGTATTTATCGACTCTAGTTATTGACTGTATTTTGTTTGAAAATAAAACGGAATGTCGATAAATAAGTCAACGACATTGGTACATCCCTACAGGAGGACGAGTAGTAATGACCTCATTTCGCAAATATAAATCTTATCAGTAACGGAATACGGCTTTAAATTGAATGCATTTACTATAGTGACATCTAGCGGCGGGTAGCGTAAATTGCTCATTAAACTATTCCGTATTATATTATTAAGTAATAAATACTCAAAAAGAGTAGACAATAAACCAACTCTATGGTCATAAAGCTGTGGTTTATTTTCAAATAAGCGACGACTGACATATTTTCTACTTTCATCTAAAAATTAATCTACCAATCTCACCAAAGATTTCTTAGTGTTATGTAATACAATTAATCTGTATATGTGTGAGTTTGGGTACGCTGGTTCTATCATATCGAAAGTATGATAACTACTGTCTTCTCTGTTCTGGGAATGGGACCAATTCGGGAACATACTCTATCAAACAAAATAAGAATTTTCAAAATCGGTCCACAATTGATGGAGAAATCGGTGAACATACACAAAAAAAAAGAACAAACATGTCGAACATAGAACCTTCTCCTTTTGGTAAGTCGGTTAAAATACAAAAATTGAGGATATTGGGCGCCATATTGTGGGGCTCCAATTATTAGGTTCTTATCTATGAAATTGGTGTTTTGTCGTACTGGCCACTTTGTTCTCAAATATCTCCTCTTTGGTTTGGAATTCCAATTTTAAATTTATACAGTTATTTACTCATGCTTTTGTGTTTGGAAAACCGTAATTCATTTGTTTTTTCCTCTTTTGGTGTTTACTTTGCGCCAGTCAGTTTACAAAATGGAAAACTTGAAATATCGCTTTATTTACAAGTACGAGTTCCATCGTGGCACCAGTGCTGCAGAAACGGCTCGAAGGATTAATGATGTGTATCGCGACGGTGTCGCAAAAAAAAACCACAGTGCGTTTTTGGTTCCAACGTCTTTACCAAATTTAACCGGGATCAATCCAGGTCCATACTCTTTCAAAAAAAACGAATCATCAAGATCGGTTAATAATTGACGAAGATATCTCTGAACAAACATACACAAACAACAACAACATCAAAATATCTTTGCAATGCATGTCCTCGAAAAGAAAGTTTTCCAAGCAGCCAAACTGTGCAGAAAGTGTCACTTTTTATTACTAGTGCTTTTTACTTTCCTGTATTTTTTTAATTTTTAACGCCAACGTCAGCCCGCCGCATAGAGATTTTATTTGAGAGAAGTTTTAAAAATTAGTTAATTACAGATTATCATTATATCTAGTGTGCAATTGTTTTTAGTGGTTCAGTATCAGTAATGGAACACATTTCCATTAATTATTCAATACCTTTTTTTATATCCGATTTGAAATCTATAAAATATGGACACAATCTATTTGTATAAATATAATTCAATGTACTAGTGTCACGCGGTGAGGCTGCGACAGGGTTCGGGGTAACATTACGCTAACACGCTTACCCTTTTTGCGTTCATTTTCGCTTAGCCGAAATCTTTGGAGCCTTGTTTTTTATAAATTTTTCACATTATCCTTACAAATTTTTGCTTAATAGAAAGGGTTTTCACACACACTCAATTTACAGCCATAATATTTACACGTTTGGCCATAATTAAAAGTTTCTAGAACAAAAACAGGAAAAAGTCCGGTTTGTTTACCCTTTCATTATCATGCTTAGCGATTATCTCGTAAACGCGTGAACCGATTTAGATGATTCAAGCGGATAAAATGTTTCTAGGCCAAGACCATTCATTTGACACCAACATAATCAAAATATCTCAACAAACAAAAAACGATTGGGCGCTCCTTTTGGGGCTCCACATCGCTGACAATGCGGTGAAGCAGTCGACTGTCGGATTGCGCGGCACGTTAGCATTAATGTTCTCGTCCGTCGTGCTCTTGCCACCGCCGGAGTGCCAGCTGTCTTAGAACCCAATAGCCTGGGTGTCGATGGGAAGAGACCAGTTGGTATGACCATAATGCCATGGAAGTTGGGTAGGTCTTTGGTGTGGGATGCAACTTGCGTCGACACCCTTGCACCATCCCATATTCCTAGCACGGTGGGCTGCGCTAGGGCGGCTGCTGCAGGTGCCGAAAACCTCAAACGGCGCAAATACAACAACTTAATTGACAATTATGTGTTTGGGCCGTTTGGGGTTGAAACACTAGGGCCATGGGGTCCGAGTACACACCTATTATTTCGGGATATCGCCAAGCGGTTGTTCGACTCTTCACGAGACCAGGGGCTGGTTTTTTTTTTGGCCAAAGAATCAGGACCTTACTCCATTACCATTTTTTCGAAATTTGGATAACTTCTTGCAAGGGAAAAATATCAACTCCGATGGGGCAGTCCAAAGCGCCGTCAAAGATTTTATTGTTTCCCGTCCGAATGGTTTTTTTAGTAAAGGGATCAATGAACTACATATGAGAGTGCAAAAGTGCATAGATAGCAATGGTACATACTTTGATTAAATAAATATATTATATTAAAAAAAACAACTTTATGTTCCTCCCTTACAAAATGCCAATTTCATATGTAATGACCTAATATTTTTTGAGTTAACATCTTTTTAATTTTTTCGATAATAACGGCATTCAACTGGTTAATATTCGTATCTGTTTTACAATCAAGAGCATTCTCTCTATCTATAGAGATAGGAACCTGTACAGCTGTTTCAACCACGCTGTTTCCCGAATTAATAAGTCTTTTCACCCCATAGAGTATGAACCACACGAGCAACGAGGTGAAGCAGCTGATGGCGCGCGCGGCCACCATGCTGGGCCGTGAGGCGCCACTGTCGCCGGCGGGCCCGGCCGCCGAGCTGCTGCACGCGCTGCTGCCGGCGCTGGTCAACGGCACCAAGGAGAAGAACACCTACGTGCGCGCCAACGCCGAGATCGCGCTGCGAGCCGTGCTGAGGCTGCCGCAAGACGAGCACTTCCACTTGGTAACTATTGTTCTTCCTTCCCTGCTCCTATTATTTAGGGTCAGATCTCCTGCCCCAAGTGGTTCTGTCTTGCGTTTCCTTTTCTGGCAAATGGTGGGTGGCCTCTACTTCATTTTTGTTCTGGTAGATGCAGAATCATTTGTACCACATGGCCCACACGCCCCATAATACATCTCATTCCAACGAAATATTATCTACTTTATCAGCGAATTGTCACCGATTTTGCAGACTTATCAACAATTATCATTTGCCGCCAGCACAGTTAACTTTTAAAAGTTATATTATTCAAAATTAAAAGTAGCCCAGTAATAGAGCTGCTTCTTTGAGCGAAAAAATTTAAGAAATCGGATTAGTACCTACTTCCAAATAATCTCCAATCCTACTTACTCCAGACTCCAGTTTTATCAATCCATACTAATATTATAAATGCGAAAGTAACTCTGTCTGTTACCTTTACCACGCTTAAGCTGCTGAAAAGACTTAGATGAAATTTGGTATAGGGATAGTTTGAGGCCCTGAGAAGGACATAGAATAGTTTTTATCTCGGAAATCATACTTAAGGGGATGGAAAGTTTCGTTTCGATTATCTTCATGGTAATCTGAAATAATCGCAAATTTGTTTTCTTAATTTGATTAAATAAGATCTTAATTTAAATATGCCAAAAATACGAAGACTTATGGACGCAATTACTGCAACCAGAGCCGTCACAATAATCCAAGAAGGAAATTCGCAGCGGTCTGAGGCTTTGCACCAGGATTTTTCACGAAAAGCTATACAAAAAACTTTGGCAGCGTTGCAAGAAGACCTGGTTCGGGTAGAGAACGCACAGTGACGGCTCGTATGTTACAGAATCGCCTACGGTTGACAACGGGTAATCGTGTCAGAGACTAAACGATCCGTAACCGATTGCACGAAGACCAGCAAACATTAAAACGTTGAGTTGTTCGAATTCTTTCGTCAAAAGCTCAACGTGCAAATCGTTTAAGGTTCGCCCTTCAATATTTGGACTGGAGCATAAACCAGTGGGTCGTACTTTTCACCGATGAGTGCAAAGTAAAATTTGCACTCATCGGTGAAAAGTTGGGCGTTTCGGTGGACCCAATGTAATGATTTGGGGGGGGGGGAGTTTACACGGCAAAACTGAACTCGCTATTTTAAATGAGGGTCCCGTAAATGCTCAGCGTTACATAGAGGACACCACACCATAGAGGATCCCACTTGCACAGCGAACGGGTCCTGGATTCCATTGCATCATATAGTTCAAGCGACCCAGTCTGTACTGGATGGCACTCACATTCAAGTGTTGCCGTGGCCAGCAAACAGTCCGAGCTTACATCCGATCGAGCACATGTGGGACCAATTAAAACGAAGGGTAAGAGACAGTGCGCAAGAGGTCTACAACCACCAGCAACTTATTGACGCTTTGAAAAGTGCCTGGGAAGAGATCCCAGCTGAAAACGTGATCGAGAGCATGGATTCCAGGCTACATGAGGGCCCTACCCGTTATTAAAAAATAAATTAGCTGAGGATTTTTTTAGTTTTTAGCGCCTTTTTGTTAGTTGTGTTTTTATATCTTTTGTAATTTTTTTCCAAAAGTCAAATAACATGTTTATTAGTTAATTAATTTCAACAGTTACTAGCCTAACCGGTAAACAACAACTTTGTTTTAGGTTTACGTTAATGAAACAATGAGATAATCTTATAATTTTCATGGTATAACTTAAATACCTAGTGGCTCTTATTTTGTTTTGAGTAGTATAAATAGTATACATTATAAATTTTAGATGTAGTAGTAAGCATGTGCAATTTGAATTCCTCGAATTGTCGCTCATGTATTTTCCTTTGTTTACGTTGTTCCATAATAACACGCCGGACGTGCGAGTACTCAGGTATCACAACATCCAAATATTACGATAACTCTTAACGTTACTCGGAATACACATATATAGCAAGCCGCATTTTATAGAAAGAATGATGTAAAGAGAGATGATTATCACGTTTATCACGTGATCTACATAGATAACGTGCGGTTTTAATAACTTTTTTGCGGCTAGATAAGATTACGCACCAACAGTGATGTGGAAAAATAACAGGAAACACTATCGGCACATAATGATAACAATCAATCCCAATGCAACACGAAATAATATTTAAATATTATAAGCTGATCAAAAATTATATTTTTATGAGTTTACATGTGAAACAAAATTGTTTCCAAACTTGTAAAATGCGTTTATTGTTTGAATTAAAATTTGACTGGTTAGTAGAGCCAATTAGAAAATACTAGCTGCCGCTTGCGTGGTTCTACTACTTCACCCAATATCTTTATAAATTATATGTGCCTATGTGTTATTCGGTTTATTCCCATCTGCCATCCTCGAGTTGCCACCCCGGTGGTCGATGGGAATTATTTAGTGAAATCTGCCACCTTCCTTTATTCCCATCTGCCACCGGGGTGGTGGTCGATTCTCATGACATTTGTCACATAAAAGTGAATGTTGATGCTGTGACTGGTTTACTTTGTTACTTGGATCCAACTAAAGGTGCTGGCCCTGATAACATAATGATACCATCTAAATTTCTAATTAAATTCGCGCCTTGCAATGCCCTACCTATTTCAATTTTGTTTTTGGCAGTTTGACTCAAGGTGTTGTCCCCAAATTATAGAAATCTGTTTCTATTTCGCCCTTAAATAAGAAGGGGTCTAAAAAAGAGATTACTAATCATGGGCCTATATCCAAGCTGTGCATTATAGCTAAAATATTTGTGTTGTTAGTATTTGTGTAGTAGCATGACCATGAACGCATTCATCATAACTTTAGATGGTACTAAAATCCTTTTAATTTGTACTATTTTATACCACAAATTAGAAATTTTATACCTCTCAATTATCGCAGATATAAAGGTCGTGCTGGCAAGATTCTTTTCCAGCACGACCTCGCTAGATTCCAGCTGGCTGATGAAACGGGAGCATGCCTAAAAGTTTGTACTCATTAATATGTACTCCTATTTCACTACTGGTAAATTGTCGTAAATTGTTAGAAAAGCAAAAAAACATTTTCTGCCACATTTTTTTTAGGCATGCTCCCGTTTCATCACTTCTATGCCAGCTGAAATTTTAGCGGCAAGATTCTTTCCCAGCACGACCTTTTTATCTGCGATAATTGAGAGGTATAAAATTTCTAATTTGTGGTATAAAATAGTACAAATTAATTAAATTTTAGTACCATCTAAAGTTATAATGAATGCCTTCATGGTCGTGCTACGAAGTACAACACAAATATTTGAGAGGATTGTCTATAACCAGTTATATCCCCCATTGCTAGCTCTTTCAGCACGGATTTTTAAAAGGATGGTCTACCACTTCTAATTTGATTTTATTTAATGATTTTATTACGGATGCTATGGATAATGGTAAGCAGGTCGATGTGGTTTGCACAGATTGTAGTAAGGCATTTGATCGGATCGACCACAATACCCTGATAAAGAAGCTAAGCTACATGGGCATCCGTGGGGAACTCTTGAGGTGGTTTTCTTCTGACACAAGCAGTAGTTCTCAATAATTATAATATGTCTAGTTGGGTAAACGTGCCCAGCGGCGTGTCTCAGGGGTCGTTGCTCGGTCCTTAGACAAGAGTGAAGTTCTAGGCAAGCGTGCTTCACCGTAGCTTACCATCAGGCGATATGTTGGTCAAAGGCGAGCCAATAGTTAAAAAACAGAAAATACATTTATGAAGTAACAGAAAAGAAGAAAGTGCGTGCAGGACTGACCACCCGAGCGAGTGGTGCGAGTAATCGCCCGTCGCACAAAAACACTAGCTCATAGCCGAGCGGTAAAACTAACGGAACTACACACTCGCTGCTTGCCAACTCGTATCTAGGTTCTAACTCTTCTCGCTGCTCGTCGGCGATGGGACAAGCCCTTAGTTGTGAAATAAAATCCGTAATTTCCGCTTGGATGCAAACCGACTTGTAGACGTCCTGATTTCGAAAGGAAGCACTTTCCAGAGATGAATGGACTGAATATAGAAAGAAGAATGGACTAGTTAATAAGAAAAAAAGTTGATGTGTAATGGTTTAAAATTCTACCAAAATCCTTCAACGCAAAATAGTCAAATATGAGCCTTGAAAACTTTCTTGATATTTTTTCTATTCACCCCGTTTTACGGTCAAGAGAATCGACCACCTGACTAAACTTATGAAGGTGGCAATAAATAAACCGGCAAACGCCACTAGTTAGTGCCATCCACCACCCCGGTGGCAGATCAGAATAAAGGAAGGTGGCAGATTTCACTAAATAATTCCCATCAACCACCGGGGTGGCAACTCGAGGGTGGCCGATGGGAATAAACCTGTTATTCTGATGTATAGGTATAAGCTATATTTCTGTAATATTCATCAAAATTCGTTCAGTAGTTTTTGCGTGAAAGAGTAACAAACATCCATCCATGCTCACAAACTCTCACGTTTATAACAGTACCTAGTTAAGGATAATGATTACACGTAGATTATACGTTCCGACACACTACTATAACTGAGTTTCGAGCGTTGATCTACATAAGAGAGGTTAAATTATAACAAAGGCAGAAATGTCGAAATGGACCGACGAAAGGGGCGGATCACGCAATCTATTTCAATACAATGTTAAAATGGACTCCATTATCTGCCCCTTTTAGATAGATTATAATATGTTGTTGTATTTACACTATGTTTTGTGTGTACAGCAATGCATGGCGCTGCTGGAGGAGGGCGCGCGCGAGGCTCTCGGCGACGTGGTGGCGCGCGTGCTGCGCCGGAACATCTCCGACGGCCGCGACGAGGACCTGGACTGCACGCTGCTCACCTGAGCCACCAGCCCTCCCGCCCTACGTGCTGATGCTACCTACTACGCGTTATAACACTCTTTGTTCTCTTCGCCCTTGTAAATATCTGTCAGCCACTCCTATGTGCTGTTATTTTTTATAAAAAATGGAATGAATGTTTTATAAATAATTTTACTCAACTGGACTTGTTTATTTTAAAATGCAATTATTAATGTTTAGGATAGATACTATACCTGAAATTTTATGTACAGTACACACATACTTCTCAGGTCACTGCACACAAATGTATTTTTTTTAAAGATCATGCAATATTACTATTTTATCCTATACCAAAATGAATGTAAACTATATGCGAAGAAATGAAACAATTTAATGTCTGTTGAAATATTTTACTTTAAAATGGCATTGAACTGGTTTTGTTCGTCAAAGACTACAATAGAACCTAATTACAAATAGGATACATCTGTTTTTCATCATGAATGTCTGAATAACATTAATCAATAGCATTCCATATCTACAGTCGACAGGGTTACATATCCAAACATGTCATTGTGTTAAATATCTCTGTAATGTGTAACAGAACATTGAATGTATGAAACTGAATAAACAAAACTTAATATATGGGTGTTTCACTTGATTTATCACTAACAACAGGCTGCTGTTATCAGACAATGATTCAGCAACTACAGCATGATATATATTTCCAAAATAAAATCTGGTTTAATTAATAATACTGTAAACTTATGGAATACATCAGAAGTTTGTTCTCTTATGCTCATATGAGTAGGAATGTTACATAAATGCTTGATGTAAAGCAATAACTTATAATTAATTAGGTACAGGACATAGAACTAAATTACAGTTCTTTATTTTTATTCTTCTTAGTAAAACCTCTTTCCTGGACTAGATCGTTGCACTCCTGGCGGGTCAGCTGCGACAGCCCCAGGCGATCCAGCTCATTGTCGTTTTCACCGAGCAGCACCAACTCTGGAGGTGCTCCCGAGATGAATTCCACATTCAAGTCATTGTAAAAAGGAGCATCTTCCATCACAAATTTCTTTACTTCAGGGAGACGATTCAGCGAACATCCTCTGCAAGTCTAAAACAAATATTCAATATATATATAATTACCTTTTTATTGCGGGATAACGGTAGCGTAGCGGTGAGTGTTGCGTAGCTAACCTCAATTCTCGCCGATTTAATATCGGAACTCTCGTAAGCCGCAGCAATAGCTAAGGTAGCACAAATAGCTAATAATATCAGCTTCATTATAGAAGAGGTTTGCTTCGTGACTGTCACTAAAACGAGTAATAAACAGACTGAACTGAGTTTTAGTCAGACAGCTTAATCGGAATCAGTGGGAAAGGGAATCAGATTAATATAAAAATCGGAAAACTGACGCGCAATTCTAATTGCTACTTTTTGACGTTGACGTATTTATGTCCACAGAGTGCGCATTGTTGTTTTTTTGCGAATTTAATGACCTAGCTACTGTGGCCTATAATTTAAGTTTTTAGATTATGATACAGTCACTTTAAAACAAAAACTATTTAGCACGAAAATGTGGATGTAATATATTCACAAAAAAAAAAATGTTTGTAATGTTTTTTTGAGCATTTGGTAGCAAATACATCGATGTCCGTGACTAGATTACGCGCAAGATAAGTCTGCGCGCGACGGGTGGCGTGCTTAATGCTGCCAGCATAACTGATCTTTTTCCCTTCATTTAATCAATAGTCATTTTTCATTACTCGAAACTTAAAGTAATTTAAGTTAAGCATAATTAAAGCTTTTTCTACTTGCATAGAATATGATGAAAAAAGCTTCATGAAATTATTGTAAATCTTTTATTGATTAAATTACATGATGCCGGTCCTATCCCGCTGGTATATATATGTACCACCCAAAAACCAATACTGTCAGGCACCGGTAGTACGAAAATTTAGGGCAGTTTTAGTTTAATGGTATCCCTAAAAGTTACCTGTCAAATAAGCAACGCGGGCTCTATCCTTGTAAAACGGTACCGTAGGCCCGTTATTGTCTTATTCACTCCAAGAAAACATCCCTGCCAGCACTTTAAATTACTTTTGGCATAATTATGGCGATTATTTACTTCGGAAACGAATAAAGACACGGAATTCAACACACTCTCTTGAGACCTGACATAAATGACAAACGATTAGTTCCGATTTTGGCCGCGCGCAGACTTATCTTGCGCGCACTCTACCGCAGGCCCCAACGCCAATCGCTTCCATATTTGGTAAATAATTACTACTCAATTGTTACCAATCAGTAATCGAAAAACAAAATATGTCCGTGACTACTGCAGGACCCCGACGCCAATCGCTTCCATATTTGGTAAATAATTACTACTCAATTGGTACCAATTAGTACTCGAAAAACGAAATTCTTACCTTAGTAGTTTTCGATAAAATCGACTTTGAAGGAGGTCCTGCGGTAGTCACGCTCCATTCAGCAGGACCACCATGAGCACATGTTACAGCTATTCTAAGTATACAAATAATTACTACCCATAAAAGTAATTCATTTCGTAAAAAAACAGAACTGGAACATTTGTATTTACCGAGAAATCAACGATGATAACTTTCGCTCGCTCGTTCAGCAGGACCACGACTTTGAATGTTGATTCCAAGTTTGAGCAGCCTGCCGCTTTCCTCAAACCTACATAGAAAATTACTACCCTGCAAGATAAAATTGACACAAAATTTACAACTAGTACTCCAGTAGTTTACGAGATAGATTTCTATACCATACCATTGGTGGGGTGGCGGTAATCACGGTGTTAAAGGACAACAAAAGGACACAACGGCACTTTTGTATGAACACTGGGCCCACTTTCCAAAATTGTGCAACTGTGATGAAACCTATGACTTATGAAAGCTCATGGCGCATACTTTATTTCATTGTATGGCAGCTAAGTTCAAATCCAGCGCGAAAATGGCGTTTTGGTATGTTCAAAAAAATATTTACACCGTTAAATTTAATTGGTTGTTTTCCCGCGGCAGAACGACTTGCCTTAAGGAGTACTTTCGAAGCATAGAGTTAAAGTAAAAAAATAACGATGTTTTTGTTTTAAAATAATTTAAAAATTATTTATCAACTCGAAAAAGTGAGTAACAATAGTAACTTGTAGGTACTAGGTACTACTCGCGTCACCACCGGCAAAGAAAAGCGATGCACAAGATAATGTTCAAACCAAAATAAACTCTCGCACGTAGTGATACGTCATAAAATAGTTTGCACGGAACAATGCAAAAAATCGCCGCGAAGCCGACAAAGAAAAGACTGATTTAGAAATGTTCAAAGTAAAATTAGCTCTCGCGTGTAGTGATACGGCATAAACTAGCCTGCGCGCAACAACAAACGAAGCCGCCAGCGCCTATTTTACCCGTGCTTAGCACCCGGGTCAACGCCCCGCTGTCGTTCGGCCGTAGATATCGGGAGATATTACTATTGGTTCGTGATCACTTTCGAGTTAAGTTTTTCACAATGTTAAATATGCCAGTTTTTGTTTCTAACATTTTACATAACTACGAAACGATTGTATTACATAGAAAAAACCATTTCGCTGCGGGAAAACAACCATTTAAATTTCACGGTGTATATTGGCGGAGGTGTGTCATCTACGTGGGACTTGATGGCGTCATAAACCAGCACCGTAAGTCGTGCGGTGTTCCACAGGGCTCGGTCTTGTGCCCGCCTCTGTGGAACATCGGGTACAACTGGGTGCTCAGCGGCGAACTCCAATCGGGCGTAGACCTGACGTGTTACGCGGACGATACGCTGCATGGTCACCACCCGGGGGAAGTCGTTCAAGGAGACAGCGATGCTGGTGACGGCTGCGGTCTCACAGGTGGTGAGCTGCAGAGAGCGATGGCCGTCAGAGTCATCAGAGGGTATCGCACGATCTCCTATGAGGTGGCTTGTGTACTGGCCGGATCCCCACCCTGGGACCTGGAGGCGAAGGTATTCGCGTTACTGTAAAGGTAGCGCGAGAAAGTGCGGGCGCGGGGCGAAGGGCCGATGCAGCGACATATGAAGTTGCGTCGGTCTCAGCTCCGCGAGATCCTGGTAGTGGAATAATGGGACTGGCCTACCGCCATGCCGTACCATCGAGGTGGTCCGGCCCGTTTTTTTTGTTCTGTGGTCCGGCCAGTGCTTGAGCGCTGGCTCGGGAGGAAGCACGGCTCCCTGTCGTTTCGGGTGACGCAGGTGCTCTTGTGGCATGGGTTGCTTCGGAAAGTATCTGTGTCGCATAAACAGGGAGCCGGACGCCTGGTATCACCACTGCGTCGACTGCCAGGAAGATACGGCGTGGCATACGTTGGCAGGGGCCACGTCATGCCCTCATCTCTGAAATAGGCAGTAACCTGTCACTGATACGCGCTTGGTCGTGGAGTTGCGGAAACAGCCCGCCGAAACTAAACTAAACTAAACTGCCGGCCGTAGTCGAGTCTATGGTCGGCTGTGAGGAGTCCTGGGACGCGGTGGTATCCTTCTGAAAAACAGTCGTCTTTTTTTTATTTCAACAATATTTACATCTGTGGGTATACATATCTTCTGCCAAACTGCAGGACAGTTTGTCAGCAGTGTTCTCCTGAATACAGCTCTTTTAGTTACAACAAAATTATCTATACTATAATATATATATAACACAATATAACTTTATTATAAGGTCTTAGGTACAATCTCGAGGGATAAACAGCATTGTACGAGTAACACAAGTCAAGTCTTATAGCGGTCGTCAGTCGTCACACGATCGCAGCGTGCGCGGCGCGATCTCTCTCGGTACGTAGCGGGGAGCTGACTGTCCACGCGAGCGAGCGATGGCGGGGGCGCGGGGGGAAGAAACAAGGGAAGTACCTATCCTTGACGCGGCGCGCGGGAGTACATGCAACTCAACGCTACATATATATATATAATATATAGTTATATAATATATAATAATATTATAAAGAGGTAAAATTTGTAAGTTTGTATGTAGGGGGTAATCTCAGGAACTACTGGTTGGATTTGAAAAATTCTTTTTGTGTTAGATAGTCCATTTATCGAGGAAGGATAGGCTATATAACATCACGCTACGACCAATAGGAGCAGCGCATAAATGAAAAATGTTGCAAAAACGGGCAAGAATATTACTTTTTCAGGGCTTCCGTTGCGTGCGCTGCGTAAACGGTTTCTACGGGTGTAGGGTAGGTGTAGGGTAGGTGTAGGGTAGCTGTAGGGTAGCTGTAGGGTAGCCGTAGGGTAGCCGTAGGGTAGCCGTAGGGTAGCCGTAGGGTAGCCGTAGGGTAGCCGTAGGGTAGCCGTAGGGTAGCCGTAGGGTAGCTGTAGGGTAGCTGTAGGGTAGCTGTAGGGTAGCTGTAGGGCAGCTGTAGGGTATGTGTAGGGTAGGTGTAGGGTAGGGTAGGTAGGATATGACGATGTAGGTACGTAGCCAGTTGACGGGAGCGAAGCCACGTGGGATAGCTAGTTATATCATAAAAAGGGAACGAAAAAGAAAGGATAAAGTTTTATTATGAGCATGGTATATCTAAGGGTAAGTACATCGCCTTGTATTTCTAGTGCGCCGTATGCTCACACAGACGGAGGTATGCCAAGCCTAAATGCACACATACTCGAGCTGCCCATTTTGTATTTAAAAAGATACTTATACATAATTATACTGATCTACAGCTCGAGCATCCGTACATGTACACTACACTGGCGTCTATAGATCGGCTCAAATCGACTTGCCCGCCATGCCAGCACGCTTATCTGGCTGGAGTAACGCACTCGAATGAAAGAACTGACAGTTTCTTGTTCGTAAATACGTTACGTCTAGAAATATACAAAGTCTCTGACCGAGATCATTATCTATGATGCCCACATCACCAAACTTACATCACAATATCCTAAAGGTGAGTATAGATTAGATTATTTACTTGTAGCATAACATCGAGTGTTCGCTGTGTTAAATTTACTCGAACCACACTTCAAACATGATGCTCTATGTTTTGTAAGTATCATAACAACCTGATTTTGAAAACCAACGAGCGTTTTGTTTGATGTAAAATTTTATCGAGCAGAGGCACGAGCGCGGGAGACGTGGAATGAGTTCAATAATGAATGCAATGTACAAAGCCATGTTAAAGGTAAATGTTCAGTCGCCATGAGCATTACGTAGAACATTCGCATTACATTAATGGAAACGCTATAGAAAACTGAGCATTTGTTTGTATTATCTGTAAAGTTTAGCGATGGGCGTTGAATGAATGAACTAGTTAATTCGACCGTCGACGTACAATGAACGATTCGACGGTTCACCGTTAATCAACGAACTAGTTGAATTCGTAGACGGCTAAACTGAGACTCGACTATGTTCATGTCGACTTGTAACGCGACGACCGACGCGAGAGCTCAGTTGGGTAGTACAAGTTCATACGTCCGAAAAAATAACAACAACGGACGGACATCGAGCAAAATAATATGAACTCTAAATCTAGATTCAAAGAGTTGATATTTCTATGAGCCGAAAGCCATTTTAGAATAAAAATGCATTGTGTTAAGAAGAAAAGGACGCTAACAATTATAATTTCACATGTGCAAAAGAATATAGCGATTGACCGATCGAACGATGCGAGGTAAACCGGTTTGTACTTGTTTACGTTAAATCGTAAAGTTGAAAGTTGTTGTCGAACCGTAGACATCGCGCGTCGCGTCGTCGCAAAGTTTATAAAGAACGTCTACTTAAACTTGTTTACATTATGGAGTAGTCGACAAATTCAACTAGTTGATCGACTCGTCGATCAACGGAAATGGACGGTCTAGTTTTGTTAACGAAAAATTAGAGATGAAGCGTATATACTAGAACAGATCCAGGGATTAGGTATTTAGCGAGACTAGGCCGCACCTATTCTAACTTTTAAAATATTCGATCCACCTAGTCTCACTGTGCCTACGCAGTGCACGGCACCCGCGGCCCGCGCGAACGCGAATCAAAGTACCGACGACGCGGCGAAGCGAAATAGCAGCATAGTCATAGCTCATTCATGTTTGCCAAAATCATACGTGTGTCAGTCATTTTAATTTGAACCATATTTCAATGGCATAAAAGTCACGCGACGCGCACTGTGTTGTGCTAGAATATATTCTGTCCTTATTTAACTACACTATTCCGCAATCCTTTCATCCTTGTCTGTCAATACTCGAGACTCGAGACTAGTCGGGACTAGGCAGACTTTATAGAATAGGTACTTTGACGATACTCGATGCGAATGAAGACTTTATGATGCAGTCTAGTATCAAGTACGGACTCATGCGGATGTGATCTCGCTTGACGTATTGTTACCTACTAGTCGTCGCAAACACGTATTATCGGACTTATTTAGTGTGATCGGTTTTCGTAACGAAATTTTGATAAATCATTTAAGAACATAATTATATCTATTTTTTATTACGACTTTAATTCATGTGTTTATTGTTTAAATAATCGTTACCAAAGGAATTAGTGTATAAAAAAATAATAACAAAACTAATTAAGTACTCTGAAAATTTTATAGAAATCTTTTAATTACGCCGACAATCTTTAACGTAGATAAATCTTTACGATAACAGTCAAGTCTGTGTAAAGTATGAAGGGAAGATTACATTTCATTACTGCGTAGGTACGTATCTACACGTATCGGTGGTACGCAAAGACTAAGCATCTATAAAGTATGCGTATTTCATGGACTAGGTGGACTAAGTGGAACAGGTATTTGGATCGAGTATTTGTACGGACTTGGACTAGGTGCACCTAGTCCAAAATTCACCTAACACGACCCATCTCTACGAAAAATACGTCGACGACCCATCTCTAGTAAAGTTAAAGTGTATGAACTCGTGTTTTGTGGATCTTAACGATCACCATTATGTGAGGACCAGTGGCGGCTGGTGGATTATAGTAGCAGTAGTGCACATTGCCTTCTCACTGGGTTATTGTGTTAGATTTTACTAAAATTCACAGGAGCCTATGTAAATCGGCAAACCATCTCGCTAGCGACTTCTAATTCGACGCCAACGCCATCTAGTTACGTCGTTGTTTATCTTGTAATGTTGGTACTCGACCCGAAGATAAATTTCGTTCGTCAAACCTCGCCCGCTCTCGGTAATCTTCGGTTCGCTGGGACGGCGCACGAGAATGGTCATATTTTGCCGTACATTTTCTATTGAACAATCTCTGTCTCACGCGCCAGGCGTTTTCGCTTGTTTCTCGTAGAATAGTATGAACCACAGAACATATATACCCTAAGTCGGGAAGAATGTCAACTTCAAACAAACAAAATGGCACCCGTATTAAGTGCCATCTCTGTGGTGCCATCTAAAACTTTTTTGAGCGGGCATTTTGAATCATCGCAAACTTTTTTGAGCGGGAATTTTGAATTATCGCAAATTTTTTCGAGCGGGAATTTTGAATTATCTCAAACTTTTTCTTGCGGGAATTTTGAAATGTGTGATTAGTACTAACCACACTTATTCAGCGCTGTTCAGCTTTTGTCCATAGAAAACAACGATTTTGTATGAGACGCGTACAGCGCTGTTCGGACACGTACGCGTCTCATACAAAATTGATGTTTTCTATGAACAAAAGCTGAACAGCGCTAAATAAGTGTGGTTAGTCCCTAAAGGTACCCATTTTTTTAAATAAGCAACTATGAAGCCTAGGTAGGCTTCATAGTTGCTTATTTTAAAAATGGATTATGATTATGAATGTAAAATACCATATCGCTTGGTTTTCGTTTCAATGATACTTATTGCTAAAGTGAAACGAAAACAAAGTCAATTATGGTTGTTATAACAGGAACTGTTTCTTTTAACTTAATAAGAATAAAAAAGTGGTTATTGACATACTTATGGTTTATTTAGATCATATCTTAGATTCTAGATAATATTACTGTCCACATTGGTACATAAACATAACATTGGTACATTGAAGGACGTATCTGAAGAAGAAATTAACAAAACTTTAATTAAATGTAAACAGCTCTTATGGCGAAAGCGCCAGGGTAGCTCGCGAAATTCAAATTTTCATGAGATTTTTGCGATTTGCAGGTCAGTATCATAGTGTATGTTGATTCAAATTTATGATGCCCGACCTTAACACAAATGTATTTAAAGAATTATAATCATTACTGTCATCAATTAAAACTCTAAAGACCAATAAGTAATTTTGAATTATTATTTCATGAAATCTAATCTTTGAGGATATATAATAATACTAATATATGGAGTTGTATTTCTGATTCTGATTTTGTAAATACATATTTGTTACAGTCGCGAATCATAATTATTTTAATCAACATACACCCAGACACTGAGCTGCAAATTGCATAAATAGCAGCCACAGACGTGAGATTGACTGTAAATACAGAAAAATTTTAAACCTATATTTGGAAAATATCCTATTTATTCTGCAGGATATCAATTTTCTTTTTAAGAGCAGATGCAGAGTATTCTTCTGCAAATTGGCGATTTTTTAAAATACAAAATCTCTTTATGCATATGTGAAACACGCTATTGAATAAATAATTAATGTTTACATCTTTATGTTCTGGACATTTATCGAGAAACTCAAAATTTATCGAATTTTTAAACAAAACTACAATTGTATCTTTAATTTTTTTTTTATATGCCTCCGTCTCTAAAAAACTATTAATCATTGTAGCACCACTTTCGATACTGTTAATGAGTTCTTTAGAGGCGTATTTAAGGGACATTTTTAAATCACTATATTCTTTAAACTCGATAAAAGTATGCGATCTTTCTTTTGTCTCAGAAACAAAAATATTTTTACAAATTTCGCATTTGTTGCGATTATTTTTTATTATAAACCCACAGACGTACGCACATGCTTGAATTTCGCCACTGCTTTCCTGCAAGCTACATTCAAATGTGGAATTTATACAATCCTCCAACTCATTGGTTAAAATTGTGGCATAAGCAGTGTCTGTGGGTGGGGACAATAAAGTTTTAAAATTTCTCAATATAACTTCATTTTCGTCATTTTCACAATTTCCGGACCCAATAAAAGATAAGTTACTGAGGACAGCCGTTTTAAGGCCAGCGACAAACTGTCCAGCAGTGGGATTTGAATTGCAGCCGCAATTGGCCCGAATGCAACCGAAAAGATTTTCCAACGGGTCCTGCTGGAGCCTCCTTGTTTCTAAGCTTTTTATTGATTTATGCGTATTACTTAGATTTCTCCAAATTCGTTCTATTCCATTGATGGACCAAATCCATCCTTCTTGTGATGGAGGGGGTCGCCTGCATCCCAAAAATGTAAGATCCTTAAAAAATTTCTTCATTAAAGTGAAATGTGTGAGATGTGGTGAATTTTTTTTCATATTGGTTGAAAATGGTTTCCCCCTTCTTAAGTCTGGTGTGCATGAGTTGACACTATCGAACAGCTTGTCCATATTTGAAATAACATTGGCTGTAGTGACAGCTTCTGAAGAGAGTTCCCCTGTAAACATAAAACATAATTTAAGGTATTACTAATAGGATTACATAAATTGGGATTAAAGTATATACAATTCAACTCGAAAAATATTATCATTTATCACACATCAAACAATATTTGTACTTGGGAGATGCCTAATTCCAACAGTGACATCGTAGATTCTGTTTTCACTTAATCATTACCAATTAAAATAATTATGACAAATGTAACAAGATTATACTATATTATATTTTGAATTAATTATTTAGTATCAGAACTTCACCCAATATCTTTATAAATTGTAGCCTAATTGTTATTCTGATGTATAAGCTATATTTCAGTAAAGTTGCATTAAAATCCGTTCAGTAGTTTTTGCATGAAAGAGTAACAAACATCCATCCATCCTCACAAACTTTCACGTTTATAATATTAGTAAGATATTTACCTTGTGAAATTTTAGCATACATCCCTGCAGCAACTGAATGGCTTAACACTTGTGCAGCTAGCTTAACCTTCATCTTCTGCTTCGTATTTGGGTTTAAATGTTCTTGTTTTAAACAAGGTGCAAAAACGAAATTCGGGTTGCTGTTATCTGCATTGTAAAATTCTTTTATATGGCTCCATTTAGCAATTCCTGTAAAAAAATAAATTTAAATTTCCAGCTTATTGAAAACTAGCGGACGTCACGTGGTTTCACCCGCGTAGTTCCCGTTCCCATGGAAGTACGGGGATAAAATATGGCCTATGTTACTCGCTAATAATAGCTGAAAGAATTTTTCAAATCGGTCCAGTAATTTTTGAGTTTATTCATTACACACACACAAAAATACAAACCTTGCCTCTTTATAATATTAGTATAGATATGTATATTATATTATGATTATTATAAAACAAAAAATCTTACCAAATCCAATTTGATCATTTGATGTTATATTTGTTGGACATTTAATATCATATTTTAAAAACATATTTCTAAAGCATTTGAGCAAATGCGGAGTATCAAATATGGTAACCACTTCTCGATTATTTAATAGAATATATGGCTTCTCTACAGACGCTCCCAAGATACTAAGAGCTCTCTTATTCACACCATCCATATCACACACTGAAGCTGAAATATTGATTCCAGCATCAAAACAATGTTGCAGAACCTGAAATGATTAACGTAAATCAATAATGTGCAAAAGTATCTTCTACATATCTTCATAAAATAGCAAATAAAAGAACATAATGCTCACCTCCTTTATAAGAACTGACAGCCTATCTGCAGTCACAGATCCACTAGAAAAATAGTAAGCAATTGGTTGCTTCAGCTTTTTCCGAATTCCACCAATCATAAAGACAAGGGCATGGGTTGCCATTTGTGGGGACCTGCCCTGCAATGCGTGGTCTTGATACCCCTCAATCAAGTCTTCCTTCTTGTTATAAAACAAATTCTTTTTTATTGACATCTCGTCAAACATCAGGATATACTGGTTTTCTAATGGAATCTGTTCCTTTATCGTTTTTTTCAAAACGTTAAAAATTTGGTCATTAATACCGACACTCATGTTGAACTTTTTCAATAATGATTTGAGTGAACTAGGTGTTGGCAGGCAAATCACCCTTCTTAATAATTTGTAGCACCTAGGTGACCGTTTATACAGCCTTAGGGCTATTATTTTTGAGTCCATATGCCATCTTCGACCTTTAGGTCTTTTCTTAAAGTTTTGCAATTCACCTTGCAGAAGTAATGCAAAAGATGGGGATATTTTACATTTTAATATTTCATGTATAGATTCATTCTTGCTCAATACTCTAAGAAATGATTCATTTTTTAGATACTTCACTGATTTTTGGAGCCTGTTTATTTTTCTCATGTGATTTTTCATTTTCTTCAACATATGTCGATCTTTTTTGGTTGGTTGTTTGACCAATGGATTTGTAGCAGTAATAGGTTCAGTAATTTGTTGATTAATATTATGATTCTGATTCTCACACAAAGGTTGGATAGTTTTAGATGGACCCGCAACTGGCTCAAACACATTCGGATCAGCTATTGTGTTTTGAATCTTCTCACACAGTGGTTGTATGGTTACTGATGTACCCGCAATAGGCTCTATCACATTAATTCGGTCCAAATTAGGGTCAGGTAATGTGATCTGAAAATTGGAGATTACCAAATCATTATTTATGTAATGAACAGCATTGATTCACAAAGCTGGCCAAATTATTCCAAAAAAAACATTAAATATAATTATTTTTCATTAAACTAACTGCTGCCCATGGCTAGATAATCTTTTTACATTAGCATGAGAAAAGCAACACAAGAAAATATAAAGACAGTATCAAAAGAAACAGTAACTAACCTTATCACATTCTTCATCTGGTGCTGCAGATTTGACTAGCTTCTTTCCAAAATCATCAATGAATGATGATCTATTAAAATGTTTAGTGCATAACATTAAATGTCTAGAATGAAGCTTCTTTTGAAATTCTGGTGACCACCAAGAGTCATGACGAAAACAGTATTTTGCCCATAATTCACACCTGAAAAATACAAATAAATTTGTATACATATATTTTAATATTTTGTGATGAGAGTTTAATGCCCTATCTAGTACTATGCTCAAGTAGTGATTTCTACATTTTCATACAAAGATTGATTTGCTATTTGACATTTGCATAACTATCTAGTTCTTTAAGTCTCCACAGTACCTACATTAATATTTTACTCTTTGGAAGACATTGTGTCAAGTGCAGGAAAGGAGCATCTTTGAGCCATGAGTGATTCCTATGTGTAAACAATACACCTTTGCCTACCCCTTTACAGATTAAAACAATCATAATAATATATTATGATTTCTATGTGACATAGCTCGCGTGATGGTATAATTTTTTTAACAAGTGAAGGACCAGCATGGAAATGGTTGACGTTTAAATGTAGTAGGTACTAGATTAGAATAACGAGAAAGAGTGAAAAATGATTGTCATAAGCCGGTAGCCAAGGCGACCCATAATAATTTTCAATAGGTACCTATTTTTAACACGCTTTTATTAGCTTGGTGTGTATGTATCTATGTATCAATGTATCAATGTAACAATGTATCAATGTAACGGAATCTTTGAACGTGATTTTCACCCACTTCAAAACGTTGGATTGATTTGAAACTTTGCACACTTATCAAGGACCGATGACAATGCAATAATTTAAACAGTTTGTCCCATTATCCTTACCATTAAAGCGTGTTTTTTAGTTTTTAGAACTACAATTTATTATTATTTACTACTACTTGACCTGTGCCCACTTCGTTGGGCGGTAAACATGTTTACTTGTATAGCATAAGACATATGATAAAAGAATTTTCAAAATCGGTTAAGTAGATCCAGAGATTACACCCTACAACATCACAAACTTTACCTCTTTAGAATAGATTCAGTAGGTAGTTCAACTTAAAAAAATTCAAACTGGTTTTTAGAATAATTTAGTCTATGTACCTTAAGCTATTTGTTCGGCCAGGTTTAGGAAAACGATGTAAGATGATGTTAGGATCCTGAGCAGGGGAACATCCACACTTGTAACATTTCCTTTCGTTTTCTTTCATGGTGAAAGAAAAATTGAGTCTCTGTCTCTTTATCACAATGCACAGCACTTGTTTTGGAGTCTCTGTCTCACGGTAAACACTATAACGGAGGAATGGGATGCTCAACTCAACGTTAGTAGTGTAAGAATTAAATTTATATGAAAATACAAACTTTATTTACAACACAAATAAGCATGAACACAACCGCAAGCGCAAGCAATCCGCCATTTGCATTTTTGTTTATTTGTGGGATACGTACCGTAGGTATGTTTGTGGCTGTCACTGGCTGTGTTGCTATTGTCTTAACTTGGCTTCATATTATTATAGTATTCAGTTTTTTTTTTACATTTTGTTACTTCAATCAAAATTTATGCAAATATGTATTAATGAATTATAATATATACTATAGTAATAAAGAGAGTGAATAAGAAAATATTAAATTGAAGCGTCACTTGAAATAATATTTTTATAATAGCAACAAGAAGCCGTGCGAGAGAGATAAATAGTATTCTATCTCGCTTCCTTAAGGCCCCCCAAGGTCACCCCGGTAATACCATACTGCTACTAAGAAGTTGGCACCCCCTTATGAACTCTCGCCGTGCGCTTTAGCCTAGCGCACGGGGAGTATTTTTTTACAGCATTATACGTCTTATTACTTTAGCAAAGAGCTTAAATTTGTTCGTCATAATTTAGTGAATATTGAATAGATCGTTAATCAGATATTATTAAACATTTTTATTTTATTTCTAAACCTATTCAAATCTGGCAGTTCACTAGTTCAGTGCACGAGTGAACTTAAAGTACAGCCGCCTCTGGTGAGGACAAAGGTGTCTCAACGTATTTCCAAAGTTTTTGTCTCACTAGGGCGGCTTCTGCTTGTATCACCCATGTATCATAGTTGTCTTTCGTGAGCGCGTCTATTTTTGCACTCGACATTTTGTATGGGTATTTACATTTGGTATTCAGTTATTCTTGCAACATCAAAAGCTCTGCTACCATGTAAAGTTCAAATATATGAACTCGTGTTTTGTGGATCTTGACGATCACCATATGTGACAAGAATAAAGCAGTATTTATTTAATGTTAGTGTTGTTTTATTTATAGTAAAAATACGTAAGACAATTAGTATATATCTGTAATTGACATATAATTTTCTAACAGAGAAATGTATCCATGGAAACCAAACCATAGAGTTAGTTCATCATACTTCACATTATCCATTCGTAAGAATGTTACATTACATTATAATGCTCACGAAAATGCTCTAGTGTATACTTACCTTAAGAACCAATTAGCAAATCTTAGAATTAAATAGCCACTGAATCTAAATACAAAAAAAAGTAAAAATCAGTCAATGTTATAGGTTCTCTGTGGCTTTGATTGTCTGTGGGGCCCACTGACTTATTTCAAGTCAATGTCAGAATATTTTGACAAGGGGGTTTTTTAGTTTTTTTGTGCTTTTTTTTATATGACTCGGTTCACCTTCACGGTTGCGGTCTCGCTAGAATAAAAATTTTCTTTGGTTGCGGTTCAGTTTCATTCCATTCACGTTCACGCTCGGTCGGTACGCTTTTGAATTGTTTTTGTTTGTTGTATGATGAATGTCAAGAGAACAGTTTGTGTGTTATTGTTTCTCAATCTTGGTTTTAATTTGTAAGTCGTACAAAGAAACATATGTCTAAAGTTTAAATAATCATTGATTCGAGATAAAACTCAAGTTACCATGCAGCAACAACACAAAGATGCTATTCGTAATAACTTTAGTTCGCTGGTGGAGCGAACGGACCTCGACTCAGTCGTTACAGCATTGTATGAAAAAAGTGTTTTCTCCGAGCAAATGATCGAACCGTACAGGGTAAGCGAAAGTATAATAAAGTTTCCAAATAACTATGAGCAAGCTATGAGTCATACATTAATTTAATGTTACCTGGAACCTCAGGTTCGTAACTTAATTTTTAAAGTAGTTTATCTATTGGTCTCCATCCATGGTTTGCCTGTTACAGATATCATGTGAACATAATGACAGTCCAACCACTAGAAAATTGTTGAAACATGAATGCTGCAAAGATATATTATCATCAAACTTACATGATGCAACATGTTTAAGGGTGATTCTACAAAAGTTGGGATACTTTTAGGGATATTTTGTTAACAATAATTTTTAAATTAAGTCTACTAATTCAGGTATTTAAGATAGCTAATGTAATGAATATTCGGTTAAACTTTACTTACTGGACCACTGAATTAAGTTTTGGGGGAGGGGGAGAGACTAGGGTGTGGATTGGGGAACCTGCCTTGGGAAGGGGGGTTGTGAATCCTGCCCTCCCTCTGCGCCTCCAAATTTGCAAAAACACTCTAGAGGTGTGACAGACAAGACTGCTTGGAGTCGGGGTCAGCAGATTCGGATCTGTGACAGAATTTTGAAACTAAACTTCTGTCACAGATCCGAATCAAAATATTAAATAGTGAATTAAGATCAAAAGAAATGATACAAAACGCAATAGACATTGATTTTTCAGGTTTTTCTTTTGGAAAAACTACGTAAATTCACAATCTAAAACTTTGCAGAAAGTCTCCTTATACTAAGACCTTTTTGCACTAAAATTACGGTTATCCACTTCTGCGGTCCAGTAATAGTACATTATGGTACAAGTGCGTAATGTTGGTGATTACCGCTGAGGCGCCATTGAGACCCGAGCCTTTAGGTGAGGGTCTTAAGAGAGCCGAGGACGGTAATCATCAATACACACGTGTATCATACGACGTTTTTCAACACACTTGTGAATAAAATAATACAAAAAAATCATTTACAACAGTGAAACGAGTTGTGAATTTTTTTTCGCAATGGCGGGGTAAATTCATCAGTTTACCTATGTGCGCCCAGCTAACAATGGCGATCGGCTATAGACTAAAACAATGAGGTTTCTTTCTTTTTTTTAGCTTTTCGCGGATAGCGTATTAGCCATGTACAGAATGGGGAATTTAAAGTTTTCTTTATTGCAGAGAAACACAAGTTATATTTGAGGCCAAGTTTTATTTATTAAACACGTACAAGTTGAAATTATCTAGTTGAATACGAAGTTGCATGAAATGAGCAAGCAATATGTTAGTTTCTAGCATTTTGCTGAATTGTTTGACTAGAAGATAGCTTCTTTGCAACATTTTATGTATTTAATGGATATCATGGAAATAGTAATTACTACCCATATCATGTTATGGATATAGTAAGTACTACTTCCATGACAGGAATAGAAAGGGATTAATGTCGAATGGAACACTTTTAATTGATTAACAGTGTTACTTTTTATTATCTTGATAATACTTCAATTTTAACTGGATTAGAATTAATGACTTATTTTATTAATTTTCCATGGATTGATTTGTAACACTTTCAAAATTAGTTTAAATTAAAAGTATTTAAAATGAAGGCAGGAAACCATTAAAAAAAAACTATAACTCACTTGTGAATAATAGCAATGAAAAAGTCACAGTTTGATTACATGTATCATTATATGCCTAATTGCGGTGAAATTAGAGCCACTTTATGAGCAAGTGTGTTGAAAATAAAGTTTATCCGATTATTCTGTTTCTAAATGGGCCAGTCACTTTTTTAAGTAGATTCTGGGCTATTTTGATTTTTATAGATTGGACTGACAAGGGTAAAAGTATATACAGACTACTGATAAATACACAAATCTATAAGAAAAATGTGAGATTTATTAAAACTGAACAAATTTCATAGAATCCAAAAATGCACATCTTTCAGTAATCAAATTACATCAGTAATTATTACATAACTATTCATATGTAATACTATCCCAGCCTTTAAAACAGCCTATTGACTTTTAATGTTATATTACTTGACTTATCTAATTTATGATAGTTTTACTTAAAATATGACTACCTTTCCTTGAAAGTTAACATTAAATTAATAACAATAACTATGAAATACTGTAAGAATGCACTATCTCAGACTTCAAAACAGCCTTTTGACATTTTTAATAATGTGATATCTTTTTAGGTTTCTCTTTTCTTTTTCAATATATCTTCCCTACTTAATTTTGTTTTTTCTTGGAAGCCGGCGTGGTGGCTTAAACTGAAATCAGTGTAAAACAAACGCTTACACACAGTAACAATTCAAAGTGATCTTCGCAAATCGCAAAAAAACATCAGTACCCTGGCCTCACGTCAGTCCTCTGGCGCAATATCAGACAAAGGATTGACCCCAACAGACTGTCGAAAAAGACATAAATTTGAGGTAATAATTAGAACTAATGTTCCTTTTGGTATTATCAAATATGAAAAACCTACATTTTTTCAAATAAAAGAAGAACAAAAGGAAAGAAATAATTTTATATAAAGTAAAATAAAACTCAGGCTTACAAGGAAATAACTACTCGCCACAGTACTGAATTTACACTGTAACTAAAACTCCATCACTGGCATAGAGTGTAGTAATAGATTGGGCAATCACTCGCAATATAATGGCAGCCTTCATGAGGTGATGCACGAATAACTCTACTACCAGTATTAAAACTTAGCAGAGATTTTAACTTGAGTCAGTGATATTTGGCAGAAATTTTAAATTTGAACAACACACAGCGGCCTGGCAAATCAAACTTAACACAACATTTCTAATTTTTTTAAAAGAACTATGAATGTATATTAAGAAAGTTATAATACATTATTAAGTACATCAGAGATTGTACTGAAATAGTAAGTTTTCTTAAATTCTCCTTATACCTTTGTATGTGTATGTTTAATACACAGCACATGATTGCGTGATTTTAGGATTGACCTTTTGAGGATTTGTTGTCTTTTTAGGGTTCCGTACCTCAAAAGGTTAGAAAAAGGAACCTTATAAGATCACTCTCTTGTCCTTCTGTCTGTGTGTCACTCAGGAGATAAGTCACTCAAGATACTGAGGTCTATAGTCCTATTAGGTGTATAAAAATCAAGGTCCTGAGTCAACATGATAAAAAGATATGGGCAAATTTAGATTTTCGCGAAAACTTATAAGTACCAAAGGGGAATGCCCATTTTGTAAGGGAACTTGGGCCCCTTTGAAAAAATGATTGTATCTTGATGAGTTTGGTTGTATATTGTAGAAAAACACGTTATATTCATAATTAGAAAACATTTTTTATTTATTTTGTGGGGTTCACGAGAAATAACGATGTTTCTGTTATTGAAATGAACCCTTATTACAATGCAATAAGGTGCATACAAATGTCCAAGTGAAGAAACCTGATCTGTTGTTTTCTGTACATAAAGAGTAAAGGACACGGATGGAAAAAAACATGAAATCTAAATCCTATTTTTGGATAATATTGAAATCGCAGACACGATACCTCATAAGGGGCCTGCGTATGGGCAATCTCCTTTACCTTAATTTTATTTATTTTTCGGGTTGTTCCCTTTACTTGTGCTGCTTAACCAAAATTGACAATTCTAGGTCAACCGGAAATACCCTATAGGTTTTGAGTCGAAAACCTATATGGCAGTTCCCGTTTCCCTAGTTATAGATCTCGCCAAACTTCTTGGCCGCCCGTGCCTTGCGCATCGGAAAGCCAACTTTAGGCTTGCCGTTGCGCAAGGCACGGATCGGTGCTGTTTTTGTATGAGATTTATTACTGCGCAGCTATTGTAGCCAACTTCAGGGCGGCCAAGATGTTTGGTGAGAACTATACCTAATTATGTTGGTGAATGTAGTTGTTTGTACGGAACCCTCGGTGCGCGAGTCCAACTCGCACTTGACCATTTTTTATACATAAATACATTCAAAATAAATCAACAAAGCTGCAATTGGATGACCAAATAAAAGACAATATAAGTTTTTAAGCTGACATGGTCACAATCATCAGAATTAATATTTGTTTCGGGATATTTACCATGTATATTTTGTTTTTTGTTGAGAGCTCGATATTTCGGCACCGTTACAAGCGCCATGATCACGAGAACTAAAGTCTTTGCGCGTGGGTGATATTTACGAGCTGACATATCTGTCTACACTCTGTCTCACTCGTTTTTCACGCACGATGCCGCTACTACCAGAACCTTTCTCACTAGTTAATCGATACTGTTCACGATAGACGATGCTCACTGTATCCACTTTTGACACTCGTTCAGTAGTTTTACGACCTTTACATAGTTGAACCACTGGATTCCAGGCTCTCGACAGTTGAAACCCGTCGTCCCTATTGAAATTTTTGCACTTGGTGTTTTCCAGTACCTTATTTATATCTAATTGGAACAAAAATTATTTTTAGTTTATTTTAAATCACTTAGGAAAAGTTCTCTTGTACGGTATGTATTTTTTACCCGGCTGCAAGGAAAGGTTTATTACTTATGTTTAAGCTGTATTCACCATACTAATAGATATATAAGTTATTTTATGTAATATGTATTAGTGAATAAGTCGTTGGAGTATCTAAAATAAAAAATAAAAATAAATATCTGATGACAACGAGTTATATTTTTGTAGAATCACCCTTAAGAGCCTACATCCGCTTTAGTGCCGTAAACCGGTAACTTTCTAAAGCATAGGTACTCCATATATTTTCCAGCATATTTTTTTAAAACCAAGGTAAGGTAAGGTTTTAAAAAAATATATATTTATTATTTTTCGTATAACAAATAGTTTTGCTTTAAAAAAATAATTAACAACATGATATTTTTCGCTACTTTTGGATACTCCTCCAAAAGGACTTAAATGTTTTAAAATATTTGTACACAGAAAATTTTCATAACTGAAATAGCTTATGAATATTTTGCAAACAAAACTTTCCAAAAGGAGGTTCAATATTGATATTCTGGTTCCAAGCGGGCCAGTACTGCGTTAACATTGGGGAATATATACACCTTAAACATGTACAGTGCGCGCCACGAAAGATGAGACTTGACACACCACGTGGTTTGACTTGCGCAGTTGACGATTTATAGTTCTCTTTAGCGGTATGAGGTCTGAGTGCGGGCAGGGACCGCGCGTCATCGGGGCGGCGCCGGCGCCGGGCAGAGCGCGGGAGGCGCGGTCATTAATTTTTTTCATGTCTCATCTTTGGTGGCACGCACTGTACAGTTCACATTTTTATTTTGCAATATGGGTGTGGTTGTACCTTATTATAATAATTATCTCAATACTAAATAAACACAAACAAAACATTCAACCTTTTACAGAACACTGCTCAGCCAGAAAGGGATCGTAAACGTAAGCTGTACAGGAAAATCATGCTTCGTGGCCCTTTGGCATTTGGCCACCTTGTAGATGCACTTGGTGAGCTGGGCTACTGGGACTTGGTGCGGGATCTAGACCCTGATAGCCCTTTCGCATTTGCATCGTCACGGAATTTCAATCCCATCCCTAGTAAGTAATACAAAATCTTTCTCAGGAATTTAATGACCTGGACACCTGGTTACATAGGCTGGATACAGTCACTTAAAGATAGAAAACAAAATTTTTCCATATGAATGCAGACATGGGCGTATTAACCCTAGGGACAAAAGGGCCATGGCCCAGGGCGGCAGGCTACGAGATAGAGAGAGAACTGAGATAGTTAGACAGTTGAAATTTTCACAGATGATGTATTTCTGTTGGCGCTATAACAACAAATACTAAAAACAGAATAAAATAAATATTTAAGTGGGGCTCCAATAGATCTTTTTGCCGTTTTTGCGATAACGGTACGGAACCCTCCGTGCGCGAGTCCGATTCGAACTTGGCCGGTTTTTTGTTAATTGTGGGGTGGCAAATGCTATGTGGCCTGGGGCGCCAAATCTTTAAATACGCCACTGATGCAAATGAAACATATTCTTATGTTTTTTGGAGTATTTGGCAGCAAATACATAATATTGAGTCACCCTTCTTGTAATTCGCTGAAATTCTCAGCTCTACTTCAATGAGATTATGCCGGTTTCAATAATTCAAAATATTATTCAGTTGTATGGATAGACACTTGAGAAATATAACTACACCAATTTTACATAAAAAAATCCACTAAGAATCAATTAGTGAAACGGCAGACCTTTCCTCCAAAAAACCCCATCTAAAGGTCAAGCATGAATCATTGTCAGATATATCTGTATGCACAATAAGAGTATTCCAAAAACGTTTGTTCCGTATGGGTGATTTCCACCATGTTCCGATGACGCATCGCCGTACGTCTTTTAGTCCGATGATGGAATGGACTAATATGAATGGAATTAGTTCATGCGATTCCATCGCACAATCACCGAGATGTCACCGATAAAAACCCACAGGCTGGTAAATCGGTTCCGATGGCTCTGGAGTCTAGACTCGACCTCATTATAGATGAGCCTCTTGGCCGGATTTTCGATCGACTCAAGGCATCCAGCTGGTACTTGGCAGATCCTTCCCAGAGATTAGAGCAGCACTTCATGCATGATCGAACTTGCACTTGATATAAGTTGAGCAACTGTTCTGCCGTGAAGTTTCGTCTCAGCTTTGTAAGGATAACCAGCTTTTTAAATGTAATATATATTCTGATTCAGTGTTAGTATCATTGAATATCTGGATGAAATCACAAAAATGATGTAGAGGAAAATAACTAACAGACATAATGAGTATCAAGAATGTTCTTATCTTTCAGAACCAAAGCCTCCTCTTGCAGACAAGGAGGATTTTCACAGTCTCAGCACAAACAGGCCCAAAATTGACGCAAATAAAAGTAAGTAATGTGAAAGTTCGCAGTCAGTAAAATATTAAGAATATGTCGATTCAAGGTTAATGATGCCTGTGAAGTTCGCTCTACGCTGCGATGTACCCCATCCCTCAACCCCGCTGTCACATGAGTTGGCCACTGCGCAGTGAGTCGCGGAGTGTTCCGAGCCGCCGTAGGATTTTTTCTACCTGTGTGATACTAGCCTATAGCTAAAGTCTATTTGTACGTGCCTTGCAGACATCCCGCGGGCCTCGCCGACGCCTCCACCACCTCAGCTAGATGTGTCGGAGAAGGACAATGCGACCTGCGATGATAATATAGTGCCACAATTCACCGTCATCAAGAGCAAAAAGTTCATGGAGGACGATGACCATAAAGGTTTGTCAAATTATTACACAATAAACATTTTACCAGCTGAAAATTATTTTATCATAGAATAAAAATAAGAGAATGGTCGGTTGGTTGAGTAAATTTGTCCATGTTATCTCAGTGTCGTAAATATGAAGCTAAAATAATTGGAATAAAATTTTGTCCTATGTAATAAAGGTTAACTGGTAGAAAATGCCTTGTGGGGTTATGTACGCGTATATTTACAGGGCGAGTTTGCCAAGTGGATGTGGATGGCCAACGAAAACAAAAATAGTACATTGTTATCCTAGGGGTGAAAGTAACTTATTTAGTCCCGAGACGGGGCGCCCGGAACGAAGTGAGGGCGCCAATAGTTCGAGGGACTAAATAAGTCTTTAACCCGAGGTAAACACTGTGCTTTTCATTACAAATACAAGGAAATAAAAATAAAAACATGAATTAGCTAAAGAAAAAATTATTGCCGCTTTCCCGCCTATTTTGTTTGTTTTTTTTTCTGTGGCCGGCCTGCTATTCAGCCATTATTTTTTATTTTCATCATTGAAAAAATGGTAAATATTTTGCCCAAATCTAAGTTATTTTAAAGAAATTGTTGAAACTAAATTATAATAAAGTTATTTAAAAAATATATATTCTTTAATCAATACTTAACTTTAAGTTATTTCAATTTTACTTGAACATGGAACATGGTTCAATAGATATGTGAAAAGGAACTAGTTTCTTTTTTAAATAATTTGACAGCTGTCAGTTGAAAGCGATTCTCCCTAGGGCTGAAAAGTATTACTTTCAACCCGCTCCTCAAGCAACTTCAGACCTACTTTCCGAGTATGAGTAATGAAAAAGGTATTTTTAATATTGAAAAAAACTCGCTGTATAGATGATACAATAGTTTTGTTAATGGGGATGAAATTCTGGGTGGTAAAAACACTCATTAGAATTTGAATATTCTCCAAAGATTGTTTCATGACATCATAATTATGACACTTTATAGATTTCGTTTGATCAAAGGAATGAGTCATTATTTCCCAGAATTAGATTCCTATATCCGTGATGACAAACGGCAAACTTAAGGAAAACCTCATTTTTAAAGAAATACTTGTTTATTTTTTCTTACGGTGTATGTAAAAACCAAATCTACAGTCATGTGTAGGTATGTCGTTTCATCTTGAACCGATCTTTGGAGAACATTCGAAACGGAATCACAATTATTATAATACTGAATGTAGCACAATCTTTGAGTCGTCGAATCCAGTCCTATGTGTTTAAAGTAATGGCCATCATTTAATCACTTAACTCTCTCTATCTCTCTCTCGTCTATTATAGTAGGGCATTTAATATTGTCAATAAATTCTATATTTCTAATTATTTGATTAAAATAATAGAATGGAAAATATAATCTTTTTACCTATCTATACGTCTACTTCTACTTTGGTCTTAGTGATGTCGTGGTGGCCCCAGTAGCAAAGACCACCCACGCCTCTCGTGCTTGAGTACCAAGCGGCCATTCGCCCCGCGCTCTCGCTTCCTCGCGCCACCGATACAGTGACGCTAGTACCTTCGCATCCAGGTCCTAGGGCGGCGATCCGGCCGGTACACAAGCCGCCTCGTAGGAGATCGTGCAATATCCCCTGATGACTCTGACGTCCATCGACGATCGCTCTCTGCGGCTTTCGAATAACAGCGATGCTACCGGCCGTAAGGTCTGCCGCCCAGATCGGGGCCCCAAACAGGACTATCTCGTTTCTTCTAGGCAAGCGTGCTCTATCGTCGACCACATCATCGCTTACCATCAGGTGAGATAGTGGTCAAGCGCAAGCCTATAGATAATAAAAAAAAAAAAAATCTTGTAAACGATCCCACGATACAGAAATAAATTCTTAGTATGGGGCAAATATTCTGAAAAAATAAAAAATACTATCGCACGATCCCCACGTAGAGCCGCCTACAGGCGGCGCTCGGGCCTAGATTGCCGACCTCAGATTGGGAAGCAGCATTGACAGCGCTCCAGCCGCGCTCAGCAACTTACTGTCGAGCACCAATCCCAGGTCTTCATGCTAGACTCGACAGCTATTCGAGTCATCCCGACCACGATGTGGGCCTCGGTCGACGGCGCCCGCCGAGGGTCATGAAAGACCATAACCTCAGACTTGTTGAGGGCCACGTCCAGGCCAAGGCGCCGTATGCGGCCCACCACCTGTGAGAACGCAGCCGTCGCCAGCAACGCTGCTTCCCTGTACGAACTTCCCCGGGTGGTGACTAGTTTGTCGTCCGCTTAGCACGTCAGGTCTACATCTGGTTGGAGTTCGCCCCTCAGCACCCAGTCTTACCCGATGTTCCACAGAAGCGGGCCCAAGGTTCCCATCGATTTGTGAATATTTCATTATGCGTACAGCAAAGGAGTGGAATTCCCTGCCGGAGTCTGTATTTCCTGAAAGCTACAACCTGGGAGTCGTTTAAGTCAAGAGTGAATAGGTTTATTCTAGGCAAGCGTGCTTCATCGTCGACCACATTATGACTTACCATCAGGTGAAATAGTGGTCAAGCGTGAGCCTACCAATAATTAAAAAAAAAGACCGAGCCCTGTGGAACACCGCAAGACATACGGTGCTGGTTTCCAACGCCATCACGTACCACGTAGGTGACACACTTCTCTGCCAGATAAGCCCCGTCGATGCGGCGGAGGTTGGGATGCACTCGATGATAACGCAGTACCTCCCGAATGCAACTCCAGTGCAGGATGTTGAAATCTCCAAGGACACCGCTTCCCTCCGCCGGGAGTACACCCGCGATATCGCGTGGATGGTAGAGCGCCCGTGCCGATAGCCGAACAGGCTTTCGTCCAGGCCCGGCCCCCTCTCTATACAAGTTGCTGAAGAGGCGGGCAACGATTTACAGCTCGAACAGGTTACCCACCTCGTCTAGCAGCACTATGGGCTGGTACGCGGACGGCGAGTCCGCAGGACGCCTCGCCTTCCTGAGCAGGACTAGACGACCAGATTTCTACAAAGTGGGCAACTGGCCCCGCTCAAGGCACGCTGTGTAGCGTCATCTCAGCCAAGGCTCTAGCTCCTCCAGAGCGAGGGCTAACACGTGGCCGTGGATCCCGTCGGGCTCCAGAGCCACGTTCTTGGCCCGGAGCAGCATCACGGCCGCCACCATCTCCGCCTGTATCACATCTGGGACGCTGATGGCGTCCTCCTCTGTAGACTCTGCGGCTGTGGGCAAAGCCATCGGCGGCGGAATATGCTCTCGCTCGGAAGAGGGCTGCGACTACTTCCTCCAGTAGCTCGGGTTGGAGACTCTCCGTTCTCTCTCATCTCATTCCTAGAATGTTATTCTTATTAGTGACACTATTCGATGAGTAATAATTCAGCGTGGGATTTTTTCAACGGGTTCGATTCCTGGCTAGGAATATAAATTTTTCAAAAATCCAATGTTACAGTTTTATTTTCAGCAAAATCGGCCTCGAGGCTCCTTTCAGTGTTTTTCACTATTCGTCATAGTATCGGCATTGGCCATCCACGCCTGTTTGAACAACTCAACCTGTATAACCAATTACTAAATGAATTTAAAATGCTACTAATATTATAAATGTGAAAGTCTGGATGGATGTTTGTGACTCAATCACGCCAGAACGGCTGAAAGAATCTGGATGAAATATGAAACAGATAGATTATAGTCTGGAATAGCACATAGGCTTAATCCCGGGCGGAATCGCGTGCAGATGCTCGTAAATAATGACAGTCTCTGGAGGGCCTTCGCACAAGTCTATTAATTACAATAATACTACACTAGATACAAGTAGATAAACATAAAAAATCCTCACCAAAGAAGTCTTGTTGCAGACTTGAAACTATATTGGACGCGCGGGCGCAACCGCGGCACGCTGATAGACTTCACGTACTCGGAGTTTGAAAACGACATCGAAACGAAGCGCAACGGCAGCAACGTGGACAGCAATAACCTCAAGTACCTGTTCTCGGAGCTCGGTTACCGCCCGTTCCGTTACCAAAACCTCACCAGAAGCGTAAGTCTATACCTGTTTTTCATTTATTAGGAACCTTAATCCTTTTGCAAAGTAAGTTTTTTTATGCCAACTAAAGACGTTGACTTTCTTTTGAATTTAGTGTTTTGTGTATGTCTCAAGCACTTATCCCAACGCCGCCGCCGGCGACGAAACGAGTAGCTATTTTCTCGTTGAAGAAACGAAAAAAAAAAAAACAGAGCCCTTGTCAATAAAAGAGACATATATAGATATATACGTGATCGCTGGTTGTTCACACTGCCGGCGAGTACTCTCTCGACACAAGTTTGTCGCACCGACAAGTGCTATCAAAACTAATACTCGCTCTGCGATACTCGCTTGGCGGTCAGAACTCACGCCGAGAGACCAACCAACCAACACATGCAGGACAGACCGCCCGAGCGAGTAGTGCGAGTACGTATTCGCCCGTCGCACAAAAACACTCGCTCATAACCTAGCGGTAAAACTATCGGAACTACACACTCGCTTCTCGCCAACTCGTATCTAGGTTCTAGCTCTATTCGCTGATCGTCGGCAGTAGGACTGGTGCCAAAAGCGGCAGGCTTTTTTATCCCGGTAGTGATGTTAGTACGTTTCCGTGGGATAATATTCTACGTTTAGAATTGCATAAAACTGACTACAATCCATAAACATATAAAAGGACATGTATGTAGTATGTTCGTAAGACGCTCCCAAAGCTCAAACCGCTAAAGGAACTTATATTGCGTAATTTATACTGCATTCCACAGTGCTCTCAACATGTTTATGCCTCATTAAAGAAGGCCATAGGAGAAGCAGAAAACTTACATACCGAAATGCCGCTTGCGTAACTTCTCCCTAGCTTTAATTAACAATAAGAAGTTGTGAAGGGTGGATAGAACTTTTGTGCTGATAACAGCCTTTTTTAACACGCTTTTATTAGCTTGGTATGTATCAATGTAACGGAATCTTTGAACATGATTTTCACCCCCCTTCAAAACGTGGGATTGATTTGAAAATTGCCACACTTAACAAGAACCAATGACAATGACAATAATCATTTAGTCAAAGTAAAATATATTTATTCAACTAGGCCAGTAAGCGGCAATTTTAAACGTCAAACAAACATTAAAATTTGCAAGTAATAAAAGTTGATTCTACCGTGCGCGTTTAAATAGCCTTACCACATAATATAATACTAGGCCTTACCAAGATTTTCAGGATTAGCGACTTTTTAGTTCAATTTACCTTTAAAGCGTGTTTTTTAATTTTTAGAACTACAATTTATTCCTTAAACGGTTAGTTATTTTGACGTTGTGGCTGCACGTTCCAGGAGACCATCGCGACCCTGAAGTCTCTGCACACGGTGCTGGTGGACATCGAGAGCGTGTTTATCGTGGTGTCGTCGCACGGCTACGAGCGCGCGCACTCGTCCGACCTGGACGTGCGCTGCAAGGACGGCCAGCTCGTGTCGCTGTACGAGATCATGGACTACTTCAACAACCGCAACATGCCCGCGCTCATCGGCGTGCCTAAAGTCTTCATTTTCCAGATGTGCAGGTTAGTGACGTTTATACCAAGCATCTAGCACATTCAAGGTGAAAAGTTGATAGCTGATTCGGTGCGGCTTGTTGAGAGAATACCGAAACTAAATTTGAAAAGTTTCAGATAAGAGCCCTTTGGTCAGAGGTCCACTTTCAGATTTACAAAAAGGACACTTAACGATACTTTCACCATTATCAAATATCACCATTGTTGCTGCTAATTTCAGGCTTTATGCTCTAGTTTGTTCCCAAAATGTGCAGGATACTACTATTATTTGACTAGCCTGTTCCCTTCCCTGTCGTCCTTCCAGTCTAACTGGATACTCGTACAGCTGAAATACCAGTATTTTACATAGCAACGACTGCCTATCTAACCCTCACAACTCAGTAACACTATACCCTTTGGCTACACTGGACTCAGAATGTCTTCAAATGGCAGCCGAGACCAGCGGCTTGACACGCTTTATGAGGCACGGAGGCATTTCGGTATGTAATTGCTGGACCCCCAGCCACGGACCGACCTCGACAAGCGATGCTTAATCTTCTGAATCTACCTCGAGGTTATTATTACTATTATGGAAGTTGTGTGTGGTGTACAGAGGCAGCAGCGACGACTACACGCGGCGCGTGGAGCCCGAGCAGACGCCGCGCGCGCCCCCGCACATGCCCATGCCGCAGGGGCTGGGCGACCTGCAGCACGACGGCCAGCCCGTGGCGCCCGGGGCCACTCCGCGCGCGCGCCAGCTCGGGGGCAGCCGCCTGCAGGAGACGCCGCTCTTCTCCGACATACTCATCGCGCACTCCACGCTGCCCGGTCAGTTGTTATTACATCTGGCACTTATGAGACGTTTTCTTTCTAAGCATTACTCACACAAATAAAGATGTTAACCATTTCTTATGCGATTTAATAGCACCAAATATACCTACTGGGCCTGAGGCCTGAGGTGACTGGCCTATCTAAGCTAAATTAGTCTGGCTGGCGCATTGACAGAGTCGAATCGAAACGCTGAAAGAAAATTGACATACAGAGCATATTGACATTGCGCATTCGACCTTTTTATAGTATATTTCTATCTTGATTTTTATCTGGATATAAATGTGCTATGTTCAGTTCTGCTTCGACTCTGTGTCAATTTGCTTTGACCCAAGCGGTCTTAAACCCCAGTTTTCGGTTCGTAACCGTCATTCGATTTGTTTCCTTGCCATAGGCTAATCGAATACTATGTTGTTGCTTATCCAGGTCTGGTGGCGCACCGCGACGGCAAGCTGGGCTCGTGGTACATCCAGGCGCTGTGCGAGGTGTTCGCGGAGCGCGCACACGACTGCCACGTGGAGAAGCTGTTCACGCTGGTGGACAAGCGCATGCAGTCCAAGTTCCACCGCCAGACCTCGTCCGTGGACCGCTGGGGCTTCAACAAGCGCCTCTACCTGCACCCCGGCCTCTACGAGCCCTGAGCTAGGATATAACGCCTGTTCCGCTATTGTGTAGGAAGTTTTTACAGGGAAGTTACCGACTCTTTAGGTCGGTTTTATGTTGGAATGGCTAAATATCGTTTTAAAAACTAAGGGTACATAACGCATTACTCTAAAAAATTATATTATGGCATATTGACCTCTATTATCTCCACCGCTTGATTCAACAAGATAAACAAAAGACTTCAGAACTTGGGGCGTCGTCGCTTAGACTAGACTTTACTTTTGGAGATAGGGGTCAATATGCTATGTACATTTGTAGGCCGACGCGTTGATTCTACTCCATATAAATTGCTTTGACCCGAAGTACATTAAGTTCTCAAGATACATTATTCAGCCATTGTGGCTTTTTTCTAATTGCCGAGAATTTTTGCATTTATGTTACCGCCTAAGAGAAAATATGTTAAGGTATGGGTGGGTGGAGTTGGAATCTGTCTTAACTTGTTACGTAATACACGAACGTTACCTGTACGATCCTGCCTGGCTCAAGTCGAATGTAATTAGATAATAATTACAATCATTATAATTAAGCAATAAATGTGTTCCCACACAATCCAGCCATATATTCCAGGGTAGGACACAATGTGTTACATATCAAAGGTTGCGCACAATTACGTCTAAGAAGAGTGCCAAATACGTAGTTAATACTTTACGGTTGTAGCCTTAATGTAGTATTTAATTAATTAATAATAATCAATCGAATAATTAGTAAATCAACGAAAACTTTTACAAATGAATTCTGGTAGATATTTATGTCCATGTTACTTTAAATATATTTTTTCTGTTGTGTCGAAAATACAACAGTCCTGAAACTACACTGTCTTCCCAAAATATTAAGATGGAATACGAGATCTTTTGATATCAAGTCTAATTTTATTAACTGTTTTAAACAAATATGGCGATGTTTTACGTAATTTGTAAGTGTGTTTCAATAGAATTTATTATTTCCACATTTACCATTTAATAAGACTGAGGTGTACATACAAGTAGGTACTCCTTTACATACGAAGAGGTAGTTTTCTTTCAGGAAGCATCTCACAACTAATATCTTTATGCCACGTTTCTTCCAGCAACCAGCTTGCATGTAAGTTGCATTTATTGTGATCGATAGCTCGATCGTGACCTGCAATGTAATTAAACTTGCTAGTTGCTTGCAGGTAGAACCGCGGCATTACGCAATGTAAACGTGATGATTTAGTTCTATCATCAGCTATTTTTGAGCCGGTTTTGGTGCTATAGATGCAACCACAAAAAATCTATGCATCTCATCTACTTCAGTGTTTACCTCTGAATTGCTTATTTGCATTTGTTTTTCTTTTTATTCCAGAGTTCATGTGTACGATCAAATCTATTTATAATAGGCAAACAATTTTATAGTAACCTTATAAGGACAGGGGTTTAACTCTACATGATAATGTAGTCATAAAGGGAAATTTAGTTTGTCTGCCTGTCACCCTGAAGGTGCTTGATAATGTTACACTTTTTATAATAAATATTTGCTGTGTTATGAAGTTTTGATGAATGTTTGTTATGTCTAATCTATTGTATAAATGACAAATTGTGATAAGTGTAGCCAATGCAAGTTCTATGGGAAAAGTTGATATTTTCCCAAGTACGTAAAAGTATTGAAGAACTCGATAGTTTTTAAGAAATA
Source organism: Orthosia incerta (assembly GCA_948252205.1). Taxonomy (NCBI): domain Eukaryota; kingdom Metazoa; phylum Arthropoda; class Insecta; order Lepidoptera; family Noctuidae; genus Orthosia; species Orthosia incerta. The sequence continues at coordinate 31,180,371 of OX411751.1, forward strand.
TTGTATTATTATTTTTTTTACAAATAAAACGTATATTTTAATTGCTCATAGTTTTATTACTCCACATCACATACAAAAATAGATAGAAATATTGATAGCACAAGAGCGACACTTTCTGAACTCCGCGCAGTTTTATAAAAAATATACAACATGTGTTATTATGTACACTAATGTTTACAGATTTTCAGAACGAGAGGGCGAGCTCAAAGTTAAAACATATAACACTTTTATTTAAGTAGGTTGTTCATGTATTTGACTTTGTATTAATTGTGCTCAGAAACTTTGTTTCAACAACTAACAATATGCTCTTCTCGCGTTATATAGGATTCTATGGACCTTTTTTAACAATATCAGTTCTGTAGATCTGTATTCACTGGTTTACAATGCATGTGATTAGCAAAAAACACCACTGGCTCTCCCATAACAACTACATATATTTCTCATTTGGAATAAATAGGTTTGAGTTAAAAGTTTAAAAAATCTGGAGTGGACTTCTCAAGAAAGGTTTGTAGGTATCATGCAATCTATAGGACATGCGAGTGCATGGAGCCTCTTAGTTAGTCACGTTAGATATTAGTCAGTAGTCACAGAAGGATGAGTAAGTATTTTAAATAAACTTTGCTCACGAGACATTTTACAACGCATTCATATCAATATCATGGCTATAAATACAGAGCAACAAACTTAACTGAATTCTAAAAAGATAATTAAGAAATAACAAGTTATTTCAACATTTTCGAAAATAAGTTGGTATATAAAAGAAAAGAACCATCATAGAGAGCTAGATAGCAAACAAAGGTCGCGTTTTACACTTAATATCAAAGGTTGGAATAATTTCTAATTATAATAATATTGCAGGTGTTGTAAATTGCCCTGTGAATCTGGCATCACTCATTATCCGTATCATCAGCCTTGTTCGTGTGTGGTGCTGGTCTACCGGTCGGACACGGAGCTTGCCAGCGCGCCCAGCTTGCTGAGGTTCAGCCACTGGCGCACGCAGGCGGGCGGAGCGCCCCGGCCGGGCTGCAGCCCCGCCTCACAGTACTCCGCGCTGCTGCCCATGTCCCGCGCCACCAGCTCTGCGTACGAGCCCAGCTTGTCCAGCCAGCGCTGCATGGGGTTCACGAGCGAGCTCTGGTACAGCCAGTTAAGCACCGACGTTGTGGACCACCATGGCTCCAGAGACTTCCAGTCGTACACCACGATCGCGTCGTACCAGTTCCTCTTGCTAACTGTGCTGTCCTGGTACTTTGTCCACTTTGTGCAACACTTGAAACTGTCAGGGACAGTGTCCTCAGTCAGTATGTCTAAGGTGGACTGATCTAGAGTTGCATTGTTTGTGTAGGGGGTCAGTTCCGGTTGCAAACTGTGCGTTATAATATTTGTATCCAGGGCGGTGAGCGGGGTGAGGGGCGGGCGAGTGGCGATATAGTGCAGCGCGGGCAGCCAGGCGGGCGACACCAGCAGCGCCGACGTCAGCAGCGTCACGAAGCTGGTGAGGTAGGTGAGCGCCAGCGCGGCGGCGGCAGCGCCCAGGCCGCTCGCGAGGGGCGGCAGCAGGCGCACGTCGGCGGCGGCCGCCAGGTCCGCGTACGTGAAGAAGCCCCGCAGCTGCGCCTGCTTCAGCGCAACTTGCCGCTCCAGCCACTGCAGCCCGGCCTCAAACGATTTATCGCTCACAAATACTTTCCAATCCTGTTCATAGAAAACACAAAAGTCAGTTATACGAAGCATTTTATTGATGTTGAAATCTACATTTTATATGTATCAATGGGATGATGCTGGCTGAAGATATTTAGATTTCAAATTAGATGTACAGATTACTTACTATTGCATTGAGGAATTCAATTTCCAGCTTCTTGAGCTGGTTGAGCTTGAGTCCGCCGGAGGTTGCCCACTCGGAACACACCACGTCGTCGTCTTCTCCATCGTCTTGCAAGAACTTGTTACCCACCATCTGAAAGAAACACAAAAACTTTTTAACCTATAGTAATGAAATTATGGAAGATTTTGCTTTGGATTATGCTTCAGTTTTGGACTGTTTTTGTAAAATTAAAGCTGTTTTACAATTTAGCCGCATCCAGCTCGATTGGAGGCTGACTGAAACTATAACGTTTTGCCAACAGTGGATTGGTCCATGAACCGTTGATCAATAGTATCTTTAATTAATCCATTAACTTTCATCCAAAGAACTCTTCACCCACAAACGTTTCACCAACATAACTCTACGTCAGTGAATGCTTAACCAACAGAATATTTTGACCTATTCCTTTTTGCCTAACGAACAATTGCCAAACAGACACCGGGACAGGTGAAAATAAATTCATCATCATCATCATATCAGCCGAAAGACGTCCACTGCTGGACATAGGTCTCCCACAAGCGTCGCCACATTGTCCGGTCGTCTCGCAACCAGCGGATCCCCACAACCTTCACCAGGTCATCGGTCCACCTGGAGGGAGGCCTGCCAACGCAGCGTCTTCTGGTTCGCGGTCGCCATTCCAGAACTTTTCTGCCCCATCGGCCATACGTTCTGCGAGCAATGTGCCCTGCCCACTGCCACTTAAGATTGGCAATCTTCGGGCTATGTCGGTAACTCCGGTTCTCTTGCGGATCTCTACATTTCTCATTCGATCACGCAAGGATACGCCGAGCATAGCCCTCTCCATTGCCTTTTGGGTGACTGTAAGCTTTCTGATGAGGCCCATTGTGAGCGACCACGTCTCAGAGCCATAGGTCATCACTGGCAACACACACTGATCATAGACTTTCGTCTTGAGACACTGTTAAGTTGGACGAGAAGATACCGCGCCCGATTCGACGGTTGACCTCTTTCTCAAAGTAGGCTCTACCCAACCGGATCGTTTGTCCCAGGTAGACATAGTCGTCCACAATTTCGAGTGTAGAGTTTCCAACGTTGATAGGAGTGGGTGTAACATTTCAACATCACCTTGGTTTTGTCCATTTTCATCTTAAGACCCACTCTTTTGGAAGCTCTACTGATGTCATCAAGCATTATACTGAGGTCCTCCATGGTCTCAGCCATGACCACTATATCGTGGGCAAACCAAAGGTGATTGATGTACTTGCCATTGACGTTGATGCCTAGCCCTCTCCAGTCCAGAACCTTGAAGACATCCTCCAGAATCAGAATCAGAATCTTTATTTGTAAACATAGGTGGTACATGGTGTGTGAGATGTTACAATATAACGTTGATTCTCTATGTTTTGCCGTGAAGCGTACAAATATCATTAGCAAATTACATTAGCAATGAATCAGCAAATGTCTTTTAATCATTAGCTACCAAATTATAAGAAGAGCCAATACATTATAGATTAAGAAAAACAATAAATGCAAAAATAATTGAAAATTAAATAAAAACTAGATGTCAATTATTAAAATATCTTTAAAAAATTAGATGGCGAATAATAAATTAACCTTAAAAATTTGATGTCAAATAATAAATTAACATTAAAATTAGATGTCAAATAACAAATTAACCTTAAAAAAAATAGATCCAGTGCAGCGGTGAACAGTTTCGGAGATATGACGTCTACCTGTCTCACACCTCGCTGCAGAAGGATAGGTTTCGAGGGTTTATCCTGAAGTCGAACTGACATGGTGGCGTTTTTGTACAAACACTTCAACACCTCTATGTACCGGTAGTCGATTTGGCACCGTTGCTTGGAGAGACTGCAGTACAGCCCAAGTCTCGATCGAATCGAAGGCTTTCTCGTAGTCCACAAACGCTAAGCAGAGAGGCAGGTTGTACTTTTCGGTCTTCTGTATAACCTGCCGCAGTTTATGTATGTGGTCTACGGTGTTAAAGCCTCTACGGAATCCGGCTTGTTCGGGAGGCTGGAAATCGTCAAAACTGCGCGCGAGACGATTCGTGATGACTCTTGAAAACAGCTTGTAGACATGGCTAAGAAGTGAGATGGGCCTATAGTTCTTCAGTGGGGCATTGTCACCCATCTTGAAAAAGAGTACCACCAAAACCCCGCACCATGCCTGTGGCCTTTTCCCCTCGAGTATGACGGAACCAAGCAGCTTCTAAAGAGCCTTAAGTATTGGTTTTCCACCCGCCTTCAGGAGTTCGGCCGTAATTCCGTCATCACCCGGTGCCTTGTTGTTCTTAAGCTGCTTAAGTGTCATCTTAATCTCGTACAGGCTGACGTCCGGAATGTCTTCGGTATAGTTACGGGTCAATCTAGCTCTAGGGTCTTTTACTAGATTCGCGACGGATTTACTGGTTGACGTGTACAACTGCCCATAGAATCTCTCGATCTCCCTCAGAAACTCCGGTTTGGCGAATACGATCCTGCCATCGTCGCCGTCGGTCTTCAGTTTCGTGAGCTGGCTCTGCCCAATAGTCAGATCTCTTGCAAAGACATTGGAGCCCTTATTCCGCTCAATCGCGTCTTTAATACGCTCGGTATTAAAGCGGCGGAGATCGCTTTTCAAGTATACCAACGCATCGTCTGAAGACTGCAGGATCATCTCACGCCTCTCGGAAATAGAGCTGGTTACCGCATTTGAGGATTATCGAGTCCTCCCCCTCTCTTCGGACTTCAGACAACCCTATAAAGCTCTATCGTAACCTGCTCAACTCTTCCTCGAGTTCGGCTATCTTCTCGTCGGTCCGCAGTGTTCGCGTGTTATATGTTGCCAGGTCCAATCGTCGGTGTTTATTGGGGTAGCCGGGTCCACTACGGGGATTCTTCGCACCCCTTGCCACGCCATCGCCTCGACCGCTACCGTAGTCGAGGTTAGACGGGCTGCCGCCACTCTGGGCCGATTTTTCTTGTTACTTATCATGTTTGTTTTGGCAGGCGGGTTGGCGATCGCAGTTGTTAAAGTGCACAGAGAACGCTGCTGCCCATTCTCTGGTGTATCCCTTAGTTGCCTCTTACGACACCCACGGGAAGATATGGGATTGTGAGATTCTTTACGCCCGACACCATACGGAACCAAATAAGTAAGAAAACGGAACCAAGAAAGTAAATGAAAGGTTGTAAAAATAACCTAAAAATAAAATATATATATAGTTTTTAAGCAACTAAGTCGACGGGACTCCTATTTCTGTCTGCAGGGTCTAAAGTAACCTACCATGAAGGAGATGACCTATTCGTGCCGGGGTGCCCTAAGCTCCCGAGTTTGCTTCGGTCGCTCTTGGACTAATTCATTGCACTTTCACCTGTCTCGGTGTCTGTTGGCCAATTGTTCGTTGGGTCACAGATAATATAGATACATATACAATATACAGATGCCTCATTCCATACAAAGAAACCGTGCCGACGTAACTAGCGTTTTTCATCTGATTATACCGATAATTTTTTGTAAATTGATCTCGTTCGGTTCCGTTCCACGGCGATAGATAGATCACCATCTATATCCGTGGAAAAGAACGGAACGGAACCGAATGCGATCGATGTACAAAAAATAATCAGAATAATCAGTATTGAACGTCGGCACGGTTTTTTTGTATGGGATGAGACACCACTGGTTGGGTGAAAAGTAATTGGTCAAAACATTCTGTTGGTTAAGCATTCACTTACATAGAGTTATGTTGGCTTAAGGCTGAGATAGATTATTGGAAGCTGTATTGTGTGTCATATAGACTATGAACTCTGAATTAGTTTCGGTGTTTGTTCTCATAATACGTCTTCTTCCAGCAATAAATATCATCTATCATAACTTTTTCTTTTTCCGGTGGATGCGAGACACACTGCACCGGTCGCCACGTGGGGGAGGCCTAGGTTCAGCTAAAAGACGTCCTATCTTCCTTATCGGAAATGATAACTTTTTCTGAGGTATTCTTCAGTATTTTTCTCACCAATGAAACAAGGAAGAGATCAGCGGGCGCGGCGTTGTGGATGTAGTCGGGGTTGCAGGCGTTTAGTCGCTCGAGGTACAGGATGGCCAGCACGAGCGCGCACGGCGACACGCAGGCGCTGCGCGCGATGCCGGCCGCCGCGTCCGCGTGCAGGCGCCGCAGAGAGCGACCGCGCTGCGAGTCCGACCATAGCTCGCAAGAGATCTCTGCAGTAACATGATAGTTAAAAAACCTTCATCAAAATTTGTTAGCCTTTTATGTTTTATGTAAATTATAGTGCTCGCCAAACTTCTGGGCCGCCCTGAAGTTGGCTTTCCGATGCGCAAGGCATGAAACAGTGTTGTTTTTGTATGAGATTAACTACTGCGCAGCCATTGTAGCCAACTTCAGGGCGGCCAAGAAGTTTGGCGAGAACTATACCTGGGCGACCGAGCTCTGCTCGGGTGAAAATAGAGAACACGACGTTTTCTAAAAATGATTCGATCGAGATCGATTTATCGCTCCCGAAACCCCCTGCATACTAAATTTAATGAAAATCGTTGGAGCCGTTTCTGAGATTCAGATTATATATATACAAGAAATAGATTGTATTTGATATTTTTTTTATGTGAAATTTTTATAGCAGTTATTTCTTCTTTTGATGAAATTTCTCCAAGACTCTCTCAAAGAGTCATGTATGAGTGATGAGACATGTTCATTGAAGAATCGATTTATTTTGTATTTTTTTCTTGTATTATGTAATTGTATTATTTCAGTTTAATTTCATACCGGTGACGGGCAGGCTCAGGCAAGGCAGTGTTGGCAGCTGCCCGTAGTACAGCGTCTTGGTGATACGCTTCAGGAACTCTTTGTGGTCACCCATGCTCTATGTTCAAAATAATTACATCTTTACTTGACAACATTGTGCTAACATGTATGAAGAGCCCGATCCTCTCCTACTAAGAATAAAACCTTTATATATTCTATAAAGCCTTAAAATATAATATCATATGAAAAAGACTGTTTAATAAAATAACAACTTGTGTTGTAGCCAACATTGTAGTATGCATCATGAATAGAATATTATTTACCTAGGTGTAATTTTAATGTGAAACAACAGATAGAAACACAATAGAGTATTAATATTATTTACCCTAAACAATGGTGTTATGTTGGTATTGTTGATCATTGTAATTCATTTAAAAATAAAAAAATTATATATCTACCTACTATCAAAGAATTTTAAACCTTTTTTATCAGTTAGTGCACTCTGTAGTATAGTGACACAGATACAATTACTTATATATTTACATTTTTGTTATCATGACAAACCAATAATGACCTTGACGGGCAGTCTGTGATGTCATTCATAATAAAAAAACATTATTCAGGTTACATTTGACAAAAGTTATTGGATTATTGTAAATAAAGTGCATTTTTGCATACTCAGGCACATTAGCTAAGTTTAACAAACAACATATTTGTTATCAGCACGTGCACAGATTGCGGGCGTTTTACTAACTTGATAATGACAAAAACATGATTATTTTGATGAATAAGTCATGAGAAACTGTTTAGCTGGTCAGGTAGTGTTACAATAATCATAGCGGGATCTGTTCATCGTTTAGACTACTGAATGTGCCCAATAATAAGATCTGAATGTAAAGCAATCAAAACAAAAATTATGCCTCGTAGGCGCCGATATGGTCAATGAATGAGTAGGCCACGACATGACCTCTTTCCGTACCTTGATCTTGGTCCTCGAACCCTCTCTTCTCCTCTTTGATATGTTCGACATATTCCCGGTAATTTTAATTGAATACTACAATATTTTAAATAAAGAATACAACTATTATAACGACAATTTTACATAAATAATACCGGATTCTTCACAACGAAGAACCCTTTTTTTATTTTGTTGGTGTTTCAGAGACCAACGTTATTATTCCAACATTTAAATATAAAAATTGTTGTAAAGGAAATACGAGACTCTAACTAGTTAGAAAGAGATATCTAATATCTATCTTTGCTATTATGCACAAGCAAGAAAAGTTTCATTTCATCTGGATTCTGGAACGCGGTCTGACTGTGATGAACTTTTATGACATTTAGCCATTAGGGGTTACCTAGTCGAATTAAAAATTACCCATGAAATATTTAGTGCCACGGGCACGGGCACCAACCTACACACAAAATTTACTTACTCACGACACTCACTTCATTCTTCGACACACCTCGAACCTTTATGTTTTGGTATCTTTCTAGAATATAAATGAAAAGAAACAATGCAGTACTGTCAAAGTCAAACCTTAAATAAGTTATTTATAATTTTCTACTAATATTGAAATTTAGTCTACGTCTTTAGTAATTACTAGCTGACCCCCGCGGCTTCGCTCCCGTCAACTGGCTATCTATCTACCTACCACTATCTATCTGCCTACCTTGCCTACCCTGCTTACCACACCTAAACCAATAAACAAATTCTTCAGCTTTATAATACTGGTATAGATGTTGATAAAACTCCTTCGCAAATGAACAAATATGATTACCATAAAAAAAGGTTATAGTGAGTCAATCTTAAAAGATAGACATAGGGTATATGCTGTTGCGGACTTTTTTTTTGAACTTTTAAAGAGGAACAATTCCATCGTACATGATATTTGCGTAACTAAAACTGTTTACGCAGCACACGCAACGGAAGCTCTCAAATAGGATTTTTTTGCCCGTTTTTGCAACTTTTTTTATTTACGCTCCGCTCCTATTAGTCGTAGCGTGATGTTATATAGCCTACATCCTTCCTCGATAAATGGACTATCCAACAAAAAAAGATTTTTTCAATTCCAACTAGTAGTTAGCGCGTTCAAACAAACAAACTCTTCAGCTTCATAATATTAGTATAGACACGGGATATCATGGCTAAGAAAGAAAATTTGGTTCAATTAAATCTCACTAGATGGCGCGACATGTACACACAATTCAATAAAATTGTGTGTAAAATCAACATTTTCTGGAATTGAACATAAAAATTGTATGTTCTTGTTTAATCAACTCTCCTAAGTTCAAAATTATGGAATAGTGGGCTCTTAATTCTCATTTCAAAGATTATTTGTACGGATCATTTAAAATTGAAGCCAATAGATAGCGCATTTTTATATTTCCGAGGCATTCCACTCGATTGTTAAAATTTGCATTGAAACACATTTTGGTGCAAAAAAACTGTAAAAATGTGCAAAAAAATACTATAAAACGAACCAGGTAGTAAGGGGCAGATATATATTTATTCACATTACTGGAGAGAACAGTCTACGAGGTAAACGCACAAAAACTATATTATAAAACAGAACCATTAGCTTTGAAGGTGAAAACTCGACAAGCATGAAAACATGACTGACGTATCCAATCAACAAATATTTGTATTTGTCATTCTGCACATGTGCCATTGATTGTAAATTAAGAAATAGAATAGAATTCTAATATGATATATTCTGTTCAGCTAAGGACTTAAATGAGTTTGATAAAGCAAACCTTATCCCAACAGATTAAAAGGATGATGATGATAGAAATAGATAATTCTATTTCTTTTTTATTTTACCGTGATTAGGGAAAACCTTTACTGCTGGCAAACCTTCTTGTCCTATCTTTTTAAAGGACTTTTTGGCGGGAAGTCAAATTAAGCGGGAGCTTGAAATTTTGTCTCCAATAATTTCATTTTATTTTCGTTTTAAAGTAAGGAAAACAGTTTTAATTTAATAGTTTTTGACACGTTTTCGCCCCAAAATGGGGTCGGACAGTGACGGGGATGATGATTCCTCGGATCGTAAAAGAAAAATGCCGAAGATATCCAACCCAACAGATGAGGAAAGGTACAAAATGTATTTTAAAACTAATTATACAAGACTTTTCCTTGAAAATACCTCCAATGTTGACTATACAGTCTACGTGGAATCTAAAGAAAAGGAAAAACTTGGTAACAAAAACCCCATAAAACTTACCAAATTATTTACCGATAATATAAAGGGTATATCAAGCGTTTATCGTATAAATGCCTTTAAGGTGGGCATTATATTCAAGAAAGCAGCTGCAGCTAACAGCTTTCTAAAGTTAGACAACTTTTTAATTAAGTATAAACTTCGTGCCTTCATCCCCGCCCACTTGGTGGAGAAAGTGGGCATTATCAAATTCGTTCCCATTGACATGTCCAATGAGGAAATCTATAGAAATATTACATCCGATGCAGACGTGATCTCAATAAAAAGATTTATGAAGAGAGATGCTGACCGAAAATTAGTTCCTTTGACAACAGTGGCTATCACTTTTTCATCTACAACTTTACCGAAATATGTTTTTATAAATTTATTTCGATACCAAGTAAATGCTTACATTCCACCTCTGGTGCAATGTTACAAATGTTTCAAATTCAATCATTCTGCGAAAATATGTAGAAGCGAACAAATGTGTTCATCATGTTCAGGAAATCATTTATATAAGGAATGCTTGGTAGATACCTTATTATGCATTAACTGCGGTGGGGCCCACCTTGCCATATCTCGGGATTGTCCGATTAAAAAGAAGAAATACGAAGAAAAACGCAATTCAATATTAAACCAACACAGAACATTTGCCTCTGTAGCTAAAGACGATAATAATTTCCCTATTTTAAAATCTAAGCCTGCACATAAAAATGTAAATAAAATTGTAAATGACTCTGATAATGTAATAAATGACTCTGCTTTTGTAAATAAAAAAACCAATGTAGTAGTAGAAAAAAAGAATGAAATTGAACAAATTGCTAATAATGAAATAATTTTAAATGCCATAGTTAAGTCCTTAGTAGCATTAGCAAATTCATCTGGAACAGAGCCGATGACTTTAAATAAAATAAAAGATGTTTTTCTATCTAATTTACTTTAATGGATAATATTAGATCTTATAACAAAACTTACAATAAGACATATATAACAATAGCTCATTTTAATATCCAGAGTGCTAATAATAAAAAACCATTATTAATTAACTTTCTTTCTGATAATGATATAGACGTTTGCTCGTTGAATGAAACATGGTTCAAAGAAGGGAGCACTTTCAGTGTTTCAGGCTATGATATTATAAAACAGAATGGTCCTAATGGTTATGGCGGGGTCGCTATTTTAATCAAGAATACTTATAAATACAAGGTGGTTCATACTCCTTACTATGATAATCTTCAAACAGTTGCTATTATTATTAAGACTGGTGTAGGAGATTTGTCTATACTTAGTGCATATAGTCCTCCAAGAGGTCGATTTAAATGTAGAAAATTAAAAAAGATTATTGACGATTTGGCCAAGCCTAACATTTTATTAAGTGACTTAAATGCACATCATGTTGCATTTGGTTGCTTGTCATCGAATTCGAGAGGTAATGAGGTCTATAATTTATTAGATGAGTGTGATCTTTGCATTTTAAATACAGGAGTTCCAACTACTGTGGGCACCATTCATCATAATCCATCTGCTATAGACATATCATGTGTGAGTCCTGTTCTAGCTCCTTTATGTGACTGGAAAGTGCATGACGATCCAATGGGTAGTTATCATCTTCCAACAATTATAAATATTCAGACTTCTGTAGAAAAATATGAGATAGGTTATCCATCGGAACGCTTCATATATAGCCAGGCTGACTGGTCCAGGTATAACTCTGAAAGTGAAAAAGCATTTGATCATTTAAACTTTACAACAGCTAGCTCAATGGATTTATATAACAGTTTTTGTGATATACTGAACAATATAAAACTGCAGCATATTCCGAAAATTGTGAACAAATCATCATATAAAATTAAAAAACCAGTTCCCTGGTGGGACAATGAATGTTCCATTGCTGTCAATAATAGTAAATTAGCATGGATAAACTATACATCCTATCCTACAATAGATAATTATATACAATATAAGAAGGTTGATGCGAAAAAAAAGAAATTACTTGGTGATAAAAAGAAACTTGGTTGGAGATTGTTATGTGAAGCTTTCAATAGATACACACCTGTTAGCATGATTTGGAACTACATCCGTAGATTTAAACGCGTGGCATTTAGAAAACCTCCTAAAAATGATGAATGGATTCCCTCTTTCCTTGACAAATATGCTCCTATGTCTCCACCTGAAAAAGATATTGACACAACAAGGTTAAAATACATTTTTGAATTAGCTGGAAACACTGAAAGTCGCTTTTTATCAGAGCCTTTTACATTAAGTGAATTCAATATTGCTCTTAAATCTAGAAAGGATACTACTCCTGGTCTTGATGACATATCCTATAAATTAATTCGTAACCTCCATACTAAAGCAAAACTAACATTACTTAAAATTTACAACTTGTTATGGTTATCGGAATCTGTCCCAGACTCTTGGAAAACTCAGTGTGTGATTCCAATTTTAAAGCCTGAAAAACCAAAAAATGATTGTAATTCATATAGACCAATATCTCTGTCATCCTGCTTAGGTAAGCTATTTGAATGTATGCTAAAATTTAGATTAGAGTACTATAGTGAAAAACATAGCATCTTACCTGAACAACAGTTTGGTTTCCGCAAAGGTAAATCTGCAGCAGAAAATTTCTTGTCTCTTATATCAGATATCAAAAATTCCTTTCATAGCCACACTTATACAGCCTGTAGTTTTCTTGATGTTAGTGGGGCCTTTGATAATGTTAATCCTTCTGTACTTATTCAGATCTTAAGTGATATTGGTGTACCAGGTAAAGTCTGTAAATGGATATTCACATTTCTGTATGATAGGGTAATGTATGTTAAATATAATAATATTTTACATGGACCTAGACACGTGTATAAAGGAACAATGCAGGGTTCTACTATTTCTCCATTGTTATATAATTTATATACTTCACAAATTAATAAATATTTAACAGAATCCTCTGTTAAGTGTTTATTGTTTGCTGATGATATTGTTGTTTATAGTGTAAATAAAGACATAAATAAGGCCATAAGTAACTTGAACAAGGGTTTACATCAGGTTCATAGTTTTTACAACAGTTTAAAACTAGATATTAATGTCAGCAAAAGTGGTGCTATGTTATTTAGTAAAAAATTCATTGAACTTGATGAAATTCCTTCTATTTATTTTAATAATAACTTGTTGAACTGGTTACATGAAAAGAAATTTCTTGGTGTATGTCTAGATACTAAATTAACTTTTGAAAGTCATATTGACATCATTTTAAGGAATGCCAGCAAAGGACTAAATATTTTACGTTCTTTAGCAGGTATTCATTGGGGTTCAGATCCAAAAATTCTGGCTATGCTATATAAGAGTATTGTTAGGAGTCATTTTGATTACAGTTCTATAGCATATATGAATGCAAATATTAGTCACCTCAGAAAATTGGACATTTTACAAAATAAAGCACTTAGAATTATCACTGGAGCCATGTGCTCAACACCAATAAATGCAATGGAGTCTGAATCAGGTATAATACCACTAAAATTCAGACGTTTACAGATCGCAGAAAAATTTTGTCTTAAATTACTGGCTACTAAAAATTTATTTGTTTTAAACAGGATTTTACCAAAACAGGCTCTTCCAAACAACTTAACTAATAATATCATTATAAATGCTCAACAGCTTGTGTCTGGACATTTACCAGAAATCTTATGTATAACATTAAATATCAAAACTTTAACCAATAATGTATACTCTTCAAATTTATTACCACTATATACAATTGATTATAACTGTATAAATAGTGATTTTATTATTATTGATTTTGAAAAGGTTTCTGGCCAGTCTGAATTTTTAGAGTACCTACACAGTCAACCAAATATTTATAAATTGTATACAGATGGATCAAAAGCTTTGAATAGAGTTACTGCAGCATATTATGATCCACAAGTAAAAGAAACCAAATGCTTTGAATTAGACTCTAATTGTAGTATTTTTACAGCTGAATGCTATGCAATATATAAAGCATTATTGTATGTAAATTCTGTAAATAGTTCTAAAATTGTAATTGTATCAGATAGTAAAAGTGCTTTGTTAGCTTTAGAAACTAATTCCTATAGATATAATCTGAATTTTATTTTGTTTAACATTAGGCAAACTTTATTAGAGTTAAGACAAAGAGGCAAATGTATTAAATTTAAATGGGTACCTTCTCACTGTGGTATCTCTGGCAACGAAATGGTGGACAGGGCAACCCGAGGAGTTTGTGATGAAGATCACTCTGCTTTGCTTAAAGTTCCTTTTACAGACTATCATGAAAAGTTATCTAGGAACCTAAAAATATTATGGCATGAGTATTGGAAAATTATAAGCCAAGAAAAAGGCAAGTGGTACACAAAAATTCAGGAGGTCCCGCCGCTAAGACCCTGGTATCATAAAAACAAAGACGCTGATAGCAGAAATTTCATAACTACAATTAATCGATTAAGATTTGGCCACTGTAAAACTCCAGCTCATCTAGCAAGACTGAAAATTATACCTGAAGGAAAGTGTGATTGTTGTGTCAACGAGGTCGCTAACCTTGATCATATAATAATGAAGTGTCAAAAATTTAACTTTGAACGTTTGGTCTTAGTGTCAGAGTTACAAAGTGTATGCGTTAAGGAAGTGCCGAACGATTTGCAAACAATTTTATCAGAATCTTTGTATTTTAAACCTTTGTATAAATTCATTGTTAGTACTGTAGGAAAATTGTAATACAGATTTGTTTTAAATAGTTAAGTTAGGCTTTAAGGACTTGTATCCATGGCCGTTAAATAAATTGAAAAAATATCTTTTTAAAATCAAAATCTGAACACGGGCCTTTTGGTTAAAATCGCCTTGACAAAAACAAAATCACTTTCCTCGATGGGAGTCTGGGAGAAAGAGCATGGCATCACTACAAATCGCCGTTGACAGCTGTCAAACAAAGGCAAGGAACAAATCGAACGCTTTTTCGCGATTGCTTATTCGAATAAAAATAAATATACGTTATCATGAAATAATTAAATAGCGGTATCCGCCTAAATAATTTCTCGTGTGTGCGGCATAACACTGTGTTAAAGCTAGCATGAGCTTACCTGTAATTTAGATACGGGCGCGTGTGGGTTTGCGGTGACTCGTGTCATTGATATTGATTTCTTTTATTTTGTGAGAGAACAATTTCGAAAATGATTTAGCCGGCTCAGCGGGAGCTTCTGACTGTTTGTTAAGCGTGAGAGTGGTGAAGACAATGTTTGGTGTCAAATGCAGTGTGTGATAATGTGCAGACAAAATGAAAACTAAGAGTTTTTTGCTGTTTTCGACGTCGGTGTTTGCAATAAGTGTATTTTTGATAGTGTTCCACTCTCAGCCGCCGCAATCCATCCAGAGTATTGTCACGCAAACACACCAGCACATTAAAGATTTTCAGGTTTGTAAAATTAATAAATTTTTCAAGTAATTAGGACTACATATAAATTTTATTTATTTATTTGGTTACTGATAAAAATAGTTTGTTAAAATATGACACTGCAAAAGTTACTAACTGCTAAGTTGGCTACAATGGCTGTGCAGTAGTAAATCTCATACAAAAAAAGGAACCATTTCATGCCACGCGCATCCGGTAAACCAACTTCAGGGCGGCCCAGAAGTTTGGCGAGGACTATAATTGGTTTTATTTTAGTATATTGATACTTGTAACAATACCAGTTCATATACCTTTGATCAGTCACACATTGTATGTTATTTTTTGCATTTCCTTTAAACAAGGGATTTCAATGTCAAACCACAGAAGTGGATATTGAAACATAAACAAAGAGTTTACACGGTAACCGTACTATTGCTACTACAAAGATTCATACTGTATATAAAATAAAGGATGTTCCAGTTCATTGTTACAGTTGTTTGTACATAAACACTAACATTGGTTTTGTTATAAACTCTATAACTTTGACTAAAGATGAACCTGTGCGGGCCCTCCTTGACTAGATTGTAGTTTAACTTCATTCTTCTGACAATAGTCACTTTCTTTTATTATAAAAAGTACCAATTATATTATCATGTTCGTGAGAAGAATTTGATGAGATATCTCTTTGATGCTGGTCAAAATCAACTAATCATCTCAATTAGATTAAATGGCACTTTTGAATGCCACAATGTATAGAAAGAAAATTCTAGTCTTCCATTAGCAAAACCAGTCTGTAGGAAAAGAACGGACAAGAAACTCAGTAACAAAAATTAATACATGGAGCCAGTCAATATACTACATTCACAAGAATGAATCATAAATAGGTCCAATTTAAAATATCTAAAACCAATTTGTTACTTACCGCTCATGGTTTAAGGAACAGCAGATACAAAGCATTCTTGATGGGGGTCAATTGTATTGAAGACAGTACAGTAGTAGGAACTATGGAACCCAGACTTGGACCCTTATGTGTAGGATAATTAAAGTATAATGGAGCAAATACATGAATGACTGTAAACCAGATAATTTAATTTATTGAATAATGTAAAGTAAATAATTATTTATAATATCACATTTAATGAAATTAATGCTTCCGAGTATGTCACTTCATATAATTATGTTGATTTATAACTATGAAGATATATGTAAATTGTTGGCATTTCAAAATTAGAACAACCAAACTGAAATGTCAATAATTTCTTGAAGGTTGAAGAATTACCAATGAATCTGCCTAGTCTTTTCCCAAATATGTTGGGCTCGGCTTCTAGTCTAACTGGATACAGCTGTGTACGAGTATTTTACATGAAGCGACTGCCTATCTGACCTCCACAACCCAGTAACTGGGTACAGTTACTCTGAGTTATATAGGTATACTGAGTGCTCCCGAGCTTACCCACACAGAAACAATCTCACGCACAACTAAGACCAAACCGGCCGTAGTGAAATAGAACATCTGTAACACAATACCCCTTGACAACACATGTATCAGATTTTGTGTAGAACAATTACTTCTGTCTAGTTTTTAATTTCCTCCAGCATACAATGTATTTGTAAATGTTTGTATCATCCATTAAAACATGATTATACCACGGCACAGGCGTCGTTGTCCCAGCAGGAGAACCTGCGCGATGTGGAGGAGAACCACCTGGTGGCGGAGGAGCAGTACTCCAGGCTGCTGGGACTGGACGGACGCCAGGAGCTGTGGCACAACACCACCACGCCCGCGCTCGTGACCTACGCACGCAACGATGCGCACGCGCAGGCCGTCAGCTTCATCCGTGCTGCTGCCAAGCTGCCCTACACCGTGCTGGTTTATAATGTAGGGTTGAAGCCCTATTCTTTGTCTGTGGTGAGTGGGATCTCGTTCTTCAATATGATATACAAGAAATTATAGCTATGTCGTGGTGGCCCAGTGGTTGAGACCCCGCTTCTCTAGCGTGAGGTTGTGAGGAGCTCTGTACGAAGAGACCTTTGTCCTGCAGTGGGACAGTTACTGGATGTTTTTATTATTTACACAAAGTTAGAAAAGTTGTTTTGGTTTTCAAAGATTACAATAGCTCATGGACGTATCTGGATATACCATATACCAAAGGTACAAAAAAATAAAAAAAGGAAAAGTAAGGAAACTCGAAAAATAGTAGAAAGTTCAGAGCCGGACCAAGACTCAACCTCGAACCGGTACGAAGAAAATCAAAAATGTCAAATGAAAGGACGATTTGCTCGCGTGATCGAAAATGTCTGTACCCATCTAGTAGTTTTTCTTTTGAACAGTAAACTTTTAGTTACGAGTCAGAGTGAAGGGAGGGGCAGGTTGCCCCATCTGCCCCACCCTGGGTACGCCCATGCATAGATTATACATTTCTGCTTCGATGAAGAAATCTGCTTCACGACTGCAGCAAAAATTAGAATTATCGCAGTTCAATATATAATAGAACGAGCATAAATAGTTTTCACCCCACGTGAATATTCGTTGGAGTGGGAACATCCGCCAACAAGTATCGGCTTTCAGCACTCGCTGTCGCTACTCAAATGACCCAATTGCTTCTATTCTCAACAATAATATTTCGAGAAAGAAATCCAGCAGTCATCGCTGTGTATGTCGCAGGTGTCGAACTACTGCAACTCCTCGAAATGTGCCATCATCGACCTGGACCTGGACGCGTTTCCTTCGCACGTCAGCGACGAGAGCATACATGCTGTGCGCCCGCTCATCATACAGGTGAGTTCTAATGCAACTAGCGTTTCCATTTCCTTCAGCCAAAACCAAAATTGAATTTGTTCTCTAATCATATGACTAGTTTATCCCCACAAACACATCCAGCCCTCGATATTTGTCTCGATTAGATTGCTCTAAAGTATAGATATTATAGAGTACATACGTTGATCACCTTGGTTGATCCAGTAGGTCTAATGAAAAAAAACTTTACTCCAAAAGGTTTGTGCTGGCTGCCCACCCCGAAAATCATATCAAGCAATAGATGGACTGAATTTGTCGGTCAGTTTGATTGGAATCTGCCATCATTTTCCTATACTTCGTAAATAACCGAATTTTACGATTGCCGCCAAAAATATCCCCATACGGACTCGTAATTATGGGCAACAGAAATAGTTTTCCCGTGGCCTTGCAGTTTTTTGCTTACCTCACTTCCGTCAGTAGTCAGACGATACAATGGGCTGATTAAACCTGATATCGAGGAGCTACACTAGCTTAACACTAGACTGATCGTAAGGAGGCCCACTTGCCTCCTACGCCTACTTAGAGAGCTACCGCGGGCGGTAGTGTTCTGCTCGCTATGGTAGCTGCAATAATTGAGACAATCTCGAATCACTTCGGTTGCTCTTTTTTTAATACATAATTTGCTTACTTCCCTTTGCTGTTTTTTTTTTTTATTATCATTACGATGTAACCGAATAGTTACTTCATAACAGTCACAATCTAGCATCGAGGCTAATAAGTAACTTAAATTTAACCTAATTTGCTAATAATTTATATGGTAAAGAATGTGTCCATTGGCACTTTTCTTATTGTCTCTATTATGATGGGAAGACACTTAGTTCATGTGTTCTTAAAAGGTAGCACTCACTGCACTTTTTATCACTAATTTCACTCTAAACTAACTCAAAAGGCTTAGTCCTTTTCAGTCTCCTTATTATGTCCGTGGTGTCAAGGAGCTGGATAGCCTCGACATTCACATGTTTATGAAGTCTCTGTTCATGAGCTTCGGCGTATTTTTTTATAACTTTGGCGACGAGGTCCACTCCTAAGTCCCGGTGGATATCCTCGTTTCTAATATTCCAGGGAGCGTTTACTATGCTCCGCAGTACCTTGTTTTGAAATCTTTGAATAATTTCAACATTGGTACGTTTTGTACAGCCCCAAAGCTGTATACCGTATGCCCATTCAGGCATAAGTACTTGTTTGTACAGAAGTACTTTGTTGTACACTGACAATGATGAATGTCTGCCAAGTAGCCAGTACATATTCCTGTAGCGGATATCTAACTCCAGGCGTTTCTTTTTGACATGAGCCTTCCAGCGGAGCTTTGCGTCAAGCGTCATACCCAGGTATTTTGCTGTATTTTTGTAAGGTATTATGCAACCGTTGATATAAACCGGTGTATAATTAGGGCTTCGGTTTGTGAAGTCTATATGGGTCGATTTGGACTCATTTAACTTAATTCGCTATTTTTTTGTCCAGTTGGTGATGGAGTTCACAGCAATTTGTACTTTATCTACGGCTTCTTTGTGAGTGACACCTATAGCCATGATGGCTGTGTCATCTGCAAAGGTTGCAATACAGTTGTTTTTCATTTCTGGGATATCACAGGTGTATAATAGGTACAAGATAGGTCCAAGAACACTTCCTTGTGGTACACCAGCTTTTATTTGCTTGAGATCTGAGTAAGCATCTTCATGTCGGACTCTAAACGTCCTCTCTGTTAGGTAAGATTCTAAAATGTCTGCAAATTGTTTAGGAAGCATTTTCCTTAACTTATAAATGAGACCTTTGCTGAATAAGGTTTTTTTTTAAGTCCAGAATTTATTATTGAAAGTCAGTAAATGTTCCTGGGAAATAAGGATAAACCAAGGATCTCGAGCAATCCCTAAATAATACTAGAATAAATTAGAATATTCCAATCTGTACCCGTCACGGTAGCATTACATTTGAGGCAGTAGACAAAACATCGTATTTGTTTAAAATAGCAGTAGCGCAAAGCCTTACTCAAGCTTGTCGAAAATCTGCCATCTATTCGAGGTTTTGCAAAAATCCCTGATATCCTGATTTCCCTGAAACCGCCACCGTCTGTTGCATCTATAGCTAGAATTGGCTAGAACAGTGCCTTCGTACGCAAATCGCATATACATCTGAACAATCTGCATTTCCGTCACAACAACAACAGTTATACGTCAAAGAGTTCTAATATTTTTATTTTTATTCACCGCGGTCGGTTCAAGTTCATGTAATTATATCGCACCTATCATAAATCCTCACATTCATATACGTGGACGGGCTTTGTATTACATTCGAGGTTTATTCCATTCAGGTAGTACTCTACTTACTTCGTTAATTTCATAATATTACGAAATTAAGGCGTCAGTTATTGATTTCAGTTTTTTTCTGACAGAAGCCTTAACCTCGTCAATGACCTTTAGACTCGGTGTAACGACATGTTCGTCATGTATTTGTCAAGCAATTTATTCTGAACACTACTGAAATCTTCTATTCCTCGACCGAGATATTACACGTAAAGATAACGATAGTATTATGTTTGCGCTTCTTATGCGTATCTGGAGCCACCATCTGTCTACGTCATGACTCATGAAGGATCCCTGCTTTGTTCTGTGCATTGCTTAAGTTCTGTTTAAGAATCAACATCATCGTATTAGAAGGAGTTGGTAGTCAGTCTGGCTTTGAAACGAATATTTTTGAAAAATTCTGAGCATTTTGCGCTCAAGTTTTGCATGTAACTGCCCACGACGCGAGGGAATGAAAGCGAGTCTTAATAGCCGGAATTATAAGTCGTGTTGTGTAGTAATTGGCGGCACTGCGGCACTGAGCGTGAGCGGGCACTTCAGGCTAGCAGGCGCAAGAGTTTATCGCGTTACCAACAGACAGGCGTACTCATACCCAGCGCGCCGCCGCGCCGGTCTGCCTGCTGTCTGTTTGTTACAGCGCATCGCACGATTAACTCGGAGACGCGTTTGATTTCACTACCTAAGATATTTACTTAGGCTGTGTACAACTAATGTGAACACAACACACCGGTGGGTGTTGTGTTCGCATTAGTTATACCGAGCTTCAGTGAAGGCTCAATTAGAGAATCATGCTTGGACACTTGGCAGCCAGTGAGCCAGCTGTGTTAGCCCTTAAGCAGTAACTTTAACGACCTTAAGTACTGCTTAATCTGCATTTTGAGGCTGCAGAGGTGAAGTTGTAGCATGCCTGAACGACTTTGTAGTCCTTGAAAAATTTGTTTCTTATACATTCCAAGTTCCTTCAAAGAGCAAAACATCATAATTGGGCGAATTAATATATCTCACAAAAATGTAACCATATCTAGCAGAAACAATTTTCACGAGTTAACCTGTAGGTCGATTGTATTAGAACAAACGTTTTCGTTAAATTAAGAGTTTATTAGCGGAGGCTAAGGGTTAGATTAGTACTTTTGTTGTGAACCCATTTAAAAGGTCACTGCGCATTACAGATGATCTCGGAGCAGCGTTGTGCAATGGGACGTATCTGTATTGTTTGTATTACAGTCGCCTTTAGTTGTAAAAAAATATTGCCTTTATACAAACTGTGTGTGTGTGTATTCCAATTTTGAAGTAATACAAAGAATTGGAATCATTGTACGAAATGTAGACCATGCGAAAATTTCTCCTGTTGTATTTGGGCCCTCCATGATCAAAGGCATTGTAGCCGGGTAGGGCAGCCTAGGTCTCCATGACATTAGTCATAGTGGTTTCATCACCGGCGGAGGGAGTAGATAACCCCCAATTTTGGCAATATTGCACAGCCAGCTTCGAGGAACATGTGTGTTCATGGCGGGGCACGATGTGCGTCGGTGCCAGCATTACTTGTGTCAACACTCCACCTGATAAGATACGGACACATTCAGCGGCTCGCGACGCCACCATCACGTATTTACTGGCGATGACTACAGCGCAATATTGTTCGCTGAATAACAACCCGTTATGTGCGCGGTGTGTGGTGGCTATTCGCAATTATGCACGGTGAGCTGTGAATTAGTAACAAAAAAAGCTAGACTTGTTGTTCAATAATCAATATTGGAAAAAGCGCGACTGTAGAGATCGAAACTAAAGAACAGTACCTCTCTTTATGCGATAGCTTAAATATATCTAGTTGACGATTGTTAACTTAACAGTGGTAACGGTAGCAAGGAGTCTGGCACAAATAGAGATCTAAAAAATCCTAATTGAGCAATTATTCTGAAAACGAATTATATCCAGAATTCTCAGCAGATGCAATTGCTCGAATATTCGTAAGACACACATCAGCTGAATAATTTCGTCTTGAGCAACTTCTTATGATTCTGCTAATTGACACCGAGAGGCTTGAAACCAACTTAAACTACATCCATCATGCATTATTGAAATACATGATATTTTATTCAAATTACGATTGAGTATTTACCACGTATAAAACAATGCACCAATCAGAGATGTCAATGCAACCTTTTCACTATAAAAAAATTGTAAAACAATAAAATCTATGAATCCCCTGCAGTTTTGGGTACCTGTAAACCTGTTTTCCCAGCAGCTTTCCGACTGGTGACTGGATCATTTTTGGGAAAGAGCGTAGCTGATATGAAACTATTTATATTTGCTACTGACATTCATTCGTTCCTGTAACTCGCGCGTAGTCGTGAGTGTGAATTTCCACGGTCTACACAATATGGTTTAGCAAATATTAATTTACAAATGTCGTGTTCTGATGATACACGAGTGCCGCAGCCCGTCCTTGACGTAGCGCGACTATTATCACGAAGCATGGCGATGCCGCACCAAGTAAACTGTCTACTACTTTTTTTGCGATATTTAGATTAATTGAACGGCCTGACACGGAGAGGCGAAACCGCAAAACTAAGTTTTTGAATTAAACTCTTGTCTTCTTCTTTTCGAGTCGATGGGAAACTCTTCATAATTTTTGGGCCCAGTAGGTGGCCACCCGATTGCGGCGTCAGTGGCGAGCATAAGGTCTTCCAAAGTGCAGGAGTATGGGCACTTGGGACACTCCAGGATTTGTGCCATATCTTGCAAAGGGGCACCGCACTCACACTGGGTATCAGACGGGTCTATAAAACCCCATTATGCTAAATTGTGTTTGCAGCGGCCTACTTGGGTGCGCAAACGATTGAGTGCTTTCCATATAGGCCACTGCAGTTCACGTCCAGGTGGCAGGTGTTCCTGGGGTTTCACGAAATCGGGTGGTGGTAGGTGAGCTTGTCTCCACAACCTGTTTCTCACTAGAGGCGGTGGGTCTTGGATGGCCCGTGTGCATCGAAGAAAACTCTTCCGACTCTTAAGTCTACCCGGAGTTGTAGTGTGATCGTAGAGTGGGTGTCGATTAAACTCTTGTAATAACCGTATTTTCGGGATCGTAATTCGTATCAAGGGAAAAATATAATTCATTTTAATAATTCATTAAATTGTTAAACCATATGCTGTTTCATGAGGGCGGTACTGAGTCAAGGGCTCTAGAAGGTACTTAGGAGTGTATTGTTTGTGTCGAGCCGAGTATGTAACTCAGCACAGCACCAATTTTACAGAGAGGAGTGAATGCTGCCACCTCATCTACCTAGAATTAAATGGACTTGCGACATTTTCTGCGCGTGCTCTGAAGTTCAGAACTCGATGATTCATTTTAATAATTCGGTGACATGATAACGTAATGAGTAATTAAAATGGCAATGACTCAATATGATAAATATATATCAATATTGCTACATTTGTTGCCCTATAAAAAGGGCTCAGCCAGGCGGCAGCATATATTATGAGATCCCTCCAAACTCACCAACGCAGAATCGTTGATATCGGTCATAAACCTTATGTCAATAAGATAAGCTTGCGTAAAGCGACGATGCAGATGCAGATGGTTGGTGGAACAGCGTTTTTCCGGATATTTTGGCAGAAATGCAGCTATTTGGCGGGATTGCCTGTCGCTTGTAGTTGGCTCAAACAACTGTCGTTAATTTTGGAGAGATCCTTAATTATGCTGTCTCCCTCTGTCCCTGCCCTCTTTATTGGCAAATACCTAAATAAAAAAGACCTTGTCATCGATCTATCTTCGGCAAGATATGGTATTGCACCAACTTATTGTTATCGATGATTGTCGCCTTCCTCAATATAACAATCAAGTACAACGCATAGGTAATGTAGCGACATACATTTAGGCATAGGTATTAATAATTGCTAATCGGTCTATTGTCTGTGGCTAGTTAAAATGCGCGTTATCAACAGCTGCGTCAAGCGGGAACACGTGTGAATGTGAGTCATACGGAGCTGATCCCGAGCTGATAGCAGTTAGCGGCCCTCCGACAGTAATCATAAGATTACGCCGATTACGACTATTTGCTCAGCTGACTGATTAGAACTTCTGGGAATCAGCTAGATAAAACATTCTAAATTACATTAAATAATGTGAGGTGCCAAAAAATTCAAAAGTATTTTTGCTGTATTCTGGACTGAAACTAGGTGAATGTTAGATTGTGTAGGAATGTGTAATGGTCGTCGTGTAGCCTCATTTTGACGGCTCACGCCTACGTATTTATTTAGGAAAGTATACGACAGTCAGACGTTTCCTAAAGCGACCTCGTCTCTCGGCGTTATTGCATTCACCCAAATAGCTGCTCGTGTAATCCTAAATGGTACCTAATAAAAATTAAGCGAATCGAGGGAGAACGGAGGGTGTTCGGCTGACTTTAATTGCGATCCCCTAGTGCTTCAGCCATAAACGCGCTAGTTGATTAAACTTACAGGATTATTGTTTCAAATGGAAGTTTTTGGTAACCAAATGTAGTCTGCGTTTTCAATTCGCCGAGCTATCACGAGATCTCGAACGAAGCTTGTTTGTTAGCTCATTATCGACACAAAATGTATACCGTCACGCAATGTCACGTAGCAAGCGATTAGTAGAACCACCGAGCGGGACAGCCCCGGCGGTGCTCGGAGCCCTGGGCCCCTGGTGATGGGTGTGACCGTGACGCGCCGTCTGCGTGCCTACTGTCTGGCACACTGCTCACTATCACCAATATTTTAGAAGTTCTATTTATTTAAGTCGTTTGTCGATTCGAGAGCAGACTGAGCTAAACAAAAATCAAGGTCTTCATTCCTAAATTTTAAAACGTTTCAGTTGACATTTATATGGAATGGAACATTACATTATTTTTGTTCAGTCTCTTGTTCAAGCGCACTTTTATTTAACACGGCAAAAATGGTAATTAGTTATGTTCAGTGAATGACCTTATAAGGGGTACACAGGAAATCTGCTCGTGCATTAATTAGTTGGCAGGCGGCAATGTCCCCCCAACGAGCAGATTGAATTTCTATCCGTAGATCGTAAGACTGAATGCGATACGTTGGAGCTCGCCGTTCTCGTGTTCACTCATTGAATGTAGATCTTGTGTCACCTTTTCGTTTGATGTCGGTAAACCTTGTAATTTAATTACTACGAAGGCTCATAAATTAACCGGTAAAAGGTCGGTAGCCGTATGTCGAGCGACGCTTCCGCTTAATTGTCGGACACATTAAGAGCCCCTACAAGTTTCACGAGCTAAAAACAGAAAACAGCTACTTTTTCAACGCAAATTTCTCAATAACTAAACGATATATGATAAATCTTTTAATGCAATTTTTTGCGTCACATAGTTATCTAGTAAATGTACAATATAGTACATTGTGATACAAGGGTGGAAAGTAGGTTATTGCAAACGAGCTGTCATTAACAAGCCCGAGCCGAAGGCGAGGGTTTTTAATGACACGAGTTTGCAATAACATACACACCCGTGTATCACACGACGTTTTTCAATGCAGTTGTGAGAAACAGTAAAAACAAATCAAAGAATTAGATTTGTTTATTCACAAAAAATAAAATTTTCAGTATGGCGCGTTTTTGCAACTGGACATATTTTTTACAAAGAAAACAGCCTATACAGCCTATTTGATTTTTGACAAACGTTGATGTGAAAATAATTAACTTAAAACTGGTAATTAAATATATTAAACAACTATTAAAAAAAAAATGAGAATTCAATGCTAAAACGTACGGAATCATTAATTTTTCCTCGTATAAAATCGTATCCCATTTTATTCTATGTATGAAAACTCCTTGCTACAAAACTTTTTTAAATTAACTTATGGCGCGTTTTTGCAACTGGACATTTTTTTTTCAACGAAAACAGCCTATACAGCCTATTCGATTTTTGCCAAATGTTGATGTGAAAATAACTAAATTAAAACTGGTAATTAAATATAGTAATCAACCATTTAAAAGACTTTTGAGAATTCAATGCTAAAACGTACGGAATCATTCATTTTTCCTCGTAGAAAATCTATCCCATTTTATTCTATGTTTGAAAACTCCTTGCTACTAAACTTTTTTAACTTGACTTATAAATTTAAAACTAAACTGCAAACATAATGATCGAGCTCGTAAACAAAAGTCACGACCGCGTAACAGAAAGATGCCTATGCGTAAGATTTAACTTTCGAATCATAATTATAGCCTCTGAAAGTACGCCATGTTTAACAACTGTATTGAAATAGTTATTTATGCTACAAGTGCGGGAAGTATGTGATTTCCGATGAGTGTATTTTTATTCACGAGCGAGCGAAGCGAGTGAGTGGATAAATCGAGACGAGTCGGAAATCATCTTACGCACGTGTATCATACAACATTTTACTATGCATTGTGCGAGGAAATAAAAAAATATATCTGAACCAAGCAAGAAATTAATAAAATGGCGCTTATTCAAAGGCGCTCAGCATATCCACAGATTAACTAATAAAAGCTGTCACGTCGTAACGCAAAAAGGCACGAGCAAAATATTCATTCTGCCAAACATATTTAATGAATACTTATTTAAAATTAATTTATTGATAAAAATCTAAATCTAGAGTAATAAAAACGCCTTAAATGAAGTATTAGTTTTGTTTTACCTTTTATATGAATGATAATATGTACTTAACAAATTTTTAAAAAAATTCTCAAATAATAAAAACTCTATGCGGCGGGCTGACGTTGGAGTTAAAAATTAAAAAAGTACAGGAAAGTAAAAAGCACTAGTAAAAAAAAGTGACACTTTCCGCACAGTTTGGCTGCTTGGAAAACGCTCTTTTCGAGGACATGCATTGTAAAATATTTTTATCTACTCTCATATCGTAATATTCGAATTATAAACTTCAAAACGAGTTTATATTGACATACTTTATAAACACAATACCGAAATTTAAAAATAGAATCTCATTATAACACTATTTCTCTAACAAAATAATGCTATAATTTTTTTTCTATTACGATACAGGACAAATCCAAGAAGTTAATCACTAAGGAGTTTCCATCAATTATTTTTTTGTAATGCCATTTTTATAGTACCTTTTATAAAAAGATTTGATTCAAATTTTAAATTGTCTGTGACAATGCCCACTTTAGGCTTAGCACGCACTGCGATTTTTATTCGCGCGAATTTTGTCTCTTTCTACCTGTTCAAAGAGCGCAAAATATTCGCACGAATTAAATTTGCGTCGCGATGCGGTGGATTCTGTTGCAAAACACGGCTTTCATGTGGTATTATTGCCGCACGATTTTTTTACCGCAATGCGAGCAGCTTTATACAATTCCATAGGTCGCAGAATGGGCGGCAAAAATTCTCGCGAATAAATATCGCAGTGCGTGTGCTAAGCCTTAGCGCATGCGCGGATAATGCGGTGATGTGCTCAATGTGCTGGGTTTTGGCGCCATTCATACGTTTTGTTTTGCAGGTTTCGCTGTACTGAATTTCTTGAGTTTTTTTTAATTGTTGCTTAAAATGTCTGATATTAGTGAATGTAAAGAAAATTTGACTGCGCCAAATATTGTATATGCGTCGAAGGAAATTACTCATAATCTCTTACCAGCAAATTCGAGATTATTATATGATGCATTTATGAAAAAAAAAAGGTATTTAGTAGGTTCAATCCCAAAATGTATGAGTGTAGATAAAGTAGTGTATGAAACTGCACATACTAGGTATTAAAACATTCGTGTGAATACTATTAAATACCTCGCCTACGGCTCGGTTTTTAAACACACACTCATGTTTTAATACCCCTTATTATGCAACAGTATCATAAACTACTATTGATAACTGCTCAAATTAAATTAGAAAAATAAATTCCTAACACACGTTTTTACGTAATCGCGAAACACCAGGTATTTCAACTGCTTTTTCAGCTTACAGGTGGCGAATAATAATCTGCTGATAAATGGTATGGACAGGGCTTATAAGACTAGTAAGCCACCAATTTTGTTTTTCAAAGTTTATTGTATTTGTACTTAAAAAAAATGTTATCCACGCGGAAAAAAAGGCAAATTTATCATGAAAGCGTCGTCTACGCGTAAGAATATGTTAATAACTGGTAAATAATTTGAAATTTGAGGTGGTCAATCGAATCCAATTTTTATATTATATTTTTAAGAACTTATTATATTGTAATAAATTGTCTAAATAATGCCTTATAAACCGTTGCGCTCGCGCGAGGCATTCAGTCAGTCTAGCTCAAGGGCTTGTAGACGGACGACGGACCTGTGTCGTTTTTATTTTTGTCATTTTTTTTTTTATCATATATCTTGTAGTTATTGAGAAATTTTTCGCTGAAAAAGTAGCTGTTTTCTGGTTTGGCTCATGGAATTTGTAGGGGCTCTTTATTATAAATTCTCAAAATATTTCGTATGACCTCTCATTGGTGAGTGTACTTCCTTGAAACGGCACACGGCACGAACTGTCAATGTTGTAACAATTTAGCCGATGTTTCTGCATAAAAGTATTGCAGCGCTAAAACCTAATTAGAGCGTGTTCGTAGTCGCAGCGGAAAAATGTCGAATTTCTTAATTTCAGTTTAGCAGATATTTAGTGTATGACGTCGTGAAATTGTGTATGATAAGTACAAATTTGTGTATCCAACCATTGGGGAGCTATTCAATAAAAACTGTTTCCGCTGGAACTACGTCATCCTAGCGGCACTATTTTTATCCTATGGACGTAAAAGAAAAAAATACATTCAATAATTAGTGTGCAACGACAGGTAAATGTGTATGTTTAAATGAAATTTGTGTGACACAAAACTGCGGCAATAATCAAGTTTCCGCTGCGCTGACGGGAACCGATCACTTTTCCGATTCTTTTTGTTCGAATTTCATTTTATCGAAAACTATTGACCTACGTCTGTTTTGCTATATGCATTATTTGACATATTTTCAGATCATCGAAGTATCATGTGGCATATTATGTATTATTTTACCGAACTAGGTTTCGCCGATTTATAAAATAACTTTTG
Organism: Orthosia incerta; assembly: GCA_948252205.1. NCBI lineage: Eukaryota > Metazoa > Arthropoda > Insecta > Lepidoptera > Noctuidae > Orthosia > Orthosia incerta. The sequence continues at coordinate 31,209,665 of OX411751.1, forward strand.
CTTTTGGCCGAAGCCTCTTTTGAACTTTTTTCATTTGCCATATTTCCACCAAACTGAAACAACATTGTAAGGAATATTATTTATTAACAAATATATAGCCGGTTACCTGGTAGCATTTTCAATTTAAAATTGAAATAGTGTCATAAAAAGTCAATATGTTGTGCTATAAACTTAGTGACGGAAACGAATCGCTGCAAAATCGACTTTAAGCATTTATTTCGAATTTTCATGCAAATGATTTATTAATAGCTGTCAGCATTAGACATTTTTATTAATAAATTATTTCAAAGTACTAGTCCAAGAGCGAGCGAAGCGAGCTTGGGAATTTAGGGCACCCCGACACGGATAGGTTAGGTTCGAAGGCCGTGTTCGAAGGGGATGACGGGAGCTGAAGTGAGCGAGCAAACTCAGCTTCTGTCATCTCCTTCGTGTTAGGTTACTTTAGACCCTGCAGACAGAAATAGGAGCCCCGCTCTCCGTCTGTCACCAGGTTGTATCTCATGAACCGTGATAGCTAGACCGTTGAAATTTTCACAGATGATGTATTTCTGTTGCCGCTATGACAACAAATACTAAAAACAGAATAAAATTAATATTTAAGTGGGGCTCCCATACAACAAACGTGATTTATTTTGCCGTTTTTTGCGATAATGGTACGGAACACTTCGTGCGCGAGTCTGACTCGCACTTGGCCGGTTTATTACAATTTGGGTACGAAACCCTAAAAATCTTTATTATTTACAAAGTAATTATAACAGAGATAAAATCCGCAGGGCAGCTTTGTGCCGAGCTGACACAACGACTCTTTATACTACACCGCTTTTTTGTAGCCATTCATACTTGGTCGGTTTATCCATGAATTGTGGTTGTTCTGGTATTTTTATTATATATCTTTAATTATTTAGTGTGAGCTGAAATTTTACATGTGAATAGTTGATACACAAATTATCAGAATATGTTTTGTTTTGCTTTTCCATTAAAAAGTCCTACAATCGGATGCCATAAAATATGGTGGTCCAGCCGTAGTAAATTATGCTTTTGCTCATTAATTACTAAGACCACATATATGAAACTTGGCAAGGCATTCTAGACCCTTACAAGATACAAATAAACGTAATAAGTTAGGCTCTAGATTTCCTATTTTAAGTAATTGAACCTAATAACCTTATTTTTCTTTTACGTGTATATCTTCTGAACGGTATAGTTTTTTCAAATACTGTTTTCACAAACATTACACACAAATTCAAAACAACGTGCTAAAAAATTACAACTCTGCACGAAACCCTTATATATGATTTTCATCAAATAGCCAAACGTCAGCGCAGCGGAAACTTGATTATTGCCGCAGTTTTATGTCACACAAATTTCATTACAACATACATATTTACCTCTCGTTGCACACTAATTATTGAATGTATTTTTTTTCTTTTACGTCCATAGGAAAAAAAAGTGACGCTAGGATGACGTAGTTCCAGCGGAAACAGATTTTAATGAATAGCTCCCCCATGGTTGGATGCACAAATTTGTACTTATCATACACAATTACACGACGTCATACACTAAATATTTGCTAAACTGAAATTAAGAAATACGACATTTTTCCGCTGCGACTACGAACACAATTAGAGCTTGTCTATCTATAGATATAAAGAGGAAAGACTTTTTTGTTTGTACCGAATAGGCTCCGAAACTACTGGACCGATTTAAAAAAATCTTTCACCAATAGAAACCTACATTATCCCTGAGTGACATAGGCTATTTTTTAATCCTGGTAACTGGTCCTGTGGGGTGGTCCACGGGAGCGAAGCCGCGGGGAACAGCTAGTATTATAATAATTAAAATAAAAATAATTGCATCCATTTTCCGTGGTTTATTTAAAGTATCGTTTTAGGTGAGATTAAATTAATAACATAGGAGGTAAATGGTTTTGGTTTGCTCAGATTGCTATTTAACATTTCCCCACTTCTGTGCCATAGCATTCGGTTCTAGTTGGAGGAACCATTACTTGTGGAATAGAGTTCCAGAGATGTGAAGTCGAACACATGCAGCCGCCGCCGCCGTGCCGATGCCGTCTGTTTGTCGTAAATACGTGACTCCGAGCGATCCGATCGCAGCGATTGCTCCGAACTCAACGTAATATTCGTGTATTCGGCACACATGTTCCGACTCATTAATTTTATGATTTGTGATACAAGGAAGCTGGTTGAGTTTTTGTCTCGCTGTAAGTGCTCTCGAAATAACTGGAGATTTGGCGTCTAGACGGTTGCCACTCGCAAGGATAGAGCGAATGATCGATGTAATTTGAATTGTTTGTTTAATAACATGATGAATGCTGTATTTCATGTCAGTCTGATAAGCTGGTGGAGTGACAGCTATACAATTATTTATTGCTTTTTTGCAATAATTTCGCCGTCATATAAGAACTGGAAAAGTGTATTAAATTACCGCATCATTTAAGCATCCATCTTGTTGTTCTCTTATTGTTGAGGTGGTTTTTGTGGAATTAGGTCCTATATCGGATAGATAAGCTCGGCTTGACATGTTTAATCGTTGATCATTAGCTTGTCTGATGTATATTGAAAATAAGCGGCTTTTCGGTAGCTAATCTTTGTCTACAGCATTTCAAAAGAACTTCGAGGGGCTTCCTGTCGGATTCAACTTAAACATATCATAATTGGACTTTACAGAAATACTTGCATAATGCCTGAGCTAGATATATTTTCTCCAGTCTCGATAATAAAAAAAGTTGTACGTTTCACCCGACTACTGACGTGTATAAATGAACGGCACAACTGACTCATAAAGCGCGGCGCTAAACCGAGGCTTTCATACTAATTGCCTGCATCTTTCAGTTGTGACCTATATTAGGAGTAGTAATTCTCTCTCGTGACTGGATACTACTCATACGTTGTTTTATACTACGTTGTTTTGCGCTGATATGTGTTGAAAGAGATTGCTCTAATTGAGTGCAATGTCCTCACGCAACAGGACAAACCCTGTCCCGATATGGCCATATCCACACATGCCCTTGTGGATACTATGTTTGTTAACCAGTAAAGCCCACCCTTTACCTTCCTCATTGCATGGGGATTTATCGATCAGCGGAATTTAATTATGTTAGAGAGTAGGTAGATAGGTAATAAGGAGTTGTTGCGCATGTGTGATATCGTAACATCACGCCTGCATCCCCGGAGGGTTGAGCTGAGGTACACCCACATTTCGCCAGTTTTATTACCTCCTCCTTGCGTGGTTTCCCCAATGCTAGGGGTTGTGACCACATCATGGTTTCAAAGCTTCTTTTTTGATGATGTTTCTCCACCTGCCTTCTCTTCTTTCTACACCACTCTTCCCAATAGGAGGCGAGCATATTGCCTTCAACCGAGCACAAGTCCAGCAGACTGGGCTGCTATTGAAACATTCTAGTTTATTCTATAGAGTCATTCCCAATAACAGTGTAAACTGTAGTACAATAAAGTATTATTCGATTCCCGAATTAGTATTCCTGGATCTATTTTTCAGCAGAAGTGCCAGAGACCACTGGGCCAACAAGGTCGTTGGCACATGAGTGATGTAAGTTATTTGATGTCCCCAGCACGCGCTGAGCCGCGTGGGCGGCGTGGTGTTTTGCGAGGCGTCGCAGCGCTGGGCGGGCTCCGGCGCCGAGCTGGCGGCGCTGTGGGCGCGCGCGGCGGCGGGCGGCGGCGTGCTGGCCTGGCCGCGGCGCGCCGCCGTCACCTCGCTCACGCATCCGCGCATGTTCCACTACTTCCACGCCACCATCGACGACTTCCTCTTCGTGCAGATGATGGACGTCACGCGGCTCGTGCTCGCCAACAAGCCCGCCGTGCTCGACATCATGCGCCCCTGGATCCAGTGCGCGCTCACGCTTGACTGCATCATGCCCATAGGTGAGTAACTACTGTACCTACAATACTAATTCGATATACTCTTATCTTTCAGTCTAGGTAACCGTTGGAAGATTAAATAGTTCAGTGAATAAATAGCATCACACAAGTCCTAATTATAAACTGTGCTATCAATGTATGAATTACTGAGACACAAGTAGCAACACGGTGTTCTCATGCTTACAGGTGCGCAGTCGGTGGGCTGCCGCTTCGACAAGAAGCCGCAGTACCGGTACTCAGGCTGCCACGGGCAGGACGCGTCGGCGCTGAGCATCGTGCTGGGGCTGCGCTCGGGCTTCGAGGAGGCGGCCTACGCGGTGCGGGGGCGGCGGCAGCGCTGGCGGAGCGTGGCGGACAGTGCGGCGCGCGCCGAGCTGGCCGCGCTGCAGCGCAACTCGTCGGAGCCGGCGCCGGCGCCGGCGCCCGACGGCCGCACCGAGCGCGCCGAGCAGCGGTCGGCGCCGCTCACCGCGCACGGGCGGGGCGCCGGCCCCTGAACGCTCTCTACGTCCTGAGCTCGTGCGCGCTGAGGATGCCCAGCAGACTATTGTCTATACGACGACGGCAGCTCAGTCACCTCCGGGCCGCAGCGCGAGCTCGGGAGTGACGGATCAACATTAGTCCTAGCTAATATTTATTGATTTGTAAAACTTTGAGACGACAACTAAGATTAAGAATGATTCGATGTGTTAGTGAGACCAAAACTTTTCATTATTTACAATCATTCCATTCGTTGAAATTACGCCAAAAACTAGAGATTTCGTTGTTTTGAATTTTAAAAATTCGTCGGGTGTTAGAAGGTAGGTAAATAATTATTACTGTAATAAGTACAAGAAGTATATTTGAGAGTTAATAGCAATCCTAGGTCATTGCGAGAATGATAAAACAAGTAATATATTTGCCATATTGTATTGGGTACAAAGTAACAATGTTTTATGTTTAGTATATTTGGGCTCGTGCGATATGAATGTTACCGAAGTCAATTGTTACGTTGACGTCTAAATTCTAAATGTCTATAACAGTATTATATGTTGCTAGACTTGTTTTTTTTGAACAATTGTTTTTGCTACCTTGAAAAGGTGCGGATAATGCGTCGATACGAGATTAGCAAACGCTTACCATTTATTATGTAGTTGTAGTATTATTTATTCGTTTGCAAATAATACAAGTGTGACGTGGGTGCCGAGCTAGTTGGCAGCGCTTCAGACGACACGAGTATTTGCGCTAACGGCGGAATTTGAGATTATCCATAAATCATGCGATGTTAACACTATGACTTGTGTCGTCCGAGCGTGTCGCGCGTGTCGCACGGTGCGGGTGCAGCAGTGGATGACGTCACGCGCTGCAGTGCGATACAGACCGACTTCAATGACGAAACATTCAATCAGTACTAATTAAGTAGGTGCTCGTCATTCACAGCGTCGACATCAGCGTCTGTAGTCGCTGCCGACGAGTCCAAAATTAACAACCTAATTGCGTTACATATAAATTCATGGAATCGATCGCAAACACTTCCATTTTTGACAATTCAACAGTATTGATTGCGTGTTTTACACTGTCGAGTATACGGATTTTTAAAGATGAAGCAATGAATTTGCATCCATTGCTTCATCTTTAAAAATCTGCAAAGCACATGCGTTCCTTGAAGTTACGCAATTAGGGCGCTGTAGTGCTTTGTTTAGTTTACTCCTCGACTGTCAACGTTAACCTCAACACCAACGATCGAGATTGTTTCCAAGTGTCGCCAGCTGTGAAATTATTTACTAGAAACGTACTTTATGTATATTGATTTGTACATAGCAGATTGTACATTAGACATTAGTATATAAATGTAGTGCTACAGTTATCGTAACATTGTTAGTTTTAGTTGGTCTGTGAGTCGATCGTGAGACGGTCGACGTGGGTCACGTGGGTGTAGCATTTCTATTGCTATGTTTAGCGGTTAGAGCATCGATACTCATTAGTCATAATTTTATATACGAGCCTTTTGTCGAGCAATATTATATTTTACTTAAGTACACGAAATGACGCATTCTAACTTGCAACTTCCAGTTATGTCAACATGAAATCAAATGATGTGCTTTTATAAGGAAATTCGAAATTGAAAAATAATGCAGATAACGAAGTTGCTATGATTATTTTAGTAGCGACCAGGAATGCGGATAATGAATGTGTTTACTGCCAAATATGTCGCCACAGGAATACGGATGTTTGCTGGGTACAACAATTATAATTCTCATTAGTCAGAGATTATCAAATAATATTGGACACGTATTTTTACGCGCATCAAAGTTTAGGAGTGGGGGCTTGTGACGTCACTAAGGCGCAGTATAAAGTGTACTAGCGGCGTGACGTTTTACGATATTTCAACGCATTATATCGTCGTTACTTTACGTTTACGTGTCAAAAGAAAACCGGCCAAATGCGAGTCGGACTCGCACACGTAGGGTTCCGTACCATTATTGCAAAAAAATCACGTTTGTTGTATGAGAGCCCCACTTAGATATTAATTTTATTCTGTTTTTAGTAAATGTTGTCATAGTGGCAACAGAAATACATCATCTGTGAAATTCAACTATCAATCTATCATGGCTCATGAGATACAACCTGGTGACAGACAGACAGACAGACCGCGGAGTCTTAGTAGGAACCCTAAAAATACGTGTCCAATATTTTTTATTAATCTACCTGACGGAAAAACAAAACTTTTCAGTAAACTACCCTATTGGTCACGTCTGATTACTGATATGATTTTGATAGCACGTCGCCATTGCCAATCAGTCCATATAAGGGGTCACCAATTACTTTCATTTGGAGTCCGTTTATAAAAATAATAATATGACCGTCGCGGTCCGTAAGGTTTGTAGCCACCTAACCCGCCCCTCTCCCCCTCTGTACATGCAGGAGAGGGAGTCGTCACGTGTAATAACTGTGTTAAAATTTAAATAATTAACTAATGTATAAATATAGATACAATATCTATGAAGATTTCGATGAGGCGGCATAAATGATTAAATTACGTGCTCAAGTAACACAAGTAAATTATCCACACAAAATAGGTCGGCGCCGACCACTATTTGGTGACCCCTGGTCTATATGTTGCGAATGATGCGGCTCCAGTGCATATGCTTTGTGTTACAACGGATACCTCACCCAGCTTCCTTTTCCTCTATAAACGCATACTACCTTGACTGAAGTAGTTAGTGACACTAACCCCAAAACTCACTCCTCCATGTGCTGGCAAATGTGTGTAAGGAAGGGCTAACGAACGGTGCATATCGGTGTTTTATTTGATGTATTTATGTAATAACACCAGGTTTGGTTGTGAAACTTATCAACACTAGCTGTGTATGCACGACCTATTTAGTTTGCTGCGTCCAATGTGATATACCTACTTAAGTATGTATTTAAACATGTGTCTGTGCGTCTTCATTTTCCTATGTATTTTGAAGAAACAATATTTTCCGACTACCACTAAACGATATGTTTAACTAACAGCATTTTAATAAACAAATGTTTACTAGCGGCTCGATTAATATCTCAAATTAAACAACTGCTTATTATTTATTATATTTGAAAATGAAACAGAGTTGTTAAAGGACCGTCAAGCATGGCTCTTGTATGAGTGTTACTAGAGTCTTCTAAAGCACATTTATTATATCTGTACCACTTTGTAAAGACCTATACATACATATTTATTTTGAGAATGATCGCGTATATAGCGTCTAAATTAAGGGATCTCATCGCGACTTAACGCAGCTTAAATTAAGTGTATCCGTAATCATGACCAAGCTGTACATAAGTTTATAACATTTCTACTTTAAGTTAACTATTTCGAACTAAATTTGTATTTCCTGTTGATCTTTTACAGTCATATCCGTTCAAATCATACGCAGTTCGGTTTCAGTATTCACACGTTCGGTTTTGTTAAAGAAGCAATATAGAGTGAAGCGTCTGCCATGTAGTTAAACGCGAACTTAGAGTTAGGACGCGTAAAATACTTTCTAGTTAACTTATGTTCGATCAAAGATTAGATAGTGTCACGTATTACAGCTATGTATAAACCCGTCAGCAGTTCCCTTTGTAAGGGTACGTTCACACCGAACATCCTTAGATCCAGGATCGTTTTTAACGAATCAGTCGCTACTGGAAGTGATGTTCACACCGCATTTACAGTACCGTTTTACCGGATCCGTCGCTACTGTGAGAGTAATGTTCACACCACATTTAGTCAATGTACCACCAACTTTCCACCATCTTCGGATACCGTCGTCGTCTGCGTCGCCCCGCGTGGCTTCGATCCGATGAAACCGATCAGTACTAATAATTAATACTGTTGTGTGTGTAAACTCGCTCATAAAACTACATCCGTCAGTGCCGAATAAAAACGTATGCGACAAAACGGACCTCTATGTGTACAAGCACTAACAGTTAGCGCAAGAGCTCACTACACAACTAGATCATAGTTGCGAACACTTTGAGAGATTATAATTGACTGTCGATACCATACCAGTTAAGTAGTGGGCGCTTGTCGTCAGTCGCGCATCGCACATCGTATCACGTTAGTTAATATGAGATCTAGTCTTTATGCTAATAGTCAATAAGAGTTGGTTTAAATTTCTTGTAACTTTGTAAATAATGCGCTTAGTACGTAACGCGGTACGCCACCTGAGCCAACTTAGCGTTGAATGCAATTAAGATGTAATTATGTTGTGATTTATGATACGTTTACATATATTTTGATGCTTTACAGGCGTTGAAGCTGTTTCATTGATTAAAAGTAAATTATAAGATAATGTAGGAGGATGGTCGTGGCGCAACACTATGTGCAGTGCTCACCCCGTGGGTGAGAGGTCATCCATGCAGTGGCCATCACTGATCGTTGGCTCAGTATAGTACAACGCATTATAAGTAATACATGGTTAATAATAATAATATTATACTGCTTAAAAACCCTTATGACGTTTATAACTCCTAATGGATAGGATACGTATTGAATTTATACAATTTTATCAAAAAATACGACCACGTTGGAAATGTAGTGTTTTGCCAAATGCATCACCATGTTGTGATAAAAAACATTTAAGAAAATGTTAGCTGTAAGAATTTCCGAGTAGAGACGTATAACTGATATGGAGTCTCGCAGAGATGAGCGGCGTTGTTGCTGAACGGAGTATTTGTATCATTTCCTCGCACTGTAGTTAGGTTTAATTGTAAAAATTATGCTGAAGCGCAACTGTTGTGGGCGATTAATTTAATAAACTCATTGCACGTCGTTTATGGTCATTCGATTATCCGTACCTATTTTGTCAAATCAGTCACAAACGATCGGTATAACAACACGTTACATATAGTTTTTAAAAATAACAGTTGTTTCACTTCCGTGTACTGAGAGGCATAGATGATGCCCAGTAATAATAAAATATTATTGTAAATGGACGGAAAGTGAAATTAATTAAATTTAAGTAGGTACATAATATTACCTAATTATTGAGTCACAAATAATTATAATTAGTTATGTTTCTGTTTTTATTACGAAAATCTAAATTCGCATCAACTATCAAGCTAATGCAACCATAGCACAAACATGTCGCCCGCGACAGTTGCGCGTCGCGATGTCACGGCTGTTACCTCGGTACGTGTGGTTGTGTGCGTGTGCGCATGTGGTAGTGCTACGTGCCCCTACTGCATGAGTCTGATCGTGTTTAGCGTATTTTGTAAACAAATGCAGCTTTTACATACGCATATCTTTATCGACAAGTGATAATTATTTATTAAACGATTACGACATTATTCTTTCGTTTTATTTATCAGTGCCTAAAGTGTCAATCAATCCCATTGAACAAGCCGCCAAACCAGCACGTAACCCAGTGGTTATGCCAGGCAACATCTTTGGACTTAAATATAGGGTCAAGCAGGATCAAAGCACATTGAGACAGTCGAAGCGAAGCGACGCGTTAAATTCTGTAGAATATGCACGAATTCGCGCAACTTTTGTTTATCTTGATAAGAAGCCGCCTATCAGTGCGTTTTCAACTTACTCTGAGATTCTGTAATTCATGGTGTAAGTAAGGGAAGCAAACACAATTTTCAATCAAAGCAAGCTTAAAAGCCTCCTTATAGTACTAGGGTCTCGTGGGAAGAAAAACATATCGTTGACTTATAATGGTTTATTAATTCCATCCAGAAATGACAAAGTCATAGAATAAAACACACACACATATAACACTTTGTATGACGACTGACCAATATAACAACTTTACACAACATTAATTAATACAATTCATTTAGGATTTACTTTCGTGATTAAAATACTACGCACGTTCACGTATACTTGATTCAGTCGCATTTACTTGTTAGGCAAGCATAATACTTAAAATGGACGGGGAGGATGGGTTGTGAAAAACAAGAAGGGAATTTCTAGTGCAAAAAACCTAATTACCCGACCAGGCAGGGGACTAACCATGGCATTTAAACCATAATTTCAGAGTTGAATAGGAATAGCACTATTTCACACCGGCATTGACCGGTATCACGGTGGCATTTACATATTACAGTTCGGCCCCTGCCCCTGCTCTTTGGTAACATAATCTTAGCTTTTTATTGTGTTGTGTCATACATTTCTTTTTCATTAGAATCACATTAAATTAGATTTGAGTACCGCAACCAAAGTAGAGTGTCTCTGTCTTAAAATTACAAATTGCTCAGTTAATCAATAATTTTTTTTTATTATGCAAGCAGTATTTTAACCATCCCATGATACGTTTTATTTATACTCTAATAAACAAATTATACAAGATGGTTCAAAATTATTGTTTTTACTCACAAAGGAACTTGCGCAGGCTTTCAACCAGGGCCAACTTTGTACTAATACAATTCACATACAACACAAGTATTTACAATTTCACTGTGCATTGACTAGATACAACTTTAGTGCTTGATATTGAGCTACCGAAAGGTTTCTACTTCACTTGTAATACTTATGTATGATAGGATGCGATGCGCTCAGGCCATACCCTGTAAGTACCTACTCACTACTATTTACTACACATCCATCAAATTATTGCAAACAATACTTGTGCAAGTGTTTCCAAATGGAGAAGACGCTTTCGTGGTATTTAAATAAGAGTTATATTTAAAAAAATATTAACAAGTCTTGTAGGTACCTACTATATCCAAAGCAATTAGGCAGTTTACAAAACTCCTACTAATGCAGAGGTATCGTCGGCAGAGCCTCAATATGTTCATTAAAATCATATCGCACACAAGTCATATTGCTAATGTATAGTTCTCGCTAAACTTCTTGGCCGCCCTGAATTTGGCCTTCCGATGCGCAAGGCACAGCGCAGTGCTGTTTTGTATGACATTTACTACTGCGCAGCCATTGTAGCCAACTTCAGGGCAGGCAAGAACTTTGGCGAGAACTATACCTAATATTACAGAATTAAAAGCGTTTTATTGCAAACAAAAGCTGCAAGCAGAGATGTTTGACCTTTGAAACATCAGACAGTTTCGCTAGGTAAATTGTTTCTATTATAATAGATATTAAACTAGTTGCCAGAGAGCTACCCATGGCAAGAACAGTAAATAAACATTAAAACTCTGTTAAATACATTTAGCAAAAACAATAGCTGTTACATAAAATTAGAACGCATCTATCTCCTTATAATATATACATTATAAATTAACTAACTAAAAATATTTACATTCAACAGTCGGCTTCGTAATTACTTTACCACTTTTGACAATGATTGCCAGCACATCAAAACTTCCATTACTAAATCTACTACTTGAAATCGCACTAGTGCGCGCGTACCAATCGTAGATTCGTAGCAGGCGCTACGTACGAGACGCGTAACAGTCTGTTTATCTTGTCAGTTTGTTTATCTTGATAGAAATGTCTGCATTACGTGGTGGACTTAAGGGTCAATTTGCTCTACGCACACTTCGGGTCGCTTGTCCTAGGGGATATGGCGAGGTAGACCGAGACGTAAAGCAGCGTAATATATATCATGGAATATACATATGTGGTGAAGCAATTACGAAGTCTATCACCTAATAGCAATTAAAATAACTTTCATTCAGAGTCCTTGACTTATCTATATAAAATAGTAACAATTTGTTATATTATATGTTTTATTTAGAACACTCCTTACACGTCGAAGCAAGTTAAATAGACTCAATTACTATACATAAACTATGTTCCTAGCTTTATAATAATCGAAAATTGGTACAATTGTATATCAAGTTATACTGTGCCCATTACGTGCCCAATTATAGTAGCAATACACTAGAAAACTAATAAATATTTAAGCCGAAACTTTGTTAAGACCTATTCATAATTTTTTGATTTATTTTTAGAATAAAAGACACAAATATAAGCATCTAATGCCCATGGTTGCTAACACTAAGCGACACCCAAACTAATAAAATAAATAAGCCAAGTCTGTAAGGGCTGTAAGTCTTCCATGTACTAAAATAAATAAATAAATAAATAAATATAAAAAAACAAAATAGTTTATTTCTTTACCGTTCTTTTACAATATTATTCAGTAGCTGGAACTACCCAGGAAGCATGAATGCGCGTATGTGTCTTTTATCTCATTTCCAACTCTCCGCACCGAGCTAACCGTTGAAAATTCAACAGCGCGCTTTGATTTATGCATTCACTTAGATGTCACCAAGTGTTAGTGAAAAGAGCCATTATTTTGTGTCGCTATCTTACCTTAATTTTTATTGCATAATATGCGGAAGTCAAAAAGTGATATTTATAAGAGTTTTGTGCGTATAGAAAAAGGGCAATATTAAGTACCTACCACATTACATTGGCTAATATATTAAAAGATCAGTTACTATTAATAAGTTTTTCACACGAAAATACCTAATGTGGTTCATCATTTGAAAGACCAACCAAGGTGAAAGGGGCGGAACGAGTCCAGCTCTCACCGAAAGGCCTGGCCTGCAGATGTAAGAGACCGTATTGTGCGGAGAAGGAGGCCTTTGCTGTGCCGTAGGACTTAAGGACAATATAGCCTAGTTAGATAGAATGGTTGATATTACTTCAAGATTATAATATAAATACTTTTTCTAAATTATTTCTAGAACTTTGAATGTGGCGTTTGACATTTATTTGTAATTTTATTTTACGATTTCTAAGGAATAAAGGGGACTGAATACACGGACTCACGGCCTAAATACGAGTATATTATACCTAGGTATATAACAGACTTGTAAAGAATGTATACTATCATCATCAACTTTATTGCCTAAGAGGTAAAGCAGTAAATTTCTCTAAAAGTTTACACACTAAGAGCGTACCGTGTGGCTTAGGAAATTAAAACATAAATATACATACTGCACTGCTTGATTCACGTCCTTATGTACATTGGGCGCGGAATTGTTATGCTACACGATTCATTGGACATCAGCAGCTTAATTGTGTAACATATTATTCATGGAAGAGATGGCAAACTCTTTAAATTTTACAATTCCACAGTATTTTACATTACGTGTTTTACGCTGTCGAGTAGACAGAATTTCAAACATATGAAGCAATGGATTAGGAAGTCGTGGAGGTTGTGATGGAAACTGCGATTTAAGGTATTACGCAATTAGGGTGCAGTTGTTTCGTTAGATATTGCACTTCATAATATACATAACTACATCTGCTATAGCGAGATACAGGCACTAACTCAGTGGGCAGGACACGATAGCTTCTTAGTTATCTATGTTTGTTACCTATTTAGTTAGTTTCTTGTCGTCAGCTTTCTGGTCGGGTTTCGATTCGTCGTCGATGAAGAGAAGGGGCGTCATGCCCAGGATGCAGCCTATTGTGATGCCCAGCACGCGACCCTGGAAACAACAAGGTTAATAATATAGATCTATTTTATACAGAATAACCGGCCAAGTGCGTGTCGGGCCACGCGCAATGCGGACTCTAAAGAGAGTTTTGTTGTTATTACATAAACATTAAAACGGTTTCAGCGGAACACAACGTCTAACAACGGGCCCACATAGGATGATGTTTTTTTTTAATCTATTTGCTCGCGTTTGACCACTATCTCGCCTGATGTTAAGCGATGATGTGGTCTACGGTGAAGCACGCTTGTCTAGGTATAACCTATTCAGTATTGACTTAAACTAAATAAGGACTTACTGGTAACTGAAGAAGGAGTTATAAAATCCAACTTCGCAACTGTTAGAAAAATATTATCTATTTGAGTACCACCGCGGGTGCGAATTGCGAAAGGAGCCGATACGAGCGCGCGTTACGAGCCACGGGGAATGGTATGGCTCGTTTCTGGATCCTCCTTGCTTGCTTGCTTGCGTGCTTTGAATTTGAAAAATTTCTTATGTATTCATCTCTATCTGCGGTATTCACTATTTCGTTCTGGAAAGTTTTACGCTACTCAATTAGTGATGTATTCGGGTCGAATATTGACTTTATAGATGGATATCGACAAAAGTTAATAAGTAATTTGTTTGGAAATCGAATCTAATTTGACTTTAGATTACAAAACGTCGAAAATACTTCTGCATTAACACAAAATAGGTTCCCCCGCGCGCATTCGCCGTATGGACTATGGACCGGTACTGCTAACGACTCCGGCCACTTCAATGTGTTATTCGAGCTTAAACATTATTAATTTAAAAATCATTATTATTAAGGATGTTATGATTTTATTTTAGTATATTTTTACATGGTTCATAAGCATATATTTACTATCTGTTCTACACAGCTAACAACGTTATTTAAGTAATTTTTTAATGGCATTTGTACAAAAAAAAATAACTGTGCCAAGTCCATTTTATAACTTGGTCGACTATTACTCGTAAACTTGTAAAGCCTGTTATGATTTTATTTTTGTTTAGTTTTACATGGTTCATAAGCATATATTTACTATCTGTTTTACACAGCTAACAACGTTATTTAAGTATTTTTTTAATGGCATTTGTACAAAAAAAAATTACTGTGCCAAGTCCATTTTATAACTTGGTCGACTATTACTCGTAAACTTGTAAAGCCTGTTATGATTTTATTTTTGTTTATTTTTACATGGTTCATAAGCATATATTTACTATGTGTTTTACACAGCTAACAACGTTATTTATGTGTTTTTTTAATGGCATTTGTACAAAAAAAAATTACTGTGCCAAGTCCATTTTATAACTTGGTCGACTATTACTCGTAAACTTGTAAAGCCTGTTAAGATTTTATTTTTGTTTATTTTTACATGGTTCATAAGAAAGAAAGAAAGAAAAATCGTTTATTGGCACGTACCACAAATTAAATTACCTACACAATTATGAAAATAAACTTAAAAATAAAACTTAAAACTAGCAATCATACTGTGTGACTCACGGCAGTGCCAATCAGGCCCTGTTCAGCAATATGTCAGACAACTGGCGTTGCCTGACGCTGATTTTCAACAGGACCTGGTTGAGAGGTGAACATACAAACTTATGTAATGTGTCCTGTATATTTACATAAATCTGTTATTGTCGTATGAGTTTGAAATAATATTCTACGATCAATAACCACTATCTAAAAACTATGCATAAATAATAATAATAAGAAGTACCTACAAAATACAAACCGAACGGGCGTACCGCGGGAGATGCATTAAGTTTGTGCATTACCCCCGCCACACGCGGCGCACACAGTCACTGCGAGCGGCCGCGTGCATCGGTGCAAGACAAAACAAACGGATAATTTGTTCTTTATTTTGTATTTTATAAGGTACCTACTTTCTATAAAAAAAACTAAATAGGTGCTAGATTACAGTGAAATAAGCATATATTTACTCTGTTTTACACAGTTAAAAACGTTATTTAAGTAATTTTTCAATGGCATTTGTACAAAATTTGTAATATCATATTAAGAAAACAGGAGGAGTAAAGAAAGCGTTTAAAGAACTGGAGTCAAAGAAAGATTGGATGCCAAATGTGAAAGACAAACTGGGAAAGTGTACTAGCAGGAGAACTGAAATATTAAACATTGCCACGAAATACTATAAGAATCTATACAAAAGCCAAAAACTAAACCTCACTACGCCGCAAATCGAGGACATGCGGACATTTGAGCCCATACCACCTATTTTAAAAGAAGAGATAGAAAAAGCAATTGATTCACAGAAGCTTGAAAAAGCACCAGGCTCTGATCAAATCACAAACGAACTACTAAAAATTTCAATGCCAATGATTGTCCCCGAATTAACAAATTTGTTTAACGAAATAATAGAAACAGAAAACATACCCGAAGATTGGACCAAATCAAAAATAGTTTTGTTACATAAGAAAGGAGACAAAGGAGACATTGGCAACTACAGGCCCATAAGCCTAATGTCTAATATATATAAGATCTTTTCCAAAGTTATACTGTTTCGACTAACTAACACCCTAGACGAAGTTCAGCCGAAAGAGCAAGCAGGATTCAGGAGTAAATTCTCAACCATAGACCATATACACGTTTTACGTCAGTTGTTGGAGAAATACAACGAATACAATAAAATTTATTATTTGGGTTTCGTAGACTTCAACAAGGCGTTCGACTCTCTAGAACATAGCTACATATGGCAAGCATTAGAGCGGCAAGGGATCCATAAAAAGTACATACGAATATTAAAAAACATTTATGGGAAAAGTACAGCTCAGATAAAACTGGAAACTATTGGTGAAGAATTTCCAATAGAAAGAGGAGTACGGCAAGGTGACCCTATCTCGCCTAAGATATTTTCAGCTGTCTTGGAGTTGATATTTACGAAATTAGAATGGGATGATTTCGGATTTAACATAAACGGAGAGAAGTTAAGTCATTTGAGGTTTGCCGACGATTTAATACTGTTCTCAGAATGCCCCAAGATCTTGGAAAAAATGCTGCAGCAATTATCAGACGAAAGCGCAAATGCAGGTCTCTCAATGAACATATCTAAAACTAAAATAATGAGTAATTCTTCACAAATAGACATTATCAAAGTAAATAACGAAAAATTGGAATACGTAAGTGAGTACATTTACCTGGGTCAATTAGTATCACCAATTGAGACAATGCAGAAAGAAATTGAAAGAAGAGTAGCTAATACCTGGAAAAAATTTTGGTCACTAAGCGAAATAATGAAGAATAAAGAGATGCCCATGTCAGAGAAACGCAAAGTCTTTAATATCTGCATTTTGCCATGCCTTACTTACGGATGCCAAACATGGGCTCTAACTGACCAACAACAAAATAAAATACAGGTATGCCAGAATGGAATAGAGAGAAGCGTAATGGGTGTAAGAAGGAGAGACAGGGTACAGTTGGAAAAGATAAAAGAAAAAACAAAATTTAAAAAAGTTCATGTTGCATGGAAAATATTGAAATGGCGTTGGACCGGACATATGTTAAGAGAAAATAAAGAAAAGTGGACAAGAATAATTACAGAATGGTACCCGAGAGGAAGTAAAAGAAGTAGGGGAAGACAGCTTAAGCGATGGGAAGACGATATCAAGAAAGTAGCAGGTCCAGAATGGATGCGGGTAGCGAGGGACAGAGTCAAGTGGAGAGCCTTGGAGGAGGCCTTTGTCGAAAGACAAGCTGGGACGAGGAAAAAATAACCAGGGGCCGAGAAAAATATATAAATAATACTGAGTGTAAATAGGTTTTAATCTCATCGTAAAATTAATAATGTAAATAGTTTAAGTAACCAGCAATAAAGGCTTATTTTATTTTTATTTTATTTTTTTACACAGCTAACAACGTTATTTAAGTAATTTTTTAATGGCATTTGTACAAAAAAAAATTACTGTGCCAAGTCCATTTTATAACTTGGTCGACTATTACTCGTAAACTTGTAAAGCCTGTTATGATTTTATTTTTGTTTATTTTTACATGGTTCATAAGCATATATTTACTATCTGTTTTACACAGCTAACAACGTTATTTAAGTATTTTTTTAATGGCATTTGTACAAAAAAAAAATACTGTGCCAAGTCCATTTTATAACTTGGTCGACTATTACTCGTAAACTTGTAAAGCCTGTTATGATTTTATTTTTGTTTATTTTTACATGGTTCATAAGCATATATTTACTATGTGTTTTACACAGCTAACAACGTTATTTATGTGTTTTTTTAATGGCATTTGTACAAAAAAAAATTACTGTGCCAAGTCCATTTTATAACTTGGTCGACTATTACTCGTAAACTTGTAAAGCCTGTTATGATTTTATTTTTGTTTATTTTTACATGGTTCATAAGCATATATTTACTCTGTTTTACACAGTTAAAAACGTTATTTAAGTAATTTTTCAATGGCATTTGTACAAAATTTGTACTGTTCCAAGTACATTTTATAAGTTGGTCGACTATTACTCGTAATCTTGTAAAGCCTACTGATCCGTGATAGTTTTCCTTTTAATTTCGTTATATTTACGACTGCCGTGATGTTTTGCACATAGCCAAGAGCAACCATTTCGCTGGCAGGGGAGGACAGGACACTTGACTCTAACATAAATTTGCAATTTAAAGCTTAATTTTTAACAAACCCATAATATTTTTCAATGGCCTATCCAACGATACCCCACACCATGGGACAGATGAGAAACAAAAAATTCATCCCCACTTTTCGTCTATGGGAGATAACCGAAAAAAAAAACATGATATTATTTTACCACTTTGTCGGAATTATTAATATGTATATCCATGCCAAATTATAGCTTTATAATACTAAGATTCTCTGAGCTAAGCTGCGGACGGATAGAGCGAAACTATAAGGGTTCCTTGTTGACTTCGGAACCCTAAAAAGGAAAACTTTGTCGACCTGAGAAGAAAAGCCACCTAAGTATAACAACACTGTTTGGTTTTGGAATGTAGCTTTAACTTTTTCTTTTACCAAGAACAAAAAAATTTATAAATACAGTTTATTTTTGGAGTCACTCAAGACGTAAAGGTACCCGAAGACTCCCATCCTTGGGTCACTACGACCTAAGTACCTTCAAAATTAAATTCTCTTTTGGCAACCCGTGGACTAGAGGGTATTGACAAAGATAAACTGAGAGCGGCGCTGTGCGTATGCTTTTGTTCCTACTGAAGACACTCGGTCCGTTCCACTATATACTCTTCAGCAATACACTGATGATAATATCTTTAGGCCAAGGCCCGGAGCAGCAGACGGCGAGGGGTATCAGCCACCTACCGCTAGTACTCGCAGTTTTCCAAGTTAGACTAGGTCTGTTATGCTCTCCTATACGCCCCATAGTTATTTGTCCATCAAAAGAAAATCTAACTCTCGCATAAAGGTGTTTTCTTTTTGAAGTTTTCCCTTTTTATGTTAAGCGCGTCAATTTTTTTTAAATACACCACTGACTTCTGTTCCTGTGTAGCGGCATCTATGCCGCCACATACGAACTAATAACCTGACGTCACACAATAGTATGCATCGCGAAAACACAGATTTTAGCGCGAATTGTACACATACAACAGTCCGACAACAAGCACAACACACCGACACCCGTCTGGTCGTAGGATTCTTCCTTTTCAATAGAGGTTACGGGACTTTACACGCTGTTCCGCAAACCTCCAATACTTACCAAGTTGGAGAACTGCCTGCAGATATTCATCTCGAGCTGCACGGGCGATAGCTTGGGCGCGCCGAGCCCCACAATGACGGCGGCGCGCTCCACGTAGTAGGCGGAGCCGATGCCGATGATGTCGCTGAGCGTGTTGCCGAGCGCGGCCGCCGCCATCGTCGTCAGCGTGATGTACGCGCTCATCGACGACTCTATCCGGTCTCCCTGCGGTACACGAAATTAGTTCGTTTATGACCACCTAAATGTAATGTCTAAATAAAAGTGCACTATCTTTGCGCTAAATTGTAATAATATCTAGGCATTACGTTAAGATGTCGCCTAGTGTTAGGGAATATAAGCATTAGACAGAGAGAGCGTAGTAATTGTCGTCCGAAATCTACTGATCCATTCTACCAGCAATCAATTGGTTTGGTAACACCCTTAGAAGAGAATTAAAGCATAGCCTTTATTAGTATTTTTGTGTAATATCAGTCATTCTTCTATGGCATGTTGGCTGTTTCATAAGACTAAGGTGATTCTAAAATATTTACTACTTTATTCAACTACTAGCTTCTGCCCGCGGCATCGACCGCGAATAGGTTACTTCTAGGCAAGCGTGCTTCACCGTCGACCACATAATCACCTACCATCAGGCGAGATAGTGGTCAAACGCGAGCCTATCGATAAATAAAAAAAAGTAGATCCAGAGATCACCCCCTACAACCTCACAAACTATACCTCTTTATAATATTAGCATAGATTTGATACTTACAGCAATGATCATGATGAAATTGTCTAAGAAGCCAAAACCAATAAATGGTATTGAATTTGCCAAAGACACTGAAAATAAAATATATAAGTGTGTGAGTAGTTGAAATAAAGTAAAAAAACAGTGAAAAACAAGTATACAATATCATAGAATTTGAAATGACAACACAAGAGAAATAAAAATGTAATAGCATTTATACTGTCCAAGTTCCCAGGACGGAAAATACAAATTCTAACAACATTAAAATGTTAATTTTTAATAATAATATGGAGTTTTAACTTTGGATTGCGCAAAAAGTCTTGTTATTTTATTCTGAAATTAGTATTATACAACTTTTCATTCATTTTGTTACTTTAGTAACTACATAGAATTATTTATAATGAATAGATATAAGATAAGATAGAGTATGTAGGTAGCCTTGCAGACAGATAACACTTACGATGAAGTAGCTCCCGCGTGGTGGGGACGGGTGCCTTGGCCGCTGTAACAGACATCAATTGTTTGTTTGTACTTATCATATCAGCAATCTTCTAATGATACGTAATGAGCTTAATTATACAGCTCAACTTCTTGTGACTTTAATAATGGTTTAGGTACTATTTTAGCTAGAACAGCTATGAAATATGAATCATATTAATTGACTAAGCCAATACCTATATTTTTAAAACAAATTTAAAGAGGATACACGTCTGATAAATTAGATGAAAAAACAAGATTGCCATTGCTAACTTGTTTTACTATTAATATTTATATTAATAGTAAAACAAGTTGAATGACAAAGAGCTTTGAGAAACAAGTTCATCTTCTTAATACAACAGTAAAGGAATGTAAAAACTGCAAATGAGTAATCTATACATATAGACAAACAGTCAATGACATCATCTTGGCAGACACAGCCAGTTTGAACTGGATTTAGTTAGTTGTTCTAAACATACTCACCATACTTTTTCTTCAGCCAGTCTTCTGGCACCTCACAATATGAGCCTGTGGGGTCAACGTCACCCAGGGTCGGCACTTTACTGGGCCTGCCCAACTTACTCCTCCATCTTCGGCCAGCTAATGTATCTGGAAATGTGTAATTGTTAGTTAAACCTATATATCAATTGATACATGATAAAGTAAATACAAGACTAAATGGCTTACCTTCAAAATCTTCTTTGATCCTCTTAGATTCATACTGTTGTAGGGCGTCCAGCATCACTTTTCTTTCTTCATCAGTCAGGTGCAGGATGAGCTCGTTTGCGTGAACTTTTGTGAGGGGACTAGTAATTTGTTGCTGTGGCGATTGTTCAAAGTCTTTTGAAGTCGGTCCAAGCCCCAAACTCCTTATTTTTACCGTTACAGGAGCTAGTAATTGGAACTGTGGATTTAATAAACTCGCACTGTGTCGCACCTGTAGTTTTGGTGAAATATCCAGGCAACCTGTGTTAAATCTATGCAGAGGTGAGGCACGAAACCTACTTATAGCCTGTGCTGCTTTCATGTTTTATCGTTTTTTATAGAAACCCAAAGAAATTAGGTAAAATACTAATAAACAAATTCTATTTCAGTAATTCGGATATACGAAACGTTCTGTTTTACTTTAACTCCTGTCATACGCCAATGTCAGAATTGAATAAAATTTATTATTCATACGTGTAAAGGAACTCTAAAACTAAAATCAGCCAGAAAATCAGCAGTTTCTGCTTGTCAAGATCATTGAAGGAATCTGATTAAAACGCATATTAAGTAAGTAATATCTGTTGCTAATATTTTTGTAACTTTGGGTGGATGTTATTTATTTTTATTGATTATTTTTATTATCTGTAGCGAATTGCGATTGTCATTGACAGCTGTTCATGAAAAGTTCACTGACGCTGACAGATTGGAAAGTTACCATACTAGTGGATTTACCCTAAAAACAGGCGACTTACTTACTTTGTTCGAGTACTTCTTTTCGTTTTTTATTCTATTCGTCAACAAATATTACATACTCTGAAATTAAAGGGAATTTTAAGTAAGGGTTTTCAAACTGTTGTTATATAACATGATAAAGAAAGAGAGAGCAGTGGTGGCTAGGGTGGCCTATTGGTAGCGGCCCCGACCCCGACGCGTCGCAGGTCGTGGATTGGATTCGAACCTAAATAGGCACTTACTTCATCATCATCATCAGTATAAATTATTACATCACCACTGCTCTAAAATCGGTGGAGGAAAATATTGTGAGGAAACCGGCATGTCCTAGAAGCAAAAATTCGCAGACATGTGACATCCACCAATCTACACTGGGCCCGCTTGGTGGCACATACTGAGGCATGTGACTGTGTCTAAAGCCGTGACAATTTAAGAAGTCGGATTTGAAAGGTATAAAAATACGTTATAAAAGTTAAGCTTGATGCTTACGAATGGTATAGTTCTCATCAAACTTCTTGGCCGCCCTAAAGTTGGCTTTCCGGTGCGCAAGGCACGGATCGGTGCTGTTTTTGTATGAGATTTACAACTGCCATTGTAGCCAACTTCAGGTTGGCCAAGAAGTTTGGCGAGAACTATAGTCGTTGTTATAGTGTAAGGGAAACATAGTAATTAATTAGTATTATGAATTTGATTTTTCGTAGACATTCACACAAAGTTATCGCGGTATGTAAAATGAGAAATGTCATCGTCCTTCTTAGTTTGTCACGAATAAATTATGGTTTTACGAGTATGCAGGTTACATGAGAATTGATCTGATCAAATTCATAAACTTGCTCTGGCAGCACTGATAATTTTGCCATCAAATATCGTGGAAATTGTTATCTACCGATTTTCTTTGATCATAGGGCCAGAGAAAATATACAATTGCCAATTATTATTAGCTAGATGTGTGTAAATTGCGCAATATTCCGATAAATTGCCGGACAAAGTTCAGTACGGCAATCCATGACATAATATCAGCGATAAAGGACGACAACAACAACAGAGGTGTTAGGTCAATGACAAACAGTTGTGTGTGTTTGTAGGCGAAAGTGTACCGCGAGAGCGTGTGAAATAGTAGATCAAATAGTACAGAGCACGATGCATGATGTTGGAGGGTCTAGTGGCATGGGTTCTGAACAACTATCTGGGGAAGTACGTGGAGAATTTGAACACGGATCAGCTGAGCGTGGCGCTCCTGTCAGGTGCGTTCCTCGGTCACCACTGGTGCTACGTAAATGTTTGCCGAGTATATATTTAGATCTTACGCTATTAAGATGACACAAGTGATTTATGAGAGGACACACTTTGATCACTTTGTCATGTTTGTGTAAATAATTAATCCTAGGGTTGCATCATGTCCACCATTATACAAACTCAAATTACATTAATACCAAATGCTTGAACAATCCTCTATGTATTTGCAATCTAATACTGAACAGCTGATTAAAATTCTAGTATTAGAATTTTAGTACAGAAAATCTTTTTAGGAATAACAGAATACTAGCAGCAATAATTTTTGTGAGCTTTATACATAATTACAGTCTAATAATATTAGTATTACCTTAAATAGTTAATTTCTCAATAAATTAACACAATACTTAGTTGTGTTGCACTGTTTATGTTTCAAATAATATGCACACTGAATTTTTCTACAAAAAAGAAAGTGAAGTTAATACTTAATTGCATAGTTCTGGTGTAATCCATGTAAATTAACTGGATTTAACATTTCCAATGCACAATAATACTTTATTATATTAACATGCTTTTGCTAATTCCTAATTAGAATCAGCTTGAAACTGTCCCACTTAAGGTAACAATCTATGAATTTATTCAGACATGTCTGGGCATTTGGCGTCTTGTCCAAACTTTGTCTGGCCTTCTAATTGTCTGGATTTTTTGTTTAGATGGCAAAATCTGCAGCCTTTTGTTCAGTTATGTCATAAAAGCTCTAAAACATTGATTTATATACTACTAAAAAAACAAGTGGTGTGTTTTGACTAGTGTCTTTGTGAAATCGCAATTGGTCTCTAATCACATTTGCCTGTTTTCATTTCGTAGCTAAAATGACAATATTTTTTTTTAAATCCTCCTTTTTGTCACGACTTCCCAAATGGTAACTCTAGTCCCACTGCAATGCCATGATAACTTTCATTGATTTCCTAGTATTTTCTTAAAGCCATATTTTTTGCTTTAAAAAAGTACTAGAAATTCAACATCACAACATCACTTCTGTAGGTGCTATGGCAATAATATAGATGTTAAGTAACTTATGTATTTTATGATAAGAGCATTTATCGTATTGAGGAATCCTGTAATGATAGTAGATATATAGATATAATAAAAAAGAAAAATTGCAAGTTCTTAAAATAATAATGCCCAACAGGGAAAGTGGAGCTAGAGAATCTCCCCCTGAAGAAAGATGCTCTCCGACACCTGGGTCTTCCAGTGGAGATCAAGTCAGGCTTCATCGGGAAAGTCCAACTCCAAGTACCAGTGCGGCAGATCCGTTCAGCCCCCTGGCTGATAGCCATCGAGAAGCTCTACTTAGTCGCGGCACCGGTCAATTTGGATGAGGTTTGTTAAGTACTAGCAAATAAGGAATAAGAAAAACTTGCTGTCCGAGAATTACTTCAGGTATCTAGATAAAAGTAATCCAGGTAGTGCTTCATCTGTGTACTAAATTCTATCTATAAAAGTTATGTTGTTCATTCATACATAATTGATCAATTTTAAACATCCACTCCCACAATCAACATATTATTGAAATTATCTCTGAATGTTAAACATCCTTAATGTTGTGAAATCAACTCCTTGAATATCACAAAGTGCCAGTAAAGTTAGTCATAGTAAAGTTACAGCAGTCTAGTATCACTCAGTGTATGTAAGGCTACTTAAACCTAATCTATATACCTTATCAGTTTAATCTGTAGGATTATACATCATTATATAATATTATGTTATATAGATGTTAATAAAATCAAATTGTGTGATTTGGCACATACACACTTATTTGTCTTCAGACACAATTTTTGTAGCTATTTAGAGGCGAATTGCTTATCTGTTTGAGTAGGGTCAGTTACGGATATTTTGTATAACAAAAAACACAACAATACAATTTAATAGATACCAAGGAAAAATCTTGAAATCCATCATTTTGCTAGACAAGCAATAATACTTTAAACCCATATCTAATCTCTGCCAAAGATTTGTTATTTTTGCACTTTGGTCTTGAAGGTGAACTTAAATCGAAAAAAGAAAACACTGTTGTAATAAAAATATGCTACAAACTACCACTCATGAGTCATTGCCAATTTTACGGGTCTTTAAGATATTAATGAATTGTATACTATACCATCTGTAAATGGTGGCATAAAAAAATATGATCTGCATAAGTGTTATACTGTGTTTTGTTCAGTTTCTTTATAAGTACAGGTGGACTTTCTGCCCCTACTTATTTGTTTGTTGTGTTGTGTGACATAATAGATAAGAGATAACCGAGACATAAGTAGTGCTTGTATCATGTATGATTTAATAGATTGCCTGGCACTTATCTCAAAAGTATGTGGGATAGGATAGGATAGATGGACCCCATTCCTGCACTTAGACTCCCATTTGGTCCATTGTGCGTGCAGTCCTCCTCTCTGTGAGAGGGAATGGGCCGTAACCTACCACGCGGGCCCAGTGCGGGTTGGCGGATGTCACACTCTTCGGTTCTAAGACAATTCGGTTTCCTTGCGATGTTTTCCTTCACCGTCTTAAGAGCAGTGGAAATAATTTACACAAAGTAAAGCGCGATCTACAAATGGTAAGTCGCGGCCGTTACCACTGGGCCACCACTGCTCTCCTCAAAAGTATATTTCCTTATTAAAATAATGACAAGCTAAAGCTGATTAGAAAAATAACCCAGAAACTGACTTTATCTCTATGGGATTAAGGAAAAACGCCGTGTAGATAATCATGACCTACATACATAAACTCACGCCTTTTTCCCATGGGAAAAGGCGTGGGAAGGTAGAAACTACAGAACGCCACCTGCTACGATCTACTTCATGACTAGTTTGTGATAAAATTTTAATGATGAATAAGCACTTCTGGCGGGTTCTTGAACCACGTAAGTTTAACCGTTGGCTGCATCAACCTGTAATGGCGATGGTTTTTCAAAGATAAGTGTAATTGTATCACCTTTATCATCATTGATTTGCCTAATCGTACACATGCGGCAATTAGAATTGATGCGTACGCATCTTCATACAAAATAGCTGTTATCAGGCCGTAGAAGACTTTCAGTGTGGTTCATGCCTTATAAGGACACCACAAAACAAAATATAAAGAGAAAGTGTCTCTCGTAAAGACTTCCTCAATAAACTACATAACATGATGAGAATACTTAATGACGTTCTATTTGTAGAACAACAACAACAACTGCCGTAGCCACCGTTTTTCTAACAATGCTGATCGTAATGTTCACAGGCTCATTTTGTGTAAATGTATACCGGAAGATTTTTTTTGTGATTTGGATCGCAAAGTTGGATGGCCCGATGGCCGTTGCACTGAGTAACAAGTCATATTATGTGTGTGAGAGAGAGCTATACATATTATGCTGGAATGCCCCAAGTGCCCATACACTTGCACTTTAAAGGATCTTAGGAACGCCACTGACGCTGCAATTAACGTAGCCACTTACTGGATCCAAAATATTTAAAGAGTTTTCCATCGACTCGAAAAGAAGTAGACGAAGAATAGTTGGCTGGTCGGGGATGAGAATGCGACTAAAACATCCATATTTTTTTTCAGTGGGACTGTTCCGTGGAAGCGTCGATAGCGCACGAGCGCAAGACGGCGCTTCTAGACGCCCTAGAGGCGCAATGGAGGGCGGAGCACGAGGCGGCCGACGCCGGCTACTATGCCACATCATATTCTTCGTGGCTCAGCTACGGCACCGGGCTGTTGGCGAACATCGTCGAGAACTTACAAGTAAATACAACACAAATAATACAGATTTCCCTGAAAAAGTGTGCGCTTCGGCAATCATCTTCTGTCTTCGAAAATACGAACACCAAATAGATGTTACATCAGATGTGTCATGTAATATAACAAATTATGAGTAGAGAAAACTTTCTACAAAAACTGAATAAGAAGTTGGGGAAGTGGGGTTACCCATCAGCGAGACGTTCGAAATATTTCAGAAACACGATGGTTTCCGAAATGCAGTACAATCTTGAATCTTTCTCCCCAGTTGAAATTGAACGACGTACACATCCGGTACGAGGACGCAGTGACGTGCGCGCGACCTTTCGCGTGCGGATTGACCGCGGAGTCCCTGTGCGCGGAGTCGTGCGACAGCGAGTGGCGCCGGGGGTTTACGCTGCTGGCCGACCCCGACGGGTGCAGCTTCAAGCTGCTCGAGCTGCAGAACCTCGCCGTCTACTGGGATCCTATGCCCGTCCCCGCTGGCATGTTCGCGAGCTGTACAATAACAGAGCTAACCGTGAGTTTTATTTAGTCTAAAATGCTTGTTTTCTTTATTGTACAGGTTCGTAAGAACGTTTTGGTTCCCTTTCAGACTCGAATGTCCGAAACGTGGCGCCAGCCGCACCGCTACCTGGTGCACCCGGCATCAGCGCGCGCACGCTTGCGGCGCGAGCGCACCGAGCAGCCTCTGCGCTCGCGCACGCGCCCGCGCCTCGCCGCGCATCTTACGCTCGACACAGTCACGCTCGACCTCACTTCCGTGAGTACACACTAGCTTATCATTTATGTGTCTTTAGAAACACAACTATAATACCTAGAGATGAAGTTCAGTTTACGCTACAACCTCAATTTTTTTTTCCATTACCTTGTCTATTATGTAACACATTGCCTAAGAAATTCGTTTCGAAATATGAACATTTAGACGCAAGTTTAAAAAAATGAAATAAAAAAAAACAACATTTACGAAATTACTTTTTTATGAAGTTTTGAAATCATTATGTAACTGGCAGAATGATACTGAACCTGTTAACCCCTCGAAAAAGCACGCGTTGATTGTGTGTATATTGTCTGTGGTTTTTAGTTTTTAGTCGCATGTAGCTTTCGACGTTCGCCTTCGGCTCATGTCGAAATTGGCTACATCGCTCGTGTTAAAATCTCTTTTTATGCTCGACACGAAATGTACTATTATGATCTTTCGGTAGTACTAGTGATTCCGAAATCAAGTTGGGTGTATTCGTGTGTTTCAGTGGCAGTACAACTCGGCGGTGTGCTGCGCGGCGGGGCTGGAGCGGCTCGCACGCGTGCGCGAGTTCCGCGCGCGCCGCCCGGCCGCGCCCGTGCGGGGCCACGCGCGCGACTGGTGGCTGTACGCGCTGTCCTGCCACGTGCCCGAGCATCGCTGTGAGTTATGCGCCCTCTACCTTCAAAATAGGAAACTTGATACTAGTTTTTACCTGCACACTTGCTCCCAAGTTCACTCCTACAGGAATCTTGCAACTTGTATTAGATAACAAGAAGCCTATTCACTTCCTGGCTTCTACAGCCTGCTTAATTGTTTTAAGGTATAGGGTTTTTTATTGTTTTATTATAGACTAGCTGTTCCCCGCGGCTTCGCGCCCGTGGACCACCTCACCGGACCCGTTTTCGGGTTTAAAAAATAGCCTATATCACACAGGAATAATATAGTTTTCTAATGGTGAAAGAATTTTTTAAATCGGTCCAGTAGTTTCTGAGCCTATTCGGTACAAACAAACAAAAAAATCTTTCCTCTTTATAATATTAGTATAGATAGGCTCCCGCTTGACCACATAACATAATGATTTCGACACATAACCATTTTAACAATGTAGCTAATAAAAAAGGAAAAATGTCGACAAGAAATTCCATTGCTGGGGGCTCCAGAATCAACATGTTTTGTCGATGTCCTTTCCACCCTGTATGTGGTGCAACCTGTTCAGGGACCGAGCCGCCGCCCACATGGGAGTCGTGCCAGGCGCGCGCGCGGGCGCTGGTGGCGTACGTGGACGCGTGCCTGCTGACGCTCAGCAACCCGGCCGCCACGCTGGCCGCCGAGCGCAAGGCCGCCAAGGACGAGTTCGAGTGGCGGACGCCGCTGCATCTCTTGAAGGCACTTAGGGAGGTACGAATAAACAAAGGTGTGAAAAATTTTACTCTAAGAAATTTAAGAAGTTGTGTCATATAATATTTGTATGTTTGTAAACGCACCCACGAACCCACGATACAGGAGAAATGCCTAGTGGGGGGGCAAAGTAAGTAAAAAAAAAAAAAAAAAAAAAAACTTAATAAAAATTAAAAAAAGAGTCATTTGTTCCAAATATATGCAATTATTTGCATTACGCGTAAATTTTTAATGTGCAAACCATACCGACCGCCTGTTCTCGTTACTGAGGTGGTCAACAACCCGCTTGCCGCGCAGAGAGCGCAAACGTAGGTAATAACGATACGTAGGCACAATGCGCAAATAACATTTCAATCTTTCGATAGTATTTACAATGTACAGTGAAACTTGGTTAAGTGGGACCTGGATAAGTGAGAAACCTCCATAACTGGAACTCATGCTGAGGTCCCAACACTTTGGCACTGAATTACCCCTGTTAGTGGGACGAAGCAAACCTCTATACCTGGGATTCGTTCTTTCGATTTATCATCATAGTGACCTCTATAACTGAGACAGTGAGTGAATTTTATATGCATAAATCTCTGTAACTGAGATAACATTGTTTTGTTTGTTTACTTATTCTACCCGCAAATTCCGCACTTAGCTACGTAAGTAATTTTGAGCCTCAATGACCTCCAGTTTTAGTTTCGCTTTACTCAAA
Organism: Orthosia incerta; assembly: GCA_948252205.1. NCBI lineage: Eukaryota > Metazoa > Arthropoda > Insecta > Lepidoptera > Noctuidae > Orthosia > Orthosia incerta. The sequence continues at coordinate 31,239,630 of OX411751.1, forward strand.
GTCAAAGTCAAAGCACTTTATTTCAAGTAGGCCAGTTACAGGCACTTTTGAATTGTCAAAAGACAAAATAAAATGTTACAAAATTATGGTGCTACAGTCCCAGTCACAAGACATAATAACTGTGAAAGTACCGTAGATGCCCATTCCAAGGCGTAGATCTCTATGGAGAAGAACGGGCAAGAAACTCCATGGACACTCTTTTTCAATTAGGTAATTATTACAAATCATTTGTTACATCATTCATGTTGAGATTACACATTATGTGAGAACGATGTAGAAAGTTAAAAGTGTCCATAGTAAATATAAAAAGACAATTCAGAATTAAAATTAGAATCAATTAAAATAAACCATCGTAGCTAAGAGATGACCAGTCCCAACCGACAGCGCCCGTTCACGAACATGACACATGTATCAGCACCATTCAGCTCAACCATTTTGAAGGGAGCTAAATGATCCGACACACGCGCCACCATCGGCGAGACATTTGAGTGGGCATGACATACTCTCAACCACCGGAGTCATTCAAGTCAATAGAAGACGTAGGTATCTAGACAATGATAGCTCTGAAGTACATGGTACTCACACAATGCTGGCTATGCTGCTATATAATACTAGAAAGATTAACTCTATATAATGCAAAGATAGTAGCAATCTTCATCAGCTCCGACAATAACAGTAAACGATACCTACGACAGTCTTACCAAAAAATAAAATGTAAAAAATACACATAAAAACGAAATTAAAAAATAATAATATTTAACCTGACAGCAAGCTAATTTTGGTAAAAGAACACGAACATTGTCTTGAGTTCAACACAGCGACCAACTATGCTTATCATCTAAATAATCATTAATAGAATAGTATGCCTTAGAACAGAGATTAGCTTTTACCTTTGCTTTAAATGCGTTAAATGGCAAATCTAGAAAAGAAGACGGTAACTTGTTGTAAAAAGTTATACCAACCCCAAAGAATGAACTATGCACCTTATGAAGTCGATGAAAGGGAGCTCGTAATTTGTCCTTATTTCTGGTGTTAAAGTTGTGAATATCACTATTGTTACTGTACAAATGAATGTTCTGCCTAATATATAAAATGTTGGCGAATATGTACTGTGAAGCCGCTGTGAGAATACCAATCTCTTTAAAAAAATCTCTTAGAGAAACACGCGCACCTAATTGGTAAATGGCACGAACAGCTCGTTTTTGAAGCACAAATATATTTTGAATATCAGCGGCTCTGCCCCACAGTAGAATACCGTAGGACATGATACTGTGAAAATAACTAAAGTAGACCAACCTTGCTGTATCAACGTCAGTGTATTGTCTAACCTTTCTGACGGCGTAGGCGGCCGAGCTAAGCCTACCCGCTAGGCTTGATATATGTGGCCCCCATTGAATTTTTGAGTCTACTGTTATACCCAGAAACACAGCTGAATCAACAGTTTCGAGCTTCTCATTGCCGAGCACAATGTTGGGACCCAGATTTCTAACATTGGGCAAAGCGAACTTTATGCATTTAGTCTTCTTGGCATTAAGAACAAGATTATTTGTTGTGAACCAATCTGTGACCATTGATAGTGCGTTATTCACGTCATCAAAAACTTGTCTATTCCTATCTACTTTAAAGATCAGAGAAGTATCATCTGCAAACAGTACAACGTCGCAAATATCCTTTAAATAGAATGGCAGATCGTTAATATAAACCAGGAATAAAAACGGACCCAGTATTGAGCCTTGAGGTACACCCAGCTCAACAGGTAACCTGGAAGATTTAGCGCCATTAACGTCTACGCATTGGTATCTATTAAGTAAATATGACTCAATTACATTTAGGGCTTCGTTTTGAACACCGTAATGACGTAGTTTACGCAAAAGCGTATCATGGTGAACGCAATCGAAGGCTTTAGAAAGATCGCAGAAAACACCAATTGCATTTCGCGACTTCTCCCATGCGTCAAATATGTGTTTCAACAAAGCAACACCCGCATCTGTAGTCGAGCGACCCTTCGTAAACCCATATTGGTCATTGTGAAGGAGGCTATGTAAGTTAAAATGTCTGAGTAACTTAAGGAGCAAGTCGTCGTTGTAGGTATGCTCGTAAAAAACTCATTAAACGCCTCAGCTACGTCAGCTGGTTTATTAACTAATTTGTTATCAACCATGATCTCGAGTTGATTTTCTTTTTTAACCGATTTACCCGTTTCGTTGTTTATGATTTTCCAAGTGGCTTTTACTTTGTTATTAGAATTTTTAATAGTCTCACTTAGAAATTTTGATTTTGCAACACGACAAATCTTTTTAAATAATTTTGAATAATTTTCAACATATTCTAAAAAAATGTTATCAAACTTGTACTGTCTCAGACCATACAACTCATACAATCTCGCTCGGCTTTTATAAATGCCTGGTGTAGCCCATTGGTTGAAACCAGCGGAAGTCCCAGTAATGTTGATAGTTTTAGTTTTAAAAACGGATTTGTACATTTGCACAACATCAAAAAGGGCCTCGTACATTTCATTTGGGTTCTCGTACTCTATTATTGACGGTATAACTTTAAGAGCTATATTATTTTTAAACTTACTGCAACGACTAACAGTATAAGGCCTGCATTCTACTTTGCGCGGCTTTTTACTTAATGGCATAGGGAAGCTAGCCATTAATCCACAGTGATCTGATGATAAATCACTTAACACCAATTTATTGTCGGCATCAAAATCACAAAATATATTATCAAGGCAAGTCGACGAAGACGCCGTGATCCTAGTTGGTTCGAAAAACAAATTAACTAAATTAAAAGATTTAAATAAGTTCAGAAGCCTAGTACTTAGTGGAGTAACATCTAAAATATTAACATTAAAATCTCCACATAAAATTATATTTTTACTACTGCATTTAATCTTATTAAGTGCATCCTCCATTGCAGATTCGAAACTAGTAAAGTCCCCTGAAGGGGGTCTGTAGACACAAATTATTATGTACCGCTCAAGTTCAACACAAGACAACTCGATAGTGCGCTCAATGGAAAGATTAACTAGGTCTAACCGTTGTTTACATTTTAACTTGTTTGAAACAAGAATTAAAGATCCACCGCGAATAGCAGTTTTTCTCACAAATGCACTCTGTACAGAAAATAAATCATCATTGATAAACACTACTTCATGCTCTTTCAACCAATGTTCAGTTAAACATAACACATGAACATCATAATTCTCCATAAACAAGCTTAACTCTAATTCCTTGCCGGACAAACCCTGCATATTTTGATGTACAACATTCAACATATGCGACTCACCCGTTGTCGAACCTAACAGTTTAAACTACTAGGTGTGTGTATAGCAATGTTAGTATCACTACCAACAGAATCAAAAGTGATATTAGTATCTATACTAATAGTATCAATAGAGATGTTAGTGTCACCACTAACAGTAAACGTAGGTACAGTATAAGTACCGGTGTAAACGTGTAAAGTATATGCTAAAAGATTAGCAATCCGTCTCCTACAACTAGCTGGCAAAAACATGGAACAATCAGTGAGTCTGTAATCTGTAATAAAACTATTACAATCAAAATATATAATCGCGTCCCTGTGATGACAAGTCCTGTTATACATCAGAAGATTCAGATTATAAATATGCCTATTTTGCTCATCCGACAAACAATCAGAGTAAGGCAAAGCAGAAAAAATAAATTTACAATTATAAGACTCATAGAGCTTTAGCATTAAATTAAAACATGCAACTAAATCCTTTTTTCTTACAGCTAAGCTATTCCCAAATAACAATATTACAGTTGAATTGGGATTTATTTTAGTCAATTTAAGACTATTAATTAACTGGCTAAAACTGGCACCGGGTAAACAATGATTTACAATATACTGTTGAGAACACTGACTATCATTACTATCATACGGATGTTTATTTGAAAAATGTCAAAACGAAAGCTACAATATTTATCAGTACGTGATGGATTATTAACTTCAGTTTTAAGTTAATATCACATTTAAGTTATCGTTTATCGTTTTAAGTTGCGTCACCGGGGCGGCGCCGGCGCCGGGCAGAGCGCGGGAGGCGCGGTCACGTCTCATATTTCGCACGCACTGTACTCGCGATTAATGTAGATAAACAGAATTATTGATACAAGCGAGAGCGCGAAAGTTATGAAATGAGACAGAGCTACAGACCCTTTCTTGCGCGACGCTATTTGCTCGACTAACGATTGTGGGCTTGTGGGTACTCACTGAGTGAGTTGCCGCGCCGCTCGGTACGCAAGCATCGAATGCACCGCGGATACCGGCGCATCGCCAGTGTACGGTTAGCATAACTTATTACCCGGCTGCAAGGAAAGGGTTATGTTTTTCACGCGTATCTTGTATGTTTGTATCTATGTAATATTCTTTATTACCTCGTATCTTTCAAACCACTTAACGGGTTTTTATAATTAATACATCGTTAGATAGGTCTTGGCCACCCAAGTGCTCTTAGTTAAGTGCCTTTAAAAAAAGGAACATAGCGGATTTTAGGCGCTATATTGTGGAGGCTACAATTTTTTTTTTGTCGAAACCCATCAAGTGGGGTATCAAAATGAAGGGTTTTAGAGGTGATTACAAAAATATAAACCACTTATATGTTTAAAACTCATTCGAAAAAAATAAATAATAACTAAAAAGTTAATAAAATCAAAAAACCTTACTGAAAACAAAGTTAATAAAATAAAAAAATCCGATTGCAAAGATGTAAACAAGAAGAAAATCATGCTCTGCAGTCGGAGGATATTTATAGTTTTGGTCAGCCAGCTCACGAATGTGTATCCTCCGACTGCACAGCACGATTTTCTTCTTGTTTACATCTTTGCAGTCGGGTTTTTTTATTTTATTAACTTTTTTTTTGTGAAGCATTAAATATTTAGAAATTAAAGGATGAAAGTGTTTTTTTGTTTGTAATCGTTTTGTTTATAGAAACCGACCATCCTAACGGAATTCTTAGAGTTAATTTAATAACACCTTACCTACATAATCTCGAGAAAGGAATGGAGGGAGACTTTTGCTCAGGAGAAGTATAGAATAGGCTAGCAAAATAAAGGTAATTAAATCGAAGTGTACATACAAATAAGGCGTATAGTATCGACAAGTTTAATTTATCACCTTTCTTAACCGATTAGGTCTTTTGTAATGTAACACTCGTTTGTAACCCTTAAGTAAATATGGTTTCTATATCTTTATTAAATGAATCATCATTCAATTCACAGATAGCAATGCGAAAAGTGCCAAAATCGACTCCTGTATCCACTCCCGACAAACCGGCAAGCTCAGGTCGCAGCATGTTGGTGCATTGGTTCCCGCAGTGGTGGGGCTGGTATGGGGCGGCTTCACAGGACCCACCGCCCGTCCCCATCCCGCCCGCCCCAGCGCCCGCCCCTGCGCCCGCGCCGCACGCCCCCGCTGACTTGGAGGAAGAGATCCTCGACGTGATAGCTGACTCCTTAGATAATAATACTATGTTGAAGAGAGATACGGTGTTTGGGAAGTTCGAGTTCATTCTGAATAAAGGCTCATTGAATCTGTGTACGGAAAATGAAGCTGATGAAAATAAGTAAGTACTTCTTCCACATATAATGGCACATGAGTCGGGCATCCCGTCGACCCTAAGGAATCGGAGCAAAATTTTCCCAATAGTTTTTGCAAAAATTTGCCCGACTGAGGACCAAGAAGGTTTAATTTTTCACGGTATGTTATGCTTATACTGTGTCTGTTTGTCCATCAGGCCCTTGCAGTCAGACAGCACGCCAGACAGACAGAGCGCCAGTGGCGTAGAGCTGCAGTTCTCGTGCGTGCGCGTGGGCATCGAGTCGCGGCCGCGCGCGGCGTCGCACGCGCTGCACGTGTCGCTGGGCTCCGTGTGCCTGCGCGAGCGCATCACGCCCAACACGCTCTTCCCCATACTCATCGCGCCGCAGGTAACCTACCACTATGATAACACCTCAAAACTTATTATAAGGCTTCGCCACCCCCTTCTTAGTAAACGTCCCGGCCATCTTAGCCACCTCCAGCCCTCCTTAGCCTCTCCTCGCCATTTTTTAGCCACCACCCTGCCCTTTTTAGTCACCGTCCCGCCTGTCTTAGCCGTCACTCAACTGGTTTCGTGGCCTAAAAGAGTATTGCGGCGGAAAAGTTCTAAGACTCGGTACTTAATTGTTCCAGGGTGTGATCCGCGAAGGTCTAAGCGCACTGAGTGCGTCAGGCGCTGCCATGTCGTGGTGCCGCTCTCACTCGCAGTCAGGCACCAACGCTGCGACGACGCAGGAGCCGCTGTTCCAGCTCACGTACGAGAAGAAGCCCTTCGGCATCAATTGTGACTACAAGTAAGTGTGAGCCAGGGGAGCTGGTACCATACAATTCCATTGTTATCGGCTTTACATTGAAGCCTCAACCAGAGCACGGGCTCCCAACACGACGAAAGAAAATTGTGTTCAAATAAATTTCGCTAGATGGCGCGATATGCATCGATTTGTTATTATTTGTTTAAAGATTTTCTAGATTTGATTATAAAAAATATTGGGCTCTTAATTCACACTTTAAAGATTATTTCAACGAATCATTTAATTAATATCCATTCTAATAGATGGCTATGTAATTTTCGAGGCTTTACCACTCGATTTTTTAAATTTGTATTTGTACAATGAAACTGTAAAATTGTAAAAAATACTATAAAACAATTCGTCAGTGTATTTAAGGTTACACTAGTCGACGGCTCGAACTATTTTGTGCGCGGGGTTAAAATGCCTGCTTTCTCATCCGACAACTTGTGCGAAAGAGATTGATTCTGTGATGAGCAGTAAGAAGCTAGTTCGCGTACGAATTAGCAAGTTTGTAGCGAAATGGATGATGATTTAGGACGAAAACGAGCGCGCGAAATTTTGTAAACAGACCTTTGGCAGTCTAGATACAATGAAAAAACGACTAAATGTATATTTTCAAAATAAAATTATTTGCATTGTTGAACTACTAATCTATCCCTGAATGGAGGCCGTTTTGCAATTTTCCTTCTTCTTATGGTACTTATTGCCGCCCAAAGATGCGTTAAAATTAGTGTTGAAACATGGAACTTTCGACGCTCATAACTTTCATATATTTTTCTTTTTTACTTTTTTGTTTCCATACAGGGCTAGATAATGATGAGACATATTGATATAATTTTTTATTTTGAACGTACATCGTCAAACAGGGGAGTAATCCCTAGACTACGTTTGTATGGAAGAATTATCGAATAGTGTAACCTTAAAGAAAAAATATCCACAAACTGAGTAAAGCCTTTTAAATAAATAAAAAAACGATAATTTGTACATCGGCACCGTTTCTGTCTATGAGATGAGGCATCTGTATGCTGTACTGTGATTTTTAAATTCGTAGACTAAACTGACAGACAGCTGCCAATGACCTTATTTTTTTTAATGTTGCAAGCGCGGAGCATAGTGTTGTAGGTAAGGCTCAATCATAAGTGATTCATCGAATCGATGTGACATGACTCCTCAATTTATTTTTGCTAATGAATATAAACGTAATATATTTAAAAATAACAGTAGTCATACACATACTACATGAACTTTTATTGTGTTAAATATGAAATCAACAATAAAATAAATGCGATCGACAAAATGAAGTCTGACATAAATGAGTAGAAACTAAATAAGGGCCGCTAGTTTCTAAACAAATTTTATTTTTTGCCGTGAAATAGTCATTTTCGAACTACTTCGATTTTCGATTAACTTTCGATCACGCAGTATAGTTAGGGTACGACACTATTTTTATGTAACGATAAAGTGACAACCCCCAAATGTCAGTTAAGTCTAGGAAATTAAAAATCACATTATAGTATTTTATTGACTGTGATCAGAGAATGTTATTGCCAAATAATATACATTATATAGTATATTATTTATTTATTAAACACACTTCAACTCTTTAATGAAATTTTAAAAACAGTTTTCCACTACCACGAGGTCCCAGCGCTATGAAAAAAATATAGTTCATATGAATATCATTAGATTGCGCGACATGCACCGATTTCTTATTGAATTGTGTGTAAAATTAACATTTTCTGGAATTGAATATTAAATTGTATGTTATTGTGTAATCAACTCTCCCAATCACAAAATTATGGAATGTTGGGCTCTTAATTGACATCCCAAAGATTATTTGAACGGATCATTTAAAATTGATGCCAATAGATGGCGCGGTTTTAAATTTCTGAGGCATGTTCTATGTTATGGGGTTTGGTTTCCGCACTTAGTCCTTCAGGTGGACCATTGTGCGTGGGCGTTTCTGAGGCATTCCACACGATTGTTTAAATTTGTATTGTAACACATTTTAGTGCAATGAAACTGTAAAAAACATGCAAAAAAATACTATAAAACAAATCATCAATTAAATTTATGGAAAAAATATTAACGAACCGAGTAAACCCTGTTTCTTGCAAGCCGCTGCACCATACCTGTATGTAAATTACATATTGCTACAAGCTTGTTATTTATATCACACATATCATGCACTGAGAAATAAGTGATTTTCTACGTAATAATCTTTGAAATCGTATTGAAGAGTCCAATATTCCTGAATTTTATGCTTAGGAGAGTTAATTAAACAAGAACTTATTTTTTATATGATCGTCTCTAGAAAATCTTAATATTTCACAAAACTCAATAACAAATCAAAGCTTATCCCGCGATCTAGTGCAATTTATTTGCGCCAATTTTTTATTATTCGCTTTGGGTGCCCGTGCCCCGGGCTAAGATAAGTACGACACGTCTGACGGACTATTGCGTCTCCGTAAGGAAAAACAGCGCTGGTTTCTCAGCCTCCAGGTGGTAGTGGACTGTAGAGAGATTTGAGTGTAGACCTCTAATGTTGGTGAGGTGCACTTTGTGGGGGAGGGGGTGCAGCCGCTGTTTAAATCCTGTATTCTTTTTCTTTTGTATTATCATTTTAGAAGAGTGAATGGAGTCCTCTCCGACTAGGAAGTGAGACGAGGTTCCACGCTGCTAACCTTCAGACACGCACTGAATGGACAGCATCATTGGCGCACTAGTCCGGAGACTGCGGGGACGCCCGAGCCCCCCCCCCGGGATGTCCATCGGGCCCTCCCCATCTGGTCGCCAACCAGCACGATGGTGCATTCCGGGAATTTTCGACAGTTGGCGGGGCAGCCTTTCATGTGTGGCTAGCACACTACCCCAACCCCAACTACCTGCGGTCGGCCAGCGCCGTGCGAGGGCCCACCGTGCAACGGATCCCGCTAACCTTCGCGATTAATCTCCCGATACGATATAAAAGCGCGTGTCAGGCTGGTCTACCTGCAGTGGAACAGCTATCTCGACCCAACTCCTGTAGTTGGCTACACCGAGCATCGTAACAGGAACACGGCTTGGCCCCTTTGCGGTACGTCTTAGTCACAAGCCTTCGGTCGAAACCTACCACCAGTTAATGTCACCTGATTTGCACCACCGGGGGACCACGTGTAGGAAATCAATGGATGCACTCCTACGTTCGTGGGCGACTCGGCCCCCAAAACAACTGACATAATTCTACATAAAACATGGTGGACGCCCAAAGATAGCGGATCAATTATATTTTATGCACCTATAGGGTATCAAATAGAAGGGTTTGCTGAGAAAGTATTAATAATTTATTTTAAGGGTTATTTCATTTGTTATGTTTTTCTCAGGTTATGGGTGAAGTCAGCGTCCCTGGAAGTTGTGTACAACGCAGAAGCTGCGCGCTGGGCCCAGCAGTGGGTGTGTGCGCCGTGGTCGCATGCCTACGCGCACGTGCGCGACACAACACGCGCGCGCCTGCGCACGCAGTGGGAGCATATGATGCATGCGCACACGCATCCCGTACGTATTTACTCTATCATTTAGTGTAGATTTTAAGTATTACAAATCTTAGATTTTGTCCAGAAAGGGCGATTACGCGGTTTAAATAGTGCGATATCATACGCGTGTTATAGAGCGAATTTAAATAACGCGCGTAAATAGCGTTCACTTTGCCAGACTGTCGTGTTGCGTGCGAGTCGAGATGCTAGAGGCGCCAGCAGGTGCTGCGTCAGTAATACTGACTCAGTATACGCGCGAAGTTTAGAGCTAGTGCACGTTATCTCTGTGCCAAACATCCAGATCAGTCCAGCCGTTTGAGCGTGAATAAATAATAAACAAACAAACACACGTGTACACGATGACACTAATATTAGTGTGATCTTGCAAAAACAAAATGATGGCGATCATTGCAATAATTGTTAAGAGTTTTTGATGTTATTTTTTTAAGTGAAAAGTAAATAAGTGCATTTGGCAAACAGCGAGATTGTATAGGAACTACACTAGGTAATGCCGACTTTTATGACATAAAGCGTTTGATCAAAATAAAAATCAAATAGTTTATTTAAAAAAAAAACTTAGAGGTACTTAGAGGTCAAACAAAAACACCGGCCAAGTGACTACACCGACACTCTTTTCCATCAGTTTTAATTACAAGTCTTTGGTTACATAATTCTTTTTGAAAAACTACATATATGTGAGAACGATGTAAAAAGACGTGCACGTCTGTTACTCTGGACGCTATTACGTCTAGAGTAACAAACAATTAAAAAAAATACAATAACAGGCCGAGGCAGCTAAGTTAAGACCAATCCCAACTGATGGCGCCCGTTCACGAAAATGACGCATGGATCGGCACCACTCAGCTCAACCATCATGAAGGGAACTGAATGATCCAACACATGAGCCACCATCAGAGAGAAATTAAAGAGAGCATGACACACTCAACTGCCAGGGCACAGAGAAGTCAACGAACGACACATAGGTACGGACGGTGAATGGTAGATTTACAGTTGGAACATAGTACTCACACATGTGCTGTGCAGTTATATAATACTAAAAGAAATTGAGTGTATTCGTACAATACAAATGTATTCGTACAGTCTTCAGTAGGTCCAACAATACTTCAAAACTTTTCTCCCAATCACTAATTGATCTTGCGCCCTAGTGGCTGTGGAGCAGAACCAGCAATGAGCCAAATATGTTTGCCTGCATAGTGTGCGTTTTATTTAGCCAGCCTGAAACCTGTTTGAATTAATTGGTCCCTATTTCTAGTAACATAATTATGTCCGTCGCCGTTTTTACTAAAAAAAAGAAAATTATTTCTAACGTACATGATGTTTTCATAAATATATTGATAAGGTACCGTCATGATGTTAATGTCCTTAAACATTTCCTTCAGAAGATCGCGAGGTGATTGCTGATTGCTGTTTCTTACGGAACAAGCCTGCCGGGCGGCTGTTGTTATTTAACCACGAGCTCTTCACTCAGTGTATTATGAAATCTTTTGCCAGGGCGATCGTAGCACATGGCAAGTGGAACTCGACATCTCAGCGCCCCAGATCCTGTTCGTGGAGCAGCTGTGCTCGCGGGACTCGGCCGTGCTCGTCGTCGACTTCGGAAGACTTCGGCTCGCCAATGCCAACCTGGCGGACAATGCGCCGCATACGCCACCTGCTGACGATGAAGGTGAGACGAAATGTGATTCATTTATGGTGGTGTTAAAATTTATAAGAACAATCTAGGGAAAAGAACCGTGTAATAATAAGTTGGTTTTGTTTATTTCATTCACTTCTATCTATCCTGTTCGTTGTGGATTCTTGTATCTGTTGCTTAGATTACTTTTCTTTGTTTCTTATTTATTTTTATTTGTTTATTTTTTTGTGTAGAGATGTTCATGACCCCCTGCTCCACGCCGCCGGGCAGCCTGCTGTCGCCGAGCTCGCCGCCCGAGCCGCCGCCGCAGCAGCAGCCCGCGCAGCCCGCGCTGGACGCCGCCAACCTGCACAACCGGCTGTACGACAGGTATGTTCAGACCCCGTGCTCCACGCCCCCGGTCAGCATACAGGTAGGTTTGTAAATGTTCCCTCCACCAGTTTTATAGGACTTAATCAATGTGTTCCCCACCATTTTTACAACACACTTTGTGTTCCTTCATACGTCAACGTCTGACTAAAATCTAAATATACTGTACAGGTACAAGATAGAGCTAAGCGACCTTCAGATCCTGGTGGGTCGCGCAAGAGACAACTGGAAGTACGCGCACACCAAGAGTACGTCCTCGCTACACCTGCTGGACAGGTTCAGCATCTTGTTACAGGTAACTGAAACCTTTGTTGTTATTTTTATTGCTCCCCACTAGGAATTTCTTCCTGTATCGTGGGTGCGTTTACAAACATTTAAACTCATATACACAAGACACTTAGATTCGGAATAATTATCTGTAGGCCATACAAATATTTGTTCCGTGTGGGAATCAAACGCACTACGCCAACCGTGTCGTCGAAATTCAACCTTCTGCAGATGACAGATGGTCTTATTTCGGACACACACCAATTTATGGTACACCTTTATCGTATTGGTAACCCTAAAACTATGTAAGGCCAAGCACAGACAATTAGAATAGAATATTATATAATATCATCCCAAGGGATAATAAGTATTCCAGACTATATATACTATACTACTCTCTCTGTGTCTCTTTCTTTGTCAAATTTTATCCAGATCCGTCAGCCATTCTGGCGTGATTGAGTAACAAACATACGCCCATCCATCCAAACTTTCGCTTTTATAATTTATTATTTTTTTATTTAATTTTTTCATTTTGCAAATTTAAACTTATCGCGATATTAGAAGGTCTATTTTCCAATGTACATTATTATCTAACTTAGGTATTGTACTCTTTGATATGTAAAGTTTGTCTACCAGGCGGAGCGTCGCGTGGTCCACACAAATGACCCGCAGTACCCGACGGCCACAGTGTGCGGTTCTCTGCCTTCCTTAGTGGTACACTTGAGTGAACAGAAACTGTTTGCTGTACGGGCTGTGTTCGCCAACTCGGCCCTTATCGGAAGCAACAAGTAAGTAGACAATCATTTTTAGGGTTCCGTAACTCAAAAGGTAAAAAAGGAACCCTTATAAAATCACTCTCTTGTCCATGTGACACCACCGATTTTCTCAGGAACGGGTAGACCTAGCAAGTTGAAATTTATACCAGATAATGAGGTCTTGAGTCAACACGATAAAAAGATATGGACGGAATTTTCCCGGCAAAAAGTAAGGTTACAGCACAAATAAAGGAAAATATCCAAAAAATTGAATAACATATATGTATGGGTACCCAAACATACATGTTGACGTTACCCTGGGTACGGAACCCTTCGTGCGTGAGTCTGACTCGCACATATCAGCACGATAATTACAACACTATGAATTGAATGATTGAAAAATGATATTCCTGACGGTTACGTTGCAATGCCTCACTTCTTCCTGAGCTCTCTGTGCAACAACACCTGCACTCTGGAAAACCTCTAAAAAAAGTTTAGTCGATGGAGGTGCGTTGATTGTTTATCACAAGTGTTTTAGTTATCTATGTTTTTTCGTTTTTGACACCGACTTCCCAAAAGAAAGTTTCGCTTCCAGCTTCATCACCAGATCAGTGTAATGGTAACATTTTCATTAAAACCATTTATTTAAATTTGCTTCATCACAGTGATTTAACTATTGAGATATCCTATACCCAAAACATAGGTACTTATCATTGAGAAGTTCCAGTGGCCATCTGTAGTCAGTTCCACTTCATTAAATGATATTCTCAGATCCTGACTTGGTGACAATGGGACCACCTCGAAAGCATAACCTTTCAAACAAAAAGAATTTTCAAAATCGGTCCATAATTGACGGAGTAATCGCGTGAGAAACATACAAAAAGTTATTTTTTAAATCAAAACCCGCCTGCTTAAGAAGTGTAAAATTAACTTTTTTTATTTACAACTTTTTAGTTATCATTTTTTTTAAACATATAAGTAGTTTATATTTTTGTAATCTACTCTAAAAACCCTTCATTTTGATACCCCGATACCTCGATGGGTATGGAAGAAAAACAACCCAAAAAGTTTAAAAAAACAAAAAACACGCTTTAACGGAAACCAAACTAAGAAGTAAAAAATAATTTTTCATTAAATTTTAATTAAGAATAGTGTAATTGTAGGTGAATGTAAAAAAGCGTGGGGTGCTTGATGTTAATTGTTATAGTATTTTATTGACAGATCTTGTTATAAGTATTCATTTTGAAAATGTCTTAAAAAGCACCCCACGATTTTTTTTACATTTACCTACATTACACTATTCTTAATTAAAATTTAACCAAAATTATTTTTTACTTTTTAGTTTGGTTTCCGTTATAGCGTGTTTTTTGTTTTTTTTTTAAACTATTATTCATTTGAAATCTGTTGAAAAGGAGATTAAGGAGAGGTATTTTACAGCCATGGCGACAAAATACGTGGCGCCAATTCAAATGCTAATGCGAGACTGATCAGTCGCGGATCGACTGTTTAGTCGATGGTATGCGTATACCAATAGATCGTAATACAAATTGAGCGTTTGATCGATAGTTGTCCAATTTTTTAATCAAAAGCAAATTGATACAGATTTTTGTATTTTTTTTTTCGAGCAACTATCTATTCGATAGTATGTGCAGGTTCTATGATCTCAATATATTTCTATAAACTTATGACACACAACTAATTAGTTGTTCTACCAAAAGTTGTGAGTATGCGCTAGACATATAATTTGGAATCGTCGATACGCCAAAGAAGAAGTGGTTAGGTCCCCCCCTGTCCTAGATTTTTAGATAATGACGTATCTGTTTGTGTGTGCAGTGGACGTGAATGTGCAAGTCCGATGCAGGCAGAGACCGACGACATAGAAGAGAACAGCGTGAGCTCGGAGACGGAGCGCTCCGAGTTCTCGCAGCATCACAACTCCACATTATTTATGCTACAGTTCGCGATAGAGCAGATGTCTCTTGAGGTTTGTAGATAGAAAATCAGGCAATATTTAAAAAAAGTTGTATTTACTTTAGCACTTTGTGTGAGAAAGATGGAAGAACAACTTCAAAAGCGTGTAACTTTCAAATAAGTATTGGTTCATGTACATTTTGATATAGTAGTCAAATAATAGTGTTATTTTGACGGTGATTTAAATTTGTTTCCTCTACATTAACTTCATCCGCATCTGTATTTAATTTTATATGTTTGTGGCCTGTACGTCGTACGATGTGTGAAATGATTGTGTTTGATGTATTTGTAACATTGTTTGCATGACGCTTATCTGTAATTTATACGTGCCAAGAAGATCAAACTCTGTCTTTATTTGTAGATGCGATTTAAGGTTTACAGAACATCTCTCTTTACGTGTGATACAGGTGCAGTCGATGGGCCGCAGCATCGCCGAGGTGCAGGTGTGCGGCGTGAAGGCGGCAGCTACGGCTCGACCACGAGACCTGTCCTTATCTCTATCAGTACATTCACTACTACTGGTCGATGCGCTGCAGACTTATGGGCCGGACTTCGAATTGCTTGTGGCTAGTCATAAACATGTCGGGTATGTGTGAAATGTAGACGTAAAATTATGATAAGTGTCTGACAAATAGGCGTGTGGTTACAGATATATAGGAAAACTACAACAAAAAGAAGTGTGATTAGATTTATCGATCTTTTGGGCATTGTGCGCAATCAATGGCAATCTGGACTTGCATTTGGACAATAGGGAACTATCCGCAAAGCTGCGCTCAGATGGCGCCACAGGAATCGGAGTAAACAAACTAGAGAAGGGCGTTTACAGTTTTTTGCGCAAACTGTTATGTATGTGTTTTCATATCGATATCGAAAACGGTTTTCAGATACCGATATCAGTAGTAGAGTTTGCAAAAGTTAAAATGTTATTTAGATGAGCAAACTAACAACGAACGCGAAATAATACCTAGAAAGATAGGTAGCGCATATGGTTCCTAACGTTTGTGAAGTTTGCGTTTTGTTCGTAGTTCGTACGTTTTCGCATTGTTACGGTTTTAAGTTTTGATTTAATCGTTCTCGCATGCTAGTAAGTTTTTTATTAGATACAGCTTTTGTAATATCGGTTATTTTGATATCGATATCGGTATGATATGACATCTAACACATATCCGATATAAGTTACGTTTTGATTTATCGGACACATCCCTAAAAAAAAACAAACTGTCAAAGTCGAGCGACAAAATTTCGCAGTTTATGCATAAAAAATATAAAACTAATAGTGAAAGAAAAATGAAGCTAACTAACTTCCCCAATATTATTATTCGATTTTTGTACACAAGTTATCTTAAAAACAGTAAAACATAGTTCGGTAACTACAAACAGTAGTAGACGCCATGTTGTTATGTTTTTGTTTACTCCGAGCCGTCAAGCGCCATCTGGCGGGAGCAATTGGCAATAATGTTCCCTATTCATTGCGTTACTTTCGTTGTAGAACCGGACATTTTTTCTAACATAAGGGTTAGGAATTTCGTTAACAATTTGTTGGATTGGAATAGTCGTTATAAGTCTTTTGTCTCTTGAGTCTCATCTCAAGATTTCGATTGCCACCATAATTGAGATCAGGACCAAAACAGATTTTTTTCCACTACCTTGTCTATTATGTAACACATTGCCTAAGAAATTCGTTTCGAAATATGAACATTTAGACACAAGATTATAAAATTAAAATAAAACAAAATTACATAACAACAGTGATGATAACTGATTGATAAGAATGATACTTAACCTGTTATCTCTCGAAAAAGCACGCGGTGATTGTGTGTATATATTCTGTGATTTTTAGTCTGAACGTTTCTAATAAATTTTTGTTGGAACTTAATTGCATTTAATTAAGTAAGCTCATCAGGTAGTGGAAAAAGAATCGTTCGTGTCTCGCATAAAAAGGCTGACTACACTTGCATGTAGCTTTCGACGTTCGCCTTCGGCTAACGTCGGATTTAGCAACGTCGCTCGTGTTAAAATCTCGACTTTTTATGCTCGACACGTAATGTACTATAATCGCGTTTGAAAGAGTCAAAGCGCGATCAAGCTCTCTTTTCGTCCTTTCAGTTTCTGCCAACTTATTTCTGATGTCATATGATACAAACAGTAACGATGTTTTTGATGCAGCATGGACACACTGTCGGGCAGCATCCGTGGCTCCGAGCCGTGCTCCCCCACGTCCCCCACGTCCCCGACGTCCCCCATGTGCCCGTCGTCGCCCGACGCGCGCAGCACACATGCGCTGGCGCACCCGCAAGCGCTGCATCAAGCGCTCAACTCGCTGCACGGCAGCACTAGGAGTAAGTGGTACACTGTGCTACGGGCTATGAGATGGTATGCTTAAAGCGGATTTGCTCAGCGCTGTAAGCCTTAGGCCACGTGTAATCAGCTCGCATGCAAGTTGCATTACATTGCAGGCTACCGAGGCGTAATGTGATCAATTGCTCAATCGTTCCCCGCAATGCAATTAAATTTGCATGCAAGTTGCATGCAGGTAGGAAAGTGGCCTTAGATATGAAAACATAAATGAAGCACAGAGTGAGTTTATGCCGAATGTTGCTGTTTTGTGAGCTTCTAGTTATTTTGGAGGCTTGGTTGTGGTGGTGGGATGCAAATAAGATAAGTTTATGGCTTCTTTTATTTTACATCGGCATGATTTTTTACTTACCTTAATTTTTACTGCAAACTTGCTTTCCGTCCATAAATGTCACTATAAGTTATTACAATGATCCAGTTCACACTTTCAGATGAGCCCTTGTACCCCGCAGACCCCTTGGATGCTGGTCGCGCCAGTCCGGCTCCCAGCTGGGTGTCGGGCACGGGCTTCAACTGGAATGGCAGCGGCATGTTTGGCGCCGGCTGGGGCTCCGCCTGGGGCGCCGCGTGGAACGCCGTCAGCTGGGGGCCCACGACCTCCGGCTGGGGAGCCACTGGCCTGGTGGACTCGGAAGCCCTCATCGCTGTGGACCTGTGCCTGGTTAAAGGAGATGGAGACAATGAAGATTTGAGAATAGCCAATATTTTGTTTAACAATCTTGATATTATTGGTAAGTCGAAGAATTGTATTGCTTTTTAGTACATGGACAATCGTAAGTCACTAACAGCATTTAAACTCCAAAAATCGACCTTATTGCTACGAAGTAAAGACGTTTTCCTGATTAAACTGGTACCTAATTTTGCCGTTGACATTACCAACTTTTTTCCGATTAAAGTAGATACCTATATCTTCTTTCCTTTGTTCTGCAGCTAATCAAGAGACGATAGTGGAGTTGATAGGCTTCACTCAGCGCGTGCTCGGCCCCAAGACGACAGCTAAGAAGCATTCCACGGACATGGGGCAGTCTGAACCTGCTGCAGCCTCTACCTTCTCCTACCCGATACCTGAAGATGAGCCTAAGGTAAGATATTTGTACTGTAACTTAAGTATTTTTAATTGTGTGTTAGCTTTGTATTGTTTTTTCAGTTATGATCTGACTAGCTTCTGCCAGCGAATAACAAGCCTATGTGCTATGCCTGACTGTGATCTATCTCTGTGCTAAATTTCATCCAGATCCGTCCAACCGTTTGAGCGTGAAGAAGTAACAAACACACTCACAAAGTTTCGCCTTTATAATATTACTGTGATTACAGAAAGTAGTATATCATAATATCTTTATAACTTTTTGCATATTTTGATGCAAAACTTGACATATCATGTGTCCCTTGTCCAAATTGTTTTAGCGGGGCTCTATTAGCATACGGCCCGTTCGCCCATCCCATCGTATTAATAGAGATATATTTGACAAAGTAAAAGATGTGCGTTAGCGAGAATGCTTGGTGTAATGTTGTTACTCGTATGTTTGTGCAGAGCTCTGTGCGCACGGAGATCACGTTCGACTTCCACCGGCTGGGCGTGCTGCTGCTGCGCGCGGCCGTGCTGGACGGCGCCGTGGTGGCGCGCAAGATCGCCACCGCCACCATCAGCGAGGCCAAGATACAGGCCACTGTCGGTGCGTATGATACGAATCAAGAAACAGCTAGCAACAGAAGTGCCAGTGGCGCAAGTTTTACCAAACAAAACCCTAAAAAATGCCCATGCTTGAAAAATAAAAAATAAACAAAATAACTTCTACTTGATTACAAAGTTTGGAGTGTAGTAAAAAAACCGGCCAAGTGCGAGTTGGACTCGCACACGAAGGGTTCCGTATCATTATCGCAAAAACGACAAAAAAATCACGTTTCATGTATGGGAGCCCCACTTAAATATTTATTTTATTCTGTTTTTAGGGTTCCGTACCCAAAGGATAAAAACGGCACCCTATTACTAAGACTCTGCGGTCCATCTGTCTGTCTGTCACCAGGCTGTATCTCATGAACCGTGATAGCTAGATAGTTGACATTTTACCGAGGGTAGGTAAATAAAATAGCGTTGGTATGGTTCTTAACACAATGATTTATTAACTGAATGTCTTAGCCTATATATACATTTTGGGTATCACTGGAGGTACCTACATTTTCATCTGTGCCAAAATATCGCTCAACCAATTACGAGCAAGCTCACTCGCCTGCTGATCCCTAGAACCTCGGTAGCGCGATACGTAAATACCGCGCGACTGGCCCGGGCGCCTCAGTGTCCGATGCGCGCTTCGCGTGCGGTGGTGTCGTCGATGCTTGTAGGTTAGCTGGTACAACATTTTCACAGATAATGTATTTCTGTTGTCGCTATAACAACAAATACATTGAAAATTTCAACTGTATAGCTAGCACGGTTTATGAGATACACCCTGATGACAGACATACTGATGGACCGCGGAGTCTTAGTAATAGGGTCCCGTTTTTACAATTTCGGTACGGAACCCTAAAAAGTGTTCACACATCACAACACATTACATCATCAGCCTATTAATGTTCCCACTGCTGGGACACAGCTAGTGGACACACACACACAAATCTAAAAACACGTAAAATAACAGTTACTTCAGTTTTGACTAAAATGACTTATTGCCAGCTTCTTTAAAAAAATAATATATAAGACGAAAAATATATAAGACGTATTACATAATTCCTCGCCTCCTAGGGTTACTTTTCGCAAATTCCTCAATGACTTCGTTAACTTGTAGACTACCAGAGATATCTCGGTGAATATATACCGGTTAACCTATCTTGTTTAGTCAAACCGGTTAACCTGTCTTCGTTCATTGTCCTACGAAGGTATGATTTTATTACAGCTTGGCAAATTCGAGCAGTGGTGGCCCAGGGGTATCGGCCGCGACTTACAAGTTGTAGGTCGTGGGTTCGAGCCCAGGCAGGCGCTTTACTTTGTGTAAATTATTTCATCACCACTGCTCTCAAAACGGTGAAGGAAAACATCGTGAGGAAACCGGCATGTCCTAGAACCAAAAATTCGAAGACATGTGACATCCACCAACCCGCACTGGGCCCGCGTGGTGGATTACGACCCATTCCCTCTCACAGAGAGGAGGCCTGTGTCCCAGCAGTGGGTACATTAATAGGCTGATGATGTGATGTGGCAAATTCGTACGTGATACTCCTATGGTCCCCGGGCGCGGGACGTAAGGCAGCGACGTAAGGTGGCACGTGCGCATGGGACGGTGGTCACCTGACGCCGTCACGTCACAGGGTAGACGACACGCTAACGTCACCATCCGCGCACCCCATAGGAGTGTCACGTACGAATCTGCCAAGCTATAGTTTAGACGAAGAGAAGCTGCGCTCCACACTACAAGCGGTTACTGGTAATGTAGCGAGAATTGGTAGGAGAATAATGGTGATCAAATTCACTTTAAAATGACTTTCTTTGAGGGACTACTTTGAATCCGGCAGTGAGAAGTGCCACTTTTTCAAAATGATTTATAGTGGTCGCAAGTGCTACTTTTGAGCATGGGATCTTGGCCTAAGTTTTCATCTGGACATTTACTGCAGCAGCCCAAGGTCTGAGTTGCTGTTGCTGATAAAGCCAATTGACAGGCATAATTTAAATATAACTGGCAACAAAAGTGTGCGTTTACTATTCGCGCCTTTTCTTAATCTTTCCAGAATACAGGAGGGATGTTTAATACTTATGCTTCGGACTCTCACGTTCGTTTTTACATAATAAATGCCATCGTTCGGGCGATTCCGTGAGCTTTCTTGCTTATCTTTCTAAGTGATCTTTTACGTAGTAACATGTGCATCCTCGCCCCCAGACGGCAGCCGCGTAGAGGTGGGCGGCTCGCTGGGCGGCGTGGGCGTGGTGTCGCTGTGCGAGGGCGGCGGCCTGCACACGCGCGTGCTGTGCGCCGGACACGCGCGCACGCCCGGGGCGGACGCCGGCCAGGACACGCGCTCTCATGACGGAGATGACGCTAAAGCGCTGCTTTTCACTATTCATCGTACAGTTGCCACAAGAAGTGATGCTGAAGCACCAGGTAAACTTTAGCTAAGGTCAAAATCTCTTGTCAGTACATTCGTTATGTTTTCTAGAAATTTACATGTGCATATTGTTTGTTAACCGACTTCAAAAAGGAATAGATTATTGTTTTCACAACTCCTGTATGATCAACTGTAACCTCTGAACTGAAAAAGACTTGACCCCTTGACACAGAAAATCCTAGTGTAACTTGCATATCAGTATTTATTACATCGACCATACAGCCTCTAGACGCCTAATGCTTGATCGAATACATCAAAATAATTCTGTCAACTAGCTGAGGTATGAGGCACGGGACGACTGCGCTCTGATTGGTCCTTACCAACGTCATTTCGCCGAACTAGGGATGGGAGAGGTTTAAATAAAACCACGAAGGTATCAATATTTTATTTAAATTGTTAGTGTACTTAATATTTTTATTTATTATTGTTAGCTACTTTTATTATTAATTATACAGTAATAACATAAAATGCAAAAACTAAAAACAAAATTCTAAAGATAACATATATTTTCGGCGGTTGTTTCATAATATTAAATATTAGCAAAAAAAACAATCAATAGAAAAAATACCTAAATTCTAAAATCAAAATAATTATCTATAAAATACAAAAATCAGCCTACAATATTTCCACTGCTGGAACAGAGGCCTTTTCTCCGTAAGAGAAAAATTTTCTAAGAGAATACACCAATATTTGTGCAATTAAAATCACCACTATACTAATCATTTTCAACCACTATACAAATCAATATTCGTTTCACAATTAATTTAACAAATAATAAACTATTTAATTTAATGTCTCTTTTTGTAAAATTGTATGTAGGTTTCTAGTTTTATCCATAACAGATTTGGTCATAGAATATGGTGCATCACTAGTTTTGTGTACCAAATTATAGAGGAAAAGAGATAGATAAAAAAGTACATTAAAAAGAAAGAGACGAAAACACAAAAGACATCAACGAGCGCGACAAAATTTGTGCTGTTGCAGTTTACACCTACAATAATGACCAGTACAAAATGAATTCCGATAAATAATATCAGAAAATAAATCTGATTATGATTATGTAACTATTAACTTTCCGATGAAATGTTATGCCATTTTTCGGGAAACTCGAGTTCTGGCTGTTGTTACCACACCAACGTACGGTACAAGGGGCCATTATAATATTTATTTTACTAATTTGCAATTGCCTGACGCGGAAGTATTTACGGCTCACGGAAGTGGTCGCTACTAAATCGAAATTGTCGAGTGGCGACCTATATTACCAGTATATGATATTTTAGTCATATGTGTCGACAGACATCGCTCGCCTGTTGTTAGGCGTCTAGAGGCTGTATGGTCGATGATTTATTATTAGCAGACTAAAAGTAATTGATAAAATTTTACTGAGCAAGCTAAATATCAAAGGTCATCAAAGCAGATAACTCTATTTTTGAGAGGCAATTTATTCATGGATTGCATGGTAATCTAACGAGAAGTTATCTAACATGCTGCTTTACGGTTGTTGATTGGGTCTACTGTATGCATGCGTTCACAAAGGATACCATAATGTTTGTCATCGTACAGTGGTGGAGGCGACAGTGAGCCTGCACGTGGCCAGCGTGTGGTACACGCACTCGGGCCCGCTGCTGCGCGAGCTGCGCTCGTGTCTCACGGAGTTCAAGCAGTACCTCGCCAACCTGGCGCGCTCCATCCGCGCCGCCGCCGCCGACATGGCCATAGGACTCGTGCATCCCAGGTATAGTTGTGTGGTGATATCTGTAACTCCGCAGGTGATCTATAAATAATAAATAATATTTATTTCCATCAAGGTAGGTACCAATTTCTTAATCTAATAACAATTTAAATCTTAGTTTAGAGGCTGTACGCTGTCACATAGAATTATGGAATTCTCTAACTCCTAATAAACTAAGTCAAGCTTGTATTATAGGAGTTAGTGAGCTGTTTGACTTAGACATAACTATACCCCATATAGGTATGCAGTAGGTTAGTACAGATTGGCAGAGGGCGGTATATACCATGTAGATTGTAGATTTATCTGCAGAAGATCTGAGCTTCTTAAAAATAAACATGAGCCTTCGAATTCGGCTAGTGTGAGCAACCACATGTGGACGCCAATTAAGTCACTCGTCTGACATTATTCTGAGTATTTGATGCTGGTAACTCGCATTAAGGACAAACAATCGCAGCCCGTAGGCTCGGCACATGTATGCAGTTTCAATAAGTTAGTAGACTCGGGTGGAACTAGAGAAATTGGTAAATGAAAACGGATGAATTTAGATTTTCTATATTTAACGTAAGTAAATTATCGGTTAGCCATTTCTTAAATGTACGAAGTCTATTTTCAGCATGGCCTTTGCCAGAATTCCAGTTACAGTATGTGTTAGTAAAACCGTATCATCTGCGAAACTAGTTATATCACATATAATATAGTCTAATTTTGAGACTACACAAGTCAGTTCTGTATATTAAAAACAACGTTGGACCCAGTATACTCCCCTAGCGAACGCCGTTATCAAATTAAATTCAAATTAATTTATCAATTTGTTCTTCATCGCTCACTACAGTACCGATCCCAACCTATCGCTTACAATTAGTCAGGTAGTTTTTGAAAATGTTCAAGACTTGGCCACGTATACCGATACGTTCCATATTATTAGTAATAAGTGTGGGAATAGAGACCGTGTCGAAAGATTTCGACAAATCTAAAAAGATGCCAAAGCATTTCTGCTTCTTATCCAGCTTGCTAATCACATTGTTACATAAATTTGCCACAGCGTCCTCCGTCGATAGAACATTTCTAAAGCCGAATCGATTGACCGAGATGATTATTGTTTTATCTAAATAACTTATAAAGCAAGTATTTACGACACGTTCTAATGTTTTTATGCAAATAAATGTTATTCTATTCTATTCTAAAATTTTAGACATTGACGTTAGCACCGAAATGGGCCTGTAGTTATTTACTAGGTGTCTATTCCCACTCTTATATACTGGTGTAACAATTGCTTTCTTTAAAGCCCTTGGAAATATACCTGTGGCTATAGAGATATTACATATATGAGCGATTGGTGGAACTAGGACTTTACATGAGAGTTTAATAACTCTTGTTGGTTATTATTGTCCCAACCGGTGGCGCAATTACAATTTCAAATTTTTTTCAGGGACATGATGATGGTTTCAATTTGCTCATTAGTAACTGGAATGTTGCCCATAGAGTCACTGTGTGACTGACTCGATGGGAGAGGGGTACTTAATTTTTCTTTGTTGTTGTTTTTACCGACTACAGCGGCCAAGTTTCTTACAATGTTTACAAAATACTACACTCTACATTTTACATGTGACGTCACACAAATCCTATAGTGATGTGGTCGACGGTGAAGCACGCTTGCCTAGAAGATCCTCCTTTTGCATCATATTCCCCACTAGATATTAAAGAGACAGAAAACTTGAAAATTTATTTCTTATTGTTTACTATCTTTTGCGACTTTATCCGCGTGGATTTCAATACAAAGATCATTGAATAGTAAAAAGTTATGTCAGCGAGAGGTGGCGAGATCCAAGAATGTGTTATTTATCCATCCATGTTTCTGTTGATGTCTGCATTGTTCTCAGGGGCGAGTCGTTATATTCGAATCCGAAGTTGTCGCAGTCGATGGAGGGCGTGTCCCCGCGGCGCCGCACCGTCAGCCTGGGCGCCTCGCTGGACGAGCCGCCCTCGCTCAAGTCAAACAACATTGTGCTCAGGTAACTTAGATCACAGCAAAAACCTATTACGGCACCGAAATCGACTGGAAAAAGAATCAATAGTACATTTCGTGTCGAGCATAAAGAGTCGAGATTTTAACACGAGCGATGTAGCCAATTTCTGAAAACTACATGCGAGTGTTCTTCTTCTTCTTTCGTGTGAGGTGTGGCCAGCTCTGGTGTCAGAGTTAATTAAGCCGCCTCTGGGAATCCCACAGTCCTCTGACTTGGCTATTTCAGACTTACATTAACTATGTAAGTCCAGGTTTCCTCACGATGTTTTCCTTCACCGTTGCCTGTGATGTCTAAGATAAACTTAGAAAGTACATATGAATTTGAAAAAGAGAAGAAAGAGTGTTAAAATAAAGGTTTTTATATGCGAGACACGAACGATTCTTTTGCCACTACCTGTTTAGCTTACTTATAAATGCAAATAAGTTCCAACAACTATTAGAAACGTTCAGACTAGAAACCACAGACTATATACCCACAATATACGCGCGCTTTTTCGAGAGGTAACAGGTTCAGTATCATTCTGCCAGTTACATAATGATATCAAAACTCCATACAAAAGTAATTTCGTAACTGTTATTATGTAATTTAGTATTTTTTTATAATTTTTTTTATAATCTTGTGTCTAAATGTTCATATTTTGAAACGAATTTCTTAGGCAATGTGTAACATAGTAGACAAAATACTTTTACGGGGAAAAATACTTTTTTATTTATTAATGTACATACACTACTCAGCAAATAACACTCCAAATTCAGCCAGCTATCTTTTTGCTGAACCATCTCGATTCAGCCCTTGCGGTACCCATCTATGTAGGTCATCAAGCCACTTTTAAATAGGCCCAGCGCCGTCCATCCTCAGGCGTTGTGTGAAGACAATTGCCTGCGGCTAACTTCACCTGCACAATCCCATTTTAGCCAACCAAGCGCGGGCTGACCGAGTGGTAACCGCGCGGTTAAATGTTTCCGAAGGATTGGAAAATGTTTTTATCTTGCCATTCGTTACGTTAATTCTTCTGTTGCTTGCAGTGTGAACATCGAACTGGAATCTCCTGTGGTAGTGGTCCCACGTAATGCGCACAGCACGCAGGTGTTCGTGGCGCACCTGGGCCGCATGTCGCTGGCCAACCGGCCCGGCCCGCCGCACCACACGCTCTACAAAGTGCGCGTGCGGGACATCTCGCTGGCGGCAGTGAGTACACTACACTGTGGAACAAAAACTAGAACTAGATCGCTCAGCGCTGTAATAGCAATGAGTTTGCGTAACTCGCACAGAATTCTTGTGTTTCTTACGCACAGTGTCTCATAACCTGTTTCTATGTTGCCCAGGTGGACGTGGCGGATAAGTTAAAGCTGCACCAGCTATCATCAGAGAACATGGCGGACATCTACGACGTGACGCTGGGTAAGCCCGTGCTGCACAACACAGCGCTGCGCTTCACCGTCAACTACTGCGACACCGAGGCCGACACCGACGCCGACTACCAGGTAACAGATAGGAACTGTTCAGCCTTGAACTGTGTAATCAACAACTAGACAGGACAAACATCACATTTAGTTCGATGACTGCAGCCCTCTTGAAAAAACCCTGATTCTGTTTCGTCAGGGATTCCTTTCAGGTAAGGAGGATAGACACATTACTGCCTGTCAAACCCGTCAATACAATGCCAAGTGACAAACAAAACAAAAATAAATGTGTAAAGAAGGTGAAATTAACAGTGGGTTCTCTGGATTTTTGTATCGACCTTCCCGTAAAATTTTGGCAAATGCACATATTTTTTTTAATTTAAATTAATCATTTTTGTCATTCGTAACAGTGCGAAGTCCGCGGCAAGATAGTGGGCGGTCTGCACGTGTCAGCTCGACGCGAGCAGTACGAACAACTGCTGGAAACTCTGCGCTGGATCAGTTCAGACACGCCTGTTGATGTGGTGGATAGCTCTGGACCGCATAGTATACCTTCGCCGCTCCCTCAGGTACGTTACAACAAAAGTAAGGTTATATTTCTTCAAGCAATAAAACTTCTGCGAGAAACATCAGACTACGCAAATGTATAAGCAGTGTAGTGAGTATGTTTATGTTGCCTGTTGTGAGAGTTACTAGCAAGTTATTTTTTTGCTTCATAGTCAGTACAAGTGTCGATCAAGGAGTTTTACAGGACCTCATGAAACACAGTAAAGTAGTCGCTTTAAATGATACATGATAAATGATTTTATTTCTGTAAGTTGGTTTGTACAAACACTTTTACATGTCGATCATATTTTTTTAAACTAGATGAGGTCGGCGTTATCTATCTGACTACTCTGAGAAGAAAGGCCGAAACGAACTCAGATGTCACAGTCTCTTTTAATGTCCAGACGAAATCTTGGTTAGATAATGTGAAGAAAGACCATGTAGACTGATGAGATGGTATTTTAAGGATAGAACCAGCCAGATTGAGTGGACCTGTCCAGTCAGTGCAAGCATTTGTCAATAACCGAGCAGCTCAACTCAGAATTTAAGGAGCTCAACGATTCGACGAACAATACCAAAAAAATAAAAACTAACATAGAAAAATTTAAATTAAAAACAAAAAAAAAATATTATCCACATAGTCTTCACATTCACAATAATTAAAATAAAATAATATAATACTTTAAAAAGTAAACATTCGAGTGAAAATATAAAAAGTCAAAATTAATTGAAGCAATCAGCCTTTTTGTTCTCAACGTAATCTTTAATGGTATAAAATTACTTTTTATGTTATGGATTTATGTTACGGATATCACTGTATATATATTTTTTTAGTTAAAAAGTTAACATTCAAAAGTGCCGTTTAAGGCTTAATTGAAAAAACGATTTGACTTTGAGTTATTATTGGACAGCCGGTCAGACATTTCTTGCAGAAAATTCAAACAATATGGAAAAATAATACCTTATTCATTTTGCTCATTTACTGTTTTTTAATTGCAACAGTTTCATTTGGATGGAGTTAATCAGCGTATCTGGGCTTTGACGTTTTCGAACAGTCTTGATCATTTCTTGTTATGTAATGTATTGTGAATGATAAGCAGGTCCCCGGCTCAGACGGTCTGCTTGAAGGCGCGGTGCCGACGCTACAACTAGACCCGGCCGTGCGCGCCGCCGTGCTGGCCGTGCAGCCGCCTGCGCACGCGCATCCCACCGCTCCTACGCGACCACAGACTGTATTCGTTGCGCCGCTTATAGGTAACTGTGTAACTTGATATACCGACAATTTTAAAACATTACTCACAATAAACTACTCTTCATAAGGGGTAACAAGCTAAGTTCAAAGTTGACATTATCAGCATAGTCATTCAGCCGAGTTCCCTGCTGGAGTCGGCGCTTCCCAAAAGCTACAACCTAGGGGCTTGAACTCAAGAGTGAATAGTATGCTTCTAGACAAGCGTGCTTCACCGCCGGTCACATCATCGATTATCATCAGGTGATATAGTGGTCAAGCGCGAGCCTATCAATGATAAGGAAAAAAGAAGCCGAAAAACGCTACTGGATATAGGCTTTCTCGAACTTAGGCTTAACAACAGATCCTGTACTGCCCGCATCCAGTGGATGCCAGTGACTGCCACTTTAGGGCGTCGTCGCTATACCTTGAGTTATAATCTAGACTTCTATACTAATATTATAAAGAGCTAAAGTTTGTGAGGTTGTAGGAGGTAATCTCTGGATCTACTGAACCGATTTAGATGAAATTTGGCATGGAGATAGTTTGAGACCCTGGGAAGGACATAGGATAGGAGTTTGTATTATCTTGGGATGATAAAAACTTTTTTACGCGTGCGAAGCCGCGGGAAAAAGCTATTGTTAAATATTTTGATTATTTCTTATGATTATATTTATTAATTAAATGTGATGTTCACCTTTTTATAACAGTAAACTTCGAGCTGCCAACATTCAGCGTGGAACTACGCGCTGATTTAGGCGAGGGTGAACGAAGTCTTGTAGAACTATCCTTCAGAGAGTTCAAGTTAAGCTATCAGAAGACACACCCTTACGAAAATATGCTACAGGTTAGTAACTATTCGTATGCGAACATCTGCTGAGAAGAAAATAATCACATAACTATTTTTGTTTTAAATATGTCTTTTGCCTATACGCCGTGCGGCGCCATTTATTTTCCAAACGTAAACAAAATGTGTTATGGAAGAAACAACTTGTTCAGATTGAACTACAACTTATTCAAAACTCGGTGCACCATTGCCTAAATCTTCGGAGATGTCAGGCTTGATGTAATGTAATAGTTTGTCATTCTGCAATCAACTTCATTTACAGAGTCATAAAGTTGATATTTGTTTAAGCTAAAATAACATCAGTTGGAAACAAGAATTTAAGACTATTAAGTTTTATTAATCTTTCCTCTCACCATCAGGTTTCCCTCCACTCAATAACAATGGAGGACCTAACCAAGGAGCCAGACTCTAAGCACCGCATGCTGATGGTATCCCACACTCCTCAAATGCCGCCCAAAGCCGTGTTCGTGTCGAAGTCGTGCCCCGACTTCGTGACGGAGTACGCGGACGACATGTCCAGCGTGAGCTCCCTTCAGTACATGAAGTGCTGGTCATGCTCGCTGCCCAGCCAGCTCAATGTGGCGGCCAAAGAGGTAAGTTTGTTAATATATATTTTTTTCAATACAGTTGTTAAACATGGCGTACTTTCAGAGGCTATAATTATGATTCGAAAGTTAAATCTTACGCATAGGCATCTTTCTGTTACGCGGTCGTGACTTTTGTTTACGAGCTCGATCATTATGTTTGCAGTTTAGTTTTAAATTTATAAGTCAATTTCAAAAAGTTTAGGAGCAAGGAGTTTTCAAACAGAATAAAATGGGATAGATTTTCTAAGAGGAAAAATGAATGATTCCGTACGTTTTAGCATTGAATTCTCAAAAGTCTTATAAATGGTTGTTTAATATATTTAATTACCAGTTTTAATTTAATTATTTTCACATCAACATTTGTCAAAAATCGAATGGGCTGTATAGCTGTATAGGCTGATATCGTTGTAAAAAAATAAGTCCAGTTGCAAAAACGCACCATAAGTCAATTTAAAAAAGTTTAGTAGCAAGGAGTTTTCATACATAGAATAAAATGGGATACGATTTTATACGAGGAAAATTAATGATTCCGTACGTTTTAGCATTGAATTCTCAAAAGTCTTATAAATGGTTGTTTAATATATTTAATTATCAGTTTTAATTTAATTATTTTCACATTAACGTTTGTCAAAAATCGAATAGGCTGTATAGGCTGTTTTCTTTGTAAAAAAATATGTACAGTTGCAAAAACGCGCCATATTGAAAATTTTATTT
This sequence comes from Orthosia incerta, assembly GCA_948252205.1. NCBI lineage: Eukaryota > Metazoa > Arthropoda > Insecta > Lepidoptera > Noctuidae > Orthosia > Orthosia incerta. The sequence continues at coordinate 31,270,045 of OX411751.1, forward strand.
TTTGTGAATAAACAAATCTAATTCATTGATTTGTTTTTACTGTTTCTCACAACTGTATTGAAAAACGTCGTGTGATACACGGGTGTGTAGGTTATTGCAAACTCGTGTCATTAAAAACCCTCGCCTTCGGCTCGGGCTTGTTAATGACAGCTCGTTTGCAATAACCTACTTCCCACCCTTGTATCACAATGTACTATTTCAATACAGTTGTTAAACATGGCGTACTTTCAGAGGCTATAATTATGATTCGAAAGTTAAATCTTACGCATAGGCATCTTTCTGTTACGCGGTCGTGACTTTTGTTTACGAGCTCGATCATTATGTTTGCAGTTTAGTTTTAAATTTATGTCAATTTAAAAAAGTTTAGTAGCAAGGCGTTTTCATACATAGAATAAAATGGGATAGATTTTCTACGAGGAAAAATTAATGATTCCGTACGTTTTAGCATTGAATTCTCAAAAGTCTTTTAAATGGTTGTTTAATATATTTAATTACCAGTTGTTGTAGCGGTTTGAGAAACCTCATCATCCTTGTGTCTATTACGAAAAGTGGACTGTATTTGAAGGGTTCTGGTAATTGTGCGTTGAAAATAAGCGGGAAAATATTCACGGATCAATTCGGGCGATCTAGTATGGGATGAGGGAAGTAGTACGCCTTACCTTGTGGTGATCGAAGCCAGGCCACGTATGGCGGCGAGCTGGTGTTCTTCAACTCCAAAATGGCGACGACGACTTTCAGGATCCACACACTTCACACAAATGTTTTTGTATCCGCGAGGCGGGTTAATAGACACGGTACACAAGGTTCTCTGCAATCTAACTAATTAGATGCATCAGTCTCCAGCCATGTGGCTTGGAAAGCTGGCGGTTGAGACGCGAAGCCCGTTCACGATGAAGTTTCGGTTCGTTCTGGCGACCTGTCATCAAGGCGTACATGAAGGGAAAAGGAATGAGGAAGGAACGAAATAATTAGGATATCGATCGCCCGCGAAATCTCAAATGCATTTGCCTATGTATTCGGTCTTTGATTTATGACCTTTACAAGAGATGGCGCTACCATTTTCCCGGCCTTAAAGGGTCACCTTTAATGAAAATTAAACTTAGCCCTGTGAGGTGTACTACCGTATACCTATTTAGCAATACAGACTAAGATGCGGATTTTTAGATTTAAATTAAAAGTAATACTGCGAGTTGCATAATACTTTAAGTTACATACCTATACTTAAATTTTAGAGAAAAAAATATGTTGCGTTGCAAACTAACTAAAACTAAGAGACCTAACTATCAAGCCAGGCCTTATTGAGTCGGTAACGGACACAGACGTACAACAGGGCGCACGTAGCTACCCTTCGCGGTTTTCACAGTAACAACACGGGTTGTACCGTCTTTAGAGGTATGTAATTTCTCAATAATGCCTAACGGCCATGAAAGAGGCGGAGCGTTATCAGTAATGATAACTACAATAGTACCCTCTTGTATTGAAGGTGCAGGACTATTCCATTTGGATCTAGCCTGAAGTTGATGTAAGTATTCTGAACGCCAGCGCTGCCAGAACGACTGCACAAGTTTGTCCAGTAGAGTATGTCTCTGAAGCAAGCTGAGTGTGTCTGCTTCAGGAGCGCGAAGGGACAACAACGGCGCCGTGTGCAAGAAATGCGCAGGGGTCAGCGCTGATGGTTCAGTAGGGTCACTACTCATAGCAGTAAGTGGCCGCGAATTAACCAGAGCCTCAACTTGGCTAAGGACAGTTATAAGTTCCTCGTAGGAGAGGATTTGTTAACCTATAACTTTGAAAAGGTGAGTTTTAACTACCTTAACCATACTTTCCCAACATCCTCCAAAATGTGGGGAAGCAGGTGGGATAAACTTCCAATCTATATGATTGAAAGAAAGTTCTTCCTCAAGATGAGGACGAAAATCTTTAAGAAATTTATGAAGGTCGCGTAAATATGAACTCGCACCTACGAAACAAGTACCGTTATCGGTGTATAAGCATTTAATAGGACCGCGTCGCGAAAGAAAGCGTTTTAAGGCTGCAAGGAAAGTCACTGTGCTTAAATCTGTAGCCACTTCAATGTGCGTGGCACGCGTCGTCAAACACGTAAAAATGCAGAGCCAAGCCTTACGGCTCTTAACACCTCGACCACGAAATGGTGTGTACTGCAGCGGACCTGCATAGTCACAGCCGGTGTGAGTGAACGCCTTGTCAACTTGGTTAACACGCTGGCTAGGTAGATCTGCCATAAGTGGAAGAACAGGACGCGGTCGGAATTTAAAGCAAGTGTTACAGTTGTGGATTCTGTGGCGAATTATTCTACGTGCAGCTAAAATCCAATAATTATGCCTGAGTAAGGACATAAGCAACTCCGGACCGGCATGAAGATGTTTCTTGTGACAAAAGTCAACAAGTAGATCAACAACATGGTCATGACGCGGTAGAATACAGGGGTGTTTATAATCGTAGGGTTCGTCCGAATTTGTAAGACGACCACCAACTCGTATGATGCCGTGCTCATCGAGAAACGGCTTAAGCTTATGGATGGCGGGAGTACATGGTTTATTGTTTTTTAAATTTAGAATATCGTTACGGAAATGAACATCCTGTACAGCTCGCAGCAATTTAATTTCTGCATATTTGAGATCAGAGCTTGATACAGTATGTGCACTAGGCAGTTGTCTTAAAAACTTATAGACATAAACAATCGCGCGCAGCAACTTAGACCATGACGACACACGTAGTGCTAGCGCGTAAATTGGCGATTCCGTAACGTCAGAAACCACGGCATGAGCAACTGATTTCTGTTCGGGTACGCCCTCATGCAGTGCATTGTGGTCGAAAGTATGTATGGGCCACTCAGATGGGTCATGAGAAATCCATGAGGGTCCACGATACCACAATGGATGATGCAAGAGCTTAGCTGGCGTAACACCACGAGACAGACAATCAGCAGGGTTCTCAGTACCTGCAACGTGGTTGAAACAATTAGCGGGCATAAGCTCTATTAGCTTAGTAACCCGATTGGCAACAAAAGTTTGCCAGCGGTGCGGTGATGAATTTATCCAGGCGAGCACTACTTTAGAGTCCGTAAACGCGTATACCTTATGGATGTGGTAGTGGGGCGATACTGTGTCTTGTACCTTGCGAAGCAACTTAGACAACAGTAGTGCCGCGCACAACTCCAGTCTAGCTACCGAAATGGTTTTCACAGGTGAGACTTTAGACTTAGCACTAACTAACTGCACGGAGTAGTCAGAACCAATGCCTATTTGCATGTATACGACTCCGCCGTAAGCACGCTCGCTGGCGTCAGCGAAACCTATTAAATTCATGGTGCATCCGTCGACCAACCCCAGATGACGCGGAATAATAATTTCATTAAGCGTAGAAAGCTCAGCACAAAACTGCTTCCAAGCTGTGACTATATGGTCAGGTGGTTTGTCGTCCCAGTCACACTTTGACAGCCAAAGCTCCTTAATTAAGAGCTTGGCGTAAAGAATAGTGGGGGCGACAAACCCCATTAAATCCCATAGCCGAGCCAAAGCGGAAACTGTCCCAAGACTTGTCCCAGCGTAAACCCAGGATCTTATGCGGTATGGACTTCTCATACTCGATATCGGGTGAAGCCTTATGAGTATCAGGAATGTGTGCGAGAACCTCTTTCGAGTTACTTGTCCATTTGACAAGGTCGAAACGGCCTCGCTTGAAGAGCTGAATAAGCTCATCACAAAGCGAAATTGCTTGCGGTATGGACATGACACTACAAGCAATGTCATCCATGTATAATGCGGAAGAAGCAGCGGCAGATGCTGCAGGGAAATTATCGCCTTCATCAGCGACTAACTGACGGACTACACGTAGCGCGTGATATGGACTAGACTTAAACCCGAAGCAAACACGATTAAATTGATAAACCGTTATAGGTTCATGTTTGCTAAATCTGTAAAAGATGCGTTGAAATCTACGGTCCGATTCACGAACGCCGATATTGAGAAACATTTGGCGGCAATCAGCAGACAGGGCTATTTGAAAGAGACGAAAACGAATTATGATATTAAATAAATCACCCTGTAAATTAGGGCCTGCATGTAGAATGTCGTTAATTGACTGTCCCGATGTAGTTTGACTACTAGCGTCTAAAACTAAGCGAAGTTTAGTGGAAGTCTTATCTTCGCGAACGACACCGTGATGCGGAATGTAATATGACAGACTAGAATCGTTATCGTCTTTTAAAACCGGACTCAAATATTCTTTATTTATGTAGTCTCGCATGACGTCATTATAAGCGCTGCGTAACCCTAAGGACGCATCAAGTTTGCGCTCTAAATAATGGTAACGCCTATGTGCGTCGGCATATGAGTCGCCTAGCGAATAAGGGTCATCGCAAAATGGCAACGACACAATATATCTACCACTGTCATCGCGAACAGTGGTAGCGCGAAAATGTTCTTCGCACTCGAGATCCTTACGGCTCTGCGAGGGCGAGGCGGAAATTTCTTCAAGCTCCCAGAATCGCTTGAGAAGCGAATCTAAACTGGGATCTTGAAGAACAGAACAACATGACGTTGTATTCGTACAATGTGAAGTACGTGCTGTAGGTACGGAACCCATAACCACATACCCCAACACAGTTTCAATAGCGGGAGGTATATTATATTGCTCGCTATGCACTATGTTAGGCAAAAGCAAGCGCGGGAATATATCAGCACCAATCAAAACATCGATACCGCTCGGCTCCGCAAACTTTGCATCTGCGAGCGTTAATGTTTTGAGATGTGTAAGTTTAGAGACATCGACGAGAGCGGTCGGCAATGTATCCGTTATACGTTCAACAATAAGCGAAGAAACGTTGAAATTAATATCACTACTAAAACGAGAATATAATTTAATATCTACTGAACCCTTAACTGGTTTTTCCGACCCACCGATTCCTTTAACTATTAAATTAGAAGTATGAAAGTTCTTCCAAAGTCCCAGACGCTTAAAACATTCAGAAGTAATAAAATTACTTTGTGAGGCACTATCTAGTAAACAACGTATTATGTGCGGCTTATCATTCGCATATTTCGCATCGTATATCACTACTTGAGCAGTAGCGAGCAGAACGGTTGTGTACGCCGTACGTTGCGGGCTATCTCTCGCCGACGGCGACTCCGCGACGCACCGAGCGTCAATCGAACGCGATCGAGCAGCGCCGGCGCCAGATGTCGTACACAACGATACCTCAGATTTTGACGTGATAGAAGCTACCGTTGGCGTCGGATCCGTCTGTGACGTCACAACAGTTGATAATTGCGGGTTTTTATTAAAATGTAACAACGTATGATGACGTTGATTACACGTGCGACACTTTAATTTAGAAGAACAGTTAACCGTTTTATGTTTAATGCTCAAACAATTGACACAAGCATTGTTGTCTTTCACACATTTAAAACGAGCTGTCGGAGTCAAATTATCAAAAGCGGGACATTTATATAAGTGTTCATGCAAATTTGCTTCGCACAGACACTTGTTTGAATTATTTGACTCAGAGCAAGCTACATAAGATTGTGGATTAGGAGCGGAAACTTTATTGTTAAAACTACGCGATTTACTCAGTGAACGGAAATAAACATGGAAGCATTACTTCGAAGGAACTTAACGCGCATCCTGACACAAAATCCCAAACAAACTCACACATCGAAACCCCGCCACTGATTCGTCAAACTAGCCAAAGTACACAAACAATATTATTACAACTCATGATGCACAGTAAAAAATAGACCTTATTTACTTAAAGTTTGGGTTTAAATTATCATCTAACGTATAGGCCGCTAACGACATTTCTACGACGCCACTGCGTCCACCAATCGCGTCGCCCGGGATTCTTTATGCAATATGGAGCAACGCAATAATTAATTATGATAGTGATGGTATTAAAGTAATATGAAAGAAAATATAGAAGCATAAATAAACGTGTGTGATCAGGGACAAACCACCGTCAGGAACAAAGTTCCTTCTCACGTATGATTTAAACAAAAACATTTTTTTTATTTTTGCCGTCTTGTATTATTTTAGCCTCACAATCGACTTAAGCATCCTCGAAAACTAAACCCATGATGAAAAATATGAAAGATTTCGCAGCCGCCATTTTGGATTTATATTTTGACCAAATTCGAAAGAAGGATATCGCATAGAAGTATGAATGCTTTTTCGCGTGATGATTTCTACCAGTCAAATCCTACGGCAATTCGTGTTAAAGAACCATCTTTTATTGTATTAAAAATATATCTTTTTGGAACGGTCAAAAATATATTAGAAAAGATAAAGATACAGCAACGATATCTATTTTCTCCATGCTGTTAAAGGAACTTTTATGTACCTACAATAACTTGGTATATTTTGCATAGTGCCGTCCCCATAGAAAAAAAAATACACGCCATTTTTTTTTTAAATTATATTTGCCATTATTGTCAGGTAAAAAAGTTAATTGTTTGGTTGGCATAACATCATCCCTATAGATTTCGTGGCATACTTCATTTTTAATAGAAATATAATGAATAGCGATGTATTTACACGTGAAAACTAATTCCAACATTCTTGTTATGCAAATGTGATTTATTTATGCACCACTTCACTGCACAAGAAGGCATTTTTAAATATTTAACATGCGAAAAACAGTAAATATTAGTCGACCGCCGCTGTTGCCTACTGCGGACGAACTAAAAGCGTGAGCGGCACGATCGGTAAGCCCCGCCCACCGGGGCACAATTTGCGTTGGGTCATCTTTTAAAGCTAGGAATGCTTCCATGTTTATTTCCGTTCACTGGATTTACTAGTTTTATGTGAATTGTCAGAACTATTAGATTTATTATTGTTAGATAAGGGTGGTTGGGTATTACGGAATATCCGACACTGATCATTGATGAAGGTGACAAAACTATCTAGAGTAGGAATCTTATGATTACGTTCTGTCATCTCGAAAGCGCGAATAGTTTCAGTGTCAAACTTTTTTATTGCGAGGTGCAATAAAATGAAATCCAGAAGGTCAACTAAATTAAGATTCTTAAGGGAATTAATTGCGGTAATGAACTTGTCCACGAATAGCTGGTAATTCGAAACAGACGCGGGACCGGACAATTTAAGATTTAAAGCTTGATCCAAATAGGTAGACGCGAGCACACGAATATCCCGATACCTATCAAGGAGTGCCTGGAATATGACCTGGTAATTCTCAGCACATGGTGTGACTCCCGCGAACACAGACTGCGCCTTCGGCGACAGCTTACCTATTAAATAGTACAACCTGTCTGCATCCGTCAGCGACTTATTGTCATGAATTGTAGATTTAAAACTTGCGTAAAATAATGGCCAGTTTCGTATATCACCGTCGAACGACATAAGTTCGATTGGCGGCAACCGTGGTCTACATGCTGCGAAATCACTCATACTGTGCCTCCCGGACGGCTTATCTTCAAATTGAGACATCACACGTTTAACGGAACAATACATATCCTCGAATGAGGCGTAGGCTTGATAGCTAGGCTTCGCATCGGGATATATAGCCAGTAACCTTGCATTATAATCGTCCAATAATTTATGAAAGTCCGTTCGAATATCATCTACTGTTACACAAGAGCTAAGAAAGCTTTCTCTCACTGATTCGGAAGTATTAGCGACTTTAGAGCGATCATAAATTGACTGAATACGCTCGAAAAGTATATTACGCTTAGCTTCTAAAATCACCAACTGTTGATCTTCCGAAGAAGCGAACGCTTTCGCATCACGCGGCATGTTTATGTAATGTAGTTACAGCTAACCACACAAACAAAATATTGTACGATAATTATTTAAACGAACAACTATACGTAGAAAAGTAATACTACTGAATGTGACTGTACTGTGACAACGGATTTCACAATACTCGCGTAATAACGAAAGAAGTTTTTTCTTAGTACCCACTAACCATATTAATTAGATTGTACAAAATGTCAATAGCATTACTATCCTAGCTAATTTTATTTTTAAGTTCGAATATTATTTAAGATAAATAAGTAGGTATAAATATGTAACTTATAGCCCGCAATCGTCTAAACGTATTCGGTAAAGTTATGATATTTATACTGCGTAGGTACCTACAAGTAGTACACCTATTTTATTTTATTTTTCTCTTATAGAATGAATGTCTACCACGCGGTATTCGGAAAGTAACTTATTCCTAACAATTTATAATTGCAGGTAGGTGATTCCTATAAGGGCGGTTAAACTAAAAGACGCTTGAAATATGGAAATTTACAATACGACAAGTTAGTTTTAAATAAGAATTATTTGTAATAATAGTAGATACGTAATTATGTATCTGCTATTGCGGCGTTGATGGAACCACGTATTGGGTTGACAACTTGATTATGTGGGTAGGCGGCTAGGTGCCACGACCCTAGTAGGAATTTATGATAGATTCCTACGTAAGAAATAAAGGAAAATGGATATATTATAGGTATATATCCGGCTACGAAGTACCAAAAAATGTTGTAGCGGTTTGAGAAACCTCATCATCCTTGTGTCTATTACGAAAAGTGGACTGTATTTGAAGGGTTCTGGTAATTGTGCGTTGAAAATAAGCGGGAAAATATTCACGGATCAATTCGGGCGATCTAGTATGGGATGAGGGAAGTAGTACGCCTTACCTTGTGGTGATCGAAGCCAGGCCACGTATGGCGGCGAGCTGGTGTTCTTCAACTCCAAAATGGCGACGACGACTTTCAGGATCCACACACTTCACACAAATGTTTTTGTATCCGCGAGGCGGGTTAATAGACACGGTACACAAGGTTCTCTGCAATCTAACTAATTATATGCATCAGTCTCCAGCCATGTGGCTTGGAAAGCTGGCGGTTGAGACGCGAAGCCCGTTCACGATGAAGTTTCGGTTCGTTCTGGCGACCTGTCATCAAGGCGTACATGAAGGGAAAAGGAATGAGGAAGGAACGAAATAATTAGGATATCGATCGCCCGCGAAATCTCAAATGCATTTGCCTATGTATTCGGTCTTTGATTTATGACCTTTACAAGAGATGGCGCTACCACCAGTTTTAATTTAATTATTTTCACATCAACATTTGTCAAAAATCGAATAGGCTGTATAGGCTGTTTTCGTTGAAAAAAAAAATGTCCAGTTGCAAAACGCGCCATTATTTATAAGTCAGTTTAAAAAAGTTTAGTAGCAAGGAGTTTTCATACATAGAATAAAATGGGATAGATTTTATACGAAGAAAAATGAATGATGCCGTACGTTTTAGCATTAAATTCTCAAAAGATTTTAAATAGTTGTTTAAATTTAATTACCAGTTTTAAGTTTATTATTTTCACATCAACGTTTGTCAAAAATCGAATAGGCTGTATAGGCTGTTTTCTTTGTAAAAAAATATGTCCAGTTGCAAAACTGCGCCATATTGAAAATTTTATTTTTTGTGAATAAACATATCTAATTCTTTGATTTGTTTTTACTATTTCTCACAACTGTATTGAAAAACGTCGTGTGATACACGGGTGTGTAGGTTATTGCAAACTCGTGTCATTAAAAACCCTCGCCTTCGGCTCGGGCTTGTTAATGACAGCTCGTTTGCAATAACCTACTTTCCACCCTTGTATCACAATGTACTATTAGCAAACAGGCGTTATACAAACATGTTTGAATTAGCACAGTCGACAGTCGAGTGCCAAAATCGAATAGATGCAGTAATGTGCTTTGTATTGGCTTTTTGTTCAACAAATACTGCGGAGCCGAATATTCGGCACATCCCGAAATGTGTTAGGATGCCGTAAATTAGTGTTTAGTATGGTGAAGTAAACCGCTTTTCCATGGAGTAATAGTTAGACGTCGGACGTCGGCAGCGCCTCGATTTCGTAGCTGTAGTAATTTTCTTATTTCAAGTTCAGACTCGAAAGATCAGTTCATCCATCCATTATTATACATTACTGTACAATGTGGTTTACACAGAGTAAAGAGCGCCGCAACAAGCGCGACAGCAAGTGTGGCGTGACGCCGCCGTGCTCGCCGGAGTGCGGCGCGGGGGAGGAAGACGCGGGGGCTGCGCGCGCGCCGCACCCCGACGACAACCTCGTGTGGCTCTCTGTGCACACGAGAGACCCTCAGCACCCGCACTTCAGCGACAAGTATGATAAGGTAATGCTAACTAAAATAAACAATCCTATATTGCGTTCAAAATTAAGTTTCCAAACATATGAACAAATACGTGATTTTAGAAAAAACAGCTCTAATACCTACACTTAAAGTGCAATTTGCGCTACAACTTCAAACATCCTATGAATTTTCAAGTCATTCTTAAACGAAATTTATTTTCATTTGCATAAAGTTGATAAGTTTGTAGCTTAAACTGCGCCATTTTGAACTAGATGCGTTAGGGCACTAAAACCTTGTTTACTCTTTTTAGGAATACGAAAGGAAGACGAAATAGGATATTTTTAGGAAAAATTCATATTAATATTTGTCGTTTTGCAGATATCGAAACTGACAAAGGTGGACTTCAACTGCCTCAACTTGGTAGTAAGCATCGACAGTTGGGTGGCCGTGCTCGACTTCTTCGGGATAGCCGGCGACGATGTGCCTGACAGTGAACATGGACCAGAGCCACAGCAGACTGGTAATCATACAGACAATTTTAGATTTATTAAATAATTGGCTATAGGAACCTAAAATATTTGACCTCCACAACCCAGTAACTGGGTAACACGGACCCATCCACGGACCGACCTCGTCAAGCGTTGTTTAACTTTGAAGATCAACCCGTGCGGCTGCGATTATTTAGCTATGAGCTCCTCCAGTAGTTAGTTGCTCCATGTAAACCACTAGTACTCAGCTGAATCCGGTTAGACTGGAAGCCGACCCCAATATAGTTAGGAAAAAGCAGGCAGATTGATTAAGGAACCTAAAATATGTTTTAAGTTTTCTTGCAATTAATTAGGACCGTGTGAGCTTTACTTTGTAATTCAAAGTAATAATCTTAAAATTTTGAAGTTAATATAAATAATCAACATTTTATAGTAGCAGTTAACCTAGCATAAAATAAAGATTTAAATTGTTGACTTACTATTCTCAGACACCTTTTCGCGTGACGTAGGCCCCGAACCTACGTCACGCGACATATCTAAATATTGAATTTATAGGAATAAAAGAAGACAATATCTTCCACAGCATCACACAGCCTATCGGCAGAGAGCGGCATCACCCAGACGGAGATGTCGGTGCGGTCGCTGAGCGTGGTGGTGGTGGCGGGGCGCGGCGAGGCGTGTCGCGCGCTCGTGTCGCGCGCGCGCACGGCGGCGCGGGCGGACGCGCGCGCGCGCACCAGGCACATCTCCGGCCGGCTCGGGGCCATCTCGCTGACGGACCTCACGCCGCATTCTGTGCTGTGGCGGGATAGGTTCCGGACGCATGGCGATCATGCGCTTACATTCCAGTATCAAAGGTTTGTTTTTATTTAGATTATAATCTGTTTAATAATGATCTCACTGTAAAGACTCACACTCATTGAGTTGTTCCTTATTTTCCGGCTCTTCTGGCGAACCACACAGATGGCCCTTACAGGCAATAAGGTACTCTTCATAACCTGTTGGATCCAAATTAAGTTTTTTAAGGCGATCGTGAAACTCTAGGTGACAGCAGCCTGCTATCAACATGAATAGTGTTTTGAACGAGATATAAACAACTGAAACATGTATCCCGTATAGCAACGTCGTCAGTCGTTATTGCCTATCACTATAACCCTAGATCTTCTCTTCTAACATACTTAATGAAAAGTGTCTTCTTCTCTACGCAGACTGAGCACAGCAGAAGCAATCTCAGCTGGCCACGAGACCAGCCTGAGCATCGAGATGGGCCCCGTGACGTACGTGCACACCAAGCGCTTCGTGCAGGAGCTGCAGGCCTTCGCGCGCGACTTCAGTCTGCTGCGCCGGGTCATCCTGCAGGCACGCCTAAAGGTACGAATGTATAGGCATTACATACAACTAACACACATTGTAACATTTTAAATTTAGTAGATCCTTCTTTCCTTCCTTATGGCATTTTCAAACTTATCTTTTCAATAAGAGTATTTTTCTAAACTTAGTCCGGTCAAATTAGACCAAAATGTAGGAGTAGGTACAGTAATTCGCATAGAGCTGAAAATTGGTACGAATATTCAAAACATCATTATAAATGAAATATAAAAAGTCCCCATCGCTCCCACACTTGTAAAAATTGTATTCAAGGTCAAAGTTCGCAAATATAGGTTTATTGCGTTTTTTAGCCGAACGGTAAGTTTTATGATAAATAAAAAGTTCATTAAAACAATCAATAAAACCCGACTGCTTGAAAAGCGAACTAAAAAGATGTAAACAAGGAGAAAATCATGCTGTGCAGTCAGAGGATACCTATTCGCGAGCTGGCTGACTAATACCAGATGTATCCTCCGACTGCACAGCATGATTTTCTCCTTGTTTACGTCATTTCATTTATAATGGTGTGCCGAACATTCGTACCAATTTTCAGCTCTATGCGAAGTAATGCACTTTGATATGTCTAATTTGACCAGACTAACTATGAACTTTATTATGTAGTATTATTATCATAATTTGTGAAAGAGATTTGGTTTATTGCTCTGTCCCTCTACGAGTATCAATCTAGGCACATAACTTCATTGATAGTTTATAATGCAGCCCGAGAATTCGTTGTATAACCCTTTCACTAAAATGACTTTATAACTTTTCTATAAGGTCCCAGCTTCGCAACGATGCGACTAATTCAGGTCAAGATGTTAAATAACTTATCACTTTTTAGGTATCCGTAGTATCCGGCGGGTCCGGTACGGACGGCGCCCGCGCAGCCCGCATGAAGCTGCGCCTGCGCTGCTCTACTCCCGTCATAGTCCTACCAGTGTCGGGCCGCGCCCGCAATGCACTGGCAGCTCATCTGGACCACCTGACGCTGGACAATAGCTTCAAGTATGCGGGTGATGAGGGCACGGTCAGCACTATGACTGATCCTAACTGCGGTAAGTGTTTAATATTAGATGCCGAATTTACTGAAGATTGTGCATTAAATTCGGTCTTATAAAGTTACTAGCACTTCGCCCGCGACTTCGTTCGCGTGATCCCTGTTTTATCCTACAGATGACTTTTTAGATTCACCTCTTAAAGATTGAATTTCCAAAAATCCCTTCTTAGTGCTCCCCTACATTATAAAAAGAAGTCCTGTACAGTAAAATTCATCAAAAATCTTTAACCCGTCTTTTAGGAGTAGTTTTGAAAAACTAATAATGAAAACCTTTACTATTTACTTAGGTTAGTATTTATGCCAAATTTCAAATATATAAGCCCAACAAATGTCCACCTTTTAACCTCCTTAGTGGTAGAATTTCCAAAAACCAATAAATACATGAATTCTTTTTATCAATCAAAAGCGTACATCTTTAATTTCACGTGTCACACTTTAAAGCGTAGAAGTTTCACACAAACTTTCAACCGACTTTTACAAACACCGACCGATATGAAGGCGCCTTTTCTAGCGGCGGCATTTCAATTATTTTTTTAAATAAAAGAACACTTATTGTGGCATAACTATAATAGTTAGACATATGCTGTCGCGACACTTTTTGTAAATAATTATGTGGTCTGCAAAGTCGTAGTACATTATTTTTCAACACACTTGCTCATAAAGTGGCTCTAATTTCACCGCAAGTAGGCATATAATGATACCTGTAATCAAACTGTGACTTTTTCATTGATATTATTCACAAGTGAGTTATAGTTTTTTTTTAATGGTTTCGTGCCTTCATTTTAAATACTTTTAAATTAAACTAATTTTAAAATTGTCACAAATCAATCCAATGAAAATTAATAAAATAAATCATTAATTCTAATCCAGTTAAAATTTAAGTATTTTCAATATAATAAAATGTAACACTGTTAATCAATTAAAAGTGTCCCATTCGACATTAAACCCTTTCTATTCCTGTCATGGAAGTAGTACTTACTATATCCATAACATGATATGGGTAGTAACTACTATTTCCATGATATCCATTGAATACATAAAATGTGGCATAGCTTCTAGTCAAACAATTCAGCAAAATGCTAGAACCTGACATACTGCTTGCTCATTTCATGCAACTTCGTATTCAACTAGATAATTTCAACTTGTACGTATTTAATAAATAAAACTTGCCCTCAAATATAACTTTCGTTTCTCTGCAATAAAGAAAACTGGAAATTCCCCATTTTGTACGTGGCTAAAACGCTATCCGCGAAAATCTAAAAAAAAAGTAACCTCATTGTTTTAGCCTATGGCCGATCGCCATTGTTAGATGCGCGCGCATAGGATTGCGAAAAAAAATTCACAACTCGTTTTCACTGTTGAAAATGATTTTTTAGTATTATCTTCGTCACAAGTGTGTTGAAAAACGTCGTATGATACACGTGTGTATTGATGATTACCGTCCTCGGCTCTCTTAAGACCCTCACCTAAAGGCTTGGGTCTCAATGACGCCTCAGCGGTAATCACCAACATTACGCACTTGTACCATAATGTACTATTATTCCATCATCAATAGTTATCGCAAAGCACGCATTGTAAAGAATATTTTAGGTATTTTTTTAACACCTTGGGGTATATTATTGGAGTTTTAGTAAGGATTCCAATTTTTTTTTTGAAAATATAATATAGCCTATGTCACCCGGGGATAGTGTAGCTTCCCAACAGTGAAAGAATTTTTCAAATCGGATCAGTAGTTTCGGCACCTATTCAATGCAAACAAGCAATCAAGTCTTTCCTATTTATAATATTAGTACACTCCTTATAATATTAGTATAGAAGTATAGATAAGTGTCAGTCTTGACTATCAAGGTCAAATTAAACTAACTGGCGAAACGCAACAAGTTCACAGACGCAATATTCATTAGATAGCGATACTCATCACTACTGTGAAGTTTCTCCTGTTAGCTTGATACTATAGGTAGCTTCATAATCTTATAGATTTATGTATTTGTTAATGATTATAGTTATTACTCCGTAGCCAACCGCGAGTTACTAGACGTGCGGGTGGTCCGCCTGTCAGGCGTGTCGCTGTGGTGCGCCCGGGGTGGCGGCGGGCGCGGCCTGCGCGTGCGCCGCGTGGGCGCGCCGCTACTGCACGCGCCTGCGGATCTCGATCTGCAGATAGAGCTCAATTTACATCACACACACAACGGTACGTATACAGCTTAGATTATTTACTGATCGTATTTTGACTTTATTTTGCATAGTTGATGTTTTAAACAAAATATAAAGTTTATAACTAAAAAACTAAGATTCATATATGCATGAAACACCTGATCAAATTCGCTAATCATTATTTATTTACAGAAAATGTACATAGGTGTTACAAAAAAAAAAAAAAATGCTCCACAAAACTATTTTCACAGTTTGAACATGCACATTGTTAGCTCAAGAATAAGTTTCATATTCATGTTAAACTCTAACTTTACACAAAGTTCGATCCGTGACTTTTTCCTTTAGACATTGCTTTATCACAAAGTGCTTTTTATTCATTTACTGATTCCTGTAACAGTGGCGGACATGACAATCCAAGGGTCCCTGAGCACACTGCAGTGCGCACTGGACCCGTCGCAGTACCGCCTGGTGCGCGGCGTGCTGGCACACAACCTGGCGGAGAACGTGGACGAGCTGCTGCCGCGCGAGCCGCTGCATCCGCCGCACCTGCCGCAACAACACGACGTCAGTCTTATTATAATTATTATTCAATACAGTTGTTAAACATGACGTACTTTCAGAGGCTATAATTATGATTCGAAAGTTAAATCTTACGCATAGGCATCTTTCTGTTACGCGGTCGTGACTTTTGTTTACGAGCTCGATCATTATGTTTGCAGTTTAGTTTTAAATTTATAAGTCAATTTAAAAAAGTTTAGTAGTATGGAGTTTTCAAACATAGAATAAAATGGAATAGATTTTCTACGAGGAAAAATGAATGATTCCGTACGTTTTAGCATTGAATTCTCAAAAGTCTTATTAATGGTTGTTTAATATATTTAATTACCAGTTTTAATTTAATTATTTTCACATCAACATTTGTCAAAAATCGAATAGGCTGTATAGGCTGTTTCGTTGAAAAAAAAATATGTCCAGTTGCAAAAACGCGCCATAAGTCAATTTAAAAAAAATTAGTAGCAAGGAGTTTTCATACATAGAATAAAATGGGATACGATTTTATACGAGGTAAAATTAATGATTCCTTACGTTTTAGCTTTGAATTCTCAATTTTGTTTTAAATAGTTGTTTAATATGTTTAATTACCAGTTTTAAGTTAATTATTTTCACATCAACGTTTGTCAAAAATCGAATAGGCTGTATAGGCTGTTTTCTTTGTAAAAAAATATGTTCAGTTGCAAAAACGCGCCATATTGAAAATTTTATTTTTTGTGAATAAACAAATCTAATTCTTTGATTTGTTTTTACTGTTTCTGACAACTGTATTGAAAAACGTCGTGTGATACACGGGTGTGTAGGTTATTGCAAACTCGTGTCATTAAAAACCCTCGCCTTAGGCTCGGGCTTGTTAATAACAGCTCGTTTGCAATAACCTACTTTCCACCCTTGTATCACAATGTACTAATTCAATACACTGTCTCGAAAACTGACTCCCATCGCACCGCTTTTAGGCACACAATGCAATAAATTGCCAGCGTAGTGCATTTCTTTTTCTATATCCACGCTGAATGAAAGATTGTTTTTTATTTACTTCGCAAGTACGTTGAAGAACATCATTTGGTACGCTTAAGCATTTGTAGTCTCGCCTTCATAGCACACTCGCTTTCAGTTTCGGCGAAAATCGCTCCTCGGCTGCAGTTAAGAAAAATGCCCATTTACAAAAATACTCTACTATCTTGCCAATCACACAGGTATTGAAGTTCAATGTTGCTATCGTTCTCATTATTTTTTATTCGTCGGAAACATGAAACTTGAGATTTTCTTGGATTGATGAACATCCAAAATTTTTCGTGGGTAAGCTGTGGTTAAGTACAAGGCAACATTTTATTCCCCAGGTGTGGACCACAAGCTCCCTGAAACTGGACCTCCACGACGTGAC
This sequence comes from Orthosia incerta, assembly GCA_948252205.1. NCBI lineage: Eukaryota > Metazoa > Arthropoda > Insecta > Lepidoptera > Noctuidae > Orthosia > Orthosia incerta. Next base: position 31,287,168 of record OX411751.1, read on the forward strand.
AGTGAAGCTGGAGCCAGAACACGGCGTGTCGTCGCTCGCCTGTATCAACTTCATCAAGTCCCGGCTGGTAGTGGAGACCTACTCCGACCTCAGCCAGGATATAGACCTTGTCTCACAGGTACCTACTCACTTTATAAGTCCCCCGGCGCCTTGTAGGTACTGTAACATATGTGGGCATCGCCAACACATTTATCATCATCCTCCTGGCCTAGTCCCAATTTGTTTGGTGTTTGAGCAGCGTGTCATCTCAACAGTCACATCCTCTGTAGCCGTATCATCATTCACAGTTTATCCATAGTTTATTTGGACTTCCTACCCCTATTCACCTACATTCATATTCAAAACTTTCCTCACAACATGTTCCTCATTCCTCCTCATCACATGCCTCTACCTCGACCAGTTCTAACCGACTCATACTTTCACAGGAAATCCTAGTGAGTGACACACGGTTTGCCAAGGAGCCGGCCAACCGGCGCGGCAACGTGTTCAGTCATATTGTACAGCCCATGCCGGAGCAACGGCATAGCGTGCAAGCTGAAGTTCATGCCAGGTAAAACTATTTTAATCATAGTAAACTTAACGAGCTATTAAGTTTAAGGTTACACTAGTCAACGGCACGAACTATTTTGTGCGCGGGGTTAAAATGCATGCTATCTCATCCGACAACACGTGCGAAAGAGATAGATGCTGTGATGAGCAGTAAAAAACTAGTTCGTGTACGAATTAGCACTTTTGCAAGTTTGTAGCAAAATGGATAATTATTTAGGACGAAAACGAGCGCGAGAAATTTTATAAACAGTCCTTCGGGAGTCTAGATATCATGAAAAAACAACTAAATGTATATTTTCAAAATAAAATTATTTGCATTCTTGAACTACTAATCTATCCCTGTATGGATGCTGTTTTGCAATTTTCCTTTTTCTTATGGTATTTATTTCCACCCAAATATGAGAGTTAAAATTGGTGTTGAAATATGGAACTTTCGACGCTCATAACTTTCAAATTATTATTATTTTTAATTTTTTGCTTTTATACAGGGCTAGATAATGATGAGACAAATTGATATCAATTTTTTATTTTGAATGTACATCGTCAAACAGTGGAGTAATCTCTAGACTACGTTTGTATGGAAGAATTATCGACTAGTGTACCCTTAATGACAGTACGTACACGTCCGTGTGTGAGCGTCTGTTTACGCTCGTTATATTTCGCTGATGTCCTATCCTATACCTATCTATTTTGTGATATAGCACAAACATCTTCAAATATTTACTTACCATATTCCATAGCTATATCAGATTAAAATTGTTGTGTTGTGCAGAAAGCGACGCGATTCTTCAGCGTACACAATCCTAGTGAACAACATGCGTCTGATGGCGGTGCTGGACTGGTGGGAGAGCGCCAACCAGTTCATCATGCAGCCGCCACCGCCGCCTGCAGACCCTGACCAGCAGCATCTGTAAGTACAGTCAGAGAAACTTCATCATTGTAACGTTGAATGTCACTTGTACTTCATAACACGACAAGGTCTATTATATAATAGGGGTTATTGATACATAGAATAGGGATTAAAACACGAGCAGTTTTAAGGTAGTTTATCACACGAGGTGAAACCGAGTGTGATAATAGTATCTCACGAATGTTTTAATACCTAATTATATGCCGTTGCATACACTATTTTATCTTCACTCATACAGTTGAAATAAAACAAAAGGGGAAACGGCAAAAAATATGTGGCATGGCGGGCAAGATTCTCGTTGCACATGACTGCGCAGCCATAGACAATACCACAATTTTTCTACATGTCAATGTAGAAAAATACACTACAAGTCAATGAGCCTATACGCGCCAATAAATTAAAAAGATAGTGTGCTATAAAAAATTAAAAGTTAAAGTTATTTTATGATGCAGTTGTTTTAAAATCGAAGGCAAATGTTGCACTGTAATGGTTCATTTTTATTGTACGTGTTTATACAATGTTTTTTGAATTCATATTTGGAAAATTGCGTTGTGAGTCTATATAAAATTACTTTAGTTGCTTGTTTGTGGACTATGTTTTTCTTTCCATAAATAGCATCAATGTCATTTTGTGGCTAATTGACTCGTGTTTTTACTCGCTTTATCTATATTTTGTTGTCTCCTTTTCTCAAGTTGTGCACATTTAGATTCGTGGTTGTATATTCCTGTTTGTCCTGATAGTGAGGAGGCCCTGAACGCAGCCCGCAGCTCGGCACACTGCGCGCCGGCGCACTCGCAGGAGGAGCCGCACATGGAGCTCAAGCTCAACGTCACGGACTCGCAGCTGGTGCTTGTCGAGGACCCCTCCGTGTGGGACACCAATGCTGTCATCCTGAGGGTAAGGATATCAAAAGATATTCTCTAAACCAGCAGATTCGCGTTTCTCGGTTCTTACGGTCGGATTTGCTATTTTCGGTTATCAATACTACAACATAGAGGCGATATCAAGCGAATGAGGAATTCCGAAAACTGTAATTAAACCTATTGAGATCGCTCAACGCGCAATTCTGAAGGTCTGCGCTTTTAAGCCTCGATTATTTCCCACTACAGAGCTATATAAATACTGTGAAGTGCTTACGGTTAGACAACTCTACCTACTCACGATAATTTTGAAGCAACATCAATAATTAGCTTACGACCCCAAACTTATACATAAGCGTAGGAAACAATTAGTGTGTACTCGTGAATATAAACCTGTAACTACTTTTGTTAGAAGATTTTTTGTATTTTTGGGTTCTTATGTCTATAATAAAATTAACTATATTCTGGATGTTTACTCGCTTAATAGGGTTCGTTGCAAAGACATGGTGAAAAAGTACTTATTGACCTTAACTTATGATGACACAGAGAGATTATTTACCGTACCAGAGTAATTTGGGTACTTTTGCAATTTTTTATATTTGAATTACTCTAACTCAAACTCTCATACGCGCTTACTCCACATACATCAAACATCATCACACGCACACACACATTCCAACACTCACCTCCCATTACACTATTACTCACCATTCTTCATACACACACCAACTCACTTAGTTTAGTTTTTTAGCTTATTTTACTTTATTTTATTTTTCTTCTTAAATCGAAATAATGCTGTACTCGTTAGATCAATTTTTGTATGCAAATAGATTTCTGAGAGGTTTGGCGCTGTATACCGAGATACAGGTTTTTACCTAGTTCGGTTGCAGATGCTCCTACATTGTATTGAACTTATAATAGCTTGCTAGTTTTTAAGTTGTAATTTTTTTTTGGATAAATGAATAAATAAAAATAAATTATAATCTGGTTCCCATAGTTACAAAATCAAGATCAAAATCAAATATTTATATTTTACATAGGCCTACATGGGCACTTATAAAACGTCTACAAAAGGTGCACGGTTCGGGTTAGTCGTTTCCTATGGACAAGAACCGGCAAGAAACTCCATGGTTACTCTTTTAAATTGTTTTGTTTACAATATTTCCATGTTACAGCATTAGTACTTGGATATGGGGGGACAACGTAGGCCCGACAATAAGTCGTACGAAATTGAAAAAAAAAAAAAAATGCACGAAATAAAAAGTTAACAAATGTTAACATGTTACCTCATGGAAACTTCATATAGTCACGTAATAAATTTGAATAAATTAAACGAATTATAATTTAGCATATGATTAATCTAAAGGAAAGAAGACCCCCAAAGCAGTGTATTATTTTAGATATCTAAGATATTTTGTGAATTTTTAGTTTTGTTCTATTAAACCAAATGCTTGAAATTAAAAAAAAAATTAAAAAATGTTGCAGCAACACATTTTTGTGAGGTACTGAAATCATGGTGCACAAACATACTACAAGGAGTGTTTGCATTGTTGCAGCAATAAACATGTTGCTGCAACAATGCTGCGTAACTTTGTTTTTCAATGTCTATTAATTTTTGTCTCTAATTTCTTTTAGCATACTCACAGATACGTTTCGTTACAGAGCACAACAGTGATAACATACCGCTGCGCAGACGCACAGAAGCCGGTGTCGTGCGAGCTAAACGAACTAGAGGTGTTCTCGTGCGTGCTCGGCCTGGAGGAAGAGACTGCTCTGTCTATTGTGGAACCAGCTGCTGTTCATGTCGCTATTGATGCCAACAGGGTGCTACATGTAAGTGAATATCTCATCACAGTTGTTACAGTTCATGAACGAACGTAATCCATTGTAATTTCAATTTTATTTCGATGCTCATTAAAGTTATTATCATGACTCAAGATATTAACTTTAAAACTTTCGCGTTTCCTAATTGAAAAACAATTTATTACGGGAATTTAACGCGATTATTACGATTATTTATTTACCTGTTTAACTCGACGTTTCCATGTTGCAACGACCATGGTCCCGGGTAGACTGGTGTCTCGGTGTACTGGCTCCGTTGGGGCAGAAAATTCTTCGTCTACTCTCACATGTCTACACGCAACACAGACCGTGTCCTTATTCTGTAAGTTCGCCGACTGCACAAAACGAGGTAATGTTTTTTGAATCACTGGATTCCACGCCGCGGATAATTTGTAACCGTCATCCCGATTGAACGTTTTGGGTTTTTTAATTTCAATCGCTTCACGCACAATTCTTAAATAGAAGTGGTGTTCCGTGGAGAGGACTTGTGGACGATGAAATTCGATCCAGTGATTGCTGCCGCCTTCTAATAGATGTTCTGCAATCGTCGACTTATTGAACTGCCGGTTAAATAGGTAAATAAATAATCGTAATAATCGCGTTAAATTCCCGTGATATATTGTTTTTCAATGACTCAAGATCTAACTCAGGTCTTGCAACAACTATATTCAAAGAGAAGTCACCCCAGGAGTCAGTTCCAGTCTCTCAGAACTGGATATTAAGAGCGGACTCTAGTCAACAAGAATTTGAAAAATAGGTATTTGAAGAAACTATTGCCGTCGCGCAGCGCCCGACCAAGCGAGCTATCAATGTGTGAACGAGTAATGTATTTGTGTGTGTAAGAGCGCGCCGCAGCGGCCAGCCGACTGCACGGTGCACGCGCACGAGCCGCGAGTACCGAGCCGCTTTACACTTTACGAAAAAATTTAAAGAGTTGATTAATTTTGGAGAAATGTAGTTTTTTTTAAATGCCTTCCGCCAGAAATAATTGATGGTCGTATACCACGAAATTTACCTGCAAGTGAAAGGATTGAAATCACGATAGATAAATGCACATTTTTACACGACTGTCCAAAAGAGGAGAGTTATGTTATGTTATAGCGCTCATGTATGTTTGTGAGATTCTTTATTCCACCATAACTTCTAAACAGCTTAACCGGTATCAATTTATGTGGTATCTTTAGAACCGTAACGTTATTAAAAAATAAAAATAAAAAATGATATTTCATAAAAAAATTACTACCTATTCTATCATCGTCTAGCTAGTCTAGAGCTTACTTAGTATATATATAACTAGCTGTCCCACGCGGCTTCGCTCCCGTCAACTGGCTACGTACCTACCCTATCCTACCTACCCTACACCTACCCTACACCTACCCTACACCTACCCTACACCTACCCTACACCTACCCTACACCTACCCTACACCTACCCTACACCTACCCTACACCTACCCTACACCTACCCTACACCTACCCTACACCTACCCTACACCTACCCTACACCTACCCTACACCTACCCTACACCTACCCTACACCTACCCTACACCTACCCTACACCTACCCTACACCTACCCTACACCTACCCTACACCTACCCTACACCTACCCTACACCTACCCTACACCTACCCTACACCTACCCTACACCTACCCTACACCTACCCTACACCTACCCTACACCTACCCTACACCTACCCTACACCTACCCTACACCTACCCTACACCTACCCTACACCTACCCTACACCTACCCTACACCTACCCTACACCTACCCTACACCTACCCTACACCTACCCTACACCTACCCTACACCTACCCTACACCTACCCTACACCTACCCTACACCTACCCTACACCTACCCTACACCTACCCTACACCTACCCTACACCTACCCTACACCTACCCTACACCTACCCTACACCTACCTACCCTTACTACTATACGAATGTACCGGCGGCGGCGATCTAATTAAAATTTAGAACATAAAAGCTGCTATTGTGAGTCAATATTAAAAGATAGACATATGCTGTCGCAGACTTTTTTTTAGAACTTTTAAAGAAGAACAATTCCATTATACATTATATTTGCGTAACTTAAACCGCTTACGCAGCGCACGCAACAAAAGCTCTCAAAAAGGAATATTTTTGCCCGATTTTGCAACATTTTTCATTTATGCTCGGCTCCTATTGGTTGTAGCGTGATGTTATATAGCCTATAGCCTTCCTCGATAAATGGACTATCCAACACAAAAAGAATTTTTCAATTCCAACCAGTAGTTCCTGAGATTAGCGCGTTCAAACAAACAAACTCTTCAGCTTTATAATATTAGTATAGATAGATAACATATAACCGTAGTATTAAATAATCATTTGTTCCCTAATAACATACCAAAAGAAATTAAATAAATATAACAGTACTATTCAATATCCCATAGAAAACTTATAAAATAAATTGTTTTTGCAATAATATCGTTTTATTACTAAAAGAGCTATGATATAAAAAATTAATCATTAAAAATAATTAAAAACACGCCTGCCTTGCAGTCGTGGGATCGATCCTTGGATCAGTTTTTTACAGGTCCCCCGACTTCTTTGAAAAGATTGGTTTTCAGTTGAGCCCATTCAACACAAAATTAATTTCGCTTGTTTTGAATTTTTTTGATCAATTTTTTCATTCACTTTTCGACAAGCTGCCTTGTCAAAAAGTGCTTTTCTATACTAATATTATAAAGAGGAAAGATTATTTTGTTTGTTTGTTTGTACTGAATAGGCTCCGAAACTACTGGACCGATTTGAAAAATTCTTTCACCATTAGAAAGCTACATTATTCCTGAGTGACAGGCAATTTTTTAATCCCGAAAATGGGTCCTGTGGGGTGGTCCACGGGAGCGAAGCCGCGGGCAACAGCTAGTAATTAATAAGCGTGTTTTTAATTATTTTTAATAATTTTATTTTAAAATTCTATATTTTAATTTAAATACCCACAAACCCCACTTCTCCAAAATTCATAAATCATTTTTATAAGTATCTGCTTTATAAGAAATCAAAATTTAGTTTGCATGATACTGGGTGTAAGACCAACCGAAAGAATGCAAATCAGCAGACAGGACGTAAGATGAGCGAACGAATCAGTACATCAGAGTCATCATTTTGAGGACCGGATCACCCGCGTCCGTAGGAAAATAAGCGTTTTGAATCCCTACACGTGGTCCCCGGATGGTGCTAATCATGTGACATACTGGTGGTAGGTTTCGACCGAAGGGCTTGTGACCACATAGCGGGCAAAGACATACTGCCAAGTGGCCTAGCCGTAATCCGGTTACGATGCCCGGTGCAGCCATTAGAGGAGTTGGGTCGAGATAGCTGTTCCACTGATGGAAGGCCGGCCAGACTCACGCTGTTATGGGCGTATCGGGAGACTGGTCGCAGAGGGCAGTGAGCAAGTACGCAGCCACTTTAAAAAATAAGATGCAATATACCATTCGTATTATGAATTTGTAAATTTATATTGAAATTTTAAAGTAACGTTTCATTTGAAAGTCATTGCATCGAAAAAGGTCAAATACCATTTCTAGAACCTTTGGAAAAAATAAATTCATTATATTTATATTATACAGCGAGCGTCTTTTGTTCACTAAAAAGAGCCAATTCCATCCAGCTCCATCTTGCCGAGGTGTAACCGTGCCGATAACCGACCATATTAAGCTTCTTGGCATATGCTGCTAAGAAGTTGAGACGGTACTTCACGCCAGAACAGGTGCTTAAGTTGTATCAAGCGCAAGTTCGATCTTGCATGGAGTACTGTTCTCATCTCTGGGACGAATCTGCCAAATACCAGCTTCATGCACTAGATTTGATCGAAAAACGGGTCAGGAGGGTCATCGGCAATGAGATCGAGTCAAAGCTCCAGAGCCTTGAACATCGTCGCAGAGTTGCCAGCTTGTCGGATTTTTATCGGATGCATTTCGGGGATTTTGCGATGGAATTGCATGATCTAATTCCATATAGCCCGTTTCATCATCGGACATCATTCATCTACAAGACGTACGGCGATGCGCCATCGGTACAAGGTGGATATCCCGCCCAAAGGCACTAAACATTTTGCGTACAGCAAGGAGTGGAATTTTAAAGATAAAGATAAAGATATTTTATTTGCTTAAAACATGGTATAAAAGGTGTTATTGAAAATAGATAGATCAAACATGTTTTGCTTAAAACTAAGCGTGCAAACTTATTCACTAAAATATTATGTCAAAATTGAAATTAATTACATTAAAAATTCATTTTAAGTCATTAATACTATAACAATTAAGAAAAAATCATTTTAAGTCATTAATACTATAACAATTAAGAAAAAATCATTTTAAAAAGTCATTAATATTATAACAATTATTAGAAATTCATTTTAAAAAGTCATTAATACTGTAATAATTATTATTATTGAGCCATTCATACAGTTGCATTTTGAATAGCTTACAATTAAATGTTCTAAAAACACCTGGTAATTTATTATACAGTCGTATACACATAGCCAAACAATTTTTATTATATTTTGCTGATCTTGGTAGCTCTTCCAGCACGAGCCTATATTGGTCACGTCGACTTCGAGAGCTTGTAAATAGTTCTTCTGCTGTTCTAAATAATTCCAAGTGCTTCCGAACAAAATAACATGTCTCATATATTTATAATGAAGGTAACGGTAGCAAACCAAGTTCCTTAAATATTGGTTGACATGATTCGTCCGATGGAATCTCGTATACAGCTCTTAGACATTTCTTTTGGGCAACAAATGCTCTATTACGATCAGTACTATTTCCCCACATAATTAGTCCATATCGAAGTGAGGACTCCACATATGCGCGGTATGTCATCACAGCCGTTTTTATATTAGTCACTTTTTTTATTTGTCTCAAAGCATACACAAACTTATTTATTTTATTGCATACAGTATCTACCTGTGCTTTCCAGTCTAAGTGTTCGTCAATTACTACTCCTAGAAATTTAGTTTTTGTCACTTGTGTAATTTTCGGAATATCCATTTTAAAATTAAATGTATTATTATAAGATTTATTAAATTGTATATATACTGATTTATTTAGATTAATTGATAAATTATTATTATTTAGCCAGTCAATTAGATTATCTATTGTATTATTTATGTCCGCTTCATGATCCTTAATTGATTTATATTGTTTATCGGTGGTAACGATTATGGAAATGTCATCGGCAAAAAGAAAGCATTGATGATCAGTTACATTAACTATGTCATTTATATAGAGTAGGAATAAGATAGGGCCCAATATGCTACCCTGGGGGACGCCCCGTTTTATATTTCTATATTCAGACGAATATTCTGTCATGTTCCTACTTTCATTTAGTATAGTAACAGTAACTTTCTGTTGTCTGCTAGTTAAATACGACGATATCCATTGTAGTGGCAGTCCTCTAATACCAATAGCCTCAAGTTTTTTTAATAGTCCTTCATGTGAAACGAGGTCAAATGCCTTAGACAAATCAAAGAATAGCCCTGTTGTTAGCTGTTTGTTGTTGATATTAGTCAATACCGCTTTCAGAAGTGAAAAGATGGCAAGAGATGTGGACTTGTGTTTCTGAAACCCAAATTGTTCTTTTTTTATAATATTGTACTTTGCGCAGTAATCGACTATTCTTTGATACATGCACTTTTCGTAGATTTTTGACATGATGGGTATCAATGTTATGGGGCGATAATTATTCATGTCATATTTTTCTCCCTTTTTAAATATCGGTTTGACAACAGATATCTTTAAAGCGTCAGGAAAGACTCCTTGTGAAAAGGAGAGGTTAATGAGATGGGTCAATACTTCGCTTATTTCATTAACACATGTCTTAATAATTCGGGTACTGAGTCCGTCATAACCTACAGAATTGGTATTTTTTAATGACAAAATGTGTTTTCGTACCTCATTTTCGCTCATAGGTGTAAGGAACATAGAGTTAGCAATTAAGGTATCACTGCGATAACTATTTGTACAATTTTGAGTAGGAATAGAATTTGTAAAATAATCATTGAAGGCAGAAGCTATTTCTACTGGTTTGGTAAGTACCGAATTATCAATTTTAATACATTCAATGTGGTCTTTGGGGTCCGAGTTAAGTATATCATTTTTTACGACTGTCCATGCGGCTTTACATTTATTGTCATTATTATCCAAAAACTTTATGTTAGCATTTCGTTTAGCCTTGTAGATACACTTTTGTAATAATTTTGAATATGTGATATATCTACTCTTGTTCATTATATTTTTATTTTTGTAATATTGGTATCGTAAGAAACGCTTTGTTTTAGAACTTTGTTTGAGCCCCTTACTTATCCACGTCCGTTTTTTATTGTTTAAATTTATCTTAACCCTAACTTTTGGAAAACAGAGATAAAAAAATAAACATATTAATTCATGGAAAACGCTGAATGCTGTATTTGCATCGCTTTCCTTAAAAATATCTATCCAGGATAGATTTTGTAAGCATTCCCTAAATTTACGCATATTATCTAGACTGTAGTCTCTTTTGTAAATATGGTATAATGCGGTCTTTGCTGTTTGAAGTGTTAAAGGAAAGCTTAGCATTTGTGCTGTGTCGTGGTCAGAGAGGTGTAGTGGTAGTACTGTTGGGATTGCATTAGGTATGTTGCTCAATATATGGTCTATACAAGAAAGTTTCCGAGTAGCCACCTCAATATGAATTTTCATATTGTGATTATTTGACAGGTCTTGAAATTCTTGAGTGATTTTACTTCTTTTTAAGGTATTAATATTGAAGTCACCAGTCAAGACTATACGTGTGCTAGATTTGTATTTCTTGTGTAAATCCTGCAAGACTCTATCCAGCTTAATCTAAAATTGATTAGGGTCCGACTGAGGTGTTCGATATAAGCAAACAATCACTAATTTTTTATTTTCTATTTCTATACCACATGCTTCGAACGTATTTACCGATGCACATGCTTTAATAAACTGTAATTCTTTGTAGTGTAAACCCTTTCTGACTAGAATGCAAGTGCCACCTCTATTTTTATCCCTGCAAAAACTTGTAGCCATTTCGAAATTTAATAACTTAATATAGTTCTCTTGACCTTTTTTAATGAAAGTTTCGGAGAGGCAAATTACATGAGGTTCATTATGTAAGTCACGCATTTCCTGTAATGTTAACTCCAACAGTTCCTGTTTAGATAAAACACTCGCAATATTTTGGTGGAGTATTTTAAAGTTGTGTGATATAGGTGTTATATTATTAGGTACGAAAAAATGTATCGTTTTTTTTTAATGTGGGAAAATAATATGGTATTGTGCCTTTTTTGTGATCTGCAGAAAGAAGATGAGAGCCGACATTTTTTTCAGTCCCGTTATTTTTGTTAATTCTGAAATAAAAGGGAATAGTTCCTTTTTTGGGTATTGTTTCCCGTTTTCGTAAAGAACTTGATTTGCTACTCGCGAGGTGTTTTCTGACTTCGGCTGGATTTAAATATTTTTGGTTATAATATTCACAATCTATTATGTAATTTATTGTTTTGCAAATGTCAGATACGTTGTTATGAACAGAATTAATAAAATTACAATTTTTATAATGTTTACAAATATCTTTGATACGATAATTCAATTTTTCGACATCTAGATGGTTACTTTTCACAACATTTAATATTATTATACTATACTTAGAAAATGTCTTTAATATTTTTTTCAATTGAAACAGTACATGTCCCATATTATTGTCATTTTCTCCCAAAGATATTAAAATTTTGTCACCTGGTTCAAAGTTTATGTTAGTACAGCTTTTCGTTATTGTGTCGCTCTGCGCATTTGGCATCGTATGGGCGAGGACTCTATATTTTTCATACTGTGTAGTCTCTCTCGAATGTATAAGAGCAGCAGCTAGACCGACGCATTGTTGCGCACCAAAGATCCTTATAGTTTTTCCGTATCTTTGTTTTTTTAAGCCTGGGGAAATTGTGTTTGGTGTATTGGCTAAAAAACTCTGTTCTGGTTTTGATGTACTTTTATGAGATTTGTTAAAAATCTGTATTTGTGTATTTAGAGTTTTTATCTCATTCTCTGCGATTTGTAGTTCCTTTTGTAACGCTAAGATATTTTGTTGCAGATGCAAATACATAAAGTTATTATTGAGTTCGACATTTGTAGTGAGTTTCGGCGAGGAGGGAGTTGAAGACATGATTTGACTCAAACGAGAGTGTCTTTTCTTTTTGTCAGTGCTTATAGGGCTGCTTTCTTTATTTGTAGACGAATGACATAGCGACTTTAAAACATTAATTTCTTGAGTCAGCCTGCTCACTTGTCTTTTTAGTTCATTGTTTTCTAATATTGTGTTTTCCAACTCATTCTCCGTGCTATCTAATTTTATAGTCAGCTGGGTTATTGTATCTTGCATTTCAGACACAGAAAATATATTAGACGTAGTACCGTCCACACTTTTTGAGAGTTTATTCGGTGTGGTGTCGATTTCGGAAGATGTATCGCAATCGGTCAGTACATGAGAATCCTGGTCAGGGGTCGACTGTTTTGCAATTCCTTGCTGTTGCCCGATAGCTACAACCTCGGGGTCTTTAAGTCAAGAGTGAAGTTACTTCTGGGCAAGTTTGCTACACCGTAGACCACATCATCGCTTACCATCAGGTGAGATAGTGGTCAAGAGCGAGCGAGCCTATCTATAATAACAAAAATCAGCGATTTCTTTTCAACAACATTTGTTAGTTCGTTCGGTTGGTCTGTACCGAGCATTATTCTTGGATCCTGGCTTAATTTTCTTAACAACTTTTGATCGTGTATTTGCAACTGCACTTGCCAGATCTTATGCATGCCTAAGTTAATCATTCGACAAGTGCCTTCAACTATAATAAATAATACTCACAATCACACGATTTATTAAATAAAATCATTGTATAGTGTAAATATCGACATCGGTGTATATCACTAGAGTATCGATAAAAATATCGACAACTGCCACTTCCCTATTAGTGTACGTGTAAGGCTTACCCTCCCTCACCTCCAACCTCCACCCGTAAAGTGCGAAAGGGACAACTGCGGCTCAGGCTGATTTTACCTACAAAAACCTTGACCAAAAGGCGTTTCGTATTCCGCTGTTTTCTTCTTCAAAACTGGCCTGATCTTAAAAAATCTTATATCAAAATTTAGAGGAAAAGTATATCTATGCTTCTGTCATTTTCTTTTTTGTTAAAAAGTTATCAATTTTGTCTGAAAGTCGTCTGAACATGGCGGTAAAAACGGGCATTTTTTTCGGGTTTTTGTATTGTCATATTTCTTTTAGTGATTATGTTTTCGAAAAAAGGAAATGATAGGGGCACGTATTAATTAGACCTTGATTTTATGGGAAAAAATCATTGCTCTGGAGGCATTATCCACGAAGAAAACAGCGGAATGTTTTTGTATGAAGAAAGGCCCAATAGAGTACCCTCTTAAAATTATGTTTTGTTGGTTTGCATATAGATCGCGATGAGTACGCTAAACTTGCGACTGTCCTACCACGACATGCGAATGTTTGCGGCGATGCTTCAGTCTCTGCCAGTGCAAGCGAGAGCAGCTTTATCTGGTAAGTTTACAATAAAAAGCTTCACTGATCAGACAGTTCATATTTAACTAACGGTTATAATTTACTATTCAAAAGAGATCTTTTATGTATCGGCACAAGAGATTTTTATGAGTGGCAGTCGGCTCTTCCTAGAACAATTAAAAAATCAAAAGTCTTTATTATTATTATGAGCCCGTTACGTCCCACTGCAGGGCAAAGGCCTCCCTTCCGTCTTTCCATTTTTTCCGCAGCCTAATTGCGTAACTGAATTCGTTATTGGGAAAGAATCGATTCTTTCCCAAAAACGACTTTGGTATTGCATAATACCTCTGAAACGGCAAGGTTTTGCTCCTTTCATTTACCAATATTTTGACGTAGAATTGATTGTAAAAATGAACGAAAGCGGCAGAATCGAGCTTAAACTTCAATAATGAATGGGATTAACGCTTGTCATTGTCAAATATACTTGACATTGACATTAATATGTCCAATAATTTTTGGCGCTGTTTGTCGTTGCACAATATTGTGATTTATTCGTATTAGTTTCAAAATTAATACGTAAAAGTGTAAGTCAACATCTTCTTGAATGATTGTGAAAGTGATTTGGTGTGAAACCGCAGTTATTAATCAATATTTGTGATATATTAGATACCGCCGAAATACTCGGGCGCTCCAAGTAAGTAACGTGAAGTTAACCTCAAACTTAGCTATCTTCTAATTATATTTTATTGATTTTTCAGCATCCACAATGTCACGAGGTTATTTGTTGCATCTCGGGGAAGAGGAGCGCCTTAAAGCAATGTTTAAAATAAATCGTAGTCTTTTGAGAAGTGCCAGCAACCCCCTCGATTTGCCACACAATTACTTCGTGGCTAACTTTAGGCTCACCAAACCTCAATTCTTGATGCTTTGTGAGGAACTGTTTCCACTTCTACAAAGGCGTCGTAATTCCGCTGTTTGCCCTCAGCTTAAGGTAACTTTTGAACCTTTCTAAGTACTTATTGTTAAGTTTAAAGTAACCTTTACACACTTGCTAGACGTAGGTTGGCAAAGTTAAATTATTTATTTCTTTAGTCAAGCTGCCAGTCAATTAGTCACAAAGTTGGAGCTAGTATTTCAAAACATAGGTAACTTATGTGGGGCAGAAACTTCATGGCCAGTAAAACCCAGTTACCTATCAAAAAATCTAAGCACAATATGGTGCTTGGATATAATATAAGTGTGGAACAAGGCCTTCAAAATAATTGCTTCAAGAAATAATATTTTATTGCAGGTTTTAGCAGCAGTTAGTTTTTATGCTAATGGGGAATATCAAAAAATTATTGGTGCGTATTACCGTCTGGGGCTATCACAAACAACAGTACATGATTGTCTGTGCGAGGTGCTACTTGAATTCTTTTGTTATTAAACAGTGGTGTAAGTTTCTGACAAATATTCTTTTTATTTTAGGTTACTGAGGCTCTCAACAGCATTGAGATTCTTCGAAGATATATTAAATTTCCTATGACACAGGAAGAGAGGGGTGCTGTAAAAAGGAAGTGTGTATGAAATTAGATAACAATGAAAATCTATGACTATTATTTACCATTGTTTTAAACAAAAAATAATGAGAATCCGCATTTATGTAACACATTTATTACCTACAGAGTGTTTGATTTTATTATGTATTAAATAAATACATAATAATCCTAATTATTTGGTTTCAGATTTATGGATATGTTTCAATTTCCCGGTGTGTTGGGTTGCATCGATGGAACCCATGTTGCTGTGATCCGACCTCATGAAAATGAGGAAGCTTATTTCAACAGAAAGCTTTATCACAGTCTTAATGTATTAATTGTAAGTATTATTCTTGTTGCTGCAATTTTTTTGTTTTAATAAAGTTGCGACTAAGTTTTTGTATTTAATTATATCCGTCTGATAATTTGAACTAACTCCATTAACAAAGACTTGAAGATTAAAAGTTTAACGAGTGTTAGAAGGATATGATTAAAAAAATTAACTGCACAACTAGAACATATGTATAGTATATAAGGCAGGATATTTGATAAGATTTAAATGTTTCCTAAACTTTTAGATTTGTGATACCAACCTACACATTCAATATAATGATGGGTCATTCGAGGGCGACTCCCATATTTGGAAGTATCCTGTCCAAAATATCATGCAGCACTTACATGATGAAGGCGAAGTATAGGCTACTAGGTAACCAAACTATTCATTATAAAATATATTATGTTCTTGTTAAAAATAAAAGATAAAATTAAACAAGATTGCCTATACGAACTTATTTTTTCAGGAGACGCCGGATACGCGTAAAGATAGATCTTAAGACACCGATGCTTCGTTCTGCCCCAAAGTCACCAGAGGAAAATCCATGTTCACACTCGCAATGTGGTCGAGCGCTGCATTGGGGTTTTGAAGAGTCGCTGGCGATGCTTACTAGCTCACAGGGTATTACATTATTCTCCTATTACAGCGATTGTGACCAGCCAGTCCATGTTCAAAAAGGTTCGACAACCCTTTCACAATACTGTGCTGGTGCCTTCACTTATGTATGGAAGTGAAAGTTAGTTGTGCATGACTGCATAGGCATTTACGAATTTTCCAGCTTTCCCACCAAAAAAGATATGAAAGTAGAATTAATGTTGAGGAAATGCGTGTTTGAATGATAGACGAGGAATGATGTCATAAGGCATGTTGTGGTTTAAAGAAGATATAGTGAGAGACATTGAAGAATATGCTTAGATGGTGAACACCCATGCTGGTAAGAGGAAGAATGAAAGGAGATTAATAATAGGTATCTACTAGGCAGATTTGAGTACTCATAACTGGCGTGCGTGTATGACTGGATGTATGAACGTAAATTAAGCATGTAATCTGTGTGTACTTACAATATTTTTTAAGTAAACAGGATCTCAGTTAAATAGATTGTGCAATGGGCTCACCGGGGAAACCTTGTTAAAAAAACGCGCCAAGTACACTATCTCACAGGAGACTTGGGAACGTGTGCATATCATGAACTACAAAACTTTTTCAAATTCTTGAATTTAATCAGTTGCAAATAAATACAATATCACAATTTTTTGTTGTATTATTTTCTGTTCCTACCCATATTCTATACATACACTTAGCTAGCTGCTGACAGCTAGGTACACTAACGACGTTAAAGTATATTCACATCAAATATGAAATAATTAACCTAAGAAATAAGTGATAACATAGAAAATAACAAGGACAATAGATTGTGGGCAGATTTTTCAATCGTCAGATGACTCAGGGGAATTAAAATGGCAATTTGACAGCACAGCTTTTGCATAGAAAATGTTAAACTGCTGATATTTATTCTTCAAGTAAACACAGTTATCGGAACATTGAAAATTACATTGGTATGAAATTTCTGACGTTTATAAATAGTTATCCAATATCAAATAAAACCAATATATTCTGAAAATACAATATTTATTTAAATAGTCACGATGTCATACATGAAATAATTCATCCATTATAGACAAAACAAAGTCACCTACTAGCAACTAATTTAACCAACGTCATACATGGTAAAGTATAATTGTCATAATCAAATACAAAACATGTTAAAATCCAATAAGTTAAATATGTCCAAAATCAACAGGTTTGATTCCTAAATAGAAATAAGATTTTTCAAAAATTTAATAATGCTGTTATAGTTTTCATAAAAATCGGGCCTGAGACTCGACTCTCCCTGTGCCTCTGTTGAGGACTAGCGATAAACATTCAAGTATTTTATTAGTCCTCGAGAGACATTGCAGGGCCTTGACAGAAATCAGCAGATGGCTGGGGTCAGGCAGAACATGCAAAAATTTTTACACATATATTATACACTACAATAATATAGGGGAAGGATTTGATTGTTTGTAATGGATGAACTCAAAATCTACGTAACTGATGAGTCAAAGGGTCTTTAAATCAAGAGTGAATAGGTGACTTCTAGCAAGCGTGCTTCACTATCAACCACATCATCACTTAACATCAGGCGAGATAGTGGCCAAAAGCGTGCTCCTCCGTCCTCAGAACATTCTGCAGAGGCCCTGCAGGGCTTCTGCAGTCATCTGCTTGCGTCTTTCCTCCATTTGAGTGACCCACTGGGGTGCAGGGCCATCCGATTGTCTGAAAACATAATTTAATTTTGATTCTATCTAATATTTTAGATTCTAATAATTATGTATCAATAGATTCTAAAGTTTTAGTCATATTTAAGTTTTACAAAACAAATAGGTAATACATACATGGTCTCCTCGCCCTCGGCACGGACGCACATGCACCAAGAGTTCCTTAAAAAATAAAATAAAACAAATGTTTAATCCTCCAATAAGAATAAAGTCAAATATTTAATTGCATAATAAAGGTTATTACAAATAATAGCCGATAGATACACTGTGTTTTAAGCTTATATAATAAACTAATGCATATATTATTAGTATATATAATAAAAAACTGTAGAGTTTGATCTATTGGTATCACTGGTTGAGTCTTAAGGGAATAATTCCATGTCAATTTTAATTCTATTTATTATAATGTATAGACGTCTCTAAATGATATCCATCGATAGAATACAAAAAAAATATGTGTCATGCTATGTCATTCAAAACAAGTATTAAAGAATAGAATATACTTTATTGTACACCATAAAAGTTACACATCTATTTTATAAGAAAAACATAATTATACACGTACAAAGGCAGTCTTATTGTTGACAGCGATATCTACCAGATGACCGGTATCTACTTGCCCTGTATATATTTTGCCTTCTAATAACAGAAACAAATAAATTCATTGTTACTTTTGCAACATTCTAGTACTATTAAAGTTAAATTAAATATTTATGACATGACAAGCATTATTAAATTAATTAAGTCATCTATAATGATTTAACACAGGTTAGCTCCTCACTCTGCTGCAGCGCGCCTCATTCACCTGCTTTATTTATGTGGTAGTATTAAGGATATTTATATACCCAAAAATTTTTTGATGCATAAATTGAAATTCACCCCCCTGTACCATACCCACCACGCGGAGCCCCATGGTTATGGAGATATCCAGGGTTAAAGTTTTCAGGTTAGAATAAAAATTTCCATCTTACTAAAATATAATTATTAGTGAGGTACAAAAATTGGAATTAGTCCATGAGCGAGCGAACCTCCCCCCCTTCCTACCCCACCCTCCCCGCGCCCAAAATCAACGGTCCATAAAGGAAATTTTAACCTAAGAGGGCCTTATTGGTTTCCAGATAATTGTCAGGATAAAAACTATCCTATGTCCTTCCCAGGGTTTCAAACTACATAATCTCCATGATAAATTGCATCAAAATCGATTCAATGGTTTAAGCGTCAAAAGAAAACAGACAGACAAACATAGTTACTTTCGCATTTATAATGTTAGTATGGATTCATAGTATTAGTAAGGTTTTTGGTGTTAGTAGGTCACCAGTGACCACCCACCACTAAGGTTTAAATGCGCAGTTTTTTGGATGAGCTTTAAATTTATAACAATGACATGACGGGCAGAATTTAAGGGAAATTTAGGTATAGCTTGACATGTCGTCGTCACTTCACAACTAGCACACTCACATACATTACAACAAATTTTATGTAATAATTACACTTACTTTTTGCCACTCCTTTCCTGTTTTAGAGCAGCAGAGCCCCTCGCTGTTGAGGCGGGCTGCGACCTCATCCCATTTATCGAGGTTTGCCAGCTTTGTCCTGGGACCTTCGTTCGTCACCGACCCCTGGCAAAGCTGGCATCTTCCTCCATGAACGCCAGCAGGATCTCCCACTGGCGTTCTGATATTTTCGCATGAGCAGGCATGACTGAAAAAAAATTCAACAGAACTTAAGTAAAAGCAACGAACGTAATACTCTCTTCTAGAGTAGGGTTACTGTTTTTACCTTACTTACAGTGAGAAATGAAATTGTTGGCTAGGTAATTAGGTACTTACTAAATTTCAGCTAAACAAAGTTTTACTTTACTGCCGTGCCGGTACATATAAAAAAGTCCTCTGTGGCCTGTACGTTTGTAACCATAGAGTATACTGAGTAGAGTATAGTAAATAGTAATAGTTGTAAGGTTTAAAACTTCACACAGTGTTGCCGTGTGAAATAAAGAATATACACACAAATCACAACATAAACTAAAAAACTATAATTTGCTTTAATTGTAAAAGAATATTTAATTACTCATATTTAATATTAATATGCAATTAATTTCATTTTTTTTCATCTTGCAGCGCAGAAACCTTGTGTATCATAGATTAAAAATCACTACCTAGAACGACTGAATAAATGCGTTTAATTACACCGTAGGCCACGGCGTATAGCGTATTGTACCGTTTATTTAATTGTTTTGTCAGTTTTATACATTTTTAGCATTAGAAGACCATTAGTTGTAAGTAAAACAAAATTAATTTATGTCCTAATTATTTGGAAATAAATCATTCGAGTTTGATGAAACATAACGCAGTAGATGAAGTTCAACTCAAAGGAGTCAGTTTGGTTTCGTTGCAAATTAGTTTCACAATACCGAAAAAGTTGAAAGAAAATATTCTGATTCTTTGAAAGAATCAACTCTTTTGCTTTGGGGAACGACTTACGCAATTAGGCTGCCGGTCTCTTGCTATATCTGGCCAATCCTTCAGATAAACGTCTAATTCGTCACGCCATCTCTTTCTGGGCCTACCGCGTCGCCGGTTCCTGTTATTCGGAATCCAGTCAGTGGTTACTTTTGCCCAATTCTGTTGCGACATGCGGCAGATGTGGCCTGCCCAATTCCACTTTAGTTTGGCGGCTGTTTTGCCTACGTCTGCGATTTGTGTTTTGGAACGAAGTATACTGTTCCGAATGCGATCTATGATTTTGACTCCGAGAATACTTCGTTCCATCGCTCGCTGGCAGACCCCGAGTGCAGACTTTTGACGTTTCGTTAACGACCACGTTTGCGCTCCATAGGTGAGGGCAGGAAGGATGCACATATCCATGAGTTTCCTTTTTAGGGAAAGTGGAAGTGATCCTTTCATTAGGTGTTTCATCGACCAATAGCTCTTCCATGCGTTTTCGGTGCGTCGAGCAACTTCTTTATCTTGCCTAGCCTGGAAAGAGACTATTTGGCAAAGAGACTATTTGAAAAGTCTATTAAAACTTTTTGTTAAACCAATTTCATTGTCATAACGGTATCAGCGACGAAAATCTTGCTTATGTTTACATCATCTGCCTGCCCTTGTCCCATATTACTTGAGGTCGGCGCAACACGTTTTATTCTTCCATACCGTCCTGTCCCCCGTCACGCTATCACTGACTCCCTTTTCTTTCATATCACTCCTCACACAGTCCATCCATCTTTTCTTTGGCCGTCCCCTCCCTCTCCATCCATCCACATTTATATTCATAACTTTTTTAGTAACATGCGTTTCATCCCTCCTCATCACATGACCATACCAGGACAAACGGTTTCCTTTAACTTTTCTGTCACTGGCGCCACTTTAAAATTTCCTCTATACTCATTTCTCACTTTATCCATTCTCGTCACTCCGCACATCCATCTCAACATTCTCATCTCTGCTACATGCAATCTCTTTTCATCCATCTTTTTCACAGCCCAACATTCTGATCCATACAGTACGACAGGTCTTATCACGGACTTGTAAATTTTACCCTTTAACTTGAGGGGCATCCGTGGGTCGCAATTGCTCTTGCTTATGTTTACAAAAGCTTTTAACTTTGGAAGAAAAGTTACAAAATATTAGAACGAAATGTCTGTGTAGGTAAAGCCCTGCTCTCCGGGGACGATGACGACGAGCCCGCCAACAGCGTGCACATGCGCGCGGGCACCAGCAGCAGCGTCAGCAACAACAACGCCGTCAGCAGCAGCGGCGGCTGGATGTACCGGCCGCGCTGGCTGCGCAGCCAAGCGCCGCTACCACCACCTCCCGTGCCTAAACCTAATACTTCGATATGGCCGCTCAAGGCTGTGCAGGTAACATAATTATAACAGTAACAACAATAACGGCGTCAACAGGATGGCGGCTGGATGTACCGTCTGCGCTCGCAGGTGCCGCTACCTAAGCCGCCTGTGCCTTAACCCAACATCTTCATACGATCGCTCAAAGATATGCAGGTAATATCATCCCCCAGGGATTTGCCCTTTCAGGCGTTCCACAGAGTGGGTTCCTGGTAGGCAACACAGAAGGTGGGTTCCTTTTAAGAGGGGCCCTTCTACGTGCTGATGGTGATCATGAACGGTATGGTTTTAGTGAGGTAAAAATCCCACACTCCCTGGCTTTTTCCCCCAACATCCAGGCGCCTTTTGAAGGTTTCCCCCCATTCACAAACAAAGGTAATATCCACCAGTATTTTAAGGCAGAGCTGTAAACCACGATAAGTTATCGACTGACGCGAGGATATTGTAAGCACTGCTCATATAGTGCGCAAAAATAACTTATTTCAATTTTTTTATACTCTATGTTACTTGTTTTCCGCCACTAGTAAAACTGAATAACCCATGCTTAGCTAAAGTTACGGAAGATTTTTTTTTTATGGCGCTATTTTGTCTATAATTTAAGATATTTCCCTCGATTTTGAGTCTGATAGTAATTATGTGCCGTCTTTTTGTAATATCCTGCAGGTTGCAGCCGACTGCATTACACTGTGTGTGATTGACGACTGCTTGGACTCTGATGTGCCGCTGCTGGAAGTATCGCTTAGTGACTTGCAAGTTGAACAGGTACCATTTGAGTTTGTCGTTTGTTTAAGTTTTGACATTCATAAGTACCATTCGTTGGCATTTAACTTTACGGACCACTAAAGCTCCGCAATATCATTTACTTTAGCATGTAACGTAACATGTTTTACACGACCTTTTGTTTCCAGTGAATGAGCAATCTAAATGAAATTCCCCACTTGTTCAAGAAAAGGTTAGAAATCACTTCATACTGAACTAACTTATGTAATTTTCGTGTCCAGGATCTTCGTAAAGTGGAGGAGTCATTCGAAGACCCCATGCTAGTGTCGACCCCGGCTGGCCCGGGCGGCGCCATAGTGCCGCGTGCATCCGGCGCGGGGGGCGGCAGACTCGCTTCGTTGCTCACCATAGACTACTACAATAGAACGCTGTCTGGATGGGAACCCGTCGTAGAGCCCTGGAGGTGAGCGCGGTTTATGCAAAGTGCTCCAATTTTAACACGGTTATATTAAATGATCACCGGTTTAGTGAATATACCATAAACAACATGTTCAGTTAGCACTAGATGATGATGACAAAAGTATTCAGCAAAAAATCAGCTTTATTGGCCTTCTTTTTCAGTGTCACGCTTTCGTGACACTGAAAAAAGGCCAATAAAGCTAATTTGAACAAAAATAAGAAAATATTCAGACGCTTGTGAATTGCTACATGCAACAATCACCCCTCTTGTTACATCTGTTGATGGAGTCTTCGCTTCACAAATGTCTACCTTCGTAAAACATCTTGGAGCTGCAATCGCTGACCGCTGGAATAGGTCCTTTAGTGTAGTGATGGGTTGGCTAAGATCAAGAATCATCATCTCAATAATCCGAGCAACCAGCATGTGCATTCGCGGCACAAGACATAGACCAAGAGCCAAGTTATTCTTCGCGGCTTCGACGATGGAGCAGCCCTACCTAGACAATGATGTGGATGTGGCCGACAAACCAAGAAAATGTCGATTGCAATATTTCACGAGGGGTAAATGAACTTGTTTTATAGGATAATTAATCAATAATTTGACATTACTGTATTTACATATTATTTTGTATTGTAATTTCTTGGTATTTAAAAATAAATGTTAGAAGTTAGATATCACAAAGAAAATAAAACTGAAACAAATGCGATTATTTGTAGCACCGTAATCATGACGTGATAGAGATTCAGTGTGGGAACAGGAAGGAGTTTCCTCTTTTTTGCCTCTCAATTAACTAAATATGCCTAAAAGTAACGCTTCCTAAAAATGAACTTGCATTATCGTTCAATATCGAATCGCTGCCTAAGAAGTTTCTCTTCAATAACAGCATAGTTATTTGCCGGGTTAAGTTTTTCTAACTTATCCTGGATTGTTGAAAGCCACCATATCAAGGCTCGTCATCATACCCCAGGTTCGAGACGTCCTGGGAGTACACGCTGACCAGCTCGCTGTCGCTGGGGCGCGTGCAGATGGACGTGTCGTCGGCGGAGGTGCTGAACACCAACGTGACGTCATCGCTCATCGAGCTGTGGCAGCTCGTGCGCGCCAACTGGACCGCTGATTACTATGCGCCGCAGGTAACGACATGATAGATAACACCATTGTAGAACTTCTTGTTTAAAAATCATGTATACTTCAATTCATAATCTCATATACTTGGATTACATTCCATCGCCACTTTACACTTTAGCGTTTTGTATCCCACACTCTAAAATGCATAGCAAATAAGTAGTATCAATTCTTAAATAAGTTATGTGTAAAATTTGGACTTTCTTCTGTATGAAATTTAGCTAGTGATCCTAAACTTGATACTGATGTAAGAATTTTACTGCAAATATTGTTGAGATGTCTAAATATTATGTGAAGAGAATTATATTAGAATATCCCTGTAAATTGAATTATGTTGAAGAAGAAAGCATCGTAAGTGACGTACCCTACTCATCAAAATTTTGGCTTTTTGTATACCATGATACCATTTCGATAGTTAACGACTAGATCTTGAACGTTTACAAATACGGGCATTATCCCATCTATTCGAAAAAAGGCCAAGGGTTCCTCGATAAGTGCGAGGAAAATGGGTCATACCGGCGCACTTAATAACAGTGACGAAATGACTTGGATAACTATTTAATTAAAAAGTTTGAACGCAAGTCGCTTCGATAAAGTCCTGGCCGGTATAAAATAAGCGCGGGCATTTCGTGTTTTTATTACTTTTTATGAATATATTACAGACAATTTTAAATAGTGTTAAATGTCACCATTGACTCAACATGATCATCAACCAGAGTCTAAAGTTAATAATGAATACCCAAGTGTAATTATCACTTAACGTGTCAACAACATTTTCTGTTTCCCACAAAACGGTTACAATAAACTTCCAAAATTGCGAATGAAAAAAACGTATGTAATATTAATATGTTATTTGTTTAGTAAATATAGATATTCGTCACTATTAAAAGCAATTCTTATTTATTTTTCTCGTAAATGGGATGAAAAGCAGAGTGTGCCACACGGTACCAGAATGATTTAACCTCGGGCGACGTACTTTGAATCCATCGCTACGCTTAGGATTCGCCAGCTTCGCTCTGGAATCAAACAATCGCTCTCGCCCTCAATACATTATTTTGTTCCCTTGTGACACAATCTACTTTCCTGGTATCTTTCCTGTCATGCACTGCCCCTTCACCGACCCCTCATCAAGCAAACCATACATCAGTATGAGCTCGCTATGTATTGAAGGTGGTCTCTGTTACGTAGTCATCCGGCACACAGGAGCAGTCGCCCAAGGGCAGCCCGGCGGGGCACCGGCGGCGCTCGCCCTTCGTGCCCTACGCGCTGCGCAACCACACCGGCCACCGGCTGTGGTTCACCACGCTCGTCACCACGAGTGACGTGTGAGTACTACATCTGTTACGTAGTCATCCGGCACACAGGAGCAGTCGCCCAAGGGCAGCCCGGCGGGGCACCGGCGGCGCTCGCCCTTCGTGCCCTACGCGCTGCGCAACCACACCGGCCACCGGCTGTGGTTCACCACGCTCGTCACCACGAGTGACGTGTGAGTACTACATCTGTTACGTAGTCATCCGGCACACAGGAGCAGTCGCCCAAGGGCAGCCCGGCGGGGCACCGGCGGCGCTCGCCCTTCGTGCCCTACGCGCTGCGCAACCACACCGGCCACCGGCTGTGGTTCACCACGCTCGTCACCACGAGTGACGTGTGAGTACTACATCTGTTACGTAGTCATCCGGCACACAGGAGCAGTCGCCCAAGGGCAGCCCGGCGGGGCACCGGCGGCGCTCGCCCTTCGTGCCCTACGCGCTGCGCAACCACACCGGCCACCGGCTGTGGTTCACCACGCTCGTCACCACGAGTGACGTGTGAGTACTACATCTGTTACGTAGTCATCCGGCACACAGGAGCAGTCGCCCAAGGGCAGCCCGGCGGGGCACCGGCGGCGCTCGCCCTTCGTGCCCTACGCGCTGCGCAACCACACCGGCCACCGGCTGTGGTTCACCACGCTCGTCACCACGAGTGACGTGTGAGTACTACATCTGTTACGTAGTCATCCGGCACACAGGAGCAGTCGCCCAAGGGCAGCCCGGCGGGGCACCGGCGGCGCTCGCCCTTCGTGCCCTACGCGCTGCGCAACCACACCGGCCACCGGCTGTGGTTCACCACGCTCGTCACCACGAGTGACGTGTGAGTACTACATCTGTTACGTAGTCATCCGGCACACAGGAGCAGTCGCCCAAGGGCAGCCCGGCGGGGCACCGGCGGCGCTCGCCCTTCGTGCCCTACGCGCTGCGCAACCACACCGGCCACCGGCTGTGGTTCACCACGCTCGTCACCACGAGTGACGTGTGAGTACTACATCTGTTACGTAGTCATCCGGCACACAGGAGCAGTCGCCCAAGGGCAGCCCGGCGGGGCACCGGCGGCGCTCGCCCTTCGTGCCCTACGCGCTGCGCAACCACACCGGCCACCGGCTGTGGTTCACCACGCTCGTCACCACGAGTGACGTGTGAGTACTACATCTGTTACGTAGTCATCCGGCACACAGGAGCAGTCGCCCAAGGGCAGCCCGGCGGGGCACCGGCGGCGCTCGCCCTTCGTGCCCTACGCGCTGCGCAACCACACCGGCCACCGGCTGTGGTTCACCACGCTCGTCACCACGAGTGACGTGTGAGTACTACATCTGTTACGTAGTCATCCGGCACACAGGAGCAGTCGCCCAAGGGCAGCCCGGCGGGGCACCGGCGGCGCTCGCCCTTCGTGCCCTACGCGCTGCGCAACCACACCGGCCACCGGCTGTGGTTCACCACGCTCGTCACCACGAGTGACGTGTGAGTACTACATCTGTTACGTAGTCATCCGGCACACAGGAGCAGTCGCCCAAGGGCAGCCCGGCGGGGCACCGGCGGCGCTCGCCCTTCGTGCCCTACGCGCTGCGCAACCACACCGGCCACCGGCTGTGGTTCACCACGCTCGTCACCACGAGTGACGTGTGAGTACTACATCTGTTACGTAGTCATCCGGCACACAGGAGCAGTCGCCCAAGGGCAGCCCGGCGGGGCACCGGCGGCGCTCGCCCTTCGTGCCCTACGCGCTGCGCAACCACACCGGCCACCGGCTGTGGTTCACCACGCTCGTCACCACGAGTGACGTGTGAGTACTACATCTGTTACGTAGTCATCCGGCACACAGGAGCAGTCGCCCAAGGGCAGCCCGGCGGGGCACCGGCGGCGCTCGCCCTTCGTGCCCTACGCGCTGCGCAACCACACCGGCCACCGGCTGTGGTTCACCACGCTCGTCACCACGAGTGACGTGTGAGTACTACATCTGTTACGTAGTCATTATTCCCAAGATCTTCAATGCTGCTATTTCAAAGGTTAAAGCATTCTTAATCACTTTGATGTAAGCAATTGGCAGTCCCATTGCAGTGGAGTAATTTTCAGGTACGTAATGAAATCAAGTTAGCTTTTACTAAAACGCTGGTGATGTTTGAGACGCCATTGTCCAATCGTGAGGCTGAATGGTGCTCACCAAGCTAGCAGAAAACATCAAATTATCTCGACTCAGGTGAAAAGCTAAGCTGTGATCTTAGAAAGTTGTGGGCAGAGAATACTACAACCTATGTTGTGTTGATATAGGTTACGAGAACAGCCGACATGGTCAGGTCCCGACGACTCGTGGATGATGGTGCGCGCGGGCGACACGGAGCCCTTCTCGTTCGGGCTGCGGCGCGGCAGGCGGCGAGGCCGGGCCCCCGCGCCCGCCGGGCACAACGCGGCGCTCAACCAGCTGGCGCTGCGCCTGGACGGCTGGTCGCCGCCTGACCCCGTGTGTGTTGACAGGGTCGGCGTATACTTTAGGAACCTGACTCATGCTGTAAGTATACAAAAATCTGTTTACTGACTGATCGTCAGGGCCCTGACTCCACATTTCTTGTATATTTAAGTGACTGACTTATTGCAACGTGGAATTAATATTTCTAGCTGTTCCTAAAGATTGTTTTTTTTTGTGTTGTGTTGTGCTAGATATCCTAATCGTTGTCTATTTCAGAAATCTGGTGCAGAAGCTCGAATAGTGTTTGAAGTATCCCTAGAGGGATCAGCTCGCAAGTTGGTCACGGTGCGGTCGGCGCTGCAGCTAGTCAATAAGTTGCCACATGCTGTGGAAGTCAGGGTGGATCATGCACCTTCAGCAGGTGAGAGTCACCTTCATCTTGTTGCTTCAGTTTTCTCCACTACTTTAAGAAATAGCTCATGCAGCAACCTGCTACTTTAACATCACTCTTTTCCTAGTTCTCCATTATTATTTTTTGATTAATTTCGTTGCGGGAGCCATGACAGTTAAATTCATTCGCCGGGACTTCGTCGAGCTTCATACCCTCGGCGCTTTTCTGGTGGTCGCCATTGTTTATTCTGGCATTCAGGAGTTGCAGTGGTTTGGGAATAGTGCGGTGGGATTGACCAACCTGCTACATTAATAGAAACAAAAACACTGCAGTCATATTTTATTCATAATTAGTCCCCTGCAACATTCCTGTTCTTCAGTCTTGGCCAGTCTCTTTTATTTTCATATTTTTTAAAGCTTTATTACATTAGTTTTTCGTGGTGATTACCAACCAAACATATATTATTTTAGCAAGGCTCAAAAGATCAGCATTTACGTCAGATTAGTCGGCTTGTGACCATCATCATCATCAGCTAAGAAACCCAGCATAGAGCTGTGTGCTGGGTTTTTTCGGGCTGTGGCAACATGGAGTCTGAGTGCAACAAAGCATAGACATAGTATCGTGTACTACTCGGTTAAAATAACTGTGCACCTCGCTGGAATGCTCGCCCACTCCCTGGTATCCGCGCGGCGCACCGCGTTCTCCTCGTGCGCCAATAGCACGTCAATAGAACGTCGGAGTGACATGACAGCGTCAGGTGCACAGTTATTTTGAGCGTGTGGTATGTTACCGCACTTGACAACGATAGGGTGTGTTGACGCTAGTTGTGTTATACGTAGAGCGCGTGTACGCGTTGATGCGCGCACAGCTGTCGGTGCGCGCGTGGAGCGCCGCCCAGTCGCGTGCGCGCGTGCTGGCGCACGTGCCGCACGTGCCGCGCGTGCCCGCCCACTCCTACCCGCTACACCCTATACTTGTCAACTGCGGTACCCCCTACCTTTACTAACTGATGTAGTGCATCATATACATAGCGTACACTAGAATTTAGAGTTATTTAATAAGTTGTAATGCTGTAAGTATTTAGTGTACATA
The DNA here is from genome assembly GCA_948252205.1 of Orthosia incerta. Lineage (NCBI taxonomy): Eukaryota > Metazoa > Arthropoda > Insecta > Lepidoptera > Noctuidae > Orthosia > Orthosia incerta. The sequence goes on from OX411751.1 coordinate 31,316,409, forward strand.
TAATGTAATCAATATTTTATGGGTAATTGTATATTATTACATACATACATAAACTCACGCTTTTTGCCCATGGGGGTAGGCAGAAACTACAGAACGCCACCTGCTACAATACTTACATATTTCTTTTGCTTCACTCACGTTCATACATCTAGTCATATACGCAGATATTATTGTTAAAACAAATATTGAATTTAAAAAAAAATGTATTTAATACTGCTTAGAGTTTACTTGAGTTTTAATTTGTATCTTCTTTATATAAAATGCTTTTGCAAAAGTTTGATTGAGGCTGACGCACATCTTGTTGCAACACTTTCCGGCTGCACCGAGTTTATCTGGATTGAAATAAGATGTTCTGCTGCAGTACTGAGAGTGGTTGTAAGTTGTAAGTGATTGTGATTTACTGTAGTTTTATTCTGTAAAAGTCTCACCGTGGTGACTTAGGTAAAGTGAGATTGTTGGATGTTTTAACTTCAATGTTTCTCGATGCAAATGTCTGTGAAATTTAAGTATGTCAATGAGTGCCAACAAGCTTGAATCAAAAATGAAAAAGCAAGTTGTTCGATCCTAACCATGTCTAATTGAACAGATTTTTTATACAAATGCATTATCCATGCTCTGCTGCATGATTAATTGTCATACTCTCCAATGTAGGTCGCGTCCAAAGTGTAAAGATGCGATCCTACTTATTGCACAACTTATTACCTCGCTAAACAATTTTAATAACCATGTACGTGCACCGTACATGTCTCTAGCATTGTCTGGAATGACAGCTCACTTCACCTTCGTCATCATGGTGAGATGTCTGCAGTATCGGCCGACAGATACGTTTGTGTAGAACATTTGAATGACCTGCAACCTATTCTTCTCAGCCCAGTGGAGCAGCGGCGGCGGCGGCGTGCGCTGCGCCACGGTGGCGGCGGGCGCGCTGTGGGCGGCGCCGCTGGCCGCGCACCCCGCCGCGCTGTGGACGCGCCCGCTGCTGCGCCACGCGCCCGCCGCGCCCGCGCCCTCGCCCGCGCCCATAGACTGGCGGGCTGCGCCCTCGTCCAGGGCGCTACTGCACTACGAGTGTAGGGCGCCGCCTGATCATATCTATAGGTAAAATTATCTTAACGAATATTCTAAACTGGTACAATTTATCGTTTTTGTAAGTATTGATCCGATTACAAAATAGTAAATTTCCTGAAGAGGATAAAAAGTCGAGATTTTAACACGAGCAATGTAGCCGATCGAAAGCTACATGCGAGTGTTAAAATAAAGCCTTTTTATGCGAGACACGAACGATTATTTTTCCACTACCTGATGAGCTTACTTAATTAAATGCAAATAAGTTCCAACAACAAATTATTAGAAACATTCAGACTAAAAACCACAGACTATATACACACAATCAACGCGTGCTTTTTCGAGAGGTAATAGGTTCAGTATCATTCTGCCACTTACATAATGATATCAAAACTGCATACAAAAGTCATTTCAAACTGTCATTATGTAATTTTGTTTTTTTTTTTAATTTTCATTTTATTATCTTTTGTCAAAATGTTCATATTGCGAAACGAATTTCTTAGGTAATGTGATACATAATAGACAAGGTAAAGGTAAGTAGAATGACTAGCCAGAAAAAGTAGAATAACTTACAAGAAGAAATAGAAACGCTTGCGCCGTTGGCATAATACTCACAAAGCTAACTTTTGAACATGAATTTGATTTTTTGGACTCCATCCGCAAGTCGAGGCAAGAGTAATTAGATTTTACATATAAAAATTTTAAGTAACAGCCTAAAGTATGGCACTTTGGCCTAGATTCTTACATTAAGAAAGAAAAGAAAGAAAACACATTTATTTGACACAAGCCAGAGCACACAAAATAGAAATAAAATAAAAAATAGATATACCTCCTATTCATTACCATAGGAAGACATCTGCCATGGGCAAAAAAAAAAAATATTACCTCGTTGTTCCAGGTTCTGCTGCGTTATAATCCGAGAGCGCTTCCCTCCCGATAGAGGGTCACCGATCGCCGGCCACACCCTCACACTAGTGCCTGCACTGAGACTAGAGAACCTGCTGCCTCTAGAGTTGCAGTATAAGACCAACCCTGCTCAGCCGGGCTCGGCGGGCGGCAATGTGGCCGGCAATATTCCGCCTGGGGATACCATGCCTTTCCATGAGGTTAGTAAAAACCCAATTGCTTGTAAGAATTGTAATCATTTCAAGCAAAATGAAATTAAATGATGTCCATAGTTGGACAAAGGCCTTCTATTAAAGTTGGCACAACGTCTAGTTCTATGTTCGTCACATCCAGCCGATTCCCGCGATTGTCATCGGTAACAGAACACAACAGTACAAGTCCTTTAATATACAACGCGGCAACGTCTAAAGCCGATATTTATTTATTTATTACTAGCGGACGCCTCGCGGTTTCACCCGCGTAGTTCCCGTTTCCGTGGGAATACAGGGATAAAAAGTAGCATATGTCACCCGGGGATAGGGTAGCTTCCCAACGTGAAAGAATTTTTGAAACCGGTCCAGTAGTTTTTAAGTTTATTCGTTACATACAAAAATCCAAAAATCCAAATCTTTACTCTTCATAATATTAGTATAGATCAGATATCCTCCTCCTCGCGTCGATTCCCCAATGCTGGGGGTCGTGGCCACATCATGGTTTCAAAACCTTCTCTTTGATGATGTTTCTCCATCTGCGTGCACGGCTTCTGAGGCTTTGATGTTCAGCGAGGTTCGGATTTGGTCTGACCAGCGTATAGGACTTCTGCCTCTAGGCCGTTTACCCTCGACTTTGCCAGTGACAATTACCTTCAGTAAGTTGTCACCAGGTTTACGGGCAATATGGCCATAGAAGTCAAATATATTGCGGAGGCACACATTCGACAATCTAGGCCTTTTTTCAATTTTGAGGTCCTGCAATATCGAGATGTTCGTCCTGTGCGCCGTCCACGAGATCAGATATAGATAAAGTTTATTGTACACCACAAAATATATACAGGACAAACATTCACAAAAACAAGTGTACAATGGGCGGTCTTATCGCACAGGGCAATCTCTTACAGAAAACCTTTGGATGGAATGACGATAGAAGAAGAATTTAGGGCTGGTAGTGTACAAAATTACATACTTAAATAATATTACTTAGACATAATAACTTAAAATACATACATACAATATTATATAATATACTAATATATATCAAATATATAACAGAGAAAGGCGAAGAATAAGAATTATAGTGAAAGGTAATGCTATTTTACCGTTTTCTTAAACGTTGGCAGTTTTTGAGCATATCTTATTTCAAGTGGTAATACATTCCACAACCGAGCCGCTTGAATCGTGAAAGATTTGTCAAAAAAAGAAAGTGGAATGTATACGAATACTTACTTTTAGATTTTCCGATGATCTCAAGGTCCTAGAATGGCTGTCTCAGAGCCACTGAAAGCGTTAATTTGTTTGAGATGAAAAGGAGTAAAAGGCTAAAATACGTTAATAGGCACGTTATAAAGCAAAAAAATATGTCGGACGTTCAAATCGCGCCGAAAACTTTGTTTGCGCGGTGCAGGATTTGTGTGACGTCATTAGTCCTTAAGTGGCGGTGTTGGTGCCGCTACATCACTCCCCTCCGGAGACCGGAGGTCGATAGTAGGTTGAGTCGTCCGTACATCTTGTGATGCGTGCCAGGCCAGTGGAAGATTTCTGGATGATGCTGCAGCCTCCAGTGGGTCGGAGTGATGATGCAGGTTGAGGATGATGACCAGGAATGCGCAATCACCAATCACCTCCAATTCCTTAGGGATATTTCAACTTCAAGCGTCGCACACCTGTTTGCGATACACTCGCACAGCGAGATAATCATATTAGATGCACTTTTTTTTTTTTGCCTGGGGACATGCTCATGCATACTGCACTACCACGGAGAGATAGTGCAGTTATGTGGGACTCTAACCCACTAAAACTCCACGGTGTCCTCCAGTGCCGCTTATGGCGGGAACACGGGCACGCGTTAGCACTCTCCGCGAACCTGCGCGGCTGTCCGTCATCGGACCCTCCTCGGGGGAGTACCCCCATCACCGGCGCACCAGAACACACTGTACGCCGTGACCACCCCAGGGACCATTTCAGCACATGGGTGCCAGACGACCCCGTGTATGGCACCCTTGGTCCCACTGTGACGGGTCGAGGCCCCGCCACCTACCATTTTGCGGCTGCAGGGGATAGGGAGAGCGGCTAACGCTATACCGACACTGCTCTTCCCCTGCGGCCCCACCGCGTCCGCCATCAGACGGTGGCGACCCCGTCTAGGCCGCGGAGAGCGGCGCACCGCAATACCGGCACTCCTCTCCCGCCGCGGCCTCCAACCCTCAGCCGCGATATCGTATGGAACCTGGAAATCTCCATAAGACATCGCGGCCCGCCTCAGTTGCGATGTCGCCTGTTACCAAGCGGCACCGCAACCTACTAGTTGGCCGCTACGTCGTCGGCTTAATCGGCAAAAGCCCTGACGAGCGGCCCCTCCTCGGGTTCCTCTTCGCTTCACCGTGGGTGACCCAGCCACGGTTACTGAGCCTCCCGCCTCGACAAAGCGGGAACCCACCGGGGGGGATATTAGATGCACCTGCGCCTGTTATATTAGATGCACCTGTTATTCATAAGGCTAAATCAAAACGGTTTTTCTGATATTTCGACCTCCTCGGAATACAGCGCGTCAAACCAAAGATGTGAACTCTGGAGGAACAGACATCCCACTCCTCCACAGTTCATTCCTTCAACAGACCATCTGCCACCTGGACATGAACTGCAGTGACCAATCTGGAAATCTCTGAACCGATTGCGGCCCCAGGTTGGTCACTACAGAGCCAATCTGGTAGTTTTAAGTGGGGTATTCTTGAGCCCCTTCTCAAGATATGTACTACCTCCTTTATTGCACAACCACCTGCACCTTCCACGACTTCAGGATAGAGCTGCAGGCCACATTCTGGTCGAACTAAATTTGAGTCCAATCGACATGCAAAGAAGACCTGACTGTTTTTAACTGCGATAGTCGTCAATAACTAGCTGTTATATTAGAAACATATTTTTCTTTCTTTCTATCCAGGTAAACGTAGAAGAAGCCGTGGAACTAAGCGTGAAACTGGAAGGCTTCGGCTGGTCGACCGCGCTCAGTGTGTGCGGTTCTGGCGGCGGCAGCAGTAGCAGTGCGGCCGTGGGCAGCAGCGGGAACGGATCCTTTAGTGCCAGGCTGAAGCTGAGGGACTCGAGGGGAAGGAGGCTGTATCTCAACGCCAGGGTCACTGTCAAGAAGACTGATGGCATCAAGGTAAATGCAGAAAAATGTTAAAAGAATATGTTCTGTGAACCGTTTTTTTTACCTGAAGATAAAAAATACCGGTTTCATAGTGTTTGTATAGAGAATCTTTCTAGCCACCATATTTACTAACGAAAATCAATATTTTAATGACTATAGTTCTATTTTGAATTGTCATAAGCGGCCCATCGACTAACGTTCATTTCTTCTGACTTGTCCTGTTGTACTAACTGTACGGAAACGCAACGGGATAAAATAAACCGTTGAAGCCACTAAATAAATCACAATCCCTCATTCTTTCCCCTGACATTATAATAACACGCCAGTTCGACAGGAAAAACAATCCTTGGATCACCATAAGGGCATGCAGTTTCGTACATTTTCAATTTCGAAATTAGCTCACGATATTGGGCTCCTCAGTTTCGAAATTTCGAAACTGAGACTACATTACATAATGGCAAATCAAAATAATACTTTAACTAAACTTAAAATGTAAGATTTGTAGTCTGGAACTGGATAGGTGCGCCTAAATGGCATTTTTTTTTATGTTCAAGCAATGTGAATTTTCTATTTCTCAAAACTTCCACTACAAATACTCCACTGTTGGGGACACCTTCGATGATACCATCTAGCTTTCCGAGCTCGGAGTGCCAAGAATCGTTCGGTCGGCGTGGTTTCGTTATGGGTTACAGATATAAAATTTAGGCGCTGCCTAGTAGCAAAAAGCCACCCAGCTCGTTAGTGACAATAGAAGATGCGCAAGTCCACTATCTTGGTTTAACCCTGTATGGTGGGGATTCCAAGAGTATTTCGAGTGCCCGATCCCCCGGACTGTTAGGCTTGGGTGCTTCGCATAGACTGCTGCCCAATCTTGGAGGCAGAAACAGACTGTCAGATGTCCGACGCTGCAGGACTAAAATCAACAGCCTACAGCGGAAGATGGTTATTTGAATAGCACGTGGCTGGCTGAAAAGAGCGGTACGCATCTCCTACAGGCACATTCAGGTTCTAACCGGGCACGGTTGCTTCGGTGAGGTTGCTACCTGAATAGGATTGAGTAAGAGGCCACGGAAAATTGCCATCATTGTAGACATGGATTTTGCACAGCACACGCCCGAGGTGTTTCTTCCTGGGCCTTTGAGCGGTGGGTCTTGGTAGCCAGGATCGGGCGAGACCTGTCTCTGCCAGTATTAGTGAAGAAGGCATCGTGGATGCAACCGCCTCGACGCCTAACACGCCGATAGCCCGCCTGTATCATTTAAGGCAAGTGGAACTCGGAGGTTTAGGGCGCTCGGAGTGGAGACTCTGACCGTCTACCAAGATCTGATTTTAGGAAATACAATGGCACAGTCACGTGCTGCCGAGCACAGCGAAGCTCTGGGGAGACTTCTTTACAGTCTCCCCAGGGATTTGGTATTTTAGGAAGTGCTGATGGTGATCACCGGTTTGGTTTTAGTGGGGTAAAAATACCACACTTCGTTTTTTTTTTTACCAAAAAGTTCAGGCGCCTTTTGAATAGATGTGGTAATTTCCACCAAACGATTGTAGAACATGTGAATGTATTCCCCTTGCTGGCCACCATTCTTATAAAACACGGCTTTTTTAAATGGCCGAGCTTCTTTCACTACCCTTTAGTTATTTAACAGCATGGTTAGCCTTTCTTTTATTGTAATGTTAGCAAACACGGTTACACGGTGGCACAACGGTCTCATTGGCTTTAGATTCGTATTCAGACTCATTTTCAGATGATCCTCTTTTGGTTTTAATAATAAATTTCATAATTGTATAAAAATATAACATGATATTTAAATTTAAATCAAGTTTCGAAATTTCGTAATTAGAGATATCAATTTCGAAATTAATAAATATGCAAATAGGGTCTGAAATTTCGAAATGCATGCCCTAAATTCACCATACCCTGTTTTAGGTACATTCCTGTAAGTTTGCATCTTTGTCAGACGAATATCATCTTTATCGTCCATTTCTTGGGAATCCATTTTATTTTCATCCTTCTGGGATGGAGACGAAAACGAAATGATTGCAAACGCGCGCTCATTCACGCAGGACAAATAAACGGGTACTAATTTGATCCGTCATCGCGTCGCGTCCTTCGCGACCTTGATCTTGATTCCTTAGGTATTGTAGATCCCGGTAGGAATGAACGTTAGTGGATGGGCCGCTACACTTTCTTGAAAAGACAAGGCTCCATTTTGTCAATTAGTTGGCGACAACGACGACAATAGACTCAACAATCAGAATAAAATTGAGCACATAAGTGCGATAATTACTTGAAGAATGGTTCTTATACTTCTCTAGTATAGTAGCACATTTTTGCACCAAATCGGGTGAGACTAAACAGACTCATGATCTATAAGCGTTAGTAAGTACCTATTTCTGAAAATTAACTTTGTTAACCACACCTTTCAACTTTTCAACTAGAGTAGTCAATCAGAAATCAACTTAAGTTGGCATTTTTATCAATTGGAAATAATATAATTTGATGCAATTCTGTGCAGGTGTCGATATCAGCAGCGTACTGGCTAGTGAACCGCACCGGGCTGCCGCTGGTGTTCCGCGCGGAGGGCGGCGCGTCGGAGGCGGCGGGGCAGTTCCCGGAGCACGAGCTGGCGCGCATGGTGCAGCCGCTGCTGTTCTCCTTCGCTGAGGCGGAGGGCGGCCCAACTATATCTGCGAGACTTGGACGCGGCCTGCCTGGAGAGCCTGAGGTAAATGTTACCTTGTTAGTTTGTTACCCTCTTACATAGGCTAGACTTTTAAAGATATGTCACTTTAAAAGTCTAGCCCTCTTACTAATAAACACAGAATAAAGTTGTACCAAGTGTAAACCTATGAAAATGTATGGTTATTCTTTTGTTATTCCTGGTATAACTTTATTCCGTGTTTATTAGTGAGAGGGCTAGACTTTTAAAGATATGTCACTTTAAAAGTCTAGCCCTCTTACTAATAAACACAGAATAAAGTTGTACCAAGTGTAAACCTATGAAAATGTATGGTTATTCTTTTGTTATTCCTGGTATAACTTTATTCCGTGTTTATTAGTGAGAGGGCTAGACTTTTAAAGATATGTCACTTTAAAAGTCTAGCCCTCTTACTAATAAACACAGAATAAAGTTGTACCAAGTGTAAACCTATGAAAATGTATGGTTATTCTTTTGTTATTCCTGGTATAACTTTATTCCGTGTTTATTAGTGAGAGGGCTAGACTTTTAAAGATATGTCACTTTAAAAGTCTAGCCCTCTTACTAATAAACACAGAATAAAGTTATACCAAGTGTAAACCTATGAAAATGTATGGTTATTCTTTTGTTATTACTGGTATAACTTTATTCCGTGTTTATTAGTGAGAGGGCTAGACTTTTAAAGATATGTCACTTTAAAAGTCTAGCCCTCTTACTAATAAACACAGAATAAAGTTATACCAAGTGTAAACCTATGAAAATGTATGGTTATTCTTTTGTTATTCCTGGTATAACTTTATTCCGTGTTTATTAGTGAGAGGGCTAGACTTTTAAAGATATGTCACTTTAAAAGTCTAGCCCTCTTACTAATAAACACAGAATAAAGTTATAGCAAGTGTAAACCTATGAAAATGTATGGTTATTCTTTTGTTATTCCTGGTATAACTTTATTCCGTGTTTATTAGTGAGAGGGCTAGACTTTTAAAGATATGTCACTTTAAAAGTCTAGCCCTCTTACTAATAAACACAGAATAAAGTTATACCAAGTGTAAACCTATGAAAATGTATGGTTATTATTTTGTTATTACTGGTATAACTTTATTCCGTGTTTATTAGTGAGAGGGCTAGACTTTTAAAGTGACATATCTTTATTCGAGGAATAATTTAAAATTTTTGATAGTTCGGTGCTTAGATGTTGAATGGTTGAGAAAATCGGGCCTCAGAAGTCTTTTTTCGTACGAACTATACCAGAATAGATGTGTCTCATTAAAATATGCTAATATTTTACCCAAATATTTTCTTTTTAATTCGATGGTGTAATAGACTTCCGATAGTGTGAAAGCCCTCGACTCAGACCAAATTATGATGATCTTTATTATTCTATTTGGAATTGTGTACCTCCTTCTTTTTACAAGTGTTACCTTGCTTTCGTGTGTCCGGCAATTAGTCGTCGATTTTTAAAGCACTTCCTGGCATCCGATTAAGCTGAAACTTGGATTACTTATTTCTTTGAGTGCTAATTAGCAGACACAACAGGAAAAAACAATTGTTTCAAAGTGACTAATCTCCCTTGCTACGGCTTGTAACTTTAGCAACATTGATATAATATGGTACTATGGAGCTGGTGTCGTGATGGAGCGGAAGGTAGACAAGATAACACCATCGTGACTGGGCTCATTGGATATGTATTGACTAGCGATATTATACTTCGTACTTTTTAGTTTATTAATAGTATATTATGCAACTAGTGAATAAAGGACGGTTTTAAAGCGAGGGCCATAGATGAATCACGAACAAGTGAAGGATTCTATCAACTGAATCACGACCGTAGGGAGTGATTCATGATGATTCCTTCAAGTGTTAGAATCCTGAGCGACGCGAGTGATTCATGGCCCTCGTATAAATCAGTTTTATTCAAGAGTTGCATACTATATTTTTCAACACACTTGCTCATAAAGTGGCTCTAATTTCACCGCAATTAGGCATATAATGATACCTATAATCAAACTGTGACTTTTTCATTGCTATTATTCACAAGTGAGTTATAGTTTTTTTTTTTTAATGGTTTCCTGCCTTCATTTTAAATACTTTTAAATTAAACTAATTTTAAAAGTGTCACAAATCAATCCAATGAAAATTAATAAAATAAGTCATTAATTCTAATCCAGTTAAAATTGAAGTATTTTCAATGTAATAAAATGTAACACTGTTAATCAATTAAAAGTGTCCCATTCGACATTAATCCCTTTCTATTCATATGGGTAGTAATTACTATTTCCATGATATCCATTAAATACATAAAATGTGGCATAGCTTCTAGTCAAACAATTCAGCAAAATGCTAGTACCTAACATATTGCTTGCTCATTTCATGCAACGTACGTGTTTAATAAATAAAACTTGCCCTCAAATATAACTTTTGTTTCTCTGAAATAAAGAAAACTTGAAATGCCCGATTTTGTACGTGGCTAAAACGCTATCCGCGGTAAATTAAAAAAAAAGCAACCTCATTGTTTTAGTCTATGGCCGATCGCCATTGCGAAAAAAAATTCACAACTCGTTTTTACTGTTGAAAATGATTTTTTGTATTATTTTCTTCACAAGTGTGTTGAAAAACGTCGTATGATACACGTGTGTACTGATGATTACCGTCCTCGGCTTTCTTAAGACCCTCACCTACGGCTCGGGTCTCAATGGCGCCTCATCGATAATCACCAACATTGCACACTTGTACCATAATGTACTATTATACCATGACTACGAGAAAAAGAAAGATTTAAGCGAAAAGCACATGGAATAATAATAAATAAATGTTTTATTAACTTCAAAATTTACAAAAAATGTTAAAACTCAGGGTTTCACATTTTTTGTAAATTGAAGCTAAACTAGGTAACAGCATCTGTGTTTCAAGGGCCAGTGACCACCTCCGTTACTTTACATACTTATAATTAATTAAACAGCAATGCAATTAGTATTAGAATTACAATACAAATAAGTATTCACTAAACATCCCAGACTAAAATCAAAATCATGAAAATCATTATTGAAATCCTAAATATTAACAAACTGAAAATTAAATCGATGAAGAAGTTTGAAAGTCGAATATTCTTTGCACAAGGAGTTTGTATCGAGTATTTTAAGCGCAAGGAGGTTGTATAGCATTGAGATGGACGTCGAATATATATTGGTGTGTTCTAAATTCAAACACCAAAACAGTGAGAAAAAGTGCTTTTTATTCACTGTTTTCAGTGAATAAAATAAGCTTTTTAAAAGGGGAATGGTATAATAGTACATTATGGTACAAGTGTGCAATGTTGGTGATTACCGCTGAGGCGTCATTGAGACCCGAGCCGTAGGTGAGGGTCTTAAGAGAGCCGAGGACGGTAATCATCAATACACACGTGTATCATACGACGTTTTTCAACACACTTGTGAAGAAAATAATACAAAAAAATATTTTTAACAGTAAAAACGAGTTGTGATTTTTTTTCAAAATGGCGGGCAAAATTAATTAATTTTCCTATGCGCGCGCATCTGACAATGGCGATCGGCCATAGACTAAAAGAATGAAATTTTTTTATTTTTTTTTTTATTTGTTCCTGACGGAACAGGCTAAGGTCTGAGACCATGCTGCCTAGTCTTTAGTGCAATTTTAACATTTTTTAGTATGCATTAGAATACGGATGTAACAGATTCTAATGTTTTATGGAGTATTTGGCAGCAAATTGTATTGAGTCAGCCTTCCCAGTAAGCTTAGCGAAGGTAGTCAATACTACAATAAAATTCTCCGCTCCACTATCCTGAGATCGCTTCTGTCAATGATTCACATATTGTCCAGTTGCGTAGACAGTTGAGACACAAAACTACACCAATTTTATATCACAATATCCACTAGGAATCAATTTGCAAATAATATTAACAGCCGCTGAACTTCACTCGAAAAAATCCCGCCAAAAACTTTGAAATTTCTTTTTATTTTGGCTTATCGTGGATAGAGTTTTAACCACGTACAAAATAGTAAATTTAATTTTTTCTTAATTACAGAGCAAATAAAATTTATATTTGAGTGAAAGTTTTATTTATTAAGCACGTACAAGTTGAAATTAATACGAAGTTGCATGAAATGAGCAAGCAATAGGTACATTAATTTATTTTACAATGCATGTCCTCGAAAAGAGCGTTTTCCAAGCAGCCAAACTGTGCGGAAAGTGTCACTTTTTTTTACTAGTGCTTTTTACTTTCCTGTACTTTTTTAATTTTTAACTCCAACGTCAGCCCGCCGCATAGAGTTTTTATTATTTGAGAAAAGTTTTAAAATTAGTTAAGCACAGATTATCATTCATATAAAAAGTAAAACAAAACTAATACGTCATTTAAGGCGTTTTTAATTACTCTAGATTTAGATTTTGATCAATAAATTAATTTTAATTATTCATTAAATATGTTTGGCAGAATTAATATTTTGCTCGTGCCTTTTTGCGTTATGACGTGACAGCTATTGCACATGCGCAGTAGAACTATGAACTATTAGTTAATCTGTGGATATGCTGAGCGCCCTTGAATAAGCGCCATTTTATTAATTTCTTGCTTGGTTCAGATATATTTTTTTATTTCCTCGCACAATGCATAGTAAAATGTTGTATGATACACGTGCGTCAGATGATTTCCGACTCGTGTCGATTTATCCACTCACTCGCTTCGCTCGCTCGTGAATAAAAATGCCACTCATCGGAAATCACCTACTTCCCGCACTTGTAGCATAAATAACTATTTACTATTGAGCACGACCTTTTTTGTTTCGAAACTTTTTTAAGAACAAAGCAACTCAACCAATAAATTAAAAAAAAACTGTATAACTCACTCTGTGAATAATAGTAATGAAAAAGTCACAGTTTGATAACAGGCATCATTATGTGCCTAATTACGGTGAAATTAGAGCCACTTTATGAGCAAGTGTGTTGAAAAAGCTTGTTTTAAAACGATAGTATAAAAGTAAGTCAATGATGTTTTTTTTTTTTGATTTATGCTAAATATTAATGGTCGTGCTTCCAGTGGTGTTCGCCATTCGGTCTGGGAGTGGGCGTGGGCGTGAAGAAGCTAGAAGTCCGCGGCGAGGGCGAGAGCGGCGCGTGCTCGCGCGTGTACGCCGTGGGCGTGCGCGTGCGCGCTGGGCGGGGCCGCTACCGACACACCAACATCGCCACCTTCACGCCGCGCTACCAGCTGCACAACAACACCTCGCATCACTTGCAGTTCGCGCAGAAGTGCTGCGCCACCACGCTTGTGAGTCTCATTACAACACTTCATTATTCACGCTCTAACAAATCGAGGTGACCCGGGCTGAGGGGGCTCCGTATGGGGTGACCCTCTCTCTGTGGCGATCGTTTACAGAGCGCTTAAGCTCCACGGTTACATGACGCACACGCCGCGCCTGCCGGTGACGCGGCATTGCGCAGAACTATACGGTTTCAAATTCTTTATTTCTCAAAGATTACAAATCACTTACGAGGAGAGATAAAATATAAAACAAAACTTAAGCAATTTAAAGTACAGATGTGCAGACGGTAGGTATCCTAAAACAATAAAAATAAAATAAGAAAATTACATTTCTGGGTTAGTGGGTAATTTGAATTAACTTTGTCATTCGTGTTAACTAATGCGGGCGACAACTTTTGAGCAGATAAAAGACTGCTAAAACTGTTCGTTTTGAAATAGCACTTTGTCGATTTATTTTTGTTTTCATGTTAAAATTGTTTGATTTAATAATTTGTGCACAGAACGACCCGGGCGCGATGGCGACCCACGTGTCGGCAGTATCCGGCTGCTACCTCCCCTGGCACTGGGCGCGCTGGGAGCGCTCGCAGCTGCTGTGCGTGCGCGTGCTGGCGCCCGGCCCCGCCAACAGCGCCGAGCCGCCGCCGCTCACGCACTGGTCCGGGGGCTTCCGCACCGACGCCACCCGGACACTGCACATAGCCTGCAGGTGACTCATGTACTGCTTGCCTCGCGTCTGTCAGACTCCAGCTGACTAAAACCACACGGTGCTTTGTTACTACCTTCAGCGGGGGCGCTGGAGTGCTGAGCTTGCGCCTTGTGTCTCATTCCCCCGGCCAGTTATTGGCGACCCCGTCACCCACTGCGGCTGCATACGACCGAAATTTCTCTTAAGAAATGCTTGCGAACCCCGCCCGGCCGCATCGGAACTTTGACTGTTCAGGCAATATACTCCCCAAGACTGTTATCTCCGGCGCCCGGTGCGTCTACTACGGATGAGGACCTTTTCCGCTGCGGCGTCCGTGCTCTCGCTTCCAACCATGGGCTGGATCACGACTGGAACCTGCCCCGCAGTGCTGATGTATTCACGAATGGTTATTCCTCCCCAGGGAGACCGGCGGCGGCTACACGTTCGTGCGCGTGGAGGTGGTGGCGCAGGGCGCGTCCATGTTCGTGGTGTTCTCCGACGCCGAGTGCGCGCCGCCGCCGCTGCGCATCGACAACTACTCGCCTGTCTCCATCATGTTCCACCAGGTACGCTACAATATCAACATGCGCAACTCATAATTATCACTTGTCTGCGCTTATGCCGTGTTACTTGGGGTCGGTGCAACACGTAACTGTCTAAACGTGTGCAACTAAATCAGAAAAATTAAGGCGTTTATTTCATCAAATTTTATTTTTTATCAAGTCAGGACACATAATACTTTGCGATACTACGGCATTTTAAAATAATAATCAATTTTTGACGTTAGAATCTGATTTTCTGCTTTAACTACTTGGTTTTGTTAAAATGTCAGTGACATTTTAACTTAGTTGAGTAATTTAGTTGCTATGTAAAAATGAGACTAGTATTTCAAAATTTACCTATATTACTACGACTCGACTGAATTTACCTCTCTCTGCCTAGCATTCACATTTCATTTGGGATCGGTCTCGTTATTCGTCGCCAGATGTTTCGGTTATGGATCGTCGAGTCATTTACTTGGGCTTGCTTTGGGTCGTTGTTGACTACAGACATCCAAATCCAAGTGGAAAGGGGTCTGCCTCGTTTCTTTGGCCCTTAATTTATTAGGAGGACTTACTTTATCATGTGGGTCTTCTCATTACATGGCCAGTTATGGCGCGCTTCAGTGAGTTTTCCGTCTATTGGGCGGATCTGACTTGACTGAATTTACCATTCTGGTGTAAGTTCCCCATGAAGCTTGTCCCCCCTCAGGTGGGTTGCGGCGAGGAGTGCGTGGTGAGCGCGCACGGGCGGGCGCGCTGGGCGCTGGCGGAGCCCGAGGGCGCGTGCGCGCTGGCGCTGCGGGCGCCCGGGGGGCCGCGCACCACGCTGGCGCTGGACACGCTGCCGGCGCACCACCAGCTGCTCTACCAGAACTTCATCTATGTCGCCTTCACCGCTACGCACCAGGCGTACGTACGACATCTATTTATAAACATTATGTGCTTAAACTTAGGTTCACGTTCACAAGAAACGCTAACTTCACTTAACAAAGTTAGAGATCTATAATCTTAACCTTGCATTTAATCGAATCAAATAAATATTTTTTAAATATAAATGTGCTCAAAAATCAACCCAAGATAAGCAATCAAGTGAGCTGAAGATAAAATTAGTAGCATTTCATACGAAATTAAACCTTATTAGTTTGAATTTAACATGGGAAATCCTATAAGTGACAATTACCATAAATTACACACACATTACACTTATAAAAATAAGGTGCATTTTCGTGTAAACTAAACGCCCCTGTACTAAACTTGTGTTCAGTCATATCTCGATCTTACCGCCGGTTTTTCTACACTGGATTATCGGGCTGTTAACGTAATCGACGAATATTTGCCAGTTATCTGCTGTGATTGGCTGTTGAAAATTCATTCAACCAATCACGATAACACGCGCTTGGCAATTTGTCATATTAATTCTACGATAATTTGGCGGTGAGAAAGCCAGCCTTGCCCTGAGTGTGGCAGTAAGTTTGTTTGTATCCGACCGAAAGTCCGGTTTCGGTTTCGGCCGAGTTTCGGCAAAAAAAAGAGTTTCGGTTTCAGCAGAAACCGAAACTGCAATCGGGAGTTCTCGCGCTGTGATCGGTCATGTTCGGCGCGTTAAATTCCATCCAAGCGAGTAAGCAATGAAGACATTTTGCCGCGTCCACGTGCCTAATTATGTCGTGTGGCGTATGTTTGCAGTTCGTTTTGTTTGTTGTGAGTTTTCGTGTGATTTATTTTGAATTCGGTCAGTTTTATTACGTGATATAGCATAAGAGTAGGTAGTAAACATAAAAAAAATATTCATTATAACAAACTAATACATAGATTATAGTTATCAAGTTTAACCTAATAATAAAAAAAAAAATTGTTTGATTTAACTCTCTCGTTAATGCTATGCCTAAACAAAAATTACTTAGGTACTTGTTACTTACTGTAATTGATTGATGAATTGATAATATTATGGATTCAGAGTTTCAAAATTCATTTTAATACTTATTACCAAATTCATGATAGTCAACAAATATCATCATCATCTTCCTGCCCTTGTCCCATGTTACTTGGGGTCGGCGCAACACGTTTTCTTCTTCCATACCGTCCTGTCCCTCGTCACGCTATCACTGACTCCCTTTTCTTTCATATCACTCCTCACACAGTCCATCCATCTTTTCTTTGGCCGTCCCCTCCCTCTCCATCCATCCACATTTATATTCATAACTCTTCTAGTAACATGATAGTCAACAAATATAAATAGCATTAAGTACTGATTACACCTAATAGACAATCTTTCTTTTTTGTGGTATTCAATCATCGATGATGAAAGGAAAATGACGTTAAAAAACAGCATTTACCAATTTTTCGAAAAAAGTTCATATGATTCATCTAAAGCTACGTGCAAACAGTGCAATAAATTATAGTCACTAGTAAGTTATAATAACGTTTTCTTTATTTTTCCCTCAAAACATGATCCTTGTTAGGAAGTTTCGGTTTCTGTTTCAGCCGAAACTGAGGCAGTTGCCGAAATTCGGTTTCGGTAAAAACCAGTTTCGGTCGGACACTAAAGTTTGTTGATAATATGTGCAGCAGAGACAATGCCGTCGCGAGCACCGGCAAGCAGTCGGCGGGCACTCCGGACGACAACGTGCTGGTGCTGGAGGTGCCGCTCGGCACCACGCGCGTCGTGCTCGCCCGGAAACGATACGGAGACAGGTAACTAAGATTTTGTGAAAACTAACATGACGTGTTACGGTATTGAAAATATATTTTATCTACACCCATGCTATAAATCCTCTATAAAAGTTCTTGAAACAGTTAGCTCATTGCCAACATTAAAAAAGCCAGTGTCATAGTAACCATAATCAGTCACCGTTCGGTGTTATTCGTGGATACACGCTTGTTCAGTTAAAACAAATTTCCAGTGGTTCTCAAACTACTATCGCGATGTTTACCTGCCCGGATTGCAATACCCACCACACTGATGGCCCGACCTGCAGTGCTTGCAAAAGTCAATATGACTTTGGATGTGCTGGGATTACTGAAGCTGGTTATAGGCGTCTAGGGGAAAGGAAGAACAGCTGGCGTTGCCCTAAGTGCAAGTCAAGTCCATTACCTTCTCCTGCCCCAATCTCTCCGGTACCAAGTCAATTGGATAAAATGCAAGAACAGTTGAACCAAATCGTCTTTCAGTTGGCTCCTTTGGCTACTCTTGTTGAGGATGTCAAGTTGATCAAATCGGATGTCAACAATCTTAAGGACTCTCTTGAAATGGCTCATGGATTGATCAAGAACTTCTCAAGTACCATTGACTCCTTGGAAGAACGAGTGTCTTTAGTGGAGAAAGTTGCCACCCAGATTCCAACTCTTCAGGCTGAGATAACCAGACTAAACCGGGAATTGGACGAAAAGGATCAATGGGCCAGGGCGAATAATGTTGAAATTCGGGGGATCCCACAAAAAAGGAATGAAAACCTTTATGAAATAGCCCAGAAAATCGGAAGTTTGTGTGGTTTTCCCATAAAAAAGGAACAAATAAATTATATTGCCCGGGTACCTACACTTGCACCTAATGCAGAGAAACACATAATAATAGCTTTTAATAATCGCTACATTAAGGAAGAACTGGTCGCGTCTGCACGTAAAAGTAAACAACTCACTCTTTCCAATATGGGGTTCTCATCTACCGGTAACTTTTACGTAAACGACCATCTAACGCAGCGGAACAAGAAACTGTTGAGTAAGGCGAGATCATTGGCAAAAGAACGGAACTTTCAGTACATATGGGTGAAACATTCAAAAATCATGGCCAGGAAAGTGGACGGTTCTCCAGTATTTTTTATAAAATGCGAAAACGACCTTGCGAGGATAATTTAAGCTACTTTAATTTTAATTTAACTTCTTTAATATTTACAATCTATAAAACCTATGTAAAAAGTTTGAGAACCACATTCTGTTCTAAGCGGGGCTATTGTGTTGTGATTTATGACCAGTGTTTTAAAGGTGTCAACAAGTTAACGCACATATCTATGCAATACTCAATGGCATTCTCGTACTTACTGACGCGCCTACTCATACTTATAGCGGTCGCTTTCGCGCGCACACTTAACTACTTAAGATTGAATATGTATTTGCATCTATGTCGGTTTCGATACACGGTACGGACGTCAGTTAAACGAAATAGTTGTAGGTTTACCTGCAATGTTAAAATAAATAAGCGTTATTATATTTCTATTATAATTATGATCCGATTGTTGCGTTTTATAGTTATGGTATACTATTTGACACGTTTTTATCTATCTCTTATACAAATATTATCTGTGCTTGGCTCTTTGCGTGTCGTGTTATTGAATTCGCGACAATCATATCGTCCTGTTTTTATGTTATGTGGGTTTGAGTGTGTCAATTTGACGACGCGTACATTGTTGAGCTACTCACCGTGCGAAATATTTAACAATATAACATTTTCAATTAATTGGCTGCGCTGTAGTTTATGTTTTTGTTTTATTGATGGCTACTTCTAATTTAAGTGTGTACTATCAAAATACTCGGGGACTGCGCACGAAGACGCACATATTTAAACGTAATCTCCTTCTTTCATTATATGATATTGTATCGTTGACTGAGACGTGGTTATTGGAGGGTGTATGTGATAGTGAGTTGTTCGACGAAAGGTATGTTGTCTGGAGGCGGGATAGGAACTATGTTGCGACGGGAGAAAGATACGGTGGCGGCGTGCTATTAGCTGTTCGTCGTGAGTATGCTGCGGTTGAGCAGCCCGATTGGCGCTCGACGGCTGAGGATATTTGGGTCACCATAACATTAAAAAATAATAGTCCTATCAGTAGATCACATCGACTGCATGTATGTACTTTATATCTTTGTAAAGAAAAGTCAGGTAATTCTTTCAATACGCAACTGCAGAATTTCACCGATAATCTTTCCTTTATTGTTAACGCCCACCCTCAGGATGCGTTCCTGATAATGGGCGATTTTAACTTAAGTCATATCAATTGGTCAGGCGATTTAGGTTCTCTACAGCCTAGTGGGATTAATGGTGAATCTCAGGTATTCTTTTTCGATACCTTATCCGAATGTGACCTCAACCAATATAATTTAAACAGGAATGCAAATAACAGACTACTGGATTATATATTATGTAACTATAAGGTAACGGTAACATCATGCACAGACCCGTTGGTACCGGAAGATAGTCATCATAAGTCGTTAGATATAGTCCTCGATTTTACCAAGGAGTGTTTATTGAAAAGTAAAACCAGACTTAAATATTATTATAATAAAGCGGACTACGGAGCCATAAAAACTTTCTTAAATAACATAAATTGGCAAACATGCTTAAATAATAATACATTAGAGGACGCAGTACAATTATTTTATAAACACCTATATGATGTCATTGAGCAGTATGTTCCTCACAAATTAATAACCTCTGACTCTTTCCCACCTTGGTATTGTGCTCCTTTAAAGAAACTTCTCAAAGAGAAGTTCAAATTCTTAAAAAAATTTCAAATATATGGTAATACTAGTGACCATGATACTTTTTGTCTTCTTCGTGAGCGTGCCAAACGATTGGAGAAAGAATGCTACTTAAAATATATAAAACACGCGGAAGATGCAATAATTAAATGTCCCAAGTCTTTTTGGTCGTTTATTAAGTCAAGTAAAAAGGGATCGAACTCACTCCCATCAACTATTCATTATAATGGTGTTCCAGCTGATACTGGGGATGAAATATGCGATGTGTTTGCTTCTCATTTCCATTCAAACTTTCTACCTCCGTCTACATACTCTTCTTCAATACCCATGTCTATTGATAACAACGCACCAAGCAACATAGGTAGTATAGAAGTCACTGCTGACCTAGTTCTTAAATTATTAAAATCTTTAGATTTAAGTAAGGGTGCAGGGCCCGATAATGTGGTACCATTATTTATTGTCTCTTGTGCTACGTGCTTAACTGAACCTCTTGTTATTCTTTATAAAAGGTCTATCTCGGAAGGACTTGTACCTAAAATATGGAAATCTGCATTTATCACACCCATACATAAGAGTGGTAGCAAGAGTGATGCTAAAAATTATCGCCCCATTTCCAAATTATGCATCTTTGCTAAGATACTGGAAAAAATCGTATATACACAAGTTTATGAGAGTATCTCACCAACTTTGATCACGGAGCAGCATGGTTTTGTAAGCAAGCGGTCAACTTTATCTAATCTGCTGTCTTTCACAGAGTTTACGACGTCTAGCATGGATGCTGGTGGACAGGTCGATGCAATTTTTACTGATTATAGTAAAGCGTTTGACCGAATCGACCACAAAATATTACTACAGAAGTTACTCCAAGCTGGCATCCATGGAGACTTATATCGGTGGTTTGTTTCGTACATTGAAAATCGATCGCAGGCAGTGGTTGTGAATGGGTACCGTTCTAAATGGAGCATCGTCCCTTCTGGGGTACCGCAGGGTTCTTTGCTTGGGCCCCTTCTTTTTAACATATTTATAAATGATGTCACTCAATGCATTAAATACTCACAATTACTCCTTTATGCTGACGACATGAAAATTTTCAAAAAAATCACCAGCTTTGAAGACTGTCAGCTTCTCCAAAATGATTTAGATAGTTTCGAACAATATTGTTTAATCAATAAATTAGACTTAAATGTCAAAAAATGTTTTTTTATAACCTTTACTCGTAAAGTCAAAATTATTAAATTTAAATATTTTATCAAAAGACATGAGTTAGAACAGGTAGACTCAGTACGGGACCTAGGTGTCATTCACGACTCCAAGCTAACTTATGAAAGACATGTAGATCATATTGTCAAAAAAGCTTACAGGACCATGGGCTTCGTCTTGAGAGCCAGCTCTCAGTTTTCGAACTTGAAAGTACTTAAAATTCTTTATTGCTCTTTGGTGCGCAGCGTTCTTGAGTATTGTTCCCAAGTGTGGAATCCTCTCTACAATATTTATATAGATAGAATTGAATCCATTCAACGTAGGTTCCTGAAACACTTGCAATATAAGTCTAAAACATATGACCCCAATTATGAGGCGAGATGTCGAAGACACCATATCTTACCATTGTACCAAAGAAGAAAGTTTTCGGATATTGCGTGCCTTGTTAAAATCGCGCAGAATCGAATTGACTCACCGGATTTACTATCTCAAGTTAAACTTAAAGTCCCAAATAGAATGACGAGACGTAAAGCATGTGTGGACGTGCCTCAGAGTTCTTCAAACTACAGGCAGAATTCATTTTTTGTGAGGTCCGCTAGAGAATTTAATAAACTTGTTGACTTTCCTGAACTGGATTTGTTTAATGCAAAGCCACGCGGTTTCAACAGAACATTAACGAAATCATGGTTTGGTTCTCTGACTTCAACATAATTTAGTTATTAAATATACTTACTCTAAATTTCCCTTTTTAAAATTTTGCTTAATATTAGGTTATTTACATTACCTGTTATATCACTAAAGATTGATAACAAGCTTTCTAGATGTTTAAATGCGGAAACATGTAAATGGTATTCAGTTGTTTATATCTGTTTCTACTCTGTATGAATACACTGTATGTTTTCCTAATAAAATAAAATAAAATAAAAAATAAATAATAATATCATCCAAACGGGTGTTATAATGTTGTACTAAATTTCATAATGCAACTCCTTTTTTACTCATCGAACAGCTCAGCTTTTTTCTCATGGCATCTTTATGAATTTCAAAAAAAGAACATTGTCATGCACGCGCGTTTCACTACCACAATATAATAAGTTTTTTTTTTATTACGCCGTAATAAAAATTAAAACTTATTCGAATTTTTGAATTGACGTCGTATCCCGCCATTTTTGTTCAATAATAGTATTGAAAAAAAATTATTTTGTTGTTTACAAAAATGAGTGATACAAGCTTTGATAACACACCACCAGATATTTCTAATGCAGCAAAGGACATTTCTAACCAATTATTACCAGAAATGTCGAGAAAACATTATGAAAAGACATACCAATATTTCATGAATTGGAAAATATCAAAGAGTAGTACATCATTTTCTGAAGATGTGCTACAATAAATAATTATATTATTACCTGTACATAGTTTGTTTGTATTAGATACTCAGTAATTAAACTTTCCATGAATTTACATAGAGTTCTTACAACACTGTACAATACCCTATGGTTTCAGAACCTTTATAGAGGATTCATATCATGGGTGTAGATAAAGTCTTGTATGCAACTGTTATAATTAGGTATTAAAACACTCATGTTATACTATTATCACACTCGGCTTCGCCTCGGGTGATAAACCCGCCCCTAAAATGTTTTCTTTTGTTGCATAAATAACTATAAAAATCATTTTAGGTAGCAGATTCGACAGAAAGATTATATTGGAAAAAATTATACCATGAAAATAAATTGTCTCTAAGCTGTAAATCTTTGAACATTCTCGTGCTGTGACGTCATAATAACTTATTTCCGATTGTATCCAGATCTCAACTATGGCGGCGCGGTCCCAACGAGCAGCTGATCCACGAAGGCAGTTCGCCGCCACAGCCCACAGACGCGCTGTTATCTGATGATGCACCGCTCTCACCTCATGCTATGGTAATTGTCGGCAAACTCGTTAAAAACATGCAGCAAATGTAAATGCACCGAGGATGCCTGATTTACACGAGGCTATAATATACTATCAGTTGAAGCAACAAGTGATTATATTAGTAGATATATGCAAGTCATTTGCTTCTTCACACCTATCGTGTAAATGAAATTTAACTGAGGCATTTTAAATTATAAAAACATATGATATTTAGTTGATTGAAAATGTACGTTGGTTAAAAATACACTTTTATACCATTCCCCCTCTAAAAAAGAAAAGAAGAAAAAAAAAGCTTATTTTATTCACTGAAAACAGTGAATAAAAAGCACTTTTACTCACTGTTTTGGTGTTTGAATTTAGAACACACCAATATATATTTGACGTCCATCTCAATGCTATACAACCTCCATGCGTATAAAATACTCTATACGAACTCCTTGTGCAAAGAATATTCGACTTTCAAACTCCTTTATCGATTTGATTTTCAGTTTGTTAATGTTTAGGATTTTAATAATGATTTTGATTTTAGTCTAGGATGTTTAGTGAGTACTTATTTGGATTGTAATTCTAATATTAATTGCATTGGTGTTAATTAATTATAATTACGTAACGTAACGGAGGTGGTCACTGGCCCCTGAAACACAGTTGCTGTTACCTAGCTCTGCTTTAATTTTGAAAAAAATATGAAACCCTGAGTTTTCACATTTTATTAAAAGTTTTGAAGGTAATAAAATTTTTATTTAGTATTTTTCCTTGTGATTTTCGCCTAAATCTTTCTTTTTCTCGTACTCATAGTATAAAATGCACGGTTGGCGCAGTGGTTGAGCGATTGACTGCTGCGCTGCGTGTCGCGGGTTTGATTCCCGCACGGAACAAATATTTGTATGATCTACAAATAGTTGTTCCGGCTCTGGGTGTTTGTGTATGTGAGTTTATATGTTTGTAAACGCACCCACGATACAGGAGAAATTCCTAGTGTGGGGCAACGTTTTTAAAAAAAATAAAAAAATAAATATAGTATGCAACTCTTGAATAAAACGGATTTATTTCGAGGGCCATGAATCACTCCCATCGCTTAAGATTCTAACACTTCATGAATCAGTTGTTAGAATTCTTTACTTGCTCGTGGTTCATCTATGGCCCTCGCTTTAAAACCGTCCTTTATTCACTAGTTGCATAATATATTATTGCACGTCTTTTTCTACAATTTAGACTAGATGAGGTCGTATGGTGACAAATGCATTATTGTGTCGGGACAGGTGCTGGACATCGAGGACGCGGCCCCCCGGCCGGGCCGCGCGTCAGGCCTGCTGCTCCGGCGCGCGGACCCGCGGCGCACGTCCACGCAGACGTGGCGGCTGCTGGCGCCGGGCCGCATGACGTGCGCGCACTCCAACCTGTGCGTGCAGCCGGACGGACTGTCACTTATGGCGCTAACGCCTGGTATATATCATTTTAATTCTTTTCTTTATCAAAACATCATCTCCTTACTCTTGCCCTATGTTACTTGGGGTCGCTGTAATACGTTTTCTTTTTTGAACTCCTACATGTCAACCAGTAGTGTTCTTACCCTTAGCCCAAAAGGGCCTTGGCCTGGGGCGGCACACTGCGAGGGGCAGCAAGACATCAGAGCAAGACAAGTAGTACTATATGCTATTTGTCTATATGACTAGCTGCTCCGTAAGTTCTTGTCTATCAAATGAAAATTTGTCCTATCTGAAGCGGGGTGCTAAAAATTTTGAGCTTGCTTCGTTCGCTCTTGCATTCAAAGCTATCAAGATTTTTTACTTTGTCTCTACCAACAGTTTCCTTTTGACAAGTATGGTATAGTTTTCGCCGAACTTCTTGACCGCCCTGAAGTTGGCTACAAAAGCTGTACATATCTCATACAAAAACATTACCGATCCGTGCCTTGCGCATCGCTTCAGGGCGGCCAAGAAGTTTGGCGAAAACTATAACTGCCGCAATCTCACAATAAATTGAGATAATGGGAAAGGAGATAAGCAGCATAAGAAGATGGTAACGTAACAGTAAATCGATTTGATCCAAAGGTACCCGCGTAGTCCTCGGTCTCCCAGCGTCAGGCCGGGCCGGCTGGTCGCCGACGTCGCCGGTGCCGGCGGAGCAGGCGGTGTCGTGGCACACGCTGCGGCCCGGCTCCGGCCGCCTCGACGTCACGCTGTGCGCTGACGGGCCCACCAGGGTCGTGAGGATACATGATCATAAGGACCCGGTATGAATTTACATACTACTCTGTTCTTCATGCTTGTATTTTCTTGCTTCCCAATTAGCAACAATTTAAAAAAATCATACGTCTGAGATTATGAGGTAGATATCGATGAATCACAAAACAGTGATGCGGATTTAATACAAATCAAAAGAGATTTAGATGTGCAAGAAATATTAATCATAAGACATTTAAGGCCTTCTTGACCAGGCATCAGGCCACAGTTGTGTCAGGATCGAGTTTGTAATATTATAGAAATGCGATTTCCCACCCATCATGCTTTAGAGTTTACATTATTGCTTTGTTTCAGGAAGTTGAAATTTTATTGTCAGTATTTTACATTGTGTCATCGTTTTCTAGGACTCGGGCTGGATCGAGGGCGGTGACGAGGAAGACACTGCCGAGGACACCAGCGTCCGTAAGCGCGAGTGGGGCGTGCGGGTGTCGCTGGCAGGCCTGTCGGTGTCGCTGGTGTCGCGCGCGCCGCCGCAGGAGCTGGTGCACGCGCTGCTGGACAACGTGCTGCTGGAGCTGGCGCTTGCCCCCGCCAGCCTGGCGCTGGCGCTGCAGGTGTCGCACATGCAGTGGGACAACCAGGTCAGTACACTGTGAAGAAAATTATAGCTATTAAGATACCGGTGGCCGTGAAGTGGATATTCATCTACCTCTTTATTATGAATTCCGAATCCTGAAGTACTATTTCTTCATTAAACCCTGAAAGTAATTGCATAGTTGAAACCTTAATTTATTATTCAAGTGCGACCAGATAGCACACAATAAACATCGATATTGACTTAAGCTTTCATTGAACGATATGTATAAATTTGTAATTTTATTAGCTCTACGAAACCTAACCTTAAACTAAATAACCTACACCCGCTTACTCCCCACGAAAAGCATCATATTATTTGTGAAATCCTAAAACAATATATAAAACTGATCAATTCCGTTTATTCAAACGCAATGTGCCTTAACAAACAAGTCACTCACTATACACAATCTCCACTAACATTTATAACATCTACCCTACTAAAAATGCTAATCCGTTATTTTGTTTAAAAGGATTACATTAATCACTTACAGAAGATACAATATATAGGTATTGTATTTTGTCTGTAAGTGATTAATGTAATCTTTTGACGAAAAAAAAAATGTTTCAAAATACTTTACAACGCCGTCGAACAATCGCAGTCTAGTTGCACCATAAACGCCTCGAAGGTACATGAGAAACTAAACGGCCGTATTCATAAAAAATAACCAGTTTAAGACTCTAAATTCTCCATTTAAAATTTAGCAGATACTTAATACAAATTTAATATGGTCGAAAATGTCCTCCCAGCTGCTGGGCACGCCGAGCCCGGTGCTGCTGTACTGCCTGCCGGAGCGCGGGGGCGGGGTTGCGCTGCCCGCACTGCACGCCGCCGTGGAGCTGCAGAAGACTCCCGCCAAGCGGTACAACGCCTACTTCTTCCGTCACCTCGTGGTGGCGCTCAGGCCGCTGGCCATCAGACTGGAGGAGAGGTAAGTTTCATAGAATTAAGATCAGTAGCCGTGATCCTTTTTGATAGAAAGTTAAAACCCTCCGCACACGGCGTCGTATCATTGAATCGTATTACGCGTTTAGGACGAGGGTAATACGAGCACGTACATGTTCAAACAAGTCCGCATACGAAGCGGTGCTGTAGCGAAACATATGAGATTTTTACTGTCGATAGTCGGAGCGTACTAGCGTAAAAAAACAAGCGTGAAACGTACTTATTATGAAAAATAATATCTTTTAAATATTTTCGAACTATTTTTATTTATTAACGAACGTTGTAACCTTTTCTTAACAATACACAGTTTTCAGTGAACATTTCAATCTCTCATTCAACATCCCAACAAACAACCTTTACAAAGTGAATATTCAAGGAAAGATGTAACGAATAAAGCTTAGTCAGATATATAGTCTAAAATTAACGAGACAGGTAGATAATGTAACATAATATTTTTATTATTATTATAAAAATATACAAAATTCTGCCACTGCCACGTAAGAGAATTACTAAGTTTCAAAAAGTATGATCATCGTTCATAAATCCATCGAAAACATCTTGTTAACGGCCAGTGACGCCATGAATTCAACAAACTAATGAATGAGATTTAGCTTACAAAACGCCAGAACACGCCTGATATGTCTACGTTTGTAGAACTCTGCAGGGCTCGTACTCGTTGCGTCATGACGATACGCTTACGATCCGTGTGCGTAGGGCTTCAGTCGACTTTGATTACCCAATTCCGCTATCTCACTTCGTACCGCACAGACAAAACCACAATTTTGCTATGTTCAGTCATTTACTTAATGGCCAACCTGTTTAAGTAAACAGGAAAGAGTAAAACATTCAACTAGAAAGGAAGGCGGTTTCTCATAGAGCTATAAAAAATTTAGATTTTTTTCATTGCTATAAAGGGATCCGTCTTGTATAACTTCATAAATCTCTCTCAAAATTCTAAAAACCTGGGCGACCGAGCTCTGCTAGTACGTAGTAATAGAGAAAACAAAGGAATACGTTTTATATTATTTGAACGCTTACAGTACCTAGCTTGAGTACGCTTTATCGATATCTCTTCACCTCTCTCGATATTAAGACGATATTTTCTCCGTAGACTAATCCTCCAGCTTTGGGCGTGGGCGTGGCGCGGCGAAGAAGAGAGTGCTCGCGAGCAGCCCGACGAGGCGGACTACGAGACGCAGCGCATGCTCAGCGAGCTCACCGCGCTGCACAGCACGCGCTACTACTTCGCGCTCATCAAGATCATCCCCAGCCAGGTCAGTGGCATCTCACGTGCAATAACACACCATAGCAGAAATGTTCGCCAGCGACACATAAGCTATGGACAGTTCGCATCTGGCGGTGGAATATGTTATTCGCAGACTATAACGCACTCTCGGACAAAGTTGAAGCGAAACTTTGCGTCAGGCTACAAATTTACATAACATATTGAGCCTTATGCCCACCACGTAGTGCACACATTCATATCAAGACAAAAACAGGAGCGAATTCGTGCTTTTCATACGGAATTCGATCTACGATTTGTGTATTTTAATTCCAAAAATAATTAAATTAATTAATTTATAAATTGCAGTTAAATAAATTATCTAACCAATTGTACACTTTAGCACATACAAAAATATTTGTTTTTTTTTCATCGCTCTCAGCTAATGGCGTCCAACAAGGTCAGATTCGACGTGTCTATGTAGGCTATGATTTTGAAAAGTATAGTTATTACACGTGTTATCAGCTAGTTTCAAGTAGGTACCTACCTACTAAATGTTGGTCCCTTTATCCAAGTACGTATACCCCTGTATAATTTCGATAGACATCAGTATTTTGTAGGAAGCTACTGCTAGTGTTTTCCACCACCTGTTGTAAAACCTGTTCAATTTAAGCGGGCTACTCACAATCCTGTCACAGGGGCAATCTAGGATGTAAAAGTGGGAATGACCCTTAATTGTGGTGTGTATAGGCAAGCAGGGGCAATTACCTAGTTCGGCTAGAAGGGCGCGAGACCGTGCTAGGCCCCTAGATCGTCCCTGCCGCATGCCGCCCTGCTACGTTGCCACGTGTGTAGCGCGATCGGGGCTGTTTCTATTATTTTTTAGCTCAACACACTTCTTTTCTGTAGCTGCTTCTCCACCTCGTATCCCTTTTTTGGTTTTTTTTTTCCGGTAACACCATATTTGTACATTGTTTATACCATTTCATAACATAACATCAAACCAGTACGCTCTTAAAGGGTACGCAGATGTGTATAGTTCACCTTGGTACACTCTCATTTCACCGGATATGTACAAGATTTATGATATTGGGGTAATCTATTCTGGCATTGGTGCCTTACTATAGAACTTTCCTATTAAATACAACAACTAAAAATTGTTTTATATTTAAATATATCTGTTTTCCAAATAAAAAATCACTACAAATTGAAAGATAACTTATTTTTTGGAAGTCGGTGTCAAAAAACGAAGATAAGAAAACGGAAACACCGACTGCCGATAAAGAAGTTATTTTTCACTTTGTAATTAGTGTTTTTATTTGGAAGTCGTTTGTAATTTTCTGAAAAAAGTTGTTTCGATACTACTGGAGCCATTCTCAACGCGTGTGTTTAGCTCAACTTATACCCGAACACTGAGCTGCAGGCATGTTTGTAGAAACAATTCCGATATTGCCGCGACCGCCGTGCGCCCTAAACTGCCCCTGCAACAGTTGTGTGAGTAGCCCGCTTTAGACCTTGTCTATGTGTCCGATACCGCACTTATCAATCAATTTGAAACTGCCACGATGAAATGCATTGCTGCAGCGCTTTATCTGTCCTTATGTCTGTAGATCCGCCTGTCGATGTGCACGGCGAACAAGCTGGAAGGCTCGCTGAGTGCGCTGAAGCGGCGGTTGGGGCTGACGTTCATCAAGTTCGAAGACGCGGCAGTCGAGCTCGAGCCATTCGTGAGAGCGCACGTATTCGACACTGCCTCGTATCTTGGAAGACAGATGTTAGCGCACTTCAAGGATGTAAGTGCACGATTTTTCGTTTGTTTGACATGATTTTAATATTGAGATTCGTACGGCTTATTAAGTAAAAAGATGCGCAGGAGTCATTATCTCCTTTAGGGTAATATCACATATGTTTTTATTTTCGTGATCCATTTTTAATAGACAAAATGAAAAATGCACCCGTGTTTCTATAAATAATTGAATTTATAAATAGTTGTTGATGCTGACAGACGTGATGCAATCCTTAAAGTCACTGGAGAATGCACTTGGTTTTAAATCAACATACCATGCTTTGCTATAACGCCATAAATACAAATAATAAGAGACGAAATGACATTGTCTGCGATTGCAATGCATCCTCAAAATATGTCTTGGTAAATAGATTCTTTACATTCTTAGGGCCATTTCTGTACAATAGATTAAATAGAAAATTAAGTATCTATAAATTAAATAATTAAAAGATTATTCTGTAACATTTACTTAGCAAATCTTACGGACGGAAGAGGTGCTAAGTAAATTAAAAGAAGTATTTTTTTTGCCGTGACTTTAATTTAATTTAAGTTCTACAATACACACGTTATATTAATTTATTATTATTATAAGTTTTAAGCACTTTCCACCCTGAAACACAGGTTCAACATAGTACAGGCAAATAAGCAACTGTGTTCTCTTATATTTTTAATGATATTTTATTGTAAACTGTGCCTTATGTTATAAATAAACGATATTATTATTATTATTTTACGAAATATTGTTATAGAAGGTTCATTGTTTTTCCACAGGAGTTAAAGTGGCAAGCGGCTAAAATCCTGGGTTCAGTAGATTTCCTCGGAAATCCATTGGGTTTCGTGGCCGATGTGTCAGAGGGCGTCACTGGTCTTCTGCTAGAAGGCAATGTGGGAGCACTGCTGAAAAATGTCACTCATGGCATATCTAACTCCGCTGCTAAAGTTACAGGTAAGTTATGTTATCAACGTCATTAGAAATAATAAACGAAATATATAAATAATTTATCTCTTGATGGCTCGACTATCGCTTACACTGAAACTGCTAGGAACCTTGGTGTCTTAAGGTTACACTAGTCGATAATTTTTCCATACAAACGTAGTCTAGGGATTACTTCACTGTTTGACGATGTACGTTCAAAATAAAAATATATCAATTTGTTTCATAATTATCTATATGGAAACAAAAATGTAAAAAAGAAAAATATTTGAAAGTTATGAGCATCGAAAGTTCCATATTTCAACACTAATTTTAACGCAACTTTGGGCGGCAATAAATACCATAACTAGAAGGAAAATTGCAAAACGGCCTCCATACAGGGATAGATTAGTAGTTCAACAATGCAAATAATTTTATTTTGAAAATATGCATTTAGTAGTTTTTCATGATATCTAGACTACCAAAGGTCTGTTTATAAAATTTCGCGCACTTGTTTTCGTCCTAAATCATCATCCATTTCACTAAAAACTTGCAAAACTACTAATTCGTATGCGAACTAGCTTCTTAGTGCTCATCACAGCAACTATCTCTTTCGCACGAGTTGTCGGATGAGATAGCAGGCATTTTAACCTCGCGCACAAAATAGTTCGAGCCGTCGACTAGTGTAACCTTAATAGACAGTAATCTTTCTTGGCGAGCTCAAGTTAATGAGGTTAGTCGTAAGGTGCACTTTTCCTTTCACTTGTTAAAATCCCTTCAGACTCTTGCCCTTTAAAACTAAAATCTATCTAGCTCAAACTCTAATTCAGCCGATCATCGATTACGCTGATGCCTGCTATCTGGATGCCACGGAGGAGCTCTTAAATAAGCTTGAGCGCTTGCAAAACCTGTGCATCCGTTTTGTTTTCGGTCTGAGGAAATACAACCATGTCTCTCAGTTCCGCAAGGATCTCAAGTGGCTCCCTATCCGCCTTCGCAGGATCACTCGAGTATTATGTCTCCTCTTCAACATTCTGTTTAACCCTACTTACCCTAAATATCTGCGCGATCACTTCTCCTTCACTCGCCCTGCCGAGGTCCCGTGTAGATCCCACCTTTAGCATCACGTAAACTTCCCATCCCATAGTACTAATTTCTATTCCCACTCCTTCTCTGTTCATGCAGTACGTCTGTGGAACTCACTTCCACCTAAAATTCGTGATGCCCAAAATGTATATTTATTCAAGAAACAAGTCAAAGATCATTACCTCTCCACCATGTTGTAATTATTATATATGTATTTTTATCTTCTATATATTTAGTTAAGGTATATGTGTTATTTATTCATAATTAGTTAAGTTATATAGTTGTTACTCTTGTTTTAAGTTTCCTTATTTCCTTGTACACACTGTATCTTCGTCTATCATCCAACTTTCCTGTCGCAGGTCTGCTGGAAGAAATTTCTATTGATATAAGCAGTACCTTTGTGCTCTTCTATCTGTATTATTTCTTTTCTCTTTTAAGTCTTTTGTGTGTAAATAAATAAATAAATAAACGAAACATGGAAATTAGTGAATATCATTACCCTACAGTTTTAGGGCGTAAAATAATTTTGGAATCAGATAAGGCTTGTTCTAGGGCACAATCTTGATTCGTTACAAGTTCCATATGCTTTTAATTAGCGCCTGCTTAGTGTCTGTTTAACCCTTATCCCTGGAATGTGTCATTAATTTATTTAAAACAATTGCTTTACTAACAGTTTGCACCGAGTGTACAGCAAAGCAACAAAATTATAAACTAAAAATCTTTAAACAAAGATTAAACTTCGATTTATGAGTGCATATAAATATGATATTTGACTTATTTTAATTCAATGTGATGTTGTCCTGGGCGACGTAGAGTCCCTGGGCGACGGGCTGGAGCGCGTGGTGGGCGACGAGGCGCACGAGGAGACGCGGCGCCGCATCCGCTCCGCCGCCCCGGGCGCGCACCTGGCCGCCGGCTTCCGCGGCCTGGGGCTCGGGATACTGGGTGAGTTAGCTTCATTATTATTTCAGCCATAAAGTCATCCGTAGCTGGATCTGGGCCTATATCTTCCCCAGCGTCATACGATAAACATTTCAAAAATACTTCTCACAGATGAGCCAGCCGTGACTAGGGTAAAGATAGGTGGTTATATCAAAACTTTAAAGACTAGGCCGTAGCGTTATTAGTCTCGTAGTCTCGAGCTAATCTTCCGAACAAGTAGAAATTTGGCTGAAATTAGTCATGACTGGGCAGAATCAAGTCGTAACTAGACTGAAGCTAGTCGAGACTAGGCCGGAGCTAGTCGTGTTTAGTACAGTTAACTGTTTTTATCGTTAGGTGGCATGACGTCGCTGGTGAAGCACAGCTACGAGGGCGCCACGTCGGAGGGGCTGGGCGGCTTCCTGGCGGGCGTGGGCAAGGGGCTGGTGGGCACCGTCACCAAGCCCGTCATCGGCGTGCTGGACCTGGCCGCCGAGACCGCCTCCGCGCTCAGGGACACCAGTCGCAGGTCAGTGTCAGCGTCTCAAACAATTCACCGTGAAATTTATCCATTTTTAAAATTGTTCTAATCATATTCGAAAACAGAAAGAGTTTAATTGTGCCTAAAAAAATTAAAAAATCCTTTTCTGTTTTTGTTGGGTATGTGCATATCTTGCTGATAAACGGCATACAATAATAATTTATTGTTAATCACTATTTGAATCATACTGTTGTAGTTTCGTCATAAGCTTTGCTTAGTCAAATATTTTAAGTTTAACTCATTTCGCGTTCGTATATCCTCCCCTTAGATCGGACAAGTGGGTCCCGTCCCGGGTGCGCGGGCCCCGCTGCGTGGCGGCGGCCCGCCTGCTGCCGCGCTACTGCTCGGCGCAGGCTGCCGGGGCTGCCCTGCTGTACGCGCTCAACCACACCGACTACTCCGAGCACTTCCTGGCCTACCGCGCCGTGCGCGACACGCCGCACGACATCCGCGCGCTGCTGTCCGACACCTACCTGCGCATCATCACCTGCAAGCACCAAGCGCCGCAGGTCGTCATGGAGACGCACCTCAGGTACACTTACACTCGACCACACCACGGGGTCCCAGCGCTAACAAACTAAATTTGGTTCTAATAAATGTCACTAGATGGCGCGATATGCATAGATTTGTTATTGAATTGTGTGTAAAATTAAGATTTTGTAGAATTGATTTATAAAAATTGTTTGTTCTTTTTTAATCAACTCTCCTAAGCACAACATTATGGAATATTGGGCTATTAATTCACGTTTCAAAGATTAATTGAATCATTTAAAATTGATTCCAATAGATGGCGCGGTTTTAAATTTCTAAGGCATGCCACTCGATTTTTTAAATATGTATTGCAACATATTGTGGTACAATGAATCTGTAAAAACGTGTAAAATATACTATTAAACAAATTCTCACTGTATTTAAGAGAAAAAAATGACACGAATCGAGAAAACCCTTTTACTTGCAAGTTGCTGCTAACACCATAGCCACCACTAGCCGTAGAACGGAACCGAACGCAATCGTACTTATAAAAATCAGACGAAACAAGCTAGCTACCTCGACACGGTTTCTTTGATCTTTATCTACTAATTTTATTACTTTTACAAATATTCAGAAAAAATCCGCTTGCGGACCATTTGTCGCGGACTGTCCGTCGCCGACCGTCCGCGTTGGACCGTGCGCCGCGGGTCATCTTTCGCTTATAGCGAATCTTTTGTTAATGGACTGTTTGTTTGTTCTCCAGCAACCTGGTGTCATGCACGGTGGTGGCAGTGGACGGCGCGTACTTCGTGGAGCTGGGCGTGCGCGGCGGGGGCGGCGCCGAGGGCGTGCGGCGCCCGCGCGTGCAGTGCGACAGCGCCGAGCTGGCCGCCTGGGTGGCGAGGCACGCCGCCTACGCGCGCCAGCTGTACCACGAGCACCTGCACACGCTGCAGCCCATCACCGACCTGTAGCACATCGAGCTGGCCGCCTGGGTGGCGCGGCACGCCGCCTACGCGCGCCAGCTGTACCACGAGCACCTGCACACGCTGCAGCCCATCACCGACCTGTAGCACATCGAGCTGGCCGCCTGGGTGGCGCGGCACGCCGCCTACGCGCGCCAGCTGTACCACGAGCACCTGCACACGCTGCAGCCCATCACCGACCTGTAGCACATCGAGCTGGCCGCCACCGAGCCATCATTGAGCTGGCCAGCTTAGGACGGTAGGAACATAGTCCATACGACGTCAAGGAGTATTCATACGCCGCGCGCTGGTTGACTCTGCCGTAATTTTTGACTCGATATGTTCTTTTTTTTTTAAACACTACCCTCCGTCTGGAGCAATCGGATAAAAATATAATCCAACTCGAGAATGTCATTTGGCAAGTTGCTTACTGCACTGCACTGTACTTTTATACGTTTTATCACCTCCTTGCGAAATTACGTACGGCTATACCTAAAATGAACCTTATTAAAAAATATTATTCTTGATTTGACCAAACTCAAATTAGTCAATGAAAATCAAGCAAATGTTTGGCTATATAACCACAATTGCAAACGATTAGATCGATTCCAAAACGTATCATGGATTTACGACTTACAACACCTTACTTATCTATTTGACACTGCACAATGTAATCAATTTTACGAAATATTGACGATACGAAATATACGAACGACATATTTCGAGATTATAATAAATAAATCTTGTCACCCGAAAGTTGAGCTTACTACAGCAAATGGTTATTCATACCTAATCAGTAAAGAATATACATGCACAATCTAGATGTGTGTCTCCCTTTCTATTATTCCAGTTAGTTGAAATTCCATTTGGACCGAAGACCTTCCAAAACCTTATTAGACTGACGACTTCCTGAAGTTAATAATTAAATTATAATTACGTAGTAGATATCTATAAGTATTCGTAAGTATTATTGTAAAAGACACTGCGAGGCAACTATTGTAGTCTAACATTTTATGATACTCTATTAATAATTACGAATCCAGTTATGATATTGTATCATCCTTATTTACATTTGCATCACAATCAGCCTTATTTGTAAAAATAATCTAACCATAGGATTAGTTTAAACGCTTCATTTAAAATTTTAATTAAGAATCTGTCTGTGCTTAAACTAATCATATGGTTTAGTTTTTATAAATAAGGCCCAATATATTCAATAACAAGTTGACTGTGAAAAAATATAATAATATTTATTTATTCTAATACTGATTTTATCTGGACTATACAGGTATTTACGATTATTATATGCAATCACGTTTCTACTCCTACTTTACCGAAGCAGTATATATACCGGCAGTATAATAGTCGTTTTATATCAACATTCTAACACTTTAATAAAATACTGATATATTTAAATAAACTCTTAATGGTGATATAATCATAGACTCTCAAATATATCATAGTTCTTAGGATAGTATTCCTATTCTTTTGACTCTTAAAATTGACCAGGTAATGTGAAAGTAATAAATTAAAATTAAAACTTTTTTGCATGAATATTAGAAGTAATTATAATACACTGCCTGCAGCAAGATCTTTCACACATTGACTGGTTTATTCTAAGATAATACACAATAACGCAGCAATGGCGTTGTGATTTTCTAGTAATAGGTAATGTAAATTGGCCAGCAGAAAATCTTGCTTGCCTAATAGTAGTACCCGGGCAATGTCCACTGTTCATTTGTATGTTTTTATATGTAATGTTGTGCGACGAAGTCGTGACGCTGTGTGGCGTGTCAAACTACTTCATGTGTGATACTTGTATGAGTCTGTATGGGTGACTATGTAACTTTGATTTAGCGTAAAATGAGAGAAACTTTTTAACGCGTTCTAAAAGTGAAAGATGAGCTGTAAACGGCACTATCAAAATCTCAGACAATAAAGAAAAAAGGAAACTTTAAAGAGAATCTAACGATACTCCTTAAAACTCAATCCTCAGATGTAGACCGTCGCGTCGGGGCAGAACGCGTTAAACACATTTCTCCAATATAATTTAATATAACTGCAGATTAATATATTTTGTGTACGTATGTATGGAAGTAAATTTGATGAGTCTAGAATGATCAAAATGATCTTAGGCTGTGATATAAACCTATGACAAGTTGACTTAAATATGAGCTAGACTCCGGCACCGGGCAACACTTTCGTTTCGCATACATTCCATTGCGGGTTCCTTGACGTGTCGATTCCATGTATTCGCAGTCATAGCGCAATGTAATGGAGGTTGTTGTATATTACGGGTTAGACCGCGTATCCCCGGAGTGTTGCCAGCTTCTGCAGTCAATGGCTGATCTACTATAGTGTCGTGGAAACAAAAATTGTTGAAGGTGAGAACGTCCTGATAAATTAAGGAAACGTTGAAAATTGTAAATTAATTTTCTGGCATCATAATGCCTCAATTTGAATTGGAATAAATTGTTAATTATTCCGTACAGTTAACGGAACAGCAAAAGTGAAGTTACCAGTAAAAAATTAATTGATTTAGTGTCTAAAATAATGCGAATTGGCTTTGATTGAATATGGGAAGGAAATAGAAGCGTCTGTGCTTATAATGATTTCGTTTTGTTCGTCTTTGCGTGACTCTAGTGTCTGCAGGCTATGAGTTCGATAGAGATTGCTCATTATTTTATAAGTGAAGTCCTTTTTTTCTGACGTTACATAAACAGAGAATTTTAAGGGACCCCGTTTACACTTTGATTAGCACGTTTGGTCAGTGCAAGTACTTAACGAAAGTATGTACAGTACTTAAATTTACCTTAAAACTACTCATTTACTGGATAAGGGCAGACACGTAATGACTTCTCATTCACTGATGTATCAGTCAAAGTGTAAAGTGGTCTTCAGTTATGCGGCAGTTCTATTAGGTTATTGAAATCAAGTGCGGTAGCTTGGTTTAAATATGCACGCTAAATAAATTGTTATGCTTCAAGCTTTGCTTATCTCGAATGGGATAGAACACGATTAATATTATTCTTAAAATATAGTTTGACAATGCAATTAGCTAATTTAAATGGTTTAAACAGAAATGCAAATGTGACGTCAGAGTATTTATAATTAGTAATTAGTTTAGTTAACCTAACATTACCAAAGTGCGGCTTCAAATGTAAGTGGAGAAGGTTTCAGTTTGTGTTTATTTATTTATTACAAGTATGACAGTGATAGAAGTTAACAATTATTTATTTAATACCAATCTGTTGTGGTTTAGTTTTATGGAAATAAAAACTCTCCAAATAATAACTTTTTATTGTCTTTTAATGTCCCCATTTCCTCATGTCGATTCAGAACAATATGCTGTTTGAACTGAATGCCAACATTGGATTACAAATACAATAACACTAAATGAGGAATGTTATTTATTTTGCAAATACGGAATATGCATACAATTAGGGTTCCATTACTTAACAGAAAAAGAATAACGCTACGCCCCCTGGTGGGACGAACGGGAATACACGTATAGGATCACTTCGTTGTCTGTGTCTGTCAGTCTGTCAAGACCCTTTTTCTCAGGAACGCGTGGCGGTATTAAGTTGAAATTAATATCAAATACTCAGGTCTGCAATCTCTTGGAGCTGTCAAAAAATCAAAGCCAACGCAATAAAAAGATACGGCCTTTTATGTCGCATATTTTGACACTCGCAAGGGAATCAAAACCTCTGTTGAAATCATGAAATTTTGTAAGGAACAATGTCTTATAATTATGTAACACAAGCACAGTAGAATCAATTATTATTACCTTTAACTTATAATTTTTTGATATTCAAAAGTGCTGTTTAATGGCCTAATTTAAATTATGATTTGACTTTAACAAGTACTGGATAAACCCGAATCTCTAAATATGTTGTCGGGGGTCAACAGTTTGCCTACAGCAAAGTTCAGGACCCTCAATCTAGCTTATCTTTTCTAAACTTAAAACGTATTTTTTAAAAATCATCAAGACTCGATTTCCGGGATGGACGAACTATTTACATAAATTTTCTTTTTTATTGCTTATAGGCTCGAGTTTGACCACTATCTCACCTAATGATAAGCGGTGTTGTGGGTTGACCTACAAGTTTGTACAAAACCATCTGTGCGCGAGTGTGACTTCTGGGGGGCCTAGTCACCCACGTCCGTAGGAGTGTACCGCATTCTGATACCCCACACGTGGTCCTTGGGTGGTGCAAATCAGGTGACACATACTGGTGGTAAGCATCGGTCGAAGGCTTGCGACCACCCACCGGGCAAAGACGTACCGCCAAGCGGTTTAGCCGTGTACCGGTACGATGCTCGGTGTAGCCACTATAGGAGTTGGGTCGAGATAGCTGTTCCACTGGAGGCTGACCAGCCTGACGCGCGCTGTTATGGACGTATCGCGAGGCTGGTCGCGTAGGGTAGCGAGATCCGAGCCACGGTGCGCTGCTGGCCGACCGCAGGTAGTTGGGGGCCTAAGTAGTGTGCCAGCCACACACGAAAGGCTGCCCCGCCAACTGTCGAAAAAGCCCGGAATGCGCCATTGTGCTGGTTGGTGGCCAGAAGACAGTGCCCGATGGACATTCCAGGTGGGGCTCGGGCGTCCCCGCAGTCTCCAGACTAGTCCCCCAATGATAGCGACCTGTCGGAGCGTGTCTGTGTGTTGCCAGCGTGGAACCTTCCTTCATTTCACTTCCTTCTTCTCTCCTACCCTTCTTCACTCTCAATAATGGCAACGAACATAAGGAAAAAAGCTGTACAGCGGCAGCACTCACTGTCACATATGGTGTACCTCTGTAATATCAGAGGTCTACACTCAAACCTTGATGTAGTCCACCATCATCTAGAGACTGATAAACCAGCGCTTTTGTTCCTTTCGGAGACGCAGATCGGATGTCCTTCAGACGTGGCGTATCTTTCTTACCCAGGGTTTACCTTGGAGCACAAGTTCAAGCCACGCACGGCTGTATGCATGTATGCCCGTGACGACATCTGTTATCGGCGTCTCCGAAACCTTGAAGACTCGATTCTCAGCGCTCTGGGTCCTGGTGGACACAGGTCTGGATAACATTATCTATGCTTGTGTCTACCGGTCGCACAGCGAAGATAAGGAGACAACCGGGCTTACACAATACCTAAGTGAGGCGGCTGATGAGGCTCAGCAACGGTACCCTGCCGCCCAATTGGTGATACTGGTGTACTTTAATGCCCACCACCAGGAGTGGCTCTTCCCGTTTCAGTTCACTGATCATGATGGGCGAGAGACGCAAATGCTTGCGCTAGCGTTAAATCTCACTCAGCTGATCCAGTGGGCAATGAGGGTGCCGGATGTTGATTCGCATACGGCTAATTGCTTGGACCTTCTGCTAACAACAGATCCAGACCGTTATTCGGTTTCGGTATCCCCACCTTTGGGTACTGCCGACCACTGTCTGGTGAAGTCTGTATCCGTCTACTCCACGCCCGATCCCAGCCCAAGAGACCGGCGGGTATGGCGGTACAAGTCAGCAGATTGGGATGGGGTGCGATCTATCTTCGCATCGTATCCTTGGCAGCCTACTTGCTATTCTTCGGCTGATCCTACGTCGTGCGCGGACGCAGTGACGGACGAGTTGTGTCAGGGAATGGAGTACTACATTTGGAGACCATGGTTTGTGGCCACTCGGCGCCGTACATATACACCACTGCTGAAACCTGACGGGTCGCTGGCCCACTCCGCTGAGGAGAAAGCAAACTTGTTTGCCTCTCTTTTTGCGGAATCATCGCGTCTGAATCCTGGTGGCGCGCGCCCCTATTCTCCTGATGGATGCAAGACGAGTATGTCGGACATTCGCATCCATCAAAAGGACGTACGTAGCCCTAGCGGACCCCGTCAATTTTGCTGACATCTCTTTGAGGCGCGCGTGGAACACTACGCGTCGTCGACTCGGGCCTGGTCCTTATCGGGCGGCGAGCTACCCATTACTCGCCGTCCGCAAGCCCGCGCCTTCGGTGGCCGGGCATCGGCTTGCGACTCCCGACGCCCGGGGCGTCTCCTACGGTGGCTTAGGGCGTGAGGGCGCCTCCGTTGCCTCTCCCTCACGCATTCTGCCTCCTCCTTCGCGAGCATTACTGCTTCGGCGAAGGAGGTGACAGCTTCCCATGCCCTCTCGCTCCGTACCATGGCCTGAACCAGGGCCGGACGCGAGATGTTGCCACCGCCGATCGCCTCCACGAGGACACGGCGTTGCTCCGCCTAAGCAGGGCAGATCTCCACCGTAAGTTCTACCGTGTCCTCTGGGCGATCCGCACAATGGTGACACCCGGGTGTTTCCTCCCGCCTTATCCTGAACAGGAACCTCCCGAAACAGCCGTGTCCGGTGAGGAACTGCGTCAGGCGGAAGGTGAGGACGCCGTGACGCCTCTCAAGCCACTCGTCAAAGAGGGGCCTTATCGCCACTATTGTGGCGTGCCCCAGCGCTGGGTTGCGACAGTCGCCCTCTCCATGTCGTCATGAGATCTTGCCGGAGATCTGACCACCGAGCCGTGATTTGTCGCGGCAGCGGCGTTTCGCGCCGGCATTTCTCCTCCTCGCGCCACTCCCATATTTGCGCGAGGACTTTGTCGGAAATGCTCCACGAAATTCTACCGGCTGTCGAGGACGAGTCCCAGGTACTTCATCGTCGACCCGACGCCGATGTGAACCCCTCCTACCGTTATTTGGGAATCCAGCGTTGGCGCGTTGCGAGGACCATGAAAACACATGGCCTCGGTGCTGCCCGACGAGGCGGTCTTCAATAACTCTTTCAAGGAGCTTGCCCACCTCATCGAGCAGCACGATGGGCCGGTAAGCGGACGGAGATTCCGCGGGGTGCCCCGGCTTCTTGATGAGGACCAGTTCATACGTACATCATGCGCTAAAGAGACCCCTTATCTTATCTTATGGAGGGGCCGAGAAATACCTCGGACACTTCGACCCATTGGGATCTTTTGTGGTCAAAGAGACCCCTTAGTCGAGGCCCGAGAGCCTCCAAGGCCAGAACCCAGGCTTTTCCAAGTAAGCTGGTCCTGGGGCGGTATTTTTGGCATTCAGCCAGCGTACCGCCGCTCCCAGCTCTACCTCGGTCACCTCTGAGGCATCGTCGTCGTCGTCGGCAGTGTGGTCCGCATTACGCACCGCAGGAGGTGGAGCCATGGGCGGAGGAGTGTGTTCCCTTCACAAAGGGAACATAGTGCTCACTGAGCCGCTCAGGTCCTCCACACCCAGGCGTCTCTGGGTGACAAAGTAGGGCTCAGCGACCACGGCGATGTTAATCGACCACTGTGCCATGCTCTGGAGCAATAGATCCTGAGCAGCGGCACAGTGGTTA
The DNA here is from genome assembly GCA_948252205.1 of Orthosia incerta. Classification (NCBI taxonomy): domain Eukaryota; kingdom Metazoa; phylum Arthropoda; class Insecta; order Lepidoptera; family Noctuidae; genus Orthosia; species Orthosia incerta. Next base: position 31,358,538 of record OX411751.1, read on the forward strand.
ATATTCGCCTGGAGGAGGCGTAATGGGACCGCGGTGATTTCGGTGGCGACGACGGCTCTGGGGGCAGCAGCAGCGGCGGAAGTGGCTGAGGCTGCAACGGTGACGGCGGTGGTGGAGGGCTTGCCCCTGCTCTTGGCAGGTGGAGCACAGGTCTTGCTCCCAGCCCGGTGCTCGGCTGGCTTACCAGCTGCCGGACATACGAAGCAGTGCGGTGTGGCATTGCACGAGCCGGCCTTGTGACCGGAAGCGGAAGCAGTGGTCGCTGCGGTCCACCTCCGAGGTGCATTTAGCTCCCACGTGGTTGCCCACGTGGCAGCGGAAGCACCTCAGAGGTCTGGGTTCCAGCAGTTTCACCTGTGCGGTAACCCAGCACACCAAGAGCCTTTGGCCCTCTCCGGCTATTTTTAGGGCCGCCGGGACGGGACAGCTCACCGTAACGGCTCCCATCCCCGTAACGTCAGGACGTATGGTGCCTGCCCTCACCTGCTCGGCAGAGCACCCCCCGGTCCTGGCGACGGCGGTCACCACCTCTTCCTCCATCACAGAGTCGTCCAGGCCCAGAATTCGCATATCAGCGCACTTGGTGGGTCTGGACACTCTGGCCTCGTCCGCATTTAGGTATGCCCTGAGCCTTTCGGCTAGGGCGTCAGCGGTAAGGCCGCTGGCCGCACCGGGAACTTCCAGCATCCGGGCTCCAGTCGCGGTGACTCTCACCCGGATGCCCTCGGTGACGCCGAGCTCCTCTAGGTTCACCGCCGCCCTCGCTTTGGCAAGCACTTCGCGGTAGGACACGCCCTTTTTTTCCGCTTCCGGCTGTAGCGTAATCACTACAGCTGCGGACTTCGGGGCGCGTAGTCTAGCCGCGACGCTACGCTCCTTGTGCCGTTTCTACCTCTCTTTTCTTTTGGCCGCCCTTGCTGCCTTGCCCGCCTTCCTCTTCTCCCCGGCCACTTGCCATTCGGCATCGGCCGCAGGAGAGCCAGAAGGCGGAGGAGATTGGGGTGGCCGACTCGCCACCTGGGCTGGGGCCCTCGCCGCCTGTCCAGCCGCTACGCCTTTTTTAGGTGCTGAATTTCCCGATCTCGCCGGGGCTGACCTCGTGGGTTCCAGCATGGCTCCATGATAGGGCTGTCTCGACGAGCCCGCGGCAGCTGCGGTGGTGGCAAACGAGGCCTGCTTACGCTGGCTCATGGCCGCCCGGCTCGCCGTTAACGGGGGGCGCAGGACGATGGCCTCCAGTGCAGAGAACCTGATTTGAAAGGCAGCCAGCTCCTGCCGCACCAGGTTCAGAACCTGGTTCTCCGCAGACACGGGCCGTCCTAGCCCATGCTGTGCCTCCTCCTGCGGCATCTCTCAGGGGCCGGCCCCGCGAAGCCTGGCCAAACCCGCTCGGCGCTTCTCGTTTTCCTTTTGGAGAAGCTCCATGTCGGCTTTCAAGCGGGCGACCTCCGCCCGCATCTCGGACATGCCATCCGATGGAGGCCCAGCGCGATTAGCCTCCGCCGCCGTCATAATGGAGGCCGTGGCCGCGGATATGGCCTTGTCTTTAGAGGATTTGTTCCTCTTCAAGGCCACATCCCGGATGGCGGCTCCCATGACCTCTGCGAACCTGGCCGCTCGTTCCAAATTGGAGCCACCAGCGACGTCCAGCTCGTCGCCAGAAGACCCCGAGAGGACAGTTCTGTGGCTGGTCGATCCGGGGTGGCGCTCCTCCGTGGCAAGCCTCTCAGCTCGATGGGCAGCCTCCTGGGCGGTGAGCCCCTACCCGATCCTCTGTCTCGGCCCCCACCCCGCCTACTGGTGGGGATCTTCCGAGCCGAGGCCAGCTCGTCATCGGAGAACGACCCCAGGCCAGCCCCCGGGCATTTGAACCAGTGACACCCGAGCAAATACAATCTGCCACGCCACGGGAATCCAACACACGAAGGTCGTGTGTTCGATTCCCGATTGCAACAAGGAAATAACAAATCAAGTAGCTACTGCAAATTCCTAATTTTATACAATCAATCACAGCAAGTGTTTACTTATCATCACAATAAGATGTTTGGCGACCTCGACATAACATGTAATTACACTAGAAGCTCTCAAACAATGATAAAGCGCACTTGGCAGCGCTCGGAGCAGATAGCGCGCAATCTGTGCGACATTCACGCGCAGGCCGCCATAGCCGCACAGCGTCCGGCACACGTCGCTGCCCGCTTACCTCCGGATACAATCGCTGAGGTCACCAGAGGTCAACCAAATCTCCACAGTCGAACCCCCAAGCTACATACTAACGTACGTACCTATTATAATACTCCAATAAATTAGGTTAGGATGTATGCGAGCATATTGTTCGCGAGTTCGTTTGTTGTGGCGGTGAACGCGGCGACCTTGAACGCGCCGAGGTGAGTGAAAGCAATGACTCGTTAACGGCGAACTATTTTGTTTACTGTCAATCGAAACTTCGCAACCTACGTGAGTAGAATATGTTTAGGATTAAGTTACGCTCCAAAATGCAGTTCTTTTTGCATTTTTATTACCAAACTAAACTACCTACTGAATTACATTTTTTTATGTACATGGTATTGCTGAATATTAAAGAGCGGCTGATAAAATACCAAGGTAGAGTAACTGAAGCGACGCTGAGACCAATACCTATGTTATGACCATGCAATCTATCTAGACTGTCGAATTTTGTTTCAGCATGACGTCTGTCGACTACAAAAAAGTTCCCATACAGGAGAAACCTTTATACCAGCCACCGCTTCAAGAAATAGTGGACGGTAAGAGATTCTTTCTATTTACAGCCACACACAGTATTCCACTGCCTTCTGCTCTAGTAAATACTTATAATTCGCTTCTACTACTACGAAATGATGTAGTCGTCACGCTGAACTGTCTTGCTAATTGACTACAGTCCTGCATACCCACTATGTCCTAGTTTTTTCGGAAGTCTAATAGCTGAATGGTCAGAACCAGGGATGACTGTTCTATCAAAATAATGAAAAAATATGTTTTTGTGCAGTATTGTCTGTGGGACTGACCAGCACATTCGCGCAGGTCGACGTGTCTGCTGTTGAATCTCCAGACCTCACAAAGTCACCGTACAACCTCAAATCACCAGGTATGATCAAAACTATATACCTAAACTATTGAGACACAAACAGCTATGACTGGATTGGCTAATAAATATGTTATGGGCATGAAATTGCTGATTGAGCTAAACGATAATATATGGTTTAAGGTAAGTAAACAAACAATTGTTATGATTTTAATTGCCTCTACCACAGTTTTAAGGACTGTTTTCCTGTACAGCATAACACGCACGATATTTTCTAGATTGGGTTAGGTAACTATGCATAACATTACATTGATGACGCTTAAGAAACAATTACATAACAATCATTTGACCTATTAATTGTTGTTACAAATCTCGCGCTATCTTAAATAAATAAGTGATAAAAAAGTGAGACAATATTTTGCTACAGTTATATCTATCAGATGACTTAGGTACCTACTGAATGTTACAGCATCTAGTGTGAAATTAATTAAACATAATTATTATATTGGTATCTGTTATAATTGCGTTTTTATCAAAATTTCCTAGGTATTAAATAATGGTTGGTTAGCAAATTCAAAATCAAAAGTTATTGATTCAAATTACGCAGAGAGATAGCGCTTTTTGAACGTCAAAGTTTTACAGACAGTCCCCTAAAACACCCACCCGTCACCGCTTCTTAGTTTTATGTTGTATTGGACCAAGTGATTAATACGGCATTATTCATAATGCTCTGGGCAATAATAAAAATGCCCAATATGAGTAGACAATATGGTCATAACTATTGAAATAATTAAATTGACTGGGCTTTCTGAATAGTGCCCATCACATATTGGGCAGGGTAATAAAAATGTGTTATATTAAATTATTTTAATGTTGACATTGATTTTAATAATAGAGTTAGAATAGGTAAGTTTGATTACTATTTAAACAATAAAGTCGACGGAGCTGGGGCTCCTATTTCTGTCTGCAGGGTCTAAAGTAACCTAACATGAAGGATATGACGGGAGCTGAGTTCACTTGCTTTGCTCGCTCACTTCAGCTCCCGTCGGCGTCGTCTGCTTCGAACCTAACCTATCCGTGTTGGGGTGCCCTAAGCTCCCGAGCTCGCTTCGTTCGTTCTTGGACTAATTCATTGACCAAAATTATCGAATTGTCCAGCCGTTACGTAGTAATATTCATAATGACCAGACAATGTGATAAATATAGAAGTCTAAATCAGTTTCCATTACATTGCTCGATATGACTTGACTAGATTCATAATGACCGGGCATTATACATAGTGCACATATTAATCACTTGGTTCATGACATATTCATGGTACGTAGTTTTATTCATCCAGGTCTGACTGGCAATGCTAAGCTCATCGAGATCGGTGGTCCACCATATTTGCTGCCACTGGTGCAGCGCGACAAGGTCTATGACCTGGCTGCTCTCGCGCGCCACCTCAACAGCGACCCCGCGCTGATGGCCGGCGCAGGCGCAGGGCCCTGGCCGTACCTCGGGGTCAACTGCGAGGTTAGTAAGGCTCGACAAGAGTGTTAGAAAATCGTCTATAAAACACGACAACACCTAACTTAACACCGCGATTCAGAAAATGACTATAAATGCACAACGCCATCTATCGAATAGCGAGTTCAACTGTCCGAGTAACTGAATTGCGTGAGCTGTGATAATTTTACTTCTTGAACAATTTAAATTCATCTAACTTTTGATAGAGTGAACCGATTGCGATGAAACAAAAACTAAGTAATTCTTCAAGTTACGCACAATTTTTATGTATAAAAGTTATCTACATTGGTTTCGTACATTTCACGTGATGCGTGCACAAATAAACAGACAAATAGACAAAAAATCCAAAAATGCTGGAAATGGGTTCTGTTGGTTATCCTTTAACACCCTGGCTATTTTTTTTGGAATTTGTTTCGATGTACAAAAATATTTTTCTACAGATTTTTAAATCATCAATATCATCAATACATATAATAATATGTATTGATGATATTGATGATTTAAAAATCCAGATATGAGTTCTAGGACAATAACCGTTGTGTATTGTATCTGTGTTACTAGCTAGTTTTAAATACTTTAGATTGTAATCTGTGGAGAACGTAGTGGGTAGCATAATTATATAAATGTAATATTTAAGATAGTATGACTGTATCTTATTGTGGTACTGTTTTTTTTCCTTAAATAAATAAAATAAACAAACAAAACAATAGACAGGCGAGAGTAGACCTCGCAAATTGATCTAACACAAGTAAAATTAAAAAAAAAAACCCCGACAATTTTTTATTTCATGCTACATACTTTATCTTGTCATCATTAATTTACATGATGCCACAGACAAATCAAATACGCAAACACACAGGTACACACGTCAAACTTATAAGTCCCTTCTTTTAACGCCGGGGGCTAATCATCAATCAATCTGCCAACCAACTCCTTTACCAACTATCGGTTCGGCTTCCAGTCTAACCGGATTCTGGTAAGTACCAGTATTTTACATGGAGCGACTGCCTATCTGACCTCCACAACCCAGTAGACTGCTGTCAGAGAACCAGGACTACCTGTAACGACTGTCAAGATCTAAAACTACAGCCGGGACAAACGGCTTAACATGCTGTCCGAAGTTCGAAGGAAACGGAATTTTAAGATAAACACACCGACCTCGGCTCTTGAATTGATGTTACAGTCACAGACAAATAGACCAAGTCTTTTAATGACATGCTAGCGTCATTCAGGCAGCCTTAGGATGATAAAGCAATAACAGGCGACTATACAGTCATACTGAGGAGGTATATATAGGTATTGAAATATCAATGATAGTGCCACTACTGCCACTTCACAGCGAGCCGGAAGGTAATGACTGTGGCAAACTTGATAAAGATGAAGGTATCTAATACACTACTGAAACAAAGTTACAACAAAATGAACATGTTTTTACAAATGAATAAATAGTGCAAAATCTCAAATGCAACTTCGACATTTATACAAACTGGACTGTACTAAACGGTATTTCCTAAATATTTCCAGGGTATAATAAACCTGAGCATTCGCAACGGCACAGTGGACCAGGGCACCAGGATAGTGTCGATAGAGCCGGTGGGAGCTGCTAAAGGCAAGGGCGGCTACAAGCAGCAGATACTACCCAACAATGAGACCAGGACAGCGCTGCTTGGGAACTACCTGCTCAGTGAGGGGAAACCGGGCAAGGTTTGTGACTACTTACAGTGTGTCTGTTAAGCTTCTTTACTTTCAAAAACTTGAGAATAGTTCCTAAGAAAGAATTTGACTGTATACTGTATCTATCAAACCATTTCTCATGCATTATATTTAAAATGAGTGGGGGTTTTATAGTTACATACATTGCTTTTTGTATTCTATTACTAACCTTTCTCAAAAGTTCTTATTACATCTTTAGTCCTCTGGTTAAATGAGTGTGCCCCTGGGTTCAATTCTGTCCTTTACTTTACTTCCTTAGCAAGTTAGTACTACAACAATGTTCACAACCATGTCAATAAAAACGGAAATATCTATCTCATTTCAGGTTATCAAAGTAGTAGCTAAGAAACGCATCGGTCCATCAAACTTCATCACGGCTATCAGAGAGACGCTCAAAAACCACTACGGTGACCAGATTATCGGTGAGTTATAAGTAACTGCCCAGTCTATTACGACTGTAACTGTTGTTTTTTATAGTAATTAAAAGATATTTGGGCAAAATTTAGTGAAAACACACCATCATTTTTTTGTCCTTGTCCCGTGTTTTTTGGGTGTAGAAGTCTAAATAATCGGAAAATGGCGGGTAGAAGAGCACCCAGAATTGGGCAAACAAAAGTTAATAAGTAATAATTATAAGCCTGTTATTTACATTTGCTGGTGTTCCAGGTCTTGGCGGCATGTTCATGCTGCAGTCGGGCAAGGTGAAATTCCACGTGATGCCCGACTTCTCCGGCACGCAGCTGTGCTCGGACGCCGACGTGGACGGCTGGCTGCACTTCTTTGAAATGCGCGCACCCATCACGCATGTCGGCACCCTCGTTACTGGAGACCATGTTAGTACCTATACCCAATTAACTACCATTTGCATATGTCACCGGATTATTGCAAACATCGTATGTTTATAATAAATTGTGTGAGATTGTAAACTCTTTATTCTCAATAAAAAGACACTGCTATAATTCTCTATTAACTATTGAATGTGAATGACATTTGCTGTATTTGAATGTTCTGTTCACACATATATCGAGAATTTATAATCACTCAATATTAACAACAAACATATGAATTCTGCAATAATCCGGTGACACATACGTTGCCCTGACAAACAGCTCGCGTTGATTGTGAGAACCGCTTTCAGAAATATATAGTTTGTACTTCATTCACGCAGCAGTGGACCAAAGGTCAAAGGACCACGAGATTTTTTGGGGAGATACAAATTTTTTAGTTTGGGTAGACAGACAAGTAATATATAAAAGTTAGCACAGTTTCTGAGTATATCTCTGGGGGAAAACACTGAGTGCAGCTGGCTATGAAAGACTAAAACCACCTCTGTTAATAAAAATTTACAAACGCAACTACCTATTCCCTGTCCTACCAAACCATATAATTTTAGCTCAATCCCTCTCCAATGCATCTCGGCATTGACATGTGTACGGTGCAACGTGTATAACACCAGCCACCTTCTCCCCAGGGTCTGGACTTGCGCGTGCAGCACTTCCACGGGTTTAGCTCACACGGCGACGGCGGCCACTACCACTACGACACCACGCCAGATGACGTGCACTACGAGGGGTACTTTGCGCTCGCCTCCTCCATCATCCGCGTGGACGCGCCAGTCGAGACCCACGTCATAGGACGAGACTAGGAAACCAACCAATAGAGAAAAAGTGACGAGTGACATTCAATAACCAACCTTAAACAGTATGAAATAAGGTTGAAGTTTCAGTACTCTCAAATGAAGACTGGTCACTTTAGTAACTTACATTGCTCAATTAATGAACGGATCGCAACGACTGATTGATCGACGACCTCATTTCTGCACTGAATCGTACTTATTTTTTTACTTGCTTCTGCCAGCGGCTTCGCCCGCGTGAAAAATGATTTCTTATCCTAAGGCAACCGGGATGAAAAGTAGCCTAGAATGTGCTATTCCAGACTAATTCTCTGTGCCAAATTTCATACAGATCCGTTCAGCCGTTCTGGCGTGATTAAGTAACAAACATACATCCACACATCCAAACTTTCGCATTTATAATATTAAGTAAAAGTGAGGCCTTCTTTACATACATGTTAAAATGTTGTTTTCTCTTTGTATAATAAATAACTATTAAGGCTATCGAAATCTTTTATTTCCGCTGTCCCCTACGTTATCTGAGAAGATTAGCCGGAACATACTTCTTCAAGCAAAACTAGATTACATGTAGAAATATCTTAATAGAAATAACACCGTAGACTTTCTCCATCGCTTTACGCACAGAACACAGAAGACAGTAGAAATCGCATATAGCTTTATTAGTATCGGAACCAGCGTACCCAAACTCACACATATACAGATTAATTGTATTTCATAACACTAAGAAATCTTTGGTGTGATTGGTAGTTTAATTTTTAGATGAAAGTAGAAAATATGTCAGTCGTCGCTTATTTGAAAATAAACCACAGCTTTATGACAATAGAGTTGGTTTATTGTCTACTCTTTTTGAGTATTTATTACTTTTTTCGTTTAAAGCGCACACGGAATAGTTTAATGAGCAAGTTACGCTACCCGCCGCTAGATGTCACTATAGTAAATTCATTTAATTTAAAGCCGTATTTCGTTACCGATAAGATTTATATTTGCGTAATGAGGTCATTACTACTCGTCCTCCTGTAGTGATGTACCACGGTCGTTGACTTATTTATCGACATTCCGTTTTATGTTCAAACAAAATACAGTTAAGTTTTAAAAAAAACGTTGCCCCACACTAGGAATTTCTCCTGTATCGTGGGTGCGTTTACAAACATATAATTTCACATACACAAACACCCAGAGCCGGAACAACTATTTGTAGATCATACAAATATTTGTTTCGTGCGGGAATCGAACCCGCGACACGCAGCGCAGCAGTCAATCGCTCAACCACTGCGCCAACCGTGCACCCAATAACTAGAGTCGATAAATATTATTGTTTGTAATCAAGTTTTTATTTAAGTTTATTCCAATACTTACGATTTATAGAAAGTATTATTAAGATATTGTATGGTAAACTACTGATCCGATTTAAAAAATGATTCTATTGATACAAAGATGGGCGTATCTTTGTATGTGGTGTTTTTGTTCTATCAATAGAATTATAGAATACAATACTCTTTATTATGTACACCATATAAGTTACAGAAAGTATAGCGATCATCGAAGAAAAGCGATCTTTTCAAGACAACCTTTCAGACAGTACTGTACGTAGTCTTTGGTGTACTATCATTAATTACAAGCTGTGACCGCGGCTTCGCTCCCGTCATCTGTTTGCCAACCCTACCCTACTTACCTTCCTGCCTACCCTACTTGCCTACCGACCATATTTGTTTCTATAGTCATCAATCTTTCGCGGAAAATCTTAACACCGTGATTCAGAAAATGACTTCAAATTCACAACGCCATCTATCGAATATCGAGTTCAACTTTCCGAGTATCTGAATTGCGTGTGATAATTTTACTTCTTGAACACTTTAAATTCATCTAACTTTTGATAGAGTGAACCGATTGCGATGACACAAAAACTAAGTAATTCTTCAAGTTACGCACAATGTTTATGTATAAAAGTTATTTACATTGGTTTCGTACATGTCACGTAATGCATGCACAAATAAACAGACAAACAGACAAAAATTCCAAAAATGCCGGAAATAGGTTCTGTTGGTTATCCTTTAACACACTGGCTATTTTTTTTTGGAAATATTTTCGATGTACAAAAAATACTTTTCTACATATTTATTATATGTATTGATGATTGATGATGATGATGCGATAGACTATACTACAAATGCAATACGTCCTACTGATATGGGAAGCTTACGCTTTCGCCTGCGGCTACACTCTTATTATGATTAGCTTGACTAACTTCCATAATGAACTGATGAAATTTAGGTCTATACACCAGTAGATCTTAAATTTCAGACTAACACATAAGCCACTTTTTAACTGACTTAAAAAAAGAAGGAGGTTCTATGTTCATGTGTTATTATTATTTTTGAAAGCTGTTGTCTTTTTAACCGACTTCAAAAAAAGGAGGAGGTTCTCAATTCGTCGTAATCTTTATTTTTACACGGCTGCAAGGAAAGGGTTATGTTTTTCACGCGTAAGAAGATTTTTTCGAATATTGTAAGTTTAAAGGATCGATAACTCATTATCGATATTGGTAATCTCTAATTGAGTAGCTGAATGTGACATGTGCATACTTGGAATCTTAGAGAACAATGTATGAGTTTTAAAGAAAGTAGACCTTAAATTTAACATCATAAAATCAACTTTTACTTGTCTTGTTTAATAAAATATTGTTTTTACATGTTTATCGAAATAAAATAAATTAAGACTTGCCGATGGTAAGATATACCTACATTTGATACATTTTTGGTTCTGCTATCGTGTTTACATTCTAAAACAGCACAATAAGGCATTTTTGTATTTTTTTTTCAAGTTTTTGTCACCGTGACGGTTGAATCAAGACTGATGTGCGTAGTGTGTGCGCGGAAGGAAACATATGCAGAACTGTGCAAAACTCGGGGTACGCGGGCCCCGCCCACTTGCGATTTCTATTGTAGTAGGCGTTTTTTTTGTTCTGTGGCTTTACGTTACCCCCTAAGACTTTTTCTATGCTTTGAATTTCCAATTAAGTGTTTATTTGTAATTTAATTGATTTAATCGGATGGCCGATGAGGCCGAAATGTTCTGTAATGGTGACCGCGAACCGGAAGAAGATGCGTTGGAAGGCCTCCCACTAGGTGAACCGATGACCTGGTTAAGGTTGCGAGAAGGCGCTGGATGCGAGACGCACGGGATCGTTCAATGTGACGACGCCTGGGGGCGGCTTATGTCCAGCAGTGATCGGCTTTCGGCTGAAATGATGATGATGATGAATAATCATGATAATTATGGAATAAGTTGTTTTTAATAATAAAATATTTTAATATGTTACCACAAATTTAGATCTCGAATAGGATTCATATCTCGTACACTGTTTTATGTTTACCATTTAATCATATTAAAAGTAAGTAAATGTGTGCTAGTGCTCGTGCTCCATCATCGACAAACATCACCATCTTACCATCAAGTGAGATAGTGGTCAAGCGCGAGCCTATATTATATTTAAAAAAAAAGTAAGTTCGATAAATGAATAAATAATATTTTTATCAATAATTCAGTGAAATAATCAGCTACAAATTAAGGTGTCGTGTAAGGTCGCAAACCATATATCTTGATGGTCCTTCGAGCCGGATCAAAAACCGTACAGTATATGTAGTAGTGTACACAAGGGTAGTGTAAAAGAAAATGACAATAAAGGTTTTACCGTGTATTCAACTTATCTATGTGATACAATTTTATTGAAATGATTGCAATTTTCCTTTCATTATTTACATACACGGAACATTTTATTTAATATTGTATGAAAGTTTAATCGTATCGTACAACGCCTGCTCTTATATAACGAATAATAACAATATAGGAACTAGAAATATTTTTTCAATCCATACTCTGCAGGTCCACAAGGATTTGTTTGTTTATATGAGAAAATGTAGTCAGTAAAAATTCACGAAGGAAATATAAATCTACACAGGCCTTACTCTGACGTGTTAAAACCATCATGGTTCCACTGTGAGGGTGAAACGGAGCTATACGGGACGAAAAACACTATTCCTTTTTCACAGAGGAATCATGATAGGGTTGACACTTTGTGGTACGGCTCAGGAATTCAAAATGCATGCAGGCTGTTGCAGTTACCCTGTACTCCTACGTATTTTGTTTGTTTCACTAGCAAGCTCACAACCTAATTACTCCGTCTACTAAGGAGATTTTGCTTATATTCTGAGTTTAGTCCGTGGTGTGGCTTATTTAGCAACGGCCATCATGTTTCATAATATTGACCCGTCAAGTGGCGACCACCACTAAAATTTAATGTATTCAACATTTAACATGTCCTAAGCTTATTGCGTAAGTGAATTCGGCAAGGCAAAGGGTTTTGACCCCATCGGAAATTACGGAAATCCACATTGGGTCTTTCATCTTGTATGTGATTGGTCAGGTGGATTGATGGGATCAAAACCTTTTGCCTTGCCGCATTCACTTACGCAATTAGGATGCGGGCTTCCTAATGCCCGTTTTCATGAACACTATAAGACAACAAAATCAATTTTTTAACACGCTTTTATTAGCTTGGTATGTATGTATCTATGTAACAATGTATCAATGTAACGGAATCTTTGAACGTGATTTTCACCCACTTCAAAACGTTGGATTGATTTGAAACTTTGCACACTTATCAAGGACCGATGACAATGCAATAATTTAAACAGTTTGTCCCATTATCCTGACCATTAAAGCGTGTTTTTTAGTTTTTAGAACTACAATTTATTATTGCTCAGCTGAGAGCTAAAAACTCAACAATGCGATGTTAGGCGTTTAGTGTTTCAACGAAAACGGACATAATAGTTTAATGCAAGCGTTGTACCATACGAGTGTAGAGGTTTCTCGCCAGTCAGTGTGAGCATACATTCACAGACGGGCTCTCGACTACATACAAAAATAAAGTACGCAATATATTATATACAATTACATGACGCTGCGATCCACACGGCGCGATTATATCACCGGCGGGGAGCATTTAATACGACGTCAGTACTTTGCTCAATGCTCTAAGAAAACATCATCATTTAAAATAAACGTCTCCTGAACAGATTTTTATTTGTACCCGACTGCCCCAGAAGGTGAGGAGGTTTACAAACTATTTAGATTGAATTGAATTAGGAGAACGTTGAAATAAAGGTGACGCCGCTAAACAGGTCTACAATTAATTAAATATAACGATACATATAAGAGTAAATAATACATTTTGGAACTCAGTCGTGCAGCGCCATCTGTCGTGATAAAATAGGGACTCATCGTATTGACTTAACCTTTTAGGTCGTTATCAATATTGAAATATACAACACATAATACACCCCACTATTTCTCAAGAATGGTTTATATTCTTGAGAAATAGTGGGTGAAAAAAAACATGAAATCAATAATTTTCAAGAGATAAAATATCGAAGGTCCAAAATCTTCCAAAATGCGTTATTTATAGATAAAACAGTATTTCATTGATACATCATATAGAGCGACATGTAGCTCGTGTAGTTTAAATAAAAGTGTACATAATATAATATAATCACTAACGGCATTTGTTACAACAGTCACACACTTGTGTTGTCTCATTGTCACAAGATGAATGCACTTAAATAATTCTTGAAGCATAACACAGCCTGCTTGCTAGCATACTAACAACAATTTAAAAATAAATAAAATAATAATACTATAAATACAGTCGACCACATAACGTGAAATTCAAGACATTATTTGCAAAGCTAACGCTGCACGGATGATGAAAGTCTGCAAGAAAAGCAAACAGCATTTAACATTATTTACGCTAAGTAAGACTTTTATACAAATATATGAACCTAAACCTACAAACAACCGTCACCCAAAATAGGTACTATGTTGCAACACCTTCCGGATCGATACATGTCTGCGTTTGGGTGCTCCCAGCGGAGCTCCATATCGTTGTCAACGTGGTGAAGCAGTCGACCGCTGCGGACACCATCGCCTCTCCTGCAGTAGGAGCGCTGGTCGGATAGCACGGCTCGCCTGCTCTTGTCACCGGCTGGCCGGGATGCCAGATGTTATAGAACCCAATGGCTTGGCACGCGATGGTAAGAGTCTAGACGGATGACCATAATGCCTTGGAAGTTGGGTAGGCCTTTGGTGTGGGATGCAACATGCGTCGACACCCTTGTGCCATCCCATCTTCTTAGCACGGCCGGCTATTTTGGGGCGGCTGCTGCTGGTGCAGAAAACCTCAATCGGCGCAAAAACAACCTTATTGGAAGTAATATGTTTGAACCGGTTGGGGTTGAAACAGGTCAATGGGGTCCGAGTGCTCATCTAGTGTTTCGAGACATAAGTAAACGGTTAGTCGACTCTTCACGTGACCAGAGGGTGGGCTTTTCTTTTGGCCTGAGAATCAGCATTGCTATTCAACGTGGCAATGCTGCCAGCGTTTTGGGTACGTTGCCCGTCGAAAGCGATGTGGACAAATTTTCTGACACCCAATGAGTCCTCTCCTTTTTATACGCTATTAGTTTGTATTTAAGTGTGTTACGTTTTAATTTATAATAGCAAATGATTTTAAATTATGTAACGCATTTGTTTTTTGAAAATTCAATATGTTAATACATATTCGTATGAAAACACTTGAGTATGAAACACTTGCTACAACTTAACTTAGCTACCAATCTCGAGCACCCAAATCAGAATGAAATCAAAACCTTTATGAAAAGCGCATGCGCCATATCGAGCACCAAAAGGCGCAAATTTGTTGATGGACGTTTTCTGACTAATCAGAAGCAGATACATTTTGTTCCTTCCAAACAATATAACGTGTCTTGTGACGCTTTTCATTATGCGACCAACTGTATTCGAGTATATAACATACAATTTTGAGCTAATTCTAACCAATTACATAATTTTTACACCTAACCACAGCTACGAACGCACTGTAAATGATATGACCTTGCAACATTTCTATTTCACAAGTGTCCGCTTGTTGTCAGGCCAGTCTTTCCTGATAACGTAATTTTGCATCGCGGTTTCTATTTAAATAAGCGAGTACAAAAATTAACAGTCAGAAATACAGGCCCTTACATTAAATTTTGTTTGCAGACGATTTTTAAAGCGACATCAGTATGTTCGGAGCTTATACCTTGTACAGACAAATCCACATATTATTGTAGTATACAACAAATCCGAATACATTATCATTATTTTCCGATTAACGGCTGGCGAGCCACAGTAGCAATACAACAACAGTTCAAAAAACTATAAAAACTGGTAAAAATATTAACAGATATAATATTTACACGATCAGTTCTGTACTTTAGGCATGGACTGTGTGACACTCGCGGTTGTCGAGCAGCTCACTAACATTGCGGAGCACTCAACACCTTGCGATGAGATGCTGCAGATACTGTCGAGCACTCTGCGGGTACAGACAACCGCGTGTCAGTACCATGCTAACTACAAAAACCGCCCTTACAGCACGGTATAAGGACGGTGTCGATATCAAATTGTTTCCAAAGACATGCGATTACAATAACATTAGGGACCGACTAAAGCTCTGGCCAAACTTTTTTCCCGAATCTCGTGCGGGATTCAGTTTGGCAGGAATTATACACGGCACCGCTCTGCTTTGGGATTACACGAAACTGTTGGGGAGTGATATAAACTGCTGCGCTTGCGCAGTATAATTCAAACCTAGAAGGCGACCAGTCCGTAGCTTTCGGCGTTTTATTAGCCATCACTCACTCTTGTCTAAAGCTAGGCGATGTTAAGAATATTCACAGTAAAAAAGCACAGTACATCAGGACGTCTCAAGTCGCAGAACACGACGACTGCTAGAGGAATTTTAAAAATACACGATTTGATTTCACAGAAGGATTATTTTTATCTCCTATTCTATCCGATTACGTCAACATAAACAGACATTCGTTTTTATCATAATACATAGGGCAACGTGTAACAGTCCCATGGCAAGCGTGGCCTAGTGTGAACAGTCCCAGGGCCCAGGGGCCAGGTGCTCAGGAGCGGAAGAAGCGCACGGCACGCACGACGTACTGGCGGCAGATGGGGCACTCGGCCAGCTGCTTGGCGCACGCGGTGCAGGCGGCGATGTGGCCGCACTCCAGCAGCACGCACTCCAGCGGCGCCGCCATGCAGATCTTGCAGCACTCCTCGGCCGGCAGGTTGTCTATGTCTGCAACACAAGTGTACCGTATGGACCATTTTCTAACCATAATGTTGCTAATATATTGGCCAGCCCAGCACACAAGGCCAATTTTGTTGTCCGCGAACGTGGGTTTTGATTTTGACAAAATTTTCGGTATTAGCATCCCTGATAACCATGAAAATGACACCCATAACGTAAAATTTGTAAGTTTTGTGGCCACCACTGTAGGTTCATAGCAGTGAGCTGGTCTTACCATCCTTGTACTGTGCGTGGTTCCTCCACAGCGTCTTGGCGCGCTCCAGCAGGTCGCGACGCTCGAGACAGCCACGGTACTCCACGCGATTTCTGATCAGCAGCTCCTTCAGCTGCTTCACGTTGAGCACGTCCAGCTCAGACGCGCGCGAGAACTGCTCTAGGCAGATCTGTTTGGGGGTACCTGTCCGTTAACGTGGGTGTTAGTATTTTGTAAGGCAAAAAGTCAGACATCATATTAGACTATAATATTAGGCACAGAAGATTGTTCACGGTTAACGTGGGTGTTAGTATTTTGTAAGGCAAAAAGTCAGACATCATATTAGACTATAATATTAGGCACAGAAGATTGTTCACGGTTAACGTGGGTGTTAGTATTTTGTAAGGCAAAAAGTCAGACATCATATTAGACTATAATATTAGGCACAGAAGATTTTTCACGGTTAACGTGGGCGTTAGTATTTTGTAAGGCAAAAAGTCTGACATCATATTAGACTATAATATTAGGCACAGAAGATTGTTCACGGTTAACATGGGTGTTAGTATTTTGTAAGGCAAAAAGTCTGACATCATATTAGACTATAATATTAGGCACAGAAGATTGTTCACGGTTAACGTGGGTGTTAGTATTTTGTAAGGCAAAAAGTCAGACATCATATTAGACTATAATATTAGGCACAGAAGATTGTTCACGGTTAACGTGGGTGTTAGTATTTTGTAAGGCAAAAAGTCTGACATCATATTAGACTATAATATTAGGCACAGAAGATTGTTCACGGTTAACGTGGGTGTTAGTATTTTGTAAGGCAAAAAGTCAGACATCATATTAGACTATAATATTAGGCACAGAAGATTTTTCACGGTTAACGTGGGCGTTAGTATTTTGTAAGGCAAAAAGTCAGACATCATATTAGACTATAATATTAGGCACAGAACATTGTTCACGGTTAACGTGGGCGTTAGTATTTTGTAAGGCAAAAAGTCAGACATTTTATTAGACTATAATATTAGGCACAGAAGATTGTTCGCGATTGGCGCACAAAAAGAAGATAACTATAATAGTTGAAAGCTCTAAACTGCTATACCTACTAGACTGACTGCTATATAGTCTATACTCTGCGGTTTTAGCATAATAATAAATGTGAGAAGCTTCAGATTCCGAAAAGGTTATGCGCATAATTAGAAAAAGACCTAAACAAATAATATAACAAAACAGTCTTAAAGGACATGGCTAAACAACTGCCCTAAGCCTGTATATAAATTATTCACTAGCTCGTAACATTCAAATATTCATTAATTAATTATTACAGTTTTATTATTCTTCTAGAACTTTCACGAATTATTCAAATAATTAAAAGTTTTTTTATGTTTTTGTTTGACAAGAATAACATCAGATTCCGTTCTACGAAAAATTGTAGTCAATAAACCTACTTTTAAGGACATTTGCGTAAGTCGAAACGAACAGTATTAATTATTATTTATTTTTGTACCTATCGCAAAACATCTGAAATATTCATTATTGAATTATTATACAGTTTTATTATTCTTCTAGAACTTTCATGAATTAATCAAATAATTAAAAGTTTTTTCATATTTTTGTTTGACAAGACGAACATAAGATTCCGTTCTACGAAAAATTGTAGTCAATAAACCTACTTTTAAAGATATTTGCATAAAATGAAACGAACAGTATTCATTATTATTTATTTTTGTACCTTTCGCTATACATCTTAAAACATTAGAGATAGAACCATAGATGTTGATTTCTTTGCATTTATCTGATTTCTAGAAATTATTGGCAAAATCTGGAAAGAAACGGCACATTAATAGTGCTGACACTAAAAAGTTACAGTCGATTCTTCTAGATTACACTTGATTCGATTAGAACCAAATAAAAAAAACATGTTGGGGGTGTCGTGGGAACTAACTTTGAACGATGCTCCTTTCGCCAGGTATTAAGTATGTAATTACAGAGTTCGTATGATCTTAAGTTTCAATTGCGTATTGACAGATGACAGATCTTCAAATGACAGCCGGGACCAACGGCTTATCTAGCTTTCCAAGGCACGAAGGAAACTCGCTATGTACATGATGGAACCACGGAATGACCTTGGCTAGCGTTGCTTAACCTTGAAGATCGACCTGAGCTCCTCTAAACGCCTTAATAAAGTACATAGCAAAATCCTATTCTTTTACAAGTTTGTATACCTATTAATGTAGGAGTTTCTACGATTTTATTTTCAGGATTGTGACAATATAAAAAGTGTCTGTAACTTTTTTCATACGAAATACTAATATTCAGCTATTTAGCATTACATATTTCTAGTTAAAATAGTTATCCATTGCTAGGGCAATCGTCCATACTTTATTTAGCCATGTCCATTAAATAATTTGAAATAGGGCAATAAGTTTGATTAGAACTATTTTTTAAACTATGCTTACCATTATCATTGTCAGTCCCATTGTCATCGGTGCCGTTATCCGTGTCGGTGTCGTCCATGAGCGGCGTGTCGTGCAGGCTGGCGGAGTCCGTGTCGCGCGCGGGCGGCTCGTGCAGCTCGTGCAGCTCATGTAGCTCGTGCAGCTCGGGCGCACGCCGCAGCTCCAGCTCAGACGCCGCACGCTCCAGGGGCGCCGCGCGCCGCACGAAGCTGCCCGACGTACTCAGCAGCACGTCTGAGTCTGCGGACACCAAATATACGGACATTTATAAGAGCAAGAAAGTTGAAAGGAAACCGTTTGCCCTAGTATGTTCATGTGATGAGAAGGGATGAAACGCATGTGACTAAAAGACATGAATATAAGAAAAGGAAGTCAGTGATAGTGTGATGGATATCAGAACAGAGTGGAAGAAGAAAATGTGTTATACGACCCTAGTTAGTTGCATGAGCAGGAACGTAATGATCCAGGTTGACAACACTCCGAGACACACACATAAAGAGAAGTAAACCATTCAAGAAAGGAATTTTGATTGTTAGACCACGTTTAGACAGTTTATGCGTTCACTGTAAAAATTTATGGCTAAGTTATTCAGATGCATGCATGTTTTAGTTAGAGACATACTGATGCTGCTCAATGTTTATCTGGGTCTCTTTTCTGGCAAATATCTAGACAATGTCAGCAGGTTGGTTGAGCAGCTGTGCCGACAAGTGACCTATCGGAATCCAGGGTCCAGTATTAAGGTCGCTAGCATCAGTGGGTCAGTAACACGTGTGGTTACCGTTGGGCAGCGGGTCGGCAGGTCGGTTGACGAACTCCCAGCCCGTGTCGTCCAGGTCCTCGATCTCGAAGCAGTCGGCCGTGTCCACCCGCGCGCTCTCGGCGGACGCGCTGCGGGACACTGACGACGACGACTCGGGCACCGGCACACTGATGTCCGGCTCGCCACCTGCGCACGGGCAACGCTGGTATCTTCTATCATTCTACCTACTACCCACATCTTAGAAGACGAAATCCAATTGATTTTTCATGCAGTATCATCAATTTTCATAATTTTGTTGTGCCTTTTGTTTTGCATGCATAAATAGCCATAATTTTGCATTTCAAAGTGTCTAATACTTCCTACTTATTGTATGTTATCTATATATTGTGTGATCACCTGGAGTGGTTGTGAATCGTTCCGTAGGCCACGGCCGGTTGAGTGGAACATCGTTGCCCGTGTTATTGTGCACGTGGGCCGAATTGAAGCAATTGCCTGAAACATTCACACTTCACAGTTACAAAGATCTATATAACGTATCACAAAGACTTGGTGACCAGGCAAATATGGAGGTATTCTTTATCGCCAAACCTATCATAGCTATATCATCAGCTAGTTAGATAACTAGCAGCTAGCTAGCCACCTAACTAGCTTATTCTTGGATCGTTATTTTAAAAGTTATGATAGGTTTGGCGATAAGAAATACCTCCATAATAATTTAGAATTAGAATAATTTAAAAAAGTCTAACCGCAAATGTAAAGGCTACAGGTAACCTACTATAGCGCTAGATTAGGCGAATCAAATAAATATATTACGCATACGCCCAATGTCAACTCCCCGAACATATAACAAAGAAATTGTTTTTAGGTATGCTTGGCTACAAATGATGATGGTGAGCTCAATCATTATTTAACATATACAGCAGCACAGTATGATGGCCTTTCGAGAATTCATAAGTACTAAAATATACGAGATTGCCCCAAAACAACAATGTAGTATGCCATCTGTTTGTGTAAAAATAAAAAATACAACCCTCCTGACCTCAGTATCGGGTATAAATTTCAACTTTCTAGGTCCACCCGTTCCTGAGAAAATTGGTGGTGACACACGGACAGACGAACATGAAAGTGATCTTATAAGGGTTCCTGTTTTACTTTTTGAGGTACGGAACCCTAAAAATAAAGACTGACTGATTACAATAACGTTTTCTTTATTTATAACGTTTCCTAAAAAAAATATCCTTGTAAGGAAGTTTCGGTTTCGGTATCGGCCGAAACTGAGACTGTTGCCGAAATTCGTTTTCGGTCGTAAAAACCAGTTTCGGTCGGACACTACGCACAACTTATTATTATTATTATTATATATTCTTTATTGTACACCACAAAAATATATATACAGGACAAACAAGTAGCAAGTAACTTATATCTAAATAACACAAATATTGCTGAATGTCTTTTAGATAGATTGCAATAGGATAGAAGAAATAGAAATCTGTTTCTGACTGCAGTCACATCAATTAAGTATGATTCAGTGGTATAAAATGAATCCCACGTGTACTAATGACAGACGTAAGATAACGGCGACCAAAGTACATTGTTATATTCTAGAGTGGCTAACATAGATAAATTCATTAAATAATCATTTACCTATCTATTCTGATACATGCTTTATCCAAGAATTAGATGAACTGAATTGATTAGTCATAGCAATTAAATTATTTAATCGGCATCATAATGACACAAAGTATCAATTACACACTGAATTACATGTGTACAATTGATAAGATATAATGTTGAAATACGTGCGTCGGGAAACTGCTAGTCTTCTCGCCTCTTCCAAATAGCCTAGACTAAGAGTAGAAGAGAGAGAGATGAGAGATGTATGTAAACTTTATGAACATTATGGGGGGGAGGAGGCTAGATTATGCAAAGTTCTTCGCAGGGAGCTGGTAGCAGCTGGATGAGAATAGCCGAGAATCGAGTTATATGGCGTGCGATTGGACAGACCTATTTCCTGTATGATGGCGCAGCTATATTCCAAGCATTTACTGTACTGAGAGGGCTCAGTTGGCCATATATAGTAATTGATTGGCAAAGGGATTCCTAAAAATCATCGTTTTTTTTATAGGGCCTTTTTTGGTCCCGTAGGGGGTATTTTTAAGATATCGTTTAATTTTTTTATGTCTCGTGTCTTCTGTGCGAGTCACAAATAAATATTTTTTCTGCTTTTTTTTTAAACAGCTTTCTATTTAAAGCAGCTTTTTATTTCTATTTTATTTGCAAGCCAGCTCGAAATTTAAATAAAACCTGTGATAAGTTACCTCCTTGGTTGTCATGTTTCGGAGTAAAAGATCATTCCATTTTTAAATAACACGACAGATATGAGTTTACTAGGTATGTTTCAGCTGTCTAGCTATCGGGGTTCATGAGATACAGCCTGGTGAAAGACGGACAGACAGATAGTTTTTACCCTTTGGGTACGGAACCCTAAAAATGGAACGATGTTTTACTCCGAAACATCTCAACCAAGGAGGTAACTTATCAAAGGTTTTATTTAAATTTCAAACTGGCTTGCAAATAGAAAGCTGTTTATTGGAAAAAAATAACAAACGGACACTTTAAGGCTTAACACGCATTGCGATTTTTATTTGCGCGGATTTTTGTAGTATTATTCCCGCGTGATTTTTTTAACGAAATGCGTGCAGCTTTATACAATTCCATAGGCCGGAGAAAGGCCGGAAAAAAATCGGGCGAATAAAAATCGCAGTGCTTGCTAAGCCTAACGCGGGAAAAAATATTGTTGTTCGTTATTGATTTTGAAAAGTAATTGTATTTGATAAAATGGGTTCTAGGTACTACTTAAGTTTTAATTTCCGCGCATTATTTGAGAAAAGCACTATACAAGCCTTGGCCACAACTAGGCATTGATGGACTTACGTATGTGTCCCTCGGCTTCGCCTCGGCCCACATTTACACATTCATACATCAATGCCTCTTTTGGTGGCCGCTGGAGTAATGTACTACTTCATTCTTTCTTTATTTAGTTTGTTAGTTATGTGGGAAGTAAGCTATAACCACTTGTTAAAAATGTTAGTACGATCATACTTCCGCATCCTCTGTTGGGGGGTGGGGGCGCCGGCTGCGCTCCATTGCGGATGTCGAAGGCCGAGTTGATGAAGTCGTTGATGTTGCTGGTGAGCCCCTTGAGCGAGCTGAAGGGGCTGGCGCCGGCGCGGGAGCCCCGCCGCCGGTACGCCGCGCTGTTCACGTGCGACACGCACAGGCTCAGGAGCTCCTCCTTCTCTGGAAATTGAAGCATTCAATGCATTAACATGAGGTATAATTTATTTATCTTACTAATGTTATAAATGCGAACGTTTGGATGGATGTTTGTTACTCAATCACGCCAGAACGGCTGAACGGATCTGGATGAAATTTGGCGTATAGTCTGGAATAGCACATAGGATACTTTTATCCCGGGTATATGTTCCCTCGGGATAATTTTCGAGTTCCACGCGGGCGGAGCCGCTGGCAGAAGTTAGCTAAAATAATGGCTATGACTGTACCTGTAGTGTACAATGTAATAGTTTAGGTTATAATGAAATAACTGATTTGTCTATTTATAAGGCTAGATTGTAATAAGATTAGGGTCCATTCTATTGATGAACTCTAGAAAAGAAAAAAAAGTACAGTTATTTCCAAATTGTATTGATTGTTATTATCCACCTGACCTTATTATGAGAAGATGATTTAGAATTCTAGATCAAAACGGATCATCAAGAGTGCTTATTTATGTCATTTTGGATCAAGCTGTACCCAATCAAATGAAAATGAATGGCCCTGCAGGTTCATTGCCCTTTTTACTTTTCAGACATATTCTCGGTGTCCTCTCAGCAAGCCGCACTGACTCAGCCATCAAATCAATCAGCTATCTGCCCTGAATATGCTTGCTCAAAAACCCTGCGAGCATGTAGTTCTCCCTCTATATGCATAAGGTAGTCTAAAAACAGCATTTGGACACCTTTGAATTTGGGAACTTTACACATTGGTCATGTCTAAAACTTAGCCTCTACTAGTGATCATCAGCTGACCAAACAAATTACCAAAATTTATTTGGATACTAGCTGACCCGGCAAACTTTGTTTTGCCATAAAAACACCAAACATTCATCTACCCTACCTACCCTACCATATCTACCCTACCCTACCTTACCCTACACTACTTACCCTACCCTACTTACCTACCCTACCCTACGTACTCTACACTACTTACCCTACCCTACTTACCTACCTTACCCTACCCTACCAATTTGTTTTTGAGTATTGACAAATATTGACATTAATATTTATACTATAACGTCACGTCACTCAATTGTTTTGCCTTCCCGGAACCTCTCCACTAACACTTAAACGTTATGGTATGGTATTAAAGTTCAAATTGAATTTCAAGTATTATTACGAATCGTTTGTATGGGAGTATAGAAAAGTGTTGTTTTTAGACTTTTTCAGGCAATTTTTAAAATTTTTCTTTCCGTAAGAAACTTCTCCTAACAATAACAAAAACAATAAAAAAAGAATTAGCGAAATCGGTTCAGTGGTTCTCGAGATTTGCGCTTAGCAACACATTTAGAGATTCATTTTTATATTATAGAAGATAGATAATGATACTTGCTTATTTTATTTCGGATCTTCCATTCATGATTTGGTTTTGCAGGCTCAGGATGATTAAAAACAACCTTTTCTCATGGTTTCAATATAATTTATTAACAATTAATATTTCTAAAACATGATATATCTTGTTCAAAGCAAAAAATAAAATAATACCTCCACATAATCAACAATGTGCCCTTACAGCAAAAAACTTGTGAGAAATACCTTGGATTGAGAATGGATAGTTCTCTATCATGGACAGTTCAATTGGATCATATCAAAACAAAGCTTACGTCTCTACTTGGATCCCTCCGAAACATAGTTCGATGTATTCCACATAGACTATGTCACACTATCTATAACGCTTTAGTAAAACCACACCTACTATATCTGATTGAAGTTTGGGGCAGTGCGGCCAAGACGAGGCTAGCAACACAACACAAATGAATAAAAATGAATTTTAACTTCCCATATTTAACATCAACATGTAAAATTTACGAAGAAACCAAAATAATGAATATTAGACAGTTATATATTTACAATACATGTATTTTTATCCATAACGCACTCAACAAAAGTATACAGACTAACTTATCGTTTATTAAAGTAAAACAAGTAACCCAACGTAGCAGTCCCCGAGCTAGTTTTCTGATTTTACCGAAGATGAGAACTAAGTTTGGCAAAAAAAGTTAAAGGAGCACAATTATGTAACAAAATACCCTCATGTATAAAAAGGTTGCACTCATTCAATGCATTCAAAACTCAATTAGCTCTTAGCTGCATATTTAATCACAAATAACACCGTTTCTTAAAGCTGAATGCATTGGATGGGTACATCATAATTGCTGCTGCAACGACTGTGACGAATTTTATATAATTTACTTTAAGCATTGTTCTCATGCAAGGGACTTTGTGTCTTTTTTGAGAATAAATATCTTTAAACATAATATTTTGATGATGCCATATTGGCCAAAACATACATCTCTTTTTAACAGACTTCAAAAAGGACAACTCAACTGTGTTTTACCTCAAAAGTTTTTACTAGGTGAACTGATTTTGATGATACTGTCCGTCCATCGCAGATTAGTTCAGAGACTCTTAGTACTAGAATGATATAATTTGGCATGGATATACATGTTATGGACCACTCTTGCTCTCGAACTAATTCATTGACCATAATTATCGAATTGCCCAACCATTACATAGCAATATTCATAATGATCTGACAATGTGATAAATATAGAAGTTTAAATTATATTCTTTACCAAAAATCAAAAGAGAAAAATAAAAACCTATCTTTAACAAACAAAAATCGAAGTTTGTTTAATTTTTTTGTTAAAAAGTTTTTTTTATTAAGTATCAAGAATTGTTGGTAGTAAGTGCAAACATGTTTGTCACATCATACATGATAGATTGGAAGTTCCTTGTATTGGGTTATTTCCCTGTAGGTTGTTAGTTGTTATCTGAAGGAAACCCAACATATTAATGGCAAATTAATATTGCTGATATAATTTTGGTAACTATTCATTCCTGAGAATACAGCAGCTCACAATGTTAGGACCCATTAATATTAATGCTAATTTTTATCCATGGTGCTAGGCAACTGGGCCTATTGGCCTATTTTGTTCTGTCTCCTGCTTGATATGGAGGGATGTGGAAATTAGTATTTTTTTTCCTACTTCTCCGTTATTCTTTTCTGATTAATTTCGTTGTGGGATCCAAGACAGTTAAATTCATTCTCCGGGACTTTGTTGAGCTTCATTGCCTTGGCACTTTTCTGGTGGTTGTTGATTCTGGCTTTCAGGGGTTGCAGTGGTTTGGCAACCAAGTCATGTCATGTTCTTTTTAAACTTAGTCATAGGTGAATTTGTAGTCGAGAGATCTTAATAGCTATGATTAATTAAAAATTATGTAAGGTACCAGCCACGCACAACCAAGCGGTTAAAGACTATAAAAGTAGGTATAAAAGGTCTTGAAAAATAAATGAGCTGTGAATGGTTTCCATAGCTATTTTGTTTTGTTTAAAAAACTCACTCTGCATCAATTAAAGGAGAAAGACAACAATAAAATGTTATAAAGATGTCACAACATGGTACCAATGCATGAAGCTCAAATAAATTGTACCATGTAGTGACACAAATTATACAATAGCAGACAGGTTTGCACAGGTTAGTTTCTTTTTTAGCTAGCCTGTTCTGTCCCACTTTTCCCAGACCTGCTTCCACTCCATTCCCCACCTTCTGGTATTATATTTGTCTAAATAAAATAGACTATAAAATTGGACATCCAAATGGGTTTTTTTGAAAACCCTAACAATTTTGATTTTTAAATGGAGAAGGATAAAGTAAAGTGCCATTGGAAACCTGGCTGGACTTACATAGCTGGGGAATTACCACAATATAAATTATGTTCAAGGGCTGAACATAAAAGGCTCATAGCTAGCTAGATACTTGAAGCAAAATAATATGCTGTTGGAAGTAAATTTATGTGATATTTTGAGTCTTAGTCTTGGGTATAAATATTGTGAAATAAAAAAGTAGATAGATTGTTTTATTTTATTTGACCCTGACTTTCAGCAAAAGATTGCAGTTGTTTAACAGCAAAATACTTTATTAGAACAAAAACCAACTTCGGGAGCCAGAATATTATGTAATTTTCTTTTTGTAGGTTTTGTTTACATTTGACTTATTAACAAGTAATCAAGTTCCATGAAATTTCAGAAAATGTGTCATGTTTACCAATAAAATCACTTATCATTGGTGTAAACAGAATATTGGCAATGATTTGAACAGAATCTGTCATTGTATCATGAGTCAATATTTAAGTTTATCGCCTTTGGCTGCAGTCCAGTCATGTGAATGAATTAAAAAAAAATGTTAATAGGACTGTATAAATTATAATTAGCATACTCAAATGGAGTTTGTTTTGTATAGGAAACTACAGTTAAGTTGTAGTCACACAGTGTGCAAGAGACGTACCGACACATCCCCTGGTGGAGACGTTCTGTCGCTGCAGGAAGCACTGAAGGTCGCGCACCTTGAGGTGTGCGATGGCCTGCCTGGTGAGCGGGCGGGTGGACAGCACCCGGCACGGCGCACACATGGCGCCGCCGCCGCGTCGAAGGCAGCTACTGCAGTAGTAGCGCTCGCACTCACTGCAGGCCCGTTTGCGCTTGAACATGCTGAACTGCACCGCGCAGCTCTCGCAAGGCATCTTACAGCACCCGCGTCCCTGCACTATCGTCTAGCATACTCCGTGCCGCGCACTCCACTGCTCCAGCTGCGTCACATACACATTACACACAGTCACGCGGACACTACTGTATTTACAATTTTTTTGTAAAGATTATCAGACATTTGATATTTTTATAAACGTATTATTTATGTAAAAAATCAAAACATATGAATGACACACCTGCCATCATGAAAACCACGTTTCACACTACGCAGATTTAACAAAATCAATGAAGAAATATTGTTATTGAAAATCGTTAATTATTAATTTGAGACATATTTCTTAACTGTAAAAGAAAATTTATATATATTAAAGTGCTTACAAATAGGCAAATGATTTAAAAAAATCTGATTACTTGATTTTTTTCTCTAGATTAACATGCGTATAATGGAGTGCACACATTTTCTTTTTTTTAATTTTTCTAACATTCCATAAATTGTGTGACGCAGAGATAGATGAAAGATTATACGGCATAACACACGCAACACGCAAGAATAAATTCCCTCTGGCCAAATTGTTATTATTATTATTGATTTGTTAACAATTTGTGGAGTGAGTTTGCAATTACGTGTCATAGGTTCGATGCTTCTTATGAAAAGAGTTTAAATTAAAGACAAACCAGTCGTGTTATTTTGGTTCGACGAAGTTGAGACAGGTTCGTCTGGTTGCTTCTGCTATTGAACTCATTATTGGTTCGAGGAATATTGGCAAGATCGAATAACTCAAACGTAGCTATAGAAAAGTAACTGTCTTTATTGACTTGACCTTTTACATTAGATAACCTAAGTTCTTGGTCCGTGGGCTTACTGGTTAATGGTATTGAGTGCTAATTAGTAGACACAGTATAAAAACAATTGATTCTGGAAACGTAAGTTCAAAATTGCACTCAAGAAGTAAAACGAAAAATCTGCACATTAAATTACATAATTGAAAGCAATTGAAACAATGCAGCAAATTAAGTGAGGTGAGGTATGGATACAATTTTATTGATAAAAATTGTTCGGCGACCCATGGCCAACGTCCATCAACGCAGTAGTTAGAATTTGTGAATAATTGTCAAACCGTAACTTAAAGCCTACCAACGTTTAAGCCTACTTAAATACTTTTTATACATAGTTAATAACTAACAGCACACAACATAAAACAACAGTACAAAGTATATCTTATAAAGATGACTTTGTCCCGAGTTATTAAGTACCAATAATGCTTGCGACAAATTAAACTCGAAAAAAAAAGAATCGCTGAGGACAGGATTCGAACCTGCGCGGGTAGAACCCATTGGATTTCAAGTCCAACTCCTTAACCACTCGGACACCTCAGCTGTGCAAATCTATGCTTAATTCATTGTTGTGAGGCTCTCAATTTTGGGTACCGTGTACGATCCATACAGATTTGTTTATTCAAGTGTATGTAGCTTTTAAACCCGTACAGGTACACGTGTGTTTCATTTTTCGTACAAACATTAAAAGGAATACATAAAGAGCTCCGCAGAGAGACGAGGTCGCCTAATGTGTATACAGTTCGCTATTCGAAGCTAAAACGTGTGAAATGTGAAACAAACATGAGTGCAGCGACGACGCGCTGTTATACTTTCTGTTGGGACTACCATTTTTGCGAGTTTCAGGTGGAAATTCTTTCAATTTAGATGATCTCTATGTTTGGATTGACGAAATATTTTATAGCTGAAGCTGACAGTTTCATTTTTTACCTGTTTTGGCTGATTTATTTTCCTGGATTATTTATCTAGGGCAAAATATATATGTTTGGTTTGTTTAGCTGAAAGAAATAATGAAAATGTTACCCACTTCATAGAACATGTTTTGTTTTATCATTGACAGAAGAGTCTCATACTTTCATATTTACATGTATAGCCATATAACGCCTCAGTTCATGCCAGTTCAAGCTGAGCAATGCGTTAGAAGAGCAGTCTAGCAGCAGACAAACGTGTTGTAGATTCTGTGTGATCCTCTGAAAACATGAAGTGGCTTTATCACGAGTTCCAGCTGCTTGGTAGCCCGGCGAGTTAGTGGAGTGCACCCTTTGTGTACCGTGTACCGTCAAACAAATGCATTGGCGAGTGAGCTCGGCGCGGCGAGTCGGCAGTTCAGCACCACTCGGCTGGCACGAGCGCCTGCAGTTAAAACCAGCGCAATTTGTTGCACGACTGTAACAAAATGTTGCAATTATCTTTCCTGCTGTTGATCATTTTACTACGTCCATTACTGACTTATTATGTTTTTTAATTAACAAAATAGACCGTATACCTATAAACATGACGACTAACAGCTAAGTGTTATTCTGTGTGACGTCAAGGTTTAATTAAACAGCTGTTAAATTATAGGTTTGTTGTTTTACGGCAGCATTTGGGGTGTCGATGACTAAACCAACAATTTACGTCACCACCAAAAGTAATAGTAAACATATAATGTGGGACATATTTTTTTTTGGAATCTTTAAACATAGGTATCTAAAGTTTTTACGTGATCAGAGAGGCAGCTAGGTTACCTTTTACATTAAGGTTACACTAGTCGAAAATTATTCCATACAAACGTAGTCTAGGGATTATTCCACTGTTTGACGATGTACGTTCAAAATAAAAAGTGATATCTATTTGTCTCATCATTATCTAGCCCTGTATGGAAGCAAAAAAGTAAAAAAAGAAAATATTTGAAAGTTATGAGCGTCGAAAGTTCCACATTTCGACACTAATTTTAACGCATTTTTGGGCGCGAATAAATACCATAAATAAACGGAAAATTGCAAAACGGCCTCCATACAGGGATAGATTAGTAGTTCAACAATGCAAATAATTTTATTTTGAACATATAGGTTTAGTAGTTTTTTCATGATATCTAGACTGCCAAAGGTCTGTTTATAAAATTTCGCGCGCTCGGTTATATTTATTTATTATATACCTACTTTATTGTACACCACAAAAAAACATACAGGACAAACGTTCACAATAACAAGTGTACAATGGGCGGTCTTATCGCACTAGGCAATCGTCGGTTTCGTCCTAAATCATTATCCATTTCGCTACAAATTTGCAAAAGTGTGTATTCGTACGCGAACTAGCTTCCTACTGCTCATCACAGCATCTATCTCTTCCGCACGTGTTGTCGGTTGATATAAAATGCATTTTAACCCCGCGCACAAAATAGTTCGTGCCGTCGACTAGTGTACCCTTAAAAGGAATTACTTACTCATTATCTATGTTTTCAGAACTACCTAACTGCGTAACGTGTTGTTATGCACAGGCGATTTCTTTTAACTGTGACTTTGCTGATTCTTTGAAACTGCCTTCTAATCTCCCAAACTAATTAGTTACTAAAACTAACAAAATTATGATTATTTTAAGTACCTAGTACTTTTGTAAAGAAAATCCCCGAAACAAGGTGTAGATACTCCGTCCTGTAATTACCTACCTTCTTGTATTTTCAACAGTATCAAACTTCACAGGCATAAAGATCTCCAGAGCAAAATAAAAAAGAAAAATTTTACTCAAGCTACCCCGTCGTAACGAGAAGCCCTCCACTCGATAAATTAACACTCTTTTACAACTTGATATAAAATCAATAGGGTACGAGAAAATGTCCTGAAAACTTTCTTTACTAAAGTCTTATTTAGTGCCTCTCTTTTATTAATAAAGGCTAAAAGCCTCGGTGACGCAGGGAGGTGTGATAAATTACTTTTATTTACGAGTCGCAGTTATTTTCCTAATAAATTACGTGTATGTGCGTGTAAACAACATTAGTTTAGTACATTAGACACAGTTAATATATAAAAAGCAACTAATAAATTAGGCTATAAAACCACATAGGTGATTTTATGGAATTCATCAGCTTTTTTAGACGGAGAAGGACAATGAGGTCATGTCGAACTTGACTTGCTATCTCTTTCTAAATGTCATTCATACTTCGCTATTTGATCAAAATAATATCACCTGCAAAATGTGTTACCTAACCTACTATAATAGTCATCTTTTAATGCATTATTTTATTGTTATGGGTCGAGCATTAACCTTTTATGAAATCGTAAAACAATTGCATATAATGAAGCAGTTCTTATTTCTATTTAAATAATAGAAATGAGCTAGTAACCTTTCCGTCATTAATCTCTATTGTTACTGAATTATGCGCGTGCGACTACGAAGGCGTTTACTAGCCGTTATGCGTCTACGTCACCATGTGTGCGAGAAATCACCCGTAGGCAATGAGTCAAAATTTGGGGCTCCACATCACAGCTGAGGTGTCCGAGTGGTTAAGGAGTTGGACTTGAAATCCAATGGGTTCTACCCGCGCAGGTTCGAATCCTGTCCTCAGCGACTCTTTTTGCTAATACTTTTTTTATCTTGTCTTAAAATTTTTCATCGGATTGTTCTATTGTAATTTTTGTCAGAATATTCAAAAACAAAATTTTAAATTACAAGTTCGTGACTATTTTGTTTATGAATATTATTTTGTGTGATGTTAAATCGTTTAGCATAATCTAACTTTTATGTCTTATCAGTAGCATACATCAGAAATTCAGAACAAACATTTACTCGAGTTATCAATAGCTCTAATCTCTATGTTACATTTATTTAACATCTCTCATTTTGACTAGCAGTTTAGGAGATTTATTGCTTTGGACACAAGCTGACACCCGCAACCTACTATTTATATTTTTACCAATCCGTCTAGATATATCAAAACTCAATCAATATTCACCACAACTAGGCTGGAGCTTGCCTAGAATATGTTATGAGGAAAACCAATATGGTATTATTGTGATGTTTTATCTGAACGATTTGTTTGTGTTCCTCGAATTCATCATCCATGCACGGCAGCACGGGGCGTGATTCAACGCTTCTGTGAAACCATTGAGCCCAGTGGTCACTGTGGTCAGGCTGTTTGACATCCGTGGCTGACCGCAATTATCTTATTGTGCTATTTGGTATTCCTGATTGATTGTAGGTAAGTGTTATCAGTTAACTACGACTGACGTCGCTAGTAGGGGTCTGGGTATTTTTAAGATAATGTTGCCCAATGATTTTTTTGGCGTTTGTTATCAGCTACGGCAGTAAAGTACACGAGTTATGTATACCTACAGGGTGTGTCTGACACCGACGCGATATTTTTTACCGTGGATTCAGTACATGATTCTGGTCAAAATAGGCAAACTGATAAAATAGGAAAACCCCGACGAAAAATGCCAACACAAGAGGGTAGTGTAGGAATTTTTCGTCGGGGTTTTCCTATTTTTGAATAAAAGCAGGGTATATTTATTCGTCAGACACAAGACACAACCTGTATGTAGAACTTGTATACATAACTTTGTCGTAGCTGGTAACAAACGCCAAAATCCTTGGGCGTTGGCTTTAGCTTTGTATGGTCTCTAGGATGGATAGGAAAAATGTCTGTAAAGTTCCAAATAAAAGTTAATTTTATTATTTCTTTGTTTCAGCTGCTTGCTGTATTATCTGCAGAAACGCTGGAACTTTGGAAAACATTACATTATTCATTTTTTTATCGGCGTAAAGCGTCCAACGACTTCTCCTGCTCTGGGTGAAGCGGGAGACTCGTCGGACTTCTACTGACTAAAACCCACCCGTGTTCCTTCAGTTGCTTGTGCCAGGGCCGCGGTCACTATCTTTCAAAATTTTCCACGACCCAGGGTGCCATCGGCTCTAGCGGGCTCCGTCACTTTTTGCTGACATCTTATTGAGGCGCGCGTGGAACACTATGCGCCGTCGACTCGGGCCAGCACAAGCTAAGTTGACAATCTACAATCGATAACGCTGGTAGTAAACGAATCAATGTATGGGAATGACACATATGAGCATATGTCATCCACACGTGTATTCTAAGCGTTAAGTCATGTGGTCAGACCATACTAACAGAAGGCGTTAACGATTGTAGAAAGAGATTCGAGACGAAACGTTTGTAACTTGGCTAGGGGGGCTGGGTCCTTTTCGGACGGCGAGCTACCAATTACCGCAAGCTCTGGAAACCTCTATCTAATAAACCAATGATGAGTATAGGCTTACGTAAAATGTATCTAGAAGGCACAGATGACGATAAGAAAAGAAGAACACACGTATGAGTAAAATATAGTAATACAGTAAGACGAATAAACGGAGGGGACTGCTGATGCTACAAAACATTCTTCAGATCCGACTTCTGAGAGTCGGTCTTGACATGAAATGTCGTCGAGAAGCAATCCTCACACTACTGGACTTTTCCATGGTTGTTGACCTCTCCAAACTCTGGAAATTGAGGAAAAGGAAACATTGAAGTCACACGCATTGTCGAGCGAAAACTTACTCTACATTCATAGTTGTAAAATACGTTTTTGATGTGCAAATCTTCACGTCGACGTTAAGTTTCACTTGTCTCGTAGTAATATAAACTTTGATACTTAGAGTTAAGGTTGAGTTTAGCAAGTGCGGCATCGTTTAGCAGGAAGTAGGTTAAGCACAAGTTATTTTTCAAAGTTCCTCGCGAAACTGCGAGCGAACGGCGTCGGATTGAAACTAGGATAAGTTCAGCACAATGTATGAATCGAAACGGTTTTACAGCTTACGGATCTTAGAAGTTGCACTAAAGCTTGCTTTCGATTGCCCGTATTATGCCGTTTTCTATCTTAGAGAGGCTTTTTAAAACTCTGTAGCTCATATCTATTTGACCCTCAGCTGGGTTAAGTCTATAGCTT
The DNA here is from genome assembly GCA_948252205.1 of Orthosia incerta. Classification (NCBI taxonomy): domain Eukaryota; kingdom Metazoa; phylum Arthropoda; class Insecta; order Lepidoptera; family Noctuidae; genus Orthosia; species Orthosia incerta. The sequence goes on from OX411751.1 coordinate 31,392,624, forward strand.
AATAATGTGAAATCTTAACATTTTATTGAAATTTCTAGGCTGCTATTGCTAGTCCGATATCTCACTAATCAGATGGTAAGTGGTGAGTTGGTGGATGATGGAGCACGCTCTTAAACCAATTATGTTCGTTCTCGACAAGAAGACTCTCAGGCTTTCGGGAAACACTCAAATCGAATCGAATCACAACATTCGCCGAATCGCACTCGATTTGGCACTCCAAAGGCTACTTTTTAGGGTTCCGTACCCAAAGGGTAAAAACGGGACCCTATTACTAAGACTCCGCTGTCTGTCTGTCTGTCCGTCTGTCTGTCCGTCTGTCTGTCTGTCTGTCCGTCTGTCACTAGGCTGTATCTCATGAACCGTGATACCTAGACAGTTGAAATTTTCACTGATGATGTATTTCTGTTGCCGCTATAACAACAAATACTATAAACCGAATAAAATAAATATTTAAGTGGGGCTCCCATACAACAAACGTATTTTTTTTGTCGTGTTTTGCGATAATGGTATGGAACCCTTCGTGCGTGAGTCCGACCCGCACTTGACCGGTTTTTTTATCCCGGCAAAATGTATACGGTTCCTGTAATCCTGTCGAATAGGGTAGAAAAAGATACCGCGGGAAAAAGTAAGTTCGTTCAAAAGTTTGTTTCAGCTGAAACAGTCACGAAGTTTTATATCTATCGATAGTTTGTGTCTAGTCAGAGAGATTAGTATTCACACATTATCTGCCAGCATTACCTGTAGCACTTGTATCTATTAATTGTTACAACATTCACATTGGGTTGTCAACGAGCCCGCTGTCCGAGGCTTGCACTACCGCGTCCCGCAGCAGACAACTTTGTTTACCTTGAGGATACGTGAGTGATACAAAGAGTGAGCCTTAGGTCAAAGTGTTTGCAACGTAAAATATTGCTAAGGATAGACTTGCAGCAAAATTATGGTACTATTGATGTATTTGGGCTCTTCGTTGTAGGCAGCAGGGGGACTACATCAGTTGATTATTTTATGTAAGAGTTTGTTACTCTGTAAGTAAGGTAGGGCACGTAATAGTGTTAAATTAACATTAACTCGCCTATAAAAGTAGTAATTAGTATCTACTATGTTAGTAGAGCAGTGGTGGCCCAGAGGTATCGGCCGCGACTTACAAGTTGTAGGTCGTGGGTTCGAGCCCAGGCAGGCGCTGAACATGTTTCAGGTGACTCAACACGACCTCCATTAAGTCATTATGCTGTACAATACAACATAGCGAAACATTGGAAAGCGAAATAGACAAATTGTTCAAGTTTGTCGCGAACTAAATAAATGAATGCATCGCTCGCATTTACAGGGGATTTCCTGAAATCTGCTGACGAATGACATGCAAATTCAAATTGTAATTGTAATAATTAACTTGATTGAGTAATATTCAGCTGCTGTTTAGTAAGTTAATTTGATGATAGAAATGCTTAATTGATCGAAAAAAGGTATGTAGAGCTAGTTTCAGAAGAAATATTAGTCTATTAACTTAAATGTAACTATGTAACATCTCATGTAGTTGACAGAAGCGTGAGCCACTCTTCTATTCGTAATCGATGAGGTATTCTAAGAAGGCAGCTGAATATTTTGGAGTAGGGGTTGCAGTTTCTATCTTGTAAAGATTAGGTCAGACGTAAAAAAAAAAAAAAAAAAAAAAAACACCTGTATGTGCTATCTTCTGCGATATGACTCAAGCATTTGACTACGTTAATCATGACATTCTAATAAACAAACTTGAAAAGTATGGTATAAGAGGCAATGTTCTTAATTTAATTAAATCCTATTTAGACAGTAGGAAGCAAAAGACAGAAATCACTAGAATTAATATAACCACTAAAAAGGAAGAAGTATATTTATCAGATGAACGTCAAACTATTTTTGGTGTTCCACAAGGTAATGTACTGGGACCGCTACTTTTTACAATATACATTAATGACTTGCCAAAATCAATTCCACATCCTATGACTTTATTTGCAGATGATAGCACGGTGACCATTTCTAGTAGTAGCACTGACATGACCAAATATAAACTTGACATTCGTAATACCTTGACATCAATAATAGAATGGTTAAACAACAATAATTTGAAGATTAATCTAGACAAAACTAAAATCATACATTTTAGCCAACGTTTGACTGTAGAAAATATGGACATAAATATAGATAATAAAATCGTAGAAATCGTAAATACTACAAAATTCCTTGGACTAATAATTGATAAAAGGCTTGACTGGAAATCACAAATCGAGAACCTTTGCAAAAAAATTTGTAGTACTGCATTCGCGTTGCACTCTCTAGCTGCAGTTGTAAATGTAGATACCCTGATTGCGGCCTACCATGGCTTAGCTGCGTCTCACCTAAGATACGGTATCATATTTTGGGGAAACTCTACAGACGCTAACACAGCATTTAAGGCCCAAAAGAGATGCATTAGATCCATGTTCGGGCTGAAAACGGTCGATACCTGTAAACCATATTTTAAAAGGTACAAGATATTAACTCTTCCTTGTCTGTATATCCTCGAAACCGCAATGTTTGTTAAAACAAACCCCAATTTGTTTCCACGTCTACAGGACGTTGTACCTCGTAACAGACGGGATATGACAGTTCTTCAAGGCCATTCAGCAAAAACGGCACTCATGCGCAGAAGTATCGTCTGCATGGCACCTACTATATTTAACATATTGCCTAAACGTTGGAAGGAGCTGAGTGGTAAGGCATTCAAGCGTCAGTTGAATGTGTTTCTTACGCAAAAAGCATATTATAGTGTCTCCGAATTTTTAGCTGAAAAAGTTTTTTCTTGATTGTATTAGTTTTATCTTTTCCTGACAATAATAATAAATATCTATGAATAATGAATTTAAATTCGATTTAATATCTTGCATGCTCTTGTATGTATGCAATGTTTGAAGAAATAAAGCAATCTAATATAATCTTATCTAATATTTAATTTTGTTTGACATTTTATTGAAATTTTTATATAGATTTTATTATTCATTATTCCTATTTGACATTTGATTGATATTTTAATTTTGACATTTGTATATTTTATAAATTTGACATGCATTATATTATTTGACATTTGATTTATATTTTATTGCATAGTTTTGATAGTGATGTGTTGTTGGTATTTTGAATTTAATTCACTTCTACATTGATTTGACATGCACTATTTTCATTTTGACATCTGATTTATATTTTTTTAGATATTATATTTATAGATATGATATTATTATTTTTATAGATTTTTATTTGACATTTTTTATCGATATTGTTATTTTAATTTCATTGGTGATAATTATGAAATTCATTTATAATTAAATTCATTCATTGTTTACCTTGCATAATATTTGCACGCCATAGCATGTGGCAAACATGTCGGAATCTTTTGTTATTTTTTGTCATCTTGCATGCATATTGTATGTGTTACCCATGTTTAGCAAATAAATATATCTTATCTTATCTTATCTTATCTTAATTGCACAAGGTACATTGGAATTCTTAGAAGTCCCCGCTAAGTTTATTCTTATAGTTATGCCATTTCTGTAGAAATGACCTTCGGGTAACCATTAATGTGTATGGCGCCGCGCCGCGAGCATAAATATTATATGTCACGATGAAATATGCGGAGAATTCAACACTGTCCTGAGAGCCACTCTGCCACCTGATGACCTGACCCGAGGTATCCGTGAACTGTGTCATTTGACACGAGATTCATGATTGATCACAGGCGCGTGGGCAACTCTAAATCTGTGTTGTGTTGACATTATCACGTGTGGACTGTGGGCGTGGTGTTAATGATAAATACACGAGTATAACAATGTTTGGTACATGACCTATGAGGCTATGGATCTATGATTAATCGTCTATCTCCTACGGGTCTGGAATGTACTGGTGTTGGGCATAATCTTACGAGTAATGCGAAACTATTTTTACAAGTTACTTTTACTTTTAAAAACATTCCCCTACTTTTGAGGCAGTTGAGTAAAAGTAGGTATTGTTAGTTTTACTCAACTTATTAATATCAATGGGTTGCAAAATACGATCAATTGAAATAGAAACACCGATAAATTTAAATTAAGTGGGTGGCTATCTGGCAGAATCTTGATATTCCGAAATTTGTTTGGCATAACACACTTGGCATAATCTTCTTTAAACGAATATTTAAGGCATAAAATATTTCATGTAATTATTGTTTGGCCGAATGTTTGTATGTCCGAATTTACAATGGCTTACTTTTAAGATGGCAGAATTATATTCGGCATAATTTCACTTGGCATATTATGAAGATGGCAGAAATTCATTTGGAATAATTTATTAGGCATTTCTATAAAATAGCATTTTTAACCTTAAATTAAAATTGAAATACTGTCCTAAAAAGTGAACATGTTGTGTAACAAAAGTTAGTGACAGAAACGAATCGCTGCAAACCCGACTCCACGTAGTCTTGTCTACCCTACCCCTAGAGTGTAATTTAAGCCCGTGTAGGCGCGTAGGGGCGAGGCGGCCTTCGAGCTGAGGAGCAGGTGGTTTTAAACGCCGCCGCCGCGGCTGAGGCTGGCCGGTGAAGCCGGCCAGCAAGCCGAAGCTGCGGTGATGAGCGTTAAAACCATCTGCAACGATAAGCTCGCGTGGGACCGCCGGAACCACGCAGCACCGGCGCCGTGACAGAAACCATGCATTCTTGCTTGCATGTTGCATGCTTGCTGCATGCATGGTGTATGCTTCTTTGCATGTTTCATGCTGCATGCTTGCTGCATGCATGGTGAATGCTTGTTTGAATGCTGCATGCTTGCTGCATGCATGGTGTATGCTTGTTTTCATGTTTGCATGCTTCATACATTGAATTAAAACACAAAAATAAAATGTGTTTTATCAATCTTTTATTATGGAAAAAAATACAAATTAACTCTAACTTTTTCTGTAATGTGATAGCTGAGTATTTCAATTAATATGGATATGAATTGTATGCCAAAAGACGATTCTGACTGTGAACTTTCTGCGATATGGTGGTTCTGCCTTTTAATGATTATCGATATGAAATTTTTGCCTGAAGATGATTCTGACTTACAAAATTATGAGATATGAATGTATAATAAATGAGTGTATGCCAAACGATTTTCTGTGAAATGAAGTTTATGCTATCCGTTGTTATGCATATTAAAAAGTTAAAAAGTCGAAGACGTATAAAAACGAAGAGTTTAGTTAGTTAGTTTAGTTAGTTTAGCTTAGTTTTACTCAACTAATTAATATAAATGGGTTGTAAAATACGATCAATTGAAATAGAAACACCGATAAATTTAAATTAAATATTATAAGTAAATAGTTATTATAATGCTAATAGCAGCATAAACTAAATAGTAGAATATATGTACAGGTGTGCCGGAATGGTAATCGGCGCGAGCGCATTGAGGCACATTGCTTGGATTAGATGCACTGCCACTGGCGCGCCGGAACACAAAAGAGCATTACCGGTCAATACAATTTTTATTCTTCTCCTTTCTCTGTTATATATTTGATATGTATTAGTATATTATATAATATTGTATGTATGTATGCTCTACACTCGAAGTTGTGGACGACTATGTCTACCTGGGACAAACGAATCCAGTTGGGTAGGGCCAACTTCGAGAAAGAGGTCAACCGTCGAATCCGACTCGGCTGGGCAGCGTTTTTTTTTATTTTTTTTTATTTGGTTTGCTCTTGACTCTAGTCTAGGTCATAGGTAACAGAGACAGAGTCTACGATGTAGTGAGCTTACCCAGAAGAAGCCTGTTCACTCTAACTTTGAAGAGATTCGGGTTGAATGCGTTCGGAAACACAGACGCAGGTAGTGAGTTCCATTCATTCGCTGTGCGCATTATAAAGGATGTTCGGAAGCGCTTGGTTCGAATTGGTGGAATGGCAACAAGGTAAGGATGATAACTTGCAGTGCGTCTAGACGTCCGATGGTAGAAGGGGGCTGGTGGGATGAGGTCGTGGAGTTCCTGAGCACACTCACCGAAGTACAGTCTGTAGAAGACCGACAAGCAGGCAACTTTGCGGCGATGAGCCAAGTTGTGAAGCTTGGCGTCTACCAGTTCAACGTCGCCAATGAGCCTCTTGGCTCTGCGTTCCACTGAGTCAAGCGTGGCAAGCTGATACTTAGCTGAACCATCCCAAAGGTAGCTGCAATACTCCATGCAGGATCGGACTTGCGCTTTGTATAGGGTTAAAAGCTGTCCAGGCGTAAAGTATCGCTTCACTCTATTTAGGATGCCCAGTTTTTTGGCCGCGATTTGGGCTTTGTACTCAATGGAGGAGCCGAAGTTGAGACTGGATGTCAACTCCATGCCTAGGAGCTCGAGCCGATCAGTCACAGGAACAGACGCACCCCGAAATGTAGGCGTTTGATCGAACAGACTCCTTTTAGCGGTAAAAAGACACGCCTGTGTTTTGGTGGCGTTAAAAGAGACCAGATTGTCATCACCCCACTGGGATACAAGGCTTAAGGTCAAATCTGTCCGCTCAACCATAGCCTCCCTCAAGGAACGAACTTCATCCACGCTGGTTTTTGCGCTGGACAAGTATCTCTCTGAAACAGTACTGTCATCTGCGTACCCAACAATACCAGGCTGAAGTAGGTCATTGATGTGCAGCAGGAAAAGAGTTGCAGAGAGAACAGACCCCTGAGGTACTCCGGCATCAATAGCCATAAGGTCTGAGGAGCAGCCGTCAATGACTATTCGGATCGACCGTTCATTAAGGAAGTCTGATATCCAGCTACAAAAACCAGTGGGGATGCCATAAGCAGGAAGCTTACTGAGCAGACTCGCGTGCCAGACCCTGTCGAAGGCCTTCGAGATATCAAGCGATACAGCAAGTGCTTCGCCGTGTCTCTCGATGGCTTCGCCCCAGCAGTGCGTGACGTACACAAGAAGATCGCCAGTTGACCGTCCCCGGCGAAAGCCACTGAGGAGATTATTGTCTTCAAGGTAGGTCAGCAGCTTACTGTTCAGTACCCTTTCCATAACTTTGCACAGAATGGAGGTAATGGCGATCGGACGGTAATGGGCAGGGTCTGCACGGTTGCCTTTTTTGGGCCCTGGTTGCACATTTGCAAGCTTCCAGGCTTTTGGAACCGTTCTTTTAACAAGAGAGAGGCGGAACAAGCGCGTCAACACAGGAGACAGTTCAGGCGCACACAGCCTCAGCACTCGTGCTGGAATGCCATCAGGCCCGCTGGCCTTGTTCACGTCTAGACTGCACAATACTCTCCGGACCTCTTTAGTGTGCACAGCGATCTCCGACATCGAAGAGTCGCAATGAGGTACAGTAGGTGGTTGTTTGGAGCCAGCGTCTAGACGTGAATTGCTAGCGAAGAGAGATGCAAATAAATTTGCTTTCTCACTCGCAGAGTGAGCCAGCGACCCATCAGGTTTCAGCATTGGAGGTAAAGTGGGCCGACAGAAATTCGTTTCAACCGCTTTAGACAGGGACCAGAACTGTTTGCTACCCGGAGGGTGTGATGCCAGCTTGGCCCCAATACGTCCGATATGGTCAAAACGTGCCCGACGCAAAACCCGCTTGCAGAACTTGGCGGCAGAATTAAAAGCTCTTTTCCTCGCGCGAACCCTACGCGCTCTAACTTTGCGGTCGCGAGCCCCGACCCAGGATTGGTAGGCAGACTCTTTTCGGGCCTCAGCGTGGGCGCATTCTGCATTATACCAAGGTCGGGATTTGTGACCGAGCGGAATGTCGGAGAATGGAATGAAATACTCCATTCCCTGCCGAATCACATCCGCAACCGCATCCGCACAGCTCGAGGGGTCACCCGAGGAGAAGCACACATGCCGCCAAGGATAACACGCAAAAAAGTGCCGCATTTCATCCCAGTCTGCTGACTCGTATCGCCATACTCGCCTCGTGCCTCTAGGACTCTCATCTGGAGGAGAGCAAGTCGACACGGATTTCACCAGACAGTGGTCAGACGTTCCCAGCGGGGCTGAGACCGATACCGAATGACTGTCCGGATCGGTTGTCAGCAGAAGGTCTAAGCAGTTGGGTGTATGGCCGTCTACATCCGGTACCCGCGTTGCCACTTTCACCAGCTGGGTTAGATCTAGCGATAGAGAAAACTTGCGTGCCTCTAACCCGGCATGGTCAGTTTTCCGGTACGGGTACAACCACTCCTTATGATGGGCGTTAAAGTCCCCCAGAAAATTAAGCTTCGCTGTTGGGTACCGTTGCTGGGCCATGTCAGCCGACTCCACGAGGCAATTAAAAAGCGCTGTCGTCTCCTGGTCACCAGCGTGCGACCGATAGACGCCGATGTAGAGAGACTTCTCCACGCCAGTGTCCACAAGTAGCCATATAACAGAAAAACCCGATTTCTCAAAGCAACGGAGACGACGACAACAAATGTCATCGCGGACGTACACACAGACCCCAGCCTGCTTCTTGAACTTGTGTTCAAGAGAGTAACCCGGGTAGTTGAGGTACGCCACGTCCGACGGGGTTGTTATCTTCGTCTCCGTTAGGAAAAACAGGTGCGGCTTTTCGGTCTCAAGGTGGTGGTGGACCGGATCGAGATTAGAGTGCAACCCCCTGATGTTAGTGAGGTGCACTTTTAGTGGGAGGAAGTGCAGCCGTTGTTTCACCATATTCTTCTTTGCTTTTTTCATGCTGGTTTAGAGTTTGCTGGGGAAGAAGTTGAACTGTCGAGACGCTGCTCAGTGAACCAAGTGGAACACTAGAGATAACCCAACCTATGGGGAACTCATTTGGAGACTGCGGGGACGCCCGAACCCCCCCGGATATGGCCACCGGGTCCTCCCATCCAGTCGCCAGCTGGCACGGTGGAGCATACCGGGATTTTTCGCGAGTTGGCGGGGCAGCCTTTGGCACGTGGCTGGCGTGCTACTTGGGCCCCCTACTGACTGCGGTCGGCCAACGGCTGGCACCGTGCTTCGGATCCCGCTACCCTCCAAAAATGAGTTACCCAGCGAGCTATTCCCAGAGACCAAGACCGGTTCTGAACAGCGTAACTGACATCCTCCTTCTCCCCCAAAGGCACTGGCAGTCCCACACACCGACGGAACACAGTAAGCTGCTTGGCGCCGGGCTCCGGTGGGATGGTGGTCGCGAGCCAGGCGGCCCCTTGCGGAGCCTACCACCGCTTAAGTGGGATCGTTCAGCCGTACCACAGGCAAGCCTGTGGTGCCGTTGCCCGGGATGGACCGCTAGGAGGTAGATCCCATACCCACTCCGAAGCGAAGCGTTCGGGAAGTTGCGCGGTATCTTCTCGTCCAACTTACCACACTGGTCATAGACTTTTGTCTCAAGACAAAAGTCTATGACCAGTGTGTGTTGCCAGTGATGACATATGGCTCTGAGACGTGGTCGCTTACAATGGGCCTTATCAGAAAGCTTACAGTCACTCAAAGGGCAATGTAGAGGGCTATGCTCGGCGTTTCCTTGCGTGATCGAATCAGAAATGTTGAGATCCGCTAGAGAACCAGGGTTACCGACTTTGCCCGAAGAATTGCCAAACTTAAGTGGCAGTGGGCAAGGCACATTGCTCGCAGAACGGACGGCAGACGTTGCGTTGGAAGGCCTCCAACCAGGTGGACCGATGACCTGGTGAAGGTTGCGAGGATCCGCTGGTTGCGGGACGCGTGGGACCGGTCAATGTGGCGACGCTTGGGTGAGGCCTATGTCCAGCAGTGGGCGTCTTTTGGCTGATATGATGATGATGAATAACATAAAAATAACATAAAATACAGTATGTATTTTATGTTATTATGTCTAAGTAATATTATTAAAGCTTGTAATTTTGTACACTGACAGCCCTAAATTCTTCTCCTATCGTTCAGTCCATCCAAAGGTTTTCTGTAAGAGATTGCCCTGTGCGATAAGACCGCCCATTGTACACTTGTTTTTGTGAATGTTTGTCCTTTATTTTTTTTGTGGTGTACAATAAAGTATATAATAAATAAATAAATAATAAAGACAGAAAGATCATTGTGGCCTATGGCTATTTATTATTGGACTGAATAAAAGAGTCCTAGAAACAATGTGTGGTTGTTGGGTTTTGTCTTCTACAGAGGTTCAGTACTTAATGCTGGTTACAGAATAAAATTGGATTTTCCTCGAATCGTAATTAAAACAAACAAAGGGTAGGATTTATTACACAAAATATTTCAAAGTAATTTTAGAATTAATTAATTCATTAGTATCTCACTAATGAAAAACCAACATAAATATCAACAACAGCATGAATAACAATGATAAATAATTTCATTCGTTATCGGAACCAAATGAACTCCAAGTCTAAAATTACGCTAAATTTATTTTCCTCAATTACGCGGTTTCCCAGAATTTTCCTAAATGAATGTCTACGTAAATTTAACAAACACACGACCCTGTGTGTCCTAATTAAGCGAGGTCGAGGAACTGGCGCTGGTTGGAACATGTGAGAGGTTATTGACAGCAGTTTTAGAAGGTTTCAGCACAAATAATATAATTTTCGGATGTTCGCGCTGGTTGCTGGGCGGGCGGCGGGCGGCGTCGTGTGGATCGATACAGGCTCCTGGACCGTAACCGACACTGTACAGCTCTGGGCAGTAGATCAACTTTTCAAACTCATGTAATTTTCTTTCTTTACACAGCAATTTAATGCAAGCGAAAACACTATTCAACTTTATTACTTTTTTTACTTTATTTATTTTTAGAGGTACCTCAGCTTCGGCTGCATTATATTAGTGTTCCCGGTATTAGTGGTCCGCCGCCGTGTGTGCTGCCCGCGTGAATGTTGAAAATTATCCCAATGGAACATATTCCCGGGATAAAAGTATCTTAAGTGCTATTCCATACTATTATCTATCTCTGTGACAAAGTTCATCCAGATCCGTCCAGCCGTTTGACCGTGAAGAAGTAACGAATATAGAAACACACACACACACTTTCAAACTTTCGCCTTTATAATATTTGTGTGATTTTATGGTTTTTTTTTCATAAAATCGAAGTCTTCAGCTTCTTGCCGAGTCAATGGTATAACTCTTTATAAAGCTTGGGTTCAGTAGGTGGACACGTTGTTTGTAGCATCGGTGGGACCTGATATCTATGAGTGGGACTCATTAAGTCCTCGAAAGTGCAGGTGTTATAATTATGGGCTTTTGGGGCACTTCAATGCACATCCAGATAGGCCACTAAAAACGCAACATGGCAAAATGGGGTATTATGGATTATGGACCCCTCGGATACTCAATGCGAGTGCAATCGCCTTGTCCAAAACATGATAATCAAAGTAAGAATACAGGTTTGTATAACCTTTGTTTTTCAAACTAGATGACGCACAAGCTCCACATTATTGTCATCATCATCAATTTACCATTTTACTTGTCTTTTGTTTACCATTCATATTGACCGAGACAATGCCGAACATTTGCATCACTCGCAGTTCGTAGGCACACATTCAGAAGGCGATGACATAAGTCTCAACTGTGCTGACCTCAGCGTTGCTCAACGTTGTTCGTTGTCGATACCCAGCGAGTCATCGAAACCAGTTGAATATTGATTAACAGGTATACCTAGTCTGTGACGTCTTTGGACTTCCTAGATACCTACTTAAAGGCAAGCAGCATTTAGCAATAAGAAGGGGTTTAAAATATTTTTTCCTCCTTCATTTGAAATATTTCCACGAAATGATACTTTTTATGAGACGTTTTTGCTTAGATTTTAATGTGATCGATTGACTGACAGTTTAACGACTTACCACTACCACTGCTGATAGTACCTGCATGTAGTTTCTAAACTAAGACAGTCTTGATTGCCCCATATCCTGGGTCTTGAATTTTTGATGGCAGAAAATAGTCATCGTGGTAGTTATTACAGATGAACTCGTACAATCTTTCGCAAAGTAATTTTAGGTTACCTACTTAGTAATATAAAAACGGAAACAGTGCTATATAAAGTACAACCTTTTCTAAAATTTGACCTACTGTTTTCTTCTCGCTACGGTCGCCTGTAAGAGTTCCTTGAAGCCTCACACGTGCCCCGTGAGCTGACTCAATCAGAGCTACTATGAAAATATTAAAAAACTAACTTTTGTATTTGATTCCTGTTCCATTGCTGTTTATCTTCAACCAACAGGCATAACCTTTCACCCTTGTGCTACATTGGACTGCGTTCTAAGTTCATGTTGGCACAGACTTTTGAGATTAGTAAATTGAGGATTTTGCTCGAAAGAGGCTTTTACTTTCCTCTGTACGATGTTTGGATGATATAAATCGTGTTTTATGCAAATAAGTAAAATGATGCACCAAAACAACTCATGCGTATTCAGAGAACTCGATAAATCGAACTCCTATAGGTATTCATCATCATAAATGTGTAACAAACGACACGCAGGTAAAAAAGCTAAGAGCCTTGTGTACCGTTGTGACGCCAAGACTCCGGGCTCCCGGAGCCCAATGAGCGTAAAAATAAAGCAATTAACTCGCGGACGGTTTACGAGCGAAGCCGGGATGACGCGTCATTGTAGGGCTCATTACACACTCGCCATTAATCCTGGGAGGATGGCAATTTTTGGAAATAGCCTTCTGGGGCTCTAGGTAAAATTATATTGTATCGACGATATAATAAATTGTATTCGAAAACGTGTGACATCCACCTCGCAACACGCCCTGGGCCCTCGTGGTGGATTTCAGGCTATTCCTTCTCACAGAGAGAAGGCCTGTCTCCCAGCAGTGAGAACATTCAAGGCTGGTGATGATGATGATCGGCGATAGCGATTGCCAAGAGTTAAAATACATTCATACATTTTGTACTTTTCGACAATCTATCGCTAATGAAATATTTGTTTGTCTAGGCTCTCTTGATGATATTTAGGCGACGGATGAGTCATGTTACTATAGAATTTGTTATTAAGAAATATAATGAAATAATAAGCATAGACAAGACACAGGTGTTGTGAAATAAAATTCGCGGAAACTGCATATATTTTTATAGATACCTAAGTCGTATCGATTGATTGGCACGGTTGATTTTGTAAAATGTTTTTAAAGAATTATTTTTGTCAGCAAAAAAATTGTTAATTGTTCTGTAGTTCTCCCCTAGAGAAGAGCTCGTGGCTAAGCTAAATAATAAAAGCCGCAAGGGTCGAACTTCTAGGTTAAGCAACGCTTGTCGAGATCGGTACGTGGATGGGTGACCTTCTTTACATAGCGTGCCTCGGAAAGCACGTTAAGCCGTTGGTTCCGGCTGTCATTTCAGGATCTTTGACAGTCGTTACGGGTAGCCAGAAGCGGGTAGACACCAGTCTAGCCATGAGGTATCGTGTTTCCCAGTTGCTGGGTTGTGGAGGTCAGATAGCCAGTCGCTCCATATAAAACACTGGTACTCAGCTGATTGCGGCTAGACAACTTGTATCATGGATGAACTTCGGCAGATTTTAAAATGATTGACAAGCCTGCAACCATCTTAAACCTTCCAGTTTTAGCCTCACAAGTATGAAATAAAACTTACTGTTACATTTAGCGACTTGTCGTAAACTTCGTGATCGCCGGTCGTCTGGTCTTGTCCAGCCTGGTCGCCGGTGCTGGACAACCCGTCTTATTATGTTATTAATAGTTGCAGGTTGTTGCAACATGTTGGACAACTACATAAGTTGTCACCTCGCAGCCTCTTCGCGTGGTTAGAGAGGCAGACGGGCGTGATCACTGTAGCGACAGCTCGGTTATTATAATGTATGAGCGTGTAGGTATGACTCGGGTGTTACTTTGTTGTTAGTGCATTGAATGTCTTTTACTTTTCAAATATTTAGAGAACATATCGCGCCGCGCCGCGCCGCCCGCTGACGTACTTTGTGACATAGTGTAGCGTATCAACCACAAGACGTTTTGCAATGAAGACTTTCTTTAATTTTACATACTGGTTGGTTACTAAATATTTAAAACAAAAACCTCGATATGGATGTAGCGGCTTTTTTGTAGTAGAATAATGTGTTTTACCTTTTTGTATTCTTTTATACATTTCGGTGTGTTACCTTAGAACAAAATTATACGTGTTAATGCGGCGCTAAGTTCTTTTTCTTTCAACTACGTAGTAATGTTATCATTAATCACTACAAAACCGATCACAAATGACGTATTTTTTGCTTAGAACCAAAACAGTGCTGAAATGTTATATGAAATCTCATTGTTGCACAGTTTTTCATTAACGCACTGTTTTTTATTTTTTATTTATTTATTAGTTTATCCTCGCACGGAACGCCTTGCAGCAATTACACCAATGGAGCACAAACTTATGATAAACTCACCATAAGTGAAGGTTTCCTCACGAGGTTTTCGTTCACCGTTGTCAGCAATGTCCAAGATAAACTTAGAAAGAACATATGAATTGAAAAAGTCACATTGGTACTTGCCCGGATTCGAACCCACGACCTCAAGCACGAGAGGCGAGATCTTAGCCACTGGGCCCCCATAAATTTACCACAGAGGTTTAATGTCTCCCATTAAGTTTAATATAAAATCTTATAAAATGTATGCATTAGATCAAAAAGATACTGGCTGAAAATAAAAATCGGCGCAATAAAATCGAATTGATTAAAAAAATACAACAAATGGCGCACATTTTGTACCATTGAAAAACTTTGATACTTCATATTTAGTAAGAAAAGTACAAAAAAATGGAAATAGACAGCGATAGCGATATGAATTCAACCATAGAAATAAGTTGAAAGAAAAGTAGATTACGCACCTCGGTGAGTAATTAATGCACTCGTGTTAATTTAGTGCCCTCGCATGCGCTCGGGCACCAACATAACACTCATGCACTCGATGCTGTTGAATCGACCGCAAAGTCTATCTAATCTAAATCTACTATAACTTTTGTTATAATGCCACTATAAACTGAGTATTTTAAACTTTTCTGCTAGCAATTAAGGGTTTTCTTTCTGAGTGGGCGGGAGTCAGCTGGATACCAATAGCACAGAATCGGTCGATGTCGCAATGCTTGTGGGAGGCATGTACAGGGTTGGACGTCTTGACTGAAATGAAGATGATGATGATTAAAATAATTCATCGAACCAGGTTATGTAAAGCACCTTTCAAATCCGAAGACCTTAAAACTCAAATAATGTATGCAAATGTTAATATTCAGAAATACTTGTGTACCCTATAGATTTCGTCGCTTACTCTTATTATTTGCGTAGCTAACTAACACTGCACAGTAAACTTAATTAAGCTCCAGAATATCATAAGCCGCACACAATTGAATGTATAAGCTCGGCTCTACGTCCAGTAGCGACCGCACCACATAGTTTGAGCGAGTTGATGGATCATAGAAAATACGGAGATGTGCTGGGAGAGGAGATCCGAGGATTGAACATTGATTATGATAGATGGGCACTAACGCGAAAGTTATCCAACAAGGTTAGGATAGACTATTTAATTAGAAAGAGATTTATAATTTAAGACAGAATCCTGGACCAACCCATTCCTTCACCACAATTATTACCTAGCTTCTGCTAGAAATTGCAGTATTTTATCTGAATAGTTTCATAAGAATCGCTCCATCCCTATCGGGCTTCAAAGCTCGTTGGTCAGGGTGCTTTGACATAGTTTCTAATTTATGTACGATGGGCAATCCATTCGTTTCAATGCCCTGGGACTGCTAAATTTATAATTGAATCGTGCCTTGACGTGTGGCATCTCTCCGGTGGAAACCGTTCAATTATATTTGATACAACCTTTTCGTAGCCAAATGCGACATGATATGTGATAAGTATACTTATAGGATCAATTTGATTAGAATAGAAATTGACGGTGACAGCTGCTGCGAAAGGGTTACCTGAAAATACTTTATGGCCGAATAAACCATGAATAAGAAAAGTTCTGGAGTGGCGATCGCAATCCGGAAGACGTTGCGTTGGAAGGCCTCCCACCACGGGATCCACTGGTTGCGAGACGCACGGGACCGGTCAATGTGGCGATGCTTGGGGGAGGTCTATGTCCAGCAGTGGACGTCATTCGGCTGATATGATGATGATGAAGATTAAGCTTTAGCTATTTTTATTATAGTAATTGTTTTAGATCTACAACTAAGCTTTTATCATTAACTGTCATGTTTTATAAAAGTAAGTTAGGTATAAAGGTTAAGAGAATTATGGTTGAACGTCAGAGTAGATAGATAGATAGATAGATCATTTATTTAGTGCACACAAAAGACACAACACAACACACAAAATCTACAAGGTACTATTCCTCTGCCCAACCTGTAGGTGAATACAGGCATGATTGTTCATGTAACTTACGTAAAATCAAGGTTAGGACTTCGGTTTTGGAAGAAGGTTACCCATAGGTAATGTCAGCAATTTATTACGACACCTAACTATGCACTAGCTGTATATATATATTATATGTCCTTATATGTCCTACATTCTTACAGGTCGTTAGCCATCTCCGTAACTAACCCCCCCGTACTACCCCATTACCAATGTCTCACAGTCTATTGCTATCGGAACACGCCATAACCATGTGAATATGTGTAGAACCCCTGTCAGCTGGCACGGTGCCAACTGTCGACGAGGCTGAACAGCCTCATAGCGCTCAGCGGGACTTCTTCATACACTTAGTTGAGTTTTAACTTATATTTCTGTTTGTTCTATTTAGTTCTTTTTCGAGTAAATAAGTACTCTGTCGGTGTCGACTCGTGACAGTTATTGCTTAGGCTTAGTGAATATTTAGGGTCTTGGGTACTTGCAAGATTATTGATTGTTTTCAGTAGAGAGAATTCTGTTAGGCTTGTTTTCTCTTCAATCACACATCTCATTTTGGTGTAAAAATGTAGAGCTTTGATTAAATTATAGTGATACTGCTCGAGAAGGATTTAGATATTGTGTGTAAGATTCTGACTAATTTAATCCGGTTGCAATGTTGCATCCAAGTAAGTTCTACACTCGCATTTCCCATGGTCGGTAGTACAAAGAGACCACACAATATCCTTCATAGGATACAGATATTCAAACGACCTGATCTCACACATGTCTAGCGCCAGGTGACGACATCTCCTACAATAACTCTCAGACATCGCGAGAATTGTAAACAACGGTTACCATTGAATTGATGCTCTTTTGTCAGAATGGATGATTATGGGCGATTATAATGGTTTGCTTCATTACATGGGTTGACATTTACTAACGGCGGTTCAACATGTAGAGCCAACTTTGTTTTAAAGAGAACTAACAATTTGTGATTCCTCTACCTCAAACGATTGCCGAAGAGTAATAGGGCAGAAGAAAACCAATTCGCGGTTCTTTTCTGCTCTATTCAGGGGGTCTGCTTGTCTGTTTGAAAAGCTGCCTGACGTAATTTTCCAAGTTATAAATTTTCCGAGCACCATTATTGTGATTCCGAGCTTGTTCCACTCCATCGGTTACCCAAAACCATTTTTTTGACTGGCAATATAACTTCTCATTTCCCGACGCATACGACCTGGCTCGCGCGAGCGCCGCGTGACGTCGAGGGCGGTGCGTGCGCGCACATCGGCGCGGGCGCATTACTCGCACGCATCCTTCTATTGTTCTCGACAGTGCGTCAACAGACGGATCCACATATTGTGTCATCCGGCAAATATTTAGGCCCACCGCAGTCCGCAGATGATACATTTTGTTTAAAGTAAGTGGGCATCGCATTATGTCATGAACTAACCGCAATCAGGGTCACTGGTGGACGTGCAAGGCTTTAAAACATGGAGATAATATTTTTACTCATATCATCAGTAAACTTATCCTTAAGCTAAAGACAAAGACAAAGACAAAGATATTTTATTTCAAGTAGGCCACCAAGCGGCACTTTTGAACGTTAGGTACATTAAAATTTACAAGTTATAAAAGTTGATTCTACCGTGCATTCGGAAAGTAGCTTGTTATGGAGAAGAATGCACAAGAAACTCCATACTTACTCTTTTAAAAAAAAAAGTTTTTTTTACAATATTTAGTTACATATAAGTACATTCATTAATAAATTCATATATGTGAGGACAATGCACCCAGAATAGCACTACACACTATACTACGTACAGGCATAAAGTAATAAAAATACTCACACATGCACTGTGCAGTTATATAATAGAAGCTAGAAAAAAAAAGCATTAACATCTAAAGCAGTTAAGTTATGACCAATCCCAGCTGACGGCGTCCGTTCACGAACATGACGCATGAATTGGCACCACCCAGCTCAACCATCATGAAGGGAACCGGATGATCCAACACACGCGCCACCCTCAGAGAGACATTTGAGAGAGCATGACACACTCAACTGCCAGGGCACACACAAGTCAACGAACGACACACAGGTACAGTAAATGGTAGATTTACAGTTGGGTACATAGTACTCACACACGTGCTTTGCAGTTATACAATAGTAAGGAAATTGAGTTTATACAATACAAATATATTCATTCAGTCTTCAGCAGTTCCAAGAACACTGCAAAACAATAATGTTCTGCATATCACTTGGTTTTGCGCCCTAGTGGATGTGGAGCAGGAATAGCATTTAGCCAAGCATTTTTATCAGTGAAGTAATCCCCCAACTTATAATATGCCAGCCTGCATAGTGTGCGTTTTATACAAGTTTTAAATTTCGTCTCATTCATTTCAAGAATGTGGGGTGGAATTTTATTGTAACATTTTGTACAGTACCCCATGAAAGAAGAGGCTACTTTTGCCAGTCTGAAACCTGGTTGAACTAATTGGTCCCTATTTCTAGTAACGTCATTATGTCTGTCGCCGTTTTTACTAAAAAGATGTAAATTCTTTCTCACGTACATGATGTTTTCATAAATATATTGACAAGGAACCGTCATGATGTTAATGTCCTTAAACAGTTCCCTTAGGGAATCGCGCCGGCGAAGATTATATATTGCTCTGATGGCTCGTTTTTGCAGAATAAAAATTGACTCAATGTCTGCAGCCCTTCCCCATAGTAAGATACCGTAAGACATTATACTATGAAAATAACTAAAATATACCAGTCTCGCGGTATCCACATCCGTCAACCGACGAATCTTCCCAACAGCATAAGTCGCCGAACTCAGCCGCCCCGCAAGGGACACCAAATGAGGACCCCACTGCAACCCTGAGTCCAGCGTGATCCCCAGGAAAACCGTTTTATCGATGAATTCTAGCTTCTCCTTGTTTAACATAATGTCACAATCAGTACTTTTGACATTCGGCAATGAAAATTTTACGCACTTGGTTTTTTTACCATTTAAAACTAAATTATTGGCAGTGAACCAATCCTGAACCTGCCGTAGCGCGTTATTTATGTCGTCAACCTGACAAGCACGTCTATTTATTTTAAAAATTAAAGATGTGTCATCAGCAAATAACACCATGTTTAGTTTGTTTTCCAATAAACGAGGTAAATCGTTGATGTATACTAAAAATAAGAAAGGACCTAAAATTGAGCCCTGGGGTACCCCCATTTTCACGTTTAACCCGGACGAGTTCACACCGTTTATTTGAACTAATTGCTGTCTATCATTCAAATAAGATTTAATCAAACTTAACGCTGATTGACCTAGCCCGTAATGCTCAAGTTTCAGAAGTAATGTTTCATGATTAACGCAATCAAACGCCTTCGACAGGTCGCAGAAGATACCTATGGCATCCCGCGAATCTTCCCACGCATTAAAGATGTGTTTTAATAGGGTGACACCAGCGTCAGTTGTACAACGTTCTCTGGTGAAACCATATTGTTTATCATGCAAAATGTTATTCGTATTAAAATGAATGAGCATTTGATTTAGCATTATCTTCTCAAAAACCTTGCTGAAAACCGGCAACACGGATACTGGTCTATAATTATTTGTATCTTTACTGTCCCCGGATTTAAAAAGAGGTATAACCTTACTATATTTCATTAGATCCGGAAAGACTCCTTGATCCACACACAAATTGAAAATCAAAGCCAAGTACGGCGCTATAGTCTGAATAATGGAGGTACAAGCTTTGATGGACATTCCCCACAGATCTTCAGTCGGTTTGATCTTGATTTGCTTAAAAGCTTTTATTACTGTTATGGGGTTTATATGTGAAAAGTTAAATACATTCGGGCAGGCTGAAACGTTCGTGTTTAATAATCCGAAAGCAAGCGAGGGCGAAGAATTTAAGGTTTCAGTAGTTTTAATTGGGATGTTGGTAAAGAAATTTACAAATTCTTGCGCAACTTTTTTGTTATCTGTAATAAGTCCGTGTGTGGTCTCAAGCGTGTAATCAGTATTATTTCTTTTATTCCTATTCGTTTCATTATTTATAATTTTCCAAACCGTCTTGATTTTATTTTCTGCAAATTTAACCTTATTGCTAATGTACAAGGCCTTAGCTGCCTTGCAAGTATTTTTAAAAATTCTTGAGTAAGTAGCAACATACTTATTAAACGTTTCAGTGTTAATACAAGGCTTAAGGCCATATAGCTCGTAAAGTCTTTCCCTACTTTTTCTAAGTCCTGTAGTCGCCCAGTCACTGAATAAAAACTTAGGGCATATAGTTTTAGTTTTCTTCTTAAAAGTGTTATTGAACTCTTTCTGAACCACTGAGAAAATCTCATCATACAAAATATTACCATCATTCACTGTGAGGTCCTGATAACTTAACTTGCTGATTAAAGTGCTGTTAAATTTATTTAATTTACCGGATGTTATTGGTCTGGATTGGATCTGCACTTGTTTTATTGGTATGTTGGACTCAAATGTTACCAGTAGCCCACTATGATCCGAAGGCAGACAATTCATAATGGCTTTGTCTAAGTAATCGCAGCAACAAAAAACATTATCAATACATGTAGCAGTTGTCACAGTTGTTCGTGTTGGTTCCATAAACACATGTGACAAATTAAAAGATTTGAAGAGATTTAATAATCTACTGCTATCTGAATTATTTTCTAAAACATTTATATTAAAGTCACCGCAGATTATGACTAGTTTATTACTATTTGCAAGTTTTGCCAAAACATCCTCCATCACTGACTCAAATATAGAGTAGTTTCCATAATTGGGGGGTCTGTAAACGCACACTATAACATGCTTATCCAGCTCAACGCAGGACAGTTCAACACTATGTTCAACTGATAGATCTACAATATCTTTACGAGATTTTGATTTAATGCCATTTTTAATTAATATAAGTGAACCTCCACGCAACATAATATTTCTATTAAAACAACTGCCCACGGTATAATTCTCATAATTAATTAGCATTGTATGATCTTTGAGCCAATGCTCAGTAAAACAAACAATTTCAAACATTGTTTTTTCCAAAAACAGTTCTATTTCCAATTGCTTCGCAGAAAAACCTTGAATATTTTGATGGAATAATTTCAAGGAATTCTGCTTAGCCCCTTTTTTTAACTTAACTAAGTGAGAGCAAGAAGGTACCTTCTTGGTGGTGGATGTTCTCGTAACTATTTCGTTGTTGGTACCCTCCCTTGTCCTAAGTTGTGCTAGGAGGTTGGAGCTTGTTGGTTTTTTACTAGTGCCGTTAGCTGGTGTCAAGAAGTGGCCCTACCGTCCTGCGTAAGAAATGTGGCAACTATTACATATAAAGTCTTTCAGGCGTTACCACGCAAAACAAAAAAAAAATACATTGTGTGTCTAGCTCATAGCTCAACTTCAGCGGTGAACTAGATGCGTTCAGGCTGACTATAATTATTGTAGTATGTAACTTATATGTTACATTGTAACGATAGTAAATACGGCTTGACAGGTGAGCATCGTGAGCAAGCCTATTGTCTGCTGACGCGGTAGGTATGTAACAGTGTCTGACTGTTCACATTAGGGTTGTTGCGAAAAGCATCCGCGGAACTTCAGCATCATTTTCAATATCAGCATCAGCATTGATAGATACTGATTATAAATGCTGAAGTTCGAGTCGTGACATGAGTGCAGAGGGAGCGGGCTTATGGCACGTGTTCTTTTCGGTTGCGAGTTTTGACTAATCGTGAGGACGCCCGCGCCGATTGCGATTGTTAAACAAACACAATCTTGTCCCCTCATAACTATTCATTACGTTATACACGTCATGGTGGATGAAAGTGCACTTACTGTTTTTTTCATAAACTATTGTGAAATTTTATAAATAATGGCATCCCGTTGAAAAGTGAAATATGAACTTACATACTTTAATTTAGTGAATCAAGAAACCGCAAACTGTAACTTATGTAAAAATGATTATTCACTCAAAGGGCGTACCTACCAATACTTTGCTTAAAAATCACGTGAAGAGCAAACATCCTAATGAGTTTGAATTTTTTAAACTATTACTATACTCTGTACCTATTTTTCTGTTCCTTCTTCTTGTCCTTGTATTATGTGTGTGTACAAAAATTATTAAATAAATAAAATAGCTTTTGCAGGTACGAAGTTCTTACTGGATTGTAAATACATAAAATCGATTATTGTGATGGCACACCTTAAAATTAAAACGTTCTTTCTAATTTAATATTTGTCTTTGACACAATTAATTTACACACACGTTTAAATATTAAATTACAGGTTAAATTGCATCACATCAACTATTAATTCATTTTCATATTCTTTATTGTACACGAAACAAACATATACAAATTCAGAAGGACAACTTATGAACAAAGTCGAGCTTAACCCATAATTGGGTTCTCTTACAGCAAACCTCAGTGTTATTAATTTAGACAAATAAGATATCTATTTGTCTTTCCTACCGATTACTCATAAACATTTTCTGTTGCTGCTGTTTCAGCAGAACACCGCGTCAGGCAATCGAAGCACCTGACAACGGACGACGATGCGCTGAATATGACACCAGCAGCCCAATTATATTATGAGCCGACGATGCATTTGTCACACGCGCTTCAAACTAATTGCTGACTGTGGACAAGTATTTGTAACGAAAAAGGCTTAGTTTTAATAAAATGTCATTTTGCAAATAGATACTATTTTATTTAAGTAGATACGATTATAAATGTTCTAGAAATTATTTGTATTCATTGAACTAGTTTAATACCTTGGGTTGCCTCACGAACTCCGAGCTAGTAGCTCACACAAGCCCATTATGTATGCCATATTGCATATGCTTTAATTTAACCTTAAGATAGTAACTAACTCTGAGTTAAGTTTATCGCGCTAATTGGCTTTATTTAGCATATTATACTCAAACTCAAAGCATCTATTTCAATGAAACTATTTAGGTATATGCGCTTTTCAATTGTCAAGGTCGGTCAGTCAATCAGATGAAGCTAGTTGCACGTTCTTCGTACCACGAACATATTTTTTTATGGTTATTATAGCTATTATATAATTTCTGGCTAGTTGTGTCGGGTGAACCTCTCGGTGAAACACTTTTGAAATGATTGACATAGCTTTGACAAATATAGGTTGTCTCAGAATGTTTTTCGTTTTTGATACTTAAAAGATAACAACTAGAATAAGTTTCAACTCATTTTATTTGTTGTTAAATTAAAAAGCTATGTTTAAAATTTGTTTATGAAAAACAATAGCTAGGAAATGCGCATGCTCCACTTCCTGACACTCATATAGACTGAAAATAAAATTTTCAATCACTCGTTGTGGATCGTCACTTTTGGAATAGCTTTGATTTCTCATCTGTGTGTCAATGAGTTGTAAACTTTACTTTTTATGAAGCCCTTTAGGAAAACATCATCAGGCGTTAAATCTGGGCTATTTGGGCTGCTATATCATGTCAATGAATTATCATTCCTTACTTTTTTGAGGACGCCCCAGCGAGTGATTGAAGGTTGTAGTTCCAGCTGGAACTATAAAAGTGTACGCATGCACATTTACAAACTATTGTTTTTCATGAACAAAATATAAAAACTGCTCTTTAATTTTACAGTAAATAAAACGAGTTTTAACTTATTCTAGTGTCTTTTTTATAGAAACAAATACGAAAACATTCTGAGACGCCCTATACTTATGCATGGTTTTATCCCCCTATGAAGTTATGAACCAATTCAGAAAAAAATGTACCTCCTTGTAAGTTCTATATTATAGTAGCGTTAAAATACGCGAAGTAAACAAACAAATCTTAGCTGCTTGTCGTGTAACGCAGCAAGGAACATACATGTATCTATGTAAATTATGCACACACTATGTATACAGTACAGCTCGTATATAACGTAACAAGTTCAGTATACACTCTCGTCGAGTGCCTGGCGCTGCATTTCTCATAGTTTAAGAGGTCTCCGGGCTTAGTTTAGTGATATTGTAGAACCATAAGACGGGTTTACATCCCACTCACGATACTCGAGTGAGTCGAGTTGTAGTACACTTATGATATTGTATCATGAAGATGGAGTATTACACCTTTGTTGTCGATGATAAAAAGCGTTTGAATTTTACAGATATTTCAGTACAAATATAACTGGAATAAAATGTTGATTAAGTAAAAAATACCGGCAGATCTAAGCTCCGTTAGTAAACCAATTACTTACCGCCAGCCTAGCGAGCCGGCGAGATATTCCACCTCAATAACATCCGAGCTGAAATATTTTAATTGGACATCGGAAATATCTCCATGAAATGTTGATGGAAAAGTGTATTTCTGAAAGTTTTTCGGTTGGGCGGGCGCCGCCCAGCCACCGCCGCCCGCACAGCGCGTCCGCCCGAGCGCGCTCAATTTCCATGGCTGTTCGCATCGCAGCCTTCGCGCCGCATTATGCAGAGCCTCCGTAGCGTGAATATCAGCTGGGAATAGACATACAACCTGCTTAATTAGGTACGGGGGTCAACCTTTTATCTATGTATGGCCTTGTACATAATTAATTTATATTATGCTTGTTACACATAGCGGCAAAAAGTGAAAAGGAAATAACCTAAAAATAATCATAGAGACTAAAACGTGCCACACCCTCTTCAATAATAGTTATTTATGCTACAAGTGCGGGAAGTAGGTGATTTCCGATGAGTGGCATTTTTATTCACGAGCGAGCGAAGCGAGTGAGTGGATAAATCGACACGAGTCGGAAATCATCTTACGCACGTGTATCATACAACATTTTACTATGCATTGTGCGAGGAAATAAAAACATATATCTGAACAAAGCAAGAAATTAATAAAATGGCGCTTATTCAAGGGCGCTCAGCATATCCACAGATTAACTAATAGTTCATAGTTCTACTGCGCATGTGCAATAGCTGTCACGTCATAACGCAAAAAGGCACGAGCAAAATATTAATTCTGCCAAACATATTTAATGAATAATTAAAATTAATTTATTGATCAAAATCTAAATCTAGAGTAATTAAAAACGCCTTAAATGACGTATTAGTTTTGTTTTACTTTTTATATGAATGATAATCTGTACTTAACTAATTTTAAAACTTTTCTCAAATAATAAAAACTCTATGCGGCGGGCTGACGTTGGAGTTAAAAATTAAAAAAGTACAGGAAAGTAAAAAGCACTAGTAAAAAAAAGTGACACTTTCCGCACAGTTTGGCTGCTTGGAAAACGCTCTTTTCGAGGACATGCATTGTAAACATCTTTTCAACATAGGCGCCACAAACAAAAACCTACTTTGCAGGAGCTCCTTGAAAGTTGCGTTGCCCCAGTAAGCTTCTGTGCTTTTGGTCGGAGCTAGGCTGCACAACGGACCGAATGGGAGCCTAATTGCGGAAACGGGATTCCCTACTACTACTACTGCGGACAATCCCATTCAAAAGTTTGCCGTCGGCGACAGTGGTAAGTATATATTTCGCTTTGAAATCCATATGTAATAGGGATAACACATCTACCTTCCCTGTGTCGAACTATTATGAAGAAATAGGTAACGGTAAGGCCATATTTTTTTTTAGAAAATTGACGACCAATTTAATTGATTAGTGTTTAAGAATTCCATCTATCGATATTTGGCTATAAAATGTCAAATTGATGTAGTAGGTCAATCTGTCAATTTGGTAAATAATTAATTTCCCTGAGTGTCGAATCTAATCGAAGGACTCACAAGAGACAAGACAGCCTGTCGCCGAACACAGGCTCTAACGAGGTGTGACTGATCGGCACATAAAGGTAGTCACTCACCGGCGCCGGCGGGGACGCGGGCGGCGCTATTCAACCCGTTGATTACGATGGGCCTGCCGATGGCGGCCCGAGCCTGTGGTGCTCAACCTTTATCATCAAAGGGTTGGAAATTATAGGTTTATAATTTGGTTAAGGCACACACACAAGGTGGAGAAAGTAAAGCATGTTTTGTTTTGATTACCGCAGTCAGCCGCAGCCGGACAAATCTCAGCTGAACGCCAGTTCGCTTGGCATGTCTACCGTAAAAACGGGTCTGATGACCTTTCCAACAGCCACATTTTTTAAAGTCTTACTAATGGATATCGTGTTACTAAGTTAAGGTTACACTAGTCGAAAATTCTTCCATACAAACGTAGTTTAGGGATTATTCCACTGTTTGACGATGTACGTTCAAAATAAAAAGTGATATCAATTTGTCTCATCATTATCTAGTCCTGTATGGAAGCAAAAAAGTAAAAAAAGAAAATATTTGAAAGTTATGAGCGTCGAAAGTTCCACATTATGACGCATTTTTGGGCGCGAATAAATACCATAAGAAGACGGAAAATTTCAAACAGGCCTTCGGCCTCCATACAGGGATAGATTAGTAGTTCAACAATGCAAATAATTTTATTTTGAACAGATAGATTTAGTCGTTTTTTCATGATATCTAGACTGCCAAAGGTCTGTTTATAAAATTTCGCGCGCTCGGTTTCGTCCTAATTTAAATCATTATCCATTTCGCTACTAATTTGCAAAAGTGTGTATTCGTACGCGAACTAGCTTCCTACTGATATAGACATAAAAAGTGCTGTCTACAATAGCAGTTTCAAAATAAAACTAAAACATTTCCTATTGAATAAGTGTCTATATGCTGTAGAAGAACTGTAATTTTGTTTTATTGAGATAGTCAAGGGTTGTAATATTTTATTGGATTTCGTTCGTTCTGATTTATTGACCTACCACAAGTGCATTATTTCTATTAGTATTTTATCAATCTATGCTAATTTGTCTTTAATTAATTGTTTTATTGTTATTGTTTTAATTTACATGTTGAAAGGTAATATCGAAAAAATGGAAATTTATCGTTTGAAATTGTTAATGAATAATATGAAATTCAAATGTAACCTATTTTAGTATGTATAGTGTAATTGTCTAATTTTGTGTGTAAATTCAGATACAAGTTACTTGTTTATGAATAAATGACTAATGACTGCTCATCACAGCATCTATCTCTTCCGCACGTGTTGTCGGTTGATATAAAATGCACTCAATGCTAGGTCAGACACTGGTGTTCAGTACCCGATTCCACTGGTTGCCGAGCTGTGGTTGGACCACTAGAGGTCGGCAACCAGTGGACTGGTTCCTGATGGTTGGAAAAGGCCAGGTAGATAAATTGCTTTCAAGTAAGAAGAAAAGAAATGTCACATTGTGTTCGTGGAATAGAGATCGAAGTGTTAATATACTACTGCACCTAATGTACATTTTTGAGAACATTATTACTTTTAAATAAATTATTCTTATTCTTAAAAGTTAATACAGATTGTCTTTTGTTTAGGAAATGAGACTGTTATAAATTTCCTCCCTACACTTTGAGTACCGCTGCCTTGCTCGCGACCGTGCACCGGCGCGTGCTAACAATGCATTGTTCCGGCGCTTCTACAAAAAACCGATTCCTGGTCAACGGTGAATAATTTACTTTGAAAATAAACACCGTGAAAATGTCGCGAACAGGGGAATAGCGCTGTGCGGTAATTTAACTATGTTATATGAATTTATAAGTTACCATAAATTGGATGGTAACTTCAGGTGAAGATGGCGAGAAGAGCCACAAAGTCAGTGGTCCACAATTTCTCTAAACCGGGAGCATTGACAGTAAGAAAGGGACGCCTTTGCTCTGCAGCGGAACTGAACAGGCTGAAAAAAAAACTTTTTATCAAAAAATCAAACCGACTTCCAGAACAAAAATCTACAAAGCAAAGAATAACTTTCTTTGCCGAAGTCGTCGTCTTTTGTACCCATTGTTTTCCGTTTTTCGACACCGACTTCGGAAAAGAAAGTTATTTTTTGGTTCTGGAAGTCGGTTTGATTTTTTGTTAAAAAGTTGTTTATTTTTCTCTTTTTAGTTTTGGTCAGTTTCTCTAATTAACATGATAATCATTTATAGCCAAAGTACATCTCATGACGATTCCAATAAGCCCAAACACGACTAGCATACATTATTTTATTTCAGAGTTCCAGTGCCTACCTTCCGGTTTCATCATCAGATCAGTTCGATGGTGCTATTTTTATCAGTACCATTTATTTATAAGTAATTGATTCATCATAGTCAATTAACTATTCGAGAAATCTTATACCCGTGACATACTTAGCATTTAAGAGTCGAGTGGCCATCTGTGCTCTTCTTCATCAGTTCCACTTCACCAAATGATACTTTCTGAGTGCAAATGATTGCATTGTTGATGGAAATACCAACATCGCTATATATATGCCTACAATATTTGAGGAGGTCCCTAGATTTCTCTAGTGAGACCCTATCCTCATCCCCATCATCAGATCCTGACCTGACTATGGGACCAACTAGGAAGTATACCCTTTAAAACAAAAGAAGATTTTTTGAAATCGGTCCAGGCGTCTTTGAGTAATCAGGGAACATAAATAAAATAAAAAAAAAAGATTTCGACGAATTGAGAACCTCATCCTTTTTTTGAAGTCAGTTAAAAATAATCCTTCGTACGGTGAAGGAAAACGTGGTGGTAAAGAAATAAATTATGTACTCGTGAAATAGCAAGAAGTCGAACATAGAACCTCCTCCTTTTCCGAAAGTCGGTTAAAAACTGGGTGATGTTATTTTATGAACTACCTTTTTGTCGCGGTCTTTTTCCGTGGCCCGCCCCGCAGGTCGCGTTAATTTTTTAGTACATGAAGTAGCCGACAAACGTACAATTATATTTAAAAATACATAATAAATCCTGAACTTTAAAAAAGTGTAGTACGTACGCGCTACGCGACCGCTACGACGTGCTACGTAACGCTACGCCGTGCTACGCCATGCTACGCGACGCGACTCTGCGCTGTCACCATTTTCCTTATTTCCTACATTACCAACTATCAATGTTGTCCAGAAATGCCACATACGTGCTCCATGTAAAACTCATTTATAAATCAATATTTAAACTGTTTAGCCTTTAATTAATGAATACAAAGAAATAGCTAATTCATAGAAAAATGTCCTTCATGCTTAGATTATTCATAACTACATAACAGTAGGTTAAACTACCTTTTACGACAATAATTCTCAGCATCTTCACATTTCATAAGAAATATTGACTTATTCATTGTGGCCTGTGTTGATAAATGGTAAAAATTTGTGAATACAAAATCCCGTTAATGAGCGTTCGTAGGAAAGTGTCCAGTCATATCTTTTAGTTGAGGAAAGTGATGGGTCACTGAGAAGCTCGGGGTTGAGCAGTATGATGAAAGGAATCTTATCTTCTCGCTCTTTTATTTTCAATTTCTGGTTGAATTGAGCTTAAGTCTAATGTTGAGGGATAAAATTTGTAAAGAAATAATTAAAGCATAATTGGATGGGTTACGTCACAAGTTCAACAATATTGGAATGTGCTATGAAATGCGATAAGGGGTCTGAGCGAAGTGACGACGAGAGGCGATAGCGATTGTCGAAATGCCAAAATGTTTGGGATTGTCCACATGCCGTATCGGTAGCGCATGTCGGGTTGTCCATTCCATACATTTTTAACTTATCGCCAAACGTTATTACTGTAGTACGAGTATGTCACTTTATCTAGGAAGGCCAATATTTTCGTACTTTAAAAAAACGTTTAAGTTCAAGTGGTAATATCATCTCCGCGACAGTTAATGACAAAAACATGTAAGAAATGTTGGGGAATCAGTAGTAAAGGTATTTTTGTCTAATTGAGACTAAGATAAGACAGACATGTCTGACAATGCTTTAATTTAAACATCTGTGGCACCATAGCTCCTAAACGGATGAACCGATTTTGATGTCGTTTTTTGTTTGAAAGATGACTTAATGGAGAGTGTTCTTAGCTATGTTTGATGAAAATCGGTTCAGCCGTTCTAAAGTTATGGGCGTTTTACTGTTTGAATCGGGGTGTTTCCGCAAAATATCATGTTATAATTACGTGTTAAATAGATTGTTTATCGAAGCGTGTCTACTACTAGATAAATTATGTAGCATGAAATAACAAGGTGTCGGAGGTTTTAAAATTTTACTTGTTTTCTAAAACAGCTAACGACGGATGTTTCTCCTTCAGTCACATACTATTCTTAGCACGTGTCACATAGAACAGATAGCAATATAAAAACAGGTGTGAAATGTAAGCAGACTCATGATGTCCGCAACGTTTCAATATAAACAATTACCTTCGACGCTGCAGTCACTTGTTTTTATCTCCGACAGCTTCTTCCGACTTCGGACCGTTTTTACAAACACTTGAATAGAATTTACATAATAAAACGTTGTTTTAGAAGACAATTCTTTGAATGGCAAGGGTACGGAGAATGACTTGTTTTTGTTCAGGAATAATTACTAAGAATAATTTGTTTGTTTTCATTTTTGAGGGTCTGGGATTTCAGCGAGGTTATGAAGAGTAACTCAGGTTACTGAATATAAAACTTATATCTAAATTGATTTAAAGACGCTACATATTAATAGTAGGCTCCTAGATCGGTGATATAGGAAGTTTTATTGAATATTTCGACATGTAATTTCTCAGTCTTAGCCTGTAGCCCGATTATTTTTATTATTAAATTTAAATTATTGCATTATTTTTTCCTTTATTTATTTACATTCTTATTGAATACATTTTTACATATTTAAAAAAGAAAAATTAAATAATATAAAAAATTGAGGCCAACCGGTATCGGGAACAGGGTCCAAGCTACCGGTGGTTAGGGCTCCAGAGACAGGAACCTCCTCACAATGCGAGCCATATCAAGGAGTGCTGCCTTCTGTATCAGGCCCTTGATCCAACCGCGTAATGGCAGCCTCGACAGATTGTCGTCGAGGCTCTTGGCCATCAGGCCGTTGGCCGTAACGACAATCGGCACAATGATCGCCGAGTCCACATTCCACATGTCGATAACCTCGTGTGCTAAGTCGAGATACTTGATTTGTTTCTCTTTCTCAGCTTTCACGAGGTTCTCGTCATGCGGGATGGTGGTAGTCACAATAAAATTAAGAAATAAATTAAGATCAATAAAAGTATTAATAAATATAAGGAACTTTAAAAAAATCAAAGTGTTTACAAATATAATGTTAACCTTAGAAGAGATTGCAGAAACTTAAAAAACCAATTAAATATATGTAATAGTAAATTGGAAACTAGTACACAAATGTATGATGTTGACATTCAGAACCTACAAAGGGAATTATTGAGTAGGGAAAATACACTAAAGGAAGTATTTTGTAAATATGAATGTAGTCAACAGATGTTAAGTGAGCGCTTGCAGGAGGCCTGTGAGTTGGTGGACCTGGTGAAGTATAATGCAGAGAGGTATGAGTCATGGACTAACAACCTCACCTGTAGTTGTGCTGCCGCTCCGCCACCTCTCATGTCACAACTTGTTGCTCCTACAACTTTACCCATTGATCTTACTGCAACAACTTTGAACCCCACCAAAAGTAATATCTTAGTATATTCAGACAAATTAGGAACAGGTTTTGGATCTTTGTTAAATAACCGTTCTAAACACACAATAGTGAACCATTGTTATCATAAACTGCATTTTAATGAGCTCATTCATAAAATTCAACAGACACAATTGAATGAGCAAACTACTGTAGTGCTTCTTTTTGGAAATAGCCTTAGTGTAACAAAAAGGGACATAGTTAATGGCAAATTAATATTATGTGCATTGCCCTATTCTGACAAGTTACTTGTTCTGGAAAATGAATACATTTCTAGTTTAAATAACTTGATGCATATTTTATCTTGTCGACAATAAACGGTCACTCCGTTTATTGTTTTTTGACACAAACAATTTTGTTAGTGATTTTGTTTTGATTCGGGATCATATGTTTCTTCCCAAAAATAGTCGACATTTATTACCTACATTGTTAGCTTTTAATATACACGCAGTTATTGATGATTTAACTGAGACTAGGTTTAGTGATTTAACAGTATTATCCAGTTTTTCTGATAATACTACTGTAGATTCTTTAAACGATTAGAGCCGATAATAGAGAAGACGAATAGTAATATTTTACTATATCATCAAAATATAAATCGCTTCTCCGGCAAAATTTTAGACGTGGAATTGTTAGTAGATAAATACCACATGGATATCTTATGTTTTTGTGAAACTTGTTTAAAACCAGATAGGATGTTGTTTAATGTAAATAATTTTTCAGTTGCCAGCGCGTACAACAGATCCACAGTGGGTGGTAGTACCCTGATACTTTGTAATAGTCATCTCAAATATAAGGAAAGAAAGGATATCACTGCTTACTCTGTTGATCGCTTATGTGAGGTAGCATGTGCAGTGGTCGAGGGGCATACTATCTTGTGTGTTTACAGACCACCAGCATCAAACTTGTCATTGTTTTTAATTACAATGGCAGAATTGTTAGGTAAACTTTTCAGAGATATTAAATTAGTTTTTGTTTGTGGTGACTTAAATATAGATCTGTTAGTCAATTCACCTAAAAATGTAAGCTCATTTCATTGTTCAAATCATTTAAAAATATTTATTTAATGAACCGTCAAGAATAACAGCAACTTCAGCTTCGTGCATAGTATTCACTAATTGTAAAGTACAAAAATCGTTTTTAATTAGTGGCGTTAGGTCAGACCATACTGGTCAACTAGTATCTTTTGAGTCAGATAAAAAAATAACCTAGCTAAATCAATTCGATTAAGACCTCTTACTAAAAATAAATTAAATTCTTTTAATAATAATGTTTCTAGCAACCTTTGTAACGCCAGTTTTGATTTAAAAGACCCCAATATAAATTACGGCACGTTGTTTTCTACAATTTGCCAAGAATTCAATAAAACGTGTCCTATAAAAACAGTTAAAGTCAACAATTACAAATCGAAATTTAGTGAATGGGCCACTGTGGGCATAAGAAAAAGCCGAGATAATTTATATAATGCATATTACGAAAAATCTTTGACTACCGATCAAGTTTTCCACACTTATGTTAGAAACTATTCCAAAATATTTAAAAGAGTCTGCGCTCAAGCAAAATCTCAAATAATAATTAACAAAATTGGTGTTTTTAATTATAAAATAAAAACTGTGTGGCAAGTAATTAATAGAGAAACTGGAAAGACACAACAACGCGATCAGAATGAGTTGTCTTTGAAAATATCTAATCAAACCATTTCTGATAAGCAAGAAGTTGCTGAGACATTAGAAAATTTCTTTACCAACATTCCGATAGAGGTTACGAATTCACTTCCCTCCTCATCTAAATTGGCTGCAGTTCTTCTTAAGGAATACTTTACTAAAGACATACCAACCTTTAAATTTAAACCAATATGCATTGATACAATTAAAAACGCGTTCAAAAGTCTCAATATAAAAAAACACTGAAGACTAATGGGGGATATCCGTTAGGGTTCTTGGAGATATTATTGACTCAATTGCTCCTGTCCTAACAGGCATATTCAATCAATGTCTGGACAGCGGCACGTTTCCTGACTTAATGAAACACAGTAAAGTAGTACCAATTTTCAAATCAGGCTGTAAGAGCGATCCCTCTAATTATCCGTGCTACCAGCATTGAGTAAAATCTATGAAAAAATCATGCTGGACCCTGGACCAGATGTTGTCTCATTTCAATTCAAATGGGATCCTGCATAGTCAGCAGTTTGGTTTCACGAAAGGTAGGTCGACAACGGACGCGGGAGTAAAACTCATCAGCCACATCTTGGAATCTTGGGAGAAGTCCCAGGATGCCATTGGCATTTTCTGTGATCTGTGAAAAGCGTTCGACTGCGTCGACCACAACACACTGATCTGTAAATTACAACACTCCGGGATTCGAGGACAAGCTGCTGATCTTGTGCTTTCTTATTTATCAAACAAACAGCAAAAAGTAAATGTTAATGGGGCGACGTCCTCCGGGTCTCTAGTCAAAATGGGCGTGCCCCAAGGTTCAATTCTCGGCCCTTTCCTTTTTCTTGTTTACATAAATGATCTCCCTTTTATGATGGCCAAATTATCGGATATAATTCTATTTGCTGTTGATACTTCGCTAATTTTTAAAATAGATAGGAAAGATACGGATGTCTTACATGTCAACGAAAGTCTGATTGTTCTCTCGGAATGGTTCGCAGCTAACAATCTTTTACTGAATGCGAAAAAAACAAAATGTCTAAAGTTCTTTTTACCAAATGTACCTCAACGTGACCTAAATCTAAATCTTGACGGCAAAAATCTTGAAATAATAACGGAAACTGTATTCTTGGGGATTACTATCGGTTCAAAATTGCAGTGGGGCGCGCACATTAGAACTCTTTCGGGCAGGTTAAGTTCGGCTGCCTATGCAGTAAGGAAGATAAGGCAGTTAACCGATGTAGCCACAGCTAGACTAGTATACTATGCTTATTTCCACAGTATTATGTCTTATGGCATTCTGCTGTGGGGGTCAGCAGCAGACGTTGACTCAATTTTTATCTTACAAAAGAGGGCAATCCGCGCTATCTATAAAATGGGTCCTCGCGAGTCCCTCAGAGAAAAATTTAAAGAGATCGATATACTGACTCTACCTTCACTTTATATTTTGGAATGTATTTTGTATGTCCGCAAAAATCGAGGGCTTTTCAAAACTAGAAGTGACTTCCATAATTTAAATACACGCAGTAAGCACGAAATTGTAATACCCAAATTCAGATTAACGAAAACTAGCAAGACTTTTCTTATAAACAGTATACGCTTTTATAACAAGTTGCCTAAGTCAGTTATAGAACTGACCGATGGAAAGTTCAAAAACTACATCAAACGTATCCTTGTTAAAAAGGCATATTATAAAATCAAGGACTACGTTGAAGATAAAAATTTTGGCTTTGACACCCTCTGCGCATGCGGCTTCCCTGGTAACTCATAAACGGCACAAATATATGGATATCTCTAACTATTCTCAATCTCATTTTTTTTCTCTTTTAATTAGACTTTTTACAACATTTTTCAATCATCATTATAGCCCTTTGCTAAGAATAGTTACAGCACTGATTACAGTATTTGTGCCACATGTTAAATTTAGTATTGTTTTTTTTTATTTATTTATTTTTACCTTTGTATAGATTCTTTTACCGATTGTGAATGTGTGAACATTGTAGGCTTTCTAGATTTCTAGATGATTGTTAACATTTGTTAACTTTTTATTTCGTACATATTTTTTTTTTGTTTGTTTTTTTTTTTTTCAATTTCGTACCACTTATTGTCGGGCCTACGTTGTCCCCCCATATCCAAGTACTAATACTGTAACATGGAAATATTGTAAACACAAAAAAAATTAAAAGAGTAACCATGGCGTTTCTTGCCGGTTCTTCTCCATAGGAAACGACTAACCCGAACCGTGCACCTTTTGTCGACGTTTTATAAGTGCCCATGTAGGCCTATGTAAAATAAAAATATTTGATTTTGATTTTGGTGACATCGATTATCATTGTGCGGCGCGCTATTCGGTCTATCACCACTATATCCGGCTTATTGGCAACAATAGTCCTATCAGTGATGATAGGACTATTGTTGCCCCCACTGTAATACAGTAACAACTAGCACAGGGGGTATTGTGACTGATACTGGCGGCCTTATTATTTTGTAATTACACTTAAGATCTCTACTTGCTATAACCTGTTGAGTGTTGTTGAAATAAATAAAATAAATTGAAATAAATGAAAATAAAATAAATATACCAATCCCAGTACAACGTGACATGCATGGTTATTTTCGAGAACTGGATCGGGCACATACTTGTAATATGGTACCTCAGAATCCAGTAGATTGTATTTCAAAGCAAGTTGCTGGTGAATAATCCTGCCACTTGGTTATGCCTGTGTAAGTACTCGCCGTTAGCCAGAAGAGAACAACCAGATATAATATGTCGGATGGATTCACCTGGGCGGTGGCATGCCCGACACACGGCAACCGTCAAGCATTATTTAAATTATTGTTAGTGTATTTTTGATTGTTTAGACATTGTAATGTTTTTTGTTGATTGTTATGTTTTTACTTGTGTTGTTTAATATCCTCGGACAAATTATTGATGTTCTGCTATAGTAACTATGTGTAATAGTGAAATTGTTGACTATCTGCACGAGTTGGGTCTGCCTGTAAGTGCATTGAGTAATTGATATAAATAAATAAGTCCGGACTTGAACCCGGTTGATAGCAACAGGCTCGCCCCCTGTTACATGGTACTTAACATGGCCGGCGACAAGTGGGTGTACTGTAGGTGCAGCTCTGCCAACCCTTTGGGGAATACTGGCGTGATGCTATGTTCATGTATGTGCATATTTAAAGTGAAAAAAAGGAGATTGGACATTTTATAATATTCTAAAATTGCTATTCGCATTGGCAGCTTTGGAAATATTCCTGATAATAATCAGAAGAATGCCTAATGCAACGGCCTAATAAATATTTCGAGCAGGCCAAAAGGTCAACGTATCAAAATAGGCTAACAATGGTTGCGGAGAACATTACGGGCTAATGCCTGTCGTGCATCAATGTATATTGTATGAGCGTTACCCACTTGTATGGACGTCGAGTAAGGCCGGTGTGGGCCGACTGCTGCTATAAGGATAAAGTCGCATTGCTACTTAGGCAAAATTTACGAGTAGGCTACTTCGGCACGAAATTAGATGGGACGTGTAGGTGCACTAAATTAACTTAGAGACTTAATGTTCTTTTGTTGTAGGTTTCGCAAAGTATTAGGAGCTATAAAAGTATAGGTGTTTCATCACTCACGCTTTAATGATCGTGATCTAGCTTCTGTCAGTGGCTACGTCAGCGTGTAGTTCAAATTGTCCCACGAAAAAGTATGTCTAGTATAAAAGTATCCTGTGTCCTAATCTAGGTCATAGTCTATCTGTGTATCTTCCAAATCTGTTCAGCCTAAAGCAAATGCTGGATAATAAATCATGGTAGCAACCGCTATGAGCTAGATACATATTTGTATCTTGAGTGACAATTTCCCTCAACCTACGTACAAAAGTCTAACAAATAGTATGTTAATTAAAAAACTTAAATATTACGCCAGTCTGCGCCGGCGCCGGTTGCCAGTCATGTCATGTTGCGTGCGCCACGCTCCTGCGTCCGTCGCGCACGCAACGCAGACGCGACGCGACGACTGTGGCGGACGCGCTTCATATCGTCCTTGTTTGGGTGTCGATACTCGATAGTGACAAGACAAATGGTGTAGCCAATACTATGTAGATAGTATCTATCTTTGTTATATACATTACTGTGTTGGGCAAAAAACTATTAGAGGAGTAGTGTTCAAAGGAAAATAAAAGGTATGTCGAGTGCCGATAGAGCAGAGCGATAAGATGATTTTGGCCTACACAAAAGTGACATTCTGCCAGTGATGACGATTGTCTAAAAAATCAAAACCGAACGTAACGTGGATTGTTATGTAGTGAATCAGTAACATTTTGGGCTTTTAACAATCGTTGAAAATGTCCATGAACTGTCTAGATAGAGTACAAATATACGATATTTTAAGGAATATCGATGGGAATACTACATGGGTCTCCCTGCAAAGATCTCTCTCAGATACTTTTGCCATTACACACAATTGTTGTGTCTACACTGTCGAGATTTTGTCACTAGGGCTGGCATCGGTAATCCCCATGAGTGCATGTCTTAAGACGGCGGCGGAAGCATTTTTCTACTCATCTATACTAATATTATTACGAGGTAAAGTTTGTGAGGTTGTAGGGGATAATATCTGGATCTATTGAACCGATTTAGATGAAATTTGGCATGGAGACAGTTAAAACATTTTTTACACGGGCGAAGCCGCGGGCTGAAGCTAATATACAATAAATAGGAAAGAAGACTGAAAGAAAAAACATACAACGACATACCATGCTCTATTACAAAGTAAATAAATCTCGGAAGCTGGACAAGTAAACACCGTGACAGCAGTGATCAGAGAGCAGTAACACTACACTAATGGTAACAAATAATGACAGAACAATAACAACATTATGCTGGGCGTTCTGGTCGATTGGCTGGCACGCTCGAGTGCGCGAGTAGCAGTGAGGAGTCATGGAGTCGTGGAGGCATGGCATTGACTGACAACGGTGATGTTAAGTTAGTTGTGATTACAGTGTTTACATCTGCCGAAGTGAAGCAGTATGCGAAAGATTTAGAGATATTCAAAATAGTGCTATTCAATGCATTGAGAACATTGTAGGAGTCACTTACTAAGTACGCTCAGCATTGGGTGGATACGATTTGAAGAGGATATATTTAATATCTCGCTTTAACATATTTGCCGTGTTTGAGTACTTACATTTCTTCAATTTCTCAAAGGCTTAGGGTAACGCGTACTCATCTACATACATACTTATGGCTTTACCAATGTTCAATCTTTACCTACCTATCCCAATATACGAGTATGCTATAAAGAGTATATAAGAACCTACTGTAGCATTTTGCTGTAAAACTTATCGTCATAACCTTTTTTTTTTGATTTGACAAATTGGTTAATTAGCTTTTTAAAATTTTCGAATTTCGTTTGACAAGAAAAGAGAAGACATTTTTTTTTCTGGAAGAATGTCTTTGATAGTAAATTCATGGCATAGAAATCTTCTAACAAATAATTGATATTTTTATAGTAGCTGTTAAAAGCGTAGATATTATTTGAAATGGCGAGCAGGATGACCAGACAGGCTCTAGTATGACACTAGTCTCTGGGCAAAACTAAGGGTTATATTACGAAAACTGTTATGTAACGTAGTTTCCTATTAACTATTCTTTGGAGTTTTGGTTTCTCTGCTACCTCAGTCCCTTTTTGTTTTATAATTTTTATTTATCGTTCCCTTGTCTGTAGATATCAGATAATAGAAGCCGACTCCGGCTCCACCATACGGGCAAGGCGCTTGAGCCCTTGTGTGCCTGGTCCAAAGGTTCCATGCATTTTTTGAGGGTGCCGTATTTTTTTTTAACGGCCTGATTTTTGCTACGGGAACTGCGGTGCTGTTATTGCCCGTGTAGCGGCACCAGCGCCGCCACTTACGAACTAATGACATGACGTCACACAAATCCTGCATCGCGCAAGTAAAGTTTTTGGCGCGATTAAAACACATACAACAGTCCGACAACAACCGTCGGGCAGTTGCCCGGACCAGACACAACACCCGTCTAGTCGGAGGATCCTCCCTTTTCTATGGAGGTTTGTGGGACTTTCCACCCTGTTCCGCATACCCCCAAACTGGTGACCCTCGAACATGAACGTCAGCGCAGCCTTCGTGCAGAACAACTTCGTCGTGACGTCAGCATCAATTCCTCAAGCTTTCGAGCAGTGAGGCACACAGCCAGCCAGTACCCACGGCATCTACGGGGGTACCCTGACCACCAGCATGCAGCGGACGCGCATTCCTGGTCATCACCCCCAGCTTCATTCATCAACGCTCCGACCCACCGGAGCCAACAGCACTGTCCCGACTCACTGGGACACCATCACCGCTCCGAACCACTGGAGCTCTGCTTTCGACCTCCGGTCTCCGGAGGGGAGTGATGTAGCGGCACCAGCGCCGCCACTTACGAACTAATGACATGACGTCACACACATCCTGCATCGCGCAAGTAAAGTTTTCGGCGCGATTAAAACACATACAACAGTCCGACAACAACCGTCGGGCAGTTGCCCGGACCAGACACAACACCCGTCTGGTCGGAGGATCCTCCCTTTTCTATGGAGGTTTGTGGGGCTTTACACCCTGTTCCGCATACCCCCAAACCCGTAATCCAGCATTGGAGCAGTACAACAGAAGGCGGCTTTTTCTTCTAGAGCAGAGCACCGACGAGTGGCGGACGTACCATTTTTTTATTACATTTATTTTTTGTGTTAGATAGGTTTGCTATTACGTAGTTGTTTTATCTTCAAAATGTCTTCGGACTAACACTTAGCTTTATGTCGTTAAGTATTCGTTTCCACCTGAATGCTTAACCCAGGATTTAACCGGTTGTAACTGCGTTGTGGATAGGCACGTGTGTGAGAACAGTGGTGGGTGGTGGCCCAGTCGTAACGGCCGCGACTTACAAGTTGTAGGTCGTGGGTTCGAACCCAGGCAGGCGCTTTACTTTGTGTAAATTATTTCATCACCACTACTCTCAAAACGGTGAAGGAAACTGGCATGTCTTAAAACCAAAAATTCGAAGACATGTGACATCTACCAACCCGCACTGAGCCTGCATGGTGGATTACGGCCCATTCCCTCTCACAGGGAGGACGCCTGTACGCACAACGGACCAAATGGGAGTCTAAGTGCGGAAAAGGGCGTTCATCTATCCTAGGCACGTGTGTTCAGCGTTATACTTTCAAACCTGGCTAAAATTTTATTCTTAATGTTTTTCTTACTAAACAATTAAATTAACTAAATCGATATCGTTGACTGCAGTTTTTTTTTTTTTTTTTTTTAATAATTTTTTATAACTTTTTGTATTCTTTATGTTTTCGACACTACCTAGGTTTTGCCAAATGACAGCAAACAAAGAAATGCCCATTTTTAGCCCCACTTAACCGATCCTGAAAGAGCATCCAACACATATTAACGTACCTATTTCTGTTCGTCTCTTTGTCCTCAAATAGAGGACAAATTACTTGGCAGAACTGGGTAATTGGGCTAACGAATTCATCACAAACTCTAGTTTCTAGAACATCAAGGTTACTTGGAGTTAGGCTCCAACTTTGAAAAGGTTCGTACAAATGAAATGCGCCTAACTTTTCTTCCTCCTTTCAGTTGGCAGGGTTCTCGAATACATTATATTATTTGGTATATGTACGGCGAACTTTAACTGCCGTAACAAGTTGTTAACTAGCTTTGAATGCATCATAATTCCAATCATATGATTGATAAACCGATTTCATGGCAGTTACGATAAAACATGATGTGGGCTGAGCCGTTGCGGCTCGACATGAGTTGTGTACGCTTGTTGCATTAGCTAGTCAAGTGCCAGTGTTGATACTGCAGAGTGCAGCGGTGCCGTGGAACTGTGGTGCTGTGCTTAGTCAGCGAGAGTCAGCATGCGTCAGGTCAGGCTGTAGGCTGGCGTGGCGTGTGGCGTGTGCGTGGCGTGGCGCGGGCGAGCCGCCGCCGCCGGGCCGCCTCGCTCGCTCACACCCACTCGCGTCCTCACCCTCGCCGCGAACGGACGGTATGGCGGCCGCGCGCTGAACGCCATAACGAATACGTGTCTGTGCTGTG
Organism: Orthosia incerta; assembly: GCA_948252205.1. Classification (NCBI taxonomy): domain Eukaryota; kingdom Metazoa; phylum Arthropoda; class Insecta; order Lepidoptera; family Noctuidae; genus Orthosia; species Orthosia incerta. The sequence continues at coordinate 31,434,103 of OX411751.1, forward strand.
AAACATAACACGCTGCTGATCGAGTGCTCGCTTCGACCCGAACATCAACAACAACATGATCCGGTGAGTACACTGTTGTGTTACACGATCTGAGGCCATAGTTCATTTATCAATTTCCATTTTTCCCCGGACCGGTGTTTTCCCTCCGGAAAAGTGTAACTACAGACATCCTTACAGATTCGTTTTGATTTATTGAATGTATCATAAGTGTGTTATTTCGATAACAGTTGCGCGTTGAAAGCGATTCGTTCAGTGATTGCCCTCGACTAAATCGTTAGTATTGTATTGTATCGGACAGATATTTGTTTTAATGTCTCAATGTACTGCCAATGAAAGGTCACGAAATTTCAATACCAGCCGAAGAGGTGAATCATTGCTGACACTGAGTCACCGCGGAACGTTCTGTAGGGAGCTGTAGGGATGGGGATCCTTCGGAAATTGAAAGGGCTGACGGAAATAATTTACAAATACAAAGTAACTTCCAATCAAACGTGCCAATGTACAGTTGTATCAAAGTGACTCAAACTCAATCAGCGGAATTTTCTCAGATGGGTTGTTTAATTGTCTTTAAGTTTAGTTTTGCACACAATATAGCGATGTTGTATAATAGAACCTATTATAGAGATGCCATTATGTCGGAGCAGCTAATGTGAGTGCACCTCGGTGTGTGCTGTGATGTGACTGCCTAGTGCCTGGTGCCTGGTTCCGGGGCTGGCTGGCTGGGCTCTGCGCAATTACGGCGCTCATCATCACGTCGATCTGCCATCGAAGGCTGAGCGACTCAACGCCGCACAAGGAATTTTAATAAGTGACGCAATGACCTTTGGTGCTGCTATTTTTTGCATAACGCCGAAAAAAACAATGCAATAACCTGTTGTATCATCGAAATGTTCAGTCGACGTGAGTCAGGCTAGTTCTCCTTGGAGCCGTCGCAGCCGGTGTGTGGAGCACTGAGCAGGGCGCGCGGGCACATACCGGTACATTACATTACAGCAATTGTATTCTCGGGTCACTTGTTCTTCGATTAGAAATAGTAGAACTAAATGTAGGTTACGATTATGAGTAGCTGTTCTTGTGCACAGCGAGCTCTACATCATACAGACGACGTTTGGTCTTGATCTTTCAATTGTATGCAGATAAGAGGATGCAATGTTAATGTGAAACCAGTTTTAAGAAAATATCAGCCGTCATAAATTCGTATATAATGCCTATATACAGCTTATGCAATTAAAAGTGCTGAATTAAAGTAGTGAGGAGTGACGCGCCGCGAATATTAAAGTTTGAATGCGGATACTTGCGCAACATAATTGTTGGTGCGCCGCGAGAATCGCGAATAATCCATGTTAATATTGTAGTGCCGCGTGTGTGTCGCATGTCGCGCGGGTGTCGCAAGCGCCGCGCCGCTGCCGCCCGGCGCCGCGCCGACAGGAATCGCAATTAGTCGTCATGTGTGATCGCGGCGCATAGCAACAATGCACCGGACACGATCAGAACACGATAACGCGAGCTTCAATTTCATTTACATACCGCCGACCTCCGAGGAGTGCTGAGCACGACGCGCGCCGTGCCCGCGTGCCGCGGGCCCCGTGCCGTCCATACCACACCACACTTAGCAGTTTTGAAACAACGCCAGAGTGATATAGTTAGCGTATTGCACAGGCCGCTCACAAATGCAATAATTGCAATGTGTAATTAAAAATCTAGTACAGAGGCAACTTATTAAATAAGTAACCATCCGTTTGTTCTGAGAGACGAGACTAATTGCGAGTTTGTACAAGACTGAGTCAATGACACATGGTCGGAACCATTAGCTGTTGAAGCAGGAACGAGCAACCTTCGGCTGGCGACGAGGACGAGCACGAAGGCTGCTAACTTGTGTACTTAGCTAATATTCAGGCAAACAGATTTCAATTGAGGACACTTAGATTTGGTTCCGGTCGGCACTCGGCTGTCACGGGTCGTAGTCGCCGCCAATTATATCGGGCAGCAGAGACGCAACATCTTGAATTCTTGATCTTACGGAGATAAAAGGAATGCTCTGCACAAGCTATCCTTGTAACGTTTGCTAAGCTAACTTTTCCACTCTCAATGCCACTGTTTTTGAAATACTTAATTCTGAATCTAATTGATTCTGAAAGCAAATAAGGTTTAAAGTTTATTGCCAGCGTTGCACCCAAATACCGTACAGTTCGCATTAGCTGAGCTGCACGTCCGCGGATGCCTGTGAGCTGACGGTGAGCGTGGGAGCTGAGCGAGCGGTGTGGCGTGCAGCCTGCTTCATTTAAATCCATCACGTTGCGGTATTTGTGGAAGACGTCACTACGTTTACATGCTAATGCGGATGTTTTCTGGTTTCATTATCTGAGGGACAGTCGCAGATTCTTGAGAGACTTCCTGGTCAAAAGGCGCAGTATATTGTGGGCCGGACAATGCGGCAGTCCCCAAAAGCCGCGCTATCGGTTCATCTCGTACCTGTCCGACGCCGGCACGCTCGACACAGGAATGCGAAATTCAATTATCTTTTTTTATGGTCCGACCACGTTGAGTGTTTCTGCCAGAGATAACACCCCGTCGCCCACAGATTATGTGAGGTAAGACGATTTGGCGCCAATTATTGGACGCATCCAGATATTTTGTGTTACAAAATTAAATTGAAATTCTCAATTTAACTAGCAAGCCAACCAAACCAAATAAATCATCAAGGTTTGTTAGTTTGTTTAGTTTTTTACATAATTGAAATCTATCTTGTCTATTAAAATTTATGTAACTTGCCTTTCAAGTGAAACGTGATCCATGAAAAAATATCAAAATGTAGTTTGATGCAACTTTCAGCTAATTAGATAAGAGGTTGACATAAGTTGTGTAGAGCTGGTTGCTGGTTGTTGTCAACCGTCATGCTAGTGTTCACTGGAACATAATGCAGCTGACATGTGAAAGTATACTTGGCTTCTAATTAGAGAGACTTGGCCAGGTCAGCAATGATTGGCGAAAATGTAAGACTTTAGTAATGCTTTCACTATAATTAATTTGTTATTTTATTACTTAGCTTATTTAATATTTATTTAATACTTCATGCACACAAATGTACAGAGGCGGAGGCGGGTCTTCAGTATTTCCTTTTTCTACAGTTATTTTACAATTTCAATTAAACCTTTCGATCATTAACATATCTGACTTTGAAATAGAATGAATTATAAATCCTTAGCCGTGATGGCAAAATTAAAAAGTATTTCATTTTACAATTTTTATTAATTATGAGTTCACAATGACATCGATCCTTTTTTCTTTATTGGAAGACCTTCGGTTCGGTTCTTCCTGGTATAATGCATTTTTTTATGATTGGTGGGCTCGCGTAGTCGCGCTAGACCACTATCTCACCTGATGGTAAGGTAAGCGATGATGTGGTCGACGGCACAGATAATATAATACTAGCATATCGACGGTGAAGCACGCTTGCCTAGAAGTTACCTATTCACTCTTGACTTAAATACCTCTAGGTTGTAGCTATCAGGAAACACAGACTCCGATCCGATCTTTTTACCCACAAGGATAATAATTATAGCTTCACGAAAATTCTTTTGTTTGGGCAAAAGGGGAAAGGTGCAAATTTTCGCCAATATATTTTTAATTTTGTGCTGGATTAGTGTCCTTATTAAGATATTAACACCACATTACATTTACTAATCTGTGCTAAACACGTATTCAGACATTAGAATGCAAACAGACTCGCAGATGTAGAATGGAGATAGTGCACGTTTGTGATACAGACAATTGCACGGTACCTACCGAACTGAACGTGCAAATTTTTACACTCAATGTTTATCAAGAGGCTTTATTTATAAAAACTTTTTAACCATAAAGTTTCAATACTGATTAAGTTTTTAACCACAAGGAGCATAAGATAATATGATTCTTACTTGAAATTCTCCATAGATACTTTGAATTAAGAATCTACTACTACTGCTGTTTTTAAATTAATCATTGGTTGAAGATTACTTAGAATTTCTGAATGTTTGACAATAATTACCAAATCTTACCATCCATACAGACGCAGTTTCTTTGTTAAAAATATCTTATTGATTGTATAAAAGTTACAGCTTTTGGTCATGACAAAGTCGTCATCTGAATTAGTCTGAGGGCAATGCCACCAGACTTGTAAATATTCCTGATAGATAAAAGGGTCTTCTAAGCTACGGATATTAAGCTCCTATATTATCGAACAGCCGAGAAATAAAGATCAGATACTTATTGGAATCGGGGATCATTAAAAGTGCCTAGAGTTCTATGGGATTATAGCTTAGGTACGTAAAGGTCGTTTAGTAAGAAGAAGCTTATTTATGCATGCAAGAGTGTTCGCTAACGCCATCGCACATTCCTCATTTGTTTACAGTTAATTTGCATTGTGACTTTGTGAATTGTTTTAGGTTAAGATGCAAAATTACATCTGCATTTTTAGGGTTCCGTAGCCATGTCCGTCTGTCCGTCCGCAGCTTAGCTCAGAGACTCTTAGTACTAGCAAGTAGCAAGCTATAATTTGGCATGGATATACAAATTAATCTTAGTATCTTTGGATAGGCCATTCAAAAATATTACGGGTCTGAAAAATTTTTTTTTCGATTCAGGGATCCGTTTGCGTAAAATTAAGCTTTAAATTGCAAATTTTTGTTAGAGTCAAGCATTCCCATCCAGCCAGCTAAATCACGGCAGTAGTATATATAACGAAATAAAAAGGAAAACTATCACAGCTAAATAAGCTTTACAAGTTTACGAGTAATCGACTACGGAACCCTATTACTGCGTGTGTCCCGCAGTTGGCTGTTTTTTTGTTAGTGTTGACAGGCTTCAATGATTTTACATCAACAAAATATTTACGAAGAAGAAGAAGACTATTCTTGGCTGTCGTTACTAAGGAGTATCGTTTTACCCAGTTACTGGGTTTTGGATGAGACAGGCAGTCGCTTTTAATAAAATACTAACTTAAGAGTAAATGCGGTCGCAGACATCCAACTGAATTTCCTAAGTAAAAATTCCAGGTTTGGCTCTCGCCTATTTCCTGCTCCAATATTGGACCAATTTAAAAGATATTCCATAAACTGAAATATAAAGATATATACGGTGCCCCTATGTTTTCCTTTGTCTGCGACCTGCATCCGGTTAGAAAGAAAGCCGTCGCCAGCTTATTTGGGAAAAGGTTAGGCAGAAGATGACTTTACAGTTGTCCATTCCAGTCCAACTTCTTGAGTGACGTCGAGGTTTAAAGTGCTTCTGTGTAGATCTATATGTTTCAAATCAGCTTTACATGTTTTGCCGATCAAAGGGACTCTAATTTCCGAGTCCACCACATTCGTCTCCAAAGACTGAAAAAATGACCGTCTTTATAGGAAGCAGCCGCTTTCTTGGCCCTGTGGCGACTGCCTAGTGTACCTATACGTACTGTCCCTGTCCAGGCCATCAGTATGCTCGCCAGCCGGCCCAGCACGTGTTCACGCATCCATTACCTTCATTCAGTTTCGTTATTCAAATCGAGTGAGCGACGAAAGTGGAAACTGTTTTATGAAATGTACTCGTACCTATTATACGAGTAAGTATTATGTACTGGCTTCGCTTTGCCGCAGTTTCCAAACTTGTCTAGATGTGCTCAATGTACTCGTAGTTAGAATAACAAATTCTTAACTTAGTTTGAGTTGATTACTTAAGTTGTGAATATGATGAGTTTGTTTCTGTATTTAGATTGAGTGAGTTATTTAATATCAAAACCGATACCTACCCTGATACAATTTCAGTGTGGTGAAATTTAGTAGAGGAGTATACAGTGTAAAATAAACATTAAGTCTATCAATAGCAGAGGACTGTGATGGACTGGGACAATTTCTTGATGGACTCTCAAGAGGATCCTTCAGAAGTTGGGTAATGGAGTAGCCTTGAGAGCATCAAAGCTTAGACTCTATCCATTTATGAGGACCAGTAAATTGACCTAAAATATTATTGTAACTTAAACTGTTGTAGAATCTATGTGGCAGTCAAACTGACCGTCGTCAGTGTGTAATGTGACGAGGAGTTAATGATATCATGTTTGCAATAATTACTCAAAACATGGCCGATACTCACATGTCTCTGTGCTTCATCTGATAAGTACATGCCTAATTTATATGCACAACCTAAGTACTATTTAAATTCTGGTGATTGCTAGTCCTTGCCTTACAAGTTACAATAAAATTATTTGCTTGTCATAGTTTAACTATAAACATGTCAGTGTTAATCTGTGTTTCAAACTATTTTGATCTTAGCTTACGCATTCAGAATATTGATAACTCATTAAGGACATTCATTATCATCTGTGACTTCTATGAGACAATTACATTACACAATTAAATAATTGTAAACCCTGCTTAGCTGAATTAACAAAAAAGTAACTTTCAGGTAAACCTGAAAACGAAAGCTCTAATTCTATTAAATTTCTCAACTTACTATTTTTAATATCCTCTTTAAAAATGATCCTGATATTTCCGTTTCTTTTTAAATCTAAACCTAATGAGGTAATATTCTGATAGTCTCTTGTATCTTAAGGATAAGACCGATCCTTCTCGGCGTAGCTTAGAGGATTAATATGTCAAGAAGATTTAGCAGCAGCATCCTACTGTGAGCTTCGAAAATTAAGTAAAGTTAATTAATTAACTAATTGAATTTGGCAAGGCTAAGCTGTAATGGTAGCTCTGCGTCCGAGACTGTGGAGGTTTATTTAGAGTCAGTGGCGTAATTTTGTGATTTTTTGGCCTGGTGTGGATAAGGAAATTGAAGCCCCCGTCACTCACCTTAGTTACAGATCTTTTTTTTATTCAAACTCATACCTTTTCGGCTAATTTCAATGGGCGCTGGGTGCATAGGTTAGAATTAGAATTTTCGCACCCAGCCTCGAAAACATTAGTGTGGGGGCTACCCTTACCCTCAGTGCCTTCGCCCTCAGTGACCCAGTACCACTTTGCAGAACAGTTACGCCACTCTTAAGAGTACGATGTCAAGAAAGGTTTCTCTTCTGCCTTTTGTCGCCTCTAACGTCAATAGACGCTCTCCAAATTCCTAGATTCTGTCAGGTTACAAAACAGTATCACTGCGGGCACTAGGCACAAGATGTCGTGACGCAACCCGGCGCAAGCGCATACACTTTCACCGACGGACAATGGAGCAGCCTCTTGTTGTGCATAAAATTCCACAGTAACAATAGCCGGACGATGTCTCTGCTGATACCGATAGTAAACACAGCAGCGACACGCTCCAAGACTAATTGTTTTGACAAGAACCTTTGTAGTTTTCGTGAGGACATCTTGAGCTATTTGTTGTTTTTACCGCAGATAATATAATTCTAGCGTAGTTTCGCTATGGGTTTGTGCGAGGTCATGTACGTTGCTAGGAGTGATAAAATTGGTTGTCATTTGTTTTTAGCTTAATCTTATTGTTACATTTTTGATTGTTCTCTTGAATTGCCAGGAAAAAGTGTTAAAAAAGTTGATTTGCAATCAGATGTTAATAGAAGATTGAATTTGGGACAATCCCACCGCACTATTCCCAAACCACTGCAACTCCTGAAAGCCAGAATCAACAGTGGCGACCACCAGAAAAGCGCCGAGGCAATGAAGCTCGGCGAAGTCTCGGCGAATGAATTTAACTGTCTTGGATCCCGCAACGAAAAGAATAACGGAGGAAAACAGCAAGGGGATAAAGCAGTGCCTTACGTCACGGGCGGCATATTGAATCCTGAGCGTAACTAGGGACCCTAGAGTTATGTAGAATCCTGAGTGAAGCAAGGGGTTCAAGCTGCCCAAGACGAAGACAGGCTTTACCCCAGAGGAGCATACTCTACTTTTCACATTTTCTGCGAGACAATAAAAAGCTGCTGTGTATCGTATGTATGTATCGATTTGAATATTGTGTTTGATGCTTGATATTATTGTACATCTGAGCATTGAAAAAAATACATCAGAGGTTGCTTGGTTTTCGAGTTTTTGCTTAATGTTGGAAATAAACTAGAAGGACGGATTCTAACACAGTCTTGACTTCTAATTTTGTTGTTCTCCATTGAACATAATCGTCATAGGTGTTTTAGTATCTGTAGTAGATTTATTAATAATCTCTAAAGCGCCTGTTGTGATAAACTCTGGAGTAGAATCACTGTCGCTCGACATTTTTGTCAACACGAATATTGAAATACAATTCATTGAAAATCACAGCGCCAAACATCTTATTTTATTTCAAGTTCTTTGAAATCACGCCTTTTTCCTTTTTTTCGAGTCTGTATATGGTGGCCAGTTTGATTTTCGAACAAACCTCTTTACAATGTCATTTTTTACTTAAGAGTTTTCCACGAGTTGCCACACGTATTTGACGTTCCAAATTAAAATCACTTTACTCTCTTGGGAGTTTCATACAACTTTACCTCCCTTGGGTGGGCATGCCATACTTTACGTTGAGATTGCATGATATGTAATTGGACATTGTCGAGCAAGTGGTGTGAAAATGATTTTAATGTCTGTCTGAACCTTTTACCTAACACTTATTTTATGTCCGAAAGAGGTGTTAGGTTCCATAAACTATTTAATGTATGTACAGTGAATTATTCGTATCTTACAAAAAATTACATAATTCATTATACGGAAATATGTGCACTATGTTGATCTGTAACACACGTTTGTTTAATTAGTAACAAGATGAGTATCTTGTGCACATTATGTACCGCGATCCACAATACTGTTATTGTAGACGCGTGAGAATCTCGTATAATATCTTATGAATGACTGTATATGAATACTAAGGTTTAATTAGTAACTGTTTGTGATTTGTATCGTAAGGTAATTTATCAGTATTATCGTTTATCATCCCAGAGTAAGGGTTAGAAAAAATACTGAGAGGGATGTAGGAATTATGATGGTAGGATAATCTAATTCCACACAAACCTTTTGCCCAGCTTAGATAAATTACGATGTTTTTTCAGAAAAGGCTGGATAGGATTATGTCCGCTCCTAAATATTTAACTAAATCGAAAACCGCCTTCTTTGATCCATTACGGTCTTAGAATTTTTGATATTTATATATTTACGAGGAGGATACAGCACTATAGACCACATCCACACGTTGCGGCAAATTATACAAAAGTCGGAAGAGTATAATCGGCCCCTGTGTTTTGCTTTTGTTGACTATGAGAAGGCTTTTGACTCCATCGAAACCTGGTCTGTTTTGGAGTCTATGCAGCGATGCCAAGTTGACTGGCGATACATCCAAGTGCTGAGATGTCTTTATGAAAACGCAACAATGACCGTCCAAAGTCAGGACCGGCAAACTAGGCATATCTCACTGCGTCGAGGGGTTAGACAAGGGGACGTAATTTCCCCGAAATTGTTTAGTAACGCAGTGGAGGATATGTTTAAGACGCTGGACTGGGAACGACGCGGCATTAATATAAACGGCGAGTACATCTCACACTTAAGATTTGCGGATGACATCGTCATAATGGCAGAGTCGGTGCACGACTTGCAGCAGATGCTGGATGGCCTAGCTGATTCTTCTGCACGCATTGGTCTCCGGATGAACTTGGATAAAACCCAGGTTATGTTCAATTCACACGTCACTCCGGGATCGATTGTGTTCAATGGCGGTGCTCTTAAAGTTGTTCGAGAATACGTTTACCTCGGGCAAACTCTGCAGTTTGGTAAGAACAACTTTGAGAAGGAGGCTAGCAGAAGAATACAGCTGGGCTGGGCGGCGTTTGGAAAACTTCGTCGAGTTTTCTCGTCGCGCATCCCACAAAGCCTGAAGACTAAAGTCTTCAACCAGTGCGTCCTACCTGTTATGACCTACGGTGCCGAGACGTGGACACTCACAATACGACTGGTTCATCAGTTCAAAGTTGCTCAGCGAGCTATGGAAAGGGCTATGCTCGGAGTCTCTCTAAGGGATCGAATCAGAAACGAGGTGATCCGGCAGAGAACTAAAGTAGTCGACATATAGCTCACAGAATAAGTAAGCTGAAGTGGCAATGGGCCGGCCATGTAAGTCGTAGAACCGATGACCGTTGGGGTAAACGTGTTCTTGAGTGGAGGCCGCGAACTGGTAGACGTAAGGTAGGACGCCCTCAGGCTAGGTGGAGCGACGACCTTCGCAGGGTGGCTGGTAGAAGCTGGATGACAGTTGCCGAAAATCGAACCAAATGGTGTGCAATTGGAGAGGCCTATGTCCAGCAGTGGACTGCTATAGGCTGATGATGATGATATATTTACGTAATCATTGACCCTAAGACCAATTTTATCAACATTAGCCTACAGCATTGCTTACCCGTTTGTATGCCAAGCGGTACAATATCCATATGTACCGACTACCGATTACCGATCAATAGCGTTATCTCCCGCCGATCTGTTTCGTTTGATCGCAGCCATAGACGCGTGATTAGGCATGTATGTTGTGTGATGTGTTCCTAGTCCTAGTCTAGACGTTACATAAATATGTCACTGCCTACATAAAGACTGCACTGATAAGGAAATAGACTTATTTATACTTTTGTTTTGACATTAAATGCTAAAATTATGTTAATTTAAAAATCTTTAAATTTTGGATTTTGCGACATATCCACTATCGCAACTCTAGCAATATTACGTATTTTAAAATGACTTATGTAGAGCTTTCTAATCATAAGTTTGAATTAAAAATTTGCGAATCAGTATTTAAACTAATCATAATTAAGTATTATGTTTCCGTATTTATTAGCAGACTAACTATTGCCCGCGACTTCGTCCGCGTCAAACCCGTAAAACCAAATAATTATTAGGGGATTTATTATTTTTCACGCGTAAGCCTAATTATTTTTGCAAAATAATATTAGCTATATACCAGCGAAAGTTCCGTAAAAATCGGTCCAGCCGTTTTGGAGATTACTCGGAACAAACAGACAGTAAGACAAAAATCTTAAAATTGTGTATTTTATTAGTACAGTATATTCTTTCACATGCATTCAATAAAACGTTGTTAGTTTGATATAACATACATACACTTAATTTATTTATTTATTTGTAAATATATATATAGATATAGATTGTTAATAATACAATAAGTTTATTTAATGGAAAGGTAAATTGCATTTTTTATACTTATGCACTTATTGTCCACAGAAGTGACACACTTTCAAAATTTTTACAATACATTTGGTGAACAATTACGATTGAGCAACGGTTTCCTTTTGATCAAGATAGATGATCGTAAAGAGACAGAGCCAGCCAGACTAGCGCTATTACGACTGTTTGATTGTTGTAATGCTTTCCTGACCTTTAATCTAACTTCCTAAGTCGAACACAGAACTTAGAATACGAAGACTGGAGTCACGATCCACTGCGCTTTTTCCGTGACCTTTGAAATGTAACTGCACAAACATGCTGCAATGGATTCGGAACAGCTCACTATACATCTGAAAGCTTGGATGTTTGTTTGTTGCTCAATCATATCAAACTCTATCTGCCTAGATTTTTACTGACTATTTTGGGAGCTGCCTTCCAGTCTTACTGGATTAAAATACCAGTATGTCAAAAGTAGGGACCGCCTGTCTGACCTCCACAACCAAGTAATTGTGCAAAACAATACACGGTACCCTTCTTCCTGTCGCTGGCTGGCACGACAGTTATTTATTTGGTCTAAAACTTTGCAACTGCTACGATACCCAATTATCATGTTTTAAACCAACAACATTTTCACGGATCAGCAGTTACAAGCAACAAATAAGGTATACTGTGGCAACAAATCCTCGTAATTTAGTGCTATTAAAAGAAAACAATTGCTGGAACAATTAATTACAAGCGTACTCAGTAAGTATAGTCCAGTAGATAACATCGCGGCCATTGTTAGCAGCTACCGGTCGTGGTCGCGTCGCCGCCGCGCGCCGGCTACCGGGCGCAGTATTGTTAACTACCGTTACGTTGAGACCTTTCACACTTTACCGGATAACATCGACGTTCGACGGTTTAATCAGATAGAATGGATAGGATCTTTGGCTTGTTATGACAAATTAGCGTTCAATTACTTTGTTACAGCCTTCTGTTTGTTTATGGAAAACGGTAGAGTGAATCTTGGGCCTTATTTATAATAATTGAGCTATTCAGCAACTGATTTAGCAGATTTTAAATTCGAATTCTCTATAGTAAATTTGAATTAAGAATCTGCTAAAGAGTTTTGATAGTTTTATAAATATGCTGCTATGGTGCTTGTTTGTTAGAAGTGTATACTGTGATACGGAATCGTTTATTCATCAACTGTTTCAGGAAGCTAGTCGTGTTTCGTGTCCCGGTTATCTTACAACATAGCTCAGAACATTTCGATTTGAGAAGCGATTACTTACTTTTTCTCAGTAGTAATATTGTGCGCATATCATATTTGATAAGATCGGCGCGCAGTCCGTTACCCACTGACTCACGCGCACTCACTCATTATGGCATACTTTTACTTGTCTGTCACAGTGACACCTTCGGTTCACTCTTGTCTTGAGGTCTTGAGATTGCTTTTGGAGCGGTTCGCACGGTTTGGTTTGCACGAAGTGGAACAACTTAAACTTTTTGATGGATGTTTAAATTGTATCCACATTTAAAAATCAAAAATCAAATATGTTTATTTGTTCGAATATGGTAAAATGGATGTTACAATATTGGTTCCAGCATATCCTGCCATAATATGGCGTACAAATATTTATTAATAATTGGTTAGTATTTATACGCAAATAAAAAAATATCCTTTTTCTATGCAATAAAATTCCGAATTCTCATCAAAATTACTGATTGCGCCGCAAAATATTCAACGCAAAATATCACTAAACACACTACAATTTATTTTCGCAGCGTACAGCGATTTTTCCTAAAGCAAAAGCTTTTTTATTAATGCACAGCTAATAATCTTAATGCACATCATACATGTTAACTCTTTTTCTTTTAAATCCATGGTTAAAGTTTTTACAATTACTATTTAACGACAATGTCGACGGAGCCCCGCTGCGCGGGGCTCCTATTTCTGTCTAAAGGGTCTAAAGTAACCTAACACGAAGAAGATGACGGGAGCTGAGTTCGCTCGCTTTGCTCGCTCACTTCAGCTGCCGTCATCTTTTCGAACCTAACCTCTCCGTGTCGGGGTGCCCTAAGTTCCCGAGCTCGCTTCGCTCGCTCTTGGACTAATGACTTCTTGAAAATTAGGACAAATGTGATGAACAGGTTTTGTTGTACTTAATGGTTAATATGCGACTGAGATAGTTATTTTGCTACGAAATATGGAAAATTTGCTGTGCAGTTAGTATTTCTGCTATGTATGTAGTATTTTTGTACAAAAATAAATTTAACTGTATTGCATTATGAGGAAAAAAGTAATGTCATATTGATGTATAATTTCGAATTATCTGCAGTTTGAGTTTTGCTAAACATTTAGTTTATTTGTAGTGAAGTAAGTTATTTGATGTAAAAAAGAATATAAATGATGAGTATGTATTGATAGACGATTATTTTATTTGATATGCAATTTATAATATCCCTTAATAATTATGAATTATAGTATAAAATCTGAATCTGTAATAGTTAATTAATAAAGATTGAAATTGTATTGCAGCAATAATAATGAATAAACATAAAACAATTATTCTATTATATTAGCAATTAATTAATACAATTATATTATTATATTAGTAATCAATTAATAAAATTATATTAAAAATATTAGTGATTAATTAATAAAACTATACTATTATTATATTAGTAACGACTTATCTTCTAAATATTCTTGGACACTGTAATAATTTTTCTCCAATAACAATCTGAACAATCCCTTTTGAACAACGGCAATGGCAAATCTTGAGTATTATTTGGTAGATGATTATATATAATAATTGCCATGCAGAAAGCATTTCTTTTAAATAGCGTTAATTTTATTTGGGGTAGTTTCAATTTGTCTTTGTGTCGTATTCTACTATTTATTTTGTTACTGCTTTTTTCGAAAAGATTATATTTTTTTTTTACATACATGCATGTTTCAAAAATATAAAGACATGGTAAAGACAGAATTTTAATTTTTTGAAATAATGGTTTACAGCTATCCAAAAAGTGGGCTCCACACATTGCCCGGATACATTTTTTTTGTCCTTTAAAAACTCTTTGCACATCTACTGAGTTCCCCAAAATTATAAGACCATATCTGAGTACGGATGCTACATAAGCATGGTAAGCAACCATTGCGGTATTTAGATTAATTGTTTGTCTTATTCTTTTCAGGACATACACAAAGCGATCTATTTTTTTGAGTATTTTATCTATTTGTGGTTTCCAACTGCAATTTTTGTCAACAGTTATACAGAATACACATTCGTTAACAGTGTTTAAGGGGGCATTATTATACAGAATGTCTAGGTTATCTGTGTTTGTGTTGAGTGCTCGAAATTTTATTATATTTGTTTTTGTCATGTTTATCCTTAAATTATTATTTTCTAGCCATTGTATTGCCTTGTCTAATGCGTTAACAATTCGTTTTTCCAATTCTTTGTTATCGACACTTTTAATAATCAAGGTTGTGTCATCAGCAAATAGTACGCACTCTTCATTAATCGCCTCTGGTAGGTCGTTGATGTATACTAGAAAGAAAAGAGGGGATAAAATTCCTCCTTGAGGTGTACCGACGTTGTTTTTTCTGTATTTTGATCGATATATTTTTTGTTCATTTTGACAATATCTTGTTATTTCTACGCATTAAGTTATATTTTGAACAAAACATCATCAATCACACTTCTGTGGCCTGCGGTGGAAGGCAACAAAACTTAGTCTTACCGCTTACTAACGGTAGGGCCCTCAATTCCGGGGTGGTCTGTTGAGAGGGTACGGCCCCTTCTACGTGCTGATGGTGATCACCGGGGTCGTTTTAGTGAGGTAAAAATCCCACACTACCTGGCCTTTTTCCCAAAACTCCAGGCGCCTTTTGAAGCTTTCCTCCCGTTAACAAAGAAAAAGCCCTTAACAAAACACCAATCAAGAAATGTGTTCTTAAAACTTGCTAGTGCAATGTCGGAATACATTTAACTAGAATTAAACATGATCCAGTGCGGCCAGCAGTGTGTTATCTTGAACTTGACCGCATACTACTGCTGTGCCCCGAGCCCAACCAGCTGCGCGTCAACGATGACCCTTGGAAGGTCACTGCGTTTGCGCACTTGATTAAAAGTTTTAGTTCATTTTATGATATAATTCTATATTTATAAGAAAGGCTTGTGTCTGTTCTGTGGCTGTGGTGGTCAGTAGAAACGCAGGTGTGCCACAAAACTATAATAAAGTTCATCCAGTCACTCCTGTGGAGGTCACACTTGACATCATCCATGCAATTGACATACTGCCTTATTATAAAGTGAACAAACTTAGGGCCCTATTAAAAAAAAAACATGGTTAGCAGATTCTAAATTCAAATTCTCCATAGAAAATTCGTATTAGGAATCTGCATCAGTGTATGATTAATTTTAGATTAATCATTGGTTCTGAGTTTTTATAAATAAGGGTGCTAATGTCTAATTTGTGACTTGCTTATTTGGCACGCACCAACAACACCCACAAGAAGAGTAGAACTTTGTCTCGCCTGCGATGTACTCAACAATGAAGGCTCTTATTCACTGTCTATGATCAGCAGGGCGACCCGCAGCCGCGGGCCACCTGTGCCGTGAGCGGCTGTGACCCGCCGACATACTTACTAGCACTTGTCTTATTGTAGTCTCGGCACACATTTTATAATAACAACTATAAGATCGATATTTTGTTGCCTGAGGCCCAAGAATATTACGGTCTGCTTTTGCAAAACATTTGTTATGTTTGTAATCTTTTGAATTCTAGTTTTATTAGCATATTCTATTTTAGTGCTTTATTGTCCTCATGGAATTGTAGTTCAGAATATTACTCTATCTAAATAAGCCGTCGGAGACAATAGTTTCTGTTTGGAAACAAAGGCAACTCAATTACACTAGGGTCGTGTCTCCGCGGCAGGGAGCGCGGGCGCGCGGGCGGTCGCTCGCTGAAACTTTAGGCCATTTCGGTAATCCACATTTACATAGGTAACTCTAAACATGATCTCCAATTTGTATGATATGATGATGAATACATGACTGTATGATTAACTTGTCCTGCCGATTCTGATTCCCATATCACTTTCGGGTCTGTGAATTTTAATATGTTTTTGATTGTGAAAGTGAGGTATAATTTAACGCACAAGACACATATTGACGTATCTAATAATGTCACATATTTGGGGTTTCCCAAGTGACACGGACCTCGGGTGAACTATCTAAAAAGCATTCTCATATTGGTCAGACGTTACTAATTGCACTAACTGTACCGGGATTGCATTTCGTATTGACTTTGATGGGTGATTCACGAGGCACCGTTACCGGTCTGTGTTCGGGCGCAGTCTAGATGTGACCATGTGATGTGTGCTGTGCTCTAGATGGTGCGCGCGCGCAAGGAGGCCGCGCTTGATTGACGTCTGTCGTCAGGTGAAAGTGTACGGGACTTTCGCGCAAACCATCTCTCTCTCTCTTTCACACACGTTTGCAAAAAACATAATATCTCAATAGCTGTCCCAAATATTTTATCGAACAAAAAATGCTGTAACAGTTCGTGACTCAAAATGGAACATGGAAAGATCTGATAGCTCAAATATGTAAGCAGTATCTTAATGTGTTCCAGTTAGACGCACTTTTACTTTTTAGTTGTTTCCGGTGGAATAAGTCTCACAATTTGTGTGGTTTGAGTGAATGAGTATGTTGAGGAGGCTCGCGTCTTGACGCACGACTCGGCACAGGATGTCATAATTAGCCGTGCGCGGAGTTCGTTTAACCATGACATTTGCAAGCGCATTTAACTTTACACCTTTTGTCTGCGCGTTCCGAGTCACATAAGCGATGTATTACTCACATTACATAATTCACGTAACCGAGGAGGCGAGGACCAATTACTGAAGTGCCGCTAACCAGCGCGAATTACGAACAACATCAAAACATTGGGCGTCACAACCTCCGACCAAGGTGACGACATCAATGTCAACGTTTATTTTTGAGAAATTATTAGCGACGTTATATTAAATGTAACGCCCTAAGTTAGGCCGATATTGATGGTCATAATTAAGTAAATTTTCGGATGATAAATCATTAGGGTCGCATTAGTACGATTAGACCCTTCAATTTGGCAAATTTAGACGTAATTCGCAGGCGGCGTTATTTAAAGCTTCGTTTTATTTATCGCTGAGCGAAAAGTCCCGTGAGAGAGCATCAGGGCCAAAAATCCGAGACTTAAATTAAGAATTATGACTTTTAAATCTGGCGGGCGGAGCTTATCGACCCTTCTGCGGACACTCCGTAAATATGATTTTCTTTTTAGAATAAAGTTTTTGGGCTATGAAATGTATATATATGGTTATGGAAGGATAAATATGCCTTGTCAAAAGATAAGTATCAAACATTGTATTGACATTGTTGCTTCTGAACTACTTACCCAACCATTGAAATGAGTTTTTTATCGATTTCAGTAGCGCGTGTAGCAAAGTACCGGAGTCACTTTACACGTTGTATTTAACTTTTAAACAAAATATTTTTATAATGAATCAGTGTACGAAGAGAGGCTACTTAGTATTCAGAGCAATACATAAGATGATGTATGAAATGTGGGTCACGTCTGTAGGAAGCTGTGACTAAGCCAGGGTTTTCCTCCGGTGTTATGTCCCACGGCCTCAGTCGCCAATGCCAGCCCCTACATAATGCATTATATATAGCTGGTAATAAAATATGACATTGTGGCTAGGGAAAGGAAATTCAGATCGTATTTATTTCAGTACGTTTTCCGAGACATTGGCAATGTATTTCCCCGGCTGTAAATCGTGGTTAGGAATAGTATCCCCGACTTATAAAGTAAATAAAATGTGAGCAATACAAACCACCACCGTTTATTTATTTTATATGGCAGTACTGGGTACAGTGGTAACCACTATGCAGTAATTTATTTATGGAAACTGGACACCAATTTTCCACTAATTTTCCGTTCACACGAAGTAAAAGCTATGTGTTATGATATAACTGGTTTATGCCAGCGGCTTTGCCCGCGTCGAAAGTATCCCAAAGGAATATACTCCCAGGGTATCTTAAATTCTAATCCAGGATATGGTCTATCCATGTGCTAAAATTTCCTTCCAAATCCAGCATCCGTTAAGACGTGAAGAGTCAGAGAGACAGATTGAGTTTATCATATTAGTTGGTACCTGTGGATTATGCTGGTTGACGAACAGTTTTTTGAATGAATTTAAATACTATATATTTTATTATGTCCACAGGAAAGATTTTAAAGCTTATGTCTTTAGTCCATACCAAAGATATAAATCTAACTAGATGACGCGATTGTATGTACTTCGAGTGTCAAAAAGAGAGTAAAAGTACGATCAGTAGTCGTACTTTGAGCTTTTTATTTAGTTATTTACCGGATAGAAAAAAGTTTGATGAGGCAATGGAAATATTATATTTCATCGGTAAGTAAATTGTTCTTTAATTGTGTGTGAAAAAGTGTTAGGTGTGCACGCCAGGATTTCATACAGATGGAGGGGCTTGCGTTATCTAGTTAGACTTGTGTCTGTGGTCCATACCTTCTTTAGGTCGTCGGACCAAGTAAATGATGTTCTGCTATAAATATCGTAGAACCAGGCTAATACTCTACATGTGCAACCAGCATGTTCGTACATAACACTTATGTAACAGTCTGTGGGTCTGTCCCTCCGCATTCGGCGCACGCGCAGCGCCCGCTAAATACACATCGTTCACACATACATTTCTATTATTTTCTATTTTAGGTAGGGCCCTCCTTTTTATGGCTTTCTGATAGGCAATATTTGCGTGTCCTCAGGTCTTCATAAATAGTGCTATTGTATTACATTTCCAGATGATAGATGTCAGATTGATAAAACAATTGGTAGGTAACAATGGCAGTGTTTATTTATCGCTATGACATTACAATAGATTTGTCACATAGATACTTCATTGTTAATATTGTAGAACCAGTAAACGCACAGAGGTACACTCATTTCATTAGAGGGTGGGTCTTCTTAGCAATATTTTTGCCTCAGAATTTCCTTTTCGCTATCACTATTAATATTACTTATTTACTTTTCCTTTTCTTATATGCGGCCTGAATAGAGCCCACTCTATATCAATAAATAAGGCCCGGGTACACACCTCTGCATAGTAACGACCGCGCTACATCATCCACATAAAAAGAAATTGCGGCCCGAGTCCGACATAAAGGCCCGCGCACACGGTTCTACTCTGCAGGCTAGCAGGTTCGAGTCGATAGAGCGGCGATATTTATGTTTTGGACGGCGGAAAACTATGCGTATTTTCGGTTCATTTGATATTCTTGTATCGTGTGTCCGAAGGTCGCGTGGTGCGTACGGTGACAGGCACTGCTCTATGGTATAACGTATGTGTGTAATGTGTAATAAGTATGTGGCGCGGAGATGTGTTCCGCGTACGCTCCACGGGCGTTACAATCAGTTATTGTTTTCTAAACAGTTAGCTCACGTGATTGGATTTGTTGTTATTTTGTGACGGTCGTCCACCCCTGCTGTGGCCTTCCATAAACTATGGTGTGTTAGATTTTCGTTCATATGTGTTGTTATTTCATAATAAGTAAATATGCTATCTAAGATTGCTGATTAGCGTTGCTGGTTTTACAAATGGAAAAGAAAACACTGTTGCTTGCCAATGCATTGACAAAATATAAACTTTGAAATCATCAAGTGCACTCTTTAAGCTAGCAATGCATGTATTAAGGATAAACTTTTTCCTTAATGAGTCCGTCACATACCAAGGTATCTTAAAGTCAGCCAATACTGTGGTAAATACCACTATATTATAGTATAATATTTCCTTTGACAAAAAAAGTTAACTAAATGAATATGCAAGCGCATAATTCTCGAAAACTTGCTCATTACATGGTGTATAACCACAAGGCAATGTTCCGACAACTTAGAGCACAAGGGCGACAAAGAGACGAGCAAAAAACATAGGCAATTAATTTAGTTAGTTTTCCTTTCAATAATAAACAGTCAGACTGGAAAATTTAAGAAATACATTTATATTTTAATGTTTTTAAACTATGTATGATAATTACTGAGGCAAGTATCTGGATACAGCTTAATGGAGAAATAAATAAAAATATAGGCACTCAAACCAACAGTTTATCTGTGACATAGTCGATCACATTTCCTACTTCAATATTTGTCAATATGTAATTTCATGGTAATCCACTATGGTGAATTATAAAAACAGCACCATAGTCGACTTATGTAAATGGGCCTATTTATACTTAACCGTAGTACGGCGGAATGTTACTCCGCTACTTACCAGAAGTCTGGTAATTAGGCTAATTCAACATAGGCTGATAAGGTGTCGTGGACCGTCACACTAATGACCCAATTATTCGTAGATTAACGGTTTTTTAGTAGCGTAGGTAAATTCATAACTGCTTACGTCACTTTGCGACAAACGCTTGATATGATAAGCTACTATATTTACGTATAATACCAGCTTTATCTCGAGGCTTCACTTACCCGTGTATTTTTCCAGGATAAAAGGTTCATTAGCCGGGTTCCGAATTGAGAACCTGTCAAACCTTAGTTTAATATCAAAGGTTTTCAGGCTAAAGTAGAGTTAGACACTCAACTTCAAAGTCTTTATTCAGAAACCAGCCTTAACCTCTTGTATGCCGGCATTCGAGACACAATGAAAAAGCCATTGTGTCTGGCTTAGATCTGCGTTCGCATACAAGAGGTTAAGACACAGCAATACTGTAGTTTTCTATCAGTTTAAGTTTTTAGTACATTCAGATATTACCTTTTACAAACATACAAGTACAAGCATATATAGTTTAGGAAGTTTAGATTAATATGATTTACTAATACTGCAGATATTGGCTAGACTTCATAATGCCTACATCGACTAGTTAAGGCCGTACCCTGACCAAAAAAATCAACATGAGATAGCATTCCTATTGGCCTAGCGGCATTGTTGGCGCATGAATTACGGTAGTGAATATGCCTAGATTTCAGAATAAAATCTTTATAAAATCGAATATTGGTCTTTAAAAAAAATAAAACTTACAAAACGTTCGTTATCAAATTGTCTATCCATTAGTGTTAGTATAAATAATGAATGAACACTTTACGAGGAGATGCATGCTATCAATAATTATTTCACATTTTTATGGTTTTGTTGGAATGAGATTAGTGAAACATATACCTCTTTAAAAAAAAGTGTACTACAATTTTAGAATCAACATTATGTAGAAATTTTATGTATTTTTATTAATTGATATTTCTTTTTAAATAAAGAGTAGATAGCTCTTAAAAACTGCACAAAAACGACTAGCGCGACGTTTTGCTCGGGGAGGCGCCTTAAGCTGCCATTTAGTTATACATCGTCTAATCTATATGCTGCAAATAATAACGTTTGCATAATCATACGTACTCGTCGCCTAGATACAGTTCGTCAGCACGTCGGACGAATACAAAGGCTGCGAAATGTTGGACAAGGGATTGTGCAAAAGGTCCACTTGTTACAACTTTGAAGAAAGCTTCAATGTAATAGGCGGGATTGCATTTATTCAGAAATATTGTTTCAAAATCAAAATTAAAAGATAATTATTCAAATTAGGCTGATGATTCTACATTATCAGTCCCTCAAAACCCGCCCGTCAGCACTTCCTATTTTTTATTTTGTGTATGAGATTCTGAGTCTTATTTGAAAATAAAGCCTATTGCTATTCTATTTTGAAAATAGATAGCTCTGAAATTTAAATTAGAACATGGAGTGTCTGACATTATCAGTTATAAAATGTTCTGCGCCCCTTTCACACTTACCTTTTACAGTGAAGCTGTAGCTCCGGTTGGAGCGCGGTAGCGGACGCATCCGGACGCCGCCACCGGATCGGACGCGTCCGGTGCCGGCTGCGCTGACAGACGCGCTCGTGTCCCACCCCTATTGTTTATGATGAGCTATGGCAGGCCTAGGTAGCCTGGCTTGCGCTATCTTTTGTATGAGGTTTCATGTCATAACTTAGTTGCGCTAAGTTTAAATATTTTATGAACTGCGTAGAGCCGTCGTAAGCTAGTAATTTAGAAAGTTTAGGTATCCAGGACTATAAAGCTTTGTAATTAAAGGGCTCTTTGTTATAAAGAATAATTTGCAGAGCCCGGACTTCAGTGAAACATTCAAATGACTGAATAGCTTAGCATTTATTAGGATGTTACTGAAACTTTGACAGCTGCTGAAAATAACAACTTTATGTTCCAAGAAACGGTGCTCTATACCGGTAGGCTCACATTTCGGGCTTCCCAAATAGCGTGGCATTTTTGCGCCACATTATTAGTTAGTAGAATGATAAGATGGCGTGTTTGCCGTGACCCGGGACACTTCGTCACGCTGCATGTCTGCTGACTATAATGCTTTTTCACGTCAATTGTGGGTAGTACTACATTTTTGTGTGTTGCGGGTAGTTGTGGAATGGTTGCAGTTTAACGTGAATGTTATTTTCTCGTAAGTGATGTTGTTTGCTCAAGCCGACCCCAATATAGTTGGGAAAAGGCTAGGCAGATGATGATGAAGTGATGTTGTTTGCGGAAATTAAGATTTTCCTTTGAAAATGTAAATAGTTTAAAGCGTTTGTAATGCAGGGGACTTAGCCCGTAATATAAACGTGTTTCTCGTCTACGTCATCATGATTCCGCAGTGGAAAAGGGATAGTGTTCTTCGTCCTGTAGCTGTCTTTCTCTCACAGTGGACCCATGATAGTCTTGATACGTCAGAGTAATTCTCCATTTTTGTGTAAATTAAGTATTGATCGATGAAGCTTTTCACAGACACTCTGTTTGGCAGACATATCTAGTGAATAATTAATTACTTATCCATGTAAAACAGGTAAGGGTCATAGGGATTACCCAATAATGCAAAACAAAAATTACTGCATTAATCTGTTGAAAGTTTTTACATAACTCACTAACGGGGTTACCGACCTATGTAATGTGTATGTTTTTGTATTAAATAGGATCAAAGCCATCAATTCCGTTGACAAAAACCTCAGTACACACAAGTATATTTCATTAACACGTAGGATCAAGTAATTCGTTACATACATACATGAACACATAATTTGGGGTTCCTTACATTATAATAACCAATTCATAAGCAAGGGAATAGTACATTATGGTACAAGTGTGCAATGTTGGTGATTATCGCCGAGGCGCCATTGAGACCCGAGCCTTTAGGTGAGGGTCTTAAGAGAGCCGAGGACGGTAATCATCAATACACACGTGTATCATACGACGTTTTTCAACACACTTGCGAAGAAAATAATACTAAAAATCATTTTCAACAGTGAAAACGAGTTGTGAAAAATTTTTCGCAATGGCCGGGTATTTTAATCAGTTTTCCTATGCGCACGCATCTAACAATCGCGATCGGCCATAGACTAAAACAATGAGGTTACTTTCTTTTTTTAGCTTTTCGCGGATAGCGTTTTAGCCATGTACAAAATGGGGAATTTCAAGTTTTCTTTATTGCAGAGAATCAAAAGTTATTTTTGAGAGCAAGTTTTATTTATTAAACACGTACAAGTTGAAATTATCTGGTTGAATACGAAGTTGCATGAAATGAGCAAGCAGTATGTTAGGCTCTAGCATTTTGCTGAATTGTTTGACTAGAAGCTATGCCACATTTTATGTATTTAATGGATATCATGGAAATAGTAATTACTACACATATCATGTTATGGATATAGTAAGTACTACTTCCATGACAGGAATAGAAAGGGATTAATGTCGAATGGGACACTTTTAATTAATTAACAGTGTTTCATTTTATTATATTGAAAATACTTCAATTTTAACTGGATTAGAATTAATAACTTATTTTATTAATTTTCATTGGATTGATTTGTGACACTTTTAAAATTAGTTTAATTTAAAAGTATTTAAAATGAAGGCAGGAAACCATTAAAAAAAAACTATAACTCACTTGTGATTAATAGCAATGAATAAGTCACAGTTTGATTACAGGTATCATTATATGCCTAATTGCGGTGAAATTAGAGCCACTTTATGAGCAAGTGTGTTGAAAAAATATTTTCAACACACTTGCTCATAAAGTGGCTCTAATTTCAAATTGGGGAACTTCAAATTCTACGAATGTTGTGTTAATATTTGATTGTGTGTACTTATGTGTGCAGAGTACACATTGCAGGTTAGGGAAGCCTGTGACCTTTAAAGGGTAAGGGAAACCCAAATATAGAAAGTACGGCGAAGCTTAGTGAGGGTACATGGAATGTATTGGCAGCTCTGGTTGTACATACGTAGCTTTATGTATGAGGCTGTTTTAATATTACTTTCATGTCCCGACAGTTTCTGAGCCCTCAGTGCTTTAGCGTTTGCAACGGTTTACGGTTTGCTTTTTCATAGTACTATCTAACTGCAGTTATCTACTGTCTAACTGCAGGGCAAAGACTACTCATATAAAGAAGGCACAAGGATTAATTACCAGGGCAATTAATCCTTGTGCACAAGGCGGCAAAGCCATTAATAGGGTAGTTAACAAAAAATATCTACATATTCCGTCTGTTAGATAACCTCAAATATTGGACAAGCATTTTTTCTTTTGCCTCGTAAAAAAAAAAAATGTCGATACAGTGCGTTTAAATATCGTGTGACGTCACGGTGTGCTACTCTATATACTGACAAAGTGACGTCACAAGCCCCCATTCTTGAACTTTGATGTGCTTAGTTTTGTCAATTTTTATTTATTTGATAAAGCAAAATTATTTGATAATCTCACTGGCGAACTAAATAGAATTATATTTTTTTACCCAGGAAACATCCCTATTCATTATAGTTATGAAGATTGTTTTGATTTAAAAACGTGTGCTGAAACAATACTTAGGTTCTAGACAAAGTCACATCGATTCACTAATTACAATTCAAATCACTCAGACTCACCTATATTGTATACATACACACCTCACAGACTAGATAATCAATAATTCCAAACCCAGACCTAAAACTAATGACCGCGTTGACAAGTTAACAGCAATAGGTGTACAGTAATAAATTCTCTCACCAAGTACATACATTGTACACTTACATACCTGTCGATACATACTAGTGTACCCACATGTATGCCATAGATCACGGCAGAGTGACGCGTCGGTTGTCGTGTCACAGACTACGGGAACCATCAGTTGGTCGACACAAGTTCCGTGACTTATGACCCTTTTGGAATATTGACGTATTGTTCGTTGTAATCATTTTCGTTTGTACCGTGTTATTTATGTGAACCGTGGAGTATTCTGGTTTTGGTCTTACTGTATGGGGTTTGGATAACAAACCGATTGTGATCAATCATCATCATTTTCTTGCCGTTGTCCCATGGGACTGGGGGCGAAGCTTCCAGTTTTCTTCATACATTCCTCTCTTTCAACCGTCAGCTGTCCCGCTATACAAATCTATTCAAATAAATTATGAAAAACTTCTTAAAAGCTTGAAAGAAGAGTCTAATTTCATGCTAATTCTGACGAAATAGTTTTTTCCTGTTCTGTTTTTTTACAATACCTGTCTGCAACAACCATAAAGGGCTGTGTGGTCGCTGGGTTAGTTAGTACCTCTCCTGATGCTGTACTTTTACAGTTTCGAGAGAGTATAAAGTTGCATCCTAGCTGCCCAGCGACCGACCAATTGCTAAGCTAAAATTAGCGCAAGTAAAATAAAGTCATCTCTGGAACGCGATCCCACCACCTTGCGGCCGGCTGGAACCGCGTCTATTTATACCGGGCAGGTTCCCTACAGTTCGTCCCAGTCATGTTGTTAGCGATACGATGGTAACCTGTGATGTACGGACGAGAATGTGACGGTAATGTGACCACATCTAATTATGGATGGTGATAATATTTTATGTTTGCTTGCATAATTGCATCTTGTTACCACGACAACAGAGAGAGCTTTTGTAGTTTTTTTAGGTTTTATTTTGAGTTATGTTAAGACTTCTGACATTTCAAGAGATTCGAGTAGAAAAACCTGTCAATGAAGCGAAAGTTGAGGGGGTGAATTTACAGCAGTGAATGTTTTTCGGCAGAACATAAACCAAAAGAAATATTACAGTGTGATTTTTGTCTGAAATAGAACTTCTTCACCTCATTGTGTCATGAAGCAACTTGACACGATTTGTAGGTAAAGCAACCGCTAGAAGCGTCCACCTGTCACTTCAGAACGAAATATGCGCTTGTCGACTAACTGTGCCCGCTGTAGCAATTTCTTCTTTCATTGGATAGCTCATCTTCAGCAGTTATAAGATGTTGTTTGGTAGATTTTGTTGTCTTGATGTTAGATCTTCAACTTAATCACATTACAACATGAAACTTCTGTGCTATTAGTTACAAGTTTTAGTGTAAAGTGTTATTTATGTGATGGCTACTGCGTCACGTCAGATGAGCCGGCTCCACCGATAACGACCGAATTGCATCGCACGGGCGCATGGCGCGGCGTACTGGACATTTCTCGGGCTACTATTACCTACCACAGCCATTACTATGACAATGCCTCGTTAAATACTGGTGCAGCATATAAGACACTAAACACACACGAGTCACAAAATGTTTAGTTCTAAAATATACTACTTCATTTTTTTACATAATTAGCCTACTACTATTATAAACGGGTGGTGTATTCCATAGTTTGTGAGGATGGATGATGGATGTTAGTTACTCTTTCGCGTAAAACTACCGAACGGATTTTGATGAGAATTTACAGAAACATAACTTATACATCAGAATATCACATAGGCTGTAATTTATAAACATATTGGGCGAATTACTAATACCACACGAGCGGAGCCGCGGGCGGCAACTAGTCTGCTATAATTCCGCAAACAGGCGACGACACTGGTGTCTATGGAACTGTTAGCACAAGTTTAGGGAGGATTCACATTTCATGTATAAACTTTAATATCAATTATCCTTTACTTTCGTTATAGATAATGTTTGTGGCTCTTGTGATACAGGATTTCCTAGTACAAGAGGCAGGGAGCACTGATATTTATGTACTAAAGTGTGTTAAATAAGTAAATGTAGTAATTTTACATAATCGTACATATACCATCCTATGTAACAACACAACCTACAATGTGTTGCTCCCTTCGCTTTCTACGATTCGTGAATAGAATGTTCTAAGGCAATTTTGCAATTTACTGTTTACTTCTGCAGGCGTATTGTGTCGTATCTATTGTTGATTTGTGTTATTTCGTTGTTTGATGAAAGTTGTTCAGTGTCATGGTTTAAAATGTATTTCAAGCATGACACTGAACAATAAGCCTGTAAATATAGTCATCATCATCTCCCTGCCCTTGTCATGTTACTTGGGGTCGGCGCAACACGTTTTCTTCTTCCATACCGTCCTGTCAACAGTCACGTTATCACTGACTTCCTTATCTTTCATATCACTTCTTACAAAATCCATCCATCTTAACTATGGTCTTCCTCTCCCTCTGCATCCATCCAAATTTAAAATCATAATTCTTTCA
Source organism: Orthosia incerta (assembly GCA_948252205.1). Classification (NCBI taxonomy): domain Eukaryota; kingdom Metazoa; phylum Arthropoda; class Insecta; order Lepidoptera; family Noctuidae; genus Orthosia; species Orthosia incerta. The sequence goes on from OX411751.1 coordinate 31,461,737, forward strand.
GTAACATCCATCCTTATCGCATGACCGTACCAGGATAAACGATTCCCAAATATAGCCAAACCTAATCTTTTAAAGTAAATATGTACGTATACAATTGCACACATATCGATTGTACATAAATGACAATTAAATGTGCGCATCATGGATGCGGGCACGCGAGCGCACTGGCGCGGGCGCAGGCTGCTAACTGGGTCATTGACAGGCGCGTGGCTGTTCACTGCGCCCGCGACGAACGATGACGGTGCATTTCCTTGGTTACAGCCAGTTCAGCCAAATGGTGTGTAAGACATTACTTTGCTGTCGCAGTTTGAGCACCTATGTGCATAAATTTGTTGGCTAGAACACTTCTTTAAAAGCGAATGCATTAACTGAAATCGTGTAAAATTAAGTTAAGTATTAAATACATTTAGTTAGCAAAACACAGAATTGTTTCTGCTGAGTCTTTTTTTTCGTAGCTACACTAGATTTGTATCTAATATATGTATGCAAAACAATACTGATCAGTTGTTTGTATAACACTTTTGATACATTCTTATATGAGTAGTCAAGGATACCATAATTACAATCTATTCTGGTGTCTGGTTGACACTTTACTTTCAGACCACTTTCATTACCTAGCACAAAAATTTGCAGAACGTGCAAATTCATTTGGATGAACATTAGTTTAGTGTGATTTAGTTTTAGTATTTAGAGCGTGAAGTTTTTGGGCCACAGAATACACTGATGACCATGGAGTGACACAAAATGTTGACAAATATCGGACTGAATGCATAGAACATGTGTGGATAATTCATGGTGGGCCAATGCCAAGCGAATATGACTGGTTTGACAGCTGTATTTACCACATCTATATTTTATGGATATACATAAACAATATCATTATTCACGTTGTAAAGCCGTCCATCATAATCTTATAAAAATTACCAAACAATAAAATTCCAAACGGCTTTGTATTTCATTACGCGTCATTCTTATTCATAATATTTTAATATTTAAGTCAATGGTAATGGCACTGAAGATGTAAAGCTATGTGCTTCATATTAACGATGCCTATTTATCGAGCTTTCTATAATAAACGCCAAGTGGCAGCTTACTATTGAAATATTGCGGTGAAGCCCATCATTAGTTCGAACGGCAAGTCAATGACTTCGCTTATGCTATAAAAATTAATTGCGCAAATAACTAGCAGCTGAGAAATAATGTCGTTGTCAGGATGTCTAGAGTATTACAATTAAGTTGCTATTAATAACTTGAAATAGATTGAATAGGTTCTAGACGCCACAGCCGAGGCAGTATGAAAAAAACCCAAATATAAAGGAGCTACTGAGGAAGCTGCTTCGGGGAAATGCCGTCATTTCGGCACTCAACTCAATTTTCGCTAGATTGGATTATAATATCAACCAGCTAAATACTCTTTGAAAATATGCAACATTAACCCAATAAATACTAATCAATGACACATTCTTGTTAGTTCATTCGCTCCTGGCCTCAAAGCTTTACCTCGAACCATCCTTGCCAGCCGATGCCAGTACGAGATCAACGTTCTTACGTTCTCAGCATCCCAACGATGATCTGTCGCACATAAACTGTGCCATGTAAGGGTTATGCGCGAATGTCTCGAAACTAGTTTGACTTGTGTGCGAAAGAAAAACTAAAAGAGTATGGAGATCCACAGACGTTGCCTCGCAGTTCTGATTACTATGTCCTCAGATATTTTTAGGTTATGAACTCCTACGTAATATAATGCAATGAGAGGATTCTTTGTCGAAGAGTAAATTGGAAAACTTTGGAAAAGCAAAAATTATGTAACGTTTTGCGATATGCAAATTCACGAAATATCTGTAAACGAAATAATAATGGAATTCCAGAACTGGAAGCGCCATTTATTCTGTTATTAAGACTTAGCAAACAAAGTACCTTTGAAATTGCACAACAAGCCGGGAAACACGGACATGAAACTAATAACAGTATTCGACGAAGACTAGAATTTAAAGCAGTGTTACGCTGCTGAGCTGGAACTGAGTTCGTTGCCAGATGATGATGGCAATGCTAGATAACGAGATCTGAGCAGAATGCCAGACGCGAACATTTGGCAGAACCTGGCAAACGATAGTTGAATGTTTTAATAGTAGTCTGTGAAACTAGAATATCGTAGACACTCTACTTTATCTCTGTAAACTTATGTTTTCCTGATTGCTATGCATTACTGTCGGTTCATGAATATGCATAGCCTTCATTATGTTTCGCTATATTTTTCCTTTGCGCTCAGACTTTCAGCTTGTTGCCTATGCGTCCTCTCTTTATGGTAATGTAGCACTTTCACGGGTACGAAGCCTTTCCTAAATTCAGTTTAGGAATTTCTAATGTACGGGTGGCATTTCACTGCAAATACTTTTTTGTGTAACTTTATTAAGATGTACTTCAGTAAGTTTATTTTTGTTTAATGGAACCTTCCAAAGGAATTCTTAACTCAATAACTAAACGACATTTTCTTCACAATGAACAACATTGAAAAATTTTCTTAAAACATTTTCTCTATAATGAGTTTATTTGCGTCCACAACCACAACAATACGCTCCACAGATCGTGTCGCCGAAGCCATCAAATTGACAATTTGTTTACCGCCCAACAATTCAATTTTTCTCGAAGGTTCCTCTCGTCAATCATAATTTCCCGATGAATCTCAAGGAATGGACGTTTCTTTTATTTCTGTTTACCTATCTTTTGTGTTTAAAAAAATAAAATATATTTGCAATTTTGTTCTTATTTAATGGACTAACCGAGTTTTGTCGCAAATGGTTATTTAGTTCATGAAAATCGAGTGTGTTTAGTTTACGTTTAGTTCTGGTATGTATGTATGAGTAACAAATATTTGCATACCGCATTAGTCACTTCAACTTATTACAAATATATATGTAAGTAGGTAACTCATTAGAATGCTGCTCACAGTCTCAGTAATCTAACGGCCAGACATTCTCATCTGCAAGATGATATTTGATTCCTTTGTTTTGCGGAATAGTTATAAAAAGCAGATGATCTTGGACGTGGTGTAGGTGTGGCCACCACTCGGCTCACCGGCGATGCTCTGCAGTAGCTATAAATTAATATTGATAAGTTCAGACAGGTGATGCCACTTCTATTGGCACGTTATTTATTGCCTGTTTTAGAGGTTTTTATTAGTTGTTTGCCATAACTTTTGTAGTGGAGCTTAGAAGTTAATAGTTTTGTATTGTTTCGTGTTTATTCAAATGCAGTATTCTGCTGTCTGCATAGAAAAATCTTGTTTCAACGTTATTTCTTATTTCGAAGTCTGATGATCGACTTTCAACATTAATTAAATAACGACTATTTGCGAAAGTATTCTAGGTAGCGTTGCTCAAAAATATTTTCACAAACAATTTATTTTTTATTAATTGATCATTTCTCTCATACATGTATTTATCTATTAATAAATTGGTAGTAAAGCTCAAAGTTACAGTAGTTACTAATAAACGGGCTGTTACCTACATTACTAACGAGGTTGCTAACTGTGACTCCCTGACATTTTTGAACTTAGACGACTCTCTACCTAATTACTAATTGAAATACTCATCATAACGTTGCTTACTTAGTTTGTTTTCACTTTATAATTATGTTACTTATATTGTTAACATAGTTTTTCCCCTTTATTGTAAGTAAACATTTAATAATCAGCGCCCTGTTTCATATAACTGATAGTGACATATATGATAAAAAAATACAGAATTTTTGCGACAACTTCTGTTTACTAAAATCGACATATACATTGCCACCATGTATCTTTGTAGATATCATAGAAATTACGACAAAACATCAACATAAGAAAACAGGTAGATTGGGAATTTGAATTGAACCATAATTTACCACGAGGAAGATATAAGTGCGATTTCCAATTTTATGAGCAAATGAAAACGTTCTGCGAATTTAAAATCGATGCCTTTCACACTGGCGGCAAAAAGGTTAATTGTGTACTGATCGTAATTATTATTATGCACATAATTAGCTTTAACGATTTCAATTAGCGGTGCCATCCAGTAAGACCTCACATACAGCCTTGTGATTAAATTATTATTTATTCGTTAGTAGGTAACTGAAAGAAACTCATTTTACGACAGACTGCCTAATAAAATAAACATTAATTTCATAAACATATAACCATTGATCTGTCCGGTAATAAATTAGTTGGGAAGAGCCTCTTCTTCTTCTGATTTGTTGTTTTGTTGGTCGTGCTCGCCTTGGAAAACTTTAACTGAGTCACTGACGAGCTGCTTCCAAGGCACTCTGCACTATTGGGAAGAATAGAGACACCCATCGATCATACTGTTGATATTTGATAGTATACCTATGACCTGATGAGGACCGCGGGTACTCGTTGGTTTTGAGCAGCACAGGACCCGTCGATATGGCGATGCTTGGGGGAGGCCTATCCATTGTCTAGTAGTGGAAACAGTAGTCGTCTTTCTGCTGAAATAATTATGACGATTTGTTAGTTAGCAAACATGTAACCTTGGCAAAGGGGACCGCATGTTTTACAAATGTCAAATTAGTGAAAACTAGTCCATAAAATTGTATCAGAGCACACATTTTACCGTTGCATGCCGATACCAACGGCGCGTCATAAATTCTCTGAACTTACTAATATAATATTAATTCCGTATCTTGTTAATTAATAGTGTTAAAGGCGATTTAATTATCGTTGCTTTCCTGCTACTCAAACTTGTTCTATTATTTTGCCGTATTTGGAAAGTAGACTCAGAGTTAGATTCATATTTGTCTGGATTTCTGAGTTGTCATATCAATCATTCGAATATTTAGTTGTGCTAAACCTCTTCATACTAAGATACATTATTTTCACATTTCTGCATAAAAACTTCATTTTTACAGAGAAGTAAGGTTCTCCATTGAGCTATACTATCGCAATCTAGCGCATAATGATATGCCTAAAAGACGCATATACCAGGCCCCTCAGAAAGTATTGCGAAAAAAAGTTTTTATATATGGGAGACTGGCCAGTTATAATGTTTTTCGAAAATATGATTATTTATAAGTAAAAATAAGTAAGTTCCAATTTCAAAATTTCCCTCCACATTTTTTGCGAGTTAATTCAAAGTATTGTGTCTCACTGAAATATGGATCTGCGCCGGGAACATTTTAGAGCTATGATTTTATACGATTTCAAGTGTCGCCTGAAACCGGATGAATCGTACGATAGACTTCAAATGGCATTCATGGATGAAGGCCCTTCCAAGGCAACCGTGTATCGTTGGTATAACGAATTCAAGCGCGGTCGACCAACTTTGGGGGATGACGAAAGAAGCGGTCGCCCTTTGACGGCTGTTACCGAAGAAAACGTGCTAGCAGTGAAAAATTTAATCCAAGACAATAGGCGAATTACATATCAGGAGATTCAACACATATTGAAGATTGGATCGGGAAGCGTTCACGAGATTCTACACAGCCATCTTCGCGTGAGGAGGATAGTATCACGCTGGGTGCCGCACAACCTCACCGATGCTCAGAAGCAGGCCCGGGTGGAATGGTGCCGTGATATGCTTAACAAATTTGAAGCAGGCTCGTCTCGGCGTGTTTACGACATCGTTACAGGTGATGAGTCCTGGATTTATCAATACGACCCAGAAACCAAGCGCCAGTCGACTGTTTGGGTGTTTCAAAATGAGCCAACGCCTACCAAAGTGAAGCGATCTAGAAGCGGGGGTAAGATTTTGATCGCTAGCTTTTTTAATTTGACTGGCCACTTGGTATCAATTCCCTTACGGGATCAAAGAAGCATTAATGCCGAATGGTATACTACCAAATGTTTGCCAGAAGTTTTCTCTGTTATAAGCAACAAGCGACCAAACACAGGGCTCCGCGGGCTACTGCTCCACCACGACAATGCACCTGCGCACACCGCACTCAAAACGAGGGACTTCCTGGACAGCACGCCAGTCAAACTCCTGGGTCACCCTCCTTACAGCCCTGATCTAGCACCGTGTGACTTCTTTTTATTCCCAAAAATAAAAAATCAGCTCAAAGGGATACAATTTTCGTCGCCGGAAGATGCGCTGGCTGCGTTCGAGCAGGCTGTAAACGAGGTGTCTGCGGCGGACTGGAAAAAGTGTTTTGAAAACTGGTTTAGGCGCATGAATCTTTGTATAGAGGCTGGTGGAAAGTACTTTGAAAAGATTTAATAAAAATATATGTACGTATAGAACAATTTTTTTTAGTTTCGCAAAACTTTCTGAGTGTCCCACGTATATTTCAGCTTTTGCAAATACTGTAATGAATACAAATCTGTATTTAATATTACAAATAATACCGCAATTAATGACATGCAGATGAATTCATTGACGCCACACCGGAATGTTGTTCAGTCTTTACTTTCTGCGTGAAATATTTTAATATCGCATGTGTTTTCGTGTTATTGGGTGTTTTTATTGCTTTGAGTCATATTACGCCGACTTTTACGAGTTATGTGTAATAATATGTGATTTAATATCGATATGACGGAGAAATTCTAACGTTTGCACGTGTACGTAGGAGATAAAATATAGAAGGATATTTTCGTCACTAATTTACAATTTCACTCGTTTAATGGATTCGCTTAGTCACACCATGTCCCAAAATGAGAAATATCTATCATACATGACAATTGTATTAGTGCGACAAATGCTATTTAATATATCGGGCTATATTATGTATGAAAGAAAACGAAATAATGTTGGATTCTGCCAGTCGTGGTGCCAGTCGATTACAAAATTGGCCTCAGGAATGATGACTTTCCTTCACACACACTACACTGATGTCCTGTCCCAAATAAAATGAAGACCCAGTTTCCTCTGACCAGATGTGTCAATCTCTGCGGGACCTATGGGAAATATCGTTACAAAGCACACAATAGAGACAGAGTTTGTTTGACAAAGCAACAGTTTGCGCGGAATGCGCGTCTCCGGTTGTCCGTCAATATTTGCGCAGCGAGTGTCGGTCAGAAACCGGCCGGCTCGGCTGACCGGCGCTGACCGCCGGACGGACCGTTGAGAGCGATGATCTGACTGTGTCATTCATAGCTGTAGCATGCTATTAGGTATTTGTGTTGTCCTAATAAAGATTTTTGCGTCAGTGAATTTTATAGATACAATTTTGGATGAAAAAACCAAAATGTGACGTGAAAATCAGTAAGTAAAAGAGAATATTATAAATATTCAACGAAGAAAAAGGTGTTTCTTATTCGTAAAAGCACCTAACCGCAATATATTGGCAACGATGTAGCAGTGACATAGAAATAGATCCTTCCTCAGCCATCTAAGGAGTGCATGGAATTTCCTGCCTGTTGAGTCTGTTTTTCCTGATTACAACCTGGGTGTCTTTAAGTTCAGAGTGAAAAGGTTACTTCTAGGCAAGCATGCTTCACCAACGACCACATCGTCGTTTACCATCAATCAATCATCATTACTAGCAATAATATATATAAAAAAGTGTACAGTTATTAATATTTAGTTATTTCAAGCGCTATAGTATAGGTCGGGTAGGTAATCGACTTTTACCGGACAAACCACAATAGCGCTGCACCTGTTATCCAAATAATCGAGTCATCACCATCACGCACGCCGCACGTCCACAACATACCACGGCGCAAAAAAATATCGAACCGCAATTTATAATCGAAATCCCAAATTGGGAATCGGTAAAAAATCTATTGGGCGCCGTTTGTCAGACGATATCGATTGAATACAGTGGCGCCAAAACCGCTAGCTTTGAGGACGTTTTTATTGGTTTTAATACGTTATTGGGTCAACGGACTTGCAGTATTAAGGCCAGTGACCATTTGTTGGGTGACGATCTGATCAGACAGGGTCCTCAGGCCGACTCGGGCGACGGTTACAGATCAATCAGACAATCAAGGCAGCCCGTCACGGCTGTATTGTCCGATAAAATTCAACCGAATCTTATAATTAATTAGACTCAGAGGCGACGCCAATATATCTTGTATAATTATTCAAATTCAAAATGTTTATTTGCAAGAAAATACATAGTTTACAAGGGAAGATCTAACAGCCATAAAGTCATTGTATTCTGCCTGCAAGCAAGCGTGCAAATTATTTATGTTTAAATGCCATTATTATGCAGAAATATTATTATAATATTATTATTCGATAACTTACATAAAGTAGAGAATAAATATTCATTGGCATACGTCATTGAACAAGAAAATCGTTTTTCCGTCGAAGTTTTCGATTAAATCAGTAGAATGAGTGCTAATTGATACAACGCTCGATAATGTTTATGTTACAATCGATTCGCGTTTTGATCGATAACTGTGCGCCTGCGCAGGCCCCGTCGCTAATGAAAGTTGCGTAATTAAGGTGCGTTGTACCGAGCATTTAGTATCGATTAGTTGGCTCTATAAATTTCAACTGGGAGTAACTTTAATTATGCTATAAAGTAGGAGCTAATTTGACGGTAAATTAATGTAATCAGTCGAAGATAATATAACAATATAAACGATGTCAGACATTAATAATTGACCTTTATCTTGTTGAGATTCAAATCAACAGCACGTTAACTTTTCCTGTCAAATATTTGGGTACTGTTACTATAGGGTACTGTTGTATTTAGTTACTCAATATAATTACTAAACAATAGTTTTATTTACTATACTGATGTACAATATTCTTACCACTGCGAGTGCTGCAACGACCTTCTCTTTCTTGAAGTTTTTCTTCAACTTTTTTGCATGAGTTGGAAATAACAATCATTAGTCGAAAATGATGTTTGTTCGTCAATCGGTTAAGGTAACAAGCTGAGATGTTAGTTAACACATCTGTGTCAGTTTGCAGAGACTTTAAGTAATTACATACAACTGTTGATTCTTTATTTTATTTATCTATATCATACATATGCGTGTATTAACCTAGATAAATGTTCACTACGATTTGTCGCAGTTTTAATTAAAGGTTGGCTGGTTGTCTTTCAAGCTGTACCTAGACTTTAAATTCAACTTATTATTTTCGCACTTCTCTGATTGCTGTTATTACGAATTTTTCTGATTTTATGCCAAAATTATGCCAAAAACAAGCATACTTAACAGTTACATTTAAAATTCTAGCTTTTTATTGCAGCTTCCCTTCTGTCGCCCATTCGACAGAAACCGTGCATTTTCCGGATAAATTAGTAATCTGTAGCGTAGCTCCCCTTCAGTAAAATAATTTTCGTAATGGGATCAGGACTTTCAGAGAATAGGTACATCCGACGAACAAACAAATAACCAATTTGACCTGTTTATATTTTATTTTATTTTATTTTTTATTTTATTCGGAAAACTTACAGCTAATTTTAACAATTTTTCATTATTATAATAAGATCTAGGCCAATTAAAAGTTTTCACATATAGTATATAACTATATACGGGCGAAGCCGGGGGGGCGCTCGGCGTGACAAATTATACACAAACACCTTCCACGTTTCTCACTCTTTCTATTGGTGAAAACCGCATGAAAATCCGTTCAGTATTTTTTTGAGTTTATCGCGCACAGACGCGGCGGGAGACTTTATTTTATTAACCGACTTTCGAAAAAGGAGGAGGTTCTATATTCGACTTCTTGTATGTATTTTTTTTATGTATGTTCACCGATATCTCCGTCAATTGGGGACCAATTTTGAAAATACTTTTTTTTGTTTGAAAGAGTATATTCCGAAATTAGTCCCATTTTAATTTGATGAAGATCTGATGAAGAACTTCGAAGATATACAACAAAACTCTTCAATAAATAACGGCAAATCTCTCGGGACTGCTGCAATCGCATGTCTGTTTATTGTTTATACCATTTCACATAACATCATGCCAATACGCTCTTAAGGGGTATGCAGATCTCTCAATTGATCGGTTTTGTTCAAGTTTCATGATATTCGGGTAATCTATTCTGGCGTTATAGGAAACTTACTAAACAACTTGCCTATATAGAAGAGAAGAAACGATATTATATATCCCTTCCTTATATCAATGTTATAGGCAGCCCTCTAAATTACTCTACAAGGAAAACCTTTTGGAATCAGCTGTTGGTTGTCAACAAGGTGACCCTCTTGGGCCAGTCATTTTCAGTTTGGCAATAAACCCAATCATTCGGCAACTAAATTCTAAATTCAATGTTTGGTATTTGGATGATGGAACCCTAGGAGGTGATGTAGATACAGTCTTGAACGATTTAACTTTTTTGAATGATAAATTTAGCTCTATTGGGCTAGAACTTAACCTTTCGAAATGCGAAATTTACCTCCCCCAAACTACTGACCGACAGACTACTTTAGCAAAATTCAACGCCATAGCACCTAGTATTAAAATTACCGAGAGAAACTCTCTTCACCTCCTGGGTTCTCCTATTTTTGATGAATCCTTTACAAATTTCATTGAACAGAAAATACAAAATTTTAACGTTGTCTCGGAAAGACTTTTCAAAATTAACATGCATTCGGCCTACACTCTTATCCGATATTGTTGCTTTGGACCAAAATTTACTTATAGCCTTCGCTCCTCTCATTTATGGAAACACCCACAACTTTTAGAAAAAGTAGACCAAATTATAAAAAACACACTTTCATCTATCCTAAATGTGGCCTTGGACGACCGAGCATGGCAACAAGCCACGCTTCCCATTCGCCTGGGCGGCCTCGGCGTCCGCAAAATTTCAAGTATAAGTTTACCAGCCTTCCTCTCCTCGGTCTACGGTACTGATAAATTAACCAGGAACATCTTATCTTCCTCACTGGTTGATTTTGAGGTACCGTATTTGACCGATGCGTTGAACGCTTGGAAAATGGCTTGTCCCAATACGGAATTGCCCGACAACCTGTCCTCACAGAGACGATGGGATGTGCCGCTCTGCAGTATTATACAGAATAATCTTATAAATACATCGTCTAGTACTGCTGAGCGAGCGCGTCTGCTGGCTGTGGGGGAATGGGAGTCGGGTTTGTGGCTTCAAGCACTCCCGTCATCCACCATATGCACTATGATGGATGACTCTTCGTTTCGGCTCGCAACCTGTCTACGCTTAGGCGCACCTTGTGTTGCTCCACATCGGTGTCAATGTGGTGAAGCTGTCGGCAGCCTTGGGCACCATGGCCTGTCTTGTTGCAAGAGCGCAGGACGCATAGCACGGCACGCCAGCATCAATGACATTATTCGTCGAGCCCTTGTCACCGCCGGCGTACCAGCTGTATTAGAACCTAACGGCTTGGTACGTGACGATGGGAAGAGACCAGATGGCATGACATTGGTGCCGTGGAAGGTGGGTAGGCCTCTGGTGTGGGACGCAACCTGTGTCGACACCCTTGCGCCATCTCATATTCCTAGTTCGGTGGGCTGTGCTGGCGCTGCTGCTGCGGCTGCTGAGGCCCTCAAGCGGCGCAAATACTGTAACCTAATTGGTAATTACAGTTTTGAGCCGTTTGGGGTCGAAACGCTTGGGTCATGGGGCCCAAGTGCACGTCTCCTTTTTAAGGAGATCTCTCGCCGACTGATCGACACCGTGCGTGACCAGAGGGCTGGCTCTTTCTTTGCGCAAAGAATCAGCATTGCCATTCAACGTGGCAATGCCGCCAGTCTTCTGGGCACGTTCTCGGATGACAGCGATGTGGATGAGTACTTCGACGCTTAAGTGTACCTTTCTTTTGTATATAGTGTAAGTAGTTGGTTTAATTTTAAGTTTGTAAAGTTTACTTTTGTTTAGTTTTTAAGTATGTACATATTCTTATCCTTTTTTCTTTTATTTAACTTGCCTATTAGGTAGGTACGACTAAAAGTGAAAAATAAAAAACTTTTTACAAAAAAATACTACCGACTTCCAAATAAGAAAACTACAAATTGAAAAATAACTTTATTTTTGGAAGTCAGTGTCCATAACGCAAAAAAATAGTACCTATGAAAGAAACCGACTTCCAAAAATAAATTTATTTTTCAACTTGTAGTTTTCTTATTTGGAAGTCGGTACTATTTTTTTGTAAAAAGTTTTTTGATATGTAATGATAGTGAAATTTAGATGAACATTTAGTTACTTTAACAAATGAATACAATCTTGAGATAAACTTGGCAAGCTTAGAAGTGACAAGATCAATGGCGTATGTTATCTTTGGATCTGGCCGGTTTGTTATCTAAGTACATAAGACACATTGATGTATGAGGTCTGCGTCAGCGCACGGTATTCACATTAGAAAGGCACTACTCCACATGTTTGTCCCTGTATGTTCATATTTTGCTTATTACTTACAGGGCTTATACAACTTATAATAGGTATAATGTTCAGAGAAATTGTTATATTTAATAGGGCCTTAGCAGTTCATCGTCACATAATTACGAAGATGGAACTTGATAAATTTTTCCCCACCCTGCGATTGAGTTCTGCCAGTGTCTAGTGAATAAAAGCCACTAGCTTTTCCATAGCTATGCCTTCCGAGGCGAGCTAGTTACGCAGGGCTTATGTTTTCCGAAACATAGTCAGATTTGATATTGCTACAGCCAATTATAGATACCTATATGGCTCCTAACTTGTGAGATAACATTGTTTGTGATGAAAGTGCATCCAACTGCAACGTTGCCAAACTTCAGCTTGATCGACCAGTGGCAGTCATTTACCGCCTCGTGTCACAGTACATAAAAACTACTGTAATAGTGATGTCTGTCTGTTTGTCACGTCATGTTGCTGTATGTGTGCATGTTTTTACTTTCGCGTCCGGTGTCGAGCAGTTCATGTAATACTGCTCAAGAGGATTATCAGGCAAGTGTTGGTTTTAGTAACGAGCGAATAGTGCAACTGTTTGTAGAAAGGCTTAGATTAATAAAACCTTTACTTAGGTGTTATGTAAATGTATTGTTTGTGTCTCAATGCCGACATGCCGAGTTGAATGGAGAAACCTGAAAGTTGTTGAGATGTCTAAAGATATAATTTATTGGATTAGTTTAGTAAAAATAACGGCTAGTACATGGATGCGACATGCATACGAGCAAGGGAATTGGCCCAATTAAAGAGAGACATATCTGTCTATGAACTGAAATGGGCGTAGACAGGCTAGCTATGGATGCTAACGAACCCAGAAATAGCATTCATAAGCATTAAAGAGCTCTTTCGAGTCCCGACCAATATTTTTTGATCAATATTTTTGTTATCTTCTCCAATATTGCCATAGAAATTGTAATCCAACTTACCCACAGTAACCGTGGTGACCACAATAATCTCACGGATTCCGCGAGGATTATTCCGTTGAGAGCCAATTATATAAACTGAGTTAGTTAAGTTAACGCAGTAATAGCCACTTATGTACTCAGCTTGACAGATGTGTCCGTATTGACAGATGGCGTTAAACTGTGATGTGAAGGATCGTGTAAAGACTAATGAGTTGCACTGATTTTTAGAACCGATAGTAAGTCTAATAGAAGAAAATATAATAAAACTGTCGTATAAAATTTCGATGTAGTTTGGGCTGAATCAAAGTTAAAACCGGAGTGCTCGCGCGGAGTCACATAGGTACCTAACTTGAGGTACCTATGTCTTTCTTCCTCAAAAGTTTTGTTCAAGCTAGACGAAGTTGGTAATATCAAAACGGATCTTTCCACCCATGAAAATTCTGAAAACTGAAATCTTTCATAACTCCGATAAAACAGAAAGTTTAACTTCAGGCGGCGTTTTGGAGTTTGGTTTTATTCTAAAAACCTGGAGCATGAGTTGGCAAATATTTCAGCTACTAAAAAAATCATCTGGCTTTTAAAACATCCTCATATTTATTCTTAATTTTAGTTCAGGATTAATCCTAGTCTATCTAGTCTATGACATTAGAATAAGGACCTTTTCACCTTTTCCTATTTATCTACACTAGTTTCGCACCGTAGTCTGTAGGAACTGTATTTTTACGAGGAAAAAACCTAGCTTTTCTACCAGAGAAAGAATGTTCGTAATCGGATCAGTACAGAAGGTACAGTCCACTGATATTTTACAAAGATATGAAAAACTTTACCTCTTCATTATATTAGTATACAAGTATCTACATAATGCAAGGCAGCAAATAACTTATCGCCACACATGGTAACCGATCCTCCGGAGCCTGGAGCCCGGCACGTTCCCAGGGCCGTCTTCGCACGGTGATCGCGCCGGTAGGTGACAGCCACATTATCCTATTGAGAGCCATCCGAGGCGATTGATGAATCACTTTGAGGTCGTGCACCCGTGCGAGTGGACAACGGACTTGCCAGGGTGCTGGCACACTGCTGTGTGCAGAATAGACTGTTTGGAACAGTGCTTGGTTGCTCTTAGGGTCTTGACAAATTACTTTCTATCAACGAAAGGGTCGATAGCGAATGGTAAAATGACGAAAATAAATGCAACTAGCTAACTAGTATTAGTACTTCTGCCAATATATTTATAAATTGTAGCCTATGTCTTACTCTGATGCGACTCTAGCTATATTTCTGTAAAGTTTCATCAAAATCCGTTCCGTAGTTTTTGCGTGAAAGATAATAGTAAGTAGGATTGCCAAGTGTTATCGAAATGTTACTTTATTTATTAAGTATTTGTTGCAACAGCAACATCTTTATGGTAGCGGGTTTAACATTTGATTTAAAAGTGATTATTTGAGAAGGTTGATTTATAAATATTAATTTAATCACCGCTCGCGAAGATTTCATTACCTCCATATAAGTTAGCCAACTTCCCAGAAACATCAACTCGCCTACTCTAACAGAATATTGGCAGAATTTTCCTTATTTGTCATGAGTCAGTGCCTCTTCTTAAAATTGGTCCTTAGACGAGCAGAGAATTGCATCACACACGAACACGACCGTTATGTCGTTACACTTCAGTGCGAGGATGGCATTAATGTGACACGGTTCCCATATCGGGGGACATTCGTCTCAGGAATGGGACAGTTGGAGATAAGTGGGTCTTTATTTATTGGATCGCTTAGCTGGCGGGGCGCGGGGGTGCTCGCTGCCACTGCTCGGGCCCGTCTCACCGATTGATTCTTTGTCAACCGATTACTTATGTAAATGTGGCCATTACGTCGTGAAGTATTGCAGTGGGTGCAGTCGTTAATATGTTATTGGCACATGTAATTGTTCAGTTGTCTGGTTGCAGTAAGTTGTGCAGTTTACGCATCTTGAAATGATTCTTTTTTGGGATTATTGATGTTAGTAAACTGAGGTTTAAATGCGTCTTTATTAGTAAGAGGTTGGCACAATTACTTACTCGACTTGGATTATTACCCAAGTTAAGATGATAACAAAATTTTATTGAAAATGAAACAGGACCATACCTACTTGGTCACGTTTGGTTACCAAAAGTCACGACTATTTCTATACTGTCTGTCTAATATTTAACAAAACGTTATTTTTACAAAATAAATGCCGTTGGAGTTCAGAGTTCATACTGGAACTGGCTACGTTAGTTACGTCATGTCTTTTAAAGGAATTCAGATATATCTAGTTATGGAAAACCTGCAATTTTAAAATTCATTCACCAGTTCAAGGAGCAAAGTCACAGAATGTGGTTTCTTTGAGTCATGGTTAAGTTATATACATTTACGTTGAGTTACGTCAATTGATTTATGTCTAATTAACAGTAAAATAATAAGTTTTCATAAAATTTATACTTGTAATATATATAATATAATTATAATCTATACTAATACTAATAATATTATAAAGAGGAAAGAGTTTTTTGTTTGTTTGTTAGTTTGTACCAAATAGGCTCCGAAACTACTGGACCGATTTAAAAAATTCTTTCACCAATAGAAAGCTGCATTATTCCTAAATAATATAGGCTATTTTTATCCCGAAAACGGGTCCTGTGGGGTCATCCACGGGAGCGAAGCCGCGGGCAACAGCTAGTAATATTATAAAGAGGAAAGTTTTTTTTGTTTGTTTGTACCGAATACGATCCGAAACTACTGGACCGATTTAAAAAAATCTTTCACCAATAGAAACCTACATTATTCCTGAGTGACATAGGCTATTTTGGAATCCCGAAAACGGGCCCTGTGGGGTGGTCCAAGGGAGCGAAGCCGCGGGCAACAGCTAGTGTAATATAATATAAGCTCCTTTGTATTAATTCATTCTGCTTAATTCATTCAACAAGAGTACAATACTCAGTGAGAGTTGTTGAAACACTTGACTTCTATTGTCATCTATAGATGACTAACTATGAAATATGAAAACCTACGTAAAAGCCATCAATTATCAAAATAAATGCAATGCAGTGACTATTTGACTCAATAACGGTCGATTTCAATAACATATCTAAAAGACTTGTCTACTAGGGATAAAATTTTGACCAATACACGTTATTGAAATCGACCGTAAATCATCACCCTTATCTTCTCTGTACCATGCTAGTTAATATATTATCTGTGTCTATACTATTCAACCATTCTTATTGTACTTATCTACCCAAAACAACAGGTTTACTTTTGCAGAGATAAAATGTCGTAGTTTTATTGTGAAACAGGCTCCGACCGTTGCTACTTGTGCAATGATGATCAAACAGGCTTTTTTCTCGAGTAATAATTATTACGACGGCTGATCTAGGGGATGTGATTGCGCAGGAGTGGGGTCGCTGACCGCTTCGTTGCGCGGGCGCCGCTTTTTGCGATGCGCCTGATATGCATTTTTGTTCAGCGCTCTCTTACTTGGCGATTGATTGCCTTGTAAATTACGTGATAGTGGACAGAAATGCTATGTGCATACGTAGTAGGTATCGCGTGCAGTATTTATTTTTGTCAGCATTTTAAACGATTTTAAATATCGAGGTAGACTCCAAGAGTATTTTGTTTTGTGGCAAGATGTCTCTTTGTCCTTGTGTCAAAATACTTTGTTGTTTGTTAAAAATTTAGCAGAACGAAAACGAGTGAATTGAGTTAAAAGAAAAAACCCTTACAAACGTGTAGTCATTAAGTTTTTGTTGTCGTATTCTGACGTTCGTTTTGTTGATTGTTGCAGATCGCGAGGCGACATGGCGTCGCCGAGACAACTGTGCCTGTTGCTGGCAACACTCAACATTGTTGCTCTCAGTCGAGCTGGTAAGTTGTACTTGTAACTCATTAGTTCGATAAGCTATATATAAAGATATTGTAATCTGTAGATCGAGATCGGTAAGGGAGCTACAGTGTTGAAGCCGCGCCTAGTTGGAGAGTGATGCTTGTGTGGTTTCTCTAGGTATCGTATATTGTAATTAGCAAATGGATATAGGTAAATGCGAGAAAACAGCTAGTTCTGTTGTCAAAAACGACGTGGTTTTTAATGTGTTTTTTATTGAGACATGTGTAATCCATAAGTGTTTGTTGGATATATTTTTAGGGATCCGTTATAGTTTCGCCATGTCCGTCTGTCCGTCCGTCCATTCACAGCTTAGCTCAAAGACACTTAGTACTAGAAAGCTATAATTTGACATGGATATGCCGACAAAGTGGTAAAATAAAACTGTGAATAATTATTTTTGTTAGGGTACCTCCTGTACAAGTAAAGTGGGGATGTTTTTTTAGTGTCTATCCCGTGGTGTGGGGTATCGTTCGATAGGCTATTAAAAAATATTACGGGTCTTTGAAAACCATACGGGTATGCATAAAATGGCTAATATTTGCTAGATTCCCCTGCCAGTTTAATGCTTCTTTTCTCTCTTCTTTTTTTTTAAAACGTTGCCCCACACTAGGAATATCTTCCTGTATCGTGGGTGCGTTAACAAACATATAAACTCGCATACACAACAGCCAGAGCCGGAACAACTATCTGGAGGTCATACAAATATTTGTGCCATGCGGGAATCGAACCTGCGACACGCAGCGCAGCAGTCAACCGCTCAACCACTGCGCCAACCGTGCGTCCTAGTCAGGTTGCTTTTGGATATGTGAAAAAATGCAGGCCAACGACAGGTAGTACAACGACATATAAAAGGACAACTATCAAAGCTAAGTAGGCTTTACAACTTCACGAGTAATAGTCGACCAACTTATAAAATGTTCTAGGAACAGTAAAAATATTTGCATATATATAATTTTGTATTTATATAATTTTGTATTGGGACAACAGTTTTCGAACGACAAAGTTAATTTTGTCCCTTCGTTAGAGCAAAGTTCGGTGCTTTCATTGCTTATGAACGTTAGTAATGTTACCTATTTATTTTGGTGAATGTAACTCTGAACCCCCTGTGTGCGAGTCAGACTCGCACTTGGCCGATTTTTTTTTAATTGTTGATATTATGCGTAAATAGATCTTTTAAGTATATAGGTATTTTAGTGCAATATATCACGATTATTGGACTAAACAAAATTTACGAAAAGTGAACATAGCTAGACTAGAATTAAATAAGTCACCTCTCAAAGATCTTCATACGCAACCAAACTGCCTATTCATTAGAGTCTGATTTTTCACTCCTGCGCGACAGCAACTGGTAGCTAGTACTAATCATATCGTTAAGTTTTATTTACAACATAAATGACACTAGTAAATAAATTAAAATCCGAGTTTGTGCCTAGAAAAAAGACAAGCATTTGAATGTTTTGAAGCGTCTTGTGACCGGTGACGGCATAATGGATAAGTAGATTATACCAGCCACACACCATCAAGTAAACTTGACAGTAAATATTGCTAGCTAAATTTTATACCAGTCTTATTAATGTTGGCCGATTCGATCCCTGATCCCATCAACGCTGGGAACAATTTATTCCTTTGATCAATATTATATCATCAATCAATATATATACACATAATAAATCTGTAGAAAAGTAATTTTTGTACATCGAAAATATTTCCAAAAAAAAATAGCCAGGGTGTTAAAGGATAACCAACAGAACCTATATCCGGCATTTTTGAAATTTTTGTATGTTTGTCTGTTTATCTGTTTGCCTGTTTATTTGTGCACGCATCACGTGAAATGTACGAAACCAATGTAAATCACTTTTATACGTAAAAATTGTGCGTAACTTAAAGAATTACTTAATTTTTGTTTTATCGCAATCGGTTCACTCTATCAAAAGTTATATGAATTTAAAGTGTTCAAGAAGTAAAATTATCACAACACACGCAATTCAGATACTCGGAGAGTTGAACTCGATATTCGATAGATGGCGTTGTGCATTTGAAGACATTTTCTGAATGGCGATGTTAAAATTCGCCGCGAAAGAATGATGACTATGGAAAGAGAAAGAGTGGTAGGAAGGTGTGCGCCCTGGCTGGAGGCTTAGTTTAGTCTCCACAGGATAGTCCGGTTAAGCAGTAACCAATCACTCTGATTGAAACTGCGAGACGTCACACATAAAAAAAAAAAAAGTGGTAGGAAGGTAAGTAGGGTGGGCAGGAAGGTAAGTAGGGTAGGGTTGGCAGACAGATGACGGGAGCAAAGCCGCGGTCACAGCTAGTTCTTAAATAATATTCTTGCTAAGTTCTAATAACCGATAGGTTAGCCAACAAAACTACTTCTAAAATAGATAGACACTAATGAATAATCCCTCAGGTTTCAATAGAATGAAGCACTCGTATCACAAAACGAATTGAAGTTGGTGCAATTGCAGTGTTGCATCAGTCAGGACTGATGGACTGATGTAGTAAATGGTTCACGTTGCTACGCGCTCTACAGACTTGGTCATCATTTCCTCATAGTCTACAACTTACTATACTCATCTAAATAAGACGCAAAAACAAGTCCATCGCCGCCAAACGACTTGTTTGGATTTAAAAAGTAATGCGCAAATAAAAAGCAATAAAATCTATTTTATTAATGGTCAAACAACCGTGTACATTTGTTTGGTTTTCCTTATAAACAAATAGTGACAATGTCAGCCGCGCGCTGTGCTGTACCGTGTGTTTGGTCAGCTGAGTCACGGGCCGAAACCGAAGGTCGTGACTGATGACGTCACGCAGTTCTCACGTCTAGAACCTAATCAGGATATAGTTTTACATCTTCACGTTGATTTGAGACGCTCGTTTGCATTCCTTCACGAACAGGCACTAGGCAGTGCTTGGAATTTCGGGAAGACATTGTTGAATGCCGAAAAAGATTAGGAAATTCTCCTTTTTGGTAGAGATTTATCGTTACTAATAAATTATTGTAAATAATATTACTGTAATGACTATTTTTAATTTTGACTATGGCAACTTGAACCTTACTTTGTAGCTGTACGTAACTGCCAATACATTCCTATGCAGATGTTTTCTTGAGATTATCACAAATAAATATAGGTAACCATTTAAGTTTATATTATAGTTTTCACACAAACAGGTTTAAATTCACACATATTTTTATTTTTATCCATATCGTATGTAGAAAAGTTGCTAAAAAAGCTTCTCACCAGTAATCTGTTTTAGTGATATGCAGTAAACCCCAAGCTTAACTAACCCGTGCTGTATGTAAGCCCGCCACGAGATTGGAGTAGTAGATAGAGTTAATTTGATGGAGTGCGGAAATTCCCAGAGCGCGGCGCCTGAGAAAGTGCAGGCCGCCTTATTTTCCTGTTACCGGCCGGGACTGGAAGGCGGGGCTGGCTTAATGTTATTACATACATTGGAAGGGCTTTTCTTGGTATTTTTATTGATTGTGGCTATATTATTTAACTAAACGCTATGATTCACGTATGTTGTTGCTTAGTTATAATATGGTACGAGCTAAAAAAAATACTAGTAATCCCTATAGAATAACTTGTTTTTCCTGAGTTTGTCAGTAACCTACTTTTATTATTCTAAATTCACACTTGTAACCGTCTTATCAATAGTAAATATAGTTGTTACCAAAGAAGTTGATATAAATAGATCGTGTTACTGTCCAAAAAGCGGGCATAAACTTGGAATGAAAATGCCAGAGAGCATCAAACAAATCAAGAGCTAGAATGTCACAAAATGTGATCAATTTCCTCCTTGACAAAGTGTCAGTCCATGTCACGTCAGTGTCATGACATCTCGAGTTAGCCTCACTCCTTTGTATCGCTGGCAGCTTGCCGCGGGCGATGGGATGCTGAGCTCTCGCGAATAGCAATCTACTACGTGACCCGAATGCCGCACGCCGCCGCGCCGCGCCGGGCGAACGACGATATTATTTCTTTCATAAGTAGTAGTGACGGATATTAACATTATAAGGATACCGGTTAGAATGAAAATTGAGCTTTAATACTTAGTGCCAAAAGTGGTGAATAGGTTAACTTCTAGGAAAAACGTACTCCATCGTCGACCTCATCGCTTAGTATCCTAGGTGTTATAGTAATCAAACGCGAGCATATTAATAAATTAAAAAAAACTTTCTGTCTTTGGTACCTATTGTTTTCCATTTTTCGACACCGACTTCGGAAAAGAAAGTATTTTTTCGCTTTGTAGTGTTTTGCTTCGTAAGTCGGTTTCATTTTTTTGTTAAAAAGTTATTTATTAACTCTTTTCATTTTTGGTCTTCTCTGTCGTTTTGCTCTTGGCAAAGCGGTCGTGGTCACGTCGAGGCGTGCACATCGTCGGTGCTAGATGCGGACACAGATCACCGCCATCTCTCCCTGTTGGCGGACTGTTTGGCGCAGTCAGATATGCGGCCTCCTACAGCGGATTTCACTTGGTCAGTCCAGCGCATAGGTGACCTGCCACGCGATCTGGCTCCCTCCACTTTTCCCTGTACGACCAGCCGCTCTATGGAGTCGCCATCCCACCTAGAGACCAACTTTTGGAAGGTACCTCAAAATATCATGAAAGTCATTTATAGCCAAATTAAATCTCATGACGATAACAATACGCCCAAACACAACTAGGATCCATTGTTTTATTTCAGAGTTCAAGTGCCTACCTTCCGGCTTCATCATCAGATCAGTTCGATGTTACCATTTTCATCAGTGCCATTTATTTATAAGTGTTTGCTTTATTATAGTCGGTTAGCTATTCGATATATTTTGTACCCGACGGCGACTGGAACTCCTTAATGCTAAGTATGTCACATACTTAGCATTAAGGAGTTCCAGTCGCCGTCTGTGGTCTTTTTCATCACTTCCACTTCACCAAATGACACTTTTTGAATGTAAATGATTGCATTGTTGATAAAAATACCAAAATCGCTATATGTATGCCTATAATATTTTAGGAGTCTCCTCGATTTCTCTGGGATGCCATCATCATTCCTGGTTTCCTTATCATGGTACCACCCTCCCAACAACAAAAAAAGAATCATCAAAATCGGTTCATTAACAACGAAGTTATCCGCGAACACACATAAAATATATACATATGTATGTAGGTCGAATTGAGAAACCTCCTCCTTTTTGGGAAGTCGGTTAAAAAAAGTTAATTCAAAAAATCAAAAACCCCGACTGCTTCAGAAGCGAACTAAAAAGACGTAAACAACAAGAAAATCATGCTGTGTAGTCGGAGGATACATCTGGTTTTGGTTTGCCATCTCGCGAATATTCTGCGCTTCTGAAGCAGTCGGGTTTTGGATTTTTTTAATTAACTTTTTTATTTATAACTTTTTAGTTATTTGTTTTTCTTTCGAATTAGATACTTTTAAACATATGAGTGTTATATATTTTTTAAATCACCCCATAAACCTCTTCATTTTAATACCCACACGATGTGCTTGGAAAAAAAGAACACACTATATGGCGCCTTAAAGCCGCCATTTTTCTATTTTCCTATTTTAATGTAGCCAGTGACACTCGCATAGTTATGACGGATTGTTTGAAATATGAATCATCAAACTCGGCCAACGCGTTTGGTCTTTAGAACTCCACATAGGAACAAACATACATACATACATAGGCTGATAAACACATTACCCTCCTTCGGCAGGTAAAAAGGTGTGTATGATACAATTATTTAAAAAAAAAACTGTCACATGTTCCTACTCAGTAGCTATAATCTACATTATCTATACTTAATATTATAAAGCTGAAGACTTTGTTTGTTTGTTTGAATGCGCTAACCTCAGGTTGGAATTGAAAAAATCTTTTTGTGTTGGATCGTTCATTTATCGAGGAAGGTTATAGGCTATATAACATCACGCTACGATCAATAGGAGCGAAGCATAAATGAAAAATGTTGCAAAAACGGGAAACATTTTTCCTTTTTGAGAGCTTACGTTGCGTTACGCAACAATAATGTATGTAGGGTAGGTAGGGTAGATGGGTAGGTAGGTAGCCAGTTGACGGGAGCGAAGCCGCGTGGGACAGCTAGTGCAGTATATTAGTAGAAAGTTATGAGCAGCTGATCAAGATTTTTTATGACTCTATAAAACACAGGTACACGAGTTATCCATGGAAAAGTCGTGTGCCGTTGAATGGAAGGAATGTTTTTAAAGCATCTGATGAATTTGCAAAGTAATTAAATTAAATCAACAATGCCAATTAACACATAATTTTAAGCAAATTACTGCAGATTATCAAATTCCTGATCGTTATCAGAGAACATAATTAATTTAATGTGTCCACTGGAATTTAAGTACAGTTTTAGTAAAATATATTCCTACAATATATTTATTTTAATATGATCTATAGATGTACACTACGATATGCCACTGACTATAGATGCATATCGTAAATCATGATTATTTTGTAAAACTATGTAAAAACGTTATGTAAATAAATCGGCTCCGTAATGATCGTCCAGCGCTCAAGTCAGCAAATTGATTTGGGTCAAGTTGAAATAATTTATCTCAAACCACAAGACGGAGCATATAGTACATACTAATTCCATAGAGTTAGACAAAGCCCTTTTGAAGGAAACTTCCTCCACTTAATCGTCATGATAACGAAAAAATCCCACGATTGATGTCAATAAACATCAAGCTATAACTATCAAACTTGACTGCCTCTAGTGGAGGCAAATACTTAGAATGTAAGTGTACGCCACAGAAGGCTCTCTGAGTCTCTTACTCAAAAAGCTGGTAAACTAATCCAACGTTTATGAAAGATTTTCTCGTACATCTCCTTTATCTTGGCACCTCACCTATTTCTCTGCCTCACTACCGAAACCCCACATAAATTAACCCGTGTAACAGCAACTATTATAACTATGTTATAAATGGCGTCGTATCATCGACTTAATTACAATCACTACTAATGAAAATTGATGGTGCGACGTGCTAATAGCCCCGCGGTCGTATCAACTGCCAATCTGCAGCCTCTGGGGCTATATACCTTTAGATTACTATGTGATCTAGTTACATCATTGGTAACTTAGGTAGAGATAATAATAATAGATACTTTGTTGACTTAATTAAATTGAGAGGTTATATTTCCATTGAATCAAACTCGATTTTCTTGTAAAATATTCTGAAAAGTCTAAGGCAGTTGAACGAATTTATGAGTTTCGACACTAGACATTAAATGTCAGTTCAGTAGATAGTTCATTTCATGTATCAAATTTTGATAAATGCCATCATGAGCTACCTACTGTTTCCTCTGCAATATTCCAAACTGACAGTCAAAGCATTTATTTCAATACTAGCTTCTGTCAGCGTCTTCGCCCGCTTTAAAGTCGAAAATTATCCCGAATATATTCCCGGGATAAAAAGTATCCTGTTGGCACAGAGATATCTATCTGTGTGCCAAATTTCATCCAGATGCGTCCAGCCGTTTGAGCGTGAAGAAGTAACAAACATACAAACACACACACACTCACAAACTTTCACCTGTATAATATTAGTGTGAAGTGATATAAACCAATTCAAAAGTGCCTGTAAAGTTTAGGTCGGTCAGTCAAAAGTCGCTCTACGGAGAAGAAAGTGCTAAAAACTTTACGGACACACTTTTTTCAATCATTGCACATACTTAAGTTAGGTTCCTAGTTAGGTAAGGAGAGGTCTAGATTCCTCTCCAAAGCTTAAAGCTAGCATACACAACACACGTAGCTGTTCTGTGGATAACACATGCCGGCGATAGTGATGCGCGGTCATCACGGGCTGCGGCTGCGCAAGGTAAGTAGCCGCCTACTGTGGGAAAATAGAAATACCAACAATGCTTTCCTTGCGATAAACATAATCAATTTGACTAATTATTCTCGTGTTCTGGGGGGTTGTGTAACTGCAGTGCTTATATATATGTTTTACTTGTTTTCTAATTGTGTTGACATAGAAGATTACACCGAACTATAATGTGTATCGTAATTTCGCAATAATGGAGTTTAAAGGATTTCAAACGTACATCAATTTTAATATAAATCATACCGTTGTTTCTGCCTAGTCATTCTTTTAGGAAAAGACGGACCAGAATAATTAAATAAATTGGCAAACACTACTACAATATTCTGCTACGGCGTGTGAACACTCGCAAGCGACGCCATCGCTCTCGCAGTTAAGGCAAATAGCAAACATTAACCTTTTAAGCCTTCAAAGAGCCTATCAGACAAACTTCCTGCTTCCCACAAAGAATCACGAAGTTCCGCAAAGATGAGACACCATGAGATAACTCGCCTAATATTAATAAAGCTCGAGACGGCTACTTACTGGCCGGCGTCCGGCTGAGTCACGCTCGGAATGCCGTCGGTCCGGCCGGACAACCCCCCCCCTGGGAGCTAACCTGTCCCCCCCCCCCCTCCCTGCGAGGCGCTGTCAGTGTCTACGAAGACTAGCCATGGGAACTGCATAGCGAACATGGCTCATCTATGGATGACAAGAGACATTGCGAAATGTTGAGACAGTGTCATCTTCTATTTTGGCAATTTGATGTTTGACGATGGTATGATAGAAGATAATTATGAAGGAAGAAAAGCGGCTATTGTCTTTGAGTACCCAGGGCTTTGACTGCTTAAACTGTTGCTCAACGGCAAATTGCTTCGAGATTTTAATAAGCTGTTGATGAAAATACGCTGGAATATTGAGTTGTAAAAAGTTTGCAGATTGGATTTGGTTCCATCAAAGAACTGCAAGATATTTTATTAGGAAGTCGCAAGTACTTAAATTAGTTTTAAATTACGTAATACAGGAGTAGATACATAGTTTGGATTTGTAACAACAGCATCTTCCAGCTCATTATCATCTTAAAGACTAATATCAATATATCCGTTCAACAAACTCATAACAAGATATCCGGCACACTTACTGACTCATCTACTTTAGATCCCCAAAGGGTAAAGGTGTCGTAAGGAAGGGTGAAGAGAGGTGTTATATCGTATTTCTACAGTTTGCTGATAACGTTATGATGGGCCCAGGGACCCACACACAGGGACCCGGGCTCCTTAGGTCCCATGTGGCAAGGGACGGACCTTTAACGTGCTATTAATTCTTGTGAATATGTTTATGGGGTATCTTTTGGGTTCTTAGGAAAACGTAGGGAATATTCTGCACGTCTTATTTTTCCACTTAGGAGAGTTTCCTTTGAGCCATCTATGAGATGAAGTTAAACCTTCTTAGGTAAAGTTTGTTTTAAAATAAATGAACAACATAAACCCTTTAATTTATTTGTAAAACAATAACGAACTGGCACGGGGTAATTAGAATGATTCATGACTTGTATCGACTTTTGATTCGTTCCGCACAAATTGCTTCTAGGTAATTCACGTGATTCATTGGTAGCAAAAGAAATACGCTAATAGATAGGATTGAGATGTTCGCAAACTGCCAGGAACTTTAACAATCTTTCACTTGACGACAAACGGGGGAATTGGAGTTTGACAGAGCAGTTTGTCACAGTTTGACATTGAATGAGAAAAACGGAGGATCGCGTCGGAGGGATCATTCCCACATCTGCGAAACTGAATAAGCTGATAATATGCATAATTTTTTCTCTTGAAAATGAGATTTCAAATGGTAGGGTTTCGGTAACATTTGCTTGTATATTAACTAAAGTAGCATTGCATTAGAAGCTGGGATGTTTCTGGTGAGATGTGGGTGTGGAAATCATTTTGCAAAGTATTAATAAACGTGTTGTCTCGTCTTGAGACTATCGACTGTCGATAGCTGACTCATTGGGTTTAATGGATGAGTTATCTTTAGAAAAACTTTACGTACAATGTAACTTGCTAGTCATCTAGCAAGTGATGAAAGATTTAAGATACAAATATCCCACGAAGGATACTTTCGAAGATTGGAATTTACGCATAATTCACAAAAAGAATTCTAACGAACAAACTCACTTTAACTTTTAGGAAGTTACGAATAATTTGTTGAAAAGAGAAAAATCTGCTACAGAAAAATGTAATTTCGGATCGGCTGTCGCTATCATTCGGGTCAATGTTACAAGTTGAAACTCCAAATCGATCGAATTGATTGAATTCAAAACGTTACTTACAACTCAGATAGGCATGATATCTGATAACACGTGGCTATAAAGTTGAGGGTATAAAAGTGGAAATATACGATAAAGTAGCATAATACCAGTCATAAAGTGGAGGGCACAATGCAGGTGGCTCGTGGCTCGTGTGTGGACCAATTAACATCAGTTCTGTGTTAATGATCGAGTAATTTTGT
Source organism: Orthosia incerta (assembly GCA_948252205.1). NCBI lineage: Eukaryota > Metazoa > Arthropoda > Insecta > Lepidoptera > Noctuidae > Orthosia > Orthosia incerta. Next base: position 31,489,153 of record OX411751.1, read on the forward strand.
GAGCTTGTTGCCAACGTGTTGGTCGGGAAATTATGTGCATTGTGATATTTCATAGCCGTCGGGTAAATCTAGTGCGAAATTACTTAAATTTTCTAATGTAAACATAGCTCAAAATACCGCTGAAAATATTCACAACATGTTTGCATTTCTAAATGAGTGTAAATGTTATGTTTAGTGAATGAATGCTCTCTTACTCGGTACATTTTTATGACCTTCGTCCTTTGTGGAATTTTCTGGATCTTGCAGAGTGGCTTTCTGTTTTCTTTTCAGTCGCCGTCCTTATAGAAAAGGATCTGGAAAAATTTCGTGTCTGATAAAATTCGTAACAAGGGCGTGGGCGGGCATCGATCGCGCCCGTGACACGCCGTATCTATCCCTAGGAGCGCGGTGAGGGATGAATTATCGATTGCCGCCCTTTACATCGAGCCTTCAGTACCAGCTTCAGGGAACGAGGTGAAGGTCGGTGCAGCAATGGTTGTTGAAGAGGCTGTAATGTAGTTTAGTGGTGCAGGTTGTTGCCTTGGATTGCTTTCGTAGTTGCTAAGTTGCAATTGGAGGGAAAGTAAACAACGAATGAAAACAGTGTTTTAGCTAACCCTTGTCTAGATGAAAAGATCAAGTCCAAGGCTGAACGAAAACAAATATTTGTATGTAATATTTTTTGATATATCGTAGGTATGCTAAAGGATTTATAGGGCACGGGGTTTACCTTAGTTTAATCTCAACATTTTTACATTTCTTTGTTTGCCTTGATCTTTAAATGGCGATTTGCGCAAGTGACGTCATTCATAGGAAGCACTGTAATCAGATTCACACTTGAAAGTGTAACATTATAATCAAGTAGAACAATGCCTCGTAAATCTATGGCCAGCAATCGAGTTAATAACACGGTTTTAATCAAAGTTATCGTGACGTCGGGCAATGATGGCATCACATTTGGCTTCGGATGACCGTAATGGCAGCGTGACAGATGAGTTTGTGGTCATATTGCCGTTAATTTTGACAATGGTACTGCTCGATCCACTTAACCAGCAACAACAACCATCTCTGACTACCAATCGACATGAAGTCAAAATCATGCGGGTTGATGACTTTCAAAGTTGGCTTCGAGGTTTGTCCACCAAAGTTGGCACAGATGTTGGTCGAAGGTTGCGCATTGCACACTGATAGCTCATGAGTCATTGTGTATCTATTCGCTAGACAGTTACCTACGATTGGTTATAATAGGCAGGTGTTCAGTCGGACTCATCAAAGATGTAAGAAATGTGAATCTAGTCCATAGGGAGTAGCTCAAATATTAATTCCATCTACATAATTAAACTGTGTTCAAATGTCTTTAATTATGCTTTAATAAAACTCCTTTTCAGGCCCTGTGATGGAATTAATGATTCTTTGGGCAGCTTATAATGAAAAGCTATGCTACTAGGAAAATAGCGTCCTTGTTAGTATTTGCAGAACTGCGAGGCAAAACGACAAAGTTAAAATTATAGCAATGAGTTGTGAGCACGCAATGCCATCTTTATCGATTTTGATAGGACCTTTCCTTTGCCTGGTACTGGGATGACGACGTTTATACAATTCATCCTTTTTAATTTGTGGTGAGCAGTGGTGGCTCAGTGGTAACGGCCGCGACTTACAAGTTGAAGATCGTGGGTTCGAACCCAGGCAGGCGCTTTACTTTGCGTAAATTATTACATCACCACTGCTCTCAAAACGGTGAAGGCAAACATCGTTAACCGAAAATTCGAAGACATGTAACATTCGCCAACACGCACTGGGCCCGTGTCGTGGATTACGGCCCATTCCCTCTCACAGAGAGGAGGCCTGTACGCACAACGGACCAAATGGGAGTCTAAGTCTCCATCTATCCTATTTCCTGGGTTCGATTGCCGCGTCGGAAAAAATATTATTGGGTTATTCCATCTCGAATTTTCCAGTAGCAGCCTGGAGTCTGGATTTGGCCGGTTGATGGCAATGGGTCCGCCGGACTTAAAAATACATGTGTAATGTTGGTGTACATGATTATCCCTGTCTAACCTTGCAGGGAATACTGGCGTTATGTTATGATTACGTTAGGTATCTACATATGTCGATCAGGGAATTAGGGGCTTATGTTAGCTAAACATATAAGCAATAAAGCATAATAAAACAACGTTCGCAAAGTAAATCTAAAACTGTACAATTGTACATGATTGTCTTCCAAGATTCGCGTGTACATTATAAAACGTGCTTGTTTCGTACATCGCTCAGTTTACGTTGAATTCGTGCCACATGTAGAAGTTTTAAGAAGGTTCACAGATTGGGGCAGTGGCTCAGTGATTGGATTATCTGTTTTGGTATGTCAGTTTAAATGTTTGTTAATGATGAGACAGGAGAAATTCCTAGTATTGGCCAACATTTTTTTATAAAAAGAAAAGAAAAGTCTCTATAATCCAAACTCTGACCGATTACAGGTCCATTTATAAATTTTTTTAGGGCCTGGGACTGATCTTAACCCCTTCATAGCCTAGCCTTACCTGTACCTATGGCTTGGGCGTCTCAGTAAAACAATTCTTTTTTCTAAACTTAGCTCTATTTTTTGCTAAACTGGTAACCATGTTAGTGCGTAATCTGTCGAACTTTCATGTCTACATCCGTCGGGTACGGTATGTTATTCTCAGTAGTTCTTCTGAACAAATCTGCTCTATGGTGACATTCAAACTCAAACACAGGTTCAGCAAACATTGCTGTTCGCTGGAAGTTTATGAGTCGGGGACGTGATCGTCGACACGATTGCTTATCTTAACGGTGCTCATTAACGGGATCAGCAGGTTTATGTTCCTCGGTTGATGGAACAAGAACAATAATCTGGTAAAAAGAAGTAGCGGATAGCGTTGAGTTTTATGAACCGAGGGGTAGGAATTAATCAGGGAAACTCTAAAACTTACTTTATCGTAAACAAAACTATATATGTCCTTGCTGTTTAATTCTCTAGCTATGTCACAGCGTCGCTTGAGGAAAGATGTGTGGCCTACAATATATATTATTTTGCCTACTCATGCGTTCTGATAGTTCATTGTTTAGTAGTTGTTTACTAAGCACACAGAGGTGTGGAAGGTTATTTTAGGAGACCTTTGTATTTCCCTTAGCTCCACCAGTTAACAAATAAAAAAGTCATCCAATGCGCCTAGGCTTCTCGCAAGAACCTATATTTGGTTCGGTTTCCAGTATAACTGTCTTCAGCTGGATACCATTATGTTACATGGAGCGACTGCCTATCTTAACTCTAAAACCCAGTTTCTGGTTACCCGACACTAAGACCAAGACTAGTGTCAGATTTCAGAATTCTGACTACCCGTAACGATAGTCAGTCTACAAATGACAGCTGGAACCAGCAGCTTATCATGCTTCCCGAGGAGTCTCGAATGACCTTCAATTATATAAATTGAAGGTCACCCACCCAAAGACCACTCGTGATAATGTAAAGGATCTCTTATGTCAAAATGTATACAAAAAAAGAGGTTTCTCCTTACCGTCCCCAGGCGGCGCTTATCCAATTTCAGTACAAATGAACGTTAACGTTGACACGATTGAGCGTGAGTAAAAACTCGCACTAAGGCCTCAGTTTCATTAGTTAACATATATGAAAAGCTCGTAATACAATCTCTAAAATATCCGCATTCAAAAATGTAAATTCTCTTTCCCAAGCGAGAACGAAAATCTCAGCGTCAGCGAGTCACATTAACGAGCCATGTTCAAAGACAGAATATACTCGCAGAGCTTAATTAACTTGTATGACATAGAAGTCAGTGTCACTGGAGAGCTCCAGCTAGCTAGCATATATTTAATTAAAGCCGTCGAGGCAATGCCCACGGCTACGGGTATAAGGGTGCTTTTCTACCATAGATGTGCTAGGTAGTGAGGCTGCGCGAGGATGTGTAGCGAAGCTGTGAAAATATTAATATTTCCATTAAGTCGTACCATTGTGCATCAAGTTAAAATAAATAAAGTAATGCGAGGTAGCGAGGTGGCGTAGCGAACCGGACAATCGGTGTGTAGCTAAGTGGTGCGAGGTTACACACATATCCCTCGCCCGCAATCTTCGGACATCCCTCGCACTCATTTCTCGCTTATTTGTATGTAAAAATACATAGCTCTGCTAGTCCTTTGCCACCAGAACTGCGCTAAGCCTGGCTAAGAAAATGAAGTGAACTAATTTGTGGATATTTTCCTCACGTATCACCTCGCTACCTCGCACATCTTTGCTGGAAAACACGCTAAAGGTACGGCTACACGGCTATTCGTCTAACGGCTACATGGCTATTCGGCAATAAGGCGACGGCTATTCGACCACGGCTAACGAACGGCCGGAATGAAGCCGGCTTATTACGGCACTGGAGAGCAGAATTAATATCATGGATGTTGTATTAATTTTGCGCATGGAGTATGAGTTTGTAGGGGCTGTGGTTTTATTATTTTTGTCGTAGCAAGGGTTCTTTTTATTGCTTCGCCTTTTTGTTTTGTTTTATTGCTGCAAACTTTTATGTTATTTTTCTGTCTGATGAAATTACGTCGTTTTAACCATTGTTGAAATCACAAAAGTGTTGAAGATTTATTCGATTTATGCCAGAAATTCCCACTGACAAATCCCTAGAAGTATAGACAAAAAAGGATTCTTTGAAAAAAAAAAACAATCCCTATCAGGTGTTTTTGTTTCTAAATTATTAAACAAAAAATGCGATAATCAATACGTTTAATTAGGTATGTGAATTATTGAAACATTATAGGATCACGTAAATCGCAATTGTGAATTTATCTCATTTTTTCCAACACAAAATGGAGCAAATAAGATGAACTGAGGCTCTAGAGATGTGGAATTGATCACGTGATTTTTCGATGTCGCTTGACAATCCCATATAAATTTGCATTTTTGACAATCGCTATCGCTACGCTTTCGATGATAGAAGGTCTCTTGTCTGGGGCCTTGGTTGCTTCTTTGTGATCGCGGGTTCCGACGGTGACTTTCGTTAGCACTTCTTTCATAAAACAAAGCGTCTTCTTGCAAAAAATATAGGAGTAGTATAGATCCATTACACTTTTTAGATTTCCGTACCCAAAGGTTAAAAACGGGACCCTATTACTAAGACTCCTCTTTCCGTCTGTCTGTCTGTCTGTCGCTCTCATGAACCGTGATAGCTCGATAGTTGAAATTTTCAAAGATGATGTATTTCTGTTGCCGCTATAACAACAAATACTAAAAAAAAAAAAAAATACAAACAGTCAGATCAGTACGTAATCTCGAAACGTTTGCTGTCAAATCTTCTCGCACAAATCTTGGTCAGTCAGCTCCTTTGAACCGAATTATGGCAATCTGTGATAGGGTTATTTCCGCTGAACCGGGATTGACATATTTTGCGACAGTTTAGCAAAGCTCAGGTTAAAACTGTTAGAAACTGATTTGTGGTCAACTCCTCCTCACTGGTAATTTTACAAAATAAAATAATCTAGTCAAGTTGTCAATAATGTACTAAAATTACCTAATTTATAATTATAATTAAATCTATTATTAAATATTATCTATTTTTTATGCAATGTTTTTCCATTTTTATAATATAATTATTATATTATTATTATTATATATTTTATATTTTTTTTTATCAAATCTTATCATTTATTAACTATTATAAATTTAATCAAATATTTTTATAATTTTTTAATATAATCCGTATTTAAATAAGTTTCATGTTTGTTCTTATTAATTTATCAGTCTTAAATTTAATGTATTAACCTAAAATCTTATTGTATATGTGTTCACCTATAAGTGACATGTTTGCACAGAATGATGTATTATGTAATTATATGTAAGAATATTTGTAAACGTGTCGTTGGTGTTCCTATCAATAAATAAAATAAAAAATAAAAATAAAATAAAATAAATATTAAAGTGAATAAATAAATAATAAACAATAAATAATAATAATAATCCCATACAATAAACGTGATTTTTTGCCGTTTTTTGCGATAATGGTACGGAATCCTTCGTGCGCGAGTCCGACTCGCCTCGACTCAGAGGGGTGACCATAAGCTCTTAAAGTAAGGTTATTTTGAGTGTACGAAAGGGACCGATGTATACAAGTCATATACATCTGTCGCTTACTCACACTCAAAGTAATCTTACTCTAAGAGCTTATGGTCACCCCCCTGGCCCCACCAGGGGGGTGACCATAAGCTCTTAGAGTAAGATTGCTATAATTTTGTAACCAGCGGGGATTGAAAAAAATATTACAATCCTGATTTCTGGTATAAATCATTATTGTTTAATCAATAATGAAAAATAAAAACATACAATTTTAGTTAAACCAACAACCTTGAAGTCTTTTGTTTGACGATTTTACGATTTTGTCTTGCCCATATTAAATTAAATGATGTTATTTTGTAGTTCGCTTAACATTTTTGAAGTACCAACTAGCAATAGTTCATCGACAAGTACATCAGATACATTGGTCAATGTCCTGGCACCCATTAGGCACATCCGCGCCAGATAACCCGACTCCTCTGAACTGGGGCGGCTGCGAGGTTAATACTCGGCTCCTGATCGCCGCCCTACTTACAGTTCAGCCGCCCGCCCTTCGTGAGGCCGCGGTTCATAGATACAATGTACTTCCTATATTTGTGGCATGTCGCACGCTCTCATATGATAGTAATTTTAACAAAGAAAATTGAATGTACTCTCGTGTTCATTGATTTAGGTACCTAACGCTAGCTATCTGACTCTCGGACAAGATAATTATGTCGGTACAATGCTAGGCATTGCTAGGCCTTTGCAGTCGTGAGTAGACTTTATCAAATGTATAGCAGTATCCTTTCTTGCTGAAACAGTAGTAATCTAAAAATCGTTTGCCAAGCGTCTAAACTGGGGCAATGTTCAAGCCAATTCAGGTGTCTTTGTAAGGGCAGATCATATTCTTATTCATTGCCTCTCGTATTTTGTAAAATCAGTGCATATACTTATGCATTGTCTCTGGTATTTTAAATATTTAGGTGGCCAAACTATTAACACGTATCTTCTTTTAAACACGTTTATATTATTCCCCTAATTCGTTTATTTATATTATTGGTCCTGTGAGCTGTGCAGACCTCGTGAGTCTGTCTTTTTGTTTTTTTTGACTAATCTGTTTTTGGATTTTCATATAATTATTATTGAACCTGCTAACAAAATTTCACGAGAACCAGTTGAGAAATGCGACCTGTAGAGGAGAACAGTCGGACATCTGGACATACGAAAGCATTTTTGTTCAAGCTGTAATACGGAGACGCTTCGCGCTCGCTCGGTCAATTAGTCGAATTAAATAATTGCCCAGCTTCCAACATAACAAGGAAATCGAGCATCCTGTCTATGTAACGTATACCTCCGCCCTACTTTCAGTTCAGCCGCCCTGATGCCGCCCTTCACAAGCGAGTCACTGACTCCGGTTAATCGCAGCCTTCGTAAGGTCGACCACAGTTAACCTTACGCGGAGGCTTTCACGGCGTTAATTGTGCTGCTCCCATTTCATATTCGTAAATTTTATCTTTGTTTATGTTTGGTGAGATGGTTCAACGGTTGATGGTCTGATTTTAGAGTAATGGGTCACAGGCTCAAAGCTTGAAACTAATGAGAATAAATTTATTTTAATTTATTTTAATTAACAATTTACTTAAATCACAAAACAAATAATTATTTTTCTTTTCTTTTCTTTTAAATCTACTGTGAGTAGACAGACGAAGAATGACATAAGATAAAAACATCAACAACCTTGACGACACGGTTGGCGTAGTTGTCGAGTGATCGGCTGCTGCGCTGCGTGTCGCGGGTTCGATTCCCGCTCGGAACAAATATTTGTATGGCCTACAGTTAGTTGTTCCGGTTTGGTTATTTGTGTATGTGAGTTTATATGTTTGTAAATGCACCCACGATACAGGAGATATTCCTAGTGTGGGGCAATGAAAATAAATTAAATGATTTTAATACTATCGATTCGATACTTTTTCGTGGTTTTGACACTAGTAACCATTTAACCAAGTGTATTGTTCATCTCCTACTTGAACATAATTTGTAAAGAATGCATTACTTTCAATCGGTTTACATAAGCGTGTTGTTATTAGCAGCTAGTCAGTCGAATGTTCACGGTACATAAACACTATATCGATATTTATAATCGATTGGCGCTGCCTGCATTCGACGCTCCAGTCGGAAACAATAATACATACAATACTTATGTAGTACAGTTGACAGAAAAGTCAAATCAAATCATTTATATGCGAAAAATGGGTAGTTTTTCAACATATGCATGATACGCGGACTGGGATGACATTTAGATTTACAACTTTTTGAAGCATATAAATTGCATATGAATAACGACTTAGTTTTGCACATACTTGTTTGTGTATTTTTATTTGCTCGTAATTTATATTTAAAGTGCTTTGTTTTGAATTTCTATTTATAAATGTCATTATATATGTTTTAGTTAAATTTCGAAAGTCACTATGGTAACCAATTTCGGGCTGGTTTTTAATTGGCAACTGTAGAAGCTCTCAGTGGGATTTTTATATTTCTCTGTCTCAGTTCTAAATCTAGCTAGAGCGATGAACATCGCAGGATTAAGATAGGATGAGCGAAAATAGAAGAAAATGGCGTGCGACTGAAGATGCCTATGTATAGAAGCCTTAAGTCCTTTTGAAGGAAACTTCTTCCACTCTAATCTTCTCAAGTCGCCATGGAAACGGAAAACAAACTTGTCAATTATAATAACAATGAGTATTTGTTTTGATTGAGTCGAGTGGAGAAAAGAACATGGAATATGGAAGATAATATGTTTAGGCTTCTAAGAAAGATTAAAAACTGTCGTAGGTAATTTAAGGTTCCTTATCTGTCTTTCTACACCTTAAATAAAGTATTACTACTAGTACTATCTGACCTAATTACATGTTCATTAGCAAATAAGATATAATAATTTACCTATGAGTCTATTTGTTGCCATAATATTTGCATACAAACACAAGTGATACGAGTGTATGCATAATGCAAGTATAACATGACATATAATTTACATAACATTAATATTTACAAGATAATATATCTTTTTCAAAATCACAAAAATGAAATAAATGACAAGTAAAATTTAAAAATCGTCGACACATTTTTATTTCATTCTACATATTTTATCGAGTAGTAGACACGCTTCGATCGACAATCGTTGTTGTAGCGCTTACAACCACTACACCAACGAGTAGACCGACTAGTGGTATGAGAGCAGTGTCGTGGCCCAGTGGTAACGCACGCGACTTACAAGTTGTAGGTCGTGGAATCGAACCCAGGCAGGCGCTTTACTTTGTTTATTATTCATCACGGCTCTCAAAACGGTGAGGCATGTCTTAGAGCAAAAAAATCGAAGACATGTGAAATCCACCAAACCGCACTGGGCTCGCGTGGTGGATTACGGCCCATTCCCTCTCACAGAGAAGAGGCCTGCACGTACAACGGAGCCAATGGGAGTCTAAGTGCAGAAAAGGGGTTCCATCTATCCTATGCTGAGTTTCTTCAATCAAAGACTATCATTAAATTAATTTTGATGTAGGCGTTTTAATATTTCCATCAAATTAACTATTACGATAACCCTTCTATAACTAATTGCTTTCAAACCAATTCAATTAACCTTATAAGCTGCTATAATAAGGCTTATCAATCCTTATAAATACATAATGATAATATAGCATGTCTCCTAACTCGCTGCGAGCTCTATTAAGACGCGTTATTAATGAATGTGCCATTATAAACGAACACCGTAACGCCATTATATTACTTACGCATGTAATGGGACATATAATGAATGAACGTATGAATTATATATATATTACTAGTATTTGCTTGGTGCGCGATCTGCAAGCAGCTCGCGTGTTGTTGCCCCTACACCTACACCTACCCTACACCTACCCTACACCTACCCTACACCTACCCTACACCTACCCTACACCTACGCTACACCTACCCTACACCTACCCTACACCTACGCTACACCTACCCTACACCTACCCTACACCTACCCTACACCTACCCTACACCTACCCTACACCTACCCTACACCTACCCTACACCTACCCTACACCTACCCTACACCTACCCTACACCTACCCTACACCTACCCTACACCTACCCTACACCTACCCTACACCTACCCTACACCTACCCTACACCTACCCTACACCTACCCTACACCTACCCTACACCTACCCTACACCTACCCTACACCTACCCTACACCTACCCTACACCTACCCTACACCTACCCTACACCTACCCTACACCTACCCTACACCTACCCTACACCTACCCTACACCTACCCTACACCTACCCTACACCTACCCTACACCTACCCTACACCTACCCTACACCTACCCTACACCTACCCTACACCTACCCTACACCTACCCTACACCTACCCTACACCTACCCTACACCTACCCTACACCTACCCTACACCTACCCTACACCTACCCTACACCTACCCTACACCTACCCTACACCTACCCTACACCTACCCTACACCTACCCTACACCTACCCTACACCTACCCTACACCTACCCTACACCTACCCTACACCTACCCTACACCTACCCTACACCTACCCTACACCTACCCTACACCTACCCTACACCTACCCTACACCTACCCTACACCTACCCTACACCTACCCTACACCTACCCTACACCTACCCTACACCTACCCTACACCTACCCTACACCTACCCTACACCTACCCTACACCTACCCTACACCTACCCTACACCTACCCTACACCTACCCTACACCTACCCTACACCTACCCTACACCTACCCTACACCTACCCTACACCTACCCTACACCTACCCTACACCTACCCTACACCTACCCTACACCTACCCTACACCTACCCTACACCTACCCTACACCTACCCTACACCTACCCTACACCTACCCTACACCTACCCTACACCTACCCTACACCTACCCTACACCTACCCTACACCTACCCTACACCTACCCTACACCTACCCTACACCTACCCTACACCTACCCTACACCTACCCTACACCTACCCTACACCTACCCTACACCTACCCTACACCTACCCTACACCTACCCTAAACTTTGTTCCAAAAAACATAACTCTAATGTTTGCTTGTCGTCGCCGGGCACTGAGTTTCGATTCACCCACTCAACCTTCGTTACGCTACGGAAGTCGCCGGCTCGCTTCGCTCGCCACCTCCCCCCTGCGCTGCACTCGGTCTCGTTGGTTCGCTCCACTCGGGATCCCTACGCTGAATCCGTAAAAAAAAGATTCGCCAAAACGGGGGGTGGGAGGGGGGAGATGGGGGGCAAGGGGGTCAACTTTGAAAAATGGTTTGTTTGTGACTTTAGCATTGCCCCTTTATATGAATCTGAAAAAAGAAATGTTCCAAGTCTCTCAACTTCCGAGATCCGCTTAAAGGGGGGGAGAAGGGGGGCGAAGGGTTCAACTTTGAAAAATGGTTTTTACTTTCCCGAGCCTCCTCTAAACGAATCCGTAAAAAAAACACGAAAAAAAGATTCGCCAAAATGGGGGGGGAGGGGGGAGAAGGGGGGCAAGGGGGTCAACATTGAAAAATGGTTTGTTTGTGACTATAGCATTGCCCCTCTATATGAATCTGAAAAAAGAAATGTTCCAAGTCTCTCAACTTCCGAGATCCGCTTAAAGGGGGGGAGAAGGGGGGCGAAGGGTTCAACTTTGAAAAATGGTTTTTACTTTCCCGAGCCTCCTCTAAACGAATCCGTAAAAAAAACTGAAAAAAAAAGATTCGCCAAAACGGGGGGGGTGGGGAGAAGGGGGGCGAGGGGGTCAACTTTGAAAAATGGTTCGTTTGTGACTATAGCATTGCCCCTTTATATGAATCTGAAAAAAGAAATGTTCCAAGTCTCTCAACTTCCGAGATCCGCTTAAAGGGGGGGAGAAGGGGGGCGAGGGGGTCAACTTTGAAAAATGGTTTTTACTTTTGCGAGCCTCCTCTAAACGAATCCGTAAAAAAAACATTCTACGGGTACCTTAGTTTCCGAGATACGATAGAGGGGGGGAGGAGGGGGGAGGAAAAGGGGAGGTTTGGGACTTTTCCCATACTCGCGAGAGTGACTTGTTTACGAATCTGTCAAAATATACCCACCTCCCCCTTCACCATCTGGGAGAACAATTATGTCAATCAGTCAGTCAGTGGTAATGCAGTTTTATATATTATAATATGACATACGTTGTGATATGTACATAGAACGTCACAATGTGTACAAATATTAGCGCCTTTTGCAGATCAATTTAACTAATAAGAACACACAGATGTTAATAAATTACTTTTGACTTTTAAGTTCTTACGTAACCTACTTATATTGTTTATTTTCATTTTCTTTGTATTTCATAAAACCTCAGATCAAATAAAAAAAGGTAGATAGCGCACTTAGAACAGAAAAATGTAACCACTTTTTGAACTATGTGTGAGTCACTAAGGTGTTGCCACTTTTTTAAAAAAGTCCCTCAATTTATTTAAATGGGTTTAAATATTAATTTCATAATTATGGGTAAGTACTTAATATGCGAATGTGAAAGGACATCTGTCTCTTTGTTTTTAATAAACGCGTGTAGTCGCCCCTGTCGTTGACTTGTGTCGCTCGTGTGTAAGAGCACCGAGCAGCTCAGAAAAAGTTATTTTACTTAAAAATACAACAAAGGTTATGTGAAACAGGTTTAATACAACAAAAAAAAAAAAAATTAAAACAGCCATTCCATGGAATTAAAAATATACTTTTTCAGATGAAATGTATAAGTATTTAAGTAAGTACAAAATAGAGCATTAACTTATAACAGAATGCTAACAAACTTAATGAACTTTAAAAATCGGCCAAGTGCGAGTCGGACTCGCGCACGAAGGGTTCCGTACCATTGTCGCAAAAAAAGGCCAAAAAATCACGTTTGTTGTATGGCGGCCCCCCTTAAATATTTATTCTATTCTGTTTTTGGTATTTGTTGTTATAGCGGCAACAGAAATACATCATCTGTGAAAATTTCAACTGTCTAGCTATCACGGTTCATGAGATACAGCTCGGTGACAGACGGACAGACAGACGGGTTCTGTTTTTACCCTTTGGGTACGGAACCCTAAAAAAGATTTAAACATTGTGACCTATTTCTGACATGCAGTCGGATGTCAGAAATAGGTTGTACTTTTTGTGTATTCTTAACATAATGAAAATTATTATTTTTTAACCACACTAGACGACGATGGCTGCCATTATGGTTCATTTCGGCTTAGTCTTATAGCATTTACCCATTCTTTTCTTATTAAAGTTTTCGGTGGAAACCTAAAACCATAATATTTGATAACAAAATAGAAGGTACTCATGAATTTAAACAAAAATAAATTAGTTAAGAACTAAATGTTTACCTTGACTTTGATTTATGTAACATACATAAAATCATGTGATTTAATAGAAAATAAACATTAATTAGATCAACTCTCTACTCAATAATTTTTCTTTGACTTTGCCTACAATTTAATTACCCACATTTTGGGTAATTAGAAATAAGAATTACTGGCAACACTCTCCCAATATGTCAATTTCGGGAAAATAACATTATCTGTTCCGAATAACCTCAAAATTATGTTGGAAAACCAAAAAACAAATAGTTTTGTGTGTAATTACGTGTGAAACGATACTCCTAAAGACTTTTTGTTCAATATAGTGTTGTTTTTGCACCACTTGACAACACAGGACGGCATTTTTTAGGCAAAGTTATTGCACGACGGTCCGTGAGATACTAACAAAAATCAGCGTAGTTTTATTGCTTGTGTGTGCGTGAGCGCGTGTGTTTATTGAATCGGCTGAGTTTTGTTGGCTTCACCTAAACTATAGGCCGTGCGCTATCTACCTTTTTTTATTTTATCTGAGCATAAAACCATTGAGGTACTGAAACTCGATGTGTTTCGATTTGTACAAGTATAATCCTTTTACATGAAGGGGTTTCTCAGGATTGGTAGTATGATATTAATTAATAAATTGTAGTACTCTGTATATGTACGACAGTGGGCAATAGTCTCTTCTGTCGAAATAAACTTTTGTCAGTTAGATAGCTGTAATAAACTAGAGTGTTTTTTGTTTTCCAACCCTAACTTGGCCCAGTTTAAAGTTGTTAACAGCAGTTCTGGCTCATCCTGAATGAAACTTCTGAATCTTGAGGAAACTTTTAGAGCACCTACTGAGATTTTATACCTACAAGTTTCGTAATATGATGAAATATCACTCTCATAGTTCACTGAAAAGTTCAAGAGTAATGCAGAGAATTCGCAGAAATGCACAAAAAAACCGGCCAAGTGCGAGTCGGACTCGCGCTTGGCGCGCGAAGTGTTCCGTACCATTATCGCAAAAACTACAAAAAAATCACGTTTGTTGTATGGGAGCCCCACTTAAATATTTACTTTATTCTGTTTTTAGTATTTGTTGTTATAGCGGCAACAGAAATTTGTCATCTGTGAAAATTTCAACTGTTTAGTTATCACGGTTCATGAGATACAGCCTGGTGAAAGACGGACAGACAGACAGGCAGACAGACAGACGGATCGCGGCGTCTTAATAATAGGGTCCCGTTTTTACCCTTTGGGTACGGAACCCTAAAAAGAACTAAAACATTTTTTGTGGTTTATAAGAATATTTAGGTACGGCTTGAATATTTTTAATGAAGGTGACGGTCGGTTACCACTAAATATTGGCGTTTAAATCATTAGGAGTTACGTTTGCTTGCACTAGACAGTGACGTCACATGCGTTGGTGCACGAAGACCGAGAGCGACGAATCGGCTTACTATAGACAGACATTCCAATAATTTCTGTAAAGTTAATAAACGCGTTTTACCGAAATTTTCAATCTTTGGTTAGCATATTTAACCATTGGTAGAGTTAACTATGGATAAAAAAACTGGGCATTAGAACCCTATACTACATTAACCTGTAGGTATTTGGTGTGACAATACCTACCACAGGAATCTTCCAAAGCTACTTTAATGATAAGTTAAGGTATATTTTATGTATGTTAACTTTATCTTTAGCTAACTTTAGGATTTTTTGTTTCCTCGAAAGGTTAGCAGAGGTGCACCATGTCCATGTCAGTGTTTTTGTTAGTATCGAAGACATTGTCGGCATAACCGCGCCAAGCTGTCGCGAAAACACACAGCATTCGTCATGTCGAATATTAGTTGATGTTGCAACAATTTATTGAGATTTAAAATAAAAATGTCGGAATTGATTGAGAAAGTGCAGTTTATTACGTATCGGTGATATAATATCTGTCAATAAAATTAAATAATTCGCGAAAGGTGGCGATAGATTGGGAAACACATTGCTTCACGTGCCATTTGGGACGATAAGCACCGAACCTAAATACCTATCTGCTTTGTTTCACAAGTTTCAGCGTTCAAGTCAGCATTAGAGCCATTTGATTGTTCTGATTCATCGGCCGACCACTTTGAATTCATTCGTGATTCATCAGATAAAACCTTAATACATAATAGATATATAGGACTTACATCGTCCCCATATTAGTTTCAGTAATTTCTTGCTATGCCATGCCGATAAGCTTTTATGGGAACTAGCAAACTTAAGGTTACACTAGTCAATAATTCTTCCATACAAACTTAGTCTAGGGATGAGTCCACTGTTTGACGATGTACGTTCAAAATTAAATATGATATCAATATGTCTCATCATTATTTAGCCCTGTATGGAGCCAAAAAATTAAAAAATATATATATTTAAAAGTTATGAGTGTCGAAAGTTCCACATTTCGACACAAATTTTAACGCATTTTTGGGTGCAAATAAATACCATAAGAAGACGGAAAATTGCAAAACGACCACCATACACGGATAGATAATTAGTTCAACATAGCAAATAATTTTATTTTGAACAGATACGTTTAGTCGTTTTTCATGATATCCAGACTTCCAATGGTCTCTTTATAACATTTCGCGTACTCGGTTTCGTCCTAAATCATTATCCATTTCGCTACAAATTTGCAAAAGTGTGTATTCGTACGCGAACTAGCTTTCTTCTGGTCATCACAGCATCTATCTCTTCCGCACGTGTTGTCGGTTGATATAAAATGCATGTCAACCCCGCGCACAAAATAGTTCGTGCCGTCGACTAGTGTACCCTTAAAGAAAATAAATCTCAAGTATTATGCTGATACAGTTAATTAATGAAATACTATGGAACACCAAATAACTAATAAGTTAAAAATTGCAAAAGAAATTCTTCTGTCCTGAGTTCATGAAATCATGACACATACAAAACCGAAGTAAAGATTTTTTCTCAAGAGCAAGGTGACATAAAATAGCGAGCTGAATACTGCGACATTAGGGACGTAAATCAAAGAGCCCCGTAATGGCGGCTGTCGCAGGCGCCCATTCACGGTCCGACTGAAAGGGTTGTCGTCACTTGCGAGCTGCTCAATTACGTGAATAGGAAGAGGATGCTCTTATGAGATTGTCGTGAAAGCTTCGTGTTGCATTTTACTTATATTTCTGTAGTCTGAAATGGTAAGACGATTTCATAAATTGTGCTATGATAATGAAGAATGTAGGTACTGGAATCCATCTGCCTGCCCTTTTTCTTTTTTGATAAATGATAAATGATTTATTTTCTGTAAGTTGGTTTGTACAAACACTTTTACATGTCGATCATATTTTTTAAAACTAGATGAGGTCGGCGTTTCCTATCTGACTACTCTGAGAAGTAAGGCCGAAACAAACTCAGAGGTCACAGGCTAACTTATGTTTAATGAATGATTTGAATTTATTAAGACTTAGATCTTGTACGTGGCTTGGAAGCTTATTATAAAAGCGCACACATTGACATCTAAACGAGCCACCTATTTTCTTGCGCCTTGTTGTTGGTACTACAAATTTGTGTTTGTTCCTAGTATTTATGTTATGGATATCACTGTATTTAAAAAATAAAATATATTTTTTTGGACATATAAAAGATTTTCATAAATATACTGAGAAGGCACAGTCATTACATTCATCTCCTTAAATTTGTCTCTGAGAGAGTGTCTCGGGTTTAATTTATAAATTGATCGAACAGCTCTTTTCTGCAAAACAAAGATAGTCTGGATGTCGGCGGCATTCCCCCACAACAGAATACCGTACGACATTACACTATGAAAATAGCTAAAGTATACTAAACGGGCTGTCTCTATGTCAGTTAAATAAGAATCTTTCTAACAGCATATCTATATGTGGGCCCCACTGAAGCTTAGCATCCAAAGTTAAGCCCAAGAATACTGTGCTATTTTCAGGATACAATTCTTGGCCCTTTATCAACACATCAGTTTTCACCTGTCTAACGTGAGGAAAGGTATTTTTTTATATTTTATTAAAGAGTATATTGTTAACATTGAACCAGTAAACTACTTTTGAGATCGCGCTATTTACATCGTCAGTAACCAGCTGCTGACGTTTAAGTTTAAACAAAAGTGAAGTATCATCCGCAAACAACACTATATCATGGTTATCCTTTATGAGGTATGGCAAGTCATTAATATAAATAAGAAACAAGAAAGAACCAAGAATCGAGCGCGGGCTCCCATTGTTACTATAGATCCGGGAAATCTTTTTCCATTTACGTCAACGCTCTGAATCCTCTATTACTCAAGTATGAAGTAAGAAGATCCAGAGCGCTGTTCCGGTTCCCGTAGTGGCGCAGTTTCCTGATTAGCGTTTCATGAAGAACACAATCAAATGCCTTGGACAAGTTACAATAGATCCCCAAGGCATCGCACTTATCTTCCCATGCATTATAAATTTGTCCTAAAAGTTCAGTAGTTGAACGACCCCTTGTAAAACCGAACTGTTTGCTATGTAATAATTTATGTTTATTAAAAACTCTTTGCAATTGCTCTAAAATTAATTTCTCAGATATTTTAATAAATGTAGGTAGTACTAAAATAGGTCTATAATTTGTAGGGTCTGTTGTACTACCTGATTTAAACAATTTTACTATTTTTCATCAGGTCAGGAAACTCCCCACATTCGATACAATTATTAAAGATAATAGCTAAACTAGGTGCGACAATGTCAATAATAGACTTAGCAACTTCAACAGAAGGACCTCACAGATCTGTAGTCTTTTTAACATTTAAAGTGTGAAAGATTTTAATTATGTCTTTACAAGTAATATGTTCAAAAAGAAATACCGAATCGTAAGCATTAACATTTTCTTTTAGCAAAGACTCAGCAACAGAAGGTGATGTGTTTAGGGATTTAGTTGTTGAAATGGGAATATCTGAAAAGAAATTTTCAAAGACCACTGCGACTTGTGAGTCTGATTTTATGATGCTGTCATTAATAGACTGGCTAGTATTTCGGTTACCAGATCTTCCCGTTTCACTATTAATAATATTCCAAGTCGTTATTTTTACTACTGTTTTTAATTTTCGAACTCAAATAACGCGACTTGGCCAACCAACAAACATTTTTAAATAATTTTGAATAATAATATAAATTAAATTCAGCAGTGTTTACCTTTCATCGTACAGCTCATAAAGCCGTGTTCTACTTTTATGCATACCAATGGTAGCCCAATCACTAAATGATGCGTTACTATTAACGGAGATAGTCTTGGGAATAAACGTGGCATTAAATTGTTTACAGTATGTACTAAAAAAATCATCATATAGATGATTAGGATCAGCATGAGTTGACAAAATGGGCAATTTATTCATGAGTTTAACCTTAAAAGCTGGCAAGCGACTTGCAGTTTTGGGGTTAACAGTGATATCCTTTTTGGAGTTGGCTTTCTGTTTGTGTCGAACCGAATACAACTTAGTGCTAGTATGTGGTACCAGTAAGAATGTATCCAAATCTACTTAAAGATTTGAGCAAAATATTTTGACAAAAGGTTTTGATGTTTAATTTCTACAAAAGTGAAACTGCTTGCGACTAGTAAAATAAAAGAAGTCTGCTATTTCCTATTTGCCGGTACATTATGACCGACTTTACCTCTTATTTGCTTGTTGTACAGAGATATTGCCAGACTGTGATATCTGATATTGCAGTAAACAGCCGTAAAATTACTAACCAAGCAGAATTGAAGCCAGTTGTAATGTTGCAATATCGTAACACTGCACGGTTGCTTTATGAAATAAGTGCATCATCATATTCGTAGATTATCTTCGTAATATAATCCATAAAATCTCTGCCCGCAAGTACTTTAGATAGGAAGGAATATTACTGAAACTTTACAATAGTAATAACTTTTACTGCTTAAATTCTGATGTCGCAGTCAAGTTATGTTCATCTGCGATTGTCGTAAGGTGAATGGCACGTTTTACTGACGTATTATACGTCCAGTGGATGGGGGAGCTACCCCCGTACTTGCGAAAAACAAAACTTTCGTAAAGAGTAATTAGTCGCATTGATTTGACGTTAGCTCCTCACAGAGACGAGCTCGAGTGGTGCTCCAACAGGTGCGAGGGGAAGTTCTGATGTTACTTAATAGCAAGTACTACTTGAACTTCTTTCTTTTACAACCATTTTTCAGTGGAGGAGGGTGACTGAAATACATAGAGTTGAACAAGTACTTAAAAGTTTAACTGCTTTAGGCACGGCAATTAACTACGTAGTAGGTAAAAATACCTGAAATTCAGTAAAATTATAAAAAGAGAAATTTTTGGTATTTTCTTTGGTAAAACAATAACGAAACCGTTTTCACAACGAGTCTGTTGGGAATACTACGAAGTTAGGTGGTGTAAAAAAAGAATTAAATGAAGCAATTTTGAGGCAAAACATCTTAAGAAACTCCTGAAAGCCACTTTCAAAGGTACTTGTGAAACCTTAATCGAATGAAAACATCTTCAAGACATACCCGACCGAAGTAAAACAGCATCTGCCGCTCAGCTCATTAACATTTCACAATCAACGCCTCAGAGGAGGAATCGATAGTAATGAAGTTATCCGAGGCGGAATTTTGTTTCTAATTCATTTGCCTGCGCAGCCCGCTGCGGGACGCGGGATTCGGGATGCGGGATTACAGAAATTGCTGCAAATTGTCTGGGCCTCAGAGACCTCAATCAAACGCAATTGGTGTCGGAATTGGATTTGTGAGTCGTCGGCGTGTCGTTGGCGTACCGATAGTGTGTCGGACGACTTTGCCGTAGAACGTCTCTTGTCTTGGTAACTTATAACTCTTGTCACTAATTGATAACGGAATTCGGGTCTTAGAAGTCTGTTTGTTTATGAAGCTGAATATTTAATATTTAGTTATCAGAAAGATATTAAATGTATTAAACTGTCCTTGTTTATCAAAAGCTCTAGTTTTTGTGCTGAATATATGATATGATGCTTTTTAGACTTTATGATAAATCAAAATAAAGATTTCGGCTGAACTTCAAAGTGTCAAAACCAATTTATTCACAGATATATTGATAAGGATACGACAGCTCATTTTTGGCAATTTCTTTTTTCTACTGACAATGTAAATAAAATCTCCCCACTGATTTTCCCAGTGCGCCAACCCTGTTCGCTGGTACGATTGTATTAAGGCGTATTCTTTTGTTGCAGGTCCCCTGGGCCCGCTGCCGAACGTGACCAGCGCTGACGTCGGCCTCAAAGAAGGTGAGTCGACTTGTATTAATGTAGAGTGTGTGCTGTGTTGATCGACTGGGTTTGCAAAGGTTTGGGGAATACGCGAAAGATAATTATATTATAACGTAAATTTAACAAGATAGATTGTCGTTTATTTCAAAAAAAATTAGTGAAATAAATTATACTCCTCCTACATAATGGTGTCAATTCCTAAGTAAAGACCTGCAGCCTAATTGCGTAAGTGAATTCGGTAAGGCAAAAGGTTTGACCGCCATCAATTAACCAATCACAGACGGAAATCCACATCGCTTCTTTCATCTTGCATGTGATTGGTCGATTGATGGCGTAAAAACGCTTTGCCTTGCCGAATTCAATTACACAATTAGGCTGCAAGGTTTGACAGAGTCCTTGTACTTGACATAATAGTATTCAGTTTGTTTTGCCTTATTGACACGCTCGTAATATTTCACAGTATACCAAGACCTTATACCTAGACTACCTTGTATATCACCTTTATTTATTTGATTGCAAAACATATCTTAATAGAGTTGGAGCCTTAATTATTTATAAAAGAAAACATTTAACCATAATAACGAGATAATTCAAATTGTCCATAGACTTGAACTTAGATTCTGCAAATCAGTTATTAAATATTTTGGAGATTTTTATAAATAAGGGTGACATATTACAATTGGTTGTTTGAATTATGATTGCTGACACGAGTTTTCAACGATTTTCCAGGAAGCTGTGCACTAGGTGATGTGGTGTACATGCCAGGTGACGAGTTCCCCGGCTCGGAGCCCTGCGAGCGCTGCACGTGCGCGCACGGCGATGTGCAGTGCGCGCGACAACGCTGCGAGCCACGACCGGGCTGCAAGGCGCTGCACCGCCCCGACCACTGCTGCCCCACCTACCAGTGCGGTGAGTACTGTAGGATATTGATGGAGATGAGAACTTGGCAACAGGTTTCATTTTACTGGCATCACTGAGAGCCTATCCCATTTTGAACGGATGGGAGACAAACGGCTCTAAACGCACGGGCTTCTGTTAAATCATTGCAACGACACTGCACTTTTGGAGTGCTGCTTAGTACTGCACGAAAACTGCATCCGGCCGGTAACTTCGCATTTAGAGTGCATTTCAAATACCTGTCTGTTTATAGTAATATTTTACTCACAAAACTTTTTTACAAAAAAATACTACCGAATTCCAAATAAGAAAGTAGTCGGTGTCATTTGTAGGTACCATTTTTTTGCGTTACGGACACCGACTTCCAAAAATAAAGTTATTTTTCACTTTGTAGTTTTCTTATTTGGAAGTCGGTAGAATTTTTTTGTGAAAAAGTTTTTTTATTTTTCACTTTTTAGTTGTACCTACATAATAGGCAAGTTGTTTAGTAAGTTTCCTATAACGCCAGAATAGATTACCCGAATATCATGAAACTTGAACAAAACCGATCAAAAGAGAGATCTGCTTACCCCTTAAGAGCGTACTGGCGTGTAACATCACGCCAGTACGCTGTTATGAAATGGTATAAACAATAAACAGACATGCAATTGCAGCAGTCCCTAAAGAATTACCGTTATTTATTGAAGAGTTCTGTTGTATATCTTCGAAGTTCTTCATCAGATCTTCACCAAATGAAAATGGGA
The DNA here is from genome assembly GCA_948252205.1 of Orthosia incerta. NCBI lineage: Eukaryota > Metazoa > Arthropoda > Insecta > Lepidoptera > Noctuidae > Orthosia > Orthosia incerta. The sequence goes on from OX411751.1 coordinate 31,511,461, forward strand.
CCAATTTCGGAACATACTCTTTCAAATAAAAAAATAATTTTCAAAATCGGTCCAAAATTGACGGAGATATCGGTGAACATACATAAAAAAACTTACAAGAAGTCGAACATAGAACCTCCTCCTTTTTCGAAAGTCGGTTAAAAATCCCATAATACCAATCCCATAATATTTCTTTATCTTTTTCAGAATGCGAGCAAGAAGGTCGGGTATACGACAACGGAGAGAAGCTGGTGGACCCCGCAGACCCGTGCCGCGTGTGCTACTGCCAGGGTGGTGAGGTGGTCTGCCGGCGCATCGCGTGCTTCGTGCGCGACGACTGCACGCCGCGCCTCGTGCCCGGCCGCTGCTGCCCCGAGTACGACAACTGCCCCCTCAGAGGTGAGCCCCACTTCAAGTTGATCAACTCCAAGAATCCCAAATCCCATAACCTCCAATTGATAATTGCTCGTGACCGTAAAACTAGACAATTTGAGTTAGACAGCAAATTAAAAACATATTTTTTCCATGATTTCAGGTGTCACCAGTTTGCCGGGCGTATCTTCATCAATCCCAAGTGTAACATCTGAAAAAATTGAGTCCAAACCAGCGACTTTGAAAGAGATCATCAAACCAGAAATCACTATCAAGGAAATAACGCCAGTGTCTGAGATCCCTGTCATTACTGATGTTAAGATCAAAGAGATCCTGCCTTCACCCAGCATTGAAGTAGCAGAATATTCTTCATCCAAGTCCCCTCTCATCCCACGAGAGGCTACTTCTGAGAAGAACGTAAAAGAGACTGAGTCTAGAACTGAATCACCCAGCGTTATTGAAGTCCACTCATCGTTACCAGTCATAGCTTCATCGCCAGACGCTGCACAGTTCACTGATACCACGAACCAAAGTGAAGACGCACCGCCATCCAAAATAAGTTTTTCTACACAAGACTCCACACACAGTGCCATTTATCCATCGAATATCCCAATAATAGCGACTATGCATGCTATGCTAGGCATTCCGCCTGCGACCCCGGAACCACTGCCGATAGCAACAACCAAAGCACCGATAGTTGAAGAAGAAGACTTCGAACACAATCCCGCTTTTCCTCCACTTCCAGACGACTTGGCTGTCCTCAGAAATCACGAGGATGAAATAGTGCCAGAGCAAGCTGCTGACAACGAGCATGTATCTAGTCACGATATTACAGTGGCAAGTCCATCTACAACAGTTCAACCTGAAGTTAATGAATCGCTGACAACAACAACAAAAGATCTACCGGATACATCTGCTACAACAACGACTACAGAGAACCCTAAAACGTCGGGCGAAGTAACGACTGCGCAAGCAGAAAACCCTGTCAGCACTGAAGCCCCCAACTTTAAAGAAAGTCCAATGCTTAATTTAAGGTCGGCAATACCTACAGAAATACTTAATGCGCCATCAATGGAGATTGGTGAACAACCAATTGGGATATCTGGAGAATCTGACGAGACAACAACATTTACCGATGTCATCACACAGGCAGCGATCACTACAACTGAAGCGCCCAAAAATTTGCAAGAAATTGTTACCGAAAAAGTAGAAATATCTACGGTTGATACGAAAACATCAAGTGAATCTGTAACGTCGGCACCTGAATTAGAGACCACTACCCTACATAAAGCGACGGAAACTGATTTAGAGCCGAGTACTAAGGAACAAGAACAGACGACAAGCTCTATAGCAAAGTCTAATGTTGCCACCGAAGTCACCTCGCAGACTGAACTTAGCTCTCTCCCTATCGAAACCAGTGATCAGAACCCACCAGAATTGCCCGAGAATACCACAAATGACAAAGAAATGCCTTCTACCTTAGATCCTTTAGATAACACATCACACACGAAAATTCCAGCTGCAAGTTCGGAAGTTATTACTGTTTCACGATCAGCCTTGAATGAAAATCCTGGTTTTGAGAACGTAGAAACCACTGAGTTTATTGTTGATTTTAGCTCTTCGGAAACAGCGACAGACGCTGTTGAGTTAATCAAAATATCAGCAGAACCTGAGAAGAGTGCAGCTATTATCGAACCGGCTGGTGGCAAACATAAATATACATTTGCGGACCTCATTAATCTTGTACGTGACGTAGCCTCCATCAGCGACAATGAAGAGGAACCCGACACCGTGCCCCAAGCGACAACAGTTGCAAGCATTTCGGACTCTGAGGAGCTTATACCAGTCAACGCGGGATACAAGAGTAAGAACAAAAACTTTAATCAAAACTCCATCACCGAAATCCCTCTCAAGAGTAAAATCCCAAATCCAGTGAACAAGCAAAAAGTCATCGAGATCGAGGACGATGAGGAGAGCGTGACGGACTCGCCACCACCCTTCGACAAGGTGGAGCCCACCACGCGCCGCGCCATCATTGACACCGTGTCAGACGACGTCAACATCAGCGAGAATAAGACCGACAAGAAAGACATCGAGATCATCACGCAGTCGTACGTGCCCACCATCAACCGCCGGCGACCCACCAAGGTAGTGATGAAGAAGAGCAACGAGAAGGCTCCATCGTCCGACGAGTCACTCGGAGTGTCCGCCTCCGCTGAGACCTCCACCGGCTCCAGCGCCTCCTCCGATGAGTCTCCATTTAGCGCGTCAAGTGAAATTGAGGAGACGGAAAAACTGGCGAGCGTCACAACGCAGGCGCCCGTGAGCAGTGACTCCCAAATAGTTACCACCGCCGCACCCGCCAGCAACACTGCCGCACCCGCCAGCAGCACTGCCGCCCCCATCACGAGTGCCCCGGACACCACCAGCACGGACGCACCGCCGGGCGCAGCGGACGCGGCCAGCACGCCCGACAGCGAGGCGCCCGCCACCACCACCCCCGCTCCCCCGAGCTCGGCGCAGTGAGCGGCCGCGCGGCTTCCCCCCGCATGGAACCTCAGCTAATTAGCATTTTATAGAGTAAGTTTCGTTCTTGAAACTGTAAGTTAATGTAGAGACTATTAGGTTTATAGGCGTATGCGACCCTTTCGGAATCGATCATATTCCTCGTCAATTGATGGTCGCGGCGGTGAAGCCGTCGCCTGCCAATCGTATTTGTAATGTAAGTATTCGGCCGGGGCCGCGATGCTGCGCGGCCGGCCGGCCGAATTATGTGTATTAGCTGGACAAATTATTTATATAGTTTAGCGTTAGGGAGCGAGCGTCGCAGCGCGTTGTGTCAAACTACGGCGAGGCGAGGCGGAGGCTCCTCGCGTTAGCGATAAGTTATTTATTGTTAGTGAGATGTGGTAGAGTGATCATAAGTAAGCAACCAAGCTAGTCAACATGTGACAGAGCGCGGCGCCGCCCGGCTCCCGCACCTCGACGCCACGTTGCCATTACTGCTAGCTGTATTTAACGAGAACATGACAAACGCAGACATTAACGTAAGATCCGCGAATAGATTTAGTTCCTTTAACTTGTGTAAGAACAAACTGTAGCGTCCCGCTACTGACGAGCGACGACGCGGCGCAACACTATAATATCATAAACTAAATTTGGTACAAAACGAATTTGATATTTAGAATATTTTCAACCTTATGAAAAGATAAAGTTTAGGTGTAGACGAATTAGAGTTATAGCACGTACACTTTATTTATTGCACTTAGGGCGAAGCGCGGAGTATCGCGAGAGATTGTACCGGAAGGCTCAAGCGTAGAGTAAGCTATTTATTGTAATCTACGTAGGAACGTTGTAACGATGAAGCATGTGACGTTTACTTGTCTTAGGTTCATTGGGTTGCCATTGTCTGCTACGGTCGGTTCATTACTTGTGACTCGTGTAAGGGCCGGCGCAGACGTCCGCCTGCGCAGTGCGCAGCCGCGCGGAGGGTCGTGTGCGCGGGCCCTGTAGTGCGGCTTCTTGCTCCGGAAGACTGTCACTTTTCCCGGGCAATAAGCGCACGTGCTCACTGTATTATTTAATTAATAATTATTGTTTTTTTTACAAATAAAAGAAACCTAGACTGATAAATCGTTTTATTTCTATCATCCTAAATCAGCCCCTTTCATTTGGATTAAAGACAGATAGTTCCCTTCGGGTGGTACAAAATCCCTTACACCCTAATCAACATGCCTACTGTGCAGGCAAATTGAATTAACACTCCATAGCGTAGTCGCACGCATAGGAAATGCTCTTAAAGCTAAAAACGCACTAGGCGCTTTCATTGCTATAGAAGGTGCCTTCGAAAAAACTAACTTCGTCAGAGTCGAACAGGCACTTACCATGCACGGTGTTGCGCGAACACTCATAGAATGGATTAATAACATGTAAAACCACCGCACTATTCAATTTACTGTGAACACCACCACATGAGGTATCGTGAGTAGGGCCACAGGGTCACCACTACTGTGGCATTTAGTAGTAAATGAGCTCATCCCAGAGCTCAACGCCAGCAGTCGGTACTCGGTGGGTTACGAGTACGTTACCGCAACAGGAAAGTGGTTCCTGGAGTGATATGAGTGGAACGTATAATTAGAGCGTAATCTGCTCTGCCAACTTTGAGATATTCATTGAAAAGAACGTCTCTTGGACTGCCTAGCTACAGGAAGTTAGGCGCAAGCTATTCGCATCTGCTGGATCTCTGAGAAGACTGCGTAATTTTAGAGGTTAGGCAGAATTGGCCAGACCGGACCATGGATTGTTGACATACTGAGACTCCTCCGTGCCTCGGAAAGTCCTTACTGATCGTCTGGAGCGAGAAAATCTAACACCAGTCTTAGCAAGGAGTACCTACGGTGTTACCCAGTCACAGGATTGTGGAGATCAGATAGCTTCGGTCCAAGTAAAATACTTATCTGTATCCGGTTAGACGATACCAACCCCGACGTAATTTAGGAACAGGTTACGCAGATTACATTTTATAATAAGTATTTCGACTTCCTAATATTATATGATAGATGGCGACACTAACACACAAAGTTCGAACTATACAATTACACCACACATAGATTCACAAACCGTTCTAATGTAATCACTCCACTTAAGTGACGGGTGCGATGCTCTCATCCTCCCAATATGGCCGGCGTTGCCTCACCAGTGCCGTGGAAGGCCTCGACCCTTGTTAGGAGCACTCCTGACCCACTTGCGAAGCAGTGCTGTGACAGTAATGAGCATCTAGTGTACTAATATGCATGTATAATGATTTAATGATTTGCGAAGCGACAGCTGTATTGATTTTAGATAGTTCATAATTGATTCAGTTTTACCAATGCTCTAAGTGAGTGTAGCATGCTAAACATGTCAACGTCATCGTTTAGCTCTAGACAAGTGAAATTCTATCTACAAAAGTGTCGCGATAGCGTACGGTCAAATGACAATAAATTAAGGAACAAACACTATCGTGACATTAAATAGCGCTGCATCGTCGATACAATGTCACTTATCTAGAGCCTCAACGTTCTATAAGCTATCTACTGAAATTAGGGTTATTGGACGATTCGCACGAATTAAACTCGCCCTATATTTAATTTTGGAGTGGTCGATTCGCACACCAATAAATTAACTTCGGGCGAATTGCCACAGAAAAATTAATATATTTTAAAGTGGTCCATTCGTATTTTTCGGGCGAGTTAAATCGTCCAATAACCCTTAAATTATGCTGCCTTTTGTCCATAATTTGTCTTTATTGTCTGAGACTGCTAAGATAAATAAATAATAACTGGAGCACTGGAGTACGTTCCAGTTCCACTGTTCAGTTAATGCTTCTGTATGGTTAAATGTAGACGCCTGCCGTCCATCTTCCGCAACTCTAACAGAGCCGGTTTGCTACGTAGGATATTTAATCTGAGCATTATAAAATTGCTTATGGTCTGATGTAGGTATCGTCCTCAGGAAATCTAGAACCATATTATTTAGGAACCATAAAAAGTTATAGATACATACAATAACATTCGTCTTTCTGTTGAAATATATGTTCAAATAAATACATTCTAATATTTGCAGGCGCATACCCAAATTAGTTATTTGCTTAAGACAGTATTTTAAAAGTGTTGGTTTTAAAACCATTTTATTTAGCAAACACGTTGGTTTGCTCATCAAACAACCGAACTTGTGCAAATACCGCTGTGTTGGCAAAATAACGCACAGTCAACAATAAGTTGAACTAAGAGCAGTGGTATCGGCCGCGACTTACAAGTTGTAGGTCGTGGGTTCGAGCCCAGGCAGGCGCTTTACTTTGTGTAAATTATTTCATCACCACTGCTCTCAAAACGGTGAAGGAAATCATGGTGAGGAAACTGGCATGTCCTAGAACCAAACATTCGAAGACATTTGACATCCACCAACCCGCACTGGGCCCGCGTGGTGGATTACGGTCCATTCCCTCTCACAGAGGCCCGTGTCCCAGCAGTGGGAACATTAATAGGCTGATGTTGTGATGTGATGTGAAGTAGTTTATATGTGGCTATGAAAACATTAGCTTGTCTGCCATTGGCCCATTGGTGACCTGGGGTGAAAAGTCAATCATAAACGAATAATAATATGTTATACTTACCCGTGATATTATCTGTCTGTGGTCTTCTTCATCAGTTCCACTCGTTGGTGTATCTAGGGTTATTCTCCAGGTATGGTCTGGCCCTATTCAATGTACTCTGTGCCTGGTCCCTAAGATGCGATGGCTAGTGAAACCGAGTCGACGCATAAAAGAGAGAGCCACGGAAGTGAGATTTAAACATTTTAGGATCTCACCTCGGGTAGGCAGGGCCTGATTTAGAGTTCTGACCGAGTTTCAATAATTATGCCCCCGCCTGTGCTTGCCCAGACCACGAAAAATTGTTTTCCACGTTTTCGCATGTGTATAAGTTCCGATTATTAGCACTAAAGGTTTTTACCATTCATACCGTCATGAAGTCAACTTTAGCATAATAAAAGAGCAAGAACTAAGAACATTACAACATTTTACACAACATTATACACACAAAATTAAGACACAGGATATATTCAATTAGATAAAAGTAAAAAAAAAATAACCTATCCGACGAGAGGTGCTAAAATTTTTGTGCACTAAATATAATTTTTTACGTTTATCTAATAGAATGTATCCTGCGTCTACTTCTATTATTTGTAGGAGTTACTGTGTCGTCTCTTGAAAAAATCTTGACAAACGGGAAGCGATCCCGAAATTTTTTAGCTCCCTACCATGGGTTAAGTATTCTTTTGACAGACAAAAAGACGCGATAACAGGTAAGAAAAGCAAAGTGGAGCTTGTCTCAAAAAATATGCTAGGCTGATAGGACTGGTTTGGGCCAAACTTCGCTGTCTTCCGCCATGGCTCTCTTGGCGTAAGGATAAATACGCTACTGCGTGACTATGACTGAGGTCGATAGGACACTGTAAATTAATTGAATGAGTGCAATAAGAGGCATACTAGATTTGTAAATTTCTAAATTTTATTCTATAAGCAAGTGTTGATTGCATAGGCAAGTTCGCCCCATTGATCAAGCCTAGTTAGACTGTGGGTAAATCAGACTCTGCTAATGGATTGCCCTATATGGAGGCGACAACACTAACGGACTTCTACTTCTACTATGTGTCGACTGTTCACAGCGCTCGCTTGGCTCTTTACGAAATTCAAATGTATTCTAAGCTTATTTTGCATATTTGGGGATTTCATTATTTTTGTGGTTTCTAAAATAACTAAATGGATTTATCATTTAGGTAGATTTCTCGGTTGTAGATTATTTATATAATTGAAAAATGTTTTGAGTTGTTCAGATCAGAACAAAATTTCGAATCGGTAGGTGACGGTAACCCGACATTCTGGGGTGGGCCACAGGCCATTCTGGGGTGCGCCCCCCCTCCCCTGTATACGCCTATGGTTTCACTTCACCTAATGATACTTTCTCAAGTGCATATAAGTGCATTATCGATGAAAATACCAAAATCGTTATATTATTGCATGCCTATAATATTTGAGGAGTTGCCTCGATTTCCATGGGATCCCATCATCAGATTCTGACTTTGTGACAATGGAACCACCTCGGGAGTATACCCTTTCAAACTTAAAAAGGATTATCAAAATCGGTCCACAATTAACGGAGAAATCGTTAAACAAAGATAAAAAATACCAACCAGGTGCGTTTCGGCCAGGTGCGTGTCGGACTGCGCACATTGAGGGTTCCGTACCAAACCACTAAATAAAGTTCTTTTTTATCTATGTTTTGGTATTTGTTAGTAAAATATACGTAATAATAAACATTGTCACCAAATTTTAAGTTAAAAAATTCTTCGGTAGGTACAATATTTTGTAATAAAAACTGACTTTGGTGGCTTCTCATACCTTTGTTTTCCTTTATTTTCAAAACAAAAAAAGTATTTACGATATAGCTATATGGGAGCCCCCCTTAAAAATATTAAACTTTTTTTTTGTAAATTTTCATGACTTTGGGCCAACAAGATGGTTATACTGTGAAAATTTGAAGACTGTAGCTCCAACCGTTTGGCCGTGAAACCCATGTGACAGACGACGGACAGACGGACACTCCCTCCACCTTCCCATGGCCCGATTAACTTTTGTTATACGGGCCGAATCGTTGGGCGGCTGCGGACATAGCACCCTTGGAAATCTTATTTTTACGGTCCGCAGGCGCTTCTTGATCCCTTACAAATTAGCCACGTGTGTAGACAGACGGACAGACGGACTGACGAACAGACGGATACGTGAGTGACAGCAATAGGGTTCTGTTTGGATCCTTCGGATACGGAACCTTAAAAACATACATACAGAGGAACATAGAACCGCCTCCTTTTTGGGAAATCGGTTAAAAAAGGGGAACAGTGGGAATGATACTGTGAGACTTCCAATAAGAAGCAGCTAAAAACTAACTGCGTACTTAGTTTCCGATTAAGTTAGATAACTTGTACAAAAAACACTCCAAACCATAGTCACACAAACAATTTATCTCATTGCTGAAGACATGGATAATCTTGCCGCGGCCCGCGCCACGTGTTCTGATGCATCTATGTTAGTATATGGCCATGTTTTATGTAAGCTGTTGAAGCAGTGTTCCAAAAGTTTACACTTTTATAATATAGTGCGATCAACACAATTATATATCTTTCCTTTAACAGAGCTTAATAAAAGCAAAAAGTGAATTGTTTATTATTATAGTCCAAGTTTTGAAAGTTGGCGGTGGACGTGTGAATGCAGGGATTCAAAGAGAAAGGACATCTAAGTCACAGCGAGCGACGCAACGCCTTGCGACACAGTTTGATATTGGCATTGATGATGATAGCGCAAGACACACTCTTCAATGTCACATGCTTTGAAGATGGGTTCGAGAGATTTATAATGGAGTTAGTTAATGCGCAGTTATTTCAAAAAGGACTGAAAGTGACTGGGTAGCTGCTACTGCACACACTTCATAAACAACCATGCTAAACCAGGCAAAGCTCTTTTCTTACTTTAATGGTCTTTTTAATGTGTTTTGAGAGCAGGGTTTTCCTCCAAAGAGAATTGAGAGTCTTAATCCAAGGATTGGGGACTCTCAAGAGCTTTTCTTACGCAGGTTTTAAATTTTAAATATGCGTTAGCAAAGTGAAGTGAAGCAAGCAATTATTATACCTATCTTCAATATCATCTTTCTATGTACATACGCAGAGCGGGACCCTCGACTCTAGCGCTTTGCAGACCACTTAATTATTTAGGTACAAGAAAGGGCCCCGCTGGAAGTTCAAGTATGAAAACGTAAATAACTTCTAATTCAAAAGTCGCATGAAGATTCTTTTCAGGTAAATGTAACGGAGGTCCAGCGCAGTAAATCTTTACATAAGGATAAGATTCGTTCCTTTATTTTCGTAAACATAGAAGGCCCCGCTGGCGATAGCTTGAAGTTAAGCTACTGCCAGAGGGTGTGCTTCACTCCTTAATCTTTGCAGGACAACATCTAAATACAAATAATTTGGGAAACACATCATAATGAGCACTAAAGGGTCGAGTATCCCGCTCTGTGTAAGTACATCATCTTCCTGCCCTTATCCCTTGTTATTTGGATTCGGTTCAATGTGTTCTTCTTTTATTTCATCCTGACAACTGTCACGCTATCCCTGACTCCGTTTTCTTTCATATTGGCCTCCCTCTGCATGCATCCACATTTATACTATTTTAGTCACGTGCGTTTCATCCGTCCTCACTTGCCTCTTAAAAAGACAATCAATTTCCTTTCATTTTTCTGCCGCTGCTGCTACTCTGCACACACTTGATCTCAACATTCACATCGCCGCTATATGTAATATTTTTTCATCTGTCTTCATCAAATGCCCCGATAAACTACAGTTCGGTTCACTAAGAGCTTGCGTGACTAAAATAAAACTTACGGGTACAGCAACAATGTAGTCTAACGCTGTGGAGCAATTGAACATGTTGAACACAAAATGCTTTTGAACACGTCAATGTTTGTAAAGTTTCCGCAAGACATGGGCGGAAACGGGAGCGAGCTCAGATAAATCAACAAAAGTTAGGTTCATGAACTGATTTTTAAATAATTAATTTACTAGCTTCTGCCAGCGGCTTCGCCCGCGAGAGAAGTGTTTTCTTATAATTCCAGACTATATTCTAACTCTGTGCCAAATTTCATCCCTATTCATTCAGCCTTTCTGGCGTGATTGAGTAACAGACATCCATCCAAACTTTAGTAAGAGTAAGAAGTAAGATAAGACGTAAAAAAATGTGGATAACTTGTTTTGTTTAATACAGTGATTTTTAGGGTTCCGCTCCTCAAAAGGAAAACAAGGAACCCTTATAGGATCACTTTGTTGTCTGTCCGTGTGTCAAGGTCTTTTTAAATAACTCCAAAAAAAAAAAAACCGACGAATTGAGAACATCCTCCAGGTTCTCAATTCGTCGGATTTTTTTTATATATGTTCCCCGTGTACTCAAAGCCGCCTGGACCGATTAATTAAAAATTCTTCTTTTGTTTTGAAGGGTATACTTTCTAGTTGGTCCCATAGTCATCAGGCCAGGATCTAATGATGGGATCCTAGAGAAATCGATGGAACTCCTCAAATATTATAAGCATACATATAGCGATTTTGGTATTTTCATCAACAATGCAATTATTTGCACTCAGAAAGTATCATTTGGTGAAGTGGAACTGATGAAGAAGACCACAGATGGCCACTGGAACTCCTATGCTAAGTATGTCACGGGTATTAGATATCTCGTATACTTAACCGACTATGATGAAGCAAATACTTATAAATAAACGGTATACCCAGGTCTGCAACCCCTTGGAGCTGTGAAATCAAACTTCTAAATCAAAGCGATCAAAAGGTATAACCGTTGATGTCGCATATTTGATCAATCGCAAGAGAATCAAAACCTATAGGGTACTTCTCGTTGACCGAGAATCATGTATTTGGCATGAAGAAGCAAGGTCTTATAGCACAAGTACCTAAAGGAAATACTCTAAAAACTGTAAATTTGTACCTTCATAAAAAAAGACTTTAAATTGTAATTAATATTTTATACTGAAGTCTGCAATCCCTTGCAGCTGTAAAAGAAAACATCTTCTAAATCAACGCATTCAAAAGATAAGGCCGTTCAAGTCGTATATATGGTTGTGATGACAACTCGTCACACTAGCTATCTCGTCGCTATCTCTAATAGGTCTAAACCCCTTACACGTCACTTTCTATATGTAGTCAGTCTCCCAACTCGTCTCAAGCCGTATTTTGTCTTTTTCCCAGAAAATAAAAACAAAATCGTCCGACGCATATGTTCAATATACAGTAACAAAAGAAATTATAAAGACAATAGGTCCCCGATGCTATTGCATCGAGGTCAGATCAACTGGATATTAATGCCGGGGTCCTTTAGGGGTCGGTACTCTCAGCAGCATTGTTCTAGCTCCAAATAAACGTTCTGCAAATACCCTTTGGGTATACAGACAACAGCATTATAGCTAAGAGATACGTGTCCGACGCACGGGCTACTGTGCCTCAGATCCGGTCTCTCCGGGAGGTCATGGTTGATCGCTTCAACCTGTCCTTGAAGTCTCCGAATTTTCCGAAATATTTTATTTACCTTATTTTGTGCTAAATTGTACATAAGCGTCGGACGAGTTGGGAAAGAGACGAAATACGGCTTGAGACGAGTCGGGAAACTAACTACATGTAGAAAGTGACGTATTAGTGAAAGATAGCGACGAGTTAGCTAGTGTGATGAATTGTCATCACAACCGTATATATAACACTCACAAGTACTTTCGGTTGACCAAGAATCATGAAATTTGCAATGTCTTATATCAAGAGTAAAGGAAAAATTCTGAAAACCGTAAATTTGTAGCATCACCAAAAAAAAAAATTGCATTTGATATACTGACTACGGCCAAACTCGATGTATAGGGATTACAGCAGCTATATTTTGTTAGTGAATTCGACAAGGCAAAAAGAACAAAGAGTATGAAAAATCGACCAATCACGTAGACCGAAATCCACATCGCGTCATTCGTCTCGCATGTGATTGGCCATTTGCCTTTTGACTTACCGAATTCACGTACGAAATAAGGCTGCAGATTCATCATCATCATCATCATATCAGCCGAAAGACGTCCACTGCTGGACATTATGCCTCCCCCAAGCGTCACCACATTGACCGGTCCAGTGCATCCCGCAACCCCTAAACTGGTCATTGGTCCACCTGGTGGGAGGCCTTCCAACGCAACGTTTTCTGGTTCGCGGTCGTCACTCCAGAATTTTCTGCCCCTTCGGCCATCCGTTCTGCGAGCAATGTGCCCTGCCCACTGGCACTTAAGTTTGGCAGTTCTTCGGGCTATGTCGGTTACCCTGGTTCTCTTGCGGATCTCTACATTTCTGATGCTCTACTGAGGTCATCGAGCATGGTACTGAGCTTCTCCATGGTCTCAGCCATACTAACCACTATATCGTCGACAAACCTAAGGTGAGTGATGTACTCGCCATTGACGTTGATGCCTAGCCCTCTCCAGTCCAGAACCTTGAAGACATTCTCCAGTGCAGCGGTAAACAGCTTCGGAGATATGACGTCTCCCTGTCTCACACCTCGCTGCAGATGGACTAGTTCCGAGGTCTGATCCTGAAGTCGAACGGACATGGTGGCGTTTTTGTACAAACACTTCAACACTTCAATTCTTCGTAGTCAATTTGGCACCGTTGGAGAGACTGCAGTACAGCCTAAGTCTCGATCGAATCGAAGGCTTTTCGGAGTCCACAAACGCTAAACAGAGAGGCAGGTTGTACTTTTCGGTCTTCTGTATAACCTGCCGCAGCGTATGTATGTGGTCTACCGTGCTAAAGCCTTTACGAAATCCAGCTTGTTCGGGCGGCTGGAAATCGTCAAACCTGCGCGCGAGACGATTCGTGATGACTCTTGAAAACAGCTTGTAGACATGGCTAAGAAGTGTGATGGGCCTATAGTTCTTCAGTAGGACATTGTCACCCTTCTTGAAAAAGAGTACCACCACACCCCTGTACCATGACTGTGGCGTTTTCCCTTCGAGTATGACGGAATCAAACGGGTTCTGAAGGGCCTTAAATATTGGTTTTCCACCCGCCTTTAGGAGTTCGGCCGTAATTCCGTCGTAATCCGGTGCCTTGTTGTTCTTAAGCTGTTTCAGAGCCATCCTAATCTCACACAGGTTGACGTCGGGAATGTCTTCGGTATAATGTCGGGTCAATCTAGCTCTAGGGTCATTCGCTAGATTCGCGATGGGTTTACTGGTTGATGTGTACAACTGCCCATAGAATCTCTCGATCTCCCTCAGAAGTTCCGGTTTAGCGGAAACGATCCTGCCATCATCGGTCTTCAGTTTCGAGAGCTGGCTCTGCCTAATAGACAGATCTCTTGCAAAGACCTTGGAGCCCTTATTCCGCTCAATCGCGTCTTTGATACGCTCAGTATTAAAGCGGCGGAGGTCGCTTTTCAAGGACTTTGAGATCCGTCTATTTAGTTGCCGGTATTTCAACGCATCGTCTAAAGACTGCAGGATCATCTCACGCCTCTCCTCCATGAGCTTGAGAGTAGGATCAGAGAGCTTTTTGTTCATATTGCTGATTGATGACACTTACCTTCTATCCTTCGGCCAATATCCTTATTTCACTTTGTTTCACCACTATGACAAAATTTTAAATGTAACGTAGGTACATACTGATCGCAATATTTCTCAAACTACCCGAGTATAAAAACAACTTTTTAATATTAAACGTTACTTGCAATCCGTCTTTTTCGCTCAGCTGCTCATAGCATAATGGTCCACACTAAATTATTATACATAAGTATATATCGTTTATAACACACTAACAATAACCTGTATATTTAACACCGTAAAAACTGATTCACATCACTTCAACGTAAGGTTCAGTTGAAAACCAGCGTCAGGCAACTCCCAGTTGTCTGGCATTTTGCTGAACTGGACCTTTTTGGCGCAACCGCGGGGCACACTATGTATGTAATTGTTTTAAAATTAGGTTCCCTTTTATTTGTACCTATATTTTGTGTATCTGTGTGTGCCAAATAAACTACATAGTTTTCTTTCTTTCTTCTAGCTTTCTATCTGTACGGGCGGCGGGTCTTGAATAACTTAGAGCCAACCTTATGGACAGCTTCCACGAACCCTTCGCTGTAATCGTCCACGGAGCTCCCTAGGCACTCGAAACGATTCTGGAGTTCGAGCTGAAAGTTCTCGGGGTTTTGGACCTGGATCTGTGCTGGACGGAGCGTGGGCTTCATCAGTCGAGACCTTTCAAGCTTTACAATTATGTTAAATGTGCCTCTTACCATGCGGTGATCGCTCCCGGCTTTCAGGGAATTGATCACAGAGACATCATTGAACATTTGCTTCTTGGTTGACATGATGATGTCATCTCGTTTTTAGTTGCACCATCGGGGCTTTGTCAGGTCCACTTCCTGTGCTCACACTTTCTGAAGAAGGAGTTCATCGTAGAGGCCCTCCTTCTCCATAAAACTGGCCAGTAGGTGACTCCGGTGGTTCCGACGTCCAACTCCAAATTGCCCCACTTGCAGCTCATCCACGTCTTGTTTGCCCAGTTTCGCGTTGAAGTCCCCCATGACAACGGCTAAGTGAGTTTTGAAACCATGCACGGCTCTAGAGATATCCTCATACATGGTCTCTACCTCGTCGTCGGGGTGTGCAGAGGTCGGGGCGTAGACCTGCAGTACCTTCAGTGAATATCTTGCGGATATTCTGAGTACTTCTCTCTCTCTTCTCTACTTTCAATCTTCACCACGTTGTTCAAAAGGGACTTGTGGACTATAAACCCGACACCACCCTGCGACTGTCGGTCACCCTCTCGGAAATAGAGCAGGTTACCGGATTTGAGGATTATCGAGTCCTCCTCCTCTCTTTGGACTTCAGATAACCCTATAATACTCCATCGCAACCTGCTCAATTCTGCCTCGATTTCGGCTATCTTCTCGTCGGTCGGTGTTTATTGGGGTAGACGGGACCACTCTGGGGATTCTTCGCACCCCTTGCCACGCCATCGCCTCGACCGCTACCGTAGCCGAGGGTAGACGGGCTGTCGGGGCCGTTTTATCTGTGTGCTATTCATTTTAGTTTGGCGATCGCAGTTTGTTGTTAAAGTGCACAGAGAACGGTGCTACCCATACTCTTGTGTGTCCCTTAGTCGCCTCTTACGACACCCACGGGAAGATATGTGAAATTCTTTACGTCTGTCACCATACGGCACCGGCTGCAGATTATCTTTTCATTATTAAAACAATGTTCCGTGCTCTCATGGTTTAAGAAGTTCAGTAATATTTCCTAATTATTTCGTTGGTCAGTTATTTTGACAAGTGAAAGTTGTAGAGAAATAACAATATGTACACGTTGACTAGATACATAGTTTAGTTATTGATTTGTTGATGTCGAGTCGACAGAGTCGGAAAGCACCCAAACACTTAATTATAAAATGTCCACGCCTTATGCCCTGTGTTACCGCGCCCGCGCTCGCCTGTATCTTGACTCTGTTGTGGCTTGTGAAGAGGGCACGGTTACTCAAGAGCGTTGCGCAGACGCACGCGACCTCTGCCCTCCACGCCTCCGCTGGTTCACTTTGTGATCACTACCTTATTTTGTAGATGCTGCATTATACTTCATTTTTTACCTCTAAAGTATTTCTTGATTGTTTCGTGTTTTTTTTTGTTTTGAAATATCGACCCTTTTGAGTCAGCTCAAGTACAGCTGCTTGTTTTACTTTTCGAAAATTTAGGCCAAAATTCATGTTTCGCATTACAAATACAAAAGCTTGCAAAATTCACTGGTTTCGGGGCTCAATCAGTGACTCAGTGTGAAATGTTTTAAAAGTTAAAAACTAAGGAATATACTTGGTTGTTTACAATTCATGTCATCGGCGCTGGGTGTAGCCAAGTCCCATTATTCAAATTTTCTTAAAGTTGTGCCAGTTTTGATTATATATTGAAAACCACAAACTGTTTTATGTGCGAAAATTTCTGTCATTTTATAATTTGAATGGAAATCTTGCAAAATAAACTAATCATTAAAAAAGATTTTCGTAGTCACAATGTCACGTTGATATAGGTAGATTCTAACACTTCTAACTCTTCGCAGGTCTATCACCGTGGTCATCGTCCTTAGCAAGAAGATCGCTTGGTGGTAGTTTTCGATTTCAGAATCCGAAGTTTTAATAACCCTAAGAAATTGAATTCAAGATTTGTAACATTTTTTTTTTAATTTACTTGCAATGTATGTATGTATGTAAGTAAGTGTGTTCGGGTCAAATCTTGCAACTGAATTTTAAAAAAGATATCCTCCACCGATTAAGATGAAATTTAGCATAAACGTTTAGTTTGGATGACAATGCATGGTTAGCTAAGTGACGTCATTCTAAATCCAATATGGCGGACGGCAAAAAATGGCGGGCTAGTTATTTTTTGTGCACTGCCATGATATGGGTATCAAATGAAAGGATTTGCTAAGAAGAATACGAAAGCCTTAAAAAAAAACATTATTTAATGAATATTTTTTTTATTTTGTTTTTGATATGGTTATTTTCTGGCCATGATGACTGGCGGAGTATGACACCTGTCCCTCGCCCGATGCCACTGCCATCCATCATGCATTCGTTACATTTCGTTCAATTTCGGGATTTGCTATAAATCTTATACTTCGGCGCATTTTGGCTGAAGCCAAAGGTTTGGCCGAAGATGACCGAAGCTGAAGCCGAAGGTTCAGTCGAACACTATTTGGTGGGGATAGTGGTGATCTCTCTGAATCTTGGCAGTTTAACGCCACTACGAAAGGACAAATCTAGTTCATACTAATATTAGTTCAATTGTTAATTGGTACTATCTGTGTCACATAGTCACATCACGATTTGTTCAAAATGATTCAATTAGTCAAAAAAGAAACAAAATTGGTAGAATGGTTGCCAATATAATAATAACATGATTACGGCAGCCTCAAATTTAGCTGCTTTTTGTAACTGCGTTTTATACACAATTCGGTTATTAGAAGTGCTCTTGCGACAGGTGAATTGCGGATGCATCACTTGCATTGTGCTTGCGCCATCCAGCATCCACTGTTGCGGAGATTAGAGGATCTCTGTGTGTTGAGGTAATTATACAGTACTTGTTAATTCATTGCATGTTCAGTGCATGCTTCACTCACACACAGCGACGAATATAAGTAACTATATTTTAAATGCGATTCTGGGTAAACCTTTAAGGTAACTAATAAAATTGTCCCACCTATAAAACATATTTTAAATTCTAATAATGTTAAGTCCTCATTCTTGTTAGTATCAGTTTCAGTGAAACCCGGTCAGGTGCATATTGAATTTCTTTTTGAAGTAAACTCGTTCGTATTTGGTAGCGTTAAGTGGAAATTCATTGGCATTGTTCCAATGGGTTGCAGCCTGCGATTTCGAATTTATTTATCAAGGTCTCTACTCTCACTTACATAGGTATATGAGGAGTCAGTTGATTTACTTACGTTTGTTAGGGTTAAAAGAAGACCCAGCTCTATCTTAGGTATACTTAAATACTATTAGGCAGTAGGCCACCCATGGGCCATGGTCCAGGGGGTGAATGCGACGAGCCAAGAACGCGGAACAAAGCCAGAATACAGGCTGCTACTGAGAAAATCCAGATACCTAGTAAAATCCAAAAACCAGATTCCGTAACGCAGAATAGGGAACCGGAGTCAGGACCTTATGCTCATAACAATAATTTGTTTTGAAATTCCTCTTCTTTGAATGCATACCAAAGCTACATTGACATGACAATACTTCAGCGGTATTATGTTCACATCGACGTGCGATGCTGTAAACATGTCTTCAGCCATAGCGGATGGTGCAACAGTTAATAAATAAAGTATCACTTTCACATTTCCATAAACAAGTAGGTAAATGCTCGGCTTTTATTACAATGGAAGGATTACACAGAACCAGCGATGAGATAAGCAATGGACTGTGAAGTGATCAAAATATTAAGCAAACTAACAATACATTGTGAAATATTGAAGACTTTGACCCGGAAAATATTTGCAACTGAATTTAGAAAACATAATTTAATAATAATTACATGATGATGTAAGAATTTCGCATACCTACCTATTTACATACTTAATTCAAATTCAGGTAGGAACTTAAAATTCATAATCTTCTATTTGCAAATGTTTTTCCTCAAGCTTTATGGTATTCATTCTCTAGCTCAAACTTAAAGTTATGTTGGCCTATTTAATTATATTATTTACTTTTTGTGATCCAATAACGAAATCGCGATCAAGACTTAGATGAGCTAACCCAGCCAACGTTTACATTAAATTAAATTAAATAAGTTACGTAAGTAAGTATGGTAATAAACTGGACGTGAGCAAAGTCACGGCGAACTACTCTACTTGGTAACGTGCGAAGTTGCACAAAGTTGTGCACAATAGCGACGCACGCGCACGCGTGCGATGCGTGCGAGTTGAGCCGAATGTTACGGATCGGTCCAATAACTCCGAATAGACCTAATGTTATTCGGATTATGTAAGATATCCGAGGGGTCAGAATAATAAACAAACGCACGACCGGTCTGAATGATCGTTATATTGTATCAATAGGATAGGCAATTTTTACAGCTCAATCAAAAATCTCAACTTAGTTTAGATTTAAAACTAAATCTGAATATCGATTAATTAGTTCTAAGGTTAATGACCGAGCTAGTTACCTAGCTAGCATAATACAAAAATAAATATTCATCGAATAAACATTAAACGAGCTAGTAGCCAGATAGGTGGAGGGCAAAGAAAGAAAATATTTTATTTATGACTCGCTCAGGAGAGACACGAGTAAAATATATATTCATCGATGATTCTGAACCCTGTCTCTACTCATCTTTAGAAAGGATCATACAGAAAATCCCTTCCTGAACATTTAGTTACGAAAATGAACAATTCCGTCAGTACGTCAGGTACGTGTAGGGAAGTAATTGTTAGTCTCAGTGTCTCAAGAAAATTAACAAGTTTTGTCTTACGGTGCCGACTCTGCCTTAGCTCCGACATTTGCGTAAATTATGCCTTTATTACAAACAAAGTTGAATGCGGAATCGGACTGCGAGGCGAAGGGAACTTCCAACAAGATGGAGGCTTTTGTAATCTTATCTGACTACTACGTGTTCATACCTATTTTAACTGTTTGTTTTGTTTGTTAAATGTAACGCTACTAGTAAAATTTGCGAAAATTAGTCAAATATATTTATTTCAATTAGGTCAGTAAGTGGTACATTTGAAATTTTGAACGTCATACTTTTTGCTTTGCTATCCATCCTCTTCATCAAAAATCAAATTAACAAAAGTTTTGTTTTATTTATTCTACAAATAGATGACCGCCGGTATACTTGCATAGCTATGATAACGAAATTAAAGAAATCTAAAACCAGTTTGCAAATTAGACTTCATTTGTATCTGCATTTTTGTATAAAAGCTGTGTGGTCTAGACGTTTCGAAATCTTGATCATATTTTAATAAAGCATTAGGATACTGAATTTCTAGCTAAATATTAGCATCAGACACTCACATCATGCGAGCTGCAAGGCAAAGCCAACAAAATGACGGTTATTATCTGTGGTTATGATATAATCGCGACACTCGATAGCTTCCGAGGCAGGAAGCTCGCCACTAAAACAACTGGTTCAACTATTATTAGGGCTGCTTCTACTGTTACTGGACTATACGGACCCAAATATTTTGTTAAAATGATCTAAAAAGAACTTTTTTTAATAGCTACATAAGATTACCTTGTAAAACCTCTTGGTCACATTCTTTTAACAAAATCAGGTAAATTGTTGAAAACGCAAGGATATAACTTGGCCAAAAAACATACAAAAAAAAAATTATGTCAAGTTCTGATTTTTAACAAAGTCTGGAGATCTGGCAACCCTGATTTATGTGGTTAGTATGAGGCACATTCGTTACATGAATGTACGAGTTTATTACATAAGCATTGAACATAAATATCAATAGGAATAAAATAACTATTGAATACACTTACATACACTGTGAGTCTCGCAATTCAAATCAAAGTTGCATTGAATTTGATGATGATGAAAAATAGAAGGGAGGGATATCATTAGACGAAAAGATCCAACATAACTAGCACAAACTGGAAGAGGATATTAAAAACAGGTCCGTTATGGTACCAACAGGACGCCCAGTGTTAACCCGTAAGGCGACTTAGTTATGTAAGGTTGGTAGTACGCACACCTGGTTTTCCGATAGGCTGTACAGGTCAGGCGGTAATAAGCTTATATATTGATTAGGAAGTTACTTGTTGACATTAAGTAACTTAACGACAGTCAATGGTTTGCTCACTCATCAATCATTAATCATTTTCATATGTACATTCTAAGATTATCCTGAACATCGCTGACAACGGTAAATGAAAATATCGTGATGAAACAGGGACTTATAGTTAGTATACGTTTGTGCTCCACTGGTGTAATTGGCGTTCCCGTGCGAGGATAAACGAATCAATAAATAAATGTTTAATCCCAAATATCACGAATATCGGTGCTCCTCTAACTTAGTCGAACCAACATTTGTATATATCGACCCCAATAGCTATTTATTGGAATCCATAAATATTACGTTATTTACGTAGCAGCGTTAACGATGTAACTATTGCCCAGTAAACCTTTCTAAATGTATAAACATCTGTTTCGCTTAGAACCCAATATATATGTACATAAAACATGCGATTCCGAGAGCTTATCAAATATACAACGGCCTATTTGGACATCGTTACAAGTATCTTGGGTATATGTTCGTGATCTTTGATGGATTCTTAAATTCATGGACTTGTTGATAGCTATTTCTGAACGTCTTCAAAAAAAGGAGGATGTTCTGAATTCATCTGAATCTTTTTTTTTCTGTTTTTTATTTAGCAATACTTGAGCTACCATTCCAGATGACTGTGTTAGGGAATTATAAGATAATAATGAATAGTGTACATACAACTATCGATAAAGAGTGGAAGACTCGACCCTTGCGATCAGGGAAGTGTTAACTTATGTAACTTTTTATAATCTTCTAAGCCCCACGATCCCATTATTTTAGAAGATCTCTGTAATCTTCTCAACCATCACAGACTCAAGAAGCTGATTGATCCAAAGCTAAAAGCTTTCTATATTTGATGGACGCTAAATATCTAAACTGATTGGAATAGATCGTGATCCGGATGTAACTTCAAGTTTTGAGATTTTTCTGCGTCAGTGCTTTAATTCCGAATGTTGGCTTAATCCTCTCAGATATTCGGGCTATAGATATAGCGGCAGAGTAAGCATTAGCGATTTCGTGAACTAAGTACGGGAGTGGCTGTATATTTTGTTAGGTGATATGATAGGTAATGTCGTATCTGTTTTCAGTTAAAATTTTGTCTAAGGCTTTTAAATGCTTTAAGTACAATCATTGCAATTTAACTTTGATTACAATCCCAGATGGAGAAGGATTCCCGAGTCTAAAAATATATCAAACCCGATCGTTTTAACCCGTATTCCTGTTTACAAATCTGAAGTTACTAAATGCGTTTCACAGGGTTCTATTTTAGGTAAATTTTCCGTTAACTGAACTTTTCGGCCCTTTTCAAGTGCCATTGGTAGCATAATAGTTATTAGTGATTATATGAAAGCTTAGTCTCACATAAAATCGCTGTTTCGCTACTAGAACACAATAACAAAATGATGAGCCTATTTCGTGGCCACGCGTAGATCGTCAGGATGGTTGCGCAGGCGCTCCTCGCGGTGAAAGTTGTGCGCGGGGAGGGGGTGCCTATATCAGGCTGCGTATGCTCGCGCGCACCACTCCGCAACCTCACAGGTGAGATATGGACACTTGTACCATAGGTTCCAGGGTACAGAAGGCCAAGCAAGTCGCGATATCAAGCTCACGCACCAGATCGACACAATAACGCGCAAACGCAACCGCAGAGCTTCTAGACCGTTCTGTTTCGTAAACAGCCACCATATCAGTGAGATCAATAACATTGTTAGCCTTCTGTACCTTATAATTTAGTGCTAAATAAGACGACAAACCCTTCACCAGTGAAATGTGTTGAAAAAGTGGTAAAAGTGTGTGTTGTACTGATTAGCGGGTTGCACGGCGCACGCGTTGATACGCATCTCGTCCGCGTTTATGTAACTAAGATTTAGGAAGAGATCTGTGTGTTCTAGAATTATTTTAAGTACTATTTAATTCATATTATAGTGTGAAAATAATATTAGATTGTGTTTCAAGATAACGTCTTCCGTAATCTGAAAGTTCTTCAATCTTATCGTGCTCTCCTTCTAGGGTTTGTCGTCTATTATAAGGTCTTTTCATTAATTTGATATTATTAATTTAGTGGTTTCTTCTGAGCTTTACAACAAAATTAAATCGTTACCAAGATATTAATATAAATAGGTATTGACAAAATCTAAAGCATATATTTATTATCATTTCAATAAAAATGTATCTTATGTTCCACAGTTTTTTGCCGTGTCAAAAGCGAAGTTCTCTTCCCCTTCACAATGAAATCCGTGGTACTGTGCGTGCTGGTGGTGGTGGCTGCCGTGGCTGCGGCACCCCAGCGAGAGGGAGCTGCCTACACCAAGGAAGCCATCAAGCAGGCCCAGAACACACACCTCATCCCCAAGGACGCGGAGATCCAGAAGGTAGGCTTCTAACTGTCCATAAAAGAGAAATAGACGAAGTTAAAATATTTATTTCAAATAAACTATTTAACGGCACTTTTGAATTTCAAAATTTAAGGTTAGAAAATTAAAAATAATTGATTCTAGTCATTCCTTTCACAAAGGTTGTTTGTTATAGAGAAGAAAAGACAAGAAACGCCACACTTCTGTTCAAAATAAATTGATTGTCATTTGTCATCATCATCTAGGTACCTAGCTTTTTCCAGAAAGCACCTACGTGAGCGCCGGCGTCGCGTCGGCGCGTTTCCCTACAATTTTGGGGTCGGCTTCATGTCTAACCGGAGACAGACGCTTGTATTTTCCTTGGAAAAGATAGTTTTTTTTTTAACTTTGCCCCACACTAGGAATTTCTCCTGTATCGTGGGTGCGTTTACAAACATATAAACTCACATACATAAACACCCAGTGCTGAAAATCTATCTGTAGGTCATACGAATATTTGTTCCGTGCGGGTATAGAACCCGCGACACGCAGCACAGCAGTCAATCGCTCGACCCCTGCGCCAACCGTCCGCTCAAATTAAAAAAAAATAGGGTTCAATCAATCTCTATTAGAATGATACTTTTATGGATCATTGACCTCTTTGAATTGTTGATAGAAAAAAAACAAAAGAAGGAAAGGAGTCGAAAATTACGCAATTTGTATTTTTTATTCTTTCAATAATTTAGGTTAGCGTAAAAATATTTCTAGACTTTTTTGTTATCTAATTTCGATTAATATCACTGTTTCAAATATTATTTTATAGATTAATATTTAAAAATGAAATTGAGATAAATGTTAATATAACATGATATGTTATATTATAGGTACTCATCTTATAAATAGGTCTATTCATTTTCCTAAAGGTTTTTTCAAACTTAAATTAAATACTTTAAAACCGTTTATAATGAGATGAGTTATTCATGCTGGAAGCTATAAATGAAGCATTACTATGTAGTAAAGCATGGCGGCACTAATACATGCGCGAGCGCATACAAACAATCAGCTAAACATCTCATTAACAACACTAAGACATTCTCTACATTGTTGGATAACTTCCTCATCATCATTATTCATTAGTTCTGAATCCGGAAACTGAAGATTCTGTCCTTTCAGTTTAGCTTCTTTACTTCCTTTGGAATTTTCAGTGGCAGAAAGTTCATGACCCTCAATAGCCTGCTAAACATCTAAGTTCTTTGCTATGTCTTATTCTTTACCATACTCATTCATGATTTTCCTTCATCATCAGGTACAAGAAGGTATCGAGCTGGCGGCGTACGAGTCGATCCCCGCGAACCAGAGGATCAACCTGTACGAGATCCTGGGCGACCAGGTACCCTCAGAGGTGATCAACAACCTCCAGGGACAGATCGATCAGATCGGACACCACTAACACCTTAGAAGCAGTGCTTCATGCAGGCGCCAGTAGCGGGTGAAACGAGAACTAGAGAATATGTGGGCGTATGAGTCGACAGTATTACAGATTAGATTTTATAGGGTCGCTTATAAATTGGCGATTATGGATGATAATGTATGTTGGCTCGGCTCGGGCGGCTCTGTCGCCACACCAGCGCTTGCGCAGCCCACCCTTGCTGTTGCAACCGCTACTGGCCCCCAGTGAAGACACCGTCGAGTTATATTTTAATTTATTGGTGACGCAAGTCGAGTACGAGACAGTGAATGTGATATTGTGCAACATCACCGTTTTATACGTTTGTACATAAATAATGTTAAAAAATAAATTGGTCGTGGATGTCCAACCGGCTCGTTTTGTTTTACGTAACCCGTAGGGACAATGCCGTGACGCGGATGTGATCCGTATCTCGGTTACATAAGGTGGAAGATCGTGTGATATCCCGTGCGTTATAGCGGTGAATGACATAATGTATGATTATCTACTGAATATTCATAGACTCACATAGGAGAGACAAATAAGGTTTAGATCGGATCTCAATCCGGTCCGAGGCAAACAGATCGGCCGATGACATTATACTTATAGGAGTCTGAGTAAATAATAATATTTCCATGAATTTCTCCTCAAACTAAGAATTCAATGACACTTCTAAGGTCAATATATTCATAACGGCCAAGCATTCGCAAAAATATCACCATATAATAAAATATCACAAGCATTTGGTGATGATGTGTCATTAGTAGAATTTATGTCTTAATTAACATAAATATTATTGCTACTGTTAGAAGAGAAATAAATTATAAACAAACATTTGCGTCGAATTCAGAACGTTATAATTGGGGTTGTTGAATATGATTGTGAATGATTCAGACAACATAAACGCAAAATCTTTCACAGTTCGTAAAACACCATTATTCATAATCAGCAGAGATCAGGCTTTATATAGTACCTATATATTTGTCTGTTAATACTTACTAACTTGGAGACAACAAATTCTTATTTAATCTGGGGTCTGGTGGTCTGTGGCTCGAATATAATTGTATCTACTCATTATTCATAACATCAATAAGTGTTCTTTACTATGATTGTATTGATCGAAACATCAAAGTTAAAGCTGAACTAAAGGCAATTAAAAGAAAAACAAATCATTTGTAACATTGATTCTGCCTTATATGGGTAAAGCCGTTTACTCGTGCTTCGGAGTGCAAACCGGGCTAATGGAACAATATCATGCATTTACAAAGTAATGGTAAGTACATACTGCTTTCAATATGAATACCTACCTGTAATGAAGTGACAATGTCGTAATTACAGGCTCAAGTGATTTTATTATGCCTTTTGTAGTAATGATGTACCTACAGTTTTCTTGTATTATTGGTAGGCTCGCGCTTGACCACTATCTCACATGATGGTAAGCGATGATGTGACCGACGGTGTAGTACGCTTGCCTAGAAGAAACCTATTTACTCTGGACGACCCTCTTAAAGACCCCTAGGTAGGTAGTTTAGTCAAAATATTTGCACACCTTATATTTTAATTCAGCCTGCTACCATTTTGCTGATAGAAATTTAAATTGGTATCAATTTGATAGCTGAAAATAAAATTTATTTTAGGATCGACATAGAAATCAGCTTACAGTATTCATTCATTCATTGTAGCTTTCTAGACACAAGCATAATATTTTAAATATATAATTCTCTAACCAACTTTCTAAATGTTTGAGCTGAAAACCTAATGGCGTGTCATTTATAAGTTTGGTCAGATATCGTACATAGGTAGGTAGTTATTTAGTTATATAAATTTTGAGCCTCACGATGAGACCCTTCTTGAAATTTCATAATAATAATAAATTAAAATAATTGGGCTCCTCTAGATTCCCTGATAGTGTGAGGTAAACATTATGCCATCATAATCATATTATCTTACGTCAAAGTCATAAACCAGTTCTCAGGTAATCTTAATCTGAATGAATGTCATAAAATGGCCAAGTAAAGTTCTGCACATAAACGTGTTATTGTTTAGTTGTTCGTGGATGTATAACTACGAAACACAGATATTACTTAACATTTTCATATTAGGCTCATCATCGTCATGTCATCTTTCCAACCACTTTTGGATCCATTATAATCAATACATTTTTTTATTTATTTATAATCAATACAATACATACAATAAATCTGAAGAAAAATCGTTTTTCTCCATTGAAAATATATTTCCAAAAAAAAGCCAGGGTGTTAAAGCTATCCTTAACACCCTGGCTATTTTTTATATATAGAGAATAGTACACATTTCTGGCTTTTTTGGAATTTTTTGTCTGTTATGCTGTGCACGCATCACCTAAAATGTACGAAACCGATGATGATAACTTTTCTACAAACAATTGTGCGTAACTTGAAGAGTATATCTTTTGACAGAGTGTTGACTCTGTCAAAAGATATATGAATTTAAAGTGTTCGAGAAGTAAAATTTCACAACACCCGCAATTCAGATACTCGGTCATTTGAACTTCATATTCAATAGATGACGTCATTTTTTGAATGGCGGTGTTATGATTATCCGTGAAAAAATGACCCTAAAAAAATGGTAGGTAGGTAGGAAGGTATCCCTCCCAGTGGGTTTCCGCAGGGTCAAGGCGAGGGGCTCAGTAGCCGTGGCTTGGTCACCTACGGTGAAGCTAAGAGGAGGAGAGGTTTGGATGCAACTTGGCACATGGCTATATGGCCTGGCAAGGATAGTAAAACAGTAGAGTAGTGTAAGTCAGTAGTTGGTTAAAGACCTAAATAATAGTGTTTAGGTATTTAGGTATTTAACTAGTAAGAGATGTTATTAATTGCTATCGAGAATAACGTTTATTATTGTATAGTTTCCGTTATCTCTCTTGCTTAGGGAATGCTGTAACGATAGTATGTAGTTTGCTTTTAGCGATTTTTATATATAGCACATACTTTTACAAATTGATAGACTCATGATAGCACAAGTTTAAACCTTAGTGGTTTTTGGTTGCTATTTAATACGATTTATCCTGTACTGTTTTGTAAAATTGATAAATAAAAAAATAAAAAAAAGTAGTGGAGTAGTAGTAAAGTAGTATTGGATAGTAAGTTAGTTTTTATACAATAGCCGGAGTAGGAGCTTGGGATAATTTTCTCCCCGGCGCGGCGGAGGCACTACCAGATATAATTTAAGATATTTTAATACTTTCACGTTTTTGCATAGATAATAATAATATGTTCGTCGGAAAGTTACCGTTAAAATATGGTAATTTTGGTAAGTACCTAAACCTATCGAATTGTGAATATTCCAGTAAGTGGTATCCAATTCAAGCTATTCAAATATCGTGACATTTAAGTGAGCCCATGCGATTGGCTCACCGTGTGCCTTCTCCGGCAACTGGAACCTTATCGACAACATACCAATTCCCTTTCCGATAGGTAATTGGAAATTTGCCTCGAAAAGCTGGATTTCTGACTGAATGAGTCGCTTCTTAAGTTAGAAGAAAATACTCCCACTATAAGGATTCGACCGAAACTTTTTTCCCCTCTTTCGAAGGGGAAGAACTATATTTGTTTATCTTTTTCAACTGCATCAAATTTTTAAGTGTGGAAGGACTTCCAGTCCTACTATTATAGCGTTTAGTTCAAACATTAGTAAATTTCTGGTCGTTTCTGTTCAGACAATCGGGAATTAGTTGAATCTAGCCCTTTGGGTTGACAATAGCTTCTTCTTCTTTTCGTATCCATGCACTCAAATTATGTCCCAACTATTCTCAGATTATGTCTGACCGCTAGTATCGACACAGTTTTAAACTTAAAAAGGCATAACTGAGTAGTACTAGCAATTAAAATGTAACAGACCATCGGCTGTCTCATTCAGATGAAATCATTATAAGTTATAGCTGTTGCCTTCCCGCCATTAGCTAACATAACCTTTCGCGGAACTGAAAGCGCGGCAAAGTTCATCACATTTCATAATAATACGGTTACACTAATGTTGTAGCGCAGCCATCTTTGATCGTGACGTCACACTCGGGCGATGTATCACTTGTTGCCCAGAAAAGCAAAAAAAGAACTATTCCCAGCAAAGTAAAATAAATATCAGCCATGGTTGTGTGTTATAAATTGCCTTGCTTTATTAATTATTTTAATCGTATGCGTATAAAACCTAACAGGCCCCAAAAAACCAGTGATTGAAATATATATAAAGCTTTGAAAGTTGTTCTGCTGCGGCGAATTAGCGGCGAAATGAATTTTAATGTTTGTCTTGTAAGTTTGCACAAATATTTTTCTTAAAAAATTAAAGGCCTGTTTCAACACTCGATCTGCAAGTAGGTACCTAGGTAGTTAGGTAGCTAGGTACTTATAAGACATTTCTAGTATTTAGGTGCTATGTATTATAGAAATTCAGAAAAGCGCTTAACTTTGTGTAAATTGTTTTATTACACTGTTCCCAAAATGATGAACGAAAATATCGTGTGTCCTAGAACCAAAAATTCAAAGAGATGTGAGGTCCACTGTGCTCGCTTGGTGGATTACGACCCATTCCTTTTTACAGAGAAGAAGCCTATGGGGACATAAATATTAATAAGTGGGCATATTATTAACTGACAATATATGTACTATACAATTGTTATAAGTAGAACATTTACCGTCATTTACACGTCCGCCACACAGTCCGCTAAGCATTTAAAGTTCATAATGCGAAACCTCACAATTCAACTTTCTATATTCTATTACTGCCTTTTCCAGCATATATCGCGAGAAAATGGAAAATATTCCTGCCTAACGTTTGATTTGATATTTTTAAATGATTCTGCAAGGTTTCATTTAGTTTTGTCAATACAATATTAAAAAAAAAACACCGTGCCCAAAAAGGACTTTTTGTCTTGACTATACGACTGTATCAAGAAGAACTATTCAACTATTGGCCATATATTCACACTTACTCAAATTAAGGAAAAATACGTAGAATACGGGCAAACATACATAGCATTCATCGATTATAGCAAAGCCTTCGACTCCATAAAACATGAATCCCTCTGGACTGCTCTAGCTGAACAAGGAATCAACCAAAACTATCTAACAATTATATATAAAATCTACAAAGAATGCAATGCTCCAGTTAAGTTAGAAAAAGAAGGTGAGGCATTCTATATTGAGAAAGATGTAAGACAAGGTGACACTATATCACCCAAAATATTAATAGCTCTACTGGAACACATATTTAAAAGACTAACGTGGGACAAAAGTGGTATCTATTTATTTATTTAATTAAAGACAACCAACAAAGCATTCACCAAAAATACATGTTTAAGTACTCATATTTTTACATTTTATAGTGTAGCCTTAATTAAAGGCTGCCACGGCATGCATTAAGGCCGTGCCCTGACCAAAAAATCAGCATGAGATATGAGCATTCCTATTGGCCTAGCGGCACTGGTGGCGCATGAATTACGGTAGTGAATACGCCCAGATTTTAGAATAAAATCTTTATAAAATCGAATATAGGTCTTTTGAAAAAAATAAAACTTACAAAATGTTCGTTATCAAATTGTCTATCCCTTAGTGTTAGTATAAAAAATAATTAATGAATACTTTACGAGGAGATGCATGCTATCAATAATTATTTCACATTTTTATGGTTTTGTTGGAAGGAGATTAGTGACACAAATACATCTTTAAAAAAAAAAGTGTACTACAATTTTAGAATCAACAGTATGTAGAAATTTAATGTATTTTTATTAATTGATATTTCTTTTTAAATAAAGAGTAGATAGCTCTTAAAAACTGCACAAAATTCGACTAGCGCGGCGTTTTGCTCGGGGACGCGCCTTAAACAAAGGAACAGGAAATGTAGAACAATTATAGATTTTACCCTCTTTAAATAGATTGTTACACAAATACAGTTTTATGTAACGTAAATCCAACATATATACAAAAACTCATGAATGAATGCTGGTTTTGCTCGACTAATCCAAACAATTTTGTACGAAACAACAACCAACAAAAAAAACTATACAGAAATAGCGAATATCTGTCGTACTTACGATTTTCAGACGATATAATCATACTTTCAGAAAGCCATTCAGAATTACAAAGATCAAAGATCTCAATATAGAGAGTATGAAATGTGGACTGAAAATGTACTACTAAAAAACGAAAGCAATGACCAACGGAGAAGAAATACCACTAACTGTTGATAACCGACACGTCGAACACGTAGATATTTGGGGCAAAATATATGTTTTACCGATAGGACTGTAAAATAAATAAAACGAATAATATATATTGCATGAAAAAAATATTGGTCACTTAAAGAAATATTTAAAGGAAATTTCTCAAACGATATCAAACAGAAACTCTTTGACTCAAATATATTGCCAACTCTTTTATACGGGTGCCAACCATGGACTACAACAGATGCAATGAAGATAAAATTCCAACGAGCTGTAGAAAGAAGCATGCTTGGCTTAAAAATAACCGACCGTATAAAGAGCAGCGTCATTAGGGCAAAGACCAAAGTCACCGATGTTTTGTATATGGCCGAGAAACTGAAGTGGAACTGGGCGGGCCACATTGCGAGGACCACACGCATCAGGTGGAGCGAGCGCGTCCTGCACTGGTACCCACGAAACGGAAACAGACGCGGCAAACCATTGCAACGGTGGCGAGATAACATCGTAGCACTGGCAGGGATAGAGTGGACCAGAACGGCCCAGAATAGATTAAGATGGAAACAGATGGAGAAGGCCTTCATCCAGAAATGGGTGACCACTTAGTAGGTTAAATTAAAATAATAAAATATATAGAATTGTAAATTATAAGGAAAAAAAGGCTATATTTTTTTTTTTTTTTTTTTTATACGACTGTATTTAGGTACTATGTATAATTATATTTACTAGCTTCTGCCCGCGGCTTCGCCCGCGTGACTAGTGTTTTATTATTCCAATCCGTGTATCCCTGTACCTACAAAATTTCATCCAAACCGCTCAGTCTTTGCGTTATAGAAACACAAAAATGCACATACTTATAATATTAGTAGGATAATATCCTATAATATTCCCTATGCTGGGACACAGACCCCTACTCTGTGAGTGGGAGTGGGCTATAATATTAAGCCAGCACGCGGGCCCAGTGCCGATGATGCTAATTATCACTGCTTATAGTCCGATCACGTAGGCATTCCATAATACTTATAATTATACACTTTTTATGATTGTTTTTCCCGTCATTAATGATGATGTAAAGCACGGTAGGCAGTCTTGCAAGATTCTTGCGTTAAATTAATTTATTTGCCATCTTCATCGTCACTGGTCAATCTGGTTTCCATCAATTATGGGCATCACAAACACCAATGAGGTTTTTGACCCGAGTTTTATTACTTTAGCTTCTTAAACATTTTTATTTTGTAGATTTAGATACAGGTTATCTATCCTCTCATGGAAACGTGAGGTGATTAGGCCAAAAACATTTTTAAATTAGATCCTGTATATGTCTATATATTTCTAAATTAATTTTATGGAATTACAAAATTATAATTAATTATTTATTACTAGATTAATTATTTTTAGATTTCTTGTATTAATAGAATTAAATACATACACGTGACACACAAGTGTTCAAAGCTTTTCATTGTGCTCTTATATTTCCTTTTCATGACTGCAAAGTAAAATATCAAAATGATTTATTTATTTATTTATTCATTTACACTATATGATAGAATTACACAAATTAATGTAGAGCTGCACTTCTGCTCAGCCCTTCGGGGAACACAGGTGATCTTATTTTGTGTTATGTTAGAATGACACAGCAATTTTCATATTCCTAATTAAATTGTAATCATATTAATTATCAATGAAGTGTAGGGCGCAACGCAACATACCATAAATAATTATAATTGATGGTAGCAACACCTTCTATAACATAATAATTATCTATTACGGCTTGTGTGGAGTCTAATCACCGGGTTACTGAGTTTATCTAACTTCGGCAGTTATTGCGACTTAATTACTTATCCGTTGCAGTTATCGAGTTAGGGACCCGGGTAGGTATATTGAGGTTGATGTTTACAGATTAGCGGCTAATCTGTGATATGAACTTAATTAGACATACCTTTACAGAACTTAGGAGCCATTGATATAATTATATTTATATACTTTTTGGAATTTCAGGAGAATCACTTCTGTTCCTGTAGCCGTGATAAAGAATAACTAAGACATAGTATCAAGGGGTAGGAATGCAACAAGTAGGCAGGTTAGCTCGTAGTAGCTGGATGAGAGTGGCCAGGGATGTAAATGGCTTGCGATTGGATAGACCTATGCCCTGCAGTGGGCTGCTATTATAGGCAGAAGATGGTGAATGGTGAGATTTTAGAGAGAGAATCCCCAAACAATAAGGTTCCGTACGTGCGTCGTTCCGGGCCAAGTATTACGATATCATGATATAACGCCACGCAGGAGGTGCCGGACGAATAGTAATCATTCATAGCGCGTCACGACTAGAAAGTATGGCATTTCATGTGATTAGCATGTGCCGAACACTGTAAGGGAATGTTCTGGAAGATCTGTCTCATGATCGACGAGCTTT
This sequence comes from Orthosia incerta, assembly GCA_948252205.1. NCBI lineage: Eukaryota > Metazoa > Arthropoda > Insecta > Lepidoptera > Noctuidae > Orthosia > Orthosia incerta. Next base: position 31,544,633 of record OX411751.1, read on the forward strand.
CTTACATCAGAAACATTTAAAGTGAGTAAGTGTTACATGAAATCTTGTGCCGCTTATCCTGTTGCCTGTTCACGTCAGGACCTTATGACAGCATCAGTGGAAGGCGGTGCCGTAACTGAATACTGGGCCAGGCAAGGTATTTATCTATGAATAGTATGTTAGTCAACATCACGCTAAGAAAATATAAGTTACCTGAAATAATTGAAGATGGGAAGTATAAATGGCAGTGGTAGGCGCAGTAGTTGAGCGACTGGCTACTGCGCCGCGAGTAGTGGGTTGAATCCCTGCACAGAAAAGCTCCGAAAGTATGACCGTGTCTGGCTGTTTGATTATGAGATTTGTGTTTTTTAAACGAATGTCGTGGGTCGTGAAATGCATCTTTGTTATAAGAGGAATTCTTATTTAATTAGGGCAAAATTTTTTTAGGGACTCCATTTTACCGTTAATCACCGCTGTTATTCTCGGTGATATGGGTGACAATATACTTTTAAGAATCATGTTTGCGGCTCCACCTATCTATATTGGTTTGTACTGCTATAAAGAAGGTTGAGGTTGCATTCAACCGTTGTTTGTTTCAAAACACAGATGGCGCTAGTTGAAGACAATTCAAAGAGGTTTTCTTTTCGTGGCTGGAAATAAATCACATCGAGTTATTTGAACAATTAGAAAATTGAAAAAAATATGTACATAAATTGAATAAAGGAAATAATAATAAAGCCTTTTATTCCGAAATTTTTCAATTTTTCTTTCTACTGATTTATCACTAGTACACTAATCATAGTAAGTCCCTAAGTTCGGTGTGTCTTACGGCATAGGCCTCCTTCAACGTCTTCCACTGTTTCCTATCGGTTGCAATTCTTAGCCAAAGGGGACCCAGAGTCAATTTCAGATCATCTTCCCATTTTCTCATTTTGCGACCTCGGCTCTTTGACCCGTCTCTTGGATACCAGACCGTTACCTGCTTGTTCTTTTTTTCATGCTTACAACGTAGCATATGCGCTGTCCATCTCCATTTTAGTCGGTCAATACGTGTTAGGATGTCTGTTAGTTTAGTTTTGCGTCTGATACCTACATTCCTGACTCTATCTTTTAACTTTAGCCCCAGTATGCTCCTTTCCATGACTCGTTGTTATTTTGCAAGTTTGTCCCTTTGAATTTTTGTCAAAGCCTAGGTTTCACAGCCAGTGATGTAAGGAAGAATGCATGTATCTAAAGCTTTTTTCTTGATCTTGATGCCGAGTTCCTTGCTTTTCATTATTTCTTTCAAATCCCAAAATTTTTCCACCCAGTAGCGATTCTTTTATCAATTTCTTTGGACATTTGGTCGCTTGGAGATATGATCTGACCCAGATATACATATTCCTCAACATATTCAAGTTTTTGTCCGTTGACAATTATGTCTACAGCTGTTGCGTTTGTCATAATTTTTGTTTTGCTCGAGTTCATTTCCAAACCCACTTCTAGGCTTTTTTCTGCTAGCGTTTGTATCATGGATTCCAGTAATATTGGGTTCTCCTCCAGTATGACCAGGTCTTCAGCGAATCTTAGATGGTTTAGTCGCGATCCGTTTTTGTTCTCGTTTGGAGTGGAATTCCCTGCCGGAGTCTGTGTTTCCAGATAGCTAGAACCTCGGGGCCTTTAAGTCAAGAGTGAATAGGTTACTTCTAGGCAAGCGTGTTACACCGTCGACCACATCATCGCTTACCATCAGGTGAGATAGTGGTCAAGCGCGAGCCTATCTATAACAAAAAAAAAACAAAATGCTTCCAATCCAATTTTCTAAACATTTGTTCTAGTACTGCTGAAAATAACTTCGGTGAGAGAACAATGTAATTGGTGAACTTTAATTAATAAGATACAGCGCGGTCTAGTGCCACAGTGCATGGCGTTAGCAGTTATTAATGTGCTCACACGGTGAGTGGCTGTTGCTCTGTTAATTGCCGCGTTAATTGTCGGCGACCGACATTCGCGACGCTCTGCCTGATCCGTTACGCACATTATACGTTATGATACTGACATTACGCGACTTATGTACCTATGTCAATGTGGAATGTGTTGAAGAACAATGGTTTGCATCTACTTTATGAAATCTTAAATTCACTGACAAACAACGCATGGACTAAACCGCTGGGAGGAACTCTAGCTAGATGCACGAATTTTACACAAGAGTTTTTCTAGGTGACCACTAATGCTGCTTGTAGGTACACGCCATCGACCACACAATGGCCGACCGGACCCAGTGTCTGTATGGTCGATGGTACACGCTATGGAAACTCACCGGCAGGCTTATAACGTATCTTTTGCAAGAGCAAAACGGTAGCGATCTAACGCTTTATGTCATAAAAGTCAGAATTACCTGCAGTGTAGTTATGGTAGGTCCTACACAATCGTTTGCTAATCGCTCGCTGTTTGTCAAATGCACTTATTTAAAAAAAAACTGCTGTCATCTCTAAAACTTCTGTATGGAAGAGCAATTGTTGCGCAAAAATCACCATCGTCTAACATAAAAAAAATATTTAATTAATTTTTGCGTGCCTTTTGAAAATTCATACCCTGAAGTTGTTAAATATGGATGGAAGGATGAGATGGATGAAAAATTGTATATAATTCGTCTGCTGATGGGTTATCCTATCGGGCTTAGGGCTGGAGTTGCATCAGGGAGGCACTTAAGTACAAGCAACTTAAGTGCATTGGGTATCACCGGGTGCCGCCCTACCTCTGTCGCGTGGTCGAGGCCTATTTGACGGACAGAGCCGTCATCTACACCGGTCACCAGGGAGAGTGGAACCGGCGAGAGATGTCGTGCGGTGTCCCACAGGGATCGGTCTTGGGGCCGCATCTGTGGAACATCGGGTACGACTGGGTGCTGCTCGTCGACCTCCCTAGTGGCGTCAGCGTAATTTGCTACGCTGACGACACGCTGGTCCTGGCGCAGGGGAGGTCGCACCAGGCGGCGGCTGAATTAGCGACACGCGGGGTTGCGACAGTCGTTGAGAGGATCCAGCAATTGGGACTCGAGGTGGCCCTGCACAAGTCCGAGGCCATGTGTTTTCATGGTCCTCGGAACGCGCCACCGCCGGGTTCCCAAATAACGGTAGGAGGGGTTCACATCGGCGTCGGGTCGACGATGAAGTACCTGGGACTCGTCCTCGACAGCCGGTGGAATTTCGTGGAGCATTTCCGACGTTTGGCTCCCAGACTGGAGCGGCCCGGGGCTGCCCTCAAGCGACTCCTGCCCAATCCAGGGGGTCCAAACGCCACCTGCCGGAGGCTCTACGCGGGGGTCGTGCGGTCCATGGCCCTTTATGGCGCACCGGTGTGGGCGCGTTCCTTGAGCCTCCTGCCGGAGGCTCTACGCGGGGGTCGTGCGGTCCATGGCCCTTTATGGCGCACCGGTGTGGGCGCGTTCCTTGAGGCGGTGACCAGCCCGCTGGTTGAACGCGTCCCAAAAAGTCATGGCCATCCGGCTGGTCCGGGGATACCGCACGGTCTCCGGTGAGGCGGCGAGTCTCCTTGCCGGATTGCCGCCATGGGATCTGGAGGCAAAAGTCCTCGCGCACATTTTGGAGTGGCGCGAGGAGGCGAAACGCCGGGGTGAAATGCCGTTGCCGCGACAAATCGTGGCTCGGCGGACAGAGCTCCGGCAGGATCTCATGGTGACATGGAGAGAGCGACTGTCGCAATCCAGTGCTGGGCACGCCACAATTGCGGCGATAAGGCCCCTCTTTGAGGAGTGGCTCGAAGGCGCCACGGCGTCCTCACCTTCCGCCTGACGCAGGTCCTCACCGGATACGGCTGCTTCGGGTGGTTCCTGTTCAGGATAAGGCGGGAGGAAACGCCCGGGTGTCACCATTGTGTGGATCGCCCGGAGGACACGGTGGAGCATACGGTGGAGGTCTGCCCCGCTTGGGCGGAGCACCGCCGGGTCATCGTAGAGGCGATCAGCGGTGGCGACCTCTCGCGTCCGGCCCTGGTTCAGGCCATGGTACGGAGCGAGAGGGCATGGGAAGCTGTCCCCTCCTTCAGTGAAGCAGTAATGCTCGCAAAGGAGGAGGCAGAACGCGTGAGGGAGACACAACGGAGACGCCCTCACGCCCCTAGCCACCGCAGGAGACGCCCCGGGCGTCGGGAGTCGCAAGCCGATTCCCGGCCACCGTAGGCGCGGGCTTGCGGACGGCGAGTAATGGGTAGCTCGCCGTCCGATAAGGACCAGGCCCGAGTCGACGAGCTTAAGGCGCGTAGTGTTCCACGCGCGCCTTAAAGAGATGTCAGCAAAAGTTGACGGGGTCCGCTAGGGCCGATGCCTGTCTGGGTCGCGGATAAATTTGAAAGAGAGTTACCGCGGCCCTGGCACAAGCAACTGAAGGAACACGGGTGGGTTTTAGTCAGTAAAAGTCTGACACACCCTCCCGCTTCACCCAGAGCGGGAGAAGTCATTGGATGATTCCCCACACAAAAAAAAAAAAAAAGGGTTAGGTATCTTTGGCTAGTTCCTGAAAGTTTTTAACGATCTGCAGATGGGGGTATATCCTGAGGGAAAAACAATCGAAATGTTTGCTAAAAAAAAATAAGCATCACTTTGCCAGCTGGGCAATAAGTCAAAATTATAATTATTCGTAATTAAGAATTGCTTTTCCCAATATTAGATAACTTTAAAACTTTCGCGCTTTTTCTGCCCCAACGGAGCCAGTACACCGATACACCAGTCTACCCGGGACCACGGTCGTTGCAACACGGCCGAAACGTCGGGTGAAATAGGTAAATAAATAATCGAGATCATCGCGTTAAATGCCCGTGATATATTGTTTTTGCTTTTCCCCGTTTGAAACTCAATGATGGTAAATACAAAGAGAAAATACAAAGATCATTATGAATGGTACTTCCGTTGGTTTGATCGATGACCGAAGGTTTTCTCTTTTTCCGCGGAATAATAAACCAAGTACGGACTTCAAAGGTCGGCAAACCATGAGAAAAGAACTAGTACAAACTAGAAACTGTACAGAACCGACAGATTCCATTTGATTATTAAAGAATTTAGCAAAAACCAATTTAATCCACATGAAGCAGCGAGCAAGTAATGACGCAGTACGAATAACTTGTAGAGTTCTTGAAATCATTCACAAAGACACGCGACACTTAATTTAATAGCTACTAAGGATAAAATTACTAAGTGACTTAAATTTTTCAACGCGCTTTTTGCCGTTTAGGTGATCTTTAATTGGTGGTTAGAATGTGTGCCGACCTGCCGAGTCGCGGGAACTAACGGTCGGCGGCGGGCCGGCCCAGGCGGCGCCGTGTGTGTTCCAGAATAAAAAATATTCTTTTTAATTGTTCCTATTGCACTCACCGGGTGTGAGGATCGCAGGGATTCTTGTAGGCTTGCGGTACAGTCGCCAGAGGTGGGCTATTGCCAGTAGCGTATTTACCCTGAGGCTAAGAGGAGCCATGGCCCGGGGCATTAGACTGCGAGTGGGAGATCTAGGTACCCCTACTATAGCCTGCCGTTTTTACTTGAGACAAGCACTACTATGGGTTTAGGGGGACGAGTCACTGTGGTCCGTAGGAGTGTACCCTTTGATTCCCTACACGTGGTCCCCGGGTGGTGCAAATCAGGTGACACTAACTGGTGGTAGGGTTCGGCCGAAGGCTTATGACGTACTGCCAAGCGGCCTAGCCGTGTTCTGATAACGATGCTCGGTGTAGCCTACTAGATGAGTTATGGGTCGAGATAGCTGTTCCACTACAGGTACACCAGCCTGACGCGTGCTGTTATGGACTTATCGAGTGACTGGTCGCGGAGGATATCGGGATCTGACGCACGATGCGCCGCTGGCCGACCGTATGTAACCTTTCCCCACAAAGTGTACCTCATCAACATTAGAGGTCTGCACTTAAATCTCTTTGCAGTCCACTACCACCTGGACTTCCTTACGGACGTGTCGTACTTATCTAACCCAGGGTTTACCCTGGAGCACAATTTTAAACCGCACGCGGGTGTGTGTGTATGTGCGCCCGTGACGACACTTGCTATCTGCGTCTCCGTAACCTTGAGGACTCCAGATTCACAATGCAATGGCCTCTGGTGGACACAGGTCTGGATAAAATTATTTACGCCTGTGTCTACCGTTCGCACAGCGAAGATCTGAAGACAACCAGGCTCACAGAGTTCCTCAGTGAGGCGGCTGATAAATTATAATAATAATAACTTTATTGACATAAAAATATTACAGCCATACATTTGAAGCCCCTGACTTCTATGCTAGGCGAACCTGTGTTACAGAAATCAGTGTCCTCCGCTGATATAAATCAATAAACATTTTATTTTTTGTGCAATAGAACACAATGAAACGAAACGAAACGTTTTGACTTTGACTTTGACAATGAGTAAGTAAAATTAGTAGTTATTGAAACAGTAAAACTAAACAATAAAAAAAAGGCAAAGCGAACGTGCGAGCGTGTGATTGCAAGTGTGTGTGTGATTGTGTGTGTGTGTATGTATGTATGTGTGATGGTGAGTGGACGCATGAGTGAGCGAGTGGGTATCTTATATAATCTAAATCAACTTTTCGGTGTAGTCATAACTTAATGACTGAAGCCATGGTCTTAAAATTTGTTTTAATTTATATGACGTAAGCTTATAAATTGAGATAGATTTATTAACCCGGTTGTACAACTTTGAACTCAATGCACCAAAGTGTCTGGACGCGAGTGCAGTGCGACATTTGGTAACCTTGCAGACTGGAAAACCAGTGCGTCTATTATTTGCATCTAAGCTTATTGGTAACACGTGTCTACGTAGGACAGTACGGAGGATATACAATTGTCGAACCGTAAGGACATGGGCTTCCGAGTACAACTTTCTGGTGGGATAGATTTGTTTTTTGAAGGACATCACTTTAAGTACTGCCCGTTGTGCCCGTTCCGCTCTAAGCATAGCTGTCTTAAATGTCCCTCCCCATACTGGAATACAGTAGGTAATTATAGACTCGCATAACGTGCGGTAGACCATTGTTGCCGTCTCCTTGTCCGCAGAATGTCGTAGTTCTTTAAACAAATAAATAAGCTTACGGAGCCTGGAACATAAAGCATCTATGTGTGAACGCCAGTCAAGCTTTTCGTCTATATGGACTCCTAGATATTTGATGTGAGGTACCAAAGTGAGACCAATACATTTACATTGAGTAGGATCTGTGCATACATGTGGGATAATATCTGTAGTAGTTGGAGGCTTAGGGCAGTTTGTTGGAGAGAACTGTATGATTTTTGTTTTAGCAATATTCAGTGTCAGCATGTTGTTGCTAAGCCAGTCCATTATACTACGCAATGAAGATTCTACTCTATCAGTGACCTTGGTCCAGTATCGGTCATAAATAAGGAGTGCCGTATCATCATCGTAGGTGAATATATCACAATGGATGATAGGTAATTGGCAGAGGTCATTAATGTAGATTTGGAAGAGGGTGGGCCCCAAAATACTACCTTGTATTATGCCGTAGCAAACCGGTTCCTCTTTACTGATAAGGTCTTAAATTTTTACGCATTGACTACGGCCACTCAGGTAACATTTAAAAATATTATGCTCCATTTTGGCCAAAAGTTTAGGGATTGAGACGGTATCGAAGGCCTTAGTGAGATCCAGAAAGACTCCGTAGCATTTAAAGCGATTATCCAGTTTATCCACCAAGTTGTTAACAAAGTCTAACACTGCATCCTCGGTTGAGACACCTGTACGAAATCCGTATTGTTTTGGAGATAAAATATTATTTTTTGCAAGGAATTTAGTCAGGGAATTATTAAGAATACGTTCTAGGATTTTAGAGAATGCGCTGAGTACGGATATTGGTCGATAATTGGACACATCGCCTCTCGCCCCAGCCTTGAATATAGGGTGCACTACTGCACGCTTAAAAGCTTTTGGGTAAGTCCCCGAATTTATGGCACAGTTACAGATGTGAGCTATTATAGGAGCGAGAGACCTACTAGATTGGCGAAGTATTCTGGCAGGTATATTGTCCCAGCCAATCGCACAGTCACTGCGCAAATTCTGTATTATGCTTATCACCTGTTCTTCATCAACCAAGGGAATGACCAATGAGTTCAGTGGCGATGGGGAAAGGATGGAGGCGGTGCTGGGACTATCGGAGCCGAATTTTGTTGCAAGATTTTTGCCGATATTCACAAAGAAATGATTAACGTCGTCAATAGAGGCAGCTGGATCGGGTTTCAATTTTAGCAGCACACTAGGTGATTCTTTAACGTGATAACTATTCGTGATATTTTTAATTACCTTCCACGTGGCCTTAGGGTTATCTTTCGATTTCAATAACTCTGATCTTTCATGTGCTCGTTTGAGTTTTCTAAGTAAAGCATTGCAGAAATTACGATATCGATTATATGATGTTTTTTAAATTAAATTGTCGGGCTGAGCTTTGGCCTTACGATGCATGTCATCACGATGTCTTAAACAACGGACTAGACCAACAGTCATCGAAGGTTTCAGGACTGTTTTCCTGTTTTATGTGTATATGGTTTTACTATGCTTGAACAGTACTCTTTGTATGAAATCAACCAAAAAATTCGTTGCAAGGTCCGGGTCCTGCATACATAGACCAGCGGCAAAATCGAAGTTATCAATCCTTTACTTGTTCTTGATTCATCTATGACCCTCGATTTAAAACCGTCCTTTATTCACTAGTTGCATAATTTACTATTTTTATTCTGTTTTTAGTATTTGTTGTTATAGTGGCAACAGAAATACATCATCTGTGAAAATTTCAACTGTCTAACTATCACGGTTCATGAGATACAGCCTGGTGACAGACAGACAGACCGATCGCGGAGTCTTAGTAATAGGGTCCCGTTTTTACCCTTTGAGTACGGAACCCTAAAGGAAATTGGAAATACGGAATCCTGTTTGAGATAATAAATTTGAGATTAATAGGTTTGTAATTAGATCTGTAATTTGATACCATTATTACTTTAAAAAATATAATTTAGAGAAGAAAAATAATAATTTCTACATCAACAAGCTCTTTCATTTGTTATGGTCACAAGGTGCATTTAATGTATTTTTTAATTAGCCCCCAAAATTTGGTCAAATCACCAAACGTTTGAACGCGACTGTACGGACAACAGCTTAGGTTTAATACGTTCAATTAAGAAGGTCATCGTTATGTATGAATCCGTCGCTTTTTTGTAGTCATTCGAATTTGGTCGGATAACCAGCCGTTGTTTACATGTTTAGTTTTGTGTTTAAATCTACTTAATGCTGAACATTCCAAGCTGAATATTTTCACTATATATTTTTGACTAAACTCTCTTATTTGTGCTTTACACCTACCATCTTGGGTTGAGCCGGTTTCTCGTATTTTGCCGTCAAAGTTATGACACCGTCGTTTTGACTTTTAGCAATATTATTCGATAACGCAAGCATGTACACTTTTGAAACTTTTTATGGTTAATACAAGCGTCAAGATGGACTGATTACAGTTTTCAGCGAGCTTATAAGTTTTCTCATTTAGGCGCTGTGATTTTTTTTCGGGTTTTCAAAAAAGTGCGATTTCTTGAAAACTATAAAAATTTTCTGAAATCTAATTCCGGCACAAATACGCACAAATCAAGAGCTACTCGTGTATGTTTATTCTACAGGCGCACATACAATAGTTTCAGAGATACACGATTCTGCAAAACGTTACCCCAGCAGGAAATGCAATATCTCGAAAACCTGATTACGCACTTATTATATTTTCAGCGCACATTCTTGCACAACTATAAGCTCTCTGCCCATGCACAATATTTCTCACTCCGATCATTCGTTTAGAATTTTCCTGCTGGAACAACGTTACCCTAGCAGGAAACGTTTTTTCCGTTTTTCTCAAAAACGACGACACGCACATGTTTTTATGTAGCGCACATTCACAGCAGATTACGCTCTAATTATACGTTCCACTCATATCACTCCAGGAGCCACTTTCCTGTTGGGGTAACGTACACGAAGGTTCGGCAGAGTCGTTGACTTTTCTAAAGAAGTGTCGGGACGCGGACGTTATACTAACTAACCTTTAAAAAAAACCTCCAAGTCTCCAAGAATTATTGATAAGCAAATGTTATTACTCGATTATAGAATAGAATTTCTAAGTGACAAGACACTGAAATAGCCGGCTTATTACAAAAAACCAATGGGTGCATATGCATGAATTTGTAAACTATTACTTATAAACTGAAGAGACACTATTTAATTGAATTTACTATTTTGTAGAATTAATAATTTGACATTTCATATTATACTTATTTAATTTTTATTTGTATTGCATGACAATTTGATGATTTGTATTTTGAATAGCCTGATGTTATGAATTTTGTATGCCTTAATGGCGGGACATAGCAGATCTACCTGTAACCAATACAGCATCTTAAGTACCTATGATCCACAATAAATTATTTGAATTTATGCCCGTATGTGTACGGTTAAAACCACGGAATGACATTTACGGTTCCGCGGGTGTTCTGCGTTACGCGTGTGTGAAATTGTTGCGCAAGGTGATCCGTAATGCCGGATACCAACTCGATAAATGCCGAAGGGAGTTATATTATTTACATCTGGAGTGCAGTGCTCTAATGCCACCCAGTGATTTCGAGTTTTGTGACCGGATTACTTACCTACAAGCACAAAGATCTCGTGAGTTGGATGCTTTAAAGAAAGAACGTAAGTTTAATTCACTGTTGAATAAACATAAGCCAATTAGCACCTACTATGACAACTCACAAGTAACACGAACAGTTGTTAATTTATCTGCAAAAGTTTTATCACACTGTGCACTCCAAGTCCTCGAGAAGGGGTTGAATTTTGTCCCCACTCCAAAACGCCGAAACTATTAAGGCAGGATGCCGCCATAGCATTGCGTCACGCTAAACCTCCTCAATCGAATATCACCACCGCCGAACTAATCGCTCTAAGGGACCTAAGAAATGATCAAGACATATTAGTTCTAAAAGCGGACAAAGGAAATGCTACTGTGGTCATGAACGTCACTGAATATGACAGTAAGATCCGGAGTCTATTATGTGATGTGAATACCTACAAAAGAGTGGACTACAATCCTACAGCTAGAACCAACCGGGCTACTGTAAAGGTAATAAAAGAATGGGCACATGCTCTTGGACACGACACAGCTCAGTACCTACTCCGTCCCTGAAATGTCGAATCCCCAAAATTATATGGCTTACCTAAGCCAATTTTGGGGATTCATTTTTTTTTTCGTACATAAGCAAAATATTACGTTGCGGCCTATAGTCAGTCAAATAGACTCGCCCACATATGAGCTGGCGAAGCATGTGACCAGGGTTTTACAGCTAATAGTCGGGAAATCATCATACTTCGTGAAAGACTCGCGTCATTTTGTAGATATCCTGCAGTCTACCAAGGTGAAAGGCGACGAAGTTATGGTCAGTTTTGACGTTGAGTCTTTGTTTACCAATGTTCCTGTGGCGGATTGCATGGAGGTTATAAAGGTGAAACTGCAGCAAAATTGATGCTTGTTTTCGTCTTACTTAATATATCAAGGCGAATACTACCTTCAGGTTGATGGTGTAGCCATGGGAAGTCCAGTGGCAGCATATATATCGATGCAATATTTTGAAGAGTTAGCAATCTCAACTGCATCGACGTCACTTAGACTATGGAAAAAGATACGTTGATGATGTGTATGCCATAGTTAGTGCAAGGCTGCCTTCAACACCTGAACGGCATACATGAGAAAATTCGTTTTACCTGCGAAATGGAACAAAACAGGACTATCACCTTTCTGGACGTAACAATAAAAGTACGCGAGGACGGTTCTCTAAGCCACTCGGTTTACAGGAAACCTACTCATACTGACCGGTATTTGCACGGAGACTCACACCATCATCCACGGCATCTAAATTCTGTAGTGACGTCACTCACTAAACGTGCTTATGATCTTTGCGACGAGGATCATATTAATGGCGAACTAGTGCATGTTAAACAAGACCTACAGAAGAATGGATACGGGATGAAGTTCTTGCCACATGATCGGGGATCATCAAATAAACAATTGAAGTACAAGGTCGAGAGACAACCAGCATTTTTGCCATACGTGAAGGGAGTGACAGAAAAAGTCACAAACATTCTCAGTAAATACTGTAAAAACTATATTCACTCCTTTCAAGAAAGTATCCCAAATGCTGCGTTCGCCTTAAGATAACTTTCCCTTGGAAAAGCCTGCAGTTTATAAGATTATCTGCAGCTGTGGGCAAGCATATATTGGACAGACGAAGCGAACTGGTGCTTGCCGAATCAAGGAACCCATTAGGGCAGTGAAAAACAACGATCCCCAAAAATCGGCCATAGCAGAACATCTTCTTGAATCAGGGCCAAACCACTGGATCGATTTACATGACCCACAGGTTATCTCGACTGAACGCCATTACATACCTAGAATGGTTCGGGAAGCAATTGAAATAACCAAGTGTAAAAATTTCAATAGGGACGACGGGTTTCAACTGTCGAGAGCCTGGAATCCAGTGGTTCAACTATGTAAAGGTCGTAAAACTACTGAACGAGTGTCAAAAGTGGATACAGTGAGCATCGTCTGTCGTGAACAGTGTCGAGTAACTAGTGAGAAAGGTTCTGGTAGTAGCGGCATCGTGCCGATGGGATGCCCCTCAAGTTAAAGGGTAAAATTTACAAGTCCGTGATAAGACCTGTCGTACCGTATGGATCAGAATGTTGGGCTGTGAAAAAGATGAATGAAAAGAGATTGCATGTAGGTAGCAGAGATGAGAATGTTGAGATGGATGTGCGGAGTGACGAGAATGGATAAAGTGAGAAATGAGTATATTAGAGGAAGTTTGAAAGTGGCGCCAGTGACAGAAAAGTTGAAAGGAAACCGTTTGTCCTGGTATGGTCATCTGATGAGGAGGGATGAAACGCATGTTACTAAAAGAGTTATGAATATAAATGGGGATGGACGGAGGGGACGGCCAAAGAAAAGATGGATGGACTGTGTAAGGAGTGATATGAAAGAAATGGGAGTCAGTGATAGCGTGACGGGGGACAGGACGGTATGGAAGAAGAAAACGTGTTGCGCCGACCCCAAGTAACATGGGAAAAGGGCAGGAAGATGATGATGAGTAGCGGCATCGTGCGTGGAAAACGAGTGAGGGAGAGGGTAGACAGATATATCCACTCGTAAATATCACCCACGCGCAAAGACTTTAGTTCTCGTGATCATGGCGCTTGTAACGGTGCCGAAATATCGAGCTCTCAACAAAAAACAAAATATTCATGGTAAATATCCCGAAACAAATATTGTCACAAAGTAACAGGGATAAACAGTAAAAAAAGTACAAACAAGGTAGTAAGTAAACGTCACAGATAATATAATACTATAGCATACAGATGCCTCTGTCGCACGGGACCGGTCAATGTGGCGACGCGACGCTTGCGAATTTGCAACTAGTCATCTGTTTTTTTTTTGTTTGACAATTCAAAAGTACTTCTAAGGTTTATTTGAAATAAACTATTTAGTTTTGATTGATTTTGATTTTGACTATTATTTAACAATAAAAGAACTAAAACAAGCCGCTAGGAAGGCGTGAGGCAAAATCAAATGCGTGAGCGAAAGAAACAAGCGTTATTTACCTATGAAGAAAGTCTAAGTTGTCACGGGGCACCCAACGCGAAGAAAGAAAATTTGGTTCATATAAATTGCACAAGCCGACGTGATAAGCTTTGATGCGTTATTGAGTTTTGTGAGATATTAAGATTTTCTAGAGACGATCATAAAAAATATATGTACTTGTCTAATTAACTCTCCCAAGCACAAAATTAAGGAATGTTGGGCTCATAGTTCAGGGAGTAAGGGGGGAACGGCTCCACCATACTGCCGGCCCCAATAGTCATACTCACCGGCACGCGTCAGTGGTTCTTACGAGTAGCTGGCGGCGGCACCCCCTAGCAATCGTGGTGCTCCCTGCTGGATAACGAACGAAGCACCGGCGACCGAGCAATGGCGGTATACCCATATACCAGGCCGGGCAACCATCTGAAAGTGGCCTCAGCAGCCTTGGGGTCCAAATAACCCTAAAAAAGGTCTGGTGCAGAAGGCAAGGGGAAACCACTGCACTATCTTCCCAAGAAAGTCATCATGCAAGCACAATTAAAGAGATCGCTTTTGCCATGTGACCCGCTTAGCGACCGGCGCCGTACTGCGTCCGGGGCAGACGGTGTGAAGTGTACTAAAGGCCGTGCGGCTGTAAGAGACCAGGCAGCGCATGGAAGCACTGCTACTGGAATGCCTCTTAAACTACGTCAAGTCCAAAAGATAGGTACGTGGAATTTACGTGGTTTTCTCATACCAGGAAAATTAGACATCTTGGATAAGGAAATAACACCAGATGTGAACTAAATATCTGCGGCCTTAGTGAGACACACTGGCGAGAAAATGGACACTTCCGGACCGAAAAACACGCCATCTTTTTTTCGGGCAGTTACAGTGCAAGCCGGAATGGTGTTGCTTTTGTCGTCCCCAAGCAACTGATGAATTGCGTGCTGGGTAATGAGCCTGTAAGTGATCGATTTTTGAGTATTAAACTTAAGGCTTCACCGGTTAATCTCAACATCGTGCAGATCTCTGCCCACGTGATGATACTATCGATAAATTCTACCGTGAGCTCGAAACTACCACCTCTAAAATCCCCACTAGAGAAGTGCTTGTGATCGTGGGTGATTTGAACGCAGAAGTTGGTAAAAACTCACATCAGCTGAACCACTGCGTAGGTAAATTCGGACTGGGACAGCGTAACAAGAGAGGCGAACGCTTAATACAGTTTGTAGCTGATAAAAATCTGGTTATTTCAAACAGCTTATTTCAACATCATCCTCGTAGGCTGTATACTTGGACGTCACCTGATGGACAGTATCGTAACCAGATCGACTACATACCCGTCAGGTCACGCTGGCGAACCTCGGTCAGGAATGCGTATACATTACCCGGAGCGAACTGTGGATCAGATCACCAACTGCTCATTTCCAAAATGCATCTCAGCCAGAAAACTCGACCAGCGTTCAAGGATCGAAGTGAAGGACAGCACAAAATTTATGTCAGCATTGAGACAAAATTGGAGTGAGTGGGTGGATGCAGATCTAGAAGTAAAGAACCCAGATGAGCTATGGGACAGTGCAAAAAACCTGATAGAGCGCGCGGTCAACATTTCTAAACCGCGCTGCAGAGGTTTGTAAACGCCAACAGTTGATGACAACCAACAGAGAGCGACAACACTCTTGCACTGGTTGAGGAAACACGTATGTTAAAAGCATCGGGCACTGATGTGAGATCCCTCAACCGACAGTCCACGCAGATACAAGCAGCTTGCAGACGAGACCGGAACGCCAGCTTACGTAAAATATGCGATGAAGTCGAGTCTCATAGCGATAAAAATGAGCCCGATTACGAAATCAGTCTCTTCTAAGACTTGGGCGATTGAAAACTGTCGAGGGGAAATGGTCATTGAGCTAGAAGATATTTCTGAGACGTGGAAGCAGTACTGCCAGTCTTTGTACGATGACCCTCTATCCAAGGATTTCGCTCCTACGGAACCCAATAATGAAGACATCGAGTCAGACATTCTTAAAGAAGAAATCGAAGCTGCCATCAAACATCTGAAGAATGACAAGACCATTGGCAAATATGCCATTCCAATAGAGACCATTAAGGCCGTCGGTGAACAGGGGGAACAGATGATTCATACCATCTGTAACAAAATATGGCAAAGCGGAACATGACCTAAGGAATGGGCTCACGCTGTCTTTATTTCACTTCATAAAAAGGGTTCCACAAAGAAGTGCAGCAACTACCGCCTGATTGCACTAAATCACGTGATGGAAAGTTTTTTAAGAAATTACGCTTCATAAATATAGGGCGGAAAATCTTATAATATGGTCCTGGGTACCAAATATTTAATACGCTATTGCGCACTTGTATGTAAGTAGGTATGTGGGCATTGTCTGCAGTGAAATATGAGAGACGATAACTAACAGTTGGCAGTTTTAGCATGATGTCAGTTGTATTCTGAACTGTTATGTTGCTAGCGGTTCATTCCAGAGGTCATGAAGAATATTAAATATAAGACAATGTGTACGGGACCCCCGTCAGGAACTAAGTTCCTCACGCCGCCATTTTCTTCAACGCCGAATATAATTTGATATGGATAAAAGTGACATTTAACTAACGCATGATGACAACAAACAAGTATAGCGTAGTGGCTAGACGATTATATCCAAACTACGCCGAACAGAACTAAAGTTTCGAGAGGGGTTTGGTGGTTCCGCACTGCGTCTGATCCGAATCCAAGAAATGTCATCCGAAGTAGTCGTAGTACAACTTGTACTGGAGCCTCTGTCCGTCCGAATTCAGAACATTGCCAATTCGGACAGAACTCGCAACTTGAATTCTGATACGGATCGGATGCAGTGCGTAAAACACTAACACTTTTTCATGACGTGACAATTTTTTCCAGGCAACTACTACCGGAAGCTGCGTTAAGGGTACACTAGTCGACGGCACGAACTATTTTGTGCGCGGGGTTAAAATGCATTTTATATCAACCGACAACAGGTGCGGAAGAGATAGATCCTGTGATGAGCAGTAGGAAGCTAGTTCGCTTACGAATACACACTTTTGCAAATTTGTAGCGAAATGGATAATGATTCAGGACGAAACCGAGCGCGCGAAATTTTACAAACAGACCTTTGGCAGTCTAGATATCATGAAAAAACTACTAAATCTATCTGTTCTATATAAAATTATTTGCATTGTTGAACTACTAATCTATCTCTGTATGGAGGCCGTTTTGCAATTTTGCCCAAAAATGCGTTAAAATATGTGTCGAAATGTGGAACTTTCGACGCTCATAACTTTCAATTTTTTTTTTCCTTTTTTCTTTTCCATACAGGGCTAGATAATGATGAGAAAAATTGATATCACTTTTTATTTTGAACGTACATCGTCAAACAGTGGAATAATCTCTAGACTACGTTTGTATGGAAGAATTTTCGACTAGTGTAACCTTAAGAAACTTCGGTCCAAAACAGATGACCCAATCTCCCTTTTAAATTACACCAGGAAACTATTTCGAATTTGGAAATCTCACAGGTTGGTAATCCACGTACTTCTTCCCGAAGTCCCCCGTGGAAGCCCCACCGACTGTCCAGGGTTAGGCCAAGATACTTAATGTATCGACCTACGTGGACTTATCCATCTCCACTGACGAGCTGGGTGGCTCTCTGCTCCTCGGCAGTTTATGGAACCATAGCGCCCCGGTTTTATGAGGCGCTATCTCCAAACCCAGCTCGCGGATCACGACTCTTGCCACCACGAGCTCAGAAAGCTGGATGGTCTCGGCCAACACCAAAGTGTCGTCTGCGTAACAAACGACGTTAACGCTGACCGGGAAGTCAACACGCAGGACCGCATCACATTTATTATTATATCTCACTCAGCTGGTGTTACGAGGGTGCCAGATGTTGATTCACATACAGCTAATTAATTGGACCTTCTGGTGCCAACAGATCAAGACTGATACTCAAAGTAGATATAATCACCTTTGGGTAGTTCCGATCACTGTCTAGTGAAGTCTACTCCCCACCCGATCCCAGCCCGAGAGAGACCCGGCGTGTTCGGCGGTACAGGTCAGCAGATTGATATGGGATGCGATCTTTCTTCGCATGCTATCCTTGGCGGCCCACTTACTTCCCTTCGGACGATCCATCGTCATGCGCTGACGCCGTGACTGATTTATTGCGCCAGGGGATGGAGTACTACATTTCATTATATGACGTAGCGCTGTCCAGCGCTGACGGACCATGGTTTGGTGCCGAGAACAACCGCGCAAATGCGGTTAAACATAAAGCGTATCTGGCATGGGTCGACACTCGAGTGCACAAGGCAAATGACGTAACTCAGAAGAAGAGAGCCTTCAAAAGGGCTGCCAAGTCCTGCAAAAAGCCGATGCGAAGGGCACGGTTTGACCATATTAGCAGAATCGGGAACAAATTTACTTTATACCCTGCTGGTAGCAAAGCGTTTTGGTCCCTGGCTAAGTCGGTTGAATCAAACTTCTGTCGCCCATCACTACCACCACTGCTGAGACCCGACGGGTCACTGGCCCACTCCGCCGAGGACAAGGCAAACTTGTTTGCCTCCCTTTTTGCGGAATCTTCGCGTCTGAACTCTGGCACGCACTCAGGTGTTGGATAGGGAGTCGGACAGTGAGATGAGTATGTCGGACATTCACATCCATCATATGTATATATGTGGAAGCTTATAATTAGCCATTTTCCTTACCTACGATTATTTTTAAATGATTTTATTAGTCTGTAAGCTTTCCTTAAAATAAATAAATAAATAAATAAATCAGAGGCAGCTCTATAGAGTGCTACGTAACCTTGACGTGAAAAAAGCTAGTGGCCCTGACGGGATACCGGCAATTGTACTAAAAACTTGTGCGCCTGAATTGTCGCCGAATCTGATACGCCTGTATCGTCTTCAATATTGACTGGATAGGTGCCGAAGGCTTGGACGCAAGCTAATGTTCAGCCCGTGCCCAAGAGGGATAGTCGAGCTGACCCGGCCAACTACAGACCCATCTCGGTAAAGTCCATCCTCTGTAAGAGTATGGAACGTGTGCTGAACAATAAATTCCTGGCATACCTAGAAGACAACGACATGTTCATTGTTCAGTGACCGCCAATATGGCTTCCGCCGAAATCGGTGAACTGGGGATCTTCTAGCGTATGCCATTCACGTCTAGAGTGAGGCCATCGAGAGCCACGGGGATGCGCTTGCTGTCTCCCTCATCTTCTCGAAGGCTTTCGACAGGGTCTGACATGAGAGCCTTATTGGTAAGCTTCCTTCCTTCGGTATGCTTTAGTAGTCTTCGTGACAGGATTGCTGACTTCCTGAGGGATCGGTCCATCCAAGTGGTTATCGATGGCTGCTCGTTCGCTCAGTTAGGTATTAACGCCGGAGTCCCTCAGGGTTCGGTGCTCTAGGCAACACTGTTTTTGCTGCACATTAATGACCTGCTAAAACCCGGAACCTTTGGGTACGCAGACGACAACACGGTTG
The DNA here is from genome assembly GCA_948252205.1 of Orthosia incerta. Taxonomy (NCBI): domain Eukaryota; kingdom Metazoa; phylum Arthropoda; class Insecta; order Lepidoptera; family Noctuidae; genus Orthosia; species Orthosia incerta. Next base: position 31,563,781 of record OX411751.1, read on the forward strand.
CTGAGGGAAACGCGTCCGGCGCACGGACTGGGCCTGAGATCCAGTCTCTCTGGGAGGCCATGGTTGAACGTTTGAACCTATATTTGAAGGCAGTCTCCGAATGGATCCTAATCTAGTCAGTTTCAATGCTGCCACGACCCCGGCGTGTCTTTTTTCCGCAAAACAGAGCCTATTCCACTGACTCCATCTTTCCGTGGTGTAACCGTGTCGGTAACGGACCATCTCGACCTTCTTGGTGTTACGTTAACATTGACTCTCTATTTTGGTCCATTCATTGAGGCTAAGGCTCAGTTAGCTTTCAAAAAGTTGGGAACCCTTGCAAAGGTGAGACGGTACTTTAAGCCTGAACAGCTGCACAACTTGTATAAAGCGCAAGTTCGGACATGCATGGAGTACTGCTCTCACATCTGGGACGGATCTGCCAAATATCAACTTGATGCACTTGCGTCGATTGACAAACTGGCCAAGAGGCTTATCAGCAACGATGCACTGGTCGCCTTAAAGCTCCAAGGCCTTGTACATCGACGCCGAGTTGCCAGTCTGTCGGTTTTCTATCGGTTACAATTCGGGGAGTGTGCGATGGAACTACACAATTTGATTCCGCCTAGCCCTTTCAGTCATCGTTCAATGGATGTCTACCATGTACCGGTAGCGCATTGCCGGCACCCAAGACGTACGGCAATGCGCTACCGGTACATGGTAAACATCCCACCCATACGTACAAAGCGTTTTGCGAATAATTTCATTGTGCGCACAGCTAAGGAGTGGAATTCCCTGCCGGAGTCTTTGTTTCCTGATAGCTACAGCCTTGGGGTCTTTAAGTCAAGAGTGAAAAGGTTACTTCTAGGCAAGCGTGCTTCACTGTCGACCACACCATCGCTTACCATTAGGCGAGATAGTGGTCAAACGCGAGACTATCATTAAATAAAAAAAATAAAAAGAACATAAGCAGAAAAATAAGCATTTTGTCAACTCGCAAAATACACGTGCAATGTGTAGACTTAAGAACACAAATAGCTGTGAACCATATTTCAAAAAACTTAAGATTCTAACTTTACCTAGCCTCTTCATTTATGAGATATCAGTCTTAGTTAAAAGTAATATGCATATGTATTAAAAATTCCAAAGTGCTAGATATAAAAATAAAATTCAGATTATACCATGCAGAACTTATTTAATGGGCTCCAGTGTTTACTGATATATCCATCCATCCATATCCAAGATTTTGAATAAATTGCCAATTTGTATTACACATTCTGACAACTTGCATATATAAAGCAAAAGCAAAAGGAATTTCTAACTGATAAGGCAGTGTGATGGAGTATCTAAACGGGAATCCTTATGGCAGATAATATTTATGACAATAATAATGACATACATGCTCTCAATTATGATTTGTCTAGGACTTTTATTTATTTTACATCTCTCATGTTCGGTAAGTAGGTTCTTATTACCTCCAAATGGGGCTTGTAGGTGACTAATTAGCGCTCTAGGGTAATAATGTAGCTAGAAAAGTCCCTAGGGCGGTAAGTCATTTAAAAAAAAACACTTCTTTCTTTCAAAAAGTTCGCGTACATCTAACCATCATACTGGCAATAGACATCATGCATTCAGCCCAATGACCAAAGAGGTCGCTTTGCTATTCAGCCTTGTCTTCGTGTGAGTATGATAGTCATCAATTTTATGCTTGTAATGGCGGTTTTTTTCTACTTACCTCACAATCGGGATGTAAAGCAGAATAGTTAGCTCGGGTGTAAGCACCAATTGCACCCTCGAACTAATTGATGCCTTACAGCCCTAGGCTACTAATCTACTATTATTGACATTAATTACATTATCTTCTCTGACATTTATTTAATTTTTGACTACTGGATACTCCTTGACATTAAAAATAAAATGGTTTAATGATTTTGTAATATTTATTGTTATTCGGCTTGATATTAAATATTTATTGTATTTTGATACTAGGCTGTAATTTATGTATAAGATTTTGCATGCCCATATGACGGCAGAGCATGGAGAACATTAAATAAACATGTATATCATCTTTACCTCTACCTATGTTGGCAAATAAATAATTTTGAACTTTGAACTTTAAGTCAAGAGTGAATAGGTTACTTCTAGGCAAGCGTGCTTCACCGTAGACCACATCATCGCTTACCATCAGGCGAGATAATGGTCAAACGCGGGCATATCGACAATAAAAAAAAGACTTCATCCCAAGTCTATCCCTGAAATAACAAGGCTGGGAGTGTGACATAAGTCGTTTATATAAATAAACTAATATAGTTTATAGATTCCTATAAACTATTTATAAGACGAAGTAAATAAAAGAACTTACAACCTAGCACATTTTTCAATTTGTTCATCTCTCAGCATTCCAATACTCAATACTCAATATATCCCGCCGTTCAGATTATGTTCTTAGGAGATCCGACTCTTCCATAAAAGATGAGCAGAGATCAATATTTAGGGTCCGAGCTCACTCCGAGCCCTTTTTCCCCATTATAGTGGGTATTACCATCGCTTGTACTGTATATATTGCTGAATGATTGCAGCCCACATCATACACATTACCTACTACTCGTACAGTCGGTAACAACGTTGGTTACCGCGTTACTATGCGTTATCACTACTTTCTCCTTGTTACAGTATGGACACATTATCTAGGACATTTTGGTTTCGTTGTGATAACTCTTTCATAATTTTTGACGAGGTTACTCTACAGTTTCATGAAAGAATCCAATGTTGGTTGAAATATAGATTTGTATCTCAACATGTGTTGCAAACACCTAGCAATACAATAACAATAAAAATAGTTCCCTAATGTTTTCAGTAGCATATTTTGACTAAACTTCTTTCTGAGCTTTGATTCACTGAAGTATTTTCAGTCACTTTGATCTCAAACCTAACCTTAGATCAGCATTCCGTTGTCGGTTTCACAAAAGACTTTATAATATGACGTACAAGGAGCTTTCAAATTAATGTTACAATGTAAGGACGTAAGGTCCGGCTGGGTCCCTTGTCTCTTGGAGAGGCCGCAGGGCCGGTGCCTGGGAGCGCTGGGTTTTTGTGCCCCCCGGCCAGTGGCAAACCGCGCGCGCACACGTACTCTAGCCCAGCCTCCCTGGAAATAAGCTAATTACCGACACATGCTTAGTTATACTCAACGTGCCGCTCCCAGCCGCCCCGAGAAGCTGTGGACTTGATCAAATGAGGCGAATATATCTATTTTAATACCTGCTTCTGTTGTGATCGTAAAGAACTAAAGATATCTAAAACTAGTAATCCCACTAAAAATACTTTATTCGCACAAATTTAACTCGCCCGAAATGTGCGAATCGACCCTTCTATGTTCTATATTTGTAGTTGTTTAATATACTTAATTACCAGTTTTAAGTTAATTATTTTCACATCAACGTTTGTCAAAAATCGAATAGGCTGTTTACTTTGTAAAAAATATAGGCTGTTTTCTTTGTAAAAAATATGTCCATTTGCAAAAACGCGCCATATTGAAAATTTTATTTTTTGTGAATAAACAAATCTAATTCTTTGATTTGATTTACTGTTTCTCACAGCTGTATTGAAAAACGTCGTGTGATACACGGGTGTGTAGGTTATTGCAAATTCGTGCCATTAAAAATGTCCAGTAGTGGACGTCTTTCGGCTGAGATGATGATGATGATGGTATAAGATAGTTTAACTCATCTTTGCGCGCGGCGCTGTGTGTGGGTAAGCATGTGTGTTGCTCGGACAATGACTGCCGCGTCACTTCCACACAAATGCATAATGTATCATTACAAACGCACGCACACATGGTGCCGCGCGCAAAGATGAGTTGTACTATCTAGCTATGAATCTTGACCAATATGACCTTTTTAAAACTTTGAAAAATGATTTCAGACTGATTTGATATCATAAACTCCATCGTAATAGCTTTTTCAATACAGTTATTAAACATGGCGTACTTTCAGAGGCTATAATTATGCTTCGAAAATTAAATCTTACGCATAGGCATCTTTCTGTTACGCGGTCGTGACTTTTGTTTACGAGCTCGATCATTGTGTTTGCAGTTTAGTTTTAAATTTATAAGTCAATTTAAAAAAGTTTAGTAGCAAGGAGTTTTCATACATAGAATAAAATGGGATAGATTTTCTACGAGGAAAAATGAATGATTCCGTACGTTTTAGCATTGAATTCTCAAAAGTCTTTTAAATGGTTATTTAATATATTTAATTACCAGTTTTAATTTAATTATTTCACATCAACATTTGCCAAAAATTGAATACGCTATATAGCTGTATAGGCTGTTTTCGTTGTAAAAAAAAATGTCTAGTTGCAAAAACGCGCCATTATTTATAAGTCAATTTAAAAAAGTTTAGTAGCAAAGAGTTTTCATACATATAATAAAATGGGATAGATTTTATACGAGGAAAAATGAACGATTCCGTACGTTTTAGCATGGAATGCTCAAGTCTTTTAAATGGTTGTTTAATACATTTTTATTTAATTATTTTCACATCAACATTTGTCAGAAATCGAATAGGCTGTATCAGTTGTAAAAAAAAAATGTTCAGTTGCTAAAACGCGCCATTTTCTTAAAATTTTATTTTTTTGTGAAAAACAAATCTAATTCTTTGATTTGATTTTACTATTTCTCACAACTGTATTGAAAAACGTCGTGTGATACACGGGTGTATAGATTATTGCAAACTCGTGTCATTAAAAACCCTCGCCTTCGGCTCGGGCTTGTTAATGAAAGCTCGATTGCAATAACCTACTTTCCACCCTTGTATCACAATGTACTATTTTAATACAGTTGCTCAAAAAGTGGCGTATTGCAGAGACGCATAGGGTTCGGGATGTGGCCTATTACATACTCGAGCTTTTTCTTTACCTTTTCCGAACTCGTTCGTTCTCTTTCCCAACTGTCAAAATAATGTCTATTAAAAAGAAAAAAACCAACCACGAAGTTTTTACAAAAAAAAAATCATAGAAGTTTTTATGATTCATGCAAATATTTCTAAAAAGAAGCTACTAATTTGTGTCAATCTTAGATTTAATGATTTGATTCAATGAGTTAGGTTAGGTTTCATTTCATTTCATCTCTTTAAATTTCATTTTCATTTCATATCAATAAAAAAAATCTACTGAAGACTTGGCTGTATGGGCATAGTTCCCTTTGCCTACCCAGAATGGGTGAAGAAAACAAAAAAAAAAACTCTGCTTATATTCTTTTACGGTTGGCGCCATTTTCCAAAAATGTTCTTTGCGAGTTTAGTTGTTTGTTGCACAAAATGAGTAATTTCGACGATATTTTATTTGAATTAACACCACCCGAACTCAGTATAATTGCACAAAATGCTTCGGAGAACATTTTACCCGAAAAGTCAAAAAGTCGCTACATATCTACATACGACGAATTTATTGCGTGGAGAGAAGAGATAAAAGCAAATAGTTTTTCAGAAAATGTTATGTTGGCATACTTCTCCGAATTCTCAGCAAAATTAAATCCTTCTACGTTATGGTCGGTCGGTTTTCGATGATAAAAAGTATGCTGAAAATAAGGAACAACGTGGATATATGTGAATACCCAAAACTAAATGCTTTCTTAAAACGACAAGCAGAAGGTTTTACAACTCATCATCTGCCTAGCCTTTTCCCAACTATATTGGGGTCGGCTTCCAGTCTTACCGGATTCAGCTGAGTACCACAACTCAGTAACTGGGTAACACGGTACCCCTTGGCAAGACTGGTTTCAAATCTCAAGCTTCTGACTACCCGTAGCGACTGTCAAAGATCTTCAAATGACAGCCGGGACCAACGGCTTAACGTGCTTTCCGAGGCACGGAGGAAACTCGGTATGTTGAAATGGTCACCCATCCACGGACCGACCTCGTCAAGCGTTGCTTAACCTTGATGATCGACCCGTGCGGCTGTTATTATTTAGCCATGAGCTCGAGCGAGAAGGTTTTACAACTAAAAAGTCGAAAATATTAACATCGAATGAAGTGGAAAGGTTTTTGAACGAAGCTCCCGATGATCGTTATTTAGCCACAAAGGTATTTTGTTAATAAATACTTATATTTTTCTATAGTATTCAATTTACGAAATCGCAAAATACAGTCAATATATAATTTAAAAAAATATTAACCAAATCCCTTTTTTTGTAGGTTGCGCTGATTTTTGGCGTTGTTGGAGCTTGCCGCAGAGAGGAATTAGCCAATATTACTTTAAAAGATATTCAAGCCCATGGAAAAATGCTTCTAATCAAGATAACGAATACAAAAAATAAGATACCGAGAAGGTTTGTTGTTGAAGGAGATTTTCTTAGAACAGTGCAAAAATATATGAATCAGCGGTCCCAAAAAGCAAGAACCGACCGTTTTTTCCATAATTATCAAAAAGGGAAGTGTACAGCTCAAGCAATCGGGATAAACAAATTTGGTAATAAGCCAAAAGAAATAGTTACGTTTCTTGGTCTGCCGGATGCTGAGTATTATACTGGGCAAAGCTTCAGGAGGACCTCTGCTACATTATTGGATTAAAGCGACTAGGAGGTTGGATTTCAGACAAAGTTGCAGAAGGCTATATTGCTGATTCATTAAACAACAAACTTGAAACTGGGAAAAAAATAACACAATCCATTAATTTAAAGTCCAGTCCGTCTTCTTCACATGACGATACTGAAGAGAACGATCGTCCATCTACCTTCGTTGATAATGATAATTCATCAGATCCAATTCCATCAACTAGCAAACGCCATTGTATAACACCTTTGACAAATATACATGAACAATCATACGAAATTAATAATAGTTTGTCTCAAACAGTAAATATGCAACCTAAAACTTCCCCAGTTAGTATAAAAACTGTACCAATTTAAATGTAAATGTGAATGATAACTAAACAAAAAAAAAAAGCGTTTGATACTGTTAGCCATGTTATTCTCCTTAAGTTCTGGAAATCATAGGTATTACTTCTACAGCCTACAAAATGTTTGAGTCTTATCTGACTAACCGGAAACAGATCGTCAAACTCGATAATTTGAAAGCATAACGGCCAATATACTATGCGGAGTTCCCCAGGGATCAGTCCTGGGTCCTTTGCTTTTTCTCATTTACATTCACGATATTAGTACCGCTGGACTGACTGGACACATATAATTGTACGCAGACGACACTTGTCTTTTTTATTTTGGCGACTCCATCAACGATATTGTACCTGAAACACAGAAAGATCTTAACGTTTTGAACATGTGGCTCGATCAGAATCTTCTGACTATGAATGTTGGCAAAACAGGGTATATAATTTTCGCAGCAAAGAATAAAAAAATACCAGTATTTCCAAACCTAACAATAAATAACCAACCACTTCGAAAATCAACGCATGAGAAATACTTGGGCCTAATTCTGGACAGTAAATTAACATTCAGAGCGCATGTTGACTACGAGATCTCGAATATTACCACTAACCGGAGCAATACGTAACATTGCAAAATGCGTACCCTACAAGCTAAGAAACACTATTTATAACACCCTAATCAAACTACATCTGGAATATCTGATCCAAGTATGGGGACAAGCTGCGAAGACAAATCAACAACACCTGCAACGAACACAAAATAAAATGATTAAAGTCCTCTTCAATTACGATTATTATACGCCGACGGAACTACTAAACAAAAAAACAAAATTATTAAACCAACAACAACTGTATAAGTATCACACATGCATGACTATCCGAAAAATTCTAACTACTAACATACACACGAATATATCATTCAAACAGAAGATCCATAGATACAATACTCGAAACCAAGACGACTTAGAAGTTGCAACAGTGAGAACCTTATACGGCATGAAAACTATCCAATGTGAGGGTGTTAGGTTATAGATACAATAGATTACCTAAAATTGTCAGAGAGTGTACTAGTATACCGACCTTTAAAAAAGGTCTACGGAACTTTATATTAGACGACTAGCTTTTCCCCACGGCTTCGCTCCTCTGGTCCTTCCCAAAGGACTCGTTTCCGTCATATAATATTTAGCTTTCTACTGGTAAAAGAATTTCCAAAACCAGATAAATGCTTTATGAGTTTATCCATAACAAACAAATTTACGAACAAATTTATAAACAAACAAACTTACAATCGGATCTTTCCTCTTTATAATATTAGACTAAGAATAATTGTTTCATTTTACTATTGTTTTCCTAATAACAACAGATGAAGGGATATGTGAGTTTTGTTAAGGCTACTTTGTTTGTTATTGTGAATCTACCCTTGTTTTAATAATTTTACTATGACGTCAAGTTCCTTCGATATATGAATGTCGTAAAATTAACTACTACCTACTGTTAATTTAGTTAAGTTTCTCTTTAAGTGAACTGTAATTTGTTCTTTGAGAAAATAAATATCTTTAAACCGAACTTTTATAAGAAATAAATGATTATTTAGTAGAGTTATTGTGTTTTTATTATTTTATTAAATTGCTTCATTTTTTCGCAACTGTATTAAAAATAGTTGTTCAGTATACGTGCGGAACCGAAATTGCAACTTGTTCCGACTGTCAACCCTTACCTTCGGCTGCGCCTCGACTCGGGTAGACATTTGTCGGAACTCTTTGCAATGACAGGCTTTCCGCACTCGTAATGAAATACTCGTATACTATACTAAGACTAGTGTCTGATTGAACTTTTCGATATATGGCTGAAGTAAATTACAAGTGCCCTTGTTTAAAATAACAGTGTTTTTAACAGGAAACTAGAAAGTGCTGTATCATCTCCTAACGTTAATATTCTAAAGGTCTAATTAGGATCGACGAAAAAGTAAAGTTTTTGTAGAAAATCTAACACTTTGACTGAGAACAGTTATTCTATGTACACAATCTTTATGATAATCATGTGAAACAAAAACTGTGGGTGTCAACTAGGTGTGCCAACGGCGCTAATCACAAATTAACAAGTATTTAAGATTAAACAGTGTCATTTATATACTAAGCTGTAGGTTATGATGGCAATTGGAAACCTGCCAATTTACCAAGATGAAAATCATTCATCCATAATTTGGCTGGTCTCCAAATCTAGAAATTGTTTCAACCTAGTTGTCAGTTATGAACTTCTGCTGGTTACCTACAGTAGAAGTCAGAGATCTGCATCTCTGTCAGAACAATTATTATTTCAACTCCTGTTCTTCGAAATAGCTTTAAATTATAAGCAAACCAACTTGGAAATTAGAAGAGTGTCCAGTAGCGTCTTGCAAAATAATAGCAGTCACAGTTAATAAAAAGAGAAAAACTGCAAGTGCTTGACGTTATTTCCTTAAAAAATACATTAGTTAAAAAATTAAGTGCACTTTCTTGTAAAGCAACAGTAACTTTAATGTTTAACGTGATTGTACGGTAACTATTGACCCAAGTCCCCACTGTTAGTGCTCTGTACAAATACGCGTAAGCTAACATGGGCAAGTGTAGCAAAAAGGCGGCAAGTACGGCCGTTGTCTGTCAGAGCTGCGACCAGCTGCGCACCGGTCGCGAGGACACCCGACTGGGTCGTTGACATCTCCTGACGAGGAACCTGTGCCACAGTTGCTCATCTCGATGTTTTGGCCAAAGAAATCCCTAAATGTTGAACAGTTTCCGGTGGCAGGACCGTTAATATTATTCCTTTCACGCTAAATTTATGGTCATCGTTTTTTAGGGTTCCGAAGTCAGCAAGGAAGCCTTATACTCAGGGACTCTTAAAACAAGAAAGCTATAATTTGGCATGAATATACATATTAATAATTCCGTCAAAGTTTTATATTATGCTCATTGATGCGGGCGGGCCTTTTTATAACATTATCTTATAGAAATATTAAATTTATACTTATTTTCTTTTGTCGATGTTCATCTATAAAGTCAATATCGGACCCAACTACATCACTAATTAAATAGCGAAGAACTTTCGAGAATGAAATAGCGAATACATACAAAATTTTCAAATTCCTAAAGAGAAAGAAAAAAGGAGCATGCGTGCGAGGATCTAGGAAAGAACCATACCATGCCCCGTAGCTCTAACGCGCGTTCGTGTGGGCTCCTTTCGCAATTGACGTCCTTCATTAGATTATTTATTGCAGCTTATTTACGTTGGTTGTTTGTTTTCCGTTTGTAAGTATTTGGAGATTTTAAAGGCAATACTAAGTTCAAATTATTAAAAGACGCTGGTTATAAATCTTTATTACAAAAGCTTGCCTCTATCCGCGGTGGTACTCAAATAGATAATACTTTTTTAACTTCACTTGTGAAGTTGGATTTTATAACTCCTTCTTCAGCTACCATCGTCCTATGTGGGCCCGTTTTTAGACGTTGTGAGCCGCTGAAACCGTTTTATAGTTCATGTAATAAATAAAACCCTCTTCTTAGTTCGCATTATTATGCAACTACGGAACCCTATTACTTCGATACTTCGCGTGGCCCGACACGCACTTGGCCGATTTATTACCTTAGGCTCTTAGGTAACACGTTCTGTTTCAGTTTATTTCGAGAGACCTTTTGCGAGAGATGATTTTAACCAGTCTTAATAAGGACCATCGAACCAAGAACTAAATTATTTAAAGCTTACATAGTTTGCAGTCTGCTCAAAGGTATGAGAAAATTACTATTGCTTCGCGAGCTAAACTTAAACTTAACTCTTCGTGCAACCGGCTTAGGAGTAAGCGCTGATATAGTTTAGGGTAGTGATTGATCCATCACGTCAATTAATGAAATACAAGTGAAACTATACAGGGTGGAATTTTGTAATGCCACCTGGAGGGAAAGTACTCTTAATACTGCAGATAGAAAATTTTACTCAAAGGAAACATTCCTTTATTTTTAAATAGAAAGCAAACTGCATTCAAAGATTTTCGAAAATTCTCTTCTCCCACACCCGGGAATCGAACCAGCTAAAATCTGAAAATATTATACCCTGTACTTTTATTGCATCGATCGTTAGGGTCAATTATAAGGATGAAATCTCTCTAACAAACATGATAAATTAAATGAAAGGAAAACCAGGAAATCTGAAGTTACAAATTCAATGAGTCAAGTTAAAGCTCTTTAACTAACATCCATCTTTTGTAATGCAGACTCCTTTGCGACATACTCGTAGCTGCGTGTATGAGGTAATTTAAAGATGGAATGTTGGATTAAAATTTGAAAATTAGATTGTCATAGTTGTTATTCACATTTGATTGTTAACACGCTTTTATTAGCTTGGTATGTATGTATCTATGTATCTATGTATCAATGTATCAATGTAACAATGTATCAATGTAACGGAATCTTTGAACGTGATTTTCACCCACTTCAAAACGTTGGATTGATTTGAAACTTTGCACACTTATCAAGGACCGATGACAATGCAATAATTTAAACAGTTTGTCCCATTATCCTTACCATTAAAGCGTGTTTTTTAGTTTTTAGAACTACAATTTATTTTTACAACTCATTTCATATTTTGTCTCACGGTGAAAATGGCTTATCAAGAACAGTTTGATTTAATGGAAGCTTATTTTTTAAATAACAAAAACGTGAATCTAGCTCTCCGGTGGTATGGAGAGAGATATCAAGACCGACAGGCACCAACTCGGTTCGTATTGAAAAGAATGGTAGAAAATTTAAAGAATACGGGTGGTTTCAAGAAGAGACGACAAACTATTCAGCAAAACTATTTCGATTTTGAACTAGATGTTTTAACATACTTTGAATCATTTCCGAAGGCTTCAAGTAGAGATGCTGCCGATGAATTAGGAACAACCCACACTCGCGTACTTATAGTGCTGAAAAAGTATAAGTATAAATGCTATCGTGAAGGTCGGTTGGTGCAAAAATTGCTGGGGATCGCGAGAGACGATTACAATTTTGTGAAAACATGGTTGGAGAAATTGACCGAAACCTTAAGTTTTTGAGTAACGTTGTATGGTCTGACGAAACCAACTTCAACAATAATGGCATGTACAATCGCCGCAATAACCATTATTGGTCTCGAGGGAATTCTGTTCGTGTTCATGAAACTAACAATCAAGTAAGATTTTCTTTCAATGTTTGGTGCGGAATTATGAGAAATAATGTAGTCCACGTGTACAAAGGTCATTTAAACACTGTCAAGTATATTGAAACACTGGATCTCTTAAGAAACGAATTAAAAGGTTTCCCCGAGGAAGAGCGAAACCAAATAATTCTACAGCAAGATGGTGCTCCAGCACATAAAAGCAGAATCACTACTGCCTACATTAATAACCATTTTAATACCTGTATTGGTACAAAGGGCACAATCAGATGGCCTGCGAGATCGCCAGATCTCACCCCATTAGATTTTTTTGTGGGGATATGTAAAAAATCAAATTTACATGAAATATTATACGAATGAGAACGAGTTGAGAGTTGAAGTTCAGAATACGATTTATAATATTCACCACAACACTTTATTAGAGGTTACTAGAAATGAATTCTTTAAAAGAATAAACTTGTGTATCCAAGAGAATGGATCCCATTTCGAGCAACTAATTAGTTTACCATTTTTTGTAAATAATTAAATTAATTTAAGATTTCCTGGTTTTCCTTTCATTTAATTTATCATGTTTGTTAGATAGATTTCATCCTTATAATTGACCCTAACGATCGATGCAATAAAAGTACAGGGTTTAATTTTTTCAGATTTTAGCCGGTTCGATTCCCGGGTGTGGGAGAAGAGAATTTTCGAAAATCTTTGAATGCAGTTTGCTTTCTATTCAAAAATAAAGGAATGTTTCCTTTGAGTAAAATTTTTTATCTGCATAATTAAGAGTACTTTCCGTCCAGGTGGCATTACAAAATTCCACCCTGTATACTCTGCAAAACTAAGATATTAAGCTTATACCTGCATCTAATTTCATCCACGATGATTCAAGCTCCAAAATCTGGCCTCCAAATGTATATCGGTATGGTTAAGGACAATAAGTTGCGCGCAAAATCACTAGGATGCGTCGTTAATCACGCGCACCCTGCGGCGGGCGGCGATTTGGGCGCCCGCAAGACTTATAAACATCTAGACAGGCAAATGTTAATTATGTATTAGGATAAGATCTACATAATATATATTGTAACAGCAACAGCGTAGCCAGTGTCATTATTTAGTTTTCTTCCAACTATGCTTTAATTTCATCACAATCACACTAAAAACTCAGTACAAAGCGAGTCTTTAATGCTCTAGAGCAATAAAAATGTATGAAATTTCATTATTGCACAGTTTTTTTTTAATCGCACCAAAAGCTGCCAATCTCAATGGATTAGCTCTATTCAGCCAGCCGATATTAATACTTTTTTTTTACTTACGTATTATTCGTTTCTATCATACTTGTTCAAAATTTAAAAAAATATTGCTGCTAACTCTGATTAAAAAATGAAAGATATTTAAAAAAGTGATTTTCGACATCGCCGCGCCCATCTACTTCCCGTGATAACGACTTCATTGTAACAAATCAGCCAGGCCCATCTACCTCGTCTGATATTATTATTCAGTCCCAAGTTAAACAAACAAATATAAATTTTCCCAACAAAACTCTTAACTTTACGTTTAATAATTGCTCAAGTATAACTTTTAATTTCAATAATTAAACTTCTATTTTAACTGTTTGATATGAGTTTATTTTATCTACTATTCCTATAGGTAATAGTTGAAAGAAAAGCACGTTATGCACCTCGCCTTAAGTAATTTATATTGCCCTCGTGCCTGTTAGATTAGAGCCCTCGCTGACGCTCGGGCTCTAAATCAGGCACTCGGCGCAATAATAAATTACTTTGTGCTCGATGCAATAATCTACTATTTTACCAATACCCATGGGAAAATAAAACTTGAGTATTTATCTATTTAGCTAATTTATCTGGCTTTCAAAATTGCTGGTCCTCACCAGCAAATTTACCTTCCAGTAATTTTTAATGCCATATGTTTTTTTTTATTGGTAGGCTCGCGCTTGACCACTATCTCACCTGATGTGAGAAAGTGGTCAAGTAATTACCTTTTGACTTAAAGATCCCTAGGTTGTAGCTATCGGGAAACATACTCCGGCAGGGCATTCTATTCCATTAGCTGTACGCACAATTAAATTATTCTCAAGACGTTTAATGCGTCTGGGTGGGATGTCCACCAGGTACTGATGACGCATCACCGTACGTCTTGCAGTCCGATAATAAAACGGGCTGGGCGGAATTAGATCATGTTCCTTCACACACGCCCCGAAATGTAACCCATAAAAAATCGACAGCCTGGCAATTCGGCGACGATGTTCAAGGCTATGGAGCTTTGTCACAAACAGTGCATCAGTGCCGATGGGTTACAACAGACTGAATGAAGGAAGTTTACCTATAAGGCTTTCGTGCCAGACCCTATCAAAGCCTTCGAGATGTTGAGGGAGACGGCAAGCGCTTCCCCGTGCGTCTTGATTGCCTCACTCCAGATGTGAATGGCATACGCTAGAAAATCTCCAGTAGATAGCTTGTTACATGTTGAGCAGCTGTTCTGTCTGGCCTTTGCAAGGTTTCCCAACTTTTTGGCAGCTAGCCTTTACCTCAATGTATGGATCAAAATTGAGGGTTGATGACAACGTATCGCCAAGAAGTTCAAGATGTTCCGTTATTGGGCAGTTGACCTTATAAAGATGGAGCCTAGTGGAATTTGGTAATTTAAGCGGAAAAAGACACGCTTGGGATTTAGTAGCATTGAACCTGACTAAATTGGCTACATCGCATTCGGAGACTGCCTTAAAGGGCAAGTCTAGCGCTCCACCATGTCCTCACGGAGAGACCGGATCTGAGGCCCCATATCTTGTGCGTTTTACACATATCTCTCAGCAATAGTCCTTTCGTCTACATACCCAGAGGCCTTAGCATATCGTTTATGTGCAGCATGAATACTTTTGCTAACCCCCGAGGGACCCCGGCATTAATATCCAATTGGTCCGACGAGCAGCCACCTATAAACACTCGAATGGATCTATCTCTCGGGAAGTCTGAAACCCAATCACACAGACCACTGCGCAGACTGAATAAAGGAAGTTTACCTCCAGACCCTGTCAAAGCCTTGGAGATGTTGAGGGAGACTAGATCTTCTATCTTCCTGGCAGGTAGAGCTGCCGCAGACCTACGCCTATCAATTATTTTATGGTGATTTATCGCCCTTAGTCAACCACAGCTGCTGACATAAGATTCAACAGGGTCATCATTCTCTTTCCCTTATCTCAATGAACTAGTGTCAGCGCAACGAGTCTTCTTCCTCCATACTCCTCTGTTAGTCGTCATCTCAGCAGCCACCCCCTTTCTAACAATCTTTGACACAGTGCATGAGCCTATCCACAATACACATCCATATTAAAAAAAACATGGCAACATGAGGTTCAACAGCAGATAATTAGGACGACGACACACAACGAGAAACGACGATTTCATCGAAGTAAAGAAAAAGAACCATTCACGGTTCCGTATCTAAAATGTTCTAATGGGCCCTCAGCCATCACATTGCCTTCATTCTGCCCGCGAGGTGTCACCTCTACACATTCGTAAGATAATTGCGTGGTATGCGTGTGGCTGCTGGTAGAGGCGCGGTGTCGCGCTGTCCGCCAGTGCAGTGCTGAGCGTCGCCGCCGTCGCCCGCGAGCATGTCCCCGCACCTCGCGCTCGCCGCCGCCGCGTTGCTCGTCTGCGCGCGCGCAGGTCCGCTGTACCGCCATGCAAATCTACCGGTCGACGACCCCAGTGATATATGCGAACGATTTACCGCCCAGTTTACGTTTTATTGCCTTTTTTATTAATTTCGTTCTGATATGGTCACAGTTGATTCAGCTAATTCATGAATGGTCCCGAACGTTGGAGTCGTTTATGTTATGATTAACGTGTTTTGGATAGGCCAAGTTTATGTGTTTGCTCAGCAGTTTTTGATGTGAGGCCACAATTAAGTTTGTTATATACTGCATGTATATTGAACGACAAATGTCTGTAATCATTTCTATGCGATACAATTTTAAACAAAATCATAACGTATATTTTGAACCGATTCATCGAAATAATTTCGCGTCCTATCTTGTTAAATTATCATAATTTAACATAAACCTGTCTTGAGTACCTTCCCTGTATAATTTGAGACAATTTTATCTCGTCTGCTAATTTTTGACATCCGCGAAGTAAAAGCTCTGATCGTCTTTCCTTACGAAGAGTTCAACGCGCGATTGAGAGTGTGCTTTGAACTTAACTCAACTTTGAGTGTTAAACTTACGTGTTTTTGATCCTGGACTGTATTAGTTATTAACACGTCGTAATTTAAATATTTTTACGACATTTGCCAAGAAATTCCGGTAATTTATTTGTATAATATTCGTCAATCGTTAATCTAACTCCAATATTGATTTTCAACGTCATAAATTAAATTAAAATAACAATTTAAACGTATATGTCATAAATCAAAACGTATAAAATGTCATAAATTAAAAAAAAAAAAAAAAACGTATTCAATGTCATAATTAAACTAACTACTTACACTATATACAAAAGAAAGGTACACTTAGGCGTCGAAGTACTCATCCACATCGCTGTCATCCGGGAACGTGCCAGAAGACTGGCAGCATTAATATTTTCAACTAAATTCAATAATATTTGCTTATATTTTTCTATTTACTTTTAAATCGTTGCCTGATTTTGAAGCAAATGTCTATGGTATACAATCGTATATCTATTACCTAATCCTCATGTTTCATGGGTATTAATATCAAAATCGCAATAATTTCGTAGTTACCAACTATTTCGCCACTGTAGAATATTTCAGCATTTTTCTTGATTGTACTTACAATATTTTTCGTGGTAACTGTAGTAAGAAATGTATGAAATTACTGTTAGTCACAATGAATTGCTTCAGATACCGGCACGTCACTTTCCTGCGGCACTGTGTCACTGGAGCAGGCACAATGGCAGCCAGGACCACTCATTAGCATAGTACAGACAATAGAGTCACATGGAGCCGCCTATACTTCGGACAGCTCATGTGTATCTGTTGTAGTATTCGGCAAAGAGTTGTTTAAGTGAAAATATTAGGTATCTAGAACTTTAATTGTCACCATTAGGGATGCAGATAGTGAGGAGGCGTATCTTTTAATATGACGGTGATGACATTGGGATAAGGGTAGGATGATGATGGTCCTTCTTTTTCGTGTCGATGGTAGATTTGCCCAATACTTCGCCGCTTCCACGGCATCTTTAGAACAGCGCGTAGGTCGCTACGGACTGCAGGTTTTAGGGCACATAAGGCAGGATGATGATGAATTATCACTATTCAATTAAGTATTTCCTATTGTTGTATGTGATTTTCAAACTAAAAGAACAACCAGTATCGTAAATATAAAAGTATTCCGTCTTGTCCTTGAGCGGGTCACCTTGCAGACCAGTTTGGTAGGCAAGGCTTTGTCATTTAGAGATGGTTTTGTCTCAAAACATTTCGGAAAGAGTCGGCATTCGAGGCCACACGTGGGACCTAAAGTGTTAACAATTTTATAGATCCATTGTTAAGTTCTTATCAGTTATTTTTCAGATCGGTAACAGGAAAATTTTAACAAATCTTAAATTATTCATGATGCAAAAAAAAAATTACGTAATGATCAGATTTAGAAAAAAAAACCATCTCAAAAAAAAAACATTCGACTTGAGTCGTTCTACTTATTGGTCCTTTCAATCTCAAGCTAATGATCATTAAAACAAATTCCAAACCTAGATCGTATACTATACAAGTAAAAGTCAAAACATTGCTTACATTGGGCTATAACATTTAAATAGTAGAGTCATTCAATCGCTTAAGATATGAATGTAAATATTTTTACATTATCTTGTAAACATTTAAGTCTATAAAGACAGCTTGTGCTTCTTGAGACATTTATAGAGGAAGAATCCTACAAGCTTTCGCACGATGTATGGTGAGGTGCCAACGCACTGCAAATAGGTTGTAAATTAAAGTATTATACATTCGTGGAATCTGAGTGAAGCCGTGCCATTCATACATTACTTACAGAGGATTTTTGAAGTTCACCCGCGACTTAATCTATGTTAATGTGAGGGCCCGCTAGGCCAACGACCAGATTATGTGGTTCTCGGTAAACACTTGTGCCACTGGAAACTGACCCTTATGAAGACACAATAAGCTCGATACGCGATTTATTGACCTGTTAGGTGACAGGTTATCGGTGGTATACCAGTTACCCACAAAGAAGAAAGATACAGCAGTTCCTATATGATGTTAGACTATAGAGTCGTACGGGCAGATACGAAAAAAATAGCTAAGGAATTGTGCTCGCTGTTGTGCAAATTGCGATTTGTACGAATTACCTAATTTATTTAGCGACTGAATTTTATTCACGCTTTTTTCAATGGGCATTGAACATTCAACTTAATTTTTTAACAGGTTTATAGTTCTTCGCTAAATCTGGAGGCTTTTGAGAAGCGTGTAGTGTTTGTATTTTAGAAAACAGCACTAGCAAGGGGGCTATTTTTGAGCTGTAGGTTTCAGCTTTTTCTTAGTCGGATTCTCTTAGCGGTCATGGATCGTCTGATTGTTATGTTGCGGCTTTTGTGAGAATTCTTCATCTTTCACTATTCAGGTTTCAGCTACTAGCGGCACTACACAGGTCTTATTAGTATAATTCTAAAAGTTGTCCTTCTGTACCTCACCAATACGTGTTGCATATGCAATGAATGAGCGCCAATACAAACGTAGTTCGATGCGGCCGCAGGCGCAGGCGCAGGCCAACCGGAATACGTAATGCGATGCGAGGCGAGTGCCGTTTGTTCTACGCACAATTTACTTACTTCGCTGCCAGTGCCAGTTCACTGTCAAGTTGATGAAGTGTTCATTACAAAAACGATGGAAGTACTGATGCCATGGAAAGATCAAGTGTACTCTGAAAAAGTGAACCGACTTTACAAGTAATAAAGCTGCTCAGATAAATAAGTCCCAAAACTGAGTAAATTGAATTAAGAAGATTCCTATTGATTTTGATTTGATGTAGTTTGTGTACTGAGCCCACAGCACTGCACTGCTGGACATGGGCCTCCCTAATCGCGTGCCACTCATCTCGATTCCCGGCAACTCCACTGCCACCCTGCGAACATCTGATAGAGTAGAACCTATTGTTATTTTAGATAATATCTTAATAATAGATCTTGTGGTTTGATTAAACGATGCTCTAACCACAGATTTGTAAAGCAAATGTTTAATTTGAAGATTAAAGAGGTAACGGTATATTTTTATCGAAGTTTTAAGATCTGTTTGTAATATAAGGGGAAAACCCAATCTGCTGGGCTTAGGAAGATATGACGGCAAAAAATTATACTTGCTATCTAACTTAATCTACTATCTCAAAAGTTTAAGCTTTATAGCAATAATGCATCTCGTTTAAGATAAGATCAATAACTAGATTATGATAAGCACTTTACGCTTACGCTAATGAATCTGCTGTAACTGTTTGAAAAAACAAGACATCAGAGATTGATTGCAAAAAATCCCATTCTCGATTGTTATTAAATGAAATGTAATCAACAATATAGTTTAATGAGTGGGTACAAAAAGTTGTGGTACAGTTAGTGTAGCGATTGTTGGCGAGCTCAGTGAGGAGATACTGATCTGGTTGTGAGACAATGGTCAGACGAGACTCGTCCACATGACCAGGGCTGCTACATTTGCTACGCATTGTAGGAGAAAGGACCAAAATTATATTATTCGATATAATATTGGTCCTTAGAATCTGTTCTTTAAATGTTTCATACGAGTGATGCGACTGACAATGAATTCTTAATATGCTCTATGGATAACAAACAAGTTAAATTCACAGTACCGTAGATTTGGCACCGAAGTTTGCATAACTGGTAGGTATGAGGATTATGATGAATTAATATATACATCCATCCATCAATGCTCACAAACTTTCACATTTTTATTATCAGTAGGATTTGTTTTTTGTGTTTTGATTTGACTAGGCAGCCCTGATACAGTGTCTGTTCCCGTGCTGGTCTGCGGAGCGGAAATATCTGTCTGTCGGTTCCCATCGCAACGGCATGGGAACCCATTGTCTTTAACTACAGTTAGTTCTGTCATATCACTATTAACTATATTAGGAATGGGCTTCTTTTTCACTTGCGAATTAGAACAAAATTACTTTTAATTAATAATAATTAAAACGCATTGTCATATTCAGTTATTGTAGGTGTGAACATGATCAGAATTTAAAATAAAATTTCATGAAGAAAATATTTTTGACGGAACAGCTTAGCTTGCAATTTTTTAATAGGTTCCAAAAATATACTAAAAAAACGTAATTCAATTTTAACTTATTATCATTACATAGATAATCATCTATGTAATGATAATGGTAGAAGTAGCAGCCTACAAAAATGTCTCCATGAAAGATCTGATGTGCTGTTCTTTTGCCTAAGTTCTGCCGGAAGTCTGAACATCACTCGCGGCAACTCTTTTCATTTTAAAGCGTTTAAGATATGGAGCATAGCTTAGTTACATTTACATTAAATTAACTTTTTTAGTGAGTTAATTAATTTGTGTAAGTACTAAAAGATAATTTACAATATAAAGTACCTACAATTTTAACATAATGGTTGAAACGATTGTATGGCGTTTCGCACTGAAAATTAATTTGTAAGTAGATAACTGAACCAGCCTTCACTTTTGTTATCGCATTACACTATATTTAGAGACTGTGACGGCCATGGGAAAGTATGCTTACATCCATCATAATGGTGGGAAAGATTCCACATAATTTCGCCAAAATTAACTGAGAAATAGCACGGAGGAGAAACATGGCCACTGTTACTAATGCACGGTTGTCTGTGACTCGCACGCCCCAGTTCCAATTGTTGAGTTATCTCCTGGGTAGGATGTTGTTGAAATTGAAACTATACCTATGTCTGCGACATGTCATGGTCTGAGTTCACGTCATCCATCATTCAACTGTCAATGCCTACAGGCCTCATACGCAACATCGGACCACCGGCACCGGCACTCGTCCACCAGTCAATCCACTTACTCACATACATACGTACGAGTGATTCCTGTCAGTTTTATAGCATGCACATGACCGCAAAACAGCCGACTGTATTAGCGGCCAGTGCGGCCACAGCGCGTTTAGCGAAGATCGGAGTTTGGGGTCAAAGGACCACCCACGTACCTGAATGAGATGAGCGCTCGCGCAGCCTCGCGCGCGCACACCCGTGTGCTGTCTAGTGACGTAGGTTACATCGAGTGCCTGTTTTATTGATACAGCTTATTTAGTGATTTGTAAAAGTTTTCTTTTAAGTTTTCCTGTAGTAGTATTTGCGACTTTTATTGCTATTCCGTTCGGATCTCTAATTTTGGGCCAAACATTATATATGAACTTATATTACCTTGCTATCGTATGTGTGTCGGGCAATTAGTCATCGATTTTTCAAGCTCTTCCTGGCATCCGATTAAGCTTAAACTTTGCGCGTAGGTAACATTGAAATAATATGGTACTATGGAGCTGGTTTTGTGATGGAGCCGGAAGGCTTATTGGATATGTACTGAATTCACAAGTGATATTACATTTCGTAGTTTTAATTTCATTAAAAGCTTGTTCTAAAAAGATTTTTACTTTTAATTATTTATTTTGCCATCGTAAAGCTATGAAGAAAATAACGTTTCCAATTCGTCCATGTTTACCCGACTGCCGAAGGCGGGTAATGTGTTTATCAGTACATATATATAGATATGTATGTATGTATGTATGATTGGACACCAAACGCGTTTGCCGATTTTTATGATTCTTATGTCAATCGATTCGTCATAACCTTTCGAGTGTCACTGGCTACATAAAATTGCAAATTAGAAAAATGGCGGCTTTTGGGCGCCATATTGTGGGCGTCCAATTTTTATTCTTCCTTCCCCATCGTGTGGGATATCAAAAAAAGGGTTTTAAGAGGTGATTTCAAATATATATAACACTTACAAGTTTAAATGTACTTAATTCGAAAAAAATATGTTAACTAAAAAGTTATGAATAAAAAAGTTAATTTAAAAAACCCGACTGCTTAAGAAGCGAACTACAAAGACGTGAAAAGAAAATCATGCTGTGCAGTCGGAGGATTCTGGTCTGGTCAGATGTATTCTGGTTTTGGTCAGCCAGCTCGCGAATATGTATCCTCCGTCTGCACAGCATGATTTTCTTTTTACGTCTTTTTAGTTCATTTGATAAACAGTCGGGTTTTTGATTTTTGAACTAACTTTTGATACTCTTGATAGTATAGGTTAATATCACGAGTATCAACATACTGTGAAAATAGGGTGCATGCATATTACTTATATGCATGCACCCTATTTTTTATTATCATGTTATCATCAGTCACCGAGTCATAAAAGCCCGTTATTTGTAAGCTCATTTTCAGCTTTGCCACATGATTAATTTCTTAACTAAGCCATCAATCCACAAAGGCACCAGCATTTATACATGGAGGTGTAGTTCCTTCGAGTAAATGTCAGGTGCTTAATCTTGGTTGACCCGTACCGCAGGAGCGTAGAACCCGTCCCAACGCGGGGCGATTCATGAGACGCTTCCAGCCGCCAAATTACACCCTTACGACAGGCCTGGGGGACTTAACCTTACCTGCAAATTGCCTTACAACTGTCTCCAGACAATGGATTCGCGTCAAAACAAAATGACCCGTCGTAGTAAATGTCTGTTGTTCATGATCTAATGTTGATTTTAGGTTTTGATTGATTGGAATTGTTTATTATATCATATAATTTGGGTGATTGTTTTCCATCGTTTTATTTTTTTTTGATTCTACTATTATGAATGTTGTTTTCAATGCTTTTGCTAATGTTGACGTAATACAGCATTCATGCTGCTTACGGACGTGTAATATTACACTCGTCGGATAAACTATATAAAATCTCTCAGTAGTTATGAGTTTCGAAGCCTAAGATTCTAAAAAAGTAAAGTGAGTTAAAGACGAAGCTATTAGTTAAAAGATTCATAACCAAAAGTAATAAATCAATAACAATTAATTCCGACATCCCAATCAAATCTTTACTGGCTGTTTCAAACATCACAATTTGAATCAGACAGATCGCAACTCCCAGTAAAACTAGCATGTCTAAAGCCAGTCATAAAGATTAGTAATACAGCCGTGCGTGTATCGTGGGCACTCGTGGGTGGCTCATTCACGTCGAGCGGCCGAGCGGTTCCCACGCGGCGGCGGCGTCGCGATATTTTCCTGGACGGCTGGACTCGACATCGAAATACAGGTTCCAGCTAGGGATGCCAACCGTACTCTATTTCGTTTAGGCGTACTTTTTAATCTACTAGCGAGTAGCGGCCCGCCCTGGCCTCGCATGGGTTAGACTTTTATTTATACCGGTAGAAAGGGGTTACGTTGAGATCTGGGGCAGTTTGATTATAACTTATCTTTTAGGTTTTTTAAAGCTAATTCCGTAAAAACGAAACACAACGCAATTTTCTCATTAAAATTTGCAACACTGACAAGTCAGCCATGTTTTGCATCATCGCCAGCGCAAATATATTTAATTGTATGGTGTAAATTTATTAAAAATTAATAAAATTGTAAATTGGGGTTACTTCATATTGCAATTAAAAAACAATATTGTTAGCTAAATCAAAGTAACCTCATTTTTATTTTTACGTTGATAGGCTAGATTTTTTTTTATTTTCGCCCAAATGATGGCCAAAACAGAGTTTTATTAGAGATTACAAAACTCTAAATGAATTCGCCGACACATATTTTTTTTTCATATTTTTCAAAATATAATTGAATTAGTATGTGAAAATGTCAATTTTAATTTCAAAATTAATAAATTTAACCCCGTTTTACAAAGATTATTAGGTAGTTCTGAAAATAACTTTTTGACTATTAAAAAATATGAATTAAATTAGTTAAAATATTAAATTTTCGTCACGTTCGCAGTTACTACTCCACTCGCTCGCACCTACACCTTGTTATCCCCTGCTCCGTCGTCGCGAATAGTGCGCAGCGGTTTTTATGATTCTAGTTATTTTGATATGATTACATTTTTAAATTCATGATAATTATCTTTTAAATGTAATGTCCGAATTCAATCATTTAAAAAGTTATCTACGGGACAGCCTTTGTTTCGATATAATTTATTTTAATTGTATTTCACTGAGAGAGTTCTCGTTTTTTCGGTTACAGGTAATTCAAAGCGAAAGTAAGCCAAAAACAGAAGACCAGGAGGGTGACCATAAGCTCTTAGAGTGGTATCAATTTGAGATCGAGTAAGTGACAGATGTATACACGTCAGATACATCTGTCCCTTATTCGGTCTCAAATTGATATCGCTCTAAGAGTTTATGGTCACCCCCCTGTTTTTTGAAGTTGATGTCTATCAGTTGTAGGATTATTTGCATAACAAAATTGCTTATGTTGCATTTACCTTCTCTAAATCAGATACAGACTCTATTTCTTCTTAAAACAGTTGGTAACCCTAGTTCCAGCGCTATCTCTCAGATCAGCGCGACGCGTAAACTGTATTGTTATGACTCTGTTTTGATCGGCCAGGGTCACTGCCTTCTTTTGCTTTTGCTATAGATGATTTCAGATATAGTTGGCCATTCGCACTGGCACGTTTCTGATCTGATCTGAAGAATTTATGTTTTTGAAGATTTTGTTGTGGATTTTTGTTTAAATTGTGTTTATTTATTGCTAAATTAAGCAATATTTAAACGTTAACTAGCTATCCCCCGCGGCTTCGCTCCCTTCTACTGGCTACCTACCTTACCTACCCTACCTACCTACTCACCAACCTAGAGTATGGTAGGGTTCCCTACCTACCTACTAATTTGTTAAACTATTTATTTAAGGCCGTACCCTGACCAAAAAATCAGCATGAGATATGAGCATTCCTATTGGCCTAGCGGCACTGTTGGCGCATGAATTACGTTCGTGAATACGCCCAGATTTTAGAATAAAATCTTTATAAAATCGGATATTGGTCTTTTGAAAAAAAAAAACTTACGAAATGTTCGTTATCAAATTGTCTATCCATTAGTGTTAGTATAAAAAATAATTAATGAACACTTTACGAGAGGAGATGCATGCTATCAATAATTATTTCACATTTTTATGGTTTTGTTGGAAGGAGATTAGTGGAACATATACCTCTTTAAAAATCAACATTATGTAGAAATTTAATGTATTTTTATTAATTGATATTTCTTTTTAAATAAAGAGTAGACAGTTCTTAAAAACTGCACAAAAACGACTAGCGCGGGGTTTAGCTCGGGGAAGTGCCTTAAATAAGAATGAATACTACGATACGAATGTAACTTTGGTATCTACCGGCAATCTTAATTAAATTTTAGAACACAAAAGCTACTATTGTACTTAACTATGATAGTTATATATATTCCCTCGCGGACTTTTTTGTAGGTATTAATAAGTATTTTAATCATTTAGTACATAATTTTTATGTATCATCAATAGTTTTCTCAGCGCTCGCCAAATAATGAATTTTATAGGCAAAATTTTGCTACTTGGGTTTGCATTATTGCAATTTTCTTGAGGAACTCTGTTTTGTTGAAAAAAAATTATAGCTTATGTTAGTTCTTGATAAAATGGTTAAAATCGGTCCAGTAGTGTCGGAGCCTATTCGGTACAAACAAATAAAGAATATTTCGTCTTTAATATTAAATATAGATTATGGGAGGCGATAAACTTAAGACGAAAGCCTGAATTGATGATAAATTATTCAGTCCATGAAACATGCTGAGAAAAATTGTTTAGCAAATAAATCAGTATTGCTTACGATCCGAGGTCCTTAGCAATAATGGATCAAGTGAAGCAATAATCGATTTCCATTCGAATGACTCATTCAAATGGAAATTGATATTATCGAATAATGGAAAACGATATTATCGGATAAAATATTACTTTGTGATGAGTCAAAGTGTCGGTTAAAATAAAATAGTTTCGCGCTTGACCACTATCTCACCAGATTATAAGCGATGATGTGGTCGACGGTGAAGCACGCTTGCCTAGAAGTAACCTATTCACTCTTGACATAAAGACCCCTAGATTGTAGCTGTCGGGAAACATAGACTCCTTAGCTGTACGCATAATAAAAGTATTCCCAAAACGTTTAGTGCGTACGGGTGGGCTGTCTACCACCACGTATCGATGGCGCATCGCCGTACGTTTGATAATCCGATGTTGAAACGGGCTTGGCAGAATTAGATCATGCAATATGCGGGCTTTAAACGACGCTTTGTGCCTATTGGCCTGGTTTGTTCTGTCTCCTGCTTGATATGGACGGAAGTGGAAATTTTTACTTTTTCCTACTCCTCCGATATTCTTTTCTGATTAATTTCGTTGCGGGATCCAAGACCGTTAAATTCATTCTCCTTCGGTTTTCTGGTGGTCACCACTGTTGATTCTGGCTTTGAGGAGTTGTAGTGGTTTGGGAATAGTGCGGTGGGATTGTAAAAATATGCGGGCTTGGCAGAATTAGATCATGCAATATGCGGGCTTGGCAGAATTAGATCATGCAATATGCAGGCTTGGCAGAATTAGATCATGCAATATGCGGGCTTGGCAGAATTAGATCATGCAATATGCGGATTCTGTCATATAAGTTCCTTGGATTAAACAAAGTTGATAATAAATGACGGGCAGTTTATCAGTTCTGCAGTGTATTGGTAAAGAGCGAAAACTGTACCTAAGCTAGTAAGTAGATACCTGAATTCCTTGACAATACCTAATTCTTACTTACATATGTAAGTTATTAAATACAGAATTTGGTTGACTGTCAGATATTAAGAAATATATTAAGGTCAATCCAAATTCCATAAATTGCAACATATCCGTGCGTTATTGATATACTAGCTTCTGCCAGCGGCTTCGTCCGCATGAATGTAGAAAATTATCCCGAGGGAGCATATTCCTGGAAAAAGTATCCTATGTGCTATTCCTGACTATAATGTCTCTGTGCCAAATTTCATCTAGATCCGTCCAGCTGTTTGAGCGTGAAGAAGTAACAAACATACAAACACACACACTCACAAACTTTCGCCTTTTTAATATTAGTGTGATAAAAGAGTTAACAATCTAAAGCGATTTATTATAAACTTACGGTTTTTGCAATAACCCGATGAGATATCCAAACCTTACCAAGTTAATATCATGCCACAGATTTTAGTATGTCTCGAAAGACCATTTTTTAATTCAACTGTGGCTATATGATTCGTAATATCACTGGTGTCGTTTACAAAGGTGAACTTTTTCTTACATCCGTAATGTTCTACTGACTTAAAAAATCTTTTGTTTCAGGTACATTAGATGTCGTGGAACTAGTGTTTCCAGATCCTGAACATGACAGAATATATAGTGAGTGTTAAAATACTTATTGATTAAATAAGTAATAAAATAAATAAATAAAAATAATTATATAAATTATAGGAAACGATAGAGAGTCACCGATTCAATTTCCAACTGATCTTCACACAGTATACAGTAAGTATGCAGCTGCTTTATTATTTAATATTTACCACAAGAAAGTATAAAACACTAGTTTTTCCCGTGGCTTCGCTCCTGTTTTATCTCCTCCTTTATCGCCTATAGCTATCGAACAGGGAAATAATTTTTGAAATCGCAACCATTTCAAAATAACCTCTAATCCCAAACAAACAATTTCATATCTTTATAACACAGTTCAAACTGCTATACAACATCATTTGACTAAAAAGTTTTTTTATTTTAAGATTCGCTGAAAAGAGGTGAGAGCTTATTTCCTGATGATCGGCAGGATAGTCCATACTGTGAGTTAAATAATCAATCATAATCCTATTTTCATTTTTGCCTGCTGCATTTGTGATTGCTACATTTTCTGAAAGTATCACAGTTTTCCTAATTCACAACATCTGTTTTCTTTTCAGTTACTGAAAATTATAATGATGGTGAGAAAGATGAGGTGCTTTCAAATTATCACAAAAACAAAGCATATGGTGAGGTTTCAAATATTAGGAATACATATATTATGCCATGCCATGAGCCTTATTAGACAACAAACATATCGAATGTCCCGAAAATTACTACACTCTGACCGTTCTTTCATTTATCGCCCAGCTTTCTTAACAAATAAACTTCATTTTCAGAATTGCAGAAATCTGGACGGAGGATAATTCTGATAGATGATCCTCACCACAAACCAAAAGAAGGTAAGTAATAAAAAAAAATAACAATTCAATAGTATAGACACCTGGAATGATTAAAAGATAAATCCTTTTAGCGTAGGTAAAATATTCATATCATATTGTGATATTAGTTTATGATAAATAGCAGTTTAGATTTTATTATTTAACACAAATTATCGCTAGGAAAAGCAGATAATGGTGAGTTTCAGAACGTAAATATCACATCCTTCCAAATATGTACGAACCGACATCGACAGCGTGGTTTCGTGGTAATAATTTATTTACTTTTGATAGTTTAGAACTTTTTCATACTGAGCCACTCTGTACCACTTTATACACAAGGTGGCACAAAAGTAATGTCATAATTTGAATTGGCTGCCGTTTTGTTAGAAATAATTGAATTCTGTGAAATTATTGACATTAATTGATATTTGACAAGGATTCTGAAAAAAGATATACCGCTCAAATGGCCACCTCCCGAGTTGATGCACAGTTGTGCTCGTTTTACGGCATTTTGAATTGTTGCTCGCAAAATTTCTGGCTCCAAGGGTCAATCACTTTTTCACTGCAAATGCCACAACAGTTCGCGTAAGTGACAGATGTATACAAGTCATATACACATAGATTTAGAATTTTTTTTGCTACGCAAAAAGATACACGAAGCGTGTGAGCGAGAAATCCTAATCAAGTACAAACCACCCAAGAGAAAAAGAGAGCGTGAATGACGTACCGATATGTCATGTTTTTCGCGAATAAGTAAACCTAGCGGACAATCTGTTTTACGCCGCGGTGAATTTCTTGCATTTAAATAATAATCTTTAGATTTAAATTGATAATATTAATTATACAATTATGGTGACTTGTTCTGTGAGTGAATGTGACGTTACAAGACGAAATAACCCCAATAAATACACGTTTCACAGGTAAATACAATTTTGTCCTTGGATTGTTTTGAACCATATTTTGACGAATTTCTGCTAGTAATCGGCTCAGAAAAAGATTCTTACAATAGTATATTGATTTCCAATGTTATATATAAGTATATTTCGTATATATAAACAAAATTGGAGAAAATATTATGTAAAAGAGTAAATTGTTTTTTACGCTAGGGCTTGACAAAGCGGTGACGTCATGAGTATCGATAAAAACTTAATCGTTTTTAGTGACATCATGACATGAATACAAACTTATTTAGTCAGGTTTTGTTAAAATAGATTTAAGTTACGATTGAGAAGATGTTTTTATCGAAACTGTACTTAAAGTTTCATGTTTATTGTTGCCTTTATTTTTCAAAAAAAATCGGAGTGTTTTGATGTTTTGTTACTTTGAGTAGGTTTAGGAATGTCATTATATTCTTCTCCTTAGCGTGTCGATGGCAAATATAAAAAGTTAAATATTGTGTTTGGCCCAGAATTCAGCCACGGCAATACCATTCGGTGACGCAGTCATAAGGTCTTCGTAAGTACAGGTGACAGGGCATGCTGCGCTCTCCGTGAGATGGGCCATGGTCTGCGGAGAGATTCTGCATAAGCACTGAAGACTAATGCCATCAGAGAACCCCCACCTGAGGAGGTTGTCCTTGCTGCGGCCAATCCGAGTGCGGAGTCTATTTAGGGTCATTATAATTGTATGCATTTATTAGTTTTACAGTGGCTAGAATACATCAGTGCTCTGCTCATCAGCAATTTTTTCTGTTGTGTAAATCTATATAAATAAAAATGAATTGTTGTTCGTTAGTCTGATTAAAACTCGAGAACGGCTGAACAGATTTGCATAATTCTTTTTTTGTTTTGGTCGACAGAATACAGGGAAGGTTTAAAAACAAAAAAAATGGAGAAAAAAGGGTAGGGTAGGTGTAGGGTAGGTGTAGGGTAGGTGTAGGGTAGGTGTAGGGTAGGTGTAGGGTAGGTGTAGGGTAGGTGTAGGGTAGGTGTAGGGTAGGTGTAGGGTAGGTGTAGGGTAGGTGTAGGGTAGGTGTAGGGTAGGTGTAGGGTAGGTGTAGGGTAGGTGTAGGGTAGGTGTAGGGTAGGTGTAGGGTAGGTGTAGGGTAGGTGTAGGGTAGGTGTAGGGTAGGTGTAGGGTAGGTGTAGGGTAGGTGTAGGGTAGGTGTAGGGTAGGTGTAGGGTAGGTGTAGGGTAGGTGTAGGGTAGGTGTAGGGTAGGTGTAGGGTAGGTGTAGGGTAGGTGTAGGGTAGGTGTAGGGTAGGTGTAGGGTAGGTGTAGGGTAGGTGTAGGGTAGGTGTAGGGTAGGTGTAGGGTAGGTGTAGGGTAGGTGTAGGGTAGGTGTAGGGTAGGTGTAGGGTAGGTGTAGGGTAGGTGTAGGGTAGGTGTAGGGTAGGTGTAGGGTAGGTGTAGGGTAGGTGTAGGGTAGGTGTAGGGTAGGTGTAGGGTAGGTGTAGGGTAGGTGTAGGGTAGGTGTAGGGTAGGTGTAGGGTAGGTGTAGGGTAGGTGTAGGGTAGGTGTAGGGTAGGTGTAGGGTAGGTGTAGGGTAGGTGTAGGGTAGGTGTAGGGTAGGTGTAGGGTAGGTGTAGGGTAGGTGTAGGGTAGGTGTAGGGTAGGTGTAGGGTAGGTGTAGGGTAGGTGTAGGGTAGGTGTAGGGTAGGTGTAGGGTAGGTGTAGGGTAGGTGTAGGGTAGGTGTAGGGTAGGTGTAGGGTAGGTGTAGGGTAGGTGTAGGGTAGGTGTAGGGTAGGTGTAGGGTAGGTGTAGGGTAGGTGTAGGGTAGGTGAATGTTTGGTGTTTTTATGGCAAAACAAAGTTTGCCGGGTCAGCTAGTAATAATATATAATATTTATGTACCTACAGATTCCCAAATAATTCTGTATTAAGAGAAAAATGGATTCGAATTTTAAACAGAGATGGATGGTCTCCAAATAAAAACTCTACAATATGTAGTAAACATTTTGAATCGAAATACTGCATACAAAGAAAACATCGACGACTTCTAATGAAATAATCTATACCTACTTTAACTGTGCCTGTAAGAATGACGCTTCCTATCGTATGGTCAGTTAGTGGCCAACCTAGTGTTAGTTTTCAAACCATCTAGATACCTCTAACAGACCTCATCTACTTTTATAAAATATGTAAACGTGTTTGTACAAACCAACTTACAGAAATAATATCATTTATCATTGAACTATCTGCAGGCCATACAAATATTTGTTCCGTGCGGGAATCGAACTCGCGACACGCAGCGCAGCAGCCGATCGCTCAACCACTACGCCAACCGTGTCGTCAATTTCAAATACCTGACTGCGGTATTTTTTTATTAGTACTTCAAATACTTGTGGCTTCAAAATACATTCAGCGATTTTATTAATAGATGCGTTCTGCAGAAAATAGCGCTTGATAGCTTTCATTAGCAAAATGGCGACCGCGTACGTCAAATTTTCAAGTACCTTGTAAATTATCATTTTCATTTCAAACGGTTATTTTCACCGAACTTCTGTGTATTGATTAAGTTTATTAGTAAAAATGTCACGATGAATGACCAATGAATGAATATTTTGTTATTTGTATTTTAAATAAAAATAGTTTAAATACTGTACTTTACATTTTAAATACACGACTTAAAATATTTTGTATTTCGTATTTTAAATACATGCGAGATATTATTTTGTAATTTGTATTTTAATTAAAGCAAAGCATGGTTTTTGCCCAGCAATCGTGTTTCTTAAGGTGTTCACCAAGTATCGATATCGATATTGAACATGGACTTTTTATCAACACTTTTTTAACTAACACATGGACAAATTCCCTCACACATAGATTTTATATTTTCGGTTTCGTTTTCCATCTGACTCTGTGTATCTTGTACATACTATATCTATGCATATACATCTGTCCCTTACACACACGCTAAATAACCTTACTCTTAAGAGTTTTTGGTCACCCTCCTAGTATTATATTATCTGTGGCCACACCAAACAGTTATTTTGACGGCTTGCATTCATGCATTTCATGTGGATTCTCTGTGCCCCAGAAACGCAATTTTTTTTTGTTAAAAGATAAAGTTAAAAGATAGCCTATGTCACTATGGCATAATCTAGCTTTCTATTGGTGAAATATTTTTTTAAATCGGTCCAGTAGTTTCGGAGCCTATTCGGTACAAACAAATAAAAAAAAATATTTCCTCTAGTATAGATTAAGTATAGATATAGATACATAGATTAAGTATAGATATAGATAAATCTCTACAGCATAAATGTCAAAGCACAGTGACATTTGGCGCCATCTGCAAAAATTAAGGCACATTCACATTATGAAATATCTTTTGCGCCACCCGTTATTTAATTTAAGGGATGCAGAGAAAATGAGACGGTGGATACTTACAAATAATCAGCAGGGCAAAGCATGCGGTTTTAAAAAAAATATAACTGTAACATACCTGATTTGATTCATATACAAATTCCTTAACTAAAAGAACTTTGAAGCTATGTATTTGGTTTTCTTTAGAACGTTCATTAAACTTTTATCCTGTTCATGAAAGAATATACCTTCCCAAAAATCATCACAGCTACTATTTTCATTCTTTGAAACTCACAGACTACTTCACTCACTAAACCACTATCAATCTTTTCAAATCTTAGAATGATTGTGATAAGTAGACAGAAACAACCGATTATTCTAAATTACTGCCAAGGTAGAGCATATTGTAAGTTTTCTTAGACGTCTCCTTTGAATATGTTATTTCTGTTGATAATAGAGTGTAGCTTCACAAACAACTTCACGCGAACTACTCGTATCTTTACATTCTCTGAACCCCATTTGTTCTGATCCACGAAATCCTTATCCATCTTTTCTTTTCAGAGCGTTGGTTTGATAGAGGGAGTCAAAGAGAGTTTAATACAAGTGAATACGTAGACCAAATATATAATGGTGGGTTTGAAGACATACAAAGAGCGTTTTTTTTAAATATTATTAATGTGAAATCTGTATATTTTTAATACACTGTGTGGATAGTTTTTGTTCCAGTAGAACGATCCCGTGGCGCAATTTTAGGCTATCCTCTAGCCGTCCTTTAATTTATAACCCAGTTACCTTGACTATTATGCTTTATTTTTAGATTTTCTGGAAAATAAATGGAAGTTGACAAATGATCAGCACGACAGAGCACACGGTGAGTTATAAAATCAAAATGACAATAAAAACTCGCAAATTAATCAATAGAACTTTAATGAGTCAACGCGTCACATGGTTATGAAACACAGATCATACGACCCATCTTTACATTCTCTTAAAATTAATTACAAAATCAATACTCAATTGACGGACCTTTCGATGAAAATACATTAATAAAATAGAACAGTCGAACATGGAACCTACTCTTCTGTGAAAGGTCGTATAAAAACTCGCACAGTCTTCTTGACTCACGAAACCTATCTTTACTTTTCAGATCCTGCGAATAACAGTGAGAGACAACCAATTGCTCTAAATTATCGCCAAAGTAGAGCTTATGGTAAGTTTTTAATACGTAAACATTCTCTTCTTCATTGAAATCTTATCCATCATCGAGGCGATGATGCGAGATTGTAATATTTCGATCATCTACCATTCCTTGTACTGCCTAATGTGTGTTGTGACGATATGCTTTGAATGTTGAACTTGTGAATAATCCAGCTATAGGCATATCATCTACCAAAACCGTGCCATGTGCTAATTAACGTGTTGTCTCTGAATAGTGGCAATACGTTTTTACCTTAACTTCACCGAACTCAAAAAACAAAAATTACTTTTCAGAAACGCAGAAAAATATTGCGACAAAAGTTCGCAATGAACGCCATGACATACCATTTCGTGAGTATTTAGATAATATTGATCATTTGATACAGCTTTAGAGCAGTGGTGGTGGCCCAATGGAAACGGCCGCGACTTATAAGTTGTCTTATTTACAATTTAGTATATTGATAATTAATAAGACGTTACGGGTACGCCCGAAAGTCTAACAACCAGTCTTATCAAGAGGTATCCCTGGGGCTATCTAAGTCCGTTTTGGCAGAAAGTAGACCCCAGCATGGTTGGGAAAAGGCTAGGCAGATTGCTATATTGACTTGATTATTGAAGAGTATATGATATGAATCAGCAAGTGTTATGCTTCAGCTTCAGGCATGAAGACGCAGCTGCCATCAGCGTGCCTGTACGACGGGCGCTGGCACAGCGACGGCGCGGCGGTAAACACGCGTGAGGACTGCCTCAGCTGCGTGTGCGCAGCCGGCGCGCTGTCGTGTCGCCGCCGCGCCTGCGCGCCGCTGCCCGACCCACTGCCACCGCGTTGCCACGTGCGCCACCGCCGCGACGTCTGCTGCCCCGAGCTGCACTGTCCAGGTGACTATCCTACTTGTCAAGTGACCAGAAAAAAATCACAGAAGTTTTTTTAAAGTTAACAATGATGCTTGACTGGTAGATAATGCCTGAAGCATTAAGTCCGCCATTGTACCTTTGTGCAAGAAGTTTAAATAAATAAATGCTCAAGGCGAATGGAGTCATTTAATGGGAGCCATTTTTTGGTCGCTACTGTACGGGTTCTGTCTTTTGTCACTCTTTTTAACGTCTAAGAGGTACAATAGACAGGGTGGAATGTTCCTCATCAATCTGTGATGAAAAAGGATTATCCGAACCTCGATTATCGGTTTTCAGATTGTTACAAATATGCTAATCGCGCGGATTTGTGCAATATCAGTTCGAATGTGTAGTTTTCATCCTACTCTTCAATTCACATATCCATGATAATAAATATTTTTTGCTTTATTTTTAAATAAAATACCTAATATACATTTAGTTATGACAAAAAAAAATATATGACTACCCCAATTTTTTTATGAGGATGTCACGTACAGGTGACACTGAACGTTGTGAACAAGATTCAGAAGGAGAAGCAGATTGCTTCTTATTGTTACGGTAGGAAAAAAACGTCTGAGTTTATAATAGCATTTATTTATATTTTGATATACCAGTTTCTTTATAATAAAAATAGTCCATCTGGAAGAAAAAAAAACATTTATTTATCGTGAAAACTGATACACACGTTTTTCTAGTGTTTTGGTGACAATATCCGCATCTTCGTTGACAGCAGTGGTCGTAAGCACTACCTGCACTCCTCACCTCGATGGGCACACAGTTCAGAGGTACGCCACAAGCTGAAGGCAGTGGTCGTAAGCACTTCCTGCACTCCTCACCTCGATGGGCACACAGTTCAGAGGTACGCCACAAGCTGAAAGCAGTGGTCGTAAGCACTTCCTGCACTCCTCACCTCGATGGGCATACAGTTCAGAGGTACGCCACAAGCTGAAGGCAGTGGTCGTAAGCACTTCCTGCACTTCTTACCTCGATGGGCACACAGTTCAGGGGTACGCCACAAGCTGAAGGCAGTGGTCGTAAACACTTCGTGCACTCCTCACCTCGATGGGCACACAGTTCAGAGGTACGCCACAAGCTGAAGGCAGTGGTCGTAAGCACTTCCTGCACTCGTCACCTCTATAGGCACACAGTTCAGAGGTACGCCACAAGCTGAATTGTGGGTCGGAGGTTTGCCATATTTGTGCAGGTATAAAGTACAAAGTAGGTCAATAGTAGTAGCACTTGGTCCAGTTGTATTATGTCGTCGCTGTAAACCAATTCAAAACATTGCACTGCAGACAGTTCCTCCTGAGTGTCAGTGCAAACTTCTTCATCATAATCTCCTTTACCGCAAGAATCAAAGGTAGCGCTGCTAACAATACCGTACCGTATTGTTACAGTATTCTCTTTTTCTTCTTCGGTACAGGTACGTCGATTTCTTCATCTTCTTTCAATCCATGAAATTTTCGTCTCCATTATCTTCGTCCATCACCACACCATCATCAGGAGGAAATAAAATAATAACGCGCCCAGATCTGCAACTCCTCGGCAACCTCATCTAAGGTCAACATGTAATACGTAAATAAGCTCTAAAACACCATCGCGATATAGAGTGTCACCCGCAGCTAGGTGAAACGGCATATTTCCAACGTCGTAACAAATATGTTCAAACTTATTTTTGGCCAAAAAAACATTTGTACAATAGCTTATTTATTCATTTATTACATGCAATAATAACAAATAACAATACTTACGGTTTAGGCATTTTTATTTCACTTTTTATCACAAGAGATAACCCATACACAGACTGCTCGAATTTCGCGCGAAACATCTTATTGTATTTGACAGATGAAATTTGGTTAGTGTTATCAGTTACTTTTTTTTTATTGTTTTACTTATTGGCTTTGCAACAATGGTAGTGAAATTTAATAATTATATCTCCGTATGGTAGAAAAATAAAATAAAACTTCTGTCACCTAAAGGTGACACTGAGACTATAGAAATCTTCGGATACTTGGATTAGTTATACGAGTAAGAGACACTTTAAAATTAAAATAAAAAAACTGGCCAAATTCGAGTAGTACTCACGCACCGAGCGTTCACCAACATAATTCGGTATAATATTGTAGTTCATAAACAATGAAAGAACCGAACTTGCTCTAACGAAAAGATTTTTTTACTTTTCAATGTACATTTTATAAGTTGTTCGACTTAATATGTATATGGCTCGTGGCTAAATAATAACAGCCACACGGGTCGATCATCAAGGTTAAGCAACGCTTGACGAGGTCGGTCAGTGGATGGGTGACCATTTCAACATACCGAGTTTCCTCCGTGCCTCGGAAAGCACGTTAAGCCGTTGGTCCCGGCTGTCATTTGAAGATCTTTCACAGTCGTTACGGGTAGTCAGAAGCTTGAGATCTGACACCAGTCTTGCCAAGGGGTACCGTGTTACCCAGTTACTGGGTTGTGGAGGTCAGATAGGCAGTCGCTCCATATAAAACACTGGTACTTAGCTGAATCCGGTAAGACTTGAAGCCGACCCAAATATAGTTGGGAAAAAGGCTAGGCAGATGATGACTTAATATGTATATGGCCGAGTCAGCTAAGTTATGACCAATCCCAACTGATGGCGCCCGTTCACGAACATGACGCATGGATCGGCACCACTCAGCTCAACCATCATGAACGGAACCGAATGATCCAACACATGTGCCACCATTTATTGTAAAGCGAGCCGAGTTTGTCCTCAAGTACCTGAATATCATAACTTCCCAGATGGTGTGCGGGTCATGGAGCACGGAGCATCAGCAAGGTCCGACAGCGGGGACATGTCTGCTGAGACAGACGTCCAGTCGACGACGCCGGTCACGGCCAAAAACGGTAAGTTGCTTTCTTTACTAAGATAGTGCATTATCTTTCATAATAATAGATTCCTCTTCGAAGTAAACAAGAATACTATTCTAACACACTGAACACTAATGTGCGACCAGTGTTACACCAATAATTGTGTAACAATGTGTTGCGCTTATATGATACAGTCTGTACTTGTGTGTCGGTGGACGGTGGCGTCACTGACGACTGATGACAATGGAGTGTTCCCAGCGTGCGTGGAAGGCGGCAGCGTGTTCGCGGCGGGCTCGGCGATGGCGTCGCGCATGGCGTGCGAGCAGTGCTTCTGTCTTCGCGGTGCGCGCCACTGCGTGCGGCCCGCCTGCCTGCCACCCCCCCCGCACTGCGCACCGCGCCCCGCGCCCGGTGCCTGCTGCCCCGCACGCTACTACTGCCACGGCGCCACTGACCCCAGCCAGCCCCACCACCATCGCAGCAAGCATGGTGAGGACCATTTCCTGCATATTTAAACAAAGGTGAAAGAAGCCAGCCATTCCCACTACCAAACTTTGGGCAGCTTCTGAATAATTCATGACTGAAAATCCCAATGATCATTTGCTCGATATGTGGAAAGAGCTAAGCAGGTACATGCGACCGATACAACAATGAGCAGTATTGAATGTCATTATTAAAATTTCGACGGCATCCAGCGAGGACGTATAGGCTGTTGCAGCCTTCATGGAATCCTTCAAGAATTTCAAGTGTCATCCGCGAGTGAGGGGTGGGGTAATAGGCACGATAAACTTTGGACTAGCACCTACTGTAGCTGATGAGGTTCCGTTGTGACCACAGATTGCCAGGTGGCTGGCACGTGGGTGGCGGAGGGCTCGCCAGTAGGACCGCGCGGTAACTGCTCGGCGTGTTTCTGCTTGCGCGGCGAGGTGCGCTGCCAGGCGCTGGGTTGTGCGCCCGCGCTGGCCGGCTGCCGCCCACTGCTGGCGTCCGGCGCCTGCTGCGCGCACCAGTACGTGTGCGACCACGGGGAGCCACCGCGCCCGCTGACAGGTATATGTATATATTTATACTAGCCTACTACTGTCCAGCTGTAGGGCAACGGCCTTTTCTCTTATAGAATAAAGAGAAGGTAATCACCACACGGTTGCTCATTCCTACGAACCTGTGAGACCTCGACAAGAATAAACGTTTGGAAAGAAAAGTCGAAAATACACTGATTAAATACTATACATACATTAAATTATAGCGATGCATCATTACTCACTAGAGATTCTATTTGTGAGGCTTTTTCGTTTTATTTCATGTCGACTTTCCTCAACCCCACTTCATCTAATACTCCCAGTCCACCTCCTGCGCTCCCTTTCGATACTAACAGAACTTCATCTGATATTAGTGACATAGAACTGAATGTTGATGCTGTGACCGGTATACTTCGTAACTTGGATCCTACTAAAGGTACTGGCCCTGATAACGTATCGTCCTTTCTTGTTTGTAGTCTATGTGAACGACATCGATCAGTGCCTCCATTCATCTAAACTATTATGATTTGCCGATGACATGAAAATCTTTGCCACTATTTCAAGGCTCGCAGAGACTAGCACTTCAGGCTGACTTGTATCGGCTTGAGGAGTACTTTCGGGCAAATAAACTTTATCTCTACCCATGCAAATGTTCGGTGATCACTTACACTAGAAAACGCGCAGTCCTAGCCACTACTTATACTTTAGCGAGCCAGATCTTGCCAAGGTGCAATACTATTCATGACTTGGGCGTATATATAAGTTTCTCTGTGACTTGGGCGTCCATCAAGACGGTAAAATAGTTTTTGACACACACATTGATGCAATTGTCAAAAAAGCATCTGCTTGGGTTGGTTGGTGCTTGGGTTTATAATACGTCTCTCTAAGTGTTTTACAGATGCTAAAACACAAAAAATATTGTAAAGGTTTTGTAAGAAGTCAGCTAGAGTATGCGTCTCAGATCGATCCTCGTTATCATAAATACATTGACCGCATAGAAAACATTCAAAGTCAACCGATTATCTTGGACTCTGTAAGAAGTATCATCTGCTACCACGGGAAGATCGACGTAAAATTGCTGTCTGTTTATTCTTCTTGAAAATCCTCAATATTCGGGGTTATCAATAAACCCCGAATTATTGTCAAAACTTTATTACAACGAGCCATGTAAAACGTTTGTAAACGCACCCACGATACAGGAAGATATTCCTAGTATGGGGCAACGTTTTTTAAAAAGCAAGAAAAAAAAAACATTATCTTTTTTTTTTGTATTGGGTTTGCTCTTGACTCTAGTCTAGGTCCTAGGTGACAGAGACAGAGTCTACGATGGAGTGAGCTTACCCAGAAGAAGCCTGTTCACTCTAACTTTGAAGAGATTCGGGTTGAATGCGTTCGGAAACACGGACGCAGGTAGTGAAGGTGTGAGGTGTTTAAACCCATACGTGTACCTCATACATCTTCTTCGAATTATAGGCAGAACAGATATATTGTGTGCGCAAGTAGAAATTTCAATAATACGAGTATATGAAAGGGATATGATTTAGATCCATTCACAATCCGTGTGAATTCGGCCAGATGAGGACAAACGAACGTAATTTTATGAGTTGTGAGCCTAGCGTTTTTTGAGTCGCGTAATTTACATTCTACTGGAATATTTCACTCATTTTGCGTCGCCACCGCCGCCGCCGTGTGGTACAAACAGAAATTTAGTATGAAATCGATTGATTTCGGTATTTACTGCGAATCTCGCGGTTGAGTCGCGGTATCGACACAGCGCAAAAACCGGTCAAGTGCGAGTCGTACTCGCGCACGAAGGGTTCCGTACCATTATCGCAAAAAACGGCTTAAAACTCACGTTTGTTGTATGGGAATAAACTTAAATATTTATTTTATTCTGTTTTTAATATTTGTTGTCATAGCTGCAACAGCATCTGTTAAAAGTTCAACTATCTAGCTATCACGGTTCATAAGGTACAGCCTGGTGACAGACGGACAGACATACAGACAGACAGGCGGACCGCGTAGTCTTAGTAATAGGGTCCCGTTTTTACCCTTTGGGTACGGAACCCTAAGAAGCTAGACTCTCAAGCTAAGGCGTAATTTAGTTGTACGTGTGTGCGTGTAATTGTGTATGTATACGACAAGGCGTAGTTTTAACCGGCGCGGCGTCACCTTGTTGTTTGCAACGTTCCAGCTTGACTTTTTATTTGATCTGAGCTCACACCACAAATTATTATGATAAGTCTATACGTGAGGATTTGTAATCTATTGGTATCATTTTCTGTTTGTTTTTATTAGCTATAAGTCCTCCATGTACAAATACATAAAATAAATAAATCGCTGGCAAAGTGCTAATATTCATAAAATATAGGGTTTCGGTGCGAAAACTACGATTCTATGCTTCCTCTGTGTTATTTTGATGCTCATTCTTGTATTTCTACTCAGTCCTAAATGCGACCGACCTCGTATTTGACGAGGACGACGGACGGGTAGGGTACGCGAACGACGGACAGACCAAAGATGTCGTGAAAAAAGAAGCGCCAGGTTGGAGAGCTAGGTAAAAGTATCAAAATCTATGGCAAATATGTATATTTCTTTGAAAGTATTGGAACACTCGTAGCTTTTATAAAAGCACTTGTATTCATGCGTCTGTAGTTCTATCACTGAGCAAGGTAGGATAGTGGTGACGTTTTGTGTCGTTACCGTAGATACATCACATCAAGCACTAAGTAACGACTAGCGTGGCACTGAACACAAGTAAAGGTCAAAGGATAAAATTATAAGTATACCTAACTGTATAGATCACCTGACACTGTTAATTTTAATACTGAATTTATATTATGTACGC
The DNA here is from genome assembly GCA_948252205.1 of Orthosia incerta. Lineage (NCBI taxonomy): Eukaryota > Metazoa > Arthropoda > Insecta > Lepidoptera > Noctuidae > Orthosia > Orthosia incerta. The sequence goes on from OX411751.1 coordinate 31,605,053, forward strand.
AAGATGGTAACAATACTCATGTAAGTATGTTTTTATAATTTGCAGGGGCTCCGTCCCACACGATCACGGCTCCGGCAAGCTCGCCCACATCTACTCGCCACGACGAGAGGACGCTCCACACTTCAAAGTCCGGCAAGCTAGAGAGTACGACAAACAAGATACTCACCAGCCTGTACACTTTAAAACACACGTCTTTCGCGGCAGCCACTAAGAACCACCTCATCACCACCACTAAGGTTAAGAGGAAAACTGACGAACCCCCAGCTGTCAACTCCAGTACAAAACCAGAACAAAATAATAACACTACGTCTAATAATACTAATATTACAATCACTCAAAAGCCGATGAGCGACGCCAAACTGATAGCTAAGCCTGAGTTCTCTCCGTTGTTTGACTCTGAGGATTCACTGGATAAAACTACAGAGCAACCTGAAGGAACAGTCAAAATTGTGATCAATGGAACTATCAACTGCACAGCGGAGCTGTCGTCAACATCCTTGCCGCTGAGCATCATGAATGATACCGACAAACACTTGGAGGTGATGCCGAGAGTACCCATCGTGAACGTGGAGGCGCAGACCTACTCCCCCAACGACATCATCACGGACAGGAACGTGAACGGAGGCTTCGACGAGGATGACACCTTCACCATCAATGTGACCAGTTCGCTCATGACCAACACCAGCCACTCCACCTCGAGACCGGTGGCGACCGCTCCCAAGACACCGATACCAGTGGACCTTGCGGAAGCACTCAACAGCTCTAAGAAGAAGAAGGGAGAATATGATTATGATTACACTGAGCCGACGTTACCGCCGTCACTGCCGAACTTAAAGTAAGTATCATTGAACACTAAGGGCGGTTACGCACTACATCCGATCCGTGTCCGTGAAATTTCGTAGTACTTCTTGTAGGGAAGCTTACGCACTACATCCGAACTCTATCCGTCATAATCTGTCATAATTCAGAACATTTTGAACTCGGAACTCAGATCACGGATACGCATCGCGGACACGGACGCGAAGTGTGTAACCGCCCTAAAGCTACAGAAGTTTGTATTCAGCTCACTATACTTATGCGGTATTAAGAATATTATATTGGAAAAATATTTATGATAAGTTGACGAAGACGAACAAATAGATAGTCAAGCAGTTTTACTACGTTCATTTCTTCTGTTTTCAGAATTATTCCCTTTGTAGCCGCCGACGCGGTAGTTGACGATGAGCCAACTAAGGAGACTCTCACGTACCCTATCCTGGAAAGAGAAGACAAGTTCCCAGTATACTACCCCACCACCGAGACCAAGGACTCCAAGTTCCCTGTCAGACGAGATGACCCACCCACCCAGTACCCAGTGTTTGTGCTGGGTAAAGTGGAGCCAGCATACCCTATTAGTCACGAAGTGGACGTGCCTAGAGAGAGGTATCCTGAACGAAACGATCCCGGAGTCCGTGAGTACACCGTGTCGGCTTCACTGGGCGGCCAGGGCTCTGACGTGAAGACTATCACGCAGGTTCCTCCGACTAGCACCACTTTTGCAGTGGATACGCCCGTTGTCAACTTGTTCTCTCCGCCAGTGGAAACTGAAGGTAATGATAAAAGTAAACAGTCCATAATGATCTTGCTTTTCAGTTCGGAAAATAAAGATATCGAGCCACGGTTATAGGTCGTTCCGTTAAACTATTATTGTCAGCTTAAATATAACCTGTTTAATGAATTACGGCCCACTCCCTTTCACTGAGAGGCCTGTGTTCTAGCAGTGGGAACACTGGGAACATTATAGGCTGACTCTGTTTATGTATTTAAAACATCACATACTAATAAAAACTGAAAAGAATGGTTAACTAGGAAAATTATTGCTGCTTATGTATCTTAATTAAAGATCTCTATTTCAGGCGGTTTCCTCCCGAAGGGTACGGGCGTCATCGATGACTACTTTGGTGTGTACCCCAGCACCCCGTCGGGCCCGGCCGTGCCCCATCTCACCACCTCCATGCAGATCGATGTCATAGATATGGATGGTGAGCTTTTGACAAACAACTTGAGGGTGAAACCAACATATTGAATTTGTAAATATTAAGGCATCATGGGCTTTACTTAGAGTAGAGTCTGCTCGAGTGAAAAAGATATCCGTCCATGCTTACCTACTCTCTCTCTCGTTGTGAGCGACGACAGAACAAATTTCAATAGTCTAATAGGGTGTGCAATTTTAGTTTTAACGAACTTATTTGTTGCAGGTGAGTGCGTGGTGGAAGGACAGCGCGTGGTGGGTGGGCAGAGCATCGTGCTGGGCTGCCGGCTGTGCGCGTGCGCCTGGGGGCAGCTAGAGTGCGCGCCGCGCCCCTGCGCACCCGTAGCGTCCCCCTGCCGCCGCCTGCCCCCCACCAACCACTCCACAGATGTCTGCTGCGGGGACGTCCACTGCACACCAGGTAAACTGGCACTCCGAACTGGATAATAATAATAATATCTCTTTTTGAGGTCCGGATCATCATCATCATCAACCTTACTACTAATATTCCCTTCGAATGGACCCAAGCCCAATGCAGATTGATGGATGTCACATGTATTCGACTTTTGATTCTAGGACATGATGCCGGTTTCCTCACGATATTTTATTTCACCGTTTTAAGAGCAGCGGTAATGAAATAATTTACACAAAGTAAAGAAAAGTAAAGGTCTGCGTAGGCAAAGTATTATTGAGCTTTTCCATCTGGAATTTCTCAGTAGCAACCTGTAGTCCGGACTTGAACCCGGTCGATGGCAGTAGGCTCGCCCTCTGTTACATGGTACTTAACATGGCCGGCCACATGTGGGTGTACTGTAGGTGCAGCTCTGCATATACTAGACAGTTCTTGAACTTAATAGCGACCGAACATACCTATAGTAATGACATATTTCTTTACAGAAATAAATGCTACGTCCACCAAACCATCAGCTACTCTCGCCAATGCATCTGCTGACACACACGCTATAATGAAAAAAGTAAACAAAGAAAATATAAAGAAAGTCGAAGTGCCCAATACAACGTCTGAACCCACCGCAATTGTTCCCTTCGCTAATAAGACATTTATAACTGACACCAAAGCAAATAATACCGACAAATTGACGGTGAATGACGCTACCACACCACCGCAGGAAAATACTGAGTCTGTTAAAATAACCTCTACAACTGCTATGCCTACTACAACTTCCACAAAACCGGTCAACCTGACGACAACCACCACCACGCCGGCTCCAGTCAAGCAAGTTGAAGATACTTCTTCTGAAGACGAAGAGGAGGAAGATGATGACGGCGAGTTTTCGTTCGGCAGCGTGTTGAAGCTTCTTCTTAGTGATAACTACGAAACAACCACTGCTGCGAGTAAGAAGCCCCCTACCAGAGCTCCCACCAGGCCACCCCCCTCCACTCCACCCACCCGCAGGCCATCTACCAGCGCACCCCCCACCAGCAGATTTGAAGAAGAGAACCTCTCTTCCTTCAAACCACTCCCACCGCGGCAACCATACATCAACCCCCTAAACACAGTCAACAGAATAGATCACCTGGTGCTCGGAGAGGCCACCGCCATCAAACGAACTACTCCCCGACCAATTACGAATAAGACTACCAAGCGTCCGACATCACTTGTGTACGAGCGTCCTTTATCACAGACGTATGAGCGACCGTCGCCGCAGACGTACGAGACGACAGAGAGAAGACCAGTGATGCAGGAGGACTCTGCTCCATTCACGCCTGTGGCGGCAGGAGGGCCCCGGCCTCCGAGCCTGGCTCCAAACCTACCAAGTGTAGGTGCAGGTCTTCTGAAATTGGCAGGCTGTAACATCTACGGCAGGATGTACAGGGTCGGCAGGATCATCACGGAGTTGTCCACGCCTTGCACGGAGTGTTGGTGCACGGAGTTGGGCGTGCAGTGCAAGCCGCTGAACTGTTGAGAATCTAAGAGGACGTATTTAGTGTACAGCGTGTGATTGAGCGGTTGGTTAAATAACTCCAGGAATATACACTCATTACTGGACGTGTTCGGACTTGTGACCTAGAAATAGCCGGTATATGGGTGCCATGTTATTTACATAAAAGTAGATAATATACTGTGAGTTTTTCAAATTTAATAATAGTGATACTGGGAAGTAATGCTCAACGTAAAAGTAGTATCTAATTGTAAAATGTAATTAATTAGGTCAAATCAAAATGGTTTCAGTGTCCAATAGTGACTGTTTGTATTCAGGAGCTTTAGTTAAAGTATTTATTTATATAAAATCGCCGGCAATGATCTCATACGACATAGACTATTATAGACTTGAATATTGCGTACACGGCGTAGTGAACAAGTGGAGCGCCTGTGTGTTATGACTGAGCAAGTTGTATCGTCACAACAATTGCTTAAGTTGGACGTACAATGTCGCCTGAACCGATGACATCGATCCAGCTTGTTGTTTGGCATGGGTTATGTTTTGTGGCGATCAATATTGATTGCTCGTCACCGTCGCCTGCAATCTAGTTGCACCTTAGCACTAGAGTGTGGAGAAGTGGTCATGCTTGCTGACACTCCATTTCTTTCTATTCCGTGTGACTTACCTTCGGCGTTAATTTGAAAACGCGTCACAAACCGTAGTGCCTTAACGTTACATGATAGCCTCAATGTATTTTAAAATCGTACTGTAGATTTATATACCTAACAGTTACATATAATTAGATTATATCTAGGGTTAATTTAGCTAATAAATCTAATTAAACATTTATTGTCTTTGTTTAATATTCTTCGTATTCCAGGATAACCGAAAACATTTGAAATAAGATGTAGAAATTAAGGCAAGGTAATAAGACCGATAGCGCTGGCCAATTTTGATGTCATAAGTTTAAAAAATTCTAAAGTTTCTGATTTTTTGCCTATGGATAAAGTCGTACCTATGTAGCTTATTATTGCGTTTTGTGTCACATCTGTTACTTGCATTTTCAGTAATTCGATGATTTGTGGTTGATTATTTTTATTCAAATCAAAACTGGCAAAAAAAAAATAAAGTTTAAAATAATTATGGTATCATATCTAGGATAGCCTGTGGAGTGTGCAAACCCAATTTGTGTCATATTTGCCCAGTGCAAACTGAAATAGGGTCAGTATGTAAAAGCAGAGCGAAAAAAAAATTAAAGTTTATGAAATAACTATTTCCCTTCTCAGATCACTTATATATGCCTATTATTTAAATTTGTGCCAAATTAGGGCACGCAATTTTAAGATTTTCAATTGTTTTGTTTTTCCAAGCTACAAACGCTTCAAAAAAATATTATAATCATTAGAATTCACATAATAAATATCATAAATGCATGAAAAATCGACATTGTAAATTTGTGTCATTTTCATGCACGATAAGTATTTAAATGAATAAAACACAAAAACAATGGTTGCGGTCGAAGCAGGCAGTCGAAGCGGGCGGACGCGGTCAGGCGGCATTACACACGCACACAATCATGTTCGTTCGGTACGATTTCTTTTTAGATGCGAAGGCTTCCTATATAAATAACATAACTATCATATTGAGTAATTATTGACTCTTATCTCCGCCACGTAATAAACAAATGTGTAGGTAACCTATAGAGATGAAAATAATGACGTGCGAATTATGTACAAAGCGCGCGTGTCTGCATTCTCATTGCCTACGAATGTCAATTTTCAATGCTAAGAAGACGGTCAATATGGTAAATATTATATTAGATTGACGCTTCGATTCGCTTCGAATTTGAACCTGAAAGCGGTAGGTAGGTAGGTATCGGCATACCTACCTATAGCTTTCAGATTCAAATAAGCCGTATAACAAAAAAGCGGTAGGTAGGTATCGGCGTACCTACCTACCGCTTTTTTGTTATACGGCTTCTCGATATCCCGCGCCCCGCTTCGAGTAGGCAGTGTACAGTCAGCAATACAAAATATACACGAAGCAAAAAATTCTAGATATTTTTGTTGTGTGGTGATAGTGATTAAGTTTAGTTTTATTACAGCGCGCTCCTTAAAACAGTCTGCTTTTCCGTCATCCCTTACAATGTTCGATTTTATGAAATTCAATAATCCTCTTTCTTTAACAATCACTGTATTAACGTCTAGTATGAGACCACATATTATTATCGACACCCAATATGAATAACATTGTATCTTTAGTTACACATTGGGTTACAACTTTATGTCATACTAGCTGTTGCCCGCGGCTTCACTCCCGTGGACCACCACACAGGACCCGTTTATTTATATTTATATATGCTTTATTGTAGGTACACCAAGTTAAAATATGGAAAAGGAAAATTGGGAAAGAGGAAAAAAAAATAATCCCGTTAATGGGATAAAAAAAATAGCCTGTCACTCAGGAATAATGTAGCTTTCTTTTGGTGAAAGAATTTTGTAAATTGGTGCTGTAGTTTCGGAGCCTATTCGGTACAAACAAACAAACAAAAAATCTTTCCTCTTTATAATATTAGTATAGATGAAATCAGCAAGAACAGAACTTTACTTCTGTCTTTTAACCGTATTTCTGTGCCAATAAGAACTACTTTTGTAAAATAAAATAAATTCATTGTAATTAAAAATGAAAAATGTTTCTACTAAGGTATACTTGTAAATAAAGTTCCAATACACAAAAGTTTGGGTAATAACGGTATCTTTGTGTTAAATTCATTTTAAAATGACATACAATGTAATACATTTTAAATTTTGGACTATTTATATTTTAATACAAGAGCGGTGGTCGCCCAGTGGTATCGACCGCGACTTACAAGTTGTAGGTCGTGGGTTCGAGCCCAGGCAGGCGCTTTATGTAAATTATTGCATCACCACTGCTCTCAAAACGGTGAAGGAAAACATCGTGAGGAAACCGGCATGTCCTAGAACCAAAAATTCGAAGACATGTGAAATCCACCAACCCGAACTGGGCCCGCGTGGTGGATAATGGCCCATTCCCTCTCACAGAGAGGAGGCCTGTGTCCCAGCAGTAGGAACATTAATAGGCTGATGATGTGTGATGTGATATTTTAAACATAATTGTAATTTTAAGTTACAATGTTTTTATTCTCAAATATAATCACTTACTTTAAATGTTATCATTGTTAAGAAAGATGGTGTTGACATCGAGTTGAATATAATCGTATCAGCATAAATGGCCTTGGAGAAAAACTAAGAGTAGTGTATATATATATAGTAATGTTTTTAGACTCATTCAATATTACAGATATGTGAGAAAGGAGAATGATTAGAAAAAATGTGAAGAAGTAATTGCAAACGATAGGCGTGGTAAGCATTAGGATAGGATACAGTTCGGAAAAGGGGGACCCCCTTTTCCGAACTTAGACTACCATTTTGTCCATTGTGCGTTTAGGCTTCCTATCTGGGAGTGGAAATGGGCCGTAATCCACCACGCGCGTCCAGTGTCGGTTGATGGATGTTACATGTCTTCGTTTTTTTTTTTACTTCTGTGTTTTGAGAGCAGTGGTGATGAAATAATTTACACAAAGTAAAGCGCGTGCCTGGTTTCGAACCCACGACCATACTTGTGAGTCACGTCTGTTACCACTGGGCCGTCACTGCTATAATAATAATAATTAATCATCTACCATCGTTCTACTATCCACTGCGTGGTATGCATTGCAATAGGGGGAACGTATTATTTATATTTGATATGCTCGCGCTTGAACACTACCTCACCTGATGTTAAGCGATGACGTGGTCGAACATGAAGCACGCTTACCTAAAAGTAACCTATTCACTCTTGACTGAAAGACTCCAACTTGTACCTATCGGGCAACACAGACTCCGGCAGGGAATGCCACTTCTTAGCTGTGCGCACAATGAAAGTATTCCCAAAACGTTTAGTGCGTATGGGTGAGATCCCCACCATCTATCGATAGCAAATCACCGTACGTCTTGTAGTCCGCTGATGTAATGGGCTAGGTGGAATTAGATCATGTAATTCTATTGCACACTCCCCGAAATGCAACCGACAAAAAACCGATAAGCTAGCAACTCGGCGACGATGTTCAAGGCTCTGGAGCTTTGACTCGACCAGTGCCTCATTTCCGATGAGCTTCTTGACCGGTTTTTTGTCAAACTGGTATTTGGCAGATCCGTCCGAGAAATGAGAACAGTACTCCATACATAATCAAACTTGCGCTTGAAAAACTTGAGCAACTGTTCTGGCGTGAATAAACGTCTCACTTTTGCGAGGATCCCCAACTTTTTGGCAGCCAACTGAGCGTTTGCCTCAATGTATGGTCCAAAATTGAGGAACGTGTTAAAAGTAATGCCAAGAAGCTCAAAATTGTCCATTATCGCAACGTTTACACTTCCGAGGGAAAGAGCCGAGTGGAATTGCCTCGTTTTAGCGGAAAAAAGACATGCCTGGGTTTTAGCGGCATAAACCTGACCAAATTGGCATCGCCCCATTTGGAGACTGCCTTCAAGAATAAACTGAAACGCTCCACCATACCATCACAAAGGACAAGGATGGACAAGTACCTCTCAGCAACAGTGCTGTCGTCTGCATACCCAAGTTTTTAGCAGATCGTTAATGTGCAGCTAAAATAAAGTTGCTGAGAGTACCAACCCTTGAAGGACCTATTCATATCCAATTGGTCCGACAAGCAGCCATCGATAACCATTCGAATGGATCGATCCCTCATGAAATCTGCAATCCAATCACACATACTATTACCAGGCAGACCGGATGAAGGAAGCTTACTAATAAGGCTTCCGTGCCAGACCCTATCGAAAGCTTTCGAGTTGTCGAGAGAGACGGCAAGCGCCTCCCCTTGCCTCTCGATGGCCTTACTCAAGATGTAAATGTAGAAGATCCCCTGTAGAACGATATCGGTGGCAGCCGTATTTAGCTTCTGGGTATGCCAGCACACGTAGAGATGGGTCTGTAATTGGTCGGGTTAGATGGACTGTCCTTCTGGGACACGGGCTGTACGTTAGCTTACTTCCAAGCATTCGGCACTTTTCCAGTTTCATACGAAAGGCGAAATAGACGTGTCAAGATCGAAGACAGTTCGGGCGCACAAGTTTTAAGGACAAGCGCTAGTATCCCGTCCGGGTCACAAGCTTTGTTTAAGTCGAGGTTGCCGAGTACGAACCCTACGAACGTCAAATAGAGAGGCAAATAAGTTTGCCTTCTCCTCAGCGAAGTGGGCTAGCGACCAGTCGATAGTTTTAGCAGTGGTCGTAGTGAGGGATGGCAGAAGTTCGACTCAACCGACTTACCCAGGAACCAAAACGCTTTACTACCTGCTGGGTAAGAAGCTAGTTATGTCCGTATTCGGCCAATGTGGCCGAACCGAGCCCCTCGCAACTCCTTCTTGCAGGACTTGGCAGCGCTGTTGAAGGCCTTCTTTTCTAACTTACGTGACTCGCACTAACCGTTCGAGCGTCGATCCATGCCAAATACGCCTCATGTTTAAGCGCGTCTGCGTGGCCGGCCTTTGCTAGACATTGGTAAGTCAGAGAACGGAATGTAGTACTTAATTCTCCAACAAAACATCAGTCACGGCGTCCGCGCAAGATGAGGGATCAGCATGCGAAGAAAGATCGTATCCCATCCCAATCTGCCAACTTATACCTACAAACCCGCCGTGTGCCTCTTGGGCGAAGAGTAGACGGACACAGACTTTACCAGACAGCGGTCGGAACTACCCAAGGTGAAGTTATCGACATAGAGTACCTATCAGTCTGGATCGGTTTTCAGCAGAAGTTCCAAGCAATTGGCCGTGTGCGAATCAACATCCCCCGTTGCCGTTGCCCCCTGAACCAGATGGCTGATTAGCGCTAACGAAAGCTTACGCATCTCTCCTCCAGCATGATCAATGAACTGGTATGGGAAGAGCCACTCCTGGTGGTGAGCATTAAAGTCCCCCCGTGTCACTAATTAGCCGTAAGGGTACCGCTGCTGTGCCACATCAGCCGCTTCAATGAGGAAATCTGTGAGTCTGCTTGTCGCCTGATCTTCGCTGTGCGAACGGTAGTCACAGGAATTGATAATTTTATCCACCAGAGCACAAAGTGTTGTGAATATTAATTGAATTACAATAATTATTAAAAAACGAGTTTTATTAGGTCTTTCATAGTACTTCCTGTACTATGGAACCTGTCTTTTTTATCCGAATGTAACATTGACACACATTGTAATTGATGCTTACAATAATATTTATCAAAGATGTTGTCGGTATAATTTTTAATCGTACAATAAGATACAATAATATTCACAGAAAAAATCTTTCAAAATTTTTCATGACCCATTGTAACGGTAGTTACAATGCTATATTAAAAATGCTTAAAATCTGTACATCGTAACATTGCAAAAATCATACTTGGAGTGATTTTAACAAAACTGAAAGAGCAATTAAAATTAGTAACATGAAACCTACAATTGTACAAAACAACTTATGCCTGCAGCTGAAAATAAATAATAAACAATGCAAAAAAATTGCTGTGTTGAAAACCATGCCTTAATGAGTTACAATACCTGCATTTAAGTCTTTCACAGCTTCATAACTAACTTGCGCAAAATACTTAAATCAAAGTTAGTTGCTGACACTAGGTTAAATTGACAGTTTGATATACAATATTGTCAATTGAACCTCGTGTTAGCAATTCTGAAAGTTTTTCGTGCAAGTGGGCCTTAATCAATCGAATACATCATAAATAACGCACGCACTTCTTTGTTGCAACTTACAAATACCGAATGTAAACAAAGAAACGTGCCACGCGTATGGCCGGTTTTTTCGTACATATATCAATCGGAACTTTTCCGATTGATATATGTACTTTTTTATATACTCTCGTAATTGGCACGTTTACTTTTGAGGGAGTAGATATCATAGTCGAAAAGTTCAGTAGGTATTATCAAACCCAATAACTAATGATTTATTTTTTCAGACGACTGTCAAGCTTGTTATCAGTAGTAATGTTATCTGAAACTACGTGGGTTACAGTAGCGTCCGAGATAAAAGTCAGAGTCAGGGACTTCACCTTTTAAATTTAACATTTTTGTTTTATCTCAACGTCTCCCATACATCCTATGGGTACTGTCCACGTCCCAAACAATATGTGAGTTTACGAACGCATTCGACAGAATGTGTTTATTACGCTGTGGCGATACGGGTCAATATTCTATGTACATTTTTAAGTTGATGACTCTGCTTCCATGTGCGTCACCGTAACTCCTTCCTCCCCCTCCCTCTCCAAGATGTAGCGTCACGATGTGCAGTGATTCTTATTGCATGATCTTCACATCGATGTGTTGATGTGTTGTGTGTGACCTGTATGTTTGTAAGTTCGTTTTTAAGACTGATACTTTGGTAGGTATCGATGTTTTTAAAGAATTAAGGAGCTCACAAATCGAATCAACAATTTAATTGAGTATATTGTGAGATTATCTTGTGAGATGCATCTTATTGTGCCCTTGCGACAGCTAGGTTTCATATTCAGTAGTGTTACTGTAGTCATTGCATTTTTTAGTCTGCTTATATTCGTAGATTATTAATAAATGATAAAAAACAAAAACACAGGTTCAGTTAAGCCATTTGTATTATAAATTAAGTCATTGTTGACTAGAATACAAAAATCTCTTTGGTTGCAGTCCTTACAATATGGTAAGTTTTAACTATTGTAACATTATTGACTTATTCTAAATGGACAATTTGTTCACAACATTGCAAAAACAAGTCAATAAGGTGTTGATGACTTTACATTTTTATTTTTGTGACCTGAGGATCAGTTCGTTTATCAATGTTTTTACTGTTTTCAGATAAAACAGAAGCATGTTATGTTTGTTTAAGTTAACTTTGTCCATTAACCTGATATGAAGATAGTTCATTGCTTAATTATCTACTTTAGTGCCAATTAAAGATGCACTAATGAGGAATATTAACACAAACAAAAATCTCGAAATGAAAACAACGAAATGTGAATTTGTAAGGTTACAATAATTATGCTTATAAAAGAGTTTAGTAAGTATTACATTACAATTGCACTTGATCGCTACTAACATTAGAATATCATAATAGAACCGTTGCATAAGTACAAAGCTTACAATATATCACTAGCCGTTCATCCAACGTTTTGATGCAAAACAATCGAAAGTGATTTCACAGAAATCAATAACATTAATAACTCCGCCATTACCACAACAAAAAACATCGAAATATTTACAACGATCCTTAATGATAGGCACTATCCACATTAGACTGGTCTGAATTAGGATATTCGATAAATAGGTATACGCTATCAAACGTTACCCAAAGTTTCAAACGTATTTGGTCGGAGTCACAATTAAGAATTTACGACTTATTTTACATTTTCCTTAAAACATTAATTCCAGAGAACATGTCTGTACATAACTCTTACTCCTAGAACGTGAAAAAGATCCATAAATCGTAGAATACGGCGTCGTCTACACTGCCGACTAACTATGTACTATATACAGTACAAAGGTGTATAATTCCCATCAAAAGCTATTCTAAGTCACGAATAGCGGACGGATGAGTACAAATTGCACTTTGACTGAGACGCAAGTGTTCCGGGTCCAGGGTTCAGGTCTGGTCGGCGTCGGTGTACCAGCCGTAGTAGATGGTGGCGCCCACCAGTCCGGCTACTAGGAGGGCTCCTGAGATCATGCGACATGCTATCACGTAAGCCTTCTTTTTATTTTCACCTGTAACCAAGAAAAAATACCATAAATATTACGTAAGTGAAGACAAACAAACTTGGACAATATTTGAATTGGCTTCTAAAATATCCATATCATTAACATAATCTTGCTAGAATCGCAAATAATTGGGCGTTAGCGCAACATGTCTTCTTCTTTCATACTTCTCTATTATATACATATATCCCATGAGGTGAAGTTTACTTTAGCTCAAACGCCCACATTTCGCCAAAACAAAAATAAATAAAAACAACACAATCAAAACGTACCAGTGAACACAATGAATGCGAGTGGTATGCCAACGGCCGCTCCGAGGATGTGCGCGGCCCAGGCCACGTACTCGTAGGAGGACTGCGCGTGCGCAGCGGCCGGCGCACCAACTGGGGGAGGCGCGCGCACGAGCGCCCAGCACATCTCCGACGTGCCCAGCACCAGAACGCTCAGCGGACGGAACCACCACAGGGGGATGTGGCCAAACCTTGAAACGAAAATCTTGGTTAGACATAATACAATAATATTTAGAAGGATTGTAAAGATCAAAGATCACGTGCCGATATAATAATAAGAATGTGTACAGGTTTAAAATGCAAATTTAAATACAATTGTATGCCAGAAAAACTGTGTCAATCGAAAATAAACTAGTTACAATTACAATTCAAGAAAAATACCGATATAACTTTTGCGGAACCACAAGAAATATGAAGTTCCTGTTAAAATATATTAGAAAAAAAACTCACCTAAGGCAAACATTAGCGATATGAGCCGTGAGCAGCGCATACACAGCTGCAGACGCGCCGACGACACGCACTCGGGGCTGCAGAGCTCCCGCGCCGAGCGCGCCTGCCGCCACTCCACCAGCCCATAGGATCACCACTCGTAGCGGTCCCTGCTCACGCTCTAGAGGCCAGCCCACCTGGAAAACATACGACAGGTTATGACACTGCACCATTCTGGGAAGTAAATTGTGATAAGAAAAAAAGAAACATTTAATTCTAAAGACTGGTATAGAAGTAGTTGACCCAGCTGCTAATATTGAAGAGATTTAGGATGGTATGAAATAAAAAAATTGATTCTAGAATACCCAATATTTTCCACAAGAACGGTAACACCTCTGACGATAAGATCTAGAACTAGGAATGAAGATAAAAGAATACTTACAGCTAGAGCCACCAGAGCGTTGAGAGCCAGATGTGCATGGCTTGCGTGCACGCAGCCGTAGGTGAACAAGCGCCAGGGTTCGCGCCACCACGCGTTCGGAGACCACTCCAGCGTCGCGCGCAGGTCGTCGGACAATGATATGTGTATGACTACCTAGAAACAACAAGAATTGTAAAGTTAACATCAACGCACTCATCGTTTACCATCAGGTGAGATAGTGGTCAAACGTAGGTCTATGTATCAATAATTAAAAATAGTAAAAAAGACGGCCTTACTCTTCTGCAGGAAGATAACGATAACTCGAGAGAGTCTCAAAGTTTTGTTGCAATATAAATAGTTTCAAGATAAAAATATTCAAGTAATCATGATACTTACAAGTAAAATTATCATAGAGACTATAAAGTACGGCGGTTTCAATAAAGCTATGAGCTTGTCTTTTCTTTTCTCGAACTTGGACTTCACGAATCCTTTCTGAGTCTTCGTAATTTGAGGGTATTTGTTGTGCACTCCTAGGGTCAGGCCTGCCTGCAGGCGCGACTTGTGCTTAGCTGGGGGCCCGGTGGTGGGGAGCAGGCGCCTGTTCTCTCCAGGGCTGTTGGTGTTGTCTCCAGGTCTTTCGTCCTCGTTCTCGGTCCAGGCGCTGGCCGGCTGCTGGCCGTTCGGGAGGATCCTCCTGCCATGGTGCACGGGCACTTGCTCCACATTCAGTCGCACGGTCTCGCAATCCTCGACATCTGGCGCCATGTTCAGCTCTGCTCATGTTCTTCCGTCAGCACGACATGACCGCTCCGCTCTCTGTCGCCTGTGTCGGACAAATGTAATCAGTCAATAACGCGCTCGTGAATTTATACTAAGCGAGCAGGATAGTCCATTAAAGTTAACTAATTAGGAATTCTATAATAAAGGGAAGTATCCCGATTAATTGTGTTGAGATGAAATCACACACTTCGATTACGTTAAATGATCTATTGTCAAGCACCGACACGCGCCGCACGTATTGGGTTAGATAATGCACATTTTCTTCTAAGTGAAAAGTACGTATTGTTATTTTTTTTATCGCAACATTTTAAATTAGTTCAGCAAAAGCTTATCAAGCAGGAAAAACCTATAAACTTTAGATTTTGTGGAATATAATGATAAGGAAAAGTTTTATCTAAAAAGTGTCCTCATTATTTAAAATATCAAATAAAAAACTCATGAAAAAAAACTCTAATCAATAACGAAATTTCGCTGAAAATGACGATTATTTGAAAATGATATCTAAAAAAGACGCATATAGTTACATAGTGTGGCGATGCCTTTACATGTTTGCGGTCACTGTCGTGTCGCACGTAACTTCCGACCATCATTAATATTTCGTGTTAATTCTAACTTTAGGACGCGATATACATATCAGTTATAGGAAATTTGCGTCACAACACAATAGATGATAATACTTAATAAACTACGTCATTATATCGGGTGATTGGTGCCAAACTAGGCAAAACAGATTTCATCATCCAATTGAGTTTGTTGTTCAAATATTTTTTATTAGTCTCCATTATATCATTATATAAGGGCCTTCCCTTTCTCAAGTTTTCTCTTTTCCAAATCTCTATGGCCTAGACAGACATAGAGTCTGTGTCTTGGGCCTCTGGCCAAGTTTTGCCCCGCAAACATGACCAGAGCGATTGAATATTCAATTCTTGATATTATTCAGTTTATTATTATTATTTTGATAAGCTCGTGCTTGACCACTATCTCACCTGATGGTAAGGGATGATGTGGTCGAATAAAAATACATCCTGAAGATAACTACAATGTGTTCATGTCCTGGCAAGCTATGATGATAAATTTGCGGCAGAGCAGTGAACTACAAGATTCTTGAGTGATATAAAATATAGGTAACACACGGCATCAATATGGGAAAGGATACTTTTTAAATCACAATAAACCTGAACAGGACAAACATAAATAAAATTATATAGGTAATAGACAAAGCAATAAAAGATAATATTCATATAATATCACATATATGCGCACAGGTTTTCCCGTTAGAAGTGAAACAATTATTAATCCTGATTTTTATTAGTTATCACAATAAAATGAACCGGTAAATACAATATTATGCAATTGTGTGGCTCGTGCGACGTACTCTCGTGAGCGAGTACATTAGGTACCAACACGTTATTGTTTATACCTATGTGGAGTTATGGCATGATTACAACATAACATCAGGTCTGTATCCTCGAAGGGATAAGTCGAAGTGTTTAGACAGAACATCTTTACTTTGTTAGTTTTGCGAGTGCAACCTATGCTCATCGCACACACCACACCTGCGGTCACCAGGATCATCGACGCATTTTTTTTCTTAGACCTTGTTTTTAGGGTTCCGTACCCAAATGGTAAAAACGGGACCCCTCGTGCGCGAGTCCGATACTCACTTGGCCGGAAATATAATTCCTGCTTAAATATCAAATGTTTTTTCTTTTATTTATTATCTATAATCGTCGGATGGGACTTGCGGGAATTTATGATTTAATCCGCTTGTTGCCAACAAAATATCCGTTTCCTGTGACTAAACGAATAACCTTTAAGGTCATGGTTAACTTGATATTACCATAAGCGGTGGTTACTCTACATTTTAGTTTGGATGGTCAGTTAGACTAGAAAGAGACCACTGCTTACTCATTCCTGCATCCTTAAACTCAAAAAAGTCTGTCGATAATTTGAATGTTGAAGTTCTCACGCTTTTATACGTTCTTTAACTATCATGAAAGGAAAAACAATTTAAAGGTTTACAAAGTTTACCAATTACACCGAGAGGATAAAGATTAAACAGAATTTATATCAAATATCCGTTTTATAATAATTTATATCGGCATCATTTCGTTTTTACTGAAAATTAACGTACATTGCCGCCGTAGCAACAACTTATGCAAATATCCGTTTTATAATAATTCACTGACGTACGTAAAGTACTACGTATTTCATATATTCCTCAAACTAATATTTAACAAGAACATGACGATAACGTTGCTATCAGCTTTTAGCACAATTATTTAAGGAAACTGTACCTGCCGCCTGCGACAATCGAGCTTCTGAAATAGTTCATGACGTATGGACCATATGATTGACGTACGTGACATATTGTTTGTCATTATCAATACAGGTAAATAATTGGTATTTGGCTCGAAAATGACAATAGCAAAAATGAATCGACCTATTTTTGTTCCTTCTTGTCTGTTTATTGCACGTAAAAAATCTATTTGTTTTAAGAATCATAGTTGGCCCACATAGGACTAGATTTTGATGAAAAGGTAGTGAGGGGAGGCCTTGCACCAGCAGTGGGAATAGAAAAGATAAGTGATGATGTGGTCAACGATGGAGCTCGCTTGCTTAGAAATAAAATATTCATTCTTTCAAAATCAAAATCAAATATTTTTATTTTACATAGGCCTACATGGGCACTTATAAAACGTCGACAAAAGGTGCACGGTTCGGGTTAGTCGTTTCCTATGGAGAAGAACCGGCAAGAAACTCCATGGTTACTCTTTTAAATTTTTTTGTTTACAATATTTCCATGTTACAGCATTAGTACTTGGATATGGGGGGACAACGTAGGCCCGACAATAAGTCGTACGAAATTGAAAAAAAAAAAAAAAAACAACAAACAAAAAAAATAATGCACGAAATAAAAAGTTAACAAATGTTAACAATCATCTAGAAATCTAGAAAGCCTACAATGTTCACACATTCACAATAGGTAAAAGAATCTATACAAAGGTAAAAAAAAAAACAACACTAAATTTAACATGTGGCACAAATACTGTAATCAGTGCTGTAACTATTCTTAGCAAAGGGCTATAATGATGATTGAAAAATATTGTATAAAGTCTAATTAAAAGAGAAAAAAAATGAGATTGAGAATAGTTAGAGATATCCTTAAATTTGTGCCGTTTATGAGTTACCAGGGAAGCCGCATGCGCAGAGGGTGTCAAAGCCAAATTTTTTATCTTCAACGTAGTCCTTGATTTTATAATATGCTTTTTTAATAAGGACACGTTTGATGTAGTTTTTGAACTTTCCATCGGTCAGTTCTATAACTGACTTAGGCAACTTGTTATAAAAGCGTATACTGTTTATAAGAAAAGACTTAAAGACCCGCCTGATTACCTATCATATGTAATTGTAAATACAGACTCCATCAGGAAACTCTTCCTGTTCAGTGTTGATAAAACTCTAAATCATCAAATTTTAATTACTTTGCGTTTACTCACATTTTAATGAATGGAAGTATCATTGTGTTTTGTCAAAAGATTTCACTTCCTTTGAAAAGTTGTATCTCTTTATTTCGTTAACATTTTTGGAAAATTCTTTTTCGGAAAGAAAGAAGGAACATGAAAGTAAAATACTAGTTATTTAAACTCAGTTGCTATGGACTTAAGTGTGCGGTACCCACTTTTATTTTTCAAAGAGAATTTTACGATATATATTGGAAGCATGCCTTAACCAATTTTATTTTGAAGAAAGTAGTGTGGCGTAGACTTTTACACGGCTGCAAGGAAAGGGTTTTTAATATTATTTATAATAATCCGTAGATAAAGCTCCAATGTATATCGTACTTCATCATCTTCCTACGCTTGTCCCATGTTACTAAGGGTCGGCGCAACACGTTTTCTTGTTCCATACTGTCCTGTCACGCTATCACTGACTCCCTTTTCTTTCATGTCATTCCTCACACAGTCCATCCGTATTTTCTTTGGCCTTCCTCTCCCTCTCCATCCATCCAATTTTATATTCATAAGTCATACATAACATGCGTTCCATCCCTCCTCATCACATGACCATACCACGACAAACGGTTTCCTTTAAACTTTTCTGTCACAGTCGCCACTTTCAAATTTCGTCTAATAAATACTCATTTCTCACGATATCCATTCTCGTCACTCCGCACATCCATCTCATAATTCTTGTCTCTGCTACATGCAAGCTTTTTCATCCATCTTTTGTACAGCCCAACATTTTGATCAAAGAAAATTTTTACTCTAGCGAGATTCTGATCCATACAGGATGACAGGTCTAACACGGATTTTCCCCTTTAACTTTAGGGGCATCCGTGGGTCGCAAGTTTTTGTAGTGATCTGTAGCCATTTCATCCATCCTGAGTTAATCCGGTGCGTTACGTCTCGGTCTACCTCGCCATCCCCTTGAACAAGCGACCCCAGGTAGCGGAAGTCGGAGAAATATAATATTCGGACGGTAGTGGTTACAGCTAACATAAAACACCAAGATCTGCGTCCCTGAATAAAAAATGTTGACATCACCAAGCCCATTGCCAAGTTTGGTTTTTATACATGTGGGACCATGACGTGATTAAATAGTGCCATTATTTTTTCAGGATTCAGATACAAATTTAAAATCGAAGTCGTTTACTGTAATTTACCATCTACGTGCTTAAGAATCGTTGTGTGTCGATTTCATGACTTAGATGGGATGGACGTAGCTACCTACTGTACCCATGTTCCTACGTCCATATCACTGCAGCCACCAGCAGGTAAATATACTCGTACATGACTATTGTGAATATTGTCCTACTAGCGCTCGCGCTGCTCAGAAGCTACATACGTGACACTTCACGGGTAGGTTATATGGTAACTATTTATGACTTTGGCTAATAAAAACATATTGTATTGTTATGCCTGTTTCTAATTGTTATTTACTACCAACCAGAATGTGGACATAAATATCCATTACCTACCAAAAACGATTTAAAACAAAGTAGGTTAAGCATAAAATATGCAGCAATGTGTATTGTTCAGTAGGTCAAAATAAGTTTCCTGAATTCAGAACAATGACTACAGTCGCGAATTAACTTAAACAAAAGGTCATGTAAATTATTGAATTAGTAACTAACTAAAATCCAGCTATTGTTTTGTTTCTAAAATCCACTCACCACCACGTATTCAAACATATCCACAAGTCCTTTTATGTCTGGCTGACTTCCCCTCAGGAAAAAAATTTATAAATATTACTACGGTTTTAGTTCTACGGTTCTACCCAATTATTCGAATGTTAATTTTCACCTCATAAGGTCTAACTAGGTATCGCAGCACATCGCAGACAGCTGGGCCATAAACAATGGTGTTACTATCGTGTAATAGCAATTTATTATAATAATAACGGTACTATTGGCAGCCTAGCCGAAACACGCACTCGCCAAATTCTGTCGCGCATAATAACTAGCGACATATTGTCGTAGACAGGCCGATTTATTGGCGAATAGGTTTAGCATGCGGTTTGGTTCGAATAGAAATTGTTTTATTTATAGTTTTGATATTGTTATTAGTCCGTATTTAATTAAAGTAAAGCCGCCTTGTGGTCTGCGATTGTGGATAATGAGCGTGAGTTCCCGACGGTTTGGTTAAATTTTATCGGCAGTTTTTATCAACCAAAAAAGTTTCAAATCAGTAGTTACCCTTTCTACTTATCCAAAAATTCATTGCTCCTTCCTTTACTACTAGTTTGCCATGTCGATTAGATCGCATTGCTGTATTCGCCGTACGCCTGAAAGACGTTCTTCAGAGTACCTAAGTCCGTTCAACTCCGTTCAAGTAACTTGACACGAAGGACGACACAATGTCGAACATTTGCAGACATTTATTTTGAATGGATATAATAACAGACGCACTTAACGCTAACTACTAACAGCTGAATGCATAGTTATAATAGCTACATCTTCCAAAAACAAAGCATTGTATCTTTACAAGGCTGAGCTGAAATAGTCTTACACTTACAAGTTTGACTTATTATTGTTCGACTGGGTACCTGCAGGTAAATTCTCGACTATAGAGTCTATAGCGTACAACCTACACATTGACAAATAGCACGAGAGGCCGTTGCACCTTGGACAGGTGAAAGAGATAAGGATATTTAAAAAAAGCTACCTGATTTAATCTTAAGAATAAACATTAAATATTATGTGGTTCTGCAACCGGCGGAAAACAGAAAATTATAGAGACTAATACAAGAACTTCGTTTGTCACCGCTGGCACATGATAATATTTAATGTTTATTTTAATATATTTTATTTTTTTCTTGAATAAATATGTCACAAAACAATATAATTATTATGGTGCATTAGTAGTACTTGTTTTTCTCTTTTCAGTTAATTATTTACAAGCAGTCAAGTTTTTTGTTTTTATAATAATATATTTTTTCCTTAAAATTTTAAGCATTCTACTCAATCCATGATTTTCTAAATGACAAAACTATCACTATCACATTAATTATTAATAATTTTATAACAATACTGAAGATAAAATAGATTTTGAAAGAAATATTGTTCGTCTTATGGGTATGTTACAGCGATCCAACCTTCTTCCTGTGTCGAACAATAAATGAATGTGTACAGTACAACAAGCAGCTTTAGCTCTAACTGCTATTACTTCCTAAGCCTATTCAGACATCCATTATGGCTAAACGGTGTCATAATATCTACGGAACAATACCTTCACCAGGACGCTGACAGGATATTTAGCTAATGATGGTTTTAATCCCTCCATCAATATTCATAGCGAGTACTTCAGACTTGTACGTAGATGTCTATCGGCTGTCTATCGCGATAGGGAGTATATTAAATGGCACCTGCGCGAGCGCATGATTCGTGCAGTATGGCGTGGCGTGGCATTGAGCTTGAGGAGCTTTCAAGTGCGCATCTACGATAGACTGTAAGTCTACAAGCTATGACGTATTTAATTTTAATCGGACGAAATTTGCAACTTGTAATTCTTATAGGTACTAAACTTGTTATTTCCTATTCTGAAATAGTTTTTTCTACACATTATGTTACAGTTTCGGTATTAAGTTTGATTTTGTTTGAGTCAAACAATCCTGAAGAATACCCCGTGCCAATTTCCTTATTAATCGAATAACAAAGTTTTACCAACAATTGTCAATTGTTCCAGAAATAATAAGTGCTTACCTAATTTGCGTCATCAATTCATCATAGAAAAATTTAACCCGTTATGGTCAATGTACAATTGAGGAAAAACCGCAGTGCCTATACCTCAAATAAATAACAATGAGGATAAAATTATAGACTCACAGATTACAGAATTAGTTCAAGTTCAGCAATTACTGTGATTTGGGAAATCAGTGTGAGTCACATACTACTTCAATAATATTGTATGTTGCAAGTGTGATGAATTCCTAGCACGGGGTTGGTTCTTGCATTGCTCTCTGCTGTAACTGCCAGGTTCCACCCCGTTAGTCTGCTTATTTGTATAGTAGTAACTAAGATTATTATGAAGATACTCAAAAGTTTGTTGTTTTTTAATCAATTGAAATTGACTGACTAAAAATCATTCCTGTGTCAGAGTCTTTACGTCCCTTTTAAGGCTCCTCCTAACTATCTATATACAGAACATTTCCGCCTGTCCGTGTGTCTGTCACACGTCACATCGTTTTCATATTTCAATAGTATCTGCGAGGCTATCTCGCGGGATTGTCACGGCCATGCATGCGAGGTGCATGTCACCAAGTTTGGGTATGCAGTGACAGATAAGGTAGGTGTAGGTATGTACTAAGATGTAATCTTATGGCTATAGGGCGATATGATCGACAGATGATGGTATATGGACGGATTTCTGATGATGACTTAAAATGGGCTCTGGGTGATGCAGTGTCATCTCATTTGAATAATTTACAAATGGGTACACAGGCACGTACCTATTGTTATGATGTTTTAGATAGTTTTTGTTTTCAAACGTAAAGTCTCTCGTAACTACCAACCTATATTATTTTCAATAGTGAAAATAATATTTGTACTAGGAAATAGTCTAGGCAATAATTAAAATTAAACTTTACTGTAAAACAGAAATTTACATTTTCCGCTTTTTTTTATATTTTTAGCTAGCTGTTCCCCACGGCTTCGCTCCCGTGGACCACCCCACAGGACCTACTACGACCAGGATAAAAAAATAGCCTATTTCACTCAGGAATAATGTAGCTTTCTATTGGTGACAGATTTTTTTAATTCGGTCCAGTAGTTTCGGAGCAATATAATATATACATATTATAAAAAACAAAAATTGCTTAGCTGCAGCTATGTAAGTATTTACCAAGCATAAAGTCATAAACAAACGCTTATTAATTGTGCAAAAAACTCACCGATGAATAAATGCGCATAAAAAAGCGCCGCCAGTGCACTAACAAAAAACAGCTGATCTATGTAAACAACACGCCGACACGACGCAAGCACTAACGACCATCAAACATAACTATACGTATAGTCCACAAACACAATCACTGGCGCGACTACACGACCACGGACACTGCACTTATTGGCACGAATGAACGAAAATATCCCTAAAATGATGACTCAAAATTTTGTGCCTATTATACGGACGAACTCGAAAGCTGAGTGGAGAATGAGTGGGCACCTGCGCATACGCCGACCTGCTGTCCCAAAACACGCACACACACACTTCTTTGCATAAGTACAGGTAGCCTGGGCATCTGTGTGAGAATTGATAAGGTTCGGGCAGACTTGCACTGCACTGCAGATTAATTTATATTTTTAGAACGAATCTGCTTTATATCCAGAGTCCATGCGAATGAAACAAAAGCGTTGAAATAATTCTCGCGTGAACTGGAAGCAGATTTTTGTACATTTTAAATATTAGGTATCTCAATAAGCGTGGGTTTTATGATAACAAGTTGTCACTATAATTAACTCTATATATGTATTACTATCGTGTTGCTTATCGTAAATGTAAGTACCAATACCAAGTACTCGTAGTAGAGATTTGACGGAGGCCGCACAACACACACAACTGAAAGCTGATTATGATGCTGCGGAAACATTTCATGAAAGAGTTCTGGAATAAGATGTTTTTGACCCTCGACGCAAAAAGAGGGGTGTTATAAGTTTGACGTATGTATTTGTGTATCTGAGTGACTGTCTGTGGCATCATAGCTCCCAAATGGATGTACCGATTTAAATTTACTTACTTTTTTATTAAATATTGTTAAGTATTACTTAAACATTTATTTCTGTTAAAATCATTTCAATCAGGCAATTTGCAAAGGGTAATAATGAACCAGAATATAAAATTTCTTCAGTCGATTTGCTCAGTGTCTTCATAATTATTTTAAGAATATATTTAACACGTGGCAAAAAGCATTTCTTTCTACAACACATTGAATCCTCGATAAGATTCCCAGCTCACGTGCGAGGACTGGTTCAAGTTCAACTGTTCAAGATGTGCCGCATTCGGACAGGTGCGTTTCTCAGCGCGCTGCAAAAAACGCACGCGCACCATCTGCTGCCAGCATTCCTGAATACGATTATGTGAGAGGCACGCTCCCATTTATGAGGTTGCTAGAGTGAAAGGATTTTTTTTAATTTTGTCGTTTTGGGAATCGCAGTTTTTACTTAATCTGCAGTAGACTCGTGTTTGACGTGGCTACATGCTGGTCAAACAAAAAAAATATTATACGAAATGAATAAGATGTCTTGACTAAAAGAGTGTCGGAGGAAACTATTTTTATGGAACGATATCGTCGTTCGACAAAATGGTAAAACTGTATCGGCAGCCACTCAACCAACAACCTTATCAACAACATGAGAAAAGTATTTCTTCTTCTTCTTTTCGAGTCGATGTAAAACTCTTTAGATATTTTGGGACCAGTAGGCAGCCACACCAATAGCAACGGCAGTGGCGATCATTAGGTAAATTGGGGAGCCTACCCAGGACATGTCAAAGTGTCCGAAATCATAAGTAGCACCAAGTCGCACTGAGCCCGAATGGTGGACTACGGCCTACTCCCTGTCACAGAGAGGAGGCCTGTGTCCCAGTTCAGCAGTGAGAAGGCTGATAATGCAGATTAGGTACGCTATGGCGCAAAAATGACTTCTATATGTGTATGTCTGTCTAAATACTGGCGTGATGTTATGTTATGTTAGAAGAACATTTCATCTAATTTCATGGAAACAGTGTTACGTACGCCGTCATTTATTTGTTTTTATTTACCACATTTAATTGAATCATATATTTCTATTACACATTGCATTTTAATGGATAATTTCTCTGTCGTCACTGGCGAGTCATTGAACTATCTTGTGGTTACCCTGACCTAGGGTTATGAAGATGATGACCGTGACCGCAATGCACATTACAGTCATACAATTACCTAATACGAGTACCTACGTAGTAAGAAACTATTACTGTTATTGTAAAACTGGGATTGGGTTTTCTAAAATATTAGACATGAAAAGATTATTTTTGTCAGCAACACTGAATCAAACTTGCACGGTACACACAAATAACAGTTAAATGACATGATAAAATCAAAGTCAGTTCGGGTGCGAAAAAAGGCGAATGAGAAAACTGATCTCAGAGCGATATGTCAGACAGGGTTTAAAAAAAACAAACTTGCATCTTTAACGTTATTAAAATCATAATCCACAACCACAACGCTTGAAAAACGGATAAGCTAGCGAAATTATCTTTATCTTCAACAAAAAAACCCAAAAAAAGGACCTCTCTATAGACGTGATATTTTATGCTTATACTGAGTAATAATCACTGGTAGGTAATCCGATTAGGAAAATTCTCTTACCAATAGAAAACTACATTATCAATGCGTGTCATTATCAAGGCTACTTATTTATTATTGTACAAAAAAAAAGCATGGAAGCAAAATCGCGTATACAATTTCGAAGTTAATACATGGCAATAGATTGGTATTTTTCGTTGAAAGTCGGCAGCAAACTTGTTTTGAATTTACTTATCTATCTCTTCTTTATTGCGAATGCTTTTTAGTATGTCGGTATGCACTTTTGCAGTTCTTCTACCTGCGTATTTTGTTTTGACAGTTGTAACGGCATTTTATTGTAGGTTCCTATTGTTTGTGTGCTAAGCTTAGATAACAGATGCTTCCTATTGTTCTCTGAAACAACGTCACTTCGAAGTAATCTTGTGAATTTTGCCTGCATAAAAACAAAATTGGTTTAAACTTTTCTATTGAGAGCTTTTGCAAAAAGAATCAGCAAAGCAGTATAACATATAGTTTAAAAATGCCACGTTTAGTAGGATTAATATCACCACAGATAATATATTACAACCATAACATTACTTAGTAGATTCAAGTTTAGTAGTAGGGCTCTATCAAAAGATTGATTTAGAAATAATAAAAACGTTAAGCAACCTTAAAGTTTTTATTATTTCTAAATGGCATGTATTTAATGCGGCAACTAAGTAAAATGAATATAGGTTTTAAAAAAAAATAGAGTGGGTACCATATATAATGGGTTGGCAGCTAATAAGGAGTATCGTAATAAGTAATAGGTAGCATATTAATATATCAGTAATAAGCTCCGTTTTAATTTAAACTAGCATCAAGTTTTTCTTTTGGGAACTGAATTAATATCTAAGCGGAAACTTAATGGCGAAAATAAAATAGAAAATGGGCATTCATAAATAATATAAATCAGATTCTATTTAAAATTGTTTGTATGAAGAATAAATATAAACTAGCTTATATTATACATATATTGACATATATTGATAGCTTTTTATGCAACATGGTCGACGAAGCCCCGCTGCGCGGGGCTCCTATTTCTGAATGCAGGGTCTAAAGTAACCTAACACGAAGGGGACGACGGGAGCTGAGTTCGCTCGCTTTGCTCGCTCACTTCAGCTCCCGTCATCCCCTTCGAACCTAACCTGTCCGTGTCGGGGTGCCCTAAGCTCCCGAGCTCGCTGCGCTCGCTCTTGGCAATAAATAATTCATTGTTATGATGTTGTTAATTCATTGTTGTTGTTATGTTGTTTTAATATAGAATTGGTGCAATTTAGTTAGTCGCCAAGTCATTATTTATAGCTCCTCGCCTAATATTTTATTTGACTGGTATAGTTTATTTGCTACCTAAACGCAGCTGCTAGTTTTTAGTTTTTATAACACCTTTAATTTTGAACCTTACATAATATAATAGTCGCGAAAACATTTAATCGCTGGCAAGTTATTTTATTTGTTGCAAACATTTAGTCGACATTTAAGTTATTAGTCACTCGGAAAATAATAAGCTTTTCTAAATCAATCTTTTGATAGAGCCCTAAAAACCCACCGAAATATATCTAAACAGAAGTGCTCTTTATTCTCAAAAATAAACATGACAGACGAGTTACCGTAGTAACCTCTTTCCTAGTAACCCACAACAGTTTTACTAGGGAACACAAGATAAATTCTACAATTATTACTATAGGACTTCTTGGTAATACAATACATTTAAATTGATCTGCTTCAATATTTAATACTATATAATATGTATATCGAACGAGGAAAACTGGGGTTACGGGAATTCACACCATGGATGGTACTTTAGTATCTATTGTTATTTCGGTCCTAATTAGTCCAAGGAGATGTACCTACTACATAATATATAATCCTTCAATTTCGAAGTAAACAAGCATTTGTTTATAATCATAGTGCACGTGAAACAAAGAAGCACACAATAATACATAACATAGGCTCTGCTGCGCATTATGCACTACTCAATACTGGGATGGTTAGTGAGTTCTTTATACTGTGCTAGATAAAAATGTCGTGAGATTTGTTTATATAAATAAGCCTCCGCATGCTCTCCGCTGAGTAAGAAATGATCTAGAATGAAGTGTGATCTAGGAAAGACTGGTCCACAAAAGCTGTAGCATGACTAATAAATCAACTAAGACGTTCCAGGCTATAGTGGAACGATCTTCACAGGCTGGCTGCAAGCGGTTGGATGAGAATTGCTGAGAATACAGATAAATGATGTACGAATGGAGAGGTCTATGGCGAGCAGTATACCTACTGCTATATGCCAATGGTAATGATTACTCACGCCTTTTTCCCGTGGGGGTAAGTAGGAACTACAGAACGCCACCAGCTACGATACTTACATAATTCTATTGCTTCGTTTACATTAAATTTATTAAGTACTAGCTGTTGCCCGCGGCTTCGCTCCCGTGAACCACCCCACAGGACCCATTTTCGGGATTAAAAAATAGCCTATGGCATTCAGGAATAATGTAGCTTTCTATTGGTGAAAGATTTTTTTTTAAATCGTTCCAGTAATTTCGGAGCCTATTCTTTTTTTTATTATCTATAGGCTCGCGTTTGGTTTACGTTTGTTTCGTCTCGCCTGATGTTAAGCGATGATGTGGTCTACGGTGAAGCACGCTTGCCTAGAAGAAACCTATTCACTCTTGACTTAAAGACCCCAAGGTTGTAGCTATCAGGGAACAAATACCCCGGCAGGGAATTCCACTCCTTAGCTATGCGCACAATGAAAGTATTAGCAAAACGCTTTGTGCATATGGGAGGGATGTCCACCATGTAAGTACCGATGGCGCATAGCCGTACGTCTTGTAGTCCGATGATGGTAAGGGCTAGGTGGAATCAAATTGTGCAGTTCCGTCGCACACTCCCCGAAATGTAACCGATAAAAACCGACAGGCTTCGGTACAAACAAACAAATAAACAAAAAAATCTTTCCTCTTTATAATATTAGTATAGACTAGTGGCCCACCCGGCTTTCCTGGGTCTTAATAATGTATAGCGCATAACCAAATCTAGAAAAATACTCCTTTTAAAGGGTGACAAATCTCTCTTTATAATATTAGATGACTAATCTCGCTAAACGATGTTCAACAATTCGCATGAGGCAATTATAGGGCAATAACACACAAGCGCTGCGGTCTAGTTTCATGATTAACACAATAAACCACGATCCTACTGGGAACTCCAACACAGCACAGATATGCAGTGTTAAGGAATATTGGACGAGTAATTGCGAAACAGATTAAAAGTTAATAATTAATGAGACTCGGAAACCGGGAAACTTAGTGTGGGAATTGTGGGATCCCCTCAGACAGATAGATAGACAAGATGTTGGGAAAAGGGGATGGGGTGATTGCAGATAGTGATTTGTTATCATGGGATGAATTGACTTTTGTTTTAAGTAGTGCTTTATGGTAGAGCAGTACTTTGCGGTATTCTGTTGTGAAAACTGTATTGAAATCACTCAATGTTGTGGATAAGTGAGAGTCGTCATTAAGGTTACACTAGTTGATAATTCTTCCATACAAACGTAGTCTAGGGATTACTCCACTGTTTGACAATGTACGTTCAAAATAAAACATGATGTCAATATGTCTCATCATTATCTAGCCTTGTATGGAACCAAAAATTAAAAAAAAAATATATATTTGAAAGTTATGAGCGTCGAAAGTTCCACATTTCGACACAAATTTTAACGCATTTTTCGGCGCAAATAAATGCCATAAGAAGACGGAAAATTGCAAAACGGCCACCATACAGGGATAGATTATTAGTTCAAAAATGAAAATCATTTTATTTTGAACAGATACGTTTAGTCGTTTTTTCATGATATCCAGACTCCCAAAGGTCTGTTTATAAAATTTCGCGCACTCGGTTTCGTGCTAAATCATTATCCATTTCGCAACAAATTTGCAGAAGTGTGTATTCGTACGCGAACTAGCTTCCTACTGGTCATCACAGCATCTATCTCTTCCGCACGTGTTGTCGGTTGATATAAAATGCATTTCAGCCCCGCGCACAAAATAGTTCTTGCCGTCGACTAGTGTACCCTTAAGGTGCAGATACCCTTGAGTAGCTGATTTTAAAATGAGAATCACGTCTAAACGGCTTTTCGTATTGTTTTGGAAAAACATATGTTATATTAGACCATTTTATTAATAATATGATCTAAGACAATTTTGAGTTTTATTAGTATAACATAGTGTAATTAATTTGTAAATTATGTCTAAATCGGACAAAAACACAGCAATCACACCAAAACCGCTGGGCGTATTTTAACGAAGTCGATACCATCGCAAAGACAATTTAATTATGTACATTTCGTTCTGAGGCTTTTTTTTTCAAGTTATTGAATAATAAAGAAAGTACAAAAACTACTGAATTTTGGGTCACGCGCGTGTGAAACGGGTGCGCGTTTTGTTCCTTCAAGGTCGTTGGCATTAGTCGCCGTCTTAAGGTTACACTAGTCAAAAATTCTTCCATACAAACGTAGTTTGGGGATTATTCCACTGTTTGACGATGTATGTTCAAAATAAAAAGTGATATCAATTTGTCTCATCATTATCTAGCCCTGTATGGAAGCAAAAAAGTAAAAATAGAAAATATTTGAAAGTTATGAGCGTCGAAAGTTCCACATTTCGACACTAATTTTAACGCATTTTTGGGCGCAAATAAATACCATAAGAAGACGGAAAATTGCAAAACGGCCTCCATACAGGCATAGATTAGTAGTTTAACAATGCAAATAATTTTATTTTGAACAGATAGATTCAGTAGTTTTTTTATGATATCTAGACAGCCAAAGGTCTGTTTATAAAATTTCGCGCGCTCGATTTCGTCCTAAATCATTATCCATTTCGCTACAAATTTGCAAAAGTGTGTATTCGTACGCGAACTAGCTTCCTACTGCTCATCACACCATCTATCTCTTCCGCACGAGTTGTCGGTTGATATAAAATGCATTTTAACCCCGCGCACAAAATAGTTCGTGCCGTTGACTAGTGTAACCTTAAGGGTACATTAGTCGACGGCACGAACTATTTTGTGCGCGGGGTTGAAATGCATTTTATATCAACCGACAACACGTGCGCAAGAGATAGATGCTGTGATGAGCAGTAGGAAGCTAGTTCGCGTACGAATACACAC
Source organism: Orthosia incerta (assembly GCA_948252205.1). NCBI lineage: Eukaryota > Metazoa > Arthropoda > Insecta > Lepidoptera > Noctuidae > Orthosia > Orthosia incerta. The sequence continues at coordinate 31,635,626 of OX411751.1, forward strand.
TTTTGCAAATTTGTAGCGAAATGGACAATGATTTACGAAACCGAGTGCGCGAAATTTTATAAACAGGTTTTGGGAGTCTGGATATCATGAAAAAACGACTAATCGTATCTGTTTATAATAAGATTATTTGCATTGTTGAACTACTAATCTATCCCTGTATGGAGGCCGTTTTGCAATTTTCCTTCTTCTCATGGTATTTATTCGCGCCCAAAAATGCGTTAAAATTAGTGTCGAAATGTGGAACTTTCGACGCTCATAACTTTCAAATATTAACTTTTTTCACTTTTTTGTTTCCATACAGGGCTAGATAATGATGAGACAAATTGGTATCACTTTTTATTTTGAACTTACATCGTCAAACAGTGGAATAATCCCTAGACTACGTTTGTATGGAAGAATTTTCGACTAGTGTAACCTTAAATCGTCCCGGTCATCCTGGGCGGTCGTAATCTTTATGAGTTTATTGTTTCATATAAGAAAGTACACGAAGTAAATAAGTATCAATGAAAATGGGTAGGTATTTACTAAGACTGATTGATTGATGGCTAAAATGAAAACACATTCAAAAAGAGTTTCTGGTCAAGAAAGGCGATTTTTATCAGGCGATAAGAGGAATCAATCAATCTGCAATCGTGATGACAATTCCAACACGCAAATTTGCCTATAAACTGTATCAATTGAATGGAAGGCCAATTAGCGGGCGTTTTTAATCAACTAAACACAAATTAATTACAGCATTTATCCTCAACTGTGATTGAGTACGTGCTTTACCTTGCATAATAATATATCACTATGTTAGGTAGGTGTATTATCTAAACGCTAGCTTGCGGTCAGAATCTCCTGACCACAGCGAGCTATCCTGCACTAGGCCACGGTAAAGATATCTACTAGGCTACAAACTAATTACTCACGAACTATATCACTAGGTTACTCACAGAACAAAAAAAAACGTGAGGTTACTATACAAGTTCTTCGAGCTAAATCAAAATCAAAAATTTTCTTTATTGAATTAGGCCATTACGCGGCACTTTTGAACGTCAAAAAATAAATAATTTAAAAGTAATAATAATTGATTCTACAGTCCATTCGGCAATATAGCATTCTATATAATGACACAATGTATACATAATATTCTATAGTTATATCTAAGACATGCCCACTTCCGTTGCATATCCTGTGCTATTGAAGCATTATTTTAATTATAACAATGTGTTAATTTTAGCTGTACCTTTTTTCCTGGAATTTCCTCTAGCTTGCGGAACAATGCAAGTGATTTACCTAGTTTAATTTTAATTAATTCTTCGTATGGTCCGTTTACCTAGAATTATCAATTAACTCATGCTCAATTTACCAGTTAATGTAAATGATATTACTATTGGCAAAGGCGGGTTTTTAGGCCTAATTACTTTTGTGAATAATTATCTAAAATATTCGTGTCCAAACTTGGGCCGTACTATACTATATATAAAGTGTCAACGCCACCATGAATCCGTTGTGAAAAAGCTTCGATCAACAATAACCAACTAGATAAAGGTCTCGTACAAAATCAATGCTAAAGTCTGTCCACGTGAATATAAAATATACTTACTACCCTACATTTACAATACTTCCGGCCGTTAATGCCGGGGTCTCTCAGGGGTCGGTACTCTCAGCAACTTTATTCTTGCTGCACATTAACGATCTGCTAAAACCTACCGTACCGTACCATCTGCATACCTTTGGGTATGCAAACGACAGCACTGTTGCTGAGAGATACTTATCCAAAGCTCGTGCTACCGGGCCTCAGATCTAGTCTCCCCGGGAGGCCCTGATGGAGCGCTTGAGTCTGTCCTTGCAGGCAGTCTCCGAATGGGGCGATGCCAATCTGGTCAGTTTTAATGCTGCTAAAACCCAGGTGTGTCTTTTTTCTACTAAAAAGAGCCAATTTCAACCGGCTCCAACTTTCCAAGATGTGACCGTGCTAATAACTGACCATCTTGAGCTTCTTGGCTTTACGTTGACATCGACTCTCAATTTTGGCCCATATATTGAGTCAGAGGCTCAGCTGACTGCCAAAAAGCTGGGGATCCTTGCGAAGGTGAGAAGGTACTTCACGCCAGAACAGCTGCTCAGCTTGTATCAAGCGCAAGTTCGATCATGCATGGAGTACTGTTCTCATCTCTGGGACGGATCTGCCAAATACCAGCTTGATGCACTACAGTCGATCGAAAAGCGGGCCAAGAAGCTCATTGGCGATGAAGCACTGGTTATGTCAAAGCTCCAGAGCCTTGAACATCGACGCCGAGTTGCCAGCTTGTCGGTTTTTTATCGATTACATTTCGGGGAATGTGCGATGGAATTGCATGATCTAATTCCGCCCAGCCCGTTTCATCATCGGACTACCAGACGTACGGCGATGGTACATGGTGGGCATCCCACCCATACGCACTAAACGTTTTGAGAATACTTTTATTTTGCGTACAGCTAAGGAGTGGAATTCCCTGCCGGAGTCTGTGTCTCCCGATAGCTACAATCTAGGGGTTTTAAGTCAAGAGTGAATAGGTTACTTCTAGACAAGCGTGTTTCATCGTCGACCACATCATCGCTTACCATCAGGTGAGAAGGTGGTCAAGCGCGAGCCTATATTACGTAAAAAAAATCTCTTTGACAAACTGAACAAAATAAGAGCTCACGTCTCAAGTGAGCTCTTATTTACCGAGACGCATTTCTTGCGCTGACTGTACACCTAGTACACCTAGTTGGTATTGATTGTTGTTCGAATTGAAAATGGGATAGTGCTCTTCGTCCTATATAGCTCCATATCTTTCTCACAGGGGATCCATGATAGTTTTGTCACGTCAGAGTAAGGCCTCTGTAGTTATGTTATTATTCTGAGTTTTATTTGAATGATAATTGGAAACCTTTTCGCAGCGAGTTATTTTGATATACCACTAGCACAGGCCACGAGTTAACAACTCGTAGCTGTTAACGCATAAATCATGGTTACTATGTACGAGTATGTTAGTTGGCACAAACCAAACATTCTATTCGCAACTAGGAACTGAAATAAAAATATTTTTACAATATCACTACAATATTTTTACAGCAAGATTGTATATTGCGTAAGTGTTGACAGACGATGATGTTTTCATACAAATTGAAATTCGCAAAATAAACGCAAACGCACGTGGAGCAGAATTCGTAGACGGCAAGGTCGCGGGAGTAACACAAATAGCGCATATTCTTAGTTGGTACTAATTTCGGCTGTTCTCATAAAAAAGCTAAATATCTCATGTGTGAATGTTTATAATACAAACTTGAGTCATCACTAAGTGCAGAGTTTTTGCAGCTGATTTAAAAATAACATCCTCGTCACTCCTAGTGCATATGTTTCAAACTCGTGGCTACACTCTATCAGACTTATAATAATAGGTAAGTCTCCCATCCGTAAAGGAACTAAAACAGAAAGTTACAGTTTAGGCACAGTATTACGCTAGCATTATATTATCTGCGGTATTACAATCCATTATACAAAAAAAGATTCATAAAATACTTATGTTACCACCAAAAAGTGCCATATCAGTCCGAGAATTACCTTATCCTTTGTAAAAGATACCACATATTGCCTCTATTCATTCGCCGCGAGATTAGTGACTGCGTTTGTTTGTTCAAAATCTTTAACAACAGTATAAACTGCTCCGATATTTTATCCAAATTTTATTTTAATACCCCTAGGAAGTCAAAAAGATTTAATCCACCTTTGCAGGTGCCATCAGCCTCCACAAATTATAGACAGAATTCGTAAATTTACTGTTCTTGTTCTGTTCACTTTTAGCTGTAAGTTTTCCATGTTATCTAAATAAATAAATTATATAGGTCATAATGTTTTGAAATTCATCATTGGCAGTCTTTTCGCCTTTTAATTTTGAAATTACTGTTTCCAAACTACAAATCATTAACACTTCAGGGTCAGCACATTATATTTTTACTGCAAGTAACCATATTACGATGTAATCACCTCACGAGCTGAAATGTTTATCATGGGCCGTTTCAGCTAATGATCATGCTGTGGTTATAGCCTACTGGCCACCTGACCACCTAGCCAACCGGCCATGTGGCCATCTGGCCGTATGGCCGGGAGGCCGTGGCCACTCGATACTCGTTATTTATTGGATGCATTACGGCATATCAGTCGGCAGCACATTTCGCTGTTTTTCAGCTGTGAGATATTATGTGTTGAGCGAGAACTTGGTGGGTGTGGCGAGAGCAAATATAACTGGCTATGCGTTTACGAATCTGGTGAAAACGCCGTTTCCTCTTAGATTCGGCGAAGCGTAGATATTATTATGCATTTTATATACTTATATGCAAAATACCTTTTAACATACCTACATACTTGAAACGATAGAAATTCACATAAAAAATGGGAAATATATTTAAAATAATTTTAATATCTTGCTGAAAAAGATAACGTGCCCGCTATGGGGGGCGAACCTTATACGTGACGAAATGCACGTATTGCAATAACTCCGCACGTCATTTCCTACAATTCCTAAATTTACACAAAACCCAGGCAGGAAATGCTCCTGTGGTTTTTTTAACAGTCACTTTCGGTTTAATAGAATTTTTATGTTTATGGGGGAAAAAAAAAAATTTCCTGTTCGATATAAGTAAACATCAAAGTTTCGACCGAATAAATGAAACTATTTCATACCAGTTTTGGTATTCGTAGCTCGCACAAACGCACGTGACCCCAATGTGGCACATATTCTATTAACTTAATCACACAAACGTAATGTAATCGAGGTGCGATCGTAAGCGAGCTGGACTAATTAATGACGTTTTTACGAGAGCTCCTTTGTACTGACAATTGCACAGTAACTAGGACAACCGTCCTTACCACTACGACATAAAGGCGTTGTCAAAGACAAACTGTTACCATGGACTTGCCCCGTTGTGGTTAAACTTACCCACCTACCCGTCGTCAGGGGTGTAGTACTGTGGTGTGTTGTGCTCGTGTGCCACTTACGACTTATGGACAATCGTCATTTATTGCTGCGTACTGGCAGGGGTGCGGGTGCTACGAGGACGATATTCATTTATCTTGGACCTGCTGTGAAAATAGGGATGGGCGGTCGTATGGACACCTTCAAATGACCGACCATCCCTAGCTTCTATGTCCTTGAGTTCTTATTATACACGAATACTAATGATGCTATTACTAAGTAATTGGTTTTGCTACGCGTGAACTGTTAACGCTTCTAAAATTGCACGACTTTTTAGTTTCATCAAATCTAGTATGTATTTAAATTTTGAGACAAGGTTGTTTCATACCTATTCAGATCTAATAATCGAAAACTACTTGAATGTGTGTTTACAAGCAGTTAAAATTCTTTGGTGCTAAGTTTCTCATTAATTTAAATGAGTTGCCAAACTACGCATGTTTCTAAAAATAATCATACGTATCTATGGCATCCAGATCAGCTAGGAAGTAAACTAGAATTACCAGATATTCCACGGAAACTAGTTTTTATGACATTTGCGTTAACTAGATACTTGATAGGGACTCGTTTAGATTTATTATACGCAATAGGTGTAACACGATCGGCTTGCGATGTATTAAAATGTTTTTTGCAGATAAACAGCTTACTCCATTATTTTTAACAATCATACAGATAGTTAAAAAACCTGATTGGTATTCTTTTACAAATGGTTGACCAGTGTAGTGTCAGTTGATATAGTCTTGAGCCCGATTCTGGGTATCCATCGGTTGTAGGCAATACTATTCCCTGAATTCAGTTTGAGACGGTCTTTAATAAAACCATGGACGTGCCAAAGGCGTGACATAGGAGATCCTGTTTCTAGCAAAATTCTAAGGACGGACTCCGTGTGGTTTTTGTCGATAAGAGTCCGATATAATCCATACCTTTTACAGGCAGAATGTTATTTGATAATCCACTGGAAGAATACTCCATAAAATGAATGATATTAGTGTTGCCAGCGAGACTGTTCTCTTTACATTTCGTTATGAAGCAATTCCGCGGAGTTGCGGTATCCCTATACAAACAGGGGCGAGTTGTTGACCCGTGCGTGCGTCACAGAAGTGTTTGCTCACCCTCGAGGTGACCACGCCGTGAGCTTGGCGTGGGACACAGGCGTGGCTGTTGACACGCCGCTGGTGGAATAGGGACGTGGGCTAAGTGGGTTGGAGGAGCGTCGTGGGAATAAATAGTAATTGAAATGAAAGGAGGCAAAGAAGAAACTGAACCACCTGCACCAAACTCGACAGCTTTGATGCTGGTTCAAAAAATCTGAAGTAGTATAGAAAAAAGGTATACTAGTTCTGAACCAATTACGATTATGCAGGGTTTTCGCAGGATAGGACATAGTAGCACTACCGCGACAACAGCTTCATATTTAAAAACTTAAGTATCGATCACATTTCGAGACTCAAAATGAGGTTTTTAAACTAGAACGTACATATTAATAAAACCCACTTCCGCTGTATAATTATTAATAAATGCTTCTGTAGATTAAATTATAGTTAGGCACTCATGCAAATACGTTTAATCTTATCGCATTTTACCATTTTACGCATTTACCCTATACAGGCTGAGCAAAAAATCGTGGATCAAACGAAACAGGACGATAGTTGGGGTTATTTGCAGTAGGACCTAAAGTACCAATTTTTTTTTTTATCTTTCTCCCTGTTTCGTTTGATCCACGATTTTTGCCCACCCTGTATAGCGTAAACGCAAGAACAATCAAAGAAGATGACGTCATTGACAACAAAAGTGATACCGCCTGTAGAGTTGTTGAACTAGTTCTATCAGGTTCTGCCTGTCGAGAAAAGCGGAAAAGATGAGATGATCAGAATGTATTTACCTAATCAAGAAACTCCGCCATGAAGTTTCGCTGTGAGGTTATGTTTGTAAACAACTGACATTTAAAAAGGTCCCGTAATCAAGTGCACTGCCGCTGGTCAATGACCTCAATCCCACGAAAGCAGCTGCTGCAAAAACTTGCGATAATAATGTATTTATTTTTCCTGCAGCGTGGTCACAGCAGTCTTATCAATAAATGCCTAATTACCTGTTTTAATTCGAGGTCACGGCATTAGGCGGGGTCACAGGGGGGCCGGGGTTCATAGCTGGCCAGCAACACGTGGTCGGTCTTTGTGCCCCTCGGTGGGTCAGTAGGGCTCGTGACGTTGGGGGACAGGGTCTACCTTATCTAGAACATTGAACTTGGTGACAAAGTACGCGGTTCGGATCGGATAAGGACGTCTGATAATGATTTAATGGAATACTTAGCAAAAATATTATTTATGAGCTACAATGACGTTGTCGACGCATTGGCGAGTTACTGACACGAGTAACTTGAGGTTACTCGTGTCAGTCACTCGCCAATGCATATTATACTTACTGTACGTAGTATTATATACGCGAAAGTTTGTGAGACTTTAACGCAAAAAATATAAACGGATTATGATGAAGTTTTACAGTAATATAGCATATACATCAGAATATCAAATAAAGTCTATGATTTTAGAAGATATTACAATTAGCGGTTAGAGCCCTGGGCGGTTATTTTTAGTTCATCGTTTTTTGGTTATTGTGGTCGTAGCCGATAAAAGGGCTTCATCCCATTGAGAACAATGTAGGTCAATGTTAATGAACTCTAGAGTAAACTTGATAACGTTATCAAAACGTTATCGTAATGACATGCTGCACTATTGCCGAACTAGCATGGATTCCATTTAGAAATTATCTATTCATCTTTAGATAAGATGGTAAATAAAGATACAAAACTTAATGGGACGCGGGACAGTTTTAAAGTAATACTTAATATAATCCGTTTTGAGGTAGCAATAGTTGCCTATTACCTGCCAGAAAAAAATAAAAAAGGCACAAAAATGTGTTTTTACGCATAGGTGCCATGCCAAAATAAAAGTGAAATGAAAAACTTCTACATATGGAGTCATTTGCGTCACATCCACGCTAAATGTATTCCACTCCTCGTAACTAGTAGACTTAACCTAAGTGTCCTATTCTACGTAACTCTACAAATCAATGTCAAATGAACTAGAATTAGCAGAAGAAGCTAATTCAAACGACCTGTAGTCAATTTTCGCCCCAACATAGACACAATCGATGTTCACTCTAAAAGGAAACATTTTCCATTGTACTTCTGTCATTAGATAGTTAAGCCTCATAAAGATCTGAACAATGTGGGCTAACAATCGCCTGACTGTTATGTTATCGAGGAACAGCTTTGGAAGTGTATTATATTATTCATTAGCGTTATGGTCAGGCTAATAATGGGGGCTGGGGGAAACTTGGCCGAAGTTGAACACGCACACACAATATGGTTTTAATTTAAGGACTGCCCTTTGTAAGGTAGGATTATTTCAACAGTTGATATGAAAACCAGATCGCAAATAAAATTATTAGAAACAACGCTGGTAACCTAATAATTTTACGCTATGAAAAAACCATACGTTTTCTGAGATAAAACCACATGTTTCCGAGGTTAAAAGTTAGGCACTTAGTAATATATATGTATCAGTGAACGAATTTTCGAAAGGGGATCAATACTTCGAGAGATTACCTAAACAATTTTACCTCATATTACCCGACTGCCTCAGAAAGAGTGCAGGGTATTTTTTTTATCTTCGTTCTCAAAATGCCATTTTCCCGTGTCAATAATGCCGCAGCAGGTTTAGGTAGATAGTGAATAATAGTGATGTCCTTCATGGTGGTCCCTAAATATCTGCTGTTGCCGATAACAATATAACGATGACGTATTAAAGCTAAATTAACCACATAAAATATTATTGTTCTACGTGACCGGCGCGCGGTAGAGGTCAGCTCTCAGCTGATACGCGCTATCATTGTTATCAGGCATGCGGTAGGTGAGATGATCGCCAGTGCAAAACGTTTTCTGTCACTGCCCAAGGGATAAATATATGTCACCAGACGGGGCCATATTGGATGCTGGGAGAGTGATGGGACTGGTGACCGATGGTCTCTCATCAATCTAACTCATGGTGGTGATTCCATGAGATGGATTTTCAGCAGGAAAACCTATTTATTATTGCCGCCTCAAGGCTAAAGTGATCTATGGAGTAGTAAACATCTGTTAATGGTTATTATGTCATTAAAAATACTTAATTCATTGATAAACAAGGAATCCTCGAAATTTTTCAGTTACAATAACGTATACATCAGTGATTACTGGTTGCCGGAAGAGATGGGTGAGCTCTATTCTTGTACGTCGGTAGTTCGGTACTACGCTACGAATTCTCTGGCATTGAGTGTGTCACACAATTAGATCTGCCTCATTTGGAGGTGCCTGGAATCTCAGCGGTTCGAACAAAGGAGACGAAGTACATCAAGATAAGTTCCTTATCTCAGCTTCTGTAAAGCTATGCAGTGGGAATGGACGGAAGCCTTATCTTGAGTTATCGCTACTGATATCCGTGTTTATCCAAATTACAAATCTGAACATTTGATTGCTTTTGCTATCTAAAGAAACGATTTTGTATGTAAATTTTATATTTCTAATAAAACAATGACATTGTTGTTAATTAAGAAGTGCTTTTTTTTCTAAATCCTAAACATAAATTGTGTAATTATGGAATTGTACATTTTGCGCTAATTTAAGGGCTGATAAAACTAAGTATTTTTATTATTTTTTTACCTACTTCATTTTTCTAATTACAACTTCAGCTCCAATCCTTACAGGATAAACAATATCACCTATTAGACTTTATTTAGTCGGGGAAAACCGATGACAACAAACCCGAGCTTTAATAGACAATTGAACTATATTATATTCTATTTATAACACACAATATAAATCAAATTATAATTATAGTTTACCTCAATATGTGAGCACGTTATCATATGCCCTAGGCCTGTGGTTTCTCCGTGAATAGAGGTGAAGATCACTCAAAACACTTGAGTAAAGCACTCCTTCTTCGCCTTCTTCTTTGGGGTCTGCCCTCCTTATCCTTTTTCTTCACTGTGCACGGTCTTGAACTGCGCTGGCATCTAGTTGTACTTCTTTCAAGTATTTTTCTTTTGGTATAAAACTACACTAAATAATATAACTTGCGCCAACTCGTAAAACGCGCCAAAAACGCGCGATAAGGCGATGGGTACGTCTCGTCGACGCGATACTGAACAGCTGACTGGCGAGCAAGCCATCGCATCGCTTTGTTGTGTTGTGATAACTCACTTGTGTTTATGAGTTTATCACACATGATTATAAGCATGGGGTCGTTTACGATGTAGGTAGTCATTGATTTCAGTAGAGCTATTGTTTGCAGTAGCAGGTTTGTGCTGTAGTCATATTTAATTTGGAAAATCTTCTACGTAACTACGACTGTATTTTTTAGTTTAAGTCTCTTTGTAAACATTGCTAAGATCTCTCTGGAGTTTTATGTGTTTAACTTACTTATCTCATAATTATTTTATGTTGTTGAAATTCAGATAAAGATCAGACAACCTTGACCATTTAGATTTGTCTTGAGAAGCTCTGTACCATTAATTATTCTGTGCTTGAATAGAAACAACTGCTATCATTAAATGAAATATTTACATAATATGTATTCTTACGTCAAAACATTTTCAGATAAGTTAATAATATTTTAGTAATATTACTGTTAGTATATTAATAACTAAAGAGTTTTGTATTGTTACCTATATTAAATATTCCATAATCCATTGCATTTCATAGCTTACTTGTGGTATTGTGCTTGTGGCCAGTTACGGTTGCGGGTCGTAATCGTAAACTTGTAGTCCGTATTCCTAGCATTTGTTGCACTCGTTGGCGTTGCCTTACTAACTTAACTACATAGGTTCTTTTTCAGTTTTCTTCGTTTACTAGAAAAGTAGACAGCTAAACAGAAAATGAGCAGAAAAGGTCATTAAGAATTCTTTTAGATATTAGCTAGATTTAGACAAGCATCCAAGACCCTACTGATCAAGAAGTCTCTCTACATCGTCCAACTTCCATATCTCGCTAATTATTCTGTTTGCTGGACTGTGGCTCCAAGTGTGCAATCAGAGGGCACCTGGAGCCGGCACGTGTGAGCTCATAATCTAGACGCGCGTTGCTGCGGGTTATCAGACGGAGATAACTGACTGGATTACTGCCCTTGTCTGGTCAACTTGTGGATGGAACGGTTACGGGCGCTTTTGCAATGTTGCTTTTTAGTAGATAAGTATTGCACTGGCGCATGGCGTCGAAAGGTACATTGCATATTATCATAAATCTGGATCAGTTATGTCTGTACCAAAAGTAACTAGGTAAGTAATACGTTTTTAGTAACTATCGTATATTGGAGATATTTTCATCTGAAGGATCATTTGAGTGCAATTCGTAAATATAATATTTAACAGCGCGGTGCCATTGAGGGCTACTACCAACTATGTACTTTGCGCTAGGTACTTTTAACTAGTAAACTATTATTATATTGCCATTTTCGCATAACATTGAATTTGAGTTCTTCTAGAACTACAAAATAACTTTTAGTTACTAGTTGACAGCTCTCATTGTCCGCGCTTTTAGACAGAAACTGTATCAAATTTTATAAAGCGCATATCTATCTCTAAATGAAGACTATTATAACAGAGTATTAATTGCCTTAACTATCGGTGTATAGTAATACAACGATAGTTAAGGCAATAAATAGATGAGCTTTCGGCTATATCACAGCTAACCTATGAATCTAATTCTTTGTTTCCAAATCAATGCGTAAGTAGACAACTTTATTTAATCTTAGAAGAAATTGAACATGTAGTAATAAATCTTACACTTTTCCTGTCCGAACCTCCGAGGGGACGCAGAGACGGCAGGCTTAACATGATAGATGCGGCTTCACTGGCAGCAGACAGCGAAGGGATCTTCAAAGAGATACAGACAGGGGTAGGCAGGGGGCCATGGTTGGCTGGTTGGATGTTGTCGTGCATAATGCATGAGTACGTGTATCTCTTTGTACTGCCTATAGGCAGATACTGCGCTGTGAAAAGTGTCTACATTTTTTTTGTATAAAATATGAAGTGCCTATGTGGAATTCAAAAGAATAAAAGGCACTACGGATGAATGCGAGCATAAATTACATTTTACATTTTTCTTTTCTATAAGGCTTTATTAATTGTATAACATGTGTAAAGGTATGTGTAGGTACAACTAATTGGAATAAACTATAAATATAAAAATAATAAACAGATTCTAATTAACCGAACCTTTCTTTTTACCCGACTGCCGAAGGAGGGTAATGTGTTTAGCAGTCCATGTTTGTATGTATGTACGTTAGTTCCTATGTGGCGTTCTAGAGACCAATTCTTACGTCAATCGATTCGTCGTAACCCTGCGAGTGTCACTGGGCTTTTGGGCGCCATATTGTGGTGCCCATAGATATAGTATGTACTAGCAAAAAAAAAATCTAAATCTATGATGGTGCCCCAAATTTTTTTCTCTTCCCTACCCATCGTGTAGGGTATCAAAATAAAGGATTTTAAATTTGATTTCAAAAATATATAATACTTATACGTTTAAATGCACCTAATTAAAAAAAAAAAATTAAAAAACTTAATTCATTAAATCAAAATCCTGACTGCGTAAGAAGCGAACTAAAAAGACGTAAACAAGAATCGTGCTGTGCAGTCGGAGGAAAACATCTGGTTCTGGTCAGTCAGCTCGCGAATATGTAACCTCCGACGGATATAAAAACATATTCTGTAGTTAAACTACAGACATGCTAAAATCAAAATAAACAAACTATGTAATTATAGTCTTAATGAAATAAATTAATAAAGTAGGTTTACTAAGTATTTTAAAAATATACGATATAAATATATATTAAGTATTACAAAATTATAATGCCAATATACATTATTTGTCCTTATTTTGATGATAATTATTATCCTATTTTCTCTTTAGGTATATTGTGAATTCGAAATACAAACTGTTTTGTAAACATTAAAGTTAACATACAATAAACATCAAACGTAACTGTGGTTTAACAAGCGCAGATGACAGAACCGATGTTTAGAACCAAACCTTTCGTAAAGACGTAATGACACAAATTGTAATTTTCTTTCATTCATTTCCTACATGACTGGGTAAACTCAGTAAAACATGAACTTTATACTAAGCAAGTGAAGTTGATAGGCGAAAAGCTATTCGGTATATAGGCACGTTACTAAGCCTTAAAACTAATTGATATTATTTTCGGTCTAGATTTTCTGTATTTGATAAATGTAATTCTGCGACATTGAGAGTTAAAAAAAATATTGGTTAAACCATTTTTAGTGAAATTAGCATTCAGTTTCCGCATTCAGTAAAAACATTGTATGTAAAAGGCGAACAAATGAAATTATCGTAGCACTGTCACCCTAAATCCATAAAAGTATGTTTAGGCACTGAAATATTCATATCGACAATATTGTGTTTTTATTTGTGTCATAGGTACTGTTTGGGGAATATTTGCCTGTTTGTGCTGACTGACCAACGTCAGACCACCGCAGCTTCCATGTATGGCACTAACCTACTTTGATTAAATTTGTTTTTCGTGTATTTGGCACTTATTACAGGAAACGATTGTAAACTGGGAATCCCCTAATTACCTACAGTCATCATCATCTGCCTAACCTTTTCCCAACTATATTGGGGTCGGCTTCCAGTCTTACCGGATTCAGCTAAGTACCAGTGTTTTACATGGAGCGACTGCCTATCTGACCTCCACAACCCAGTAACTGGGTAACACGGTACCCCTTGGTAAGACTGCTGTCAGATCTCAAGCTTCTGACTACCCGTAACGACTGTCAAAGATCTTCAAATGACAGCCGGGACCAACGGCTTAACGTGCTTTCCGAGGCACGGAGGAAACTCGGTATGTACACCCATCCACGGACCGACCTCGTCAAGCGTTGCTTAACCTTGATGATCGACCCGTGCGGCTGTTATTATTTAGCCACGAGCTCCTCTCCCCTATTACCTACAGTTATATTTAAAATAATTAATGTTCGAACTTTGTTAAAACCTCAGCATAGGAACCATGTCTTTTTTTGGGATAATCCCACCGCACTATTCCCAAACCACTACAACTCCTGAAAGCCAGAATCAGCAGTAGCGAACACCAGAAAAGCGCCGAGGCAATGCAGCTCGACGAAGTCCCGCAGAATGAATTTAACCGTCTTGGATCTCGCAACGAAATTAATCAGAAAAGAATAGGGAAGGAGTAGGAAAAAAGGAACCATGTATATCAATTATATAGGTATATATCTACATTTCCTTACCAATTTTTACATAATATCTGTGTAAATAAAAAAAACAACACATAAAGCTAAAGGCCAAATTATGAAAGTGAAGAACTAGTGATAATGGCGGGCAGTGCTTCCACACCGACCTAGGCATGGCGTGTCTAGACAGGGCGTGCTCTCCGTGACAGACATGAGCCGACTGAACAATTTCCCGTCACCTCGTGCTGAACGACGGCGCACCTGGCTTGCTGGGGCTAATATTTACATCAAATTGATGTTTTCTGTCTTACTTTAATTAAGTATCAATTCGTCAGACTAGGCTAGTCTCTAAAGCTTATTTCTGTTTTAAATATTAGGTAATATCCATATTGGTATTATGCGGATAATTTCTGCTTTTTTATCGATAATAATAATAGGGAATTGGGAAATTTTATCAATACCTAATTAAATTAGGTACAGTACTGGTATTGCTACCAAAAATGCGTCGTGCACAATGTTAGATTGAGGCAAAACTAAATATTAGGTTTTCGTGATTCCTAATTATCAGATAGCCCGATATAGAAATGATTAATGTAACCTTTAAATATAGAATAGCGTGCGTATAGCGTATTTAATAAAAAGTATTTCAAGGGCTCGCCTAGTTTACCACACTATCACCCCATAGCACCATGCTACACCATGGCACTCCATGCTACACTATGCTGCGGCGCGCGGCGGTATTAACTTAATATTTATGTCGCCAAGCGGGTGCGGGCGATTTATGGCCACCGTATGAACTATTTTAAGCCAACCATGAATAATATTTTTATGGGATTTTTAGAAGGGGTTAAAGTAACAACACACGCATGTAATTAAAAACATCACTTATCATTATTAAAAACAGCCCTAATTCTAACAATATAAATTGTAGTTTACAATAAAAAAAACTACTAACCAACGACGTAAAAGGAGACAGAAACAATAACTTGCGGGCTCCGTCACATCATAAACAGCGCTAGAGCAATGAGTATCAATCACTCGGCACTGCGGGGTCGCCGCCCTGCATCAGGTCAATTAAGACCGCACTCATAAACCCCCAGTCCCAGTCACACTTCACAACACTTGTTATCGATAAGGAATAGTTTGACAAAACAATTGTTTGTAAATAAGGCCGGGGCGGGCGGCGCGCGCTGGGCGGGCGGCGCGACTGGTAGGTCAACGACCGCGTGTTGGCGCGCGTTGCCATGGTAACGCTGCAGTCTTCCTAGAACAGAGATCGTAGATGAGACGGAAGGTAGAGATTGGAGGTGATGCAGTAGGTAATAACCTAAAAATATATTAAAGACAGTCTTAGGGCTATGTGAATACATAGTTCCATACTATTAAGTATTTTTAATGCGAAAGTATGTCTATCTAAACCGCTTGACGGATTTTGATGACACTTTGCGAAAGCGTAGGTCATATATTAGGACATAAGGATCCATTTTACCTGGTAGTACATCCCGTTGGGAAAATATAACACTTAACACAGTAATTCAGAATTATTTGTTTTTTTTAATTTGTTTCTCTCGTCCAGATTTAGACAACTATGTACAGCTGCACTCTGATTTTTAAAAGCTAGACGAAAATAAACAAGGCGGTATTATTTAAAGCGTAAAGCGCACATGCGCAACATCTGAAGACAGATCCGTTGAGCGACCTTCAGACATTGCGGAATGTTAGTTATTTGTGCGTTTGTTTATGTTCTGTCTAAGTTTAACCACAATACATTACCTAACATGAATCATGAAGAACATAGAATAAAAAGTGCAGAATTACGAGTAGGTAAACAGGTTATTTCACTTTTAATGGAGGTAACACTATAACATAAAGTTAGATTTTTCAGGTGTTTGTGTGTCAATGATGTTGGAACGAAAAGATTTCGATATTATAACGTCTGAAGACATCACTACAACAGCATGGGCAGAATTAAACCTTAATCATTTTTGTAACACAGAGAATGGAAGATGAATAGATAAGAAATTGATTAACCCCAATGCTCGACTCCAACTGGAATCATCAAATCAAACATAATAGCTTGTAACTGTTGAAATTATATTGCCATTGATGGTTTTGTCATTGTCATGGCGATTGAGTCGAGTGAAGGTCCTTCAAACTGACTTGCAATATGGGCATAAGGTAGGTATATAACTGAAAACCTGACCCTTTTCTAAACCTCTTTACTACTTTTCATACCAACTACGACTTTGCGTCTCAGAGTCTACAAAAAGCTAGGCATGAAACAGGTCTCCCCGAATACTGCCTAGTCTGTGCGCTGCATTATGTAAGCACTGCACTCGGTCAAGGCTGAGAGGCGCTTGCTCCTTGTTGCTATGTCTTTGTCTAGGTGCAACGCGTGCATGTGCTGGTATGACTCGACAGAATTATGAGCTGAGCCTGGAACTGAAGAGTACATTGTTGTGAAACGTGGGTTTACTGTTACTAAACTAAAGCTACGTTTCACAACAAATATAATGCCGTGCTTGAGGTCGTGGCTTCAAATCCGGGTAAGTACCAATGAAACTTTTTCAAATTCATAATTATGTACTTTCTGAGTTTATCTTGGACATCACAGGCAACGGTGAAGAAAAACATCGTGAGGAATCATGGACTTATATAGTTGATGCAAGTCTGAGGGGTGCCCAGAGGTGGCTTAATTATCTCTGACACCAGAGGTGGCCACATCGACTTATTCCGTTCTAATACCAACAACTAATACCACTGGTATTTGTTTCAATTCATATTTATTTTCTATTTCGAACGGATACCATTCTTTAATGTGCGAACGAATACTAACAACTTGAATTTGGTACAATCATCATCAATTTTACTGGTGGTAGGCTTCGGCCGAAGGCTTGTGACCACCCACCGGACAAAGACGTACCGCCAAGCGGCCTAGCCGTGTTCCGGTACGATGCTCGGTGCAGCCAACTAGAGGAGTTGGGTCGAGATAGCTGTTCCACTGCAGGCAGACCGGCCTGATGCGCGCTGTTAGGGATGTATCGGGAGACTGGTCGCGGAGGGTAGCGGGATCCGAGGCACGGTGCGCCGCTGGCCGACCGCAGGTAGTTGGGGGCCCAAGTAGTGTGCCAGCCACACACGAAAGGCTGCCCCGCCAACTGACGAAAAATCCCGGAATGCGCCATCGTGCTGGTTGGCGACCAGAAGACAGTGCCCGATGGACATTTCCGGGGGGGCTCGGGCGTCCCCGCAGTCTCCAGACCAGTCCCCCAATGATGGCGTCCTGCCGGCGCGTGTCTGTGCGATGCCAGCGTGGAACCTCATCTCACTTCCTTCTCCTCTCCTATCCTCTCAACTATGACAATTAGGAACAAAAGAAAAAAAGCTGTACAGCGGCAGCACTCACTGTCTCATAAGGTTCACCTCTGTAACATCAGAGGTATACACTCTAACCTTGATGCAGTCCACTATCATCTGGAGACTGATAAACCAGCGCTTTTGTTCCTTTCGGAGACGCAGATCGGATGTCCGTCAGACGTGGCGTATCTTTCTTACCCAGGGTTTACCCTGGAGCACAGGTTCAAGCCACGCGCGGGTGTATGCATGTACGCCCGTGACGACATCTGTTATCGGCGTCTCCGAAACCTTGAAGATTCCCGATACTCAGTGCTTTGGGTCCTGGTGGACACAGGTCTGGATAAAATTATCTATGCCTGTGTCTACAGGTCGCACAGCGGAGATCTGGAGACAACCGGGCTTACACAATACCTTAGTGAGGCGGCTGACGAGGCTCAGCAGCGGTACCCGTCCGCCCAACTGGTGATACTGGGGGACTTTAACGCCCACCACCAGGAGTGGCTCTTCCCGTACCAGTACACTGACCATGCTGGGCGAGAGACGCGAAAGCTTGCGCTAGCGTTAAATCTCACTCAGCTGGTCCAGGGGGCAACGAGGGTGCCGGATGTTGATTCGCATACGGCTAATTGCTTGGACCTTCTGCTGACCACAGATCCAGACCGTTACTCGGTGTCGGTATCTCCACCTTTGGGTAGTTCCGACCACTGTCTGGTGAAGTCTGTATCCGTCTACTCCCCTCCCGATCCCAGCCCAAGAGGCACCCGGCGGGTATGGCGGTACAAGTCAGCAGATTGGGATGGGATGCGATCTTTCTTCGCATCCTATCCTTGGCAGCCTACTTGCTTTTCTTCATCAGATCCTACGTCGTGCGCGGACGCCGTGACGGATTTGTTGCGTCGGGGAATGGAGTACTACATTCCGTTCTCTGACGTAATAATGTCTAGCCAAGACCGACCTTGGTTTGGCGCCGAGTGTAACCGCGCCGATGCGCGTAAACATGAAGCGTACCATGCCTGGGTCGACGCTCGAACGCGCAAGGCGAGTGACGTTGGTCAGAGGAAGAAAGCCTACAACAGGGCTGCCAAGTCCTGCAAGAAAGTGTTGCGAAGGGCTCGGTTCGACCACATTAGCCGGATAGGGATAAAACTTGCTTCCTACCCAGCAGGTAGTAAGGCGTTCTGGTCCCTGGCTAAATCGGTTGAATCGAACTTCTGCCGTCCCTCACTACCAACACTGCTGAAACCCGATGGGTCGCTGGCCCACTCCGCTGAGGAGAAAGCAAACTTGTTTGCCTCTCTTTTTGCGGAATCTTCGCGACTGAATCCTGGTGGCGCACGCCCCCCTCCTTCTCCTGATGGATGCGGAACGAGTATGTCGGACATTCGCATCCATCAAAAGGACGTACGTGGGGTGCTGCGTAACCTCGATGTGAATAAGGCTAGCGGACCCGACGGTATACCAGCAATTGTTCTCAGAACCTGTGCGCCTGAATTGTCTCCGATCTTGACACGCCTGTTTCGCCTTTCTTATCAGACTGGAAAAGTGCCGAATGCATGGAAGCAAGCCAACGTACAGCCCGTGCCCAAAAAGGGCAGTCGTGCTGACCCGGCCAACTACAGACCCATCTCTGTAACGTCCATACTCTGTAAGAGTATGGAACGCGTACTTAATAGTAAGCTCCTGGCATACCTAGAAGCCAACGACATCCTTAGCGACCGCCAATACGGCTTCCGCCGAAATCGGTCCACTGGGGATCTTCTAGCGTATGCCATTCACATCTGGAGTGAGGCCATCGAGAGACATGGGGAAGCGCTTGCCGTCTCCCTCGACATCTCGAAGGCTTTTGATAGGGTCTGGCACGAAAGCCTTATTGGTAAGCTTCCTTCATTCGGTCTGCCCGGTGGTCTGTGTGACTGGATTGCAGACTTTCTGAGGGGTCGGTCCATTCGAGTAGTTATCGATGGCTGCTCTTCGGACCTATTGGATATTAATGCCGGGGTCCCTCAGGGGTCGGTACTCTCCGCGACATTGTTCTTGCTGCACATAAATGATCTGCTAAAACCCGGCACCTTTGGGTATGCAGATGACAGCACTGTTGCTGAGAGATACTTGTCCAACGCACGAGCCACTGGGCCTCAGGTCCGGTCTCTCCGTGAGGCCATGGTGGAGCGCTTGAGCTTGTCCTTGGAAGCAGTCTCCGAATGGGGCGATGCCAATCTGGTCAAGTTCAATGCCGCAAAAACACAGGCGTGTCTCTTCTCCGCGAAAAAGAGCCAATTTCACCCGGCTCCATCTTTCCGAGGTGTAACCGTACCGATAACGGACCATCTTGAGCTTCTTGGCGTAACGTTGACATCGACACTCAATTTTGGCCCATACATTGAGGCAAAGGCTCAACTGGCTGCCAAAAAGTTGGGGATCCTTACGAAGGTGGGACGGTACTTCACGCCAGAGCAGCTGCTTAAGTTGTATCAAGCGCAAGTTCGATCTTGCATGGAATACTGTTCTCATCTCTGGGACGGATCTGCCAAATACCAGCTTGATGCACTAGAGTCGATCGAAAAACGGGCCAAGAGGCTCATCGGCAATGAGGCATTAGTCGAGTCAAAGCTCCAAAGCCTTGAACATCGTCGTCGAGTTGCCAGCTTGTCGGTTTTTTATCGGTTGCATTTCGGGGAGTGTGCGTTGGAATTGCATGATCTAATGCCGCCTAGCCCGTTTCATCATCGAACTACAAGACGTACGGCGATGCGCCATCGGTACATGGTGGACATCCCACCCATACGCACTAAACGTTTTGGAAATACTTTCATTATGCGTACAGCTAAGGAGTGGAATTCCCTGCCGGAGTCTGTGTTTCCAGATAGCTACAACCTCGGGGTCTTTAAGTCAAGAGTGAATAGGTTACTTCTAGGCAAGCGTGTTACACCGTCGACCACATCATCGCTTACCATCAGGTGAGATAGTGGTCAAGCGCGAGCCTATCTAAAATAAAAAAAATAAAAAAATAAAAAAAACAATCAGCTCAGTCAAACCTAATCAAATTAAAGGACATGGCCAGTTTCTGTATGGGTGTCGTGTCGGCATTCACTTACAATACCTCAGCAGATAGATAGGAAAAATGGATGGATGACCTGCCATATAGGCTGGTACAGTAAGTCACAGATAATCTCATTTATACTTATAAGTCGGCACATTATGTCGAAAGCAATGAAATCTTAGGATCTTATAGCTGGCTAAATTGAGTTTGGTATTAAAATTTTATAAACAAAAAGTGTGTAAAATTATCGTGCCACCTACCCCATGAAACATGGACGTGAGAAAAGCCCTATGGCTTTTTTTTGGGTACTATTTCTATGCGACGCATAGAAATAGTACCCAAAAAGTAAAATAAGAGGACTAGAAAAATGCTTAACTGTTTTGTATTGAGCAGTAAAAACTCTTCAAGAAAATGTTGGCTGAGACAGTGGAAATTTTAGTTTTTTTTCAGGTGCCTACACCATCAGAAAATATAGCGAGATGGGCTTTTAAGTTTTTATTTCAGGTAAATTAAGGCATTTCTTTTTTAGTGATTGAAAATTACTTGAAGTTGGAAAAATACAAGTAATTTTGGTTAGGATCATAGAGTCATGGTAATCTGCGGGTTCATCTGTCCCCACGTTGAGAAAGGCAGATGCCTTTTAAATCACATGTAATTTGCACCTGCGCAGGCTTAAAATGATTGATTTCAAAATTTCACCAGCAATTATCTTTCTAGAGCAAATTTTCAATATACAGAAAACTTTTATCTAAAGAACAAATAACAATGGAGATTTGGCATATTAAATTGGACAGTTTTAGGCCTCATTTAAAAGTTATATGGCGATCAGGGTATTTTTAGTATTGCGCACACGGGATTGGCCTGCATTTGGCCCCGCATGCGTAGACCCTTACGGGTACACTAGTCGAAAATTCTTCCATACAAACGTAGTCTAGGGATTATTCCACTGTTTGACAATGTACGTTCAAAATAAAAAGTGACATCAATTGGTCTCATCATTATCTAGCCCTATAAGGAAGCAAAAAAGTAAAAAAAGAAAATATTGTAAAGCCCGCGTGCGTGAGCAAATCCGCGTAATACTAAAAACACCCTTAATGTACAAAACAGAGTAATCAAATAAAGTACGCTACTGCGATAAAACAGTAGGTAGCAAAATTTCATCAGATTGAAATTTTGATCCTCATTACCAACAATTGGGGTGATGACAATCTGGTCTCCTTTAACGCCTCCAAAACACAGGCGTGTCTTTTTACCGCTAAAAGGAGTCTTTTCGATCAAACTCCTACTTTTCGGGGTGCGTCTGTTCCTGTGACTGATCGGCTCGAGCTCCTAGGCATGGAGTTGACATCCAGTCTCAACTTTGGCGCCTCCATTGAGTACAAAGCCCAAATTGCGGCCAAAAAACTAGGCATCCTAAATAAAGTGAAGCGATACTTTACGCCTGGACAGCTTTTAACCCTATACAAAGCGCAAGTCCGATCCTGCATGGAGTATTGCAGCCACCTTTGGGATGGCTCAGCTAAATATCAGCTTGCCGCGCTTGACTCGGTGGAACGCAGAGCCAGGAGGCTCATTGGCGACGTTGACCTGGCGGGTGCCAGGCTTCACAGCTTGGCTCATCGCCGCAAGGTTGCCTGCTTGTCGGTCTTCTACAGACTGTACTTCGGTGAGTGTGCTGAAGAACTCCACGACCTCATCCCACCAGCCCCCTTCTACCATCGGACATCTAGACGTACTGCAAGTTATCATCCTTACCTTGTTGCCATTCCACCAATTCGCACCAAACGCTTCCAAACATCCTTCATAATGCGCACAGCGAATGAATGGAACTCGCTACCTGCGTCAGTGTTTCCGAACGCATTCAACCCGAATCTCTTCAAAGTTAGAGTGAACAGGCTTCTTCTGGGTAAGCTCACTCCATCGTAGACTCTGTCTCTGTCACCTTTGACCTAGACTAGAGTCAAGAGCAAACCCATCACAAATAAAAAAAAAAAAAAAAAAAAATTGCTCTGTAGTCTTCGAAATAGGTTGATGCTATTGCTTCCGAAATCTTCAGTCTGTGATGCCGAGTTTACACGCCATCTGTAGGTGGTAAAGGCCGTTTCAATAAAGATTTTGATGTTGTTGTTCACTATGCATTTTCTTTTTAATAGTAAATTATTTGATGAAGAAGATGATAACGAATAACTGATTTAGGACTTAATACCTATTTAAAAAAAACTTGTAACAGTGGATGATTTTATTGCCATCTAGTATCACAGACCATAACTTAAACCACTGCGGCGTAGTCATGGTAGTTCCAGTTATTTTCACTAGGTGGTGCTGGTGTACACAAAAAACTATTGCCTAGCATTGCCATCTATCCACGTTTATCTGAACAATTTATAAAGCCCAGCTGTCCAAATGGTCATTTATTTCAAATTCTAAAAGAGGGCGCTACTGTACACGTTGTTTTGGTTATTTTCAATCCTGAAAGTCAAGGACGCGTAGCACTCGTCGCATTTGAAATATCGTCAAATGTCATTTTATTTATCAATTTTCTTACTATTCGACATCAATAACTGATGGGACGACGATAAAAGAAAAGCTTATCATTTTAACCAACTGCTGTTCCGG
The DNA here is from genome assembly GCA_948252205.1 of Orthosia incerta. NCBI lineage: Eukaryota > Metazoa > Arthropoda > Insecta > Lepidoptera > Noctuidae > Orthosia > Orthosia incerta. The sequence goes on from OX411751.1 coordinate 31,658,870, forward strand.
AAGGAGGGTTATGATTTTTACTGATCTGCAGTCCTTCGTTCTCTTTAAGAAAAGAGTATTTCAAAAACTGCAGTATTTTATGCATTTTTATCCATTCCTTTTGTAATGTATTTTTATTATGACTCATATCGATAACGGCTCCTTTTACTACATTATTATTCTGTGCCACGGACCGTAAACTTTACTCCGATTAAAACTCAATTTCGACACTTTTATTTACGTTCGCCTGAATTTCATTATTTTTATGTAACGGGAGTTGTTACGAGAACACCAATTAGTTTCCATTTCAGTCACAAGTAGGTTCACAAATTGATTGGGAAATTGAACAATGATCCTAATGTTCGATATTAATTAAACCTGATTGATTACGTAGGTAGGTATTGTTCATTAGGTACAATTTACCTATAATAGTATATATATAATATGAAACAATCTGGCTCTAAGAGGTACAATCATTTGTGATTGATTATAATTAACTTATTAACCTTTGATTGATATAATCACTTGGCAACCATAGGTACCTATTAATTAATTGTTGTAATAATTCAATGTATGTTGTATGGTATTCATTAATACTTGTAGCTATTTTTCGTAGATGTAATACCGGCTAACCATAGGCTAAAACCATTGATCACCAATCTTGGGAAACGGATTGGATATTATCACCTGTCCATCCCGTACCAAATCCTAGCTTGATAAGTTGCTCATTCCTAAAAACATCAAGTACAAAATGTTTCACAAGTTTACTAAATTCGCAAGGAACTTTCTATAGGAATACTTACCGACAGTCTGTAGAAAATGAAATGAAATCAGAATAAGTTATTAGAATCTTCCTGTGATAACTACCTGATTCCTCACAGAAGTTATTTGAAAGCCAATCACGATCAAAGCTCTCCCTTTATTTTAACACTATTAGGAAACCATTAAATTATAATCACTTCTGTTTTATCAAAGCTTGACGAATAATGGCCGCTAAAACAAGACGGGAGAAAGGAGTCACAGAGATAATGGAGTGTAAAATTAGATATTCTTCTTTAGTATTTCTCGAGACGGCGTGAAATAGTTTTAATTAACACCTAATTGAAGTAAAAGTAGTGTGCCGTTATAAAGTGTTAAGATTGATGTCACTTTCACGGTGACCAGACAGTAATGTCTGCTGGACAGCTGTTGAACTTGATGAATAAAAAAAAACGGGCCAAGTGCGAGTCGGACTCGCGCACGAAGGGTGCCGTACCATTATCGCAAAAAACGGCAAAAAAATCACGTTTGATGTATGGGAGCACCCCTTAATTTATTTTATTTTAATTTAATAATTATTATTTTTTGAAGTGAATATACAACTAAATATTCTGTGAATATTTCAAGCGTCTACCTGTTGCCGAGCAAAAAACGGCAAAAAAATCACGTTTGTTGTATGGGAGCCCCCTTAAATATTAATTTTATTCTGGTTTTAGTATTTGTTGTTATAGCGGCAATAGAAATACATCATCTGTGAAAATTTCAACTGTCTAGCTATCACGGTTCATGAGATACAGCCTGGTGACAGACGGACAGACAGACAGACAGACAGACAGACAGACGGACGGATCGTGAAGTCTTAGTAATAGGGTCCCGTTTTTACCCTTTGGGTAGGGAAAAACAATAGGTATATTTATTATTTTTGGGATAAGGGAAAGGAACATGGATAAAGTAAACTACACCGTACCCTTGAAGTAGTAGAACTTCCGTAAGGAAGTAAAACATCCAATAAGTTTTTAACCTCATCTTTTCATCCCAATCCGACTTGAAAATCGAATCAAAGCCGGCAGCACCCTAACAAAAAGTTTGCAAGTCAAATAATTGGCTCAGATACGTGAGCATAGCAAACCAATCCGGTTGCCACGTAACCATGGCAACCGTGCCGTCCCAGTCTCAGCGACTCGCAACTCGCTTCCCACGTCCGCATTTGACTGAAGAGTTACAATTATGAGTGTCTCGTGTTACCTCCATCCCGGCACTCAATTGACGGCTTATTCACTAATTGTGCCGTCTGTGCCGTTTGCGCCGTAGTGCCGTAGTGGCGTCTCCGTACGACGCACATTCATCAGCTAATGTATTCAGGACACGAATGAATACGTTTACGAACCTGAATATGATTTTGAATTAGGCACGTGTGATACGGATCAAGGTCGGTATTTTTGCACAGGGATTCTGGCAGCTGTGGTGAAATTAAGAATCCTGTATGCGCACTTTGTTTTTGCTATCTCATAAGTCGCCTTTGATTGAGTGTAGTGTCAAGGTAAACCTAGTGTACAACGTTCTGTACAATACAATACCTAGGTTTTACAACAATGTAGAGCATTTACATTTAAACAATAGTAAATACTATTAGGTATCGAAAGTAAAACAATGCTGCGATAACAAATGTAAGGTCAAACGCACTGATCAATTGAATTGTTGCCATGTTATGTCAGCTTAGAGGCCGAAGATGAGCAGTAAGTGGATTAAATTGATTCCAGGAAGGGATTCCTGGAGCAGCCCGGGACCCTCACAATCTGGCCCCGGGCGAGAGGGCAAATTTAATCAGAACCCGAACAAATAATAAGCCCCCTAAACGAATGTCACAGGCAAAAATTTGTTGTTTGCTGACTCTGACAATTGCCTAAGGCAGTTTAGCAATAATTAAACAAGTTTGTAAATGCAGAGCCCCTTCATTGGCAGTACCATCTACTTGTGTACCGATCCCGGTACATCGAAGTCAGAAGCAATTTCAAGCAATGAATAAGAAATGACGTTAACATGGACTGACAGCTTCATTTCTTAAAGTATAATTTAGGTTAGCAGGAATATGTTTGTTTTTTTTTCTTCTTTACTTTTGTTTTCCTTATTGGTATTTTTAATTTTAACATGTATCAATTTTCAAGACCCTTTTTGCATTGCCAAGAAGACAGCAGATATCTCAGTCAAAAGTATAATGAGAGCTTCCACCCAACTAAACAAAAAATAAACATCTCTACATTTTGTAGTAGTCACAAAAACTGATCGATAAAAACAATTTGCAGTCCCGCAGACATTGTCCATTCGCCGCCGTGAGTACGATGAGTGCGATCATACCGGTCCAGTCATTAGGCCCGGACCGCCGCCGAACCGTCCGTACTATCGGCATACCGCGGCATTGCGGCCGCCACGGTCCACTCGCCGCGCACAATACGGCCCACATCGATGCGATGCTCGTTTGTTTCCATTCCATACCACCATTGTTGCTTCCTTCTACAGAAATAATTGCCCTTTCAGCTGACTCAGATGCTTATGTAATGTCGATTCACTTTTGTTTATTGTACTCGTAAAATTGATCGTGGAATTGTGGGCAGCGACTGTTTTTTATAAGCCGCTTTTGTTTCCTTAACGGGAGTAGATAATGTCCTTGGGCTCTAGACTAAGTGAAGTGACCCTCTACCGGCGATACGATTGTCGAAATGCCAAAATGTTTGACGATCACATTACGTGCCTGTCATGTACTTTTTGACAAACGTTTTCGTTGAAAAAAATTTCACTTTTATAGATAGACCCTCTAATGCAATTTAGTTAAGCATAGAGTGGATACTTTTTAGGGTTCCGTACCCAAAGGGTATAAACGGTACCCTATTACTAAGACTCCGCAATCCATCTGTCTGTCTGTCTGTCCGTCTGTCACCACGTGTCACAGATGAGTTTTTTTGCCGTTTTTTGCGATAATGGTACGGAACCATACGCGTGCACATACGCAGACAGCAAATAATTTAAAAGAAGTACTCCCATCCATATCCGTCAGTAGCAACAAAACTCAACGCAGTAAAAAAGAGCTGGCAGATATCATTGCAAAGAGTAAACAAAATAATAAATTATGCAAAAGAATATATATAATCTCCGATTACTTCGATTATTGCCATTATTTTATACCAAATGGAACTATAAAGGAACACTTATACAACATAGAAAAGAAACTGAAAGACTTCACTGTTAATGATTACTGTATCATTTTCATTGGCGAAAATGATATAAAAGCTGAGACAATATACATAAATATGATAAGAGAATCGTTACAGAAGGTGGCCCACACCAATAATGTTATTTGTTTACCGACGTTCATAACAGGAGCACCTATTTACAATTTTAAAGTGGACATGTTCAATAATCTGCTTTATCTTGACCTACAAAATAATGACTACGCCTATCTATTTGACAGCAACAGTGAGCTATCACTAGACATGTTCTCCAACACTACAGGAAAAATCAAGCTACAGGGAATGATATGTATATACGACAGCATTATGAATAATATTATAATTGACTTGTGCTCATTTGGTCAGTTTGACATAATACGGAATAATAGTAAAATGCATACTGAACCTGACATTATCATAAAGTCTCCCGTGATCAATGAAAAAGAAACCGCCAACCAGTTTTTATCTGAGAAATATATGCATATCTTACATCAGAATATTGCAGATTTAATTAACAAATCCGATGCATTATGTGTTAACTTAGAAGAACTATAAGATAGCAACAAAATTGTGGACGTCATATGTATTACTGAGCACTTTATGTTGGCAGGATTTGAGTCAAATTTATATCTGCCAAATTATAATTTAGCTTCATTTTACAGTAGAACAAATAACAAAAGAGGAGGAGCATGTATTTTAGTGAAAATTTACATGAATTCAGGGAAATGCCAGAAATTCTGAAATATTGTCTTGACTGTATACTCGAAGGTTGTGCCGTTAAACTTCTTGACTATAAAATTATTATTGTTTGTATATATAGGGTACCTAAACAGAATAACTTGTATACGTTCTTCCATAAACTGGAAAACCTTTTGAATTATATTGCCAAATTAAATTATAGCAATGTTATAATTACTGGTTATTTTAATATAGATGTTCTAAAACGCAATAATGTCACATTGGGTTTTGAATGTTTACTGTTAAATTATAATTTAAAATTAGCTTTACATGAACAAACCAGATTCACCAGTGGAACTTGTATTGATAATTTTGCACATAACTTTAAAAAGGTATGTAAATCTGAAATTTTAGACTTGGATCTGTCGGACCATACCGCACAATTAATTAGAGTTCCTGTAAAAAAAATCTGACATTGAATCATTGGCATACATTAAAACGCGATTATAGCATAGAAAATATTGAGAAATTTAAATTGTGTATTAAGAGCCTGTCTTTCTCGGATATTTACCAAACTGATGACCCAAACACGGCATATCAACACTTTATAGCTGAATTTAAACTTTTTTATGACCTTTGTTTTTCGCAAACCCAATTTTTAATAAAAGCTATTCATAAGCCAAAGTGGGTATCACGCGGGGTAAAAATTTGCAGTCGAAAAAGAAGGGATTTGTAGTGGAAAATCAGATTAAACTCAACAAAAGATAACAAATTAAAGTACTTAAAATATTGTCAGTTATTTAAAAAAAATATAAAACTAACAAAACGTGCGCAAAATAACTGTAAAATAAAAACGTCTCATAATAAGACTAAAACAGCGTAACGGATTGTAAACAACACGAGACTTAACATTCCAAAAGAATCCATTGACAACATAAAAATCGATGAATACAACTTCCTTAATAATCCAACCGAAATAGCAAACACATTTAATCATTATTTTATTGAAAAAGTGAAACCCCTTCCAGGTGCCGGGAAAAATGTAACGTCTTTAATCAATCACCAATTAAATTCAATGTTTCGCGCACCAAGTTCACCCTACCAGAATCATAAAATTATAAACCAACTTAAAAATGCCAACAGTGTAGGATACGATGGTTTCTCTACTAAAATAATTAAAGCAGTAAATGGGGATATATGCCATCACTTGAGTCACATTATGAACTTGTCGATAACAACTGGCATATTTCTACAAGATCTGAAACTATCAGTTATAAAACCCTTATCCAAAAAAGGAAGTAAACAGTTAATGGTGAATTATAGTCCTATTGCACTATTATCAATGTTTTCAAAAAAAAAACGAAAAATATATCTATGGTGAACTTAATTCATATCTTGAAAAACATAAAATTTGTGCAATGAACAAAAGGGCTTTCGACAAAATAAAACCATAAATATGGCCATTTATGAATTCATCCAAAATGTTATCTGCCACGTTGACAAAAGAGTTCCAGTTTGTGCTATTTATTGCGATATGTCACAGGCGTTTGATTATGTGGATCATAATATATTAATCAGTAAACTTGACGCATACGGCATAAGAGGCAATGTTTTGGATTTAATTCGATCTTATTTAACGAATCGACAACAGTTAACGGTAATAACTAGAGTGAATCCTAAGACAAAAAAAGAAGAAACATTCAGCTCCGTGAGGAAATATGTCACATTCGGTGTTCCTCAAGGCAGTGTGCTAGGGCCGCCATTGTTTACTATTTATATCAACGACTTTCCAAAGGCTACGATTCAACCTATGACATTATTTGCTGACGACAGTACAGTTTCAATTGCATGTAAGGACATTAATAATTATAAATCTGACATAAATAATTCTCTGACATCTATAATTTCTTGGCTTGATAATATTAATTTAAAAATAAATTTATCATAAACAAATATAATGCACTTTGGACAAAGATTGCATAATCCATTAAATGTAAATTTGATACACTATAAATGAAGTAACTAATGCACGTTTTCTCGGTTTAATTATAGACAGTAAACTAAATTGGAAAGAACACACTATGTAAAAAAGTAGTCAATCATATGCTTTGTACCAACTTGCTCCATCAATCAGCACTAATGTGTTACTTTCGGCTTATTATGATTCAACAAAATCTGTCCTCAGTTATGGCATTATCTTTTGGGGCAACTCATCAAATAAAGATATGGCATTTATAATGCAAAGTCGATGCCTACGTGCCATGTTCGGTATCCAAAGTACTGAGAGCTGTAAGCCACTTTTTACAAAACATAAAATACTGACACTTGCGTCATTACATATTTTGGAAATAGCCCTATTTGTCAGAAATAACCCCCATTTATTTCCTCGAATATCGGAAATTATTATACGTAATCGTCGGGATGATAATAAAATTCATGTACAGCCAGCTAAGACAGCACTACTGTATAAAAGCGTTGTATGTAGAGCGCCAATAATTTATAATAATATCCCTAACTGTGTTAAGAAATTAAATACAGACCACTTTAAGAACACATTAAAAAGAATACTGACACAAAAAGGCTATTATAATGTTAATTAATTTCTAAATGATAAATCGTTCTGGAGATACTAAATGATAAATGATTTTATTTCTGTAAGTTGGTTTGTACAAACACTTTTACATTTCGATCGTATTTTTAAAACAAGATGAGGTCGGCGTTTCCTATCTGACTACTCTGAGAAGAAAGGCCGAAACAAACTCAGAGGTCTCAGTCTCTTTTAAAGTCCAGACAAAACAAAAATCTTTTTTAGATCATGTGAAGACCATGTAGATTGATGTCTGAAATGGTCTTTTGAGGAAAGAACCAGCCAGATTGAGTGGACCTGTCCAGTCAGTAAACGCATTTGTCAATAACCGAGCAGCTCAACACAGAATTTAAGGAGCTCAACGATTCGACGAACAATACCAAAGAAAGGACATTCGGGTAGGCCGCATAAACTACTCAAACTGCCAGACCACGATTAAAAACTAAGACAAATTAAAAATAAGAACAAAAAGAAATGGTCCACATAGTCTTCACATTCACAACAATTAAAATAAAATAATATAATACTTTAAAAAGTAAATATTCTTGTCATTGCAAGAAAACCAAAAAAAAATAAAAAAAATTCAAGGTGGAACATATAAAAAATCTAAATTAATTCAAATTAAAATTCAAAAGTCATTTATTCAAACTAGGCTGAGAATCAGCACTTTCCGAACGTCAAAATTACATAAGACAGTCCCCAAAAAACGCCCGCCCTTTACCACTTCCTAGTGCTTTTGCTGGGAAGAAGAAGTGGCGCAACAAACTCCCCAGCAGCACAGCTGTATTTTTTTGTTTTTTTTCTAGCTGTTCAGTTAGAAAAAAAACAAAAACTTGATTGTATACAATAGTATGCTAATAATTTACATTACTCAACACAAAAAATTAAAATAAAATATATTTTCTCAAAAATGGTATGTAATGTTGTCAGAACATCTCTGAAAAGTATCCAGAAAGTGAACTCTACCGGAGACTTATTCACAACTGTCCAGTAAGAAGCGAGATTTTAAATTTGGAATCTCCTACTGTCCGGTAAGTAAGTATGTAATTTACTTACTGGACAGTAGTAGGGATTGGTCCGATATATCAAAACGTAGCTTATATCGGATATGTGTTAGATATCATATCTTAATGATATCTATATCAAAATAACCGATATAACAAAAACTATATGTAATAAAAACCTTACTAGCGTGCGAGAACGAATAAGTCAAAACTTAAAACCGTAACAATGCGGAAACGTACGAACTACGAACAAAACGCAAACTTCACATACGATAGGAACCATAATTATGCGCTACCTCTCTTTCTAAGTATTATTTCACGTCCGTTGTTAGTTTGCTCATCTAAATAACATTTTAACTTATGCAAACTGTATTAAATGATATCGAAATCTAAAAAGCGTTTTCGATATCGATATGAACTCTGTATATCGGTTACATAACCGTTTGTGCAAAAAAACCGAAAACACCCATCTCTAGACAGTAGGTCATCCTCTTCAGAAATGCTTGGAAAAAAAAACATAGTACCAGCCAGACACTTATTAGAGTTTAGCCATTATAACATCTCAAATATATATCTATCTTTCTTTTTGATATGACATTTTATGAGATAGATATATTTTTGAGTCCGATAATCAAGACTTACAACAAACAAATATAAATGCCCCCGGTAAATCGATCACAATATGTAATTGCCCTAATATGAACGTAACCTTCAATATTACTTAAACGAATTTGTTGTTAAACTTTCTTTCATTTTTGAGAAAAGCATTATACAAGCCTCAACCAGTAAGAAAGCCATCCTGGCCTCGTATATAACCGGACCTCACCTGTTCGGTCCGGTTAACTCATACTTGGCCAGGAAGGCTTACTTAATGTACTATTGCCATAATGACAGCTAGCACACGCCAATATACCAACAAAAACATCGAAATCTAAACGGAACTTAGTACCCGAATTATAAAGCCTTCAGGCATAAAGGGCGTGCCCGCCTACATATAGCTAATACAGCTGTAACTCGAAGTCACATAATTATGATAAACTAGGACCATCGAAGTAAAAAATAAATCAACAGTTAGGCAAGAATAATATATGATCCACTATCGAGGTCGCTAGCTAACCACATATTGCAATACAACTCATTAAAAAAAACATTGTAGTGCGTCGATTATGTCAATAATATGACAATTAAATTAAAATAAATTGACTTATACTGTCAAAATAAAAAAAACAGTTATATAACTCATATAACCTGTCAGTAGGTAAGCTAATTCTGGAGAAAGAACACAAACATTGTCTTGAGTTAATCACAGCGACCAACAATTTTTATTGTTAAGTAGTCGTTAATAGAATAGTATGCCTTTGAACAAAGGTTTGATTTTACTTTAACTTTAAACGCATTAAAAGGCAAATCTAGAAGAGCAAAGGGTAGCTTGTTATAAAAGGTTATACCAAGTCCAACAGATGAGTTATGAACCTTATGAAGCCGGTGAAAAGGAGCTCGTAATTTGTCCTTATTTATGGTATTAATATTGTGAATATCACTGTTTTTAGTGTAAAAGTGTATATTTTGCCTAATATAAAAGATATTGGCGAAGATGAATTTTGATGCCACTGTGAGAATACCAATATCTTTAAAAAAATCTCTTAGAGAAACTCTGGCACCTAGCTGGTAATTTTTTTATTGGAGCAGCTCAATCCCAAGTCTTTTATACTTTCTGACTAAATCTACTCCATTTATTTTGAATCGCATTATTATTGACCTATTGTTTTTAATTTACTATTATTAATGTTAATTGTTGATTTATTTATAGTGTTATTCTTTGTATTTTTGTATTGTACTTTTAATTATCTTCGACCAAATTTGTACACCAGTCATGGTCAAACATGTTGAGCCAGTAAAAATATTTGTATCACCTGTAATTATACCATGTATAATTGTATATTATCTACACATGTTTTTGCAAATAGTTGAATCTGAATCTGAACCCTTCGTGCGCGAGTCCGACTCGCACTTGGCCAGTTTGTATGTTAATTTGCGAAGGACGTATTCGAAGCGGTCGTGGTGAATTGGGAGAGTCCCTATGTCCAGCTATGGTCTGCGGTAGACCGAGTTGATTGATTGATGCGGATACTGTGTGCCTGTCCTCAATTTGACGATACTTAACTAATTTATTCGTTAATACGTCGAATACATCGGATGATTGCCTACTTAGATCCACTTTCACATTGTTACATTATGATTCATCAATCTGTTCGTTTGACAAATCAAACATCTTAAATTAGATCGTCTGCATGTATGTTGGTTTATTAAATTGGACAGATTATTTGAAGCAAATTGTATCGAAAGTTAGTATCAAAATAATATAAAGTTTGGGAGTTTTCTACTGCGAGTATTTTTAGCAGAATTGTCATGATAGCCGAAGCTTCACACTCGAATGGACGTGTTCACAAAGAAATGGGAATAAAGTTATAGATGGTGGAACATGCTCCGTCGTGTGAAGTTATCATTATGTCATGACTCGGTTGACAGACGCGAGTATATTATTGAACGCAGATGGAAATATTCTCTGGAATATACCGCGCTGTCTGAATAACTCATGCCTGAATTCTGTTATTTCTTTCGGAGAAAAAAGGAATATGTATCATTTAGAAAGTACTCGTATTTATTTTTCTAAATCCCAGCCTTAAATGTCAGCTAGGTACTTGGGTACTTTTTAGTATTTGTTAACTTATTTAAGTTCGTACGAAGCATATTTAGGCGGGTCAACGGGTCTCGCATCTTGCTATTAAAACATACAAAAGTGGCAAATCATAACTGGATTGAATTAACATGAACATCTTATATTATAATAGTACATTATGGTACAAGTGTGCAATGTTGGTGATTACCGCTGAGGCTCCATTGAGACCCGAGCCGTAGGTGAGGGTCTTAAGAGAGCCGAGGACGGTAATCATCAATACACACGTGTATCATACGACGTTTTTCAACACACTTGTGAAGAAAATAATACAAAAAAATCATTTTCAACAGTAAAAAATGTTGTGAAAAATTTTTCACAATGGCGGGCAAAATTAATCAGTTTTCCTATGTGCGCGCATTTAACAATGGCGATCGGCCATAGACTAAAAGAATGAGGTTTCTTTTTTTTTGGCTTTTCGTGGATAGTGTTTTAGCCACGTACAAAATAGGGAATTTCAATTTTTCTTAATTTCAGAGCAAATAAAATTTATATTTGAGTGAAAGTTTTATTTAGCAAGCACGTACAAGTTGAAATTATCTATTTAAATACGAAGTAGCATGAAATGAGCAAGCAATAGGTATATTAATTTATTTGTACTATTGAGCACGATCTTTTTTGTATCGAAACTTTTTGTAAGAACAAAGCAACTCAACCAATAAATAAAAAATAAAAAACTATAACTCACTTGTGAATAATAGCAATGAAAAAGTCACAGTTTGATACCAGGTATCATTATGTGCCTAATTGCGGTGAAATTAGAGCCACTTTATGTGCAAGTGTGTTGAAAAGTATAGTATGCAACTCTTGAATAAAACGGATTTATGTCGAGGGCCAAGAATCACTCGCGTCGCTCAGGATTCTAATACTTAAAACACTCGCTATGCTCGTGATTCAATCATCATGAATCACTGATTCAGTTGTTAGAATCATTCACTTACTCGTGATTCATCTATGGCCCTCGCTTTAAATCCGTCCTTTATTCACTAGTTGCATAATATACTATTATTGTACACCACAACAAACATACAAGACAAACATTTACAAAATTGACTAGGTACTCTACTCTCTCTCTATAAATTTCAGTTTGTTCGCTTTGCTCAGAAGATTATCCTGCATCCAACGTTAACTAAAATCCTTTATGTTGCCCGACTATGTAAGTTCCGAGTTTCTGCGTATTTGCGTACTAGTACTAGAAATCTATTTTTAGAGTAGCTTTGTGAGAAATGACTGGTTTTTACTCGGTACTGCTACTGCGATCGACAGTTTTAAATGGGAATTTAGCTTTGTGGTGTTTGTGGTTAAATATTATTTCTATTTTATTTTATTGTTACGGTGGGAGCGTGAGAACAGGCTAATACAAGACGTAAAAGTTAATTAAATACAATTCACAGCAGGACATTTTTGCACAATACATCCTAAATTCTTCCCTTAGGTAATCCTGGCGGGATAAAAATCACTTTCTTTCTTACTTTAAGGACCCTTTCAAATAAATAATCGAGTAAATAAGGAGTGAGTTTTAACTGAATTTCCAAAAGGCTTGTTTGTTTTTTTTGTGTATGTTCACCGATTTCTCCGTTAATTTTACAACCGATTTCCAAAGAAAAAACACTACAAAACAAAAATAATTTTAACATCGGCAGTCGGTGTTCCTGGTTAAAGTTTTTTTTTGATAATACAGCTCCTTCCACTCCTTCTTACCGTAGGTATGAATAAGTAGATAAACTTAATGTTTAGAAAGTTTAAGTTTACCCAAAATACAGCTACCTAAGCAAACTGACGCCGTCAACATTAATTACACACAGCATACCATTCCCGTTGATTGCCCGTAGCCATTGATTTAATAAATAATCGTCATTTCAGCCGAAGGAGGTCCACTGCTTGGCATAGGCTTCCCCAAATTAACCAGTCCTATGCTTGCCAAAAGAATCAGGGCAATGTAATGAGTATAATTCAAAAAGTGTGGTTTAACAGCTAAAACCTGACGTAAACTTTCGTTATATTAGTTTGAAACAGATCAATATAATATTTAATATCTCGAGGGTATGTTTATGAGGTCTCTGTGTGCTGAGGACTCATTGGTTCGTTGATAAACGAATCAAACAAACGTCGATATTAGTTTCAAAAATTCCAGTGGTTATAAGTGTCAGACAGCGCACGAATAACGAATGTAATAATTAACTTTCAAAACCACTTTGAATATTTAAACCTTGTAATAAGTGAACTGAATTCACATTATATTTGTATATGCCAAATTAGTATACGAGCGAGAGTTCATAACATCACGCATATGTGTTCTGAAAGATTTGTAGTACCTACACAGACATTTCGTCATCATGTTTAAGTTCCATGTTATACGAGACGAGTCAATCATGTTTAAGTTCCATGTTATACGGAACGAGTCAATCATGTTTAAGTTCCATGTTATACGAGACGAGTCAATTATGTTTAAGTTCCATGTTATACGGGACGAGTCAATTGCCAACCAACAGGGCTCAAATCTAGACTCCAGGCTGTTTTTTTGGATCGAAGTTCCTAAATGTGGCTTGCGGTTGGAGCTGACTCTGAGCGCTGGTCGCCATAGTGATGGTTTACATCATGACTGTGTTAGTTAAATGTGACTTACATCTATGCAAATTACATTACATTCGAGGTTGAAGAAAAAGCGTGTGGCACTTTGTTCCTGACGCGAGTACATCCAGTCGCACACGTTTTGTATTGACCACAAGTAAAACTAGGCCTTTGACTCCAAACCCCACCACTAATCAGGTAATCTTTTACAATCTGCGTTTAAAGTATAGTTTCAGTGATGTCCACGAGTCTGCTACCCCGAGGCTGTATCCATTAGCTATAATAAGTTTAACATTACAACAATCATAGCCCGCAGCTGTACGTAGCTGCTATTGAAATAAAATACCTACTCCTTATTTCTAAATTAATGTCGATACTCGTAACATCCCACAAGGTCGTGAACAAACAAACATGTAGTATATTGTTTATTTGATTGACGCGAGAAAGTTCTTCCGTAATACAATATATGCAATTCATTTAATCGCGACTTTCTAAAGCGGTTGCCTTCAATACATACAATACAGTACAAATGAAATTAGTTAGATACATACAATAGTGAATAGATGTTGTTGTATTGAGACATAGGATTAGAAAATTGATAAACAAAAGAGATATTGAGTTATGTAATAGAAACGAAATTGTTTTAGGAGAGGTGATTGATTGGGTTCTGTAATCGTGGCTAGGTTTAATGCCTCGTTGGTCGAGTGGCCGCAACTGTTACTGCTGATAATGAGGTTCTGGGTTCGACTCCCAGTTAGATAAATGTGTTATTGGGCTTTTCCTTACTGGCAGTTCGGACTCTGAATGAATGCCCCGATTATTGCAATAGACTCGCCCTCTATACATGGGACTTACATATAAGTGACGAAATGTGTTAGTGGATACTATAAGTATACCTCTGCATAACCCTTCAGAGAAAACAAGCGTAATGTTATCTCTTTCTCCAGTAAAATGCATTGCCTGAGCTCGCTGTTTTTATCCGGCACTTATACAGAATCACAGATGTAGAAAAGCGTTTAGATTTGAAAAGAAATAAAGAAGTCTACGTCTATTACCTCTATGCACGGGTCTCTAACAGGTGCTTTATTCTCAGAAGCCTTTTAAATCTCAAATGGCACGGTTTATGCCTTTTTCTCAGAGTCGCAGCAGTTCGAAGAAATCGGGTTTGATATAGAAAACCTACATAAAAATCGTAATGGATTAGAACCTTGTACAGGAAAGAGTGCTTACTTTGTACAGCAGTCAGTCTTTAAAAATAAAAGTAGCTAAAAAAGAATTTAGGCTTTCTTAAATTCAATAGGTATCAAGCCACTTCGTAGAATTTATTTCAACCTCTGTATGAAGCTTTAGCAGCTGTTTTAAAAACTCAGTTAATATTTTGTACAGTTTTTTGTTCTCGCTCTGTACTTCATCGCCACTCGATAGAACTTCTCAAAAATACCGGATAGTGTAACCGCACTGCAACATGGCCTATAGTGGCGTTAAACGATCAGTTTAATGCTGCACGTGCCTCTAGCACTAACATCGCGCTAGTGTTACTACTCCACACTCCACATGAGCGATATACTATACAGGGATATATACAATGATCCATCTCACTCCACCTTCACTTAAGTAGTCACACGTTAGGCATCACGTTTTAGCAGTAATCTCGTATAGAGTATTTAGTATATATAATGATGACCAGGCTAACTACACTTTCATGTAAGTAGCCCTGCGTAAGGCATCAAGTTCTGGTTATCTTAATCTCATACTTTATTCAATGGCTACCAAGTTTAAAGCCACCATGATATGTCAGACCCCTTGTCTAAATCACCCGCTGTTTTAAATATTCTAACACAACAAGTGATACCCTTGTGGACTTGTATCTGTTGATTTGTTTTGTCGTTAATAAATTACTGTCGGGTATCGGCGTGTTCAGCTTCAGCTAGTTTGACTAAAAGCAGATTAAACTTGGATTTGTTATTTCATTTTAATTATTTGGTCTTTCTTAATAAATTAATCTTATTATAATCAAACAATCAGCCAATCTGGACTTGTGCCCGGTTGATGTCAATGTCTTATTATAAACTCTTTGACTGCAAAATAATATCAGTAAGAAAGTGATTTACTAATAAAACCAAGCAAAAGCTTCATCGAGATTGTAAATCCCTAATTGCATTGAATAACACAGTCATCCTCTTACGAAATAAAAACCGCCACTTGACATCAATTGAACGATCGTTTACGAATACTATCAAATGTTGAAAGCTTGCTGAAACACCGGCGGCGGCGGGCGCGGCGGTTCATACGTGTATACCATACAATCTGCGCACAGAACAGTTAACCCATGACCTAGTATCTTTACCATTGATCGTATGAAACCAGTACACCGTGAAAGCATTCATCTGGTATTAGTTGAAACCACTTCAATCGAATCAAGAATAGTATAGCCGTTTATTTTTTGTGTAGCAATAACGTAAACAGAGTTGGATTGAATACGTTATCAGAATGTTTCTCAAGAGATTTTAATAAGAGGCAGATGTTGTTCTGTTTGTCTGTCCTTGAGAGTCCTTACAATGTGTTTTTCTTATTTGTTTCTTTTCAGTCAGTACGAACCGCGAAATGGGAGTGTGAAATTAATCATTTATTTGGGCTTTTGTGCAATTTTTATTCGTAAAAAATAATAACAAAACATAGCGTAGTGTGTTACAGTTTACTGATAGACTACAACTGTGTTTACAGTCCGTTTGTTTGAGTGCACAAACAAACAAGCTTTATTTCATAACATAAATTCACGAGAGCGTAAAATTTTCATCAATACTTTACTTTTAGCGTACATTACCCAGCGTGGAGGTTTTTTATTTGAAAAAAATATAAAACCAGACGGACAGCGAATTTGTTTGTTTTCACCATCGTAGAGTTGGGTGGCGTTTCACTCGCGCGTCTTTTTCGACGTAAATATATCTACAAGACTGGTTATAGTCGTAGTAGAATAGTTTTCTTACGTTTCTTTTCTTGTAGTCGCTATACGTGATCTTGAAAACATTCTTATCCCTTATATGTGAGGAGGAACTGACTATAATGTTCTTTACTGCCTATTAAACCTTGTTTGGTGACGCCATATTAAGATTTAAGACCGTCATGACGTAGTGGCATCAGATAAGGGTATCGAGTAGCCAGTCACAGTCGGTATTAATGGTATTCATTTAAAAGATCTGTTTGTCGTGGACCCTTCTCTGTAGGCGACCCTAAACGTGCCTCTCATGGTAACTAGGAAGGATTAGCAACACTGATTTATTGTTTGTTATCATTTTATGAAAATTGAAAGCCCGTTACGTGACTAATTACTAACGGGCCAAAATGCCGAGTTTTGTTACGATAGAGCCCATAGGTACTAACAAAGTTACGATTATGATATCGCTAAAACTCTCCTGAATAAAATTTTGTTACCCATCGAGTATGAAATAAACCTGTAAATATTATGACTCATCCGAAATTTTACACCACTTTTGACACATAACATCTACTTACCTACACTATTGTTGTACCAAACATACGTGACTAAAACAGTTTTCAAGCCACTATTGTTGGAACTGAAAGATATCAATGATTTTTTCTTCATACTTCTGAGGAAAAGTTCTCTAAATATTAGTATTTTCAGGCAATGTTTGATCTGGCCGGGTCGGCGAGTGTTTCCACAGATTCGTGGAAAATATCCCGCGGTTTATAATGTTGACCGCACGTAAACATTCGCTCGCGATTAAAGTACTCACCAGAGACCAGAAAAGTGCTATTTTCAGTTGAAATTATATATTTTAATGGTGCGGTCTATACCTCTGGTTCGGAAATGAAAAAAAATATTTCGGTTTCATTTTATCTTCTTCCTTGGACGACCATCGTTAGAAGTGCTATTTTTTTAACTGAGGCCGCGTAACAAACATTTTATAGTTAAAGTTTGTAGTAATCTTGATAAAACACAAAAGGTTCTTGAAAAAGTTAGAAGTCGCGGCTAAAAATATTCTCCATCATGACTTGTGACTCTCTTGAGGGATAAAAATATATGATCTGAAAACATCTTAACTATACTGCATTTATTAGCTTCTGCCAGCAGCTTGTCCGCGTGATAGTTGGAAATTATCCCTAGGGAATAATAAAACTACCAACCCAACCAAGACAAATGTTCTACCAGTATGCCAAGTTTCATACAAATCTGTTCAGCCACTAAGACGGGAAAAGGACGGACACATAGAGTTACTTTCTTACTTTCATTATTAGTATGGATTATTTACGACCCGCCATTGCTAAGAAAGCCCAGTTCCACCCAAGCGTGCCATCGAGCCGGTAGACTGTAGTATTACATTATCTGTGCCGGAAGGCACCGGAAGGATTCCACTCATTAACTTAATAAGACAAGTAAAATAAATGACCACGCCAGATTAACTGTATCCTCATCAGTTCTTCTGTAATTGCTCAGGAAGCGCTACTTAACCTGACACTGCCCACGGTTGCCCACGCGTACGAAGCTGACGAGCTTATCGAACCTTGCAGCATAGAAATAGGCGATGCTAGAGGTGGCAAAGGAGGGTTTGATGTCAAAACTGACACAGCGTACAGTAAGTTACACAAAATTTTACCGTGGCGGGGTAATAAACCATTTCTAAGCACTAAGCTCCTACGTAAAACCTGATCTTTCAGGAACAGAACCTACCAGAACAAGGATAACCAAGGAACTAACGACATTTTTTATGAAGGCTATAAAGCTAACATTCTCACACACTAACATCGCCATTTCCCTTGCATAGGTTGAGCACATGGCTACCAAATTCAGTAATTGGTTGTGGTAGCCCATCTCCCCGTACATCTCTCTGTGGTGTCTAGTAACATAGCTCTAATTGGCGCTGCACCGAAACATCCACGTGTAATCCCGCATTACGAAACGTAAGACAATCAAATTATCGTGTGCAACACAGCTCTGCGGTATTTCTGGCCGCCTGGTACTTTGAGATTCATTGTCGGTGCAATAAAACTGGGGCTTGCTAATTATTTTGCAATTTAGACTGTAAATGCGAATGAGTCTAGATTTAGTCTTAGTTAGTTTAGTTTCGACGGGCTGTTTCCGTAACTCCACGACCAAGCGCGTATTTTGCGTACGGGTTATTTTACAGAGCAGTAGTCATTAATTCACAATGAACTAGTATACAATATTTTTTTGATTGTTCGCACTTACAATTAGGTAGGAATAACTCATTCTCAAAGGCATTAATTAAAACAATCGGTTTTATTTTTACAAAACAAACGGCTGTTAGTTAAGTAACGTAATTCAATAAGCAATTGTGGTCACCAATTTCGAAGAATTACATTCATACAAATATAGAAATGCGATCCTTGCATGACTAACGAGTTACCACAAAGGTGTCAGTGCGTAAGTCAGGTGTGTTTACTAACACCGCTGTACGTGACAATGACAATGACTTGTGGGAACATTACCTATGTGTAAGTATACTAACAAGGAAACGTGCACAATTGTCAAAACACACGGTAGTACATGCGAAAAGCCGGCGTTTCATGTTTCGGAGCTGAACAGCGCTGAAGAAACGTGTTTACAGAAATAACTAATGCGTGTCTCTTAAAGGTTTATGGAAGTCACTATTTGACTGCTCGTCTTTTAAGGTATGTGTATATGTACCCTATTCTCAACCCAAATATTAAAATGGCCGCTTGGCTAGTTATACGGCTAAGTTTTGAAATCCCATCAAGCGTTACAAGTGGAGATGGATTGGCCACGCGCTCCGATGAGAAACCGATTACAAACCCAAGCAAGCGTTGGATTTGAATCCTCAAGGGAAATGAAAGCATTGCAGTCCCGCGTCCAAACCTGGCATAAAACCTGGCGTCGCACCGTGTTTGCAGAAGCGTCGTGCATCGGAATTATGTGGAGCGAGGGACGAAGGACATTAAGTTTCAGGTCACAAGTGCTAGGAACGAAAAATCGCAGACAAATATCGTATAGCCAATCATACATTTTTTTAAACTATGCATTCATTCATTCTACTGATGACCTACAACGTGAAATCCTAAGAATCATTGCCATTCACTTAACACTGCTCCATTCCAGTGAATATGTTCGCACCTTGACCTGCCAGAACATTAGAACAATGGTGTTTTCATAGCGGTTCTGCTACTTGAACACAACACTTATTAAAGGTGAGCAGTAGACGTCATTACCCCGGTTCTGTTGTTCCGTTCGACCTGCGCTGCGTTGATGGTTCCGCGAAAGTGATCATGTCCTGTACACAATGGTTTGTATAGGACACACTTTCACGATGACTAGGTATATCATTTTCACTATATTCGGATTTAACACAATCAGGGTCTCCGGAAGGATGATATTACACAATTGCTTCAGCACGAATACAGGGTTATGTAATTTAAGGTGGAATTAATTAATAAATCCTGAGCCTAATCCTGGTGATCTGTAATACATCAGGCATCAGCGCCTCACATATTCTAGATTGTGAATATAATTATGTACCTGTGTTTATGTAGATACCTAAGTAACTTTTAACATCTGTTTTGTGAGGAGAAATAAAGGATTTATTATTATTGTTTATAATAAAGAATTTTGATCAGGAAACTGTCGGTAACTTTACCAATACTTTCCTGCTTCATCAGCGACTGTAACATGGAAGTTTTATGGACACGATTAAAATATTTCTTCGGAAACTTTATTAACTTTTAATTCTGACTACAAAAGATGATTGTTTGGCAGATTTAACCAAAAATTTAAAGACTTCTGGTCTTGATATCCGTCACAAAAGTTTCGACTCATAATGGTTTTGTAACTAAATGAAAATTTACAACTTTTAAATTAAATAGATGTTGAGTTTTCCTCAATGTCAATAAAGGGAGAAGCGAGAGAAAACCGTTTTATATTTTTATGACTGAGGATTTTAAAGGTTGACTTTTGTTTTTCATCTCAAATTATGCTCAAAAGTATGTAAGCAGAGTTGCAGATATTGCAAGTGTATTGTTCACTGCCTTTTTAGAATGACCTATGTATGCCCAATATACTTCTGACTGACTTATCGTATTATGTGAAGCATCTGTAAATTGGCGTGTTTTAGTGAACCGAGTCTTTTCAGTGCCCTAATTCTCAGAAAAGCTGTTTAGTTAAATTAACATCAACATTACTTAGCCTGATTGAGTTCACAGTTAACTAAATTAAGATGGAAGTCTGAACTACGGAAATGTAACTGAACATTAGTGTAATAATATCTACTGCCTAAAAGCCCCCTTTTTTTTTTTGAAACATTCGAGTGAAATGAATGTAATGAATGGCTTACAGTCTAATTGCCTATCTGGGCTCCACAATCCAGTAATAGGGTAAAAGATACCCCTTGACAAGACTGGTGTCAGCTTTCTTTGCTTGTGACTACATTCAAAGATGTACAAACTATAGTCGGGACTAACAGCTTAACGGCTTTATCAGGCATGGAGAAATCTCACTTTGTAAAAATGGCCGCGCGTTGCGTGCCACGTGTGGATAATGGCGGATTTTGGGCGCCATATAATGTGGGGGGCCAAAGTTTTTCTTCCTTACTCATCGTGTGGGATATCAAAATAAAGGGTTAGAGGTGATTTCAAAAATATATAATACTCATGTGTTTAAATGTACCTAATGCGAAAAAAATATAACTAAAAAGTTATAAATTAAAAAAGTTAATTAAAAAAATCAACAAACCCGACTGCTTGAAAAGCGAACTAAAAAGACGTATGATACATCTGGTTTTGGTTAGCCAGCTCGCGAATATGTATGCTCCGACTGCACAGCTTCATTTTCTCCTTGTTTACGTATTTTTAGTTCACTTTTCAAGCAGTCGGGTTTGTTGAGTTTTTGAATTAACTTTTTTTTGCAGAAATTTATTTTGGTTTTCAACCAAGTCGCCCTGTTACGTTATAACAAAGAATTAAATTAAAAGCAACCAGTTTGGCGATGCAGAAAGTTTTGTTCTGTATTCTAGTTCAAGTGAACTATGAAATATTATGTGCTCATGAAACAGATTATACGTAAAACATTTTAAAGAAAATTCATTGTAATGATTGGTGAGCTTTTCGCATGAAAACCGTGAAAGTGGAGAAGGATAACTGATTAGCTACATGGGCGAACGTTTTTCTAAAGTCTGTAGGAAATAGTAAAGCCAATGTTACTTCCCTTTAAAGTTTTAGTATAAAATAATTCTACAAAAGTCTTATTTTTACTACTTATATACTTGGGCGCACGGTTGGCGCAGTGGTTGAATGATTGACTGCTGCGCTGCGTGTCGCGGGTTCGATTCCCGCACGGAACAAATATTTGTATGACCTACTGTTCCGGCTCTGGGTGTTTGTGTTTGTGAGTTTATATGTTTGTAAACGCACCCACGATACAGAAAGACATGCCAGTGTGGGGCAAAGTCATTTTATTAAAAAATAAATGATTTCTTATATTGAGTGTACCAAAGTATTATTATATATATTTTTAAACTAACAGTTTTCATTACAATACATACTTAAAATATTACGAGGATACAAAATATGAACTAGGAAAAGTTTTAACTTCGCACGTTTCTAGTTTAACCTCGAGACGAGATTATTAAGTTAGATGTCGGAGGGTATTTTTTAGTTTTTAGTATTTACTCGCAAAAGTATTTAACACAATTATTTAACTGCATTCTCGTGTCAAGTCATAAAAGAAGTTTTAAGGTAAGTTTAGTAAGAGACACAAATTATAAAGAGCAGCACTCCGGAGTACCTACCTCAAAGTTTGTATATCAATGCACTTTGTTCAAAACCTGTTAGTAGAAGATGATCTTCAGTATTCTACAATATCAGCAATATTTAGTAACATCTGGCATGGCGGCCGCATACCGGGAGACGAAACTTTGGAAGGCCTCCCACAAGGTCGATCTGGTGAAAGCATCGCGATTCCGATGGATACGAGACGCACAGGAACTGACCACTGCAGACCCACCGTACCCCTGGCCGTACCCCTGGTGGTACGGTGGGTATTTCAAAGTTAAACGATACCACCAGGGGTAATAGTGTTGTATCACTAGTTAAAAACAATTTCGAGAACAACAATTTAACTTAATTTAATTTAACTTAGTAGGTAATTACGTTGTTATGTGCGAAATTTTTCTAATGCGTGAACAATTGAAATTTATTTATTTACAATTTGTAACTGTACGCCGCCATGTCTGAATTTTTTTAATGTCACTTATCTAGAACACTTGGACAGTCAAGCCCTATCTAACAATGTCTTAATTATATAAATCAGTCTAACGGTTTGAAAGAATTTTACATAAATACAAGATACGCGCGAAAAAACATAACCCTTTCCTTGCAGGGTAATAAAAGAGTATTTACTAGTAACTAGGTACCTAAAAGCAACATTAATTTCAGTAGTTATGTTCGCACCGGGTGTAAATATTATTGCAGTGGTTTCCTGCGACCACTAGCTGGAGACCACTCGCTGATGTTTTGAGCGCAAAACCACGAACAAGGAAGTTGGCGCTATTCATACATTACTAAATACATACATGTATGTTTTATGAACGTGATATACCTAAGATACGTGAAACAATCGGACCTGTCGCCAGACCCAGTGAGACCCCTCGTTGCTTGATACCATGGGGCTATTTAATCATATTCTTCTTCTTATTCGTTCTCTGCGTTACTGAAGGTCGTGCCCGTCTTGGAAAGCTTTCACGGAGTCATTGACGGGCTACTGCCAAGCCACTCTGTCTTCGGCTCTTCTCAGGGCAGTGGTCACCGTGAGTCCCGTAATCGCCCTGATCTGGTCTGACTATCAAGTGGGTGAGCGTCCGCGTGGCATTTTCCCGTCCACTTTTCCTACGACAGCCAGTTTTCCAGGTTATCTGGCTGTCTGCGGCTTTAATCGTACACACGCATACATAAACACACCCTTTTTTCCCACGGCACCTGTCACGATCCTTACAAACTCCTTTTGCTCCCTTCCAGCTAAACTAGTCATAGTCTAAAATGTGAACTCATTCGCTGGTTATTCTCACTCAACTATTTTACCGCAAGAGTCCATGACATTAATTACCTTGCATTTATGAACAAACACACATAACTGTCAAACCTGCACACATTAAACTCATGTTACCCACACTCACTGGTACTTGCGCCTGCGCAGGGCAGGTGAAAGCCGCGTTAAACTCGTTCAGTGATTCACAATGGCGGTGACAGCACAGAGGAATTGTTTATGGTGTTTACACATCTTGATAACGTTCACAGTTAGTTGATAACTGTACTGTTGGCACCACACTTGGGGATCATGTCATGCAAACGTGGTTTTGCCACATCTCCATAGCATTCGGCGCCCCAACTTGAAATAATGGCTCAGCGGCTTTGATCATACGGAATCTAGCGCTTCTAAAAGATGGTGAAACCTGAAACAGCTAACCCACGGCTATATATAACCATGTAAATACACGTTTGCCATTTGCGCGGGACCTGAGAGGAAAACCAATCTTACCGAGGAGTATCGTGTTATATTATTAGTTCCAGTAATTAACTGGGTTGTGGAGGTTAGACAAGCAGTCGCTCCTTATGAAATACTGGTTCTTAGCTGCATGCTCTTAGACTGGAAGTCGATCAGTTTGGAAAAAGTAGAATCCAATTTAAGTCCCAAAAACTTTTATTAAAGAGACCTTATATAGTGCAAACCCGCCGTACCCTATTTCGGCTACATTTATAAAACTATATTTGTCTGGCACCAACTTTATATCTTCCTATTTTTTAATGCACTATGTTGAAAGGTAACGTTAACTGCCGGAAGAGGAAACACGTCATTATTAATAAGCTATCATTCGACAGATCGTAACTTGTGCTGTAAACAAGATCAAATGGATCGGACCGGATCATTTTACAACCGATATAACATAGAGAAAGCAATGATCGGATGATCGCAAGCGATGTGGCTTGAATTCGCTCTGAACAGGAATCTCAAGATTTAGTTTTATCTGTTTGACTACGATTATGGTAAACATACAATATGCAGTCATAAAGCTATGGGTGTGCGCCTTATCTCGGCAATGAGTTGAATTCGCTTCTTAACTAGTCGACAACAAACCATTTGATTTTCGTTTACCCTCAATTGTATAACATTGGTCTGGTTTACGACGCCCTCGTTATTGGCTCCTTGTACAACATTTATTATTATAATAACTGTGTAAAGAATTATTATAATGTAAATCTACAAATAAACATTTTTTTTTTAATTGTTCTTTTTTATTTTTTTTTTCATTTATTTCGGACCATGATCCATAAATTAATTTGTTAGTAAACACTTATGACTATGTTAGTAAATTTACATAAATTAATAATGTCAACCTAATGAAAACAATAATGCATATGTACACACAATAAAAATAAAATAACAAATAAATAATCCAAATCAGTTCATGTACCTATTTCCCGTTGCACTGGAGCCGCCGCTGTGCAAGCGGGTCCAGTACCCCAGGAAAGGGCAGTCCGGTTTTTTATTTTTTTATTTGTAATGGTTTTGCTCTTGACTCTAGTCTAGGTCATAGGTGACAGAGACAGAGTCTACGATGGAGTGAGCTTACCCAGAAGAAGCCTGTTCACTCTAACTTTGAAGAGATTCGGGTTGAATGCGGTTTATCCGCAATAACCTTAAGGACACCGTTTACGCTCCCCCGCATCCTGTGCATCACGGATGCTGACCTCTTACGCATTATCGCCTGAAAACCATCAGTTTCTGCTTCTGCAAACATCCCCGATGCACTACAGAAACGTGGGAGCCCCAACAGTATCCTAAAAGCGTTATTATACTGGATCCGGAGCACGTTGTAAGCCCTCTGCGTATGTCTAACCCACAGGCTGCACGTGTAGAAGGTCTGGCAATACGCCTTGAAAAGTGTAATTTTCACTTCCCTCGTACATCGTGCAAACCTGCGGGCCAGCATATTACATCGGACTGACAACGCCCTCCGTTCCCTCTCGATGTCATCGTCATCGTGCAGATCCTCATTTAAGATGTGACCTAGGTATTTAAATTTTGTCATCCTGTTTAGTGGCACACCATAAAGGCACACTGGAGGAACTACCCTAGGCTTCTTGGTACCCACCCTGAACACCATAACCTCACTCTTCCCCACATTATACAGGAGGCCATGTGATCCGGCGTATCCTTCACACACCTCAAGCAACCGTCTGAGTCCGTTAATTGAAGGGCTCAGCAGTACCATGTCATCGGCGTAACTTATGCTATTTATCATCTGCCCATCAATGGAGCATCCGACACCTGTACCGCTGAGCTCCTCAATCAACTTATTGACGTATAGGCTGAAGAGCGCTGGGGAGGTCAAACCTCCCTGCCTGACCCCACACACCAGACCATAAGTTCCGGACAATACACCATCACCATCACCAGGTCAGATGGTCACCTGGTTAATTTGGTTGTCATACCAATACTGCAGAAGGTCAACTAGCTCATCAGCTAGCCCCTGTTCGCGTAACTTTGACCACAGTATGTCATAATTAACCAGGTCAAATGCCTTGGATAGATCCAAGAAGGCAGCGTACACCGGCGTGCTTCTGTCAGTGTAGTACCTGACGGTGTGCTTTACCGCCAGAATAGCAGTCTCCGTGGAAAGCCCAGCCCTAAAACCAAACTGAGCAGCCTGCAGACTGAGCTGTTGAGTTACTCTCCGCTCAAGCACACCGTCCAGAACCTTTGCAGTTATAGTCGCTAGGGATATGGGCCTGTAGCTATGTCTGTCCGAGACATCCCCGGCTCTATTCTTGACTATGGGGACAACTATTGTCCTCATCAGTTCTGTGGGAAGATAGGAGTGCCAAAAAATGTTTGCACAAAAATGTTTTCTAAAATGTTTGCATATTGTTCTCATGTAATTGACAATTTGTCTTAATGTGATTAAAGATATTTAAGCAGAATCTGAGACTTCTTCTTCTTCATCGTGTCGATGATTCCATTTTTAAATTTTAATTTAGATGTTGTGCTTCGACCAGAACTCAGCCACGTCCACAGCCCTAGCGTTGGCCTCGCACAGGTCCCTCATGGTGCAGGTGTTTGTGCACATAGAGCAGGACAAAAGATGGGGCATCGTTTGCGGTGTGGTTCCACAATCACATTGTGGCTGATCGGAGTACCCCCATCTGACCAGGTTGTACCTACAGCGGCCAACTTGGCTTCGCAGTCTATTTAGGGATTTCCAGGTAGGCCATGGCAGTTTATGCCCAGCTGGGAGATTTTCTGCAGGATCGATATAGTCAATTGGAGGGGGGTATTTGAGGAGCCACAATTTTCTACGTGCTTCGCCAGGGCTGTTGTCGCATGTTGTTTTAGCCGACTTAAGGAAGCTGTTCCGACTCTTTAGTCGCCCCCGTGGTTGCGCCGCGTTGTACAATAGGTGGCGGTTATCGGTCTCCTGCTTGTGCATTTCGGAGGAACAGGCAACTTCCCTACGGACCTCCGGAGGGGCTATTCCTGCCAACGGGTATAGTGCAGCAAGTGGAGTTGGTTTCAGGCACCCAGTGATTATTCTGCACATGTCATTGAGGGCTACATCTACTTTTCGGGCTTGAGCGGATCGATGCCACACTGGGCAGGCAAATTCGCCAGCCGAGAAGCAGAGAGCCAAACCAGATGTACGAAGGACGTGAGGAGAGGCGCCCCAGAAAGTGGACGTGAGGGTCTCTGGGAATCTGAGACTAAGGCTCAATCTCTGCTTACCCACTACCTTTAAGATGGTTCCCTATCCATTTGCATAAAAGCTTTAGACATAATATAACATGGAATACTTTTGTTTATCCTAATTATAATTACGCATAACATTATTTTCGCATAACATCTTACGCATGTTTTTTTAGAATAATTTCTCTAATCATAATAATGTTTAAGAATAACATTCTAAAACATAAATTTGTTTAAGCTTACTGATATTAAAACATATTTCTTTAAGCATAACAAATACGCATAATAATTAATGCCTAAAATGTTAGACACTAATACACATTTTTATACGATTTAAATAAATAATTCTCATTCTATGATTATATGGTTTTTAGGGTTCCGTAGCCAAATGGCAAAAAACGGAACCCTTATGGATTCGTCATGTCTGTCTGTCTGTCCGTCCGTATGTCACAGCTACTTTTTTTGGAAACTATAAGAGCTATGCTGTTGAAACTTGGTAAGTAGATGTACAGCGAACTGCATTAAGATTTTCACACAAAAATAAAAAAAAACAATAAATTTTTGGGGTTCCCCATACTTATAACTGAAACTCAATTTTTTTTTTCATCAAACCCATACATGTGGGGTATTTATGGATAGTTCTTCAAAAATAACATTGAGGTTGCTAATATTTTATTTTTATAAACTGAATAGTTTGCGCGAGAGACACTTCCAAAGTGGTAAAAAGTGTCCCCCCCCCTGTAACTTCGTACATAAGAGAATGATAAAACTAAAAAAAATATATGATGTACATTTCCATATAAACTTCCACCGAAAATTGGTTTGTACGAGATCTAGTAAGTAGTTTTTCAAAATACGTCATAAATGGTAAACCGCAATTTACCAAGTACGGAACTCTTCGTGTGCGGGTCGGACTCGCACTTGGCTGGTTTTTTTTTCTAGCTCCGCGCTGCTTTAGTCGCGCTCGCATTTTTAACTGTCTCTCGTTTTCTGTCAAAAATGTCGTCGTTCGCGCTATACTGCGCTCGCTCCTTTCTATGAGCTAGGTTCTTGATGCCCTAGGAGCCAGGTTTTTTTATCAGGTAATAACATGAATATACTTCGAAACTTGCATATTTACAAGCAATTGCTAAAAATATACACCTCAAATAAAAAAAAAAATAATAAAAAAAAAAAAAAACACGCCTACCGTCAAAAAATTATTTGTGTCAGACGCATGACTATTACTTAATTATTTAATAATTTGTAATGCATGACAGTTACATAATATTATATGTAATAAATAATTTGCATTAAATTCAAAATAAGATACGTAAAAATAACTCAAATTTGTTTCCGTTATTCCTATTCATTTTTATGCCTTAATAAAGCTAATAGTCATTAGGGCTAGTAACATTATGCGAATTAATATTATGCCAAATCAAATAAGCCTTGTAGATAATTATGCCAATATAAACTGTATGCCAAAAAAAATATGGCAAAGAATTATTATGGCAAAACAAATTATGACAAAACAGTTATGCCAACTATATTAGAAAAAGAACATTATGCGAAAAAATCCCCCTTTAAGTTATATGTATTATGCATTATAGTTTAAATGTAATTAGATAGTTTATATTATTTAAGTATTATTTTATGATGTACAGATATTTTTGTAGTACCAACTAGTTAAAGACCTAAATATTATATTAAAGATGTTATTAATTGTTATCTACAATAACGTTTATTATTGTATAATTTCCGTTATCTCTCTTGCTTAGGGAATGCTGTAACGCCTGCGTAACGATAGTTTGTATTTTTAGCGTTTTTCATATACAGCACATACATAAACATATTGATAGACTCATGATAGTTGATGATAGCACAAGTTTCAACCTCAGTGGTATTTGGTTGCTATTTATTACGAATAATCCTGTACTCTTTTTTAGAGTTCAGTTCAGAAAGTGCCTATGTTACTTGGTTCCCCCACCTAAGAGCTGCACTTTGTCTGCGACCAGTCGACGGTAAGGAGCACAAAGCTACAGTCCCCCCTAAGAGCTGCACTTTGTCTGCGACCAGTCGACGGTAAGGAGCACAAAGCTATAGTCCCCCCTAAGAGCTGCACTTTGTCTGCGACCAGTCGAAGGTAAGGAGCACAAAGCTACAGTCCCCCCTAAGAGCTGCACTTTGTCTGCGACCAGTTGACGGTAAGGAGCACAAAGCCACAGTCTCCCCTAAGAGCTGCACTTTGTCTGCGACCAGTCGACGGTAAGGAGCACAAAGCTACAGACACCCCTAAGAGCTGCACTTTGTCTGCGACCAGTCGACGGTAAGAAGCACAAAGCTACAGTCTCCCCTAAGAGCTGCACTTTGCCTGCGACCAGTCGACGGTAAGGAGCACAAAGATACAGTCCCCCCTAAGAGCTGCACTTTGTCTGCGACCAGTTGACGGTAAGGAGCACAAAGCTTCAGTCCCCCCTAAGAGCTGCACTTTGTCTGCGACCAGTTGACGGTAAGGAGCACAAAGCTACAGTCCCTCTTAAGAGCTACACTTTGTCTGCGACCAGTTGACGGTAAGGAGCACAAAGCTTCAGTCCCCCCTAAGAGCTGCACTTTGTCTGCGACCAGTCGAGTAAGGAGCACAAAGCTTCAGTCCCCCCTCAGAGCTGCACTTTGTCTGCGACCAGTCGAGTAAGGAGCACAAAGCTTCAGTCCCCCCTAAGAGCTGCACTTTGTCTGCGACCAGTCGAGTAAGGAGCACAAAGCAACAGTTTTGACGTCTGAGAGAATATTGCATTTTATATTCAATCCTGGCTTCTCAATAAAATATGACGCAGTCGTAGCAAATTCAACCTATAGAAGTACATGTACCTAGACATAATATATTTCATGGTACATGAGATAGAACCCAAAAACTGGTAGAAACATGTATTTTCTGTTGGCATTTCTAGATTAACACAGAATTCAGATGTTTTTAAAAATATCTTTCCAACAATATCACATACAGGAAGATGGTAATTTCGACTGTGAAATATGCTGGCTTCACACGTCTGTGTCACCTATTTATCGGCGAGCGGTACCAGGCGCGCAGACAGTGAAAGATAAATGGCCACAATTAAGAATGAGCACGTCATGTTTATGAGATGAGCTGTTAAGATGTGTGTTCTCTGGACAGTGATAGTTGGGCGATAGGAGGTTGTAACATCGCGAGATGTTGCTGAGCTGAATGAAGAAAATATCAATAAGTTACTTATTTTTCTAGATGTAGAAACTACAACATTGTTGTAAAAATGTTTTGAAAGACTGCTAAAATAAAATCAAAGATAGAGAGCATCAAAAAAACTTAGTTCACTGACTAAAGCAATCCAGCTGTCAGTCGTTTGAAAGCATGTTCAATGCCCTTCGTTGCTTTGTACCTACTTTTGTAGTAGGTAGGTAGTTGTAATACAAACAGTAACATGCAAAAATACACAACATCACAGATGTTGTGTATTTCATCAAAGTTTAAGGGGAACAGCAATATCGGGCAATAATTGCAGATGTTTACGTCGGCAACATGTTATTGGGTTGCGCAACAGTCGCTACAAGTGTAAATGCTTCCCAGGTATTCACTAGGATATTGTGGAGCAGTAACAACAGCGGTAACAGGAAGAGCTTTCATCGCACCCATTGAAACAGCGGCGCGCGCGCACACGCGGACGTGGAACTGGAGCACGACGCGACGGCCATTCTCACCTCACCCGGCTAACGTGCGAGTTGGTGAGAGTGGCGGGATTGGGTGATAATGGCGAATGCGCAGTTCCTTGACGACTCGTTGTGGACTCTGCTTGTTTCATTTTGGGTCGAGTTTTTCTTATGGATGTAGGCTTGTCGACAAGCTTGACAAGAAGATACGCCGGAAATCGAAATACTCTTAAAAATATTTGTATTTTTTTAATATTATCTATTTATTTTTATCTATATTTTCTAGGCAGTAGGAAGAAGGTACGAAAAAAATAACGTTCTAAAAGTTCAAGTCAAGATAGATATTATTTTTCTTTTAGGTTCAATGTACGAAGATATTTATTTTTGCAAGCACTAGAATAATTATAATACAGAATGGTTTAACATTGTTTCAATATTAGGTAAGTACTTACACCCTAAAAGAAGCAACTATTCTCTCAAACTATACCCAACCTTGTATCTTAGCGCAACAATTCAAACACTTTAACTAACTAATATTTATGGCGGCGGTCGGACAGAGTCAAAGAAAGCATTAGTTTGTTTATCACGCCATTCATCAATCTCGGCTGGGGCGGCTGTCTCAGCTATCTTATCCGAGTTAACCGCGTTATCCGCGTCTCGGATCCACTGCGCGGATACAAGTAATCACCGGAATGGTGCCGCTCTAACCTACTTCCGACAAAGTAGAAAATTCAGGGTTTACAAGGACTATCTAGATCTAGAGATAACGTTTTATTTAGCGTCATAAAATTGTAGAACAGTTGCCTCTTTATTGTATTTTGGGTTCTGTTTTATAGTCTTTTCATAGCTAAAAACTATTCTATTACTTGTTTTATTCCTTCAACAAACTGGTGTTTTTTGCCGTGGAAATAATCTCTGTTTTATGCATAAATTCAGTGTGCTATATTAACATACACATGAACTAGTATTTACAAAAAAAGGTGCGTATTTAAACCTTTTAAAGAGTGTTAAACAAATAACTCCACTGAGTAAAAACGCATCATAGACTTCCTAACAAATCATCGTAAACCCGGCGCCCCACATCAAAAGCTAAGCGATAATAAATCAGCGCTACGTTTATGTGCGTCGGCAATATCTCTCTTGGTCGCTGCGTAAACAAATTAACTTCATTTGTCCGTCAGCGTCGGATGAAAGCGGACGGCATCACGGCATCACGGCAGGACGGGCGGGCTCCGGACAGTTTTGACGGATCTCCTGCGGCTAATAAACCTATTTATTAACTCTTTCTTGTGGTTTTGTATCCCTCGTTTTATTTCAGTTTTTAATTACCTACGAAGCTTTCTTTACAACTTGCAGCTTTATGGCTTTGAAAGAAGTTTTGTTTGATGAGGATCTCCAGGGCTTCCTTAAACAAACCTTTTAATGATGCTGAAATAGGCAAACTTGTATATTCCTCTGCCAAATCCAGAATTAGGGTGATCATTTTAATATCTTATTTAAACTAAACTGTTAACTGGAAATAGAGAAACAGTATTCTATATAACTAAATCCATCGTAAATTGAATCCTTGTTTCAAATAAAGCCCACACATAGTGGGTTGGAAGCTTCACAAGCACGACTTACTAGATTGAGGTGAGAGTTCGGCAGGATATTAGATAGCATGTGTCGCACGACACTCACGGATATAATCACCTAGTTTGGGCAACTGTACTGTACTGTGTGTGTTGTATTTAGACATCAGTTTACCAACAAGATAATTCACGAGATATAGCTACAATTCTGTTACCTATTTTAGGTGGAAATACTGAATTTTCCGTCCAAAATTATAATACATGAGACTTTTTCATGTGATTTGTCAACATATATTTTTGTAAGTAAAGGGTTTTCCCTATTGAATTTGGAAAAGAACCTAAAATATGTATAAATAAGTCTTCTGATTGAAAAATAATATTCTATTTGTTCCGAGGCCCCCGGGCTCACTTTCAAATTAAATATGTAGGTAAACTTGTTTCCTTTGAAAAGAAAAAGGATAATACAATAAGAACGGGCTATGAAATAAAAATAATATTCATTACTATCGAAGTTGTTCGCATTTTTAGCGTTCACCAGTTATTCCAAAGAAAATATTTACCAATGGAGGCAATACCCTGAATATAGCCTAGCCTAGATAACAAAAACAGAAGAAGAACCGGATGAAAGCAGGCAACACTTGTCGACGGGTGAGGAACCATCCCACGGTCGAATGAAGCATAGGAGAAGAGAATTGATACAATGTACTAAACAATTTCACATTTTTAACCGACTTTCCAAATAGGAGGAGGTTCTATGTTCGACTTTACGTTTGTTTCTTTTTTGTGTATGTACACCGATTTCTCCGTCAATAGTGGACCGATTTTGGAAGTTCTTTTTCTTTTGAAAGAGTATGTTCCCAAATTGGTTCCATTTGAATTTTGAGAATATCTGATGAAGAATTTCGAATTTATACAACAGAACTCTACAATAAATGACGGCCAATCTCTCGGGATTGCTGCAATCGCATGTCTATTTATTGTTTATACCATTTCAAAACATAACATCACGCCAGTACGCTCTAAAGGGGTCCGCAAATGTGTACAGTTCACCTCGGTACACTCTCATTTTACCGGTTATGTTGTGCATAGTACATTATTACCTCAATGGTTATGTTTAAGTTGCATGATATTCGAGTAATCTATTCTGCCATTATAGGCTATTAGGTACCAAAACTAAGAAGTGAAAAAATAACTTTGTAGTGTTTTTATTTGGAAGTCGGTTTAATTTTTTTGTAAAGTGTTTTTTAAGAAAACAATATATTAAATTATGTACAAATTATTTAACTTAAATGGGCCTTTCCTCAAAACAGTCAATTTGCCTTTTTTCTTGTTAAAAGTGAACCTTTTGTTCGTCGTTCTGTTGATGATTCTATGAAGTTGAAGTATTTAATATCGGTCCGCCAGCGCCGTGGCCGCATTGCAACCATCACGCCGATGCCCACGGGCACGAGCCAGGAATGCCACTAATTGCACATTATTGAGTGCACTTCGTTTAAGATTAATTGCTAGAGCTCTAACAATTAAATAATAGCTTCTTGGGATTTAGATGGCTGGTCAAGGAGATATGTCGTTTTATATATGATCGTATTAATTCATCCAATATCACCATGTTTCTAGGCAACAATAAGGCAGATACTCTAGGTAATGTGGCTGTTAAAAATGTTTACAAACCTTTTCTAACACCAATACATTTACTAAAAATTGTTAGGAATTGTTACATTATGTTAGGAATTATGAAATGTTTTGAGCGCTCTTACACTGATACTTACTAACATTACTACATTATATTATTACATTACACAATATTTACTATAATTACTTATTTTGTCATATGTTTGTTTAGAAAATGTTTACTAATGTTTTTTTTTTACTATTTTTTAACAGCGGTGTGTGAGCACCAAAAGGTTCGCCTGCTACATGTTTACCGTATTTTCTGATGCTCATCATTCGCAAATTGTATAAAGTGTTGCAATTAAATCAGTGAAAATTGTATATTTTTCAATTCCATCATTACTTCTCTGGCGTGATCATCTCACGGAAACAGCATCTTGAGTAAACACAGGAGTACCAGGCGCCAGGCGGATATATAAAGCGTACCTATTAGTTTATTCTAGGTCTAGACTTCGTCATGTGCCGCTTATGGCGAGAGCAGGGGCACGGGTTAGTGATCCCGAACCCGCCGTGGCTATCCGTCACCGGACCCGCCTCTGGGGAAACTGCTAGGTAATAGCTGTATGTAGTGCATCGAGATCGATGGAGTATTTATACAAGCGCCGGTAAAGAGGTCGACCGTGTCGGTGGTCGTTACAAGGACGGTTCATTCACGATTATGCAGCGCTTAGTAAACTTGATACAGAAGGGCTACTATAATTCCCTGGAATTTGACTAAATTTCAACTGCGAAAATACCGTAAGTTGCTTAGCATTAATTTTAGAGTCAGTGGCCTTCACCTCAACCTTCACCAGATCAACCGATCTGCTGAAGGTTGCGGGGATCCGCTGGATGCGAGACGCACGGGACTGATCAATGTGGCGATGCAAGGGGGAGGCCTATGTCCAGCAGTGGACGTCTTTCGGCTGATATGATGACGATGATGTGTGTGTCAGTGGATCCTTGGTTCGTTGAGTTTTCTTGTTTTTTTGATCTAATATAGTCTCGCGCTTGACCACCATCTCACCTGATGGTAAGCGATGATGTGGTCGACGATGGAGCACGCTTGCCTAGAATTAACCTATTTACTCTTGACTTAAAGACTTAAAGAAGTTAAGAGTGAATAGGTAAAGAAAGAAGTAGATAAAATCTAAGGGAGATTTTAGTTATCGGGAAACACAGATGCCGGCAGGGAATTCCACTCCTTAGCTGTACGCATAATAAAAGTATTCTCAAAACGTTTAGTGCATATGGGTGGGATGTCCACCATGTACTGATGACGCATCGCCGTACGTCTGGTAGTCCGATGATGAAACGGGCTGGGCGTAATTAGATCATGCAATTTCATCGCACACCTCCCGAAATGTAATCGATAAAAAACCGACAAGCTGGCAACTCGGCGATGATGTTCAAGGCTCTGGAGCTTTGACTTAACCAGTGCCTCATGGCCGATGAGCCTCTTGGCCCGCTTTTCAATCGACTCTAGTGCATCAAGCTGGTATTTGGCAGATCCGTCCCAGAGATAAGAACAGAACTCCATGCATGACCGAACTTGCGCTTGACACAAGCTGAGCAGCTGTTCTGGCGTGAAGTACCTTCTCACCTTTGCAAGGATCTCTAGCTTTTGGGCAGCCAGCTGAGCCTTTGCCTCAATGTATGGGCCAAAATTGAGAGTCGATGTCAACGTAACGCCATGAAGCTCAAGATGGTCAGTTCAATAACTGACCACGGTCACATCTCGGAAAGTTGGAGCCGGGTGAAATTGGCTCTTTTTTGCGGGAAAAAGACACGCCTGGTTTTTAGCAGCATTAAACCTGACCAGATTGGCATCGCACCATCAAAATCCGAATCGAAATATCGATAACCACTCGAATGGACCGATCTCTCAGGAAGTCTCCAATCCAATCACACAGACCACCGGGCAAACCGAATGAAGGAAGCTTACCAATAAGGCTTTCGTGCCAGACCCTATCAAAAGCCTTCGAGATGTCTAGGGAGACGGCAAGCGCTTCCCCGTGCCTCTCGATGGCCTCACTCCAGATGTGAGTGGCGTACGCTAGAAGATCCCCAGTAGACCGATTTCGGCGGAAGCCGTATTGGCGGTCACTTAGGATATCGTATGCTTCTAGGTATGACTTACTTGACTTATTGTCCTATAACCCCTAGATGGGGCAGAGGCGTCCACAGATGTCCTCCATCGCGATCGGTCTTGAGCTTCACGCTTCACCT
Organism: Orthosia incerta; assembly: GCA_948252205.1. Classification (NCBI taxonomy): domain Eukaryota; kingdom Metazoa; phylum Arthropoda; class Insecta; order Lepidoptera; family Noctuidae; genus Orthosia; species Orthosia incerta. The sequence continues at coordinate 31,695,248 of OX411751.1, forward strand.
CGCTCCATGTCATTCCGATGCTCGTCGCTTCTGCCAACACGGTGCGATGCCAGGTTTGACGGGGACGGCCACGCTTTCTTTTCCTTTGGGGATACCAGCCCAAAACTTGCTTGGGTATGTGATCTGGACCCCTTCGGAGCGTGTGGCCAATCCATCTCCACTTGCGACGCTTGATCTGGCGGTCGATCGAGCTCTCGTGGCATTTCTCCAACAGCTCTACATTGGAGATGGTCTCGGGCCAGTAAATTCCGAGACCATCTCCAATGTAGAGAACGAAGACTCTGACACGACACTCCCGAGGAATGTAAACTTGTGGACGCGTTCCACTGCCTCTGTGCCAATCAGCAACGGTGAGTGGTTCTTCACACCAGTTCTCATTGCCTGCGTCTTCCGGATGTTTATTTTGAGCCCCGTTTTTGCCGCTTCTTGACGTAGACCGTTAAGCTTTGCTTGCATATCGGCGTGGGTATGACTCAGCAGGCATAGTTCATCGGCGTAATCCAAGTCTTCCAAGACGTTGGATAATCCCCACTCTATGCCACGGCGCCTGTTATCATAGATGCAAAGCATAATTTCATCAAGAACGACTAGGACGAGGAGCGGCGACAGGAGGCAGCCTTGGCGGACACCCGCGTGTACTTTTACGTCATCCGATATGAGGCCGTTATGAGTAACCTTACAGGAATATTTCTAGTAAATACTCTGCAACAGACGGACTATTCTCTTATCTCCCCAAAGGCTTCTAGGTATGCCAGGAGTTTAATATTGAGTACGCGTTCCATACTCTTACAGAGTTTGGAGATTACAGATATGGGTCCGAAGTTGGCTGGGTCAGCTCGACTGCCCTTCTTAGGCACGGGCTGTACGTTAGCCTGCTTCCAAGCATTCTGCACTTTTCCAGCCTCATACGAAAGTCTGAATAGGCGTGTCAAGATCAGAGACAGTTCAGGCGCACAGGTTCTAAGAACATTTACTGGTATTCCGTCAGGGCCGCTAGCCTTGTTCACGTCGAGGTAGCGCAGCACCCTACGGACGTCCTTTTGATGGATACGAATGTCCGACATACTTGTCTCGCATCCATGAGGAGAAGGAGGGGGCCGCTTTTTGTTCAGCGATGGAATAAAATTTATCATAGTTTGTTTTGAAATAAACCTTCTGAACTGTCTATATTGCGACTTCAACGAGCGAATGAGACAAGTTTTTGTTCACACGCCTGTGAAGCGTAAAAAGTGAGAGCAGTACCGAAGTGCAGTGAGGCGCCGGACGTCGCGTCGGCGGTCAGTGGGTTGCGAGTCCGGACGAGTTATTTGATGATTAAACGAACTTACCTGTACGTGAAGTCAATCACAATTACTCGAAGAGCTTCGTTCGAAGGTATTAGCATTTACACACATGTAGTTTCACTTACAGACTCGCCATTTCAGTACTTAATTTTGGGGAACAATAAAGCTTTTGTTGGTGACCATGACATTCCTACCGCGTCCGCTCATTTAGTTTGGAGGTTTGCTGAGCTGTTTGTTATTTGACGACAGGGGGTTCAGGATGACTGGGAGGGAGGGATGCTAATATCTTCGAACGAAGCACTTCGAGTAATTGTGATTGAACTTCACGTACAGGTAAGTTCGTTTAACCATCAATTACTCTCAAGCTTCGTTCTCGATATTAGCATTTACACACATGTAGATGTTTAGAGAGAAGTACCTCCATACTCTGTAAGAGAACGCGTACTCAATATTAAGCTCCTGGCATACCTAGAAACTAACGATATCCTAAGTGACCGCCAATACAGCTTCCGCCGAAATCGGTCTACTGGAGATCTTCTAGCGTATGCCATTCACATCTGGAGTGAGGCCATAGAGAGGCATGGAGAAGCGCTTGCCGTCTCCCTCGACATCTCGAAGGCTTTTGATAGGGTCTGTCACGAAAGCCTTATTGGTAAGCTTCCATCATTCGGTTTGCCCGGTGGTCTGTGTGATTGGATTGCAGACTTCTTGAGAGATCGGTCCATTCGAGTGGTTATCGATGGCTGCTCGTCGGCCCACTTGGATATTAATGCCGGTGTCCCTCAGGGGTACCCTCAGCAACTTTATTCTTGTTGCACATTAACGATCTGCTAAAACCCGGTACCTTTGGGTATGAAGACGACAGCACTGTTGCTGAGAGATACTTGTCCAACGCTCGTACTACCGGGCCTCAGATCCAGTCTCTCCGGGAGGCCATGGTGGAGCGCTTCCTTGCAGGCAGTCTCCGAATGGGGCGATGCCAATCTGGTTTAATGCTGCTAAAACCCAGGCGTGTGTATTTGCCGCTAAAAAGAGTCAATTTCTCCCGGCTCCAACTTTCCGAAGTGTGACCGTACCAATAACTGACCATCTTGAGCTTTTTGGTGTTACGTTGACATCGATTCTCAATTTTGGCCCATACATTGAGGCAAAGGCTCAGCTGGCTGCCAAGAAGCTGGGGATCCTTGCAAAGGTGAGAAGGTACTTCACGCCAGAACAGCTGCTCAGCTTGTATCAAGCGCAAGTTCGATCATGCATAGAGTACTGTTCTCATCTCTGGGACGGATCTGCCAAATACCAACTTGATGCACTAGAGTCAATCGAAAAGCGGGTCAAGAGGCTTATCGGCGATGAGGCACTGGTTAAGTCAAAGCTCCAGAGCCTTGAACAACATCGCCGAGTTGCCAGCTTGTCGGTTTTTTTATCGATTACATTTCGGGGAGTGTGCGATGGAATTGCATAATCAAAATTCCGCCTAGCCCGTTTTATCATCGGACTACCAGACGAACGGCGATGCGCCATCGGTACATGGTGGACATCCCACCCATACGCACGAAACGTTTTGAGAATACTTTTATTATGCGTACAGCTAAGGAGTGGAATTCCCTGCCGGAGTCTGTGTTTCCCGATAGCTACAACCTAGGGGTCTTTAAGTCAAGAGTGAATAGGTTACTTCTAGGCAAGCGTGCTCCATCATCGAACACATCATCGCTTACCATCAGGTGAGATGGTGGTCAAGCGCGAGCCTATATAAGATAAAAAAGTAATAGTCGTGAAATGTAATCAATTAAAATTTATTATATTGCATTAGGATTTTTCAATGAAGAAAATAAGTACATATATATTATTTTTCATAGCTATATTAAAGTCAATCACATAATTTAATATCTTTTCAATGATTAAAATGTAATTATGGGAATGAGATAATTATCCATTTAACACACTTGTGGCAGAATCACCTTCGGTAGACATATCCTTTGATGTTATTCTATTATAATATTTAGCAAATACCGTTGAAGTCAGGAACTCCACCCGGCAGTTTTACGTATCACATCCAGACTAACACCTACGCTATAAGCCTTAGAAGTGGCTGCGTGTCTAGTGCTGTGTGCATTAAACAGCGAGATATCAATTACACTGTTTTGTAAAATGGTGTTTACCCATTTGCTTAAAGTCTGCGATGTTACAGCTTGGTATGGTTTCCTTAATGAAATAAAAAGTGGTTGATGTTCTTGACATATACTTGAAGAGTAATAGTATACTTATTTGCGGCTTTTGTAAAAAATATGCGAAGGTAAACACTGGTTATAAGGAACCCACTCGAGAAGTTTTAATTAAATCCATTATTTTAATAATAAACCCTGCATCAGATTTGGTAATGTTATCGACCTGTATTTTTGATAAAGTCTGCATTCTGTGAGCTGTTACTAGGATTAGAAGGGTCACTAACTTTTTACTAACAATTTCAAGGCACAAATTCTCGTTAGGATATTAGTCTGCCAAATAATTTAAAACTTGGTCAATGTTTCAGGTTAAATTGTATTTAGGAAGTGTGGGCCGCAACCGAAAGATTCCCTTGAAAAATATTTGTATATATTTATTGTTTGCTATATCGCGTCCGAGTAACAACATAACAGAATAACAGAATACTTGATATTGAAGCATTGTAAGGTTCTGTGTTGTTTTCGTGACAGAACGTAAACCACTTCTTAAGACAAGTATCATATTGCTTTACAGTGTTATCTGATAAAGATGCAAGCAAGATTGCGGCATTCCTCTTCGCAGAAATGATGTCCGGACAACCTCCAACCTCAAGTGTAATTTTTCAGCGGTTGCACGTTCGCTTCAACGAGAAATAATCAAATCATTCTCTGATTTTAAAACGAGTGGTTTTGAGATTAGGAGTTTTTTTTACAGAGGATACCATGACTGTGTTGGACATTTTGGCACGACGACAATACCAGTGGCTCTGTCGTTAGTAATTAATTTTACGCAAGGTCTTTAAAATAACCGAAATTGGTGGAAACGCGTAAAAGAAATAGTTGGTCCATGATATAGTGAACGCGTTAACTACATAAGCGTCAGCGTCCCTATGCCAAGAAACATAGATATCACATTTATGATTTATTCTGCTCGTGAATAAGTCAATACAAGGGACACCGAAGTGTTTTGTTATTTTATTATAAACAATCTGAGAAATGTCCCACTCTATGTCGGGGGTAGTCTTCTTGATTCAGCGTCAGCAATTATGTTATCAGAAGAGCGTATATAATCAGCATGAACCATAATTTTACGCGCTTCGCATTTCCACAATTGTTTCCTAATATCAGTCAAATGAGGGAATTGTACGCCACCCATTCTATTTATGTACGATATTGCCGTTGTATTATCAATACGTAACAAAATATGGCAATCTTTAAATTCATGTGCAAAAGCTTTAAGCCCAAGAAAAGCTGCAAGTAATTCCAAGTAGTTTATATGTCGAGTCATGGTGACTCCAAGGTCCACTGGCGTCGTTACCACAAGCGGTGCTCCACCCCGTTGTTGAGGCATCACGAAATATCTCTAAGGAATATGTACCAACCTTTATTTTCGATACTAATTCATTTACAGCATTAAGCCACCAGTCGAAGTTGGGAGCCAATTCGATGGGTAAATTCATAAACTTATCGTAGTTTTCATCATCTTTTAGGTGTAGGTACTTACACCTCTCAAAGTCTTTGGTATAAAGCCAGCCGTAGACCACGGCTTGACATGTGGATGTTAAAAGACCGATGAAGCGAGCAAAATGTCTTATTTTACATCGTATGAGCTTCTTAATTACTAGAAATTCTGTTTTAATTTTCTGTCTTTTATCATCAGGTTATCTAACTTCAAATCTTTTCGAATCTTTCCTAAAAATTGCAACAGTTTGTTGGCACAACAGAACTTTTGTCATTGTTGATGATGAATCCTAACGATTTTGGAATAACTTTACAAATAAGCTGTACCCAGTTTGTTGGCATAAAATCTATCGCTACTTATTTAAAATATATGTTGCGATGTCATCGTCTAAAGCTGCTCTCCACCTGAATCTTCCTTTATCGACGTTTTCAATACGGTCTGTCCCTCAATAACCAATACATAATAGAGGTGCTGGAGCTGCCTGCGATCGAAGTTGACGAAGGCAGTTCCCCTACTCCCCTACTCCCCCGGGACAACGGGACTGTTTAGCATTGTTAGTAGGCGAGCGTTACCCGGGAGGCCGGGAGCCCGGGCCCGCTCGTAAAGCGCAAGGGACACTCTCGAGCATCAAATACTGCCAGCGATGGAATACATTATCTCTTCGATTTTATAGTGTCCTAATACCTGATCGAATATTTATGTTTTCTCTAGTTTTAGTACTATTTTGTGTACGAGTACCTACCTACTACATAGTGCTTGCGTAGGTTGAAGGTCCTGAATATAAGCTAAATATTTTTGATGTAAGTCTTAACAAGATTTCCCTCGCAATTTAAGCACAAAGTAGTATCTTAGAACTTAGTTACAAACAAGAAGTTAAAAGTTTCATTCAGCAGCCTTGTCTCAAAAACAACGTACAATATGTGTACTAATAATATACTTTGGTAGTACCTATCTACATTATATATCTGAATCAAGTATTGATACAAACATTGATGAATATGTTTCAGAATCAAAAAGCGTTCACAAATTCTCTCTTACTGCTCGTAATCTGTTTATGTTGAACCTGAATTTTGTACATTTCCATTGCTTCTTGAACATCAATATAAATAAACTAGGTGTATCTGCGTACACGGGTCGGCAATAAAATATGAAATAAACTATAAATCTGATATCATTAGTTTAATTTCGATATACCAAATGTTGTGGGATTGACGTAAGCGGTGCGCTTGCCAAATCCATAAAAGTATTGGTTACGGCGCGTCGTCGGCGTCGGGTGGAAGGTGGAAGCCGGCGCTTCCCGTGATGGTGGCAACCGTATCCGGCGCCGCAACCGAAGCCGACGCATTAGGCTCGTATGGCGCTGAGCCGGGCTTCCGCGCCACTCCTGCGCATGACGCAAGTCGTAAGGCACACAGTCGGAGCGTTTAACTTTAGTAAAATTAAGAGATAACATCAATTTCTGAATCAGTCTATTAATAAATATGTAAAAGAAAGGCAGCCGAGTTGCCGCAAGTCGCAGTAGATTACTGTAAGCAAAGCTTGATTGATCGATTGAAAATGCGGATTTTATGTAAAATATATTTTAATTTATTTTCACGCAAAATCTCTTATACAATCTGCTTCTAATGTGTTTGTAGATAATTGTTTCGTCTGCTGAATGCCAACAGTAGTGCATTGTGGTTTCAACAGCCGATGTTTATTTAATGCACTGTTGAAATCTGTGTTGGAACAACTGAACCAAATTATCTACGCGCATTGCAGCTTATCATTTATTGATAGCGTCCGCCGCTCGCTTGCGTCTGCGTCCGGGTTCGTCCGGATGGATTTCAGCGACTGCATCTCCTGCATTGTTTACGAGCCGCTGCTCATCGCTGCACCGCCGGTAATCCGTGCGGATTTGGTGGGATCTGTGCGACGCCGAGCGGATCGAGGCGGACTGACGCGAATATAACTGCGTACATTTGATTACTACGGACGTTATTTATCACAGCTTTGCCGTGAGAGAATTTATATAAGCGCAGATTACGTGCGGCTTCTGTGCGAATCTGCTGAAGACATCAGTGTAGGTAAGTTACGACTGTAGCTAGAACTGGTAAAATCGCTAACACGTGTACATTATAATGGTTTCTACGAAAGCTATATTGCTTAATTCGCAAAACTTTGTTTGTATGTTCATATTGTACAAAGTTTAGCGAATTTAGAAACAATAAACTTTCCATTTCTAAGTATGTAAGTACTAAGAAATGGAGAGTTTATTGTTTGACTGACGGCTTTCTGCGAATGAAAGTGATTCAAAATAATAATGCAGGTGTTATGATATGATATTGGACGCGTGCGATTAGTCTTTAAAAGACCACTCGTTTAGCTACTTACCAAGTAAAACACAATCAATAATGAGAAACTCTACGTATGTACTTACTTAATTGTGTCTTCGAGTTTATTATCTTAAACTCGAACACTGTTATGTAGAAGGCTTCTACATAACAGTGTTACATACTTTAGATATTGTCATGTAAATTCCTACTAAACACATAAGTGATTGTGCTCACACTGCAACCGAATATGGCTATCATGCTGAATACCATAAGATGCAGAGACCAAAAACAATACTTCCTTATATTTATTTAAATATTTTATCAGCAAACAAACTAAACTACAATCCCTCAGTAGGTAAGTAGGTCCGTCGTAAACCCATTCCCACAGAGATACAGATCTAAATCTACACAGTTACCGACGGCCGTAACCGTCTGATTGACGACGCGTCGCCCTCGCCCGTGCTACGAGGCGCCTCGCGTGGGCAGGGACGCGAACTTGAGACGCGAGGCACAAGGTCGGGGTCGATCAACATCGGTCGTGTCGATAAGAATCTGCGTGTCGCATCACTATTGTTTCAAGTTTGTCGCGCGTGCCTTCCTGATTTTCTATGGTTATGGGTAGCTGGAAGAAAAGCAGGAAGAATTCAGTGGTATTTATATTTTGTGTGTCGTTCATAAGTTATAAACGACACAGAAAATATATTTTTCACAAGGGGAATGATTTTCATTTGGCTGTGGTGGTGGATTCGTCAGTTAGTTTGTCTTGGCTTCGGAAAAAGCTAGAGGTTGACAGATATTTAATAATTAAAGTGAAGGTATGAGTATGAGTGAAATTAACATGTAACTAAACTAAAATGGAGATTAATAAAATTCCTGTCTATAATTAAAGTAAGTATTTATCTAAAACGCCTCATGTCGAATAACTCCGATTAGATCACCCTCAAAGGCACGAGCGTGAGTAATAGGTTTATTTCTATTTGCTCCCACGTAGCTTTAATTACCCATCTCAAACTAAAATACTGCTCCATATAAATCTAGATTGCCTAGTCCAAACACTTGGTAACAAATATTTGTTCAGTAAGGCATATAAAATCAATTACATGATGATTTGTTTGGTCAACACGCGTGTTACCGACGACGCCTCGTAACCTCGTCGTAACTAACAATTAGCGTCGGCTCGCAGGCCGGAAGCGACGTGGTCTATTAAACATGAGATCCTGGTGAGCGGTGACTGTTGACGGTTGACCCGGCGACCAGCACGGGTGGTCACGGGTCACGGGCGACTGCGAGTCAAGATCAAAGGTAAGAGTTCGGAAAATCTGAACAAGTGGTGAAAGTTGGCTTTGCAGTGGTGGTATTAGAATTGTCCTTTGCTCGAAATAGTTGGCAAGATATAAACTACATATTGATAGCTATTTCTGCCGTAGATCAATATGTGTTGCCTACGTACCTAGTCCGCCTTCATACTGCGTAAACAATAACTACCTATAGCTATTATATTCTAAAAATAGTCTTCTGTACGAACACGTAATTGCTTGAAAATTGTGTCCGAAATGACAAAAGTGTCTATCATACAAAATGTCTCACGTCCGCCAACAAAAACTGTCAATGATTAGTAGTTGATACAGAAATGTGCTCAGACTGCGTAGTACATGAATTTTATACAATGTTCATATTTACAGGGTTCCTGCCTGAATTGCCCGCTCAAGCACTGTGGAGGCCATTATTTGTTTTTTGTTTGGAAAGAAAAGTGGCAAGTGCTTACATTCATAGCTTTTCTTCAATGTTATGTATTTAGTAATCTGTGGTTATGTAGAGTACATACGACCCGATGGCAAGTACTTGCCCCAGGTGTGGTGGTGCTGTTATGCCTTCTACTAATGCCTATTAGGACCCGTCTGGAAATAAATAAATATAAAATTCTTCTGACAAAATAAGGTTTCTACGTAAAACATTTGCAGAACACTTATTGCTTTTAGTTTTAGTGAAGCCACCTTGAAACTAATTGAAGTCTGATGTCTGCAACGATTACAGGAAGACGTAAACGTAGACTAGATACAATCAATCTTAGTTTACGCGCACTTTGTACAGTTGTGGTTACGGGCCACGGAGAGACGATTAACCAAATTGCGAGAAGATAAACTGACTATGAACTGTAATGGATGGGAAGCAGTCATCGTTAGATTGGCAACAATTAGAATAACAATAATAACATTATTATCTACTAGTAGGTAATATTTAGTGCTGAAACTGAACACTGCCAATAATTTTAAAATTTATGGCAGCCATTGAATTTTTCATGAATATTATGATATCATATCATCCATACCATATCATCATAAAAGTAATAGGTAACAGAGTTATCTAAAACGAGAAGTTGGTATACGTATGTATTCATGTAAATTGGAAGGCTACAAAACTTACAAACCGAACCAAAACACGATCTGTGTTTGTTTGTTTTTATTCAAATTGAACTCCTTCAGGAAATTAGCAACATAAAACAACTGTAGTTTTCAATATAACAATCATTTAGGTACCGACTGAGATGGAGCTATTAATAAATTACGGCCCAATGAATGATGTTCCATTAGTGCCAGTGCTAATAAGATTTAATTTGTATTACTTAGTGGATTTATGTCTACAACTAATGATTCATATTGTCAAACGCAAATTTTGATCAATAAACATACGATGAAATAGCAAAGATATCATTAATCATTGTGTCTCCTGTCCCGATCTTACGAAGAAATAAATTATTTTAGTAGCAGACTAATACCCAGGCAAATAATGCTGTGAACTCCTTCGAGACTCTGTTGCCGGACAGTTAATGTCACGGATTAATTACATTTTTATTTCGAAACTTAAGAGCCACCCCTATTAAGTTCGGAGACAGTATTATGATCTCTACTCCTGTGGTGATAAAGACGGGTGTTGTTTGGGTCGGTTGTATGGGAAAGTATCGGATTGTGGAAGTTATCAAGGATCATTAATCGCATTTACGTCGAGACGAAGGGCGGCGCGTGCGACGACGTGCGAGCGGTCGTTCACTTATTTGAGGTTAGTTTTCAGCACAAATTGTTATTCAATCTTTTTCTGCGAAATTGATTGTATTTAATTGGCTCAAATGGCCCGAATATAGCAACAATTCACAGACACTGAAAACAATACATTGGAAGCTCTGTTTCTCCATCTCAATAAATTTAATGTAGACTGAATTTTATATAATCTGTGTAACAAGCACCATATCAAAAACACGAACACAAAGACATGCCGTCTTTGACAAAGAGTCTTTCATTTTAACAAAATTCATTTTAAATCAGCATCGTAAAGAATTTGTCGAAATATATTTCAGTCTCGGCTAAAATATGTAATATTTAATCATATATATATTAGATATGAGTTGCATTACATAGAAGGTAAGATAATTACGTGAATTTTGTCTTGACTTCAAATAAACCCAATCGAAATAATCTACATGAATGTACTGATGTACGTTTACTGCCTTAACTTTGTTGAACATTGTAAGTACATAGTTAGACGGTGCCGCGGTTTGCAACACTGTAGTAATTCAATTATTTATTATAATAATATATACTTGGCCCACAAATAGCTTCCGTTTGTTTATACTATTCGGACTAAATCCATTGAATTCGAACTGTGCCAAGTACTTAGTTTAGCTTAACATCGGTAAATATAAAGTAACCCATGGTCTGAACTAGTTTGGCTGAAACCGGCGGGTAAACAAACTAACCCTTTTGTAAATAACTAATTAGATGACTGAACTGGATTGTCTCTGGTGGCTTTATGTCTGTGAACCACTGCGTGAAGTTGTTTAATTACTTTTGTGTCAAACAAGATGAAACAATTCACAATGTCACTGTCTTTGATTTTCCCTTACATTAATTCAGTAAAAAAGTTAAATCCCTGTATTTTATGGGATCCATTCGCTAAGCAAGACATATGGCTACCCAACTCAAAGCTAATCTACTAATTTCTGAAGAAAAATTAAATCAGTGACTATTTCGAAGATCAAGCTTTTGTATCCCCAATCGTACATATACGTGGGACACTCAGAAAGTTTTGCGAAACTAAAAAAAATTGTTCTATACGTACATATATTTTTATTAAATCTTTTCAAAGTACTTTCCACCAGCCTCTATACAAAGATTCATGCGCCTAAACCAGTTTTCAAAACACTTTTTCCAGTCCGCCGCAGACACCTCGTTTACAGCCTGCTCGAACGCAGCCAGCGCATCTTCCGGCGACGAAAATTGTATCCCTTTGAGCTGATTTTTTATTTTTGGGAATAAAAAGAAGTCACACGGTGCTAGATCAGGGCTGTAAGGAGGGTGACCCAGGAGTTTGACTGGCGTGCTGTCCAGGAAGTCCCTCGTTTTGAGTGCGGTGTGCGCAGGTGCATTGTCGTGGTGGAGCAGTAGCCCGCGGAGCCCTGTGTTTGGTCGCTTGTTGCTTATAACAGAGAAAACTTCTGGCAAACATTTGGTAGTATACCATTCGGCATTAATGCTTCTTTGATCCCGTAAGGGAATTGATACCAAGTGGCCAGTCAAATTAAAAAAGCTAGCGATCAAAATCTTACCCCCGCTTCTAGATCGCTTCACTTTGGTAGGCGTTGGCTCATTTTGAAACACCCAAACAGTCGACTGGCGCTTGGTTTCTGGGTCGTATTGATAAATCCAGGACTCATCACCTGTAACGATGTCGTAAACACGCCGAGACGAGCCTGCTTCAAATTTGTTAAGCATATCACGGCACCATTCCACCCGGGCCTGCTTCTGAGCATCGGTGAGGTTGTGCAGCACCCAGCGTGATACTATCCTCCTCACGCGAAGATGGCTGTGTAGAATCTCGTGAACGCTTCCCGATCCAATCTTCAATATGTGTTGAATCTCCTGATATGTAATTCGCCTATTGTCTTGGATTACATTTTTCACTGCTAGCACGTTTTCTTCGGTAACAGCCGTCAAAGGGCGACCGCTTCTTTCGTCATCCCCCAAAGTTGGTCGACCGCGCTTGAATTCGTTATACCAACGATACACGGTTGCCTTGGAAGGGCCTTCATCCATGAATGCCATTTGAAGTCTATCGTACGATTCATCCGGTTTCAGGCGACACTTGAAATCGTATAAAATCATAGCTCTAAAATGTTCCCGGCGCAGATCCATATTTCAGTGAGACACAATACTTTGAATTAACTCGCAAAAAATGTGGAGGGAAATTTTGAAATTGGAACTTACTTATTTTTACTTATAAATAATCATATTTTCGAAAAACATTATAACTGGCCAGTCTCCCATATATAAAAACTTTTTTTCGCAATACTTTCTGAGGGGCCTGGTATGTGCCCTGATTCCCTAAAGCTACGGTCCGCTCTCTACCGTGGGATCTTTGAGAGTCAGCGGTCTCAAATGGAGAGACAATCAGGTCACGAGTCACTGGAACAGTCGAGTTTAGTTAATTGATATTATTGAGAGGCTCTCACTCAGTGTTGTGTTGTGAGCCGACAAATATTAATTATGGGGAGTGAGTGTCATGGTCCCCTTTGATCTCGCTAGTTGATGAAAAGCGAGGACGCTTTCTACCTAATTGGATAATTTTTTATGTATTTTGCATTTATTTTGTAGGTATTGTTCTCTTAATAGTGTTCATAATTTATCAATACGAGTTTGAAACATGAGAATGCGTTTTAATTTTAGCATCCAAAACTGTCGTCGTAAACTCATCGCCGATTTCCGCATTGATATTTTTGAGATAGGCCTTCCCACGCGTTCAACCCTATATTAATGCGAAAGTTAGACAAACATTTTAACAAATAAATTCAGAAATCGTAATTATACCATTCCGTTGTGTGATAATCAACGGTGAATTCACTTCATAATGTACAGTAGCGTTATGGTCTAAATCTAGATTGTAATGGCGCTAGTTCTGTCTGTAACTTTAATTATTTAGTGCCGTATTCGCAGCCACCCGCTGTGCGTCGCGAAACTAGTTTAATTTCATGTCTTCATGTAAATAACAGAAAGCTACTGCTGTGCCCGCTGAATTTGCTGCATTTATCTGTAAATAGTATAAAACAAAATCGTTGTCCGCATCTGTCGACGTCATTTCTGTTTCGCCGCTATCTTTTTCTAAAGCTTGCAAAGGAATATGATACATAGGAACAGCGATCAACGAGAAAGGTTTTAGAACATACCTGTCCCGTGCGACGCCTGCACGGGTTGCTAGTTTATTATCAAATACGGTAAAAAAAATAATAGGTAACATAATAACTTATATCTTACCGAGTACGTCAACTCGGGAGCTTACACCCCTTGCTTGTGGGCCAAATCAGTGCTGGCATGTATAATGCACTGTTTACAAGGGGTTCGATTATAGAAAAGCTGCATAGTAATATATCTATTATTTATAGAGAGTAGTAAATCCCTACAATTAGCAATTCGCACGTAGCCACACTCACAAGACGTGTGCAGGGGTAATGCACAATGAGCTCCCACGGGACCGGCGCGCGCACGCTAAGTGGGTCTTAACTTTTATTGTTTATACTATAACGCACTAAATATTCATAGAAGTATGAATAATAAGTGCATTTATTTGTGATGACAACCAATGCAGCTCTATTTTATTAGCTCCAATATAGGAAACTGACTGTCACTCATGAAACTGACACTTGGACCCATTTGCCAAGTCCGTTTGAAGGCATGCCTCTCGACTCAGTCGCCGTGACAACGGAGTAAACCCTCGATTAGTGTCGATGAATAACAAGATGATACTTTCAAATCGATTGATTCGAGTGGAGTCAGTTACTTGGAATATGGGTTTTGGTTGATAAAATGTTATTCTAACGATTTCAAATGGCCGTTTCATCGCTAGTTCGGTACACCTACACAATCATTAATCAATCAAAGCCGTTTCGTGGTCGGAACTGAGATATCGATTCCTTCAGACAGCAAAACAACCTAAATGAGATACGTGAAGTTGAGATTATTTTGAGTAAAACACAAGTCCATTAAAAAACAAGCAAATAATTTCCTAATTAAACATTTGTATCGAGCAAGACTAAACTTAAATACCTACTTATTGATCGAAGACCTACATGACCAGACTTAACAAAGAGCTAATTTGTACAACACTAATTTATTCATTCTTCTTCTCGTCCAAATCCTGGCTGTCAGTTCCAAAGTCATCCCAGTACACCTTCACGACCTTAGCGACCTTGGTGAGGAACCAGGCGATCATGACCAGCACGGCGATGACATCCAGTTGGAACCGCTCCATGGTGCTGAGCTGCAAGGCGGGGGAGCGAAGGTGCGGGGCGCCGTGCGTAGTCATCACGTGCTCGATCCAGTACAGCAGCTCTTGTTTCACTGGTACCAGGGGATTCTGCAGTACGAGGGCGGCTTCCTTCGCGTTGCTACGATAGCTGTGAAGACCAAAGGTATAATGTTGATAAGGAAGCGAACTAAAAAAACGTAACCAAGATGAAAATCATGCTACGCAGTCGGATGATACATATTATTTGCGAGCTGGCTGATAAGAACCAGGTGTATCCTCCGACTGCACAGCATGATTTTCTTCTTGTTTACGACTTTTTAGTTCGCTTCTTAAGCAGTCGGGTTTTTTTATTTTTTTATTAACTTTTTTTTATTTTAACTTTTTAGTTAACATTTTTTTTTCGAAATAGGTATATTTAAACATATATACGTGTAATATAATTTTGAAATCACCTCTTAAAACCTTTTATTTTGATAACCCACACAAAGGGCTTGGAAGAAAAAAATAATTGGTACTCCACAACACAGCGCCCAAAAGCCGCCATTAATTGATTGACGTAAGAATCATCAAAGTATCATCTAGAATGTCACATAGGAAAAAACATACATACATGGACTGATAAATACATTACCCTCATTCGGCAGTCGGGTAAAAAGGGAAATGTTAGTCATGATCATGAGCCAATATAATTTCCAAGTATAACCAAATAGTTCATACCGAATCATTGTCAAGTCAGGTTTTCCAATTCACAACAAATTGTGAAAATAGTTGGTTACTTGCTCTGGTTTCAGATAAGACGCACGAAGGCAGAATGAGGATCAACCATTAATCAAGTTGGAGATTTAAGGTTTAAGATAATGGATGGGCTGCTTCTTACTTTATTCACCACTTTCTATCGAGATTAATTATTTCTGCAAATCCATCGTCGGATTCTAAAATCTTAAAAGTTTCCAAGACTTAGAGCGTACACACTTTAAAATGTGTTGCATATTTAATTAAATTTCTTAAAAAAACATGTCAGTCTTGAAATGTTTCGAGTGACATCTAAATTGAGAATTAAACAACTTCAAATTGTCAGTTTTATTTTCCGGCCGAGTGAATTTATTTTATTTCGTGAATAAACCGGGGAATGTATAAATCATGACACTACATTACCACATATCCTCTAAATGGCCCCCATAATCCCCGACAAGATTGATGGATGACACAAAAAATTTAATAAAATTCTCTGGCGAATAGTAAATAATAAAATAGCTAAGTAAACAAAGAAGTGTTGATTCAGTTATCAAAAATGTCTTCTGGGAAATAAACCGACCGTGTTGCCATAAAACTTTTAGCTGCAAAATAAATTATACAGGACAACTTTGAAACTGTTCACAAGACCAGCTATTTGAACATACTAATATTCTTGCTAATGGAACCATGCAGTATATGGGTAATGGAGCTGTATTTGGAAAGACTGGAAGCCGACTTCAACATCTATTGATATTTAGGTATTCGTAAATTGAAAAGAAACTACAAAAAAAATAACACATACAGGAAAGGTCATATAAAGTTTGCCACATGCGTTATTCTTTTCTAAAATTTGTTATTTCTTTTTTAGAATATAATAGTATATTATGTTACAAGTGTGCAATGTTGGTGATTACCGCTGAGGCGCCATTGAGACCCGAGCCGTAGGTTAGGGTCTTAAGAGAGCCGAGGACGGTAATCATCAATACACACGTGTATCATACGACGTTTTTCAACACACTTGTGAAGAAAATAATACAAAAAATCTTTTTCAACAGTAAAAACGAGTCGTGAAATTTTTTTCACAATGGCGGGCAAAATTAATCAGTTTTCCTATGCGCGCGCAATTAACAATGGCGATCGGCCATAGACTAAAATAATGTGGTTTCTTTTTTTTTGGCTTTTCGTGGACAGTGTTTTAGCCACGTACAAAATAGGGAATTTAAATTTTCTTTATTACAGAGCAAATAAAATTTATATTTGAGTGAAAGTTTCATTTCTATTTAAATACGAAGTTGCATGAAATGAGCAAGCAATAGGAACCTTAATTTATTTGTACTATTGAGCACGATCTTTTTTGTATAGAAACTTTTTTAAGAACAAAGCAACTCAACCAATAAATTAATACATAAATGTACCAAGAACAAACTTTTTAAATCTTTTCAACACACTTGCTCATAAAGTGGCTCTAATTGCACCGCAATTAGGCACATAATGACACCTGTAATCAAACTGTGACTTTTTCATTGCTGTTATTCACAAGGGAGTTATAAATTTTTTTATTTTTATTTTATGGGTTGAGTTGCTTTGTTCTTAAAAAAGTTTCGATACAAAAAAGATCGTGCTCAATAGTATAATTTCAACTTGTACTTATTTAATAATTAAAACTTTCACTCAAATAAAACTTTTGTTTTCTCTGTAATAAAGAATACTTGAAATTCCCCATTTTGTACGTGGCTAAAACGCTATCCGCGAAAAGCCAAAAAAAAAAAACCTCATTCTTTTAGTCTATGGCCGATCGCCATTGTTAGATGCGCGCGTATAGAAAAACTGATATTTTTTTCCCGCCATTGCGAAAAAAATTTCACAACTCGTTTTCACTGTTGTAATTACAGTTATTTTAGCATTATTTTCTTCACAAATGTGTTGAAAGTCGTCGTATGATACACGTGTGTATTGATGATTACCGTCCCCTAACAGCTCGGGTCTCAATGGCGCCTCAGCGGTAATCACCAACATTACACACTTGTACCATAATGTACTATTATCAAATGGCCAGTTGGTACTTTTATAGTTATATTTATTCATTTAAAAAACATAAAATATACCGAGATAGTGTTGAGGTGTGTACTTGGGCAAACGGCTAGACAGATGATGATATTGGTACTCACCTGTAGTTCCCAAGTATTTCCATGATAGCATCTTTGACCCGGTAACCAATCATGCTGGATACGGGCACCCTGATGCCTCTTCTCCTGCTGGCTGCGAGGTCCACGGTGAGCAGCTGGTCTCCCTTCACTGGCATGCCGATGATGGGCACGCCATAGTACATTGCCTCCATGTATGAGAGGAACCCGCCGTGAGTGATCATCATCACGGTGTTTGGGTGTTCTGATCATTAAAGGGAATAGTTTTAAATGAGATACATTTGTGGATAAGCTATACGCTATACTATAACTATATGTATACTAAAACGAACTGCGGTTTTTGGGCCTCAGAATCAGTTCAGTTTAGCTTTGTTAGCACCTACCCCAAACCCCATTAGCTCCATTCTCAGGCAGTAACATTATTCTATAATATCACCCCGATAATCCCCGCAGAGTAAGATAGCGGTGAAGTTACTTACGGTATAGTTCTCGCCAAACTTCTTGGCCGCCCTGAAGTTGGCTACAATGGCTGCGCAATAGACAATCTCATACAAAAACAGTAACGTTTCGTGCCTCGCGCATCCGGTAAACAAACTTCAGGGCGGCCAAGAAGTTTGGCGAGGGCCATACAACCATATTCTCACGTTAAGTACTTTTTCCATTTTACAGTCAATAGCATGTTTTTGGTAACAGTTTCTCTTTGTTACTTTTATTTCGTTGCCTTATGAGCAGTTTACGTATAGTTCAAGTGTAACATATAGGTACATAAAAGAGACTTTCAGTTGACTTTACATAAATGAATCTGTTCGTGATTGTTTACAGTTCTGCCCCACATGTTTGTGTTGGGTTTGGCCCGTGGGCTCACCCGAATCGTTTCACTGGCGTTTATTTGAGTTATTCATTCATTCTCGATCACACGGTCAACAATAATAAACATAAGCATATGCCTCATGAAAGTATAAAACGTGAATCATCAAACATCTGCTTTATGAGAAAAAGTGATTTACTGATTTTATCATAACTTCGTTATGTCATGACAGCTCTGCGTATGTAAAAATCATAATGTATTCAAATAAGTCTGAGAATCAACACTTTTTTACGTCATAAATAACAAAAGATCAAAACGCACGTCTTTCACTGTTACTGATTTCGTCTCTAGGATACCCACTGCACTTACGTTTATGATGCTAAAAGGCATTGCAGATGCCCAAAGGCGGCGAAGGACTTATGCTATCAGATGGACCGCATGTGAGTGTTCCTACGCAGCCACAGGATGTACAATATTGTCGTTTAAGATTTACTTTTGTGATCGAGTTATTCGTCTTGTTTGCCTCTCAATAACATCTAAAAACTTACTCAGCATAGCTAGTTGCGGCGTCTTCTCCACCAGATGCACGTTCCCCGGCACATAGTCCAGCTTCCCGCGGTACTTCCAGACCACGGTCTGCTCCAGTTGGCGGAAGGCCCTTAGGAGCTCCTGCTTCATCTCCATGGACAGGACCTCGCTGATAGAGGCGCCAAGGTTGAAGTAGATCACGCCGTGCTTGGCCTTGTCCAGCAGGTCTTGCAACTTCTGCACAGAGAAAGAATGAGTTTTAAAAATCAAATGAGTTGTTTGTTATTTTTATCAGCAAGAATGGAATAGTACATTGTAATACAAGGGTGGAAAGTAGGTTATTGCAAACGAGCTGTCATTAACAAGCCCGAACCGAAGGCGAGGGTTTTTAATGACACGAGTTTGCAATAACCTACACACCCGTGTATCACACGACGTTTTTCAATACAGTTGTAAGAAACAGTAAAAACAAATCAAAGAATTAGATTTGTTTATTCACAAAAAATAAAATTTTCAATATGGCGCGTTTTTGCAACTGGCCTTTTTTTACAAAGAAATCAGCCTATACAGCCTATTCGATTTTTGACAAACTTTGATGTGAAAATAATTAACTTAAAACTGGTAATTAAATATACTAAACAACTATTTAAAAAAATATGAGAAATCAATGCTAAAACGTACGGAATCATTAATTTTTCCTCGTATAAAATCGTATCCCATTTTATTTTATGTATATGAAAACTCCTTGCTACTAAACTTTTTTAAATTGACTTATGGCGCGTTTTTGCAACTGGACATATTTTTTTTTCAACGAAAACAGCCTATACAACCTATTCGATTTTTGATAAATGTTTATGTGAAAATAATTAAATTAAAACTGGTAATTAAATATATTAAACAACCATTTAAAAGACTTTTGAGAATTCAATGCTAAAACGTACGGAATCATTCATTTTTCCTCGTAGAAAATCTATCCCATTTTATTCTATGTTTGAAAACTCCTTGCTACTAAACTTTTTTAAATTTACTTATAAATTTAAAACTAAACTGCAAACATAATGATCGAGCTCGTAAACAAAAGTCACAACCGCGTAACAGAAAGATGCCTATGCGTAAGATTTAACTTTCGAATCATAATTATAGCCTCTGAAAGTACGCCATGTTTAACAACTGTATTGAAAAAAAAAATAGACGTTTGTTCACTACTGTATTTACTCACAAGTAGGAGTGCAAAGGCTAATAAAAAAGTCTGGTAATTTTGCTCGATTATTGCGATCGATATCATTGTCTTTAACAAGGCAATACTGTTCGATCACAAATACGTTAGGTACCTATGCACTTATTAATTAATAACCCATTCCTTGCAGTCGGGTAAAAATAAACATTGCATGTTTCTAATTGGTTCTGGTTACGTTATGGTTCGACTAAGTGGTTATTTCTGCAGGCAAGGTAAAAGAAATGAACGAATGTGAATACTTCATATTGTACCTTAGCATAATTAATTATATACCGTATTGTTTTCAAGAACCCATACTTATGTTTAAACATAATATATTTTTTCTACATTGGGCGAGCGCGCGAAGGCAGCAGTGCTTACTTATACATTATTATGTAAATGAAGTTATTGTGAATATTCATGGTTTCCGTTCAGGTGAGCCTTACATAAACAACGGCTTAATCAAGCGAATAGCTTTATTTAAATTAACTGTTTCTTTGAATGTTAAGATCCTGGGTTTTATTCAAATAGGTAGATAATACAATAATATACGACCTTGGCCAGTATTATTATAAATCCAATAGTATTTTTTATAAAACACACGTGAGTTTTTATAAAAATACTATTGGTTTCAGTTCATTAGAGCGCGCTATGCTTACAAGCCCGCCACACTATTCCCATACACTGCAACTCCAGAAAACCTAAATCTACAGTGGCGAATACCAGAAACGCCCGAAGTCGAAACCTGGAGTTCAACTAGTCTCGAAGAAACGATTCATCTGTCTTGATTACCGCAATAAGATGAATCAGAAAAAAAAAACAGTAGCGCAGTAAGGACAACCATCATGTCCATTCAAAGCCATATCAAGCAGGAGATAGAACAAAGATAGGTTTAAAGGCATACGAGTTTAACCTAAATCCAACAACACGCGGAAAGCCCTGCTAACCCCTTAACTTAATACACACAAGCGTGATAGATGAGACATGTTCATAGGTTCAGTTGAAAATATTCCACAAAGCACAATTTAAAGTTTATCTTTTACGAGAACGTTTCAATTGACTCCATCTGAAATAGAAGTTAACTCGCGTCTGGTTGAGACGTCACTCAAATAAGTTTACGATGGTGTTACCGTGCTCCCCATCGCCTCACTCTGCTATCAAATGGAAGTTCAGTAACGAAATGGGGTCACGGGCTATCTGATCCATTGAGTTTATGTCATTATTCCTAAATTCGGAAGCTTAACTACGCAAGTCCATGGTCTAGGTAAGGGACTTGCACACGGCACCACCCTGAGTCAGAAGAAAAGATAGATAATATATTATTCGTAAAACAATTTCTATGAAAAATTTTCGTCGCATCGTTGTCGCATTTTCGCTAAGCATCTTTTTATGGAAGTCTTCTTATTCAAACTTTTAAAGGCACATCTGATCTAAATGCACTAGCGCAGTTAAGGGCGGGTGCACAACGGTCGCAGCTAATTAATTCCACTGTGTGCACTACACATGAAAACCTCAGTAAAATTTCAACGATCACATCGATAAAAGCGAATCACGCATCACCGCGCTCCGGGGATTGCATTCGGACGAATTACTGCAACATATCGAGTGGATGCCATTTCTATTTACAAAACTGTTACAGCCGTCAAGTTCCAAATAGTAAAAAGTGCAACAAAGAGTGATACAGACGCCATTCAATGGAACAGTTTGGTGAGGAATTCCAATCTCGACATGTATGCGATTGTGTCGCGACTTTGTAAAGAGCTTTGATCCAAATGAACACCAATGCCAAAAAGTGTTCATAAATATTGTTGAGGAAGAAGAGTGCAACAGTATACCTATTATCAATTCAATGCAAACTACCTAATCTATACTAATATTATAAAGAGGAAAGTAATATAATAAAGAAGTACTGATCTTCTCAGTTTCCAAAATCTCACAAATAGAAAGTCAAACTGAGTGACTGGGCTGAGTGCCAAAGTGCTACTTTTTGTTCTGGAAAACGCACGATTCCTGTGGGAAATGTGTGAGTGAAGCCAGGCGAAAAGGCTTGTACGTCATGTTTCTACTAAATACTAAGTAGGCGGCTACATCATATCATGGCTTCAGCTTGTCTGTCTACAGATCTCTAGTGTGTAAACCAATCCACTCGATTGACTTACACTTGTTGCTTCGAATAACGATCAGCAATCAGCTTACTACTTACTTGCAGATCTACCGAGTTACACGAACTTATCCATAGTTATTATATCAACTTATCCATACGTATTGTGTACTCGTATTTATACAATACTTGAACGTATGATTTACATTACAGTTAAAACCTCAGGAAAATAATCCCTAGCTAAACGAGGTCAGCCAACTCACCTTTGGCAGTATCGAATCAGATCCTTCAATATGATGACCCCCGACGTACTTGGCGTTATGCGGCAATGGCAGCCCCTGGCCCAGAAGTGGCTGCGAGTTGACCAGCAGCATGGCGCCATCGTTTACCAGGTCCTCGTACAGAGGTGGCGAGCGCCCGCGCCACTGGATGGCCAGCTGGTAGATCTCGTAGTAGGCGGGCGACTCCACGTATTGGGTTATGTAACTGTGAGAAAAAATATATTCATTTTGATTTTATATGTTAGCTCACATCACATCACATCATCAGCCTATTAATGTCCCACTGCTAGGACACAGGCCTCCTCTCTGTGAGAGGGAATGGGCCGTAATCCACCACGCGGGCCCAGTGCGGGTTGGTGGATGTCACATGTCTTTGATTTTTTGGTTCTAGGACATGCCGGTTTCCTCACGATGTTTTCCTTCACCGTTTTTGAGAGCAGTGGTGATGAAATAATTTACACAAAGAAAAGCACCTGCCTGGGTTTGAACCCACGACCTACAACTTGTAAGTCGCCGCCGATACCACTGGGCCACCACCAGTGATGGGCAAAAAATATTTAGATTAATAATTACAAATTATAGTTACATTGTAATTTGTAATTGAAATACTTTGTAACAGATTACTTAAGTAACTAATTGCAATGAGTACATACTGTAATTAAATACAAAGTAATTGAATTGCAAGTTAATCTAATTACATTATAATAGATTACACAAGTAATCTGATAAAATGTAATTACACATTTATATAAGTATTGGGACACCTCTTACAAAAATTGGGCTATTTAATACAGTTTTGACAAATACGAAAATAAAACACATAATTATACAAAAAAAAAATGTAATCATCTGTCAATCATTGTTTAGTTTTAAATCTTTTATAATTTTCACCATTGGCTGATAAAAAAAAATTAGTTTTCTGATGTATAATTTAAATTAACCTTTAATATAACTCTTTTTTCAAACATTTCGTCTGACAAACGGTTTGCTTTCGGACAATTGATCATTGTCGCGTACGAAAACATACGTTCCACAGGGGCAGAAGAAGGTAGTGGGGTATTAAATTTTAAAAATATATCTTTAATTTCCTTATGATTGTTTAATATTTGAAGTTCTCTGCTGTCACAATGCATAGAACCCCCCCGCTCCCCCGCACATTATATTTACTACTTCCCGATGACGTCGTACGGGCCGCACTTGCAGTACCTATATCGCAACTGTGCGATGCAAGCATGCGACATTTCATATTCAAAGCAATTATTATTATAGTATAATTAAATACTATGTAATTAGGTTACATTGTAATCAAATTATTTCGTAATTAAATACATTGTAATTAATTTCATAGCACATCCAAAGTAATCTAATTACAATGTAATTCAATAATATGTAATTAAATTACATTTTAATCAAATTATTATGTAATTCAATTATTAATTAGATTACAAAAATAACTAGTTACGCCCATCACTGGCCACCACTGCTCTATGTTTAGCTCTATATATAGCTCATAGGCTGAAAATTACTAAGCTGAAGTGGCAGTGGCCACATTGCTCGCAGAACGGATGGTCAATGGCCGAAAACTTCGGAAAACGGAAAACGATGCGTTAGAATGCCTAACGCATCGCATGCCTATGTGGACCGATAATCTGGTTAAGGCTGCGGGAAACCGGTGGATGCGGGACGCACAGGACTGATCAGTGTGGCGGCGGTTGGGGAGGCCTATGTCCAGCAGTGGACGTTTCGCCTGAAATTATGATGATGATGATGTCAGCTGAAAGTTGGACACGTACAACTAGTCTTATCAAGGGATGTTACCCAGTATCAGGGTTGTGGAAATCAGATAGTGTTACTGGTAGCCAACTGCATTCGGTTAGATTTCAAGCCGAGCTCAACATCGTTTATAAATAGCATTTAAATAATAAAATATAGGGCTCTGGCAACATAGAGCGACCACATAATGGACATACTACAGAATAAATAGACGATAAGCGCAGTTATCTTTTTTACAATTGTGTCGTTAAGTGTCCCTCCCATTCATTCAGACGAAGATTATAATTTTAATAAAAAGGAAGTCTGATGTGGTCCTTCTGCTGACGATCACTTTACGGTTTAATAAGCAAACGGTAAAATCACATTGCCATTCTCATTACTGCCGTCTGCATATTTAATGGCAATTTAAAATAATATAAACGTCAAGTCTTCATGCACTTGTGACAATTACCCTTGTGGGTCAGTGACTCAGTGTCCTGCTTGACAAGCGATGCTTACTTTGTGCACTTTTTATTTTTCTGCCGAGACACAATCATGTGTAATCAATTTCTTGTCACTTTTACAATTGACGGCTATTATAATAAGAATAAAATCTGGTTGTTATTATTCCACTGCAAGGCAAAGGCCTCTTCATAAATACATAGTGTATAGAAAGAATGAGCATTACAGATTCAGAATAAATTAGGTACTTATATTATAAATGTTTAAATTAAATGGATCTCAGAACAAAAATCAGTATTGCTGTATTTTAAAAAGTCGAGTGCTCTAATGTTTGTTATCGTTATTTAAACACGAGGCAGGTCTCTACACTACAATGTATTCACGCTTATATCCTCCGAAGGGTTAGGCAGAGTTACCTATATCACACACACACACACTCACATACCGACTGTAGTTTCTAAATAATATTTTCCTACAATATTTTTTTAAACCAAATGCAATTTAACTTTTGTCACAATTGGGATTTAAATGCGTGACCATAGAAGCATTGGCGATAGAGTTCTCATGCTGTTCGTAAATAGACAATCTACATCTATAATTTTAAACTAATAATAATGGGTGATCTAATTAGCGGCATTGTATAAACATTTTTAATAACAAATTATATTAATCTAATAGGAAAATACCCATCACCACCATTCCACAATCAGCTTCATCGTTTCTTGCCACATACACATACATAAACTGACGTCTTCTTTCCATGAGGGTAGGCAGAAACGGAAACAGAACGCCACCTGCTACGATCCTTACACTCAATGAAAGCAAGGTATAAATCCTACTCGACAGTTTCGTTTTTAATACTTCTATGGTGTATACCCACTATACCCAGACGGCAAGGTAGGCCTGTCTACCGATGCGGTAGACCCTGTCCCCCACACTGGGCGGCAGGGTTGGCAGGGCCGCAGCCATTGGGTCCACGAAGAGCGTGGGGCTGCTGGCCTCGTGCACCAGCTGCAGGCTCATCCAGGACGCGTCCACGGAGCTGTACCATACCAGGGGACATTCGAACACTGCTGCTAACCTGGAAGATGAAACCGGTTTAACAGCATCTCATTACGAGTGATATTAGGAGTGAATTCGGCATTATTATCATTCTAAGCAGATCACTGATAAACCTAAACCACTCCAATTAGTGTAGTTCATATCTAAAAATAATGATATTGTATAAGGTGAATAAAAGCACATTATAATTATACTTCGTGCCTCGTCCTCGAGATTAGTACCTGTAATAAATTGATTATTATAGGTTCACATTGTAGTTACGACTACAAGTGCCCGCGCAATCACTAGTTTTTAGAGTTTTTTTTTTTTTTTTTTTTCTTTCCTGGCATCACTGTGTCGACTTGTCATTCGCGATTATAGTGTGTCGCTGCGCGTCACGTAATTAAACTTTTAAATAAAAATAACAGTTTTTAAAAGTGAAAAATTGACTAAAAGGACACATTCAACCAAGGAATAAAGAGAATCAGGAGAAAAATGTAAAAACCTGGGAGCAATTTAAAACGTGCTCGACCTCAACAAAGTAAAACAAAATAGTCTCAAAGAGTCGACGCCATATTTAGACCCACAAGGTAGGTACCTAACTCTGTTATAATGTATTACTACATATCTACAACTATTTTATCAATCCTACCCTTAAACTTGTATCCCAAACAAATAATGCACTTCGGGCAAGCCGTCCCACTGCATTTACGAGATTATCAATCAAAACAAATTTATTTCCTTTATACAACGAATATATTCGAGCTGATCATCGGACTGTCTCACAACACAACACTCAATAATACTCAAACAAATAATGCATTTCGGGCAAGCCATCGGGCTGCCTCACCGCATATTTTCGAGATCATCAAATATAATTTAATTCTTTTATCTAATGAATGTATTCGAGCAGATCAATCGGACTGTATCAAAACATTCAATAATATACTGGTTTCGTTCAATTCTTTGGAATTGCTACACCCACCAGATTGCATAAATCGGTTATCAACCGGAAGTAAAACAATGGTTTGTAATCATTCCAGGCGAAGTCCTAGACGACGACGTCACAAATGAAATGAAAACAATTATAGTCGAATATGAGTATGCTACAAAAATAAAAACAAACACTAGCGATCTTCCTCACAATTCCAACCTGGATAACACACAGACGTTCTCAAAATTCTCGGGGTTGAACCAACATTGAACACGGAGTATGGGACCGAACTCCATAAGGAAGTGACCAGCTGTCTGGAGTGTCTTGCAACGTGAGGCCTGTCTCCCTAGAGACCACAGGCGGGTATTTCCCCTACAGATCCTTCAGCAGGAAAAATACCCACTGACATTAAATGTGACAAAACGTGGGGATCTTATGCAATAAAGCAAAATATAAGCAAAATACCAAAATGATTGATAACCAAGGCCATAGATTCGAAACAAAGACTAGGTACTCAGCGCCATCTCCTGCTTAGGAGCAACATTATCCAAAGTACTGGATACAAAAGAAAATGGTACAGAACTACTAACTTAAATAATGGATGCCACTCACACCTTATGTGAAGTTCAACATTGTGACTCAATGACTAGATGGAAATTTTGCTGCAGCTCAAATTAAAAAGGATCTCAAGGACCAAGATCAAAACACAAAGATAGATAAATATCTGTTTGGTAAAACACTTGCTGAAACTCTTCGAGTTGGTCAAGCAGCTTCTAAATCAGGACTGAAACAGCACCTAAACCCAAGCAAAAACCCAACAAGTTCCAAGCAAAATACTGGTGAGCTCACCAGCGCCACAAGGGCGACAGGAGAACTGGCAGCATGGCTATAGCCTGAGTCAGCCGTACAAAACTTTAAGCGGTCGTATCACCAGATCAAACAACCTTGACACCGCTAAACTCAGTAAGGTACGCTGGTCGCTTATAAAATTCTTATAAAATTCTTATAAACATTAATAACTTATCACTGATCATAAGACCATGTTATCATGGATTGAGGGTTTCATAGGTACCCACAACACTTCACCAGTGGAAAAAAACATACTATAAGGAGACAATCAACTAATAGCTCTCTATTGGTGCAATATCTAAGTGCCAGCCTTGGAAAGGGCAAAATAGTCTCAAGTGTTTCTTAAGTAAGACCAAAACTCAATGACAGTATGCATTTAAAAATTAAAACCTTAATAAGTTCATTAATGCAAGCCGTTTCAAACTTGAAGACTTATGCATAGAATTAAAGATGACAAATGAGATTTCTATGGCCATACTTTACATTACATACCTTAAAGATGCATAATATCTCACAAAATATCACAATTTTTTTTTTTTTTTTTTTTATAGGCTCGCGTTTGACCACTATCTCGCCTGATGTTAAGTGATGATGTGGTCGAAGGTGAAGCACGCTTGCCTAGAAGTAACCTAAAAATTCTAGCAAATATCTAGAATTTCTTTCATCAAAAATTGTATGAGTTCAATCTACTGCTGTTTGGGCAAAACACTGCATCTTACATTTTCACTAAAGTTATGAAAACTGTCAACAAATTACTTGATTGGTAACTGAAAATATTCAAAACACTAAGAAGTTAATAACAAACTTACACCCACTAATATTAGTACAATTTTGGGATACATTATTGACACAAGATTTGTAACTATCGTGTAACCTACAGATAAGAAAAAACTTATTAATTATGAAACCAGACAATTAACTTGCTTTACAGGACTAGGTATTGGTCTCAGCATGCCCTTCTATTTAATATTTGGATGGCTTTATATAGGTATATAACTAAAAACTAGAATGTTGTAAAATCCTAAACCTCAAAGGTGAAGTAAATTATGAAAAATACATGAATATCCCTTCAAGAATTACCTGAATGGTGGCCATATGACATTCAAAATTGAGTAAATAAAATCAAACTAAATTATGTAACCGAAATGGTTTCTGACTCCTCAACCAAAGGGGGGGGGGGGGGCCTGCCTGTGGTGATGAGACTGCTAGGGGCCAGTGGTCAGACAAGGAATGTGAATATCATATGATTTTTATTTGGAATTATTAGCATCATACAATCATGAAATAATTGTGAAATACAGTCAGTATAGACAATTCAAAAGCAATATAAGGTGCATTATTAATCAAATGGGTGGAACTTAACACTCATCTCTTCAACTTAGCCTGCGGCATTGGTTGAAAACTGTTATGTTTTCATTTTCGCTTCTTACATTGTCGACTGAAAATCAAGTAGCGATACTGCATTGCAGAAGTCACATTCCAATGTAGAATGGGGACTAAAAGAAAATGCTTATGCATTGAGTTATAATGTAATTAAGTAGTAGTATAACTCAATATGCTTATGACCAATTATTGAAAGATAAATTTGGAACACCTGAAATTTACCCATTGGCAAGTCACTTTAACAATAAATATGAAAAATACATAACATGGCATAACAACCCAAATGCCTTCACAATTGACACATTCACAGTATACTGGTAACCAATTTTCTCTAACGCGTTTCCACCATTCTCAATCATATTAAAAGATCTACAAAAATCATAATGGACAAAGCTAAGCAAGCAAGCCCTGGTTCCCTTAACTTAGGGAACTTCTCATAATTCAGGGATGATCATACTCAAATGTAATAAAAAATTTATAGTACCTATCTCACAGCAAGGGAAAAGCCATACCAACCTTACCCTGGCTGTCGGAGTCCAGTGAGTAGTGAAGTCTATTGCAACGAAGCATACCACCATCATCAAAAGATAAGATAGAATCTCTATCAGAAAACTCTTTTAAACAATATGACACATGTTTAATAAACTGGTATAACTGTTATAGAAAATATAATATTAAAATCTTGAAATCATATACATCAACGGTGAGATAACTTTCTAATTCCAGTAAAAATATAACAAATGATTAACTGTCAAAAATTGATAATACCTACTTTAATAAACATTAGAATGTCCTCTGATGACAGATTAAAATAATGGTTAAGGGTGTGTTCAGACTGCGACCACCTTCCCAAAAATACAATGTCACCTGGGACACATCCCAAATGCTGGAAGCATTAGGAATTTGGTACCCAAATGAGATGTTGTCTCTAGGATAACTGTCAAAAATAAAATCAAAGCATACCTAATAATACAATCAACACATTTAACCATCAAAATTTCAGACCTCATAAAATCTCTGATTTATGAACTAAATAATCAATCAATTCTTAAGACAAAGAACTGGAATATTTCCAGCTGAAACCTTGTAGCCTACATTAATAAAACCTCTAACCACCTTAAACATAAAATCATTCTTTTAGGCACAAAGAAACCATACCACATAGTGTCATAGTGTCACATAGTGTACTTTAAAGAGTAGCAGTTATATTGATGTACACATATATTTAGCACACAGCATTCGCCACGCTGCTATTTCTAAAGCCAGGTGTAAGAATTGATCAGATACTAAAAACAGCAGGCTGGAGTTGCAATTCAAGTAGATTTGTTAAATTTTATAACAGTTCCTTAGTGTAAAGCATAAAAATTATGCAGCAAGAAAAATCTTTAGCTGTGATTAAACAAGTACAATTGGTAAATTTTATAACAGACCTTTAGTGTAAAAGATCAAAATGATTTAGCAAAATAAATCTTTAGCTGTGATTAAAAATATCTTATTTAACTTACATGTACTAATTATTACAACAACTAACAACTTTAAATTATAAGGAAGGAGCATAAATGTATTGATAATGAAACTAAGAGTAGTAATAAGAAATCAAAAATGGGTTTTGATAAAACTGATATAAAATTATTATTATCTGAATGGTTAATCAAGAACTTTCTTTTTCAAATGACAACTATGATTGTTACTCTTTAAAATAACTTTAATATTGATATTAAGCAGGCCATAAATATTCAGTTAAAAAGATAATTAAGAATTTATATAAACATTTTGGTAAAGAACCTATGTTACTTAATAGCAACTGTGATAGTTGGTATTAATAAAACTTTAATACTTAATGATAATAAATAAGCAAAAATATTTTGTTCATAAAAGACATTTAAGATGAGAATAGTAAAAAAAATAAAAATAAATAATAATAATACTGAATAAGAATCTTTGTTATTTAATGATAACTATGATTGTTAATCTACAAACATTATAACAATGATAATAAGAAAGTAAACAAAAAAAAAAAAAAAAAATATCTAAACATATAATTTTGAACAAATCTTAATAAACTGATTATGAATATATGTGTGTAATCTATGGACAACCATGAATGATGGTTAGTCTTTAAAAATATAATTAAGAATTTTAAAGAAAGTAAGCTTTTACTTCACAAATTCATCATAGTTTATGTGATATTCATTCCAGAACTTAACTCTCAAAGTCTACAATGTGAACCTATAATAATCAATTTATTACAGGTACTAATCTCGAGGACGAGGCACGAAGTATAATTAATGATTAAACGAACTTACCCTAAGTGAAGTTCTATCATAATTATACGAAGTGCCTCGTCCGAAGAGATTAGTAACACCCTCCCAACCCTAAGGTATAACCATAGATATATTAAACAAGATTTCTATGGGTATATCCCAGAAGCGTTCTGGAAATATCTATAAAAAACATAAGTAACTCTAAACTAAATGACAAGTCGACACAGTGATGCCAGGAAAGAAAAAAAAAAAAAAAAAAAAACTCTAAAAACTAGTGATTGCGCGGGCACTTGTAGTCGTAACTACAATGTGAACCTATAATAATCAATTTATTACAGGTACTAATCTCTTCGGACGAGGCACTTCGTATAATTATGATAGAACTTCACTTAGGGTAAGTTCGTTTAATCATTAATTATCATGCATTGATTAATTCACTAAACGCTACAGTAGAACCTCAAGAACCGGCCGGTTCATTATATTCAGCCATCGCATTATCATCGCTATATCGAACCTCCACTTGTCTATTGTCCCGCTCCCGTCTCGAGCTCTCTACGAACATTACGATTCGGATTGAAACCCTGATCGACAATATTATGACAAATCTTTTATTTGGCAGCATTGTTCGTGTAATCTCAGACTGGGATGATTGGAATTCATTCGTCGATTGTCCCGTTCTGTTGTGAGCTTGCTTTTATTATCCTCTGATTAGAAAGAAAATTATTCTTGTATGATTGCAGTTTATTATTGTACATGTAACAATGAAGAGGTTTTTAATAATCAATTATATAACTATTTTTAATTGGACGACTCTACATCTGTATTATTTTACAGTTGATATGTTTATTAATTATTTCATCATCACTGCTGACAAAACGGTGAAGGAAAACATCGTGAGGAAACCGGCATGTCCTAAAACCAAAAATTCGAAGACATGTAACATCCACCAAACCGCACTGGGCCCGCGTGGTGGATTACGGCCCATTCCCTGTAACAGAGAAGAGGCCTGTGTCCCAGCAGTGGGAACATTAATAGGCTGATGATGTGATGTGATGATATGTTTATACTTATATACGTACATTGAAAATTGATTGAATTGATTGATTGTTGTTTGAATTGAATTCGTTAATTGTTCATTTTGTGTTTATTATTTCATTTTTTTTTTGTTATGCACCTGCCATGCTATCTCTTCACCGCCCATGGTTGACTGGTAGAGAATGCCTCAGGCATTAAGTCCGCCAATGTACTTTTATGTTGCATGAACTTTTAATAAATAAATAAATAAATTACCATCGATCATCTTACAAAACAATAAGTTAGTATATGAATAAGCCAAGGACTGCTGAAGATCGTAAATTTAACCACGATAACCATGATCTGCGAGCTGCAATAGACATGCTATCGAAAGGTGGACTCCTTGAAATCCTGCTGAGTATAATCCAGTGTCCACTTACGGGGCCAACAATCCACTGTAGTACCACTCAGCGACCACGACGTCGAAGTTCTCTGCGGTATCCTTTAGCAGCGCCTGAACTTCTGGATGACGAACTGCACGTTCAGCAGTTCTCGTGCCTTCCAGCAGGAATTGGTGCGACGGGAGCCGGGAGGAGGCCAGCTCGGGCAGGCTAGGGATGTTCCTGGGTTCTGGATGGAAATGGCAGTCTTTGAAGAAAGTGTTAAGTGGCAACAGTTATATTAGTGAGTTAGGTGATAGAAATGGGCATCATAATTGATTGTGGTGAATTAATTCTGTTTTTAGAATAAGATGATTTTATTCTTATAACAAAGTATAGTGTTAATACCAACCCGTATCATCGTTTGCAACTGAACTGATATCTATCACACGGAGACGCTCAGTCGCTTTCACCCGCGTGAACGTCGTTATATATGTCACCTGAAAAAGATAATAGATACTCAAGAATAAATAGCAATATATATGTTCTTAATTTGTTCATGAAACCTTGAGTTCTAATTAATTTACTAACTAGTAAACTAAGAATGTTATCTATGAAAGGTAGTCAATAACCATGAACCCGCTGGGTTATCTGGACTACCGATCGTATTTTACATGCGGTGGCCCCGGCGGTCGAATGTAACCATTCTGTTCAGTATTATAAGGTAAACTACATCTAGTTAGGGGAGCAGCTGACCCCAACTCAATAACTAATTTACATATATACAAGCATCAAAATACATCAAAACTAAAGATTTGATCGCATATCAAAACAACCCATAGAACATCTAGAAACGATAATCTGTCTCAAAGATCTAATCTCTTTGGTCAATAAAAAATGGGAACGAATAAAAACTTGGACGAAAAAGTCACTGCATTGCTACATTAGTTCTATTATTTCAATGTCGGATTGCCTTCGACCTAGTGCCGTCCTGCTGCTGGCTTGTAAGCAATTAGGAGAGTTGGAATAGTAGCCAACAGCATCGGATATAAAAGAAAAGCCTGAAGAGATCAAGGTCAGAATCAGAATACTTCTTTAAGCTTCTTTCAGTGACCAATTTGTATGGATTTGCTGCTTCGTCCACGTTATTCGTTAAGGTTTTCGGCAAATCTCTGTCACATGGATAAACCCGATAAAATTAGTTTATAATGACTTGAAATCATTTAAAATTTGAGTACGAGTATGACTCCAAGACAGACATTAGTACTGTGTAACCAACTATTGACGTAGTTTTGAAAGTAATTTTCTTATTATTTTTATGGCGGATAATAGCATTCCAGATATGTCCATTATGTCCGTGATAAGACTTGGAACTATATGGATCGGAATGTTGGAATGTGAAGACGACAGATGAAAAATATGGCATGTAGCGGCGATGAGAATGTTGAGTTAGATCTGAGGCCGTAGTGCGAGTTTATACTCACGCTCAATCGGGTTAACGATAAGCGCCGTCTGGTGACGGCAAGGCAAAACCTCTTTTTTGTATACATTTTGAAATAAGAGATCGTTTACGTTACCACGAGTGAGTACGTTAAAAACTCGCACTAAGCACACTGTCAAGTGACCGAAATGAATAAATTGAGAAATAAGCATATTAGAGGCAGATTGACAGTTTCGCCAGTCAGTGATAGAAAAGTTTAATGGGAATCATTTGTCTTGATATGGGCATGCACGTGACATATATGTAATTTAGATACATGGAGAGGAAGAGGAAGACCAAGGAGAACGAATGGAATAGAGGTGGATATATGTTGTGTCGTGAGTGATGCATGACGGTTGAGAGAACGGAATGGAAGAAGAAAATATCACCGACCTCAAGTAACATAAGACTAGGGCAAGAAGATGATGATGATGATGAAGAATTGAGTAACATAAGAGTTTCAATACACTCTTAAATTATTTTGTCAATGTGTATGACATACGTTGTGACCTCCATTGAGCAAGGTGCTCACGATATGATCGCCAAGCAGGGTGTGACTCCGGCTGGCGACGGGAAACACCACCAGCGCCCTCTTGCACACACACACGTGCACTGACACACACAGCAACAGCACAAAGTTACACCACCACATTGCTCACACAATTGTCACTCTCCGAGGTTTTTTTCCGTTAGTTAATTGACATTAGATACTTCATTACAATGCGATTAAGTTATTAGGAATGTTATTACGTGAGGAAGTACATTTTAGAAACCAGTAAACAATAGATATTATTTGTAACACTATATATAATTGGTATTTTTTTCGTTTTCCTTGTAAATGTAGTTTCAGTGCTGTCCTGCCTGATACTAGATAAGCACTGTCACTTACTTCGGCGCTGGAGCAAACATCGGTACTTCACCTATGTGTGTTATCTGATCAAGATAGTTTGTCTATTTGTTTGTGTTGATTTGAATGCATTCGATAATGCTATTATAAGTAGGATATAATCAATATACATATAATTAATCTATAGAAAAGTAATTTTTGTACATCGAAAATATTTCCAAAAGAAATAGCCAGGGTGTTAAAGGATAACCAACATAACCTATTTCTTTATTTTATTTCAATATTTTCTATATTGTTATTTTGGTATTTTTGGCTGTTTGGCTGTTTGTCTGTTTATTTGTGCACGCATCACGTGAAATGTACGAAACCAATGTAAATAACTTTTATACATACACATTGTGCGTAACTTGAAGTATTACTTAGTTTTTGTTTCATCGCGATCGGTTCACTCTATCAAAAGTTAGATGAATTTAAAGTGTTCAAGAAGTAAAATAAACACAACACACGCAATTCAGATACTCGGACAGTTGAACTCGATATTCGATAGATGACGTTGTGCATTTGAAGTCATTTTCTGAATGGCGGAGTTAAGATTCTCCGCGAAAGAATGATGACTATAGAAACAAAAATGGTAGGTAGATAAGTAGGGTAGGCAGGAAGGTAAGTAGGGTAGGGTTGGCAGTCAGATGACGGGAGCGAAGCCGCGGGCACAGCTAGTTTGATAATAATTTTGATTAAATTAATATCTCTTCCGTAATGTACATAATTTCTAGATTAAGATAAATATTTAGATAATTTAAATTAGTAAATATTTCTCTGGCTCATGAAATTTGAAGTTTTAAAATAATAAACAAGTCCGCTTTATAAAAGACAACAAGATCAACCAGACAACAATTTAATGGAGTTAGAAAACATAAAATATTTTATTTATATAAAACATATATTGTGCTATTTCATTTTAAGTTAAACCTTTCTGTATAGCGGCAAACCCAAGTGAAAGACACAATATACGGGTCGCCTTGTAATCTATGACACGAGTATTATAGCCATAACATGTCAGCTACTATCAGTGCTGATAAGAGAGATGACTGATCAGTCGTGAGAGTTCCTAGCGCTTATCTGCAGCTGATAACTGATAGCGTTCCAAAAGTATTCAAACCAATAAATCTTCTGTGGAGATAACTGAGTTTCATCGGTTCTCCGGGACTTTGCTTGGTCATTGGTCAGCTATAGAAGAGACTGGGGAGATTTGATGACGGAATACTTGGTTCATAAAAATAATAAAGCTACTTATTGCAGCATCACAAATTGTTTTAAAATGGTAAGTGGAACTAGTATTAGAGTTAGGTTTGTTTTTTTAAATCGGGTAGTATTTAAACGCAAATCAAAAAATATCCTTTTTCTATGCAATAAAATTCCGAATTCTCATCAAAATTACTGATTGCGCAGCAAAATATTCAACGCAAAATATCACTAAACACACTACAATTTATTTTCGCAGCGTACTACGATTTTTCCTAAAGCAAAAGCTTTTTTATTAATGCACAGCTAATAATCTTAATGCACATCATACATGTTAACTCTTTTTCTTTTAAATCCATGGTTAAAGTTTTTACAATTACTATTTAACGACAAAGTCGACGGAGCCCCGCTGCGCGGGGCTCCTATTTCTGTCTAAAGGGTCTAGTGGTCTAAAGTAACCTAACACGAAGAAGATGACGGGAGCTGAGTTCGCTCGCTTTGCTCGCTCACTTCAGCTGCCGTCATCTTTTCGAACCTAACCTGTCCGTGTCGGGGTGCCCTAAGTTCCCGAGCTCGCTTCGCTCGCTCTTGGACTAATGACTTCTTGAAAATTAGGACAAATGTGATGAACAGGTTTTGTTGTACTTACTGGTTAATATGCGACTGAGATAGTTATTTTGCTACGAAATATGGAAAATTTGCTGTGCAGTTAGTATTTCTGCTATGTATGTAGTATTTTTGTACAAAAATAATTTTAACTGTATTGCATTATGAGGAAAAAAGTAATGTCATATTGATGTATAATTTCGAATTATCTGCAGTTTGAGTTTTGCTAAACATTTAGTAAGTTATTTGATGTAAAAAAGAATATAAATGATGAGTATGTATTGATAGACGATTATTTTATTTGATATGCAATTTATAATATCCCTTTTAAATCAACCCATGATGTTTAGAGGCTTTATAATTTTACGTACCAAGTCTCCCTAAGAACCAACTCACCCCAGTCTCCCATACAATTTTAACAGGCTAGGCTGGCATTTTCCTGCAGCCGGCAGCCATTCTCCTGCCCGTCTATTGGATCCGCCATTGTATCCTGCTATTGTTTTTATTGATGTTACCTAGCGCTATAAGTAACTTTCGTATGTCGTTCTGCATAACAGGATGTAATATTGGAGCCCATACGAAATAGTTATCACAATATCCGTCCGTATCAAAAAGCTTTGAATGTAGGCCGACATTATGGGCGATAAAGTGGGCCAAGGTGAGATTTTTTCTTAATATAGCTTTCTTTAAGAGGTGTTCTATTTGGTATACGGTTAGACATAGCCTCTTGCTTCTTCCTGTAGATATGTCAAGATATCACTAAGGAAACCTCCAGAGAAAGATTCTCTTAATATTTCTGTTGTCGGTGGTCTAGTGGTCTGGTTGGCGTTTACGAGAATGGGTAACGGTATTCCTCTGTTGCCAGTAAGATAAGAACTTATCAATTGTGACCACCAAATGGCTCGACTATTTCGTCACATATAAAATAATGACGGATTTAATAATAATTATGAGATGATGATAAAAATGATAAGCTTGGCCCTAGCTTATCATTTTTATTCTACCCACCGGGGGGGTTGAGTTATACCCTAGCTGCTAGGGTATAACTCAACCTCCTCGGTGGGTTCCCTTATTGTCGAGGCGGGGTAGCTCAGTAGCCGTGCCGTAGCCACGGTGAAGCGAAGAGGAACCTAAGGAGGGCCGCTCGTCAAGTCTTTTGCCGATAAGCCGACGACACGTAGCGGCCAACAAGTAGGTTGCGGTGCCACTTGGTAAATGAGGCGACATCGTAACTGGGTTGGAGACGGCGGCGGGTGCACCGCTCTTCCTATCTTCCAAAGTCTGGACGGGGTCGCCACCATCTGATGGCGGTCGCGGTGGGCCGCAGGGGAGGTAGAGTGTCGGTATAGCGTAGGTGGCGTGGCCATTGACCTAGACCCGTCACAAGGCGAACAAGGGCGCCATACACGGGGTCGTCTGGCGCCCATGTGCTGATTTGGTCCCTGGGGTAGTCATAGCGTGCAATGTGTTCTGGTTATGCCGGTGATGGGGGGTAACCTCCAGAGGAGGGTCCGCCGGTGACGGACAGCTGCGGCGGGTTCGCGATGAGTGCTAACGCGTGCCCGTGTTCCCGTGGCACAGGGGGACACCGTGGATTTTAGTGGGTTGGAGTCCCACATAACTGCTCTACATCATGGTAGGCCGTGGTAGTGTAATATGCATGAGCATTACCAAACGCTCAAATAATGTATTCGATATTTTGACCATTCTCACTAACCAATTTACAACACAGTATAGGTGTAGGTATATTTAGTTTCATAAATAAAGAAGCCACCTAAATGAGGGTTGAAAACAATGAAATTGAATTCCCTCATAAAAAAAAATAAAAAAAAATAACAATACTGTAATAGTGAAGAGGAGCTCGTGGCTAAATAATAACAGCAGCACGGGTCGAT
Source organism: Orthosia incerta (assembly GCA_948252205.1). NCBI lineage: Eukaryota > Metazoa > Arthropoda > Insecta > Lepidoptera > Noctuidae > Orthosia > Orthosia incerta. Next base: position 31,733,764 of record OX411751.1, read on the forward strand.
CATCAAGGTTAAGCAACGCTTGACGAGGTCGGTCCGTGGATGGGTGACCATTTCAACATACCGAGTTTCCTCCGTGCCTCGGAGAGCACGTTAAGCCGTTGGTCCCGGCTGTCATTTGAAGATCTTTGACAGTCGTTACGGGTAGTCAGAAGCTTGAGATCTGACACCAGTCTTGCCAAGGGGTACCGTGTTACCCAGTTACTGGGCTCTGGAGGTCAGATAGGCAGCCGCTCCATGTAAAACACTGGTACTTAGCTGAATCCGGTAAGACTGGAAGCCGACCCCAATATAGTTGGGAAAAAGGCTAGGCATATGTAATACTGTAATAGCGAAGTTGTAGGTCGAACGAAGCAAAACATTATAAATGCGTTCAGTAATAATTAAGCTGTTCTCAGCTCTCTGATATAAAACAAGAACAATGGTTGGGTGAAACCTAATAAAAACCAGAGGGATCGATCAGTCTGCGGAGTGAGACTTGTGTCTATCTTAAGGTACACCTACTTACTGTTACCATGAAATACGATAGCTGATACGGTTTCCAATGTTGTTCCTCAAAACCATTTCTTTTTACCATAAAACCATTATAGTTAATTTGCACAGCGCGTAATATGCCGACTTGTTATAATTAACGGGTGCAATAACACTTCATCATCGTTACGAGGCTGCAAGGTCTGGTGCTTTCCGTCATGCAGGGATGCTGTGACCCTGGCATGTGGGTCAGGGTCCTGACCTGAGTTTGGCTGGAATGTGTCAGGGTCAGAGCGTCTTCAGGGAGTGTGCCGCGTCTCGCCTCGCTGGTTGCGGAAATGAAGTTAAATATAATTTGAACATCTGCAGAATTACAATAGGAAAAATATTTGATGGTTTTTAAAGGAACGCTTTTATGAGGAATGTGTGTTCAATTTAATAGGTTTCATCAAACATCATATGCGGTTAAATATTCCAGAAATTGTAATATGAAGTGAAGCTGTTACGATTCCACGAATTAACTTTATAGATGTCGATAAAACTGTATCTATTAACTTTACAGCTTATGGGAATGATCAAAAACATTTTAAACGTTAAGTGTAATGTTCAGTGAATTGTCTGAAACGAAGGGGAACCCAATTCGCACCGCTATCAGGAAAGCGCCGCGTAAAGCTAAAAAAGTAAACGCGTTGTTGAGTCATTCGGGGTTGGGCCTATTTCCTCCTATATCCAATACTTATTGGAACAATATAAAATATATTTTATAAACGTAATAAGAAAGATATATACTGTATTCATATATTTTCCTTATTGATATTGATACGGTATATTTATTGGCCAACAGCAACCCTCAAATAATGCTTAAAAATGCGTCGGTTAAATCAGGCCGATTCTGAAAAAAATCTGGCCAAGTGCGAGTCGGACTCGCGCATTGAGTGAGCCATACAAAAAGCTACATTCACCAACATAATTAGGTAAAAATACCGACAATTTCTCTAAAGAGAATATTTTTTTCTTTTCAAAGTACATTTTATAAGTTGTTCGACTATTACTCGTAAACTTGTAAAGCCTACTTAGTTGTGATAGTTTTCCTTTTAATTATGTTATTCGTTCCGTTTTTTTTTTACATATACAAATGCAACAATTTAGCTAGTACTTGACTCTAACAACAATTAGAAATTTAAAGCTTAATTTTACGCAAACTGATCCCTGAATCGAAAAATTTTTTCACAGACCCGTATTTTTTATGTATCACCTATCCAACGATACCCCACACCATGGGATAGACGAGAAAAAACTTCCCCAGTGTGTACAGGAAGTCATCATCATCAGCCTATTAATGTTCCCACTGTTGGGACACAGGCCTCCTCTCTGTGAGAGGGAATGGCCCGTAATCCACCACGCGGGCCCAGTGCGGGTTGGTGGATTGGTTGTGAACAGGAAGTACCCTAATACAATTTTTTGTACAGTATTTTATTTTACCACTTTGTCGACGTGATTAATATGTATATCCATGTCAAATTATAGCTTTTTATTACTAAGAGTCTCTGAGCTAAGCTGCGGACGGACGGACAGACGGACATGGCGAAACCGTAAGGGTCCCTTGTTGACTACGGAAACCTACAAACATAGATACAATATAAATCTTTTTTATTCTATACTATATATTAATATTATAAAGAGGAAAGATTGTTTTGTTTGTTTGTTTGTACCGAATAGGATCCAAAACTAATGGACCGATTTAAAAAAATATTTCATCAATAGAAAGCTACATTATTCCTGAGTAACAAAGGCTATTTTTTTTTTCGAAAACGGGTCCGGTGGGGTGGTATACGGGAGCGAAGCCGCGGGGAACAGCTAGTCAGTATATAAAATACCTTCTGCATTAATCTAATATTGGAGGAGGAAATAGGCGAGAGCCATACCTAGAATTATGACTTTTTACTTAGAAAATTCAACCGGGGCGCTTACTTCGCGTTTCCGCTTACTTACAGCCAAGATAAGAGCACCGCTAGACTAACTAAATTGTCTGTATCTGCGTGTCACAGTCCAAATAATCCAGTTATAATAACTAGTTAATTGGGCAGTGTCACAGCGCCAGCGCTCGCATCAAGCGAGACTGTGTCACAGCTGAGATCCCGCCACGCTCTGCCTGCCTCGCGGTTGGAGCGACTTTGATCGCCAATACCGTTAGTCTGGTGCTCGTTGTTTTAACCTTGATCTTCATTGTTTTGTGGAAGCGTCTTCTTTGTTATGCCATTTGATTTTGTCATTCATTATATACATTTTTTGTTACTTTTCTACAAGCATTAGGTAGGTATAATTTCAAGCTGAAGAGCTTCATCACGATCTATGTGTAACGGACGCATGGCTTTGTACGTTGCGTGGTGATTTTTTAGCATAAGGGCTTCCCACGTAGACCTATAACGGTGTTTATGGCGAACATGTGTTTGGGTCTTTTTAACGAATCTTTGAATGAAGCAATAACCCTGACCGTTGTCGGCATTTTGTAAAAATAAAGAAACAATCCATGTTTAATGGCTCCGTAACGGTGAACGCCTTGTTTGTCAAAGGTTTACCGCTTTGAAAAATAAATAACTATAAATGCTTATTGTCTGCAGACCCGTACGCCGCCTTAATAAAACCTTGAATGGACTATTGTTGTTATCCCAAAACACATTACCGGGGTCTGCGTGAGAAAATATGATATCCCGTTAGTTAGTGTAAATTTCTCTTTTCGTGGTACTAAAAATAACACGTGAATGTTAAAATATAATTGATGTAGGTTCCATGTGAGTTTAAAAGTATGAGTACAAAACATATGAGAACTACTGTAATACATATAAGAACTAGAGAAAACGTAGATAATTAGGTAAGATTATGCATGTTTTGATAGCTCATAAGTAGGGAGGAATCTAGGTTAGATAAGATTTTTGTGTTGACCTTTTTACAGCTTTATATGTTTCCTAGGTAGAATTAAGTATGTAGATTAAGGAAATGTATAATTTGTGTAGATTTAAGTAAGATAATATTGATAATTACGGCATTTCTATGACGCCATACCCGAGCGCCATTGAGAGAGAGGGGCGCCATTGTTCGCGCCTAGCGGTCTGAGTATAAAGGTCGGACCGTTTGGAGGCAGAGACACAGTCGGACACAGTCAGTCTTCAGCTCTACAATTGTAATAACATACAGTTGTAATAACAATAAGGAATAAAATTGAAGATACGAATCACGACAGTATTTTCATTCTTCCAGCGGCAACCAGGTCCACTTCAGTCTGGTCCTACGAGCCCGGATAAAGAACCAAGAACCAGCGGCAACCAGGCCCACTACAGTCTGGTCCATCAAGCAGCGGATACAAGAACGAAGAACCCGCTGCAACCAGAACCACTGAGCTGCAGACGAAGTACGAAGATCTGCGGCAAGAGCGAAGAAAGGAACCCGGCTGTCACCGAGCCGCAGACGAAGTAAGAAGATCTGCGGTAAGAACAAAGCTGTACGGAACAGGACCGGTTTCGAACCTAACTGGTCTTGAACCTGACCGGCTTAAACACAACTGAACCCGACCGGCTTACCGAACCGAGCCGACCGGTTTCACCTGAAGTACCGAACCGAAGAGGTACTAACCCGCCTTGCCAAACCGAACGTGCGGCTATACTCAAGATGGTGTTCACAAGGAGCCAGGGAGACGCAACCGAGATAGAAGAACAGCTACGCATCCAAGAACAGGAAGCGCGACGCGTCCAAGAAGAGGAGGCGCGCCGCCAGGAAGCGGAGCTGATCGAACGGGAGCGAAGAAGAAGACTCTCACCGGACCCACCAGCATCACCATTTCCGAGAATGGCACACAACAGCGCAGCGGGGCCTTCCAGTGCACAGACGACAAACACCGCGATCCGACAGCGAATGACGTCACCGACCAGGACAATGAGGTCGCAACGGTCGACGACAAGCGTCACAACAAGGCTACGGATAGCGGAACTGGAGGCTGCAGAGAAGCTAGCAGCCATCCGGACCCAGCAACTGGCACTGGAAGAAGAGCTAGTCAAGAAGAGACTAGCAGTGGAGGTGTCAGCGATCAACGATGAAGAAAGCGTACAAGAGGAACAAGAGCCCTCTCGTCCACGCGAAGAGCCTCATCAAATGGTGGATGAATGGCTGAGGACGAACCCCCTCAACTCACGGGGGGAGGAGGGACCAAGAGAATCCAAACAGATACGCTTCGTGTCTAGAACGAGATCGCCGACCCCCATAAGAGCAAAGGACAGCATTGAGCACTTGGCAGCAACACTAGAAAAAATGGCCCGACCTAGGCCTAGGCACACGGAGCTACCTACATTCTCCGGAGCGGCCAACGAGTGGCTGCCATTCAAGGCGGCTGTACGAGATTCGACAGATATGTACCAGGTTACAGCAGCCGAGAACGTACAAAGGCTGAGAAGCTGCCTCAAAGGAGAAGCAAGAGACGCCGTGGCCGCCCTTCTACATACGGCCACTGATCCAGGCGTCATTATGAAGACTCTTGAGCAGTGCTTCGGACGACCGGAAGTCATCATCGACCGGGCACTGGATGACCTCAAGAAGCTTCCAAAACCTGGTACATCGGCCACAGAACTCAACAGTTTCGCTGTCAAGCTACAGAACATAATTTGCGTACTGCAAACAATCGATCGAAGAGGTTACTTGTTCAACCCTTTTATGACCCGGGAAGTACTGGACAAGCTCAGCCCGCATCTCCGATCCCGCTGGTGTGACTACGCCTACGATCAAGAAGGGACAACGGATCCGGAAATCGTCGTGCTGTCACGGTTTCTAATGCGAGAGGCGGACCGAGCGTTACGATATACGTACGCTCCGTCTACAAGCGCCGCCGCACCGAGAAAGGAAACTCGACCCATCGTGACACTCAAGAAGAAGGCGAGCGTGTTCACTACGACCGAGGGAAGGGAAGAAGAAAAGGACAAGTGCCCTAAGTGCGAGCAAGCCCACCTGTTGACGCGGTGTCCGCAGTACAAGGCGCTAACGGTAGAGCAGCGATGGAGCTTTCTTAAATCTAATAAGATTTGCTTCAAATGCGCCCAGAAGCAACACAGGCGCATAAGTTGCAAGGCGCAGCTGTGCGGCGTGGATCAATGTCGCCGCCCGCATCACGCGACGCTCCATCAAGCGGTACGCGAAGCGCAGACGGAAGACATGGGGAAGGGTGAACCACGGAAGGAGGAAGCGGTCCTGTCTGTGGCTACCCAACCCGCTACCGGGCCACGGGCAGTCTTGCTCAAGATGTGCCCTGTCATCGTGTCCGGACCACGGGGGGAGGTCAAGACCTACGCACTCCTAGACGAAGGGGCCACGATCACCCTAGTGGACGAAGCACTGGCGGCGAGCGTCGGGGCAGAAGGGCCATCACGGCCGCTCCACCTGAGCGGGGTCAACATGTCGCAGCGAGATATGGGCAGCCAAGTAGTGAATATCAACGTGAAGGGACTGAAGAGTGACGAAAGCTACAGGGTCAGAGCGAGGACCATGAAGGATCTCCGGCTTCACCAACAGTCCATTCCCGACACGCTGCTGGATTACGAGCACCTGAGGGACCTGACCCCAGAAGAGGTGTGCTACGAACTGGCGCGCCCCGGGCTTCTAGTGGGTACAGACCACTGGGAGTGCATCGTGTCCCGCGAGCTCCGAATCGGCGGCCCTAACCAACCGGCAGCATCAAGAACGCAACTCGGATGGGTGGTGCACGGAACCGCACCACGCAAGACCATCATCAAAGAAGGGAACGTGCTGCATGTATACGAGCCCAACCGAACTACGGGTGCATGCAGCCAGGAACTCCACGACTTAGTCGAAGCCCACTTCAGGATCGACGCGCTCGGCATACAAGGAAGGCCGAGAGTCAAGGCGAGCGACCAACGGGCCATCGACATAGTCGGAAGGACAATCAGGAAGATTGACACCGGGTACGAGGTTGGGCTGCCATGGCGACGAGACGAGGTCACTATGCCGCCTAGCTACAATCAAGCGTTCCGCCGGCTGAAGAAGATCGAGCAGAAGATGGACGCCAACCCACAGTTCGCGGCTGAGTACTCCAAGCAGGTTAACAACCTATTGGACAAAGGGTACGCGACGCCATGCGACGGGTCGGAGCGAGCGAGTGCCATCTGTTGGTATCTGCCACATTTCGCCGTGCAGAACCCGAACAAGCCCGGCAAACATAGGCTAGTGTTCGACGCAGCAGCGAAGAGCAACGGCGTCTGCCTAAACGACGAACTGTTGGAGGGACCCGACCTACTGCTGTCGCTGCCAGGAATCCTATTTAGGTTCCGAGAGAAGGTGGTAGCGATTACAGCAGACGTGCAGGAGATGTTCCTGAGAATCAGGATAAGGCCGGAGGACCAACCAGCGCAACAGTTCCTGTGGAGAGGTGACGACCGACAAGAGCCACCGAGGAAATACAAGATGACCAGTATGCTATTCGGCGCCGCGAGCTCCCCGTACATGGCCCATTACGTTCGCAACCACAACGCAGACGTACATGGGCAGGAGTACCCGCGGGCGCTGGAGGCCATCAAAGGAAGTCACTATATGGACGATTTGGTGGCCAGCTATGAAGACGCTGAAGAAGCACGGAAAGCAGTAGAGGAAACGAGAGCAGTGCACGCGCACGCAGGGTTCACGCTGCGAGGTTGGAGCTCCAGCAACAAGACGGTGCTACGCGACGTGCCCACCGAGCTGCACGCCACCTCTCCTACACAATTGGGGGGTGAGCAGCCTGAGAGCAAGATTCTGGGGCTGCATTGGGACGCGGAGCGCGATGAGCTGGGGTTCAACACATCTATGAACCGAGTCCCGGCTGAAGTACGAGCGAGAACGCGCGCCCCGACTAAGCGTGAAGCCCTCAGCGCCGTGATGTCCATATACGACCCGCTTGGGTTGCTGAGCCACTACACAATACGATCGAAGATCATACTGCAGAGCTTGTGGCGCCTTCAGACGACGTGGGACGAGCAAATCCCCGAGGAAGAGAACGAGCTCTTCGCCTCCTGGCTCGCTCGCCTGACTGAACTCGCTCAGCTGCGACTACCGCGCTGTTACGTGACGCAAAAGTATGAACGCGTCGACTTACACATACTGTGCGACGCCAGCGAGCAAGCCTACGCAGCTGTGGCCTATTGGCGAATAAGAAACGTCGATGGGAGCCTGAACGTCGTGTTGGTGGCCGCTAAAGCTAAGGTGGCGCCTCGTCGGGCGCAAACTATACCGCGCCTGGAGCTACAAGCCGCAGTGATTGGAGCAAGACTCGCTGAGACGATAAGAAGGGAGCACCGAGTCATCATCGGCCAGACGACCTACTGGACCGATTCATCTACCGTGGTGCACTGGATCCATCACGACGTGCGACGCTACACGCCATTCGTTGCGCATCGGCTGGGAGAGATCGCAGAGTTGACCCAGAAAGAAGAGTGGCGTTGGCTGCCTACTGCAAGCAACGTAGCGGACGACGCCACTCGGCTCATCGACACGCCCATCTGCGCCACGGATAGATGGTTTCAAGGACCGGACTTCTTGCTCCTGCCAGAAGAGCAGTGGCCCACGACGTCGACGGATGACAAGGAGGACGAGGAGGTCCTTCACACGAGAGAAGAAACGGAGCGAGATAGCTGGCTACCGAACCCGGCCCGCTTCTCAAAGTATGAGGTATTGGTGAGAGCCGTCGCTCGAGCGATCGCTTTCACTGATATCTGCAGACGAAGAGCAACAAGGATGGAGTATCATCATATCCAGCGCGCCGAGGCTGAACTAATCAAACAAGCACAAGAGGACAGCTTCGGGGAAGATATGAAGAAGATCCAGTCTGCTCGCCCGCTCACGAGGGCGAGTCGATTGTACAGGCTGGATCCAGTGCTGGAAAACGGCGTCCTAAGAGTGAGGGGCCGGATCGAGGCCTCTCCCGCCCCGACCGAGATGAAGCGGCCTATTATACTCGACGGCCGTCATCAGCTGACTAAGCTCCTCGTGCTGCGGGAGCACTGCGCTGCAGGCCACGCCAATAGGGAGCGTGTGACGAACGACCTGCGACAGCGGTACTGGGTCATTCACTTGCGACCCACGGTACGCGCTGTCGAGAGGAGCTGCGCCTTCTGCAAAACGAGGCGGGCGAGGCCGCAAACCCCAGCTACAGGAGACCTGCCACACGCCCGCCTTGACCCTTTTCACCGCCCGTTCACCAACTGTGGGGTGGACTATTTTGGGCCAATAATGGTCAAGGTAGGACGCCGCCGAGAGAAGAGGTGGGGCGCACTCTTTACGTGCCTCACCTCCCGCGCCGTGCACATCGAGCTTGTCGCTTCACTCTCCACCGACTCAGCAATCATGGCGCTGAGACGAATGGCCGCGCGCAGAGGCTGGCCGAGAGTGATGTACTCCGACAACGCGACTAACTTTCGCGGGGCCGACCAGGAGCTACGCCACGCCTACGCCGAGTGGATGCTTGCCCTGCGAGATGAGGGGCTACTGCATCGCTTGGAGTGGCGCTTCATCCCTCCCGGCGCGCCCAACCAAGGTGGCGCGTGGGAACGTATGGTGCGCTCCGTGAAGACGGCGCTCAGCGTGACCCTGCGAGAGAAGGCGCCGGCGGAAGAAGTACTGAGGACTCTGCTCACTGAGGCTGAGTTCTCGATCAATGCGCGACCGCTGACACACGTCAGTGTGGATCCCAGCGACCCCGAGGCCCTAACCCCCAACCACTTCTTGTTGGGGTCGTCTAAGGGGCTGCCGACGACAGGACCCTGCGAAGAGGACGACCGGAGGACATGGCGAGCTAGTCAGGCGCTCGCTGACCACTTCTGGCGACGATGGCTACGCGAGTACCTTTTCACGTTGGTACCTCGCGGCGAGCCACGGAACGACGTGCGACCCATTCAAGCCGGTGACGTGGTCCTCGTGGTCGACAACACGCTGCCACGGAACACATGGCCGATGGGAATCGTCGAGCGCACGCATCGCGGACCGGATGGCGGCATCAGAGTCGTCGAGGTGCGCACCAGGACTGGCACCTTCCGACGCCCCGTGAGCAAGCTCGTCGTCGTGTCAACAAAGGAGGCTACGCGAGCTGCGCCGGGGGGAGAACTGTAACGGACGCATGGCTTTGTACGTTGCGTGGTGATTTTTTAGCATAAGGGCTTCCCACGTAGACCTATAACGGTGTTTATGGCGAACATGTGTTTGGGTCTTTTTAACGAATCTTTGAATGAAGCAATAACCCTGACCGTTGTCGGCATTTTGTAAAAATAAAGAAACAATCCATGTTTAATGGCTCCGTAACGGTGAACGCCTTGTTTGTCAAAGGTTTACCGCTTTGAAAAATAAATAACTATAAATGCTTATTGTCTGCAGACCCGTACGCCGCCTTAATAAAACCTTGAATGGACTATTGTTGTTATCCCAAAACACATTACCGGGGTCTGCGTGAGAAAATATGATATCCCGTTAGTTAGTGTAAATTTCTCTTTTCGTGGTACTAAAAATAACACGTGAATGTTAAAATATAATTGATGTAGGTTCCATGTGAGTTTAAAAGTATGAGTACAAAACATATGAGAACTACTGTAATACATATAAGAACTAGAGAAAACGTAGATAATTAGGTAAGATTATGCATGTTTTGATAGCTCATAAGTAGGGAGGAATCTAGGTTAGATAAGATTTTTGTGTTGACCTTTTTACAGCTTTATATGTTTCCTAGGTAGAATTAAGTATGTAGATTAAGGAAATGTATAATTTGTGTAGATTTAAGTAAGATAATATTGATAATTACGGCATTTCTATGACGCCATACCCGAGCGCCATTGAGAGAGAGGGGCGCCATTGTTCGCGCCTAGCGGTCTGAGTATAAAGGTCGGACCGTTTGGAGGCAGAGACACAGTCGGACACAGTCAGTCTTCAGCTCTACAATTGTAATAACATACAGTTGTAATAACAATAAGGAATAAAATTGAAGATACGAATCACGACAGTATTTTCATTCTTCCAACGAACAACCAAATACAGTCCACTTCACTATGTTTGTATTTCAGTATGTTGACAAGGCTCTTCGTGACTTCTGTGGACATCAGTTTCACATAACCAACAACGTGAGTGCTAATTCTGGACGGAGTTAAAGGAATAAATAAAGCCTGTAACTTGCGTAAAAGTGTGCAAGTAACTTGCATACCATGGTGCCATACTAACTTCTGATTGGTGAATGGCAATGAAAATGGCATGCAAGCTACTTGCACACTTTTACGCAAGTTACAGGTTCTGTTCTCTTCTTATTTCATGTACATACTTGAGAATTTTCGCCATTAAAACGGGCGGCGCGGCGGTCTAAAGTCAGCTCAAATACCGAACTAAAATCTACACAACTCTTTTCAGTACCAATATTACCTACACGGTTCCGGTCTAAAGTAGTACATGCATAAGCAATTACAACAAACTACAAATGGTCTAAAACAAGGCTATACAAACAATCAAAGCTAGAGTATGGTTTGGTTCGCTGCTCGTGAGAGCAGTATTACTAGTGTCCAATCCGTGCCGCTCTACGGGTGCGAAACGTGGCAGGTCACAAAGGACATCTCACGTCAAATACAAGTCTTCGTTAACCGCTGTCTTTGTCGCATTTTAGCCTTTAACCAACTTGTTTCAACTGTTTTCTTAATAATCTCTATGTAATCATGTAACACAAGAATCTTTTCTAGGTTATAAATTTATAATCACAACATACTGTTCAAAGTTCATGCGAATTACTATGAACAAAATTCGCCTTATGTAACCGTCGTAATTGAACAAAAGATAATCAATTACAAAGGCGCTCATAGTCATTACCCGTAACTGTACCGAGGCGTCAACAAAGAGCTGTCGGTCATGTCGCGCGACTGGACGGTTGACGGCGGCTCACGCTTGACGGCGTCGCCGGCGCATCGCCCAAACAAGAGCACTAGGTCGCCACACCGAGCCAGTCAGACCGACACTTGATACCTAAATGTGGCCTTAATAGCGTCTGGCGGCCTCGTGAGCGCAGATCTCGAAGATACAACAACAAATATTTGTGTGGCCTGCAAATATCAACTTTCAGCTGAAGTTTGAACAGTCTACCTTTGTATTATTATGAAACTACTAAAGAAATAACTACTTTGATAGGAGAAGACATAAAAAGGGAAAATAAAATAACTATGAAAATCCTACTACATCTATACATACATACAAATAAATGTAATCATCATTTCAGCCGAAAGACGTCGACTGCTGGACATAGGCCTCCCTCAGGCGTCGCCACATTGACCGATCCCGTGCGTCTCGCATCCAGCGCCTTCCCGCAACCTTAACCAGGTCATCGGTCCACCTAGTGGGAGGCCTTCCAACGTATCGTCTTCCGGTTCGCGGTCGCCATTCCAGAACTTTTCGGCCCCATCGGCCATCCGTTCTGCGAGCAATGTGCCCTGCCCACTGCCACTTAAGTTTGGCAATTCTTCGGGCTATGTCGGTAACCCTGGTTCACTTGCGGATCTCATTTCTGATTCGATCATGCAAGGAAACTCCGAGCATAGCCCTCTCCATTGCCTTTTGAGTGACTGTAAGCTTCCTGATAAGGCCCATTGTAACCGACCACGTCTCAGAGCCATATGTCATCGTTGGCAACACACACTGGTCATAGACTTTCATCTTGAGACACTGTGGTAAGTTGGAGGAGAAGATACCGCGAAACTTCCCGAACGCTGCGCAGCCGAGTCGGATTCGACGGTTGACCTCTTTCTCGTAGTTGGCCCTACCCAATTGGATCGTTTGTCCCAGGTAGACATAGTCGCCCACAACTTCGAGTGTAGAGTCTCCGACCTTGATAGGAGTGGGTGTAACATGGGCATTCACCATGACCTTGGTTTTGTCCATGTTCATTTTAGGACTTCATCAGTCGAGACCTTTCAAGCTTAATATTAATGTTCAATGTGCCTCTTACCATGCGGTGATCGCTTCCGGTTTTTACCGAATTGATCACAGAGACATCATTGAACATTTGCTTCTTGGTTGACATGATAAAATCTATCTCATTTTTTGTTGCACCATCGGGGTTCTGCGAGGTCCACTTCCTGTGTTTACGCTTTTTGAAAAAGGGGTTCATCATAAAGAGGCCCTCCTTCTCCATAAAACTGGCCGGTGGTTCCGTCGTCCAATTCCAAATTGCCCCACTTGCAGCTCATCCTCGTCTCGTTTGCCCAGTTTCGCGTTGAAGTCCCCCATGACAACGGTGAAGTGAATTTTGAAACCATGCATGGCTCTGGAGATATCCTCATACATGGTCTCTACCTCGTCGTCGGGGTGTGCCGAGGTTGGGGCGTAGACCTTTATGACTTTCAGCGAATATCTTGAGGATATTCTGAGTATAAGGCACGCAACCCTGGTCGACACACTCTCGATCTTCACCACGTTGTTCACAAGGGACTTGTGGACGATAAACCCGACACCACTCTATTTCCGAGAGGGTGACCGGCAGTCCCAGACTGCCGGTCACCCGGAAATAGAACAGGTTACCGGATTTGAGGATTATCGAATCCTCCCCCTCTCTTCGGACTTCAGATAACCCTATAATACTCCATCGCAACCTGCTCAATTCCTCTTCGAGTTCGGTGATCTTCTCGTCGGTCCGAAGTGTGCGCGTGTTGTACGTTGCCAGGTACAGTCGTCGGTAATTGTTTGGGTAGCCGGATCTCGTCCGGAGATTCTTGGCACCCCTTGCCATGCCGTAACCTCGACCGCTACCGTAGTCAAGGGTAGACAGGCTGCCGGGCACTAGGGGCCATTTTTTATTTGTGCTATTCATGGGGGGGTTTTTGCCATAATCGCCACGCTTGGCAGGCGGGTTGGCGATCGCAGTATGGTTGTTGTAGAAGCACAGAGAACGCTGCTGCCCATTCTCTGGTTTGTCCCTTAGTCGCCTCTTACGACACCCACGGGAAGACATGGGATGGTGAAATTCTTTACGTCCGGCACCATACGGAATAAATATAATGTAATATCAAAATAACAAATGTGAAAGTATATGTGTCTGTCTGTCTGCCTGTTCCGGGTAATCTCCGATACGGCTGCACCGACTTTAATTGGTAGATAGCTCATGTTATAAGGAGTATCATGCTACCTTTTATCCCGGTTAAATTCACAATTTCTGTGGGAATTTTAAAAAATAATACAGTTGTTTTTTATCTAATTCCACGCGAACGATGTTGCGGGTAACAGCTTGTATAACATAACTTCGTGCCTGTATAAGGTACCCGAAGGGCTGGGAAGATGCACCAACAGTACCTACACCTACATTTCGGCAGTTGTGTTTAAGTACCATGCGAGCCTATTGCCATCCACTGGGAACAAGTCCAGACACCGGCCTAGTACAGATGGAAAAACCCAATACTGAATACTTTGTCCGACGGAATCGGACTCAAGACCCTCATGCACAGCAGTAGTGTTTGAGAACACTACACCAATGAGGCAGTATATATCTATCTTCTATCTAAATATATAAAAGCGCAAGGTCACACACGCACTCATCACGAAATATCGAAAACCGCATGACGAATAAAGATGAAATTTTATGAGAGGTTCCTCAAGTAACGTAAGTGCGCACTAAGAAAGCACTAAAAATGGGGTTGAAAGTTTATATGAAATTTCTACAGTTTGTAAGATGGACACGTCAAATTTTAGGTTTACGCTGTTGGCTGATAATAGTAGATTATTGCATCGAGCACAAAGTAATTTATTATTGCACCGAGTGCCTGATTTAGAACCCGAGCGTTAGCGAGGGCTCTAATCTAACAGGCACGAGGGCTATATAAATTACTTAAAGCGAGGTGCATAATCTGCTTTTCTTTCAACTATTACCTATAGGAATAGTAGATAAAAGAAACTCATATCAAACAGTTAAAATAGAAGTTTAATTATTGAAATTAAAAGTTATACTTGAGCAATTATTAAACGTAAGGTTAAGAGTTTTATTGGGCAAATTTATATTTGTTTGTTTAACTTGGGACTGAATAATATTATCAGACGAGGTAGATGGGCCTGGCTGATTTGTTACAATGAAGTCGTTATCACGGGAAGTAGATGGGCGCGGCGATGTCGAAAATCACTTTTTTAAATTTCTTTCATATTTAAATCAGAGTTAGCAGCAATCATTTTTTAAATTTGGAACAAGTAGGATATAAACGAATAATACGTACGTAAAAAAAAAAGTATTGATATCGGCTGGCTGAATAGAGCTAATCCACTGAGGTTGGCACCTTTTGGTGCGATAAAAAAAAAAACTGTGCAATAATGAAATTTCATACATTTTTATTGCTCTAGAGCATTAAAGACTCGCTTTGTACTGAGTTTTTAGTGTGATTGTGATGAAATTAAAGCATAGTTGGAAGAAAAAAGAATTTATGTATTTATTGGTTTTTGGAAATTCCACCCCTAAAGGGGTAAAATAAGGGTCGAAATTTTTACAGTTTGTACATTGGACATATTTAATTTTAGATTAACGCTCTTGGTTAATAAAAAGAATTCATGTATTTATTGGTTTTTGGAAATTCTACCGAAAATAAATTCTAATTTATTCTATTTTATTCTTCTTTTTATTCTAAATTCTAAGGAGGTGAAAAGGTGAAAATTTGTTGGGCTTTTATAGTTATATTTAAAACTTGGCATAAATTCTGCCTCAGTAAATAGTAAAGGTTTTCATTACTAGTTTTCAAAACAACGCCTAAAAGAAAGAAGATTTAGGCGGTGTTAAAGATTTTTAAAGAATTTTACTGTACAGGGCTTCTCTTTATGATGTGGGGTAGCAATAAGAAGGGATTTTTGGAAATTCAACCTTTAAGGGAGTGAACTAAAAAGTCATCTGTAGGATAAAATACGGATCACGCGAATTAAGTCACGGGCGAAGTGGTAGTCATATTATATTCAATAACCAAATGTCAACTAGGTCCACATTGTAAACATCACTACATCACTTCTCTTCACTATCACTATCACTAGGTACATATTATATATAAACTTTTTTACTAGAAAAATACAACTCGTGAGATTGACCGTCATTTATGTTGAAGACTTATGTTGTATTTCTCCGAAGTTCTTCATCAGATCTTCACCAAACTTAAACGGGACCAATTCGGGAACATACTCTTAAAAACTAAAATATTTTTACAATGCATGTCCTCGAAAAGAGCGTTTTCCAAGCAGCCAAACTTTGCGGAAAGTGTCACTTTTTTACTAGTACTTTTACTTTCCTGTACTTTTTAAATTTTTAACTCCAACGTCAGCCCGCCGCATAGAGTTTTTATTATTTGAGAAAAGTTTAAAAATGTCTTAAGTACAGATTATCATTCATATAAAAGGTAAAACAAAACTAATATTTCATTTAAGGCGTTTTTGATTACTCTAGATTTAGATTTTGATCAATAAATTAATTTTAAATATTCATTAAATATGTTTGGCTGAATGAATATTTTGCTCGAGCCTTTTTGCTTTACGACGTGACAGCTGTTTGCACATGCGCAGTAGATATGCCCGAGGAACTATTAGTTAATCTGTGGATATGCTCAGCGCCCTTGAATAAGCCCGCCATTTTATTAATTTCTTGCTTGGTTCAGATATTTTTTTTTATTTCCTCGCACAATGCATAGTAAAATGTTGTACACGTGCGTAAGATGATTTCTGACTCGTGTCGATTTATCTACACATCGGAAATAACCTACTTGCCGCACTTGTAGCATAAATAACTATTTTAAAATCGGTCCACATTTGACGGAGCTATTGGTGAACATACACAAAATAAAACATACATGCAGTCGAACATAGAACCTCCTGTATTTTGGTAAGTCAGTTAAAAATAAAAAACACACAAACACTCAGAACGGATTTTCATGCGGTTTTCACCAATAGAAAGAGTGAAAAAAGAGGAAGGTTTTTGTGTATAATTTGTCAGGGGCGAAGCTGGGGCGGCTCGCTAGTAAACAATAAAATACTTGAGACGATGGCTCAGACATCATCATCATCATATCAGCCGAAAGACGTCCACTGCTGGACATAGGCCTCCCCCAAGCATCGCCACATTGACCGATCCCGTACGTCTCGCATCCAGCGGATCCCCGCAAGTTTCACCAGGTCATCGGTTCACCTGGTGGGGGACCTTCCAACGCAACGTCTTCCGGTTCGCGGTCGCCACTCCAGAAGTTTTGTGCCCCATCGGCCATCCGTTCTGCGAGAAATGTGCCCTGGCCACTGCCACTTAAGTTTGGCAATTCTTCGGGCTATGTCCCGTGTACCCTGGTTCTCCTGCGGATCTCTACATTTCTGATTTGATCACACAAGGGCACTCCGAGCATGGCCCTTTCCATTGCCCTTTGGGTGATTGTAAGCGTTCTGATGATCCCATTGTGAGCGACCACGTCTCAGAGCCATAGGTCATAACTGGCAACACACACTAGATGGTCATAGACTTTCGTCTTGAGACACTGTGGTAAGTTGGACAAGAAAATGCCACGCAACTGCCTGCACGCTGCCCAGCCGAGTCGGATTCGACGGTTGACCTCTTTCTCGAAGTTGGCCCTACCCAACTGGATCGTTTGTCCCAGGTAGACATAGTCGTCCACAACTTGGAGTGTAGAGTCTCCAACCTTGATAGGAGTGGGTGTAACATGGGCGTTCAACATCACCTTGGTTTTGTCCATGCTCTACTGAGGTCATCGAGCATTGTACTGAGGTCCTCCATGGTCTCAGCCATGACCACTATATCGTCGGCTAACCGAAGGTGACTGATTTGATTTGATTGACGTTGATGCCTGGGCTCGGTTCCAGTTCCAGGCTCCATTCCAGAACCTTGAAGACATCATCCAGTACAGCGGTGAAAAATTTCGGAGATATGACGTCTTCCTGTCTCACACCTCGCTGCAAAAGGATAGGTACCGAGGTCTAATCCTGAAATCGAACTGACATGGTGGCGTTTTTGTACAAACACTTCAACACCTCAATGTACCAGTAGGTAGTCGATTTGGCACCGTTTGAGAGACTGCAGCACAGCAAAACTCTCGATTGAATCGAAGGATTTCTCGTAGTACACAAACGCTAAGCAGAGAGGTAGGTTATACTCTTTGGTCTTTTGTATAACCTGCCGCAGCGTATATATGTAGTCTACGGTGTTAAAGCCTCAACGGAATCCGGCTTGTTCGAGAGGAAATCGTCAAACCTGCGCTCGAGACGATTCTTGATGACTCTTGAAAACACCTTGTAGACATGGCTTAGAAGTGAGATGTGCCTATAGTTCTTCAGCAGGACATTGTCGCCCTTCTTGAAGAAGAGTACCACCATACCCCTGCATCATGCCTGTGGCGTTTTCCCCTCGAGTATGACGGAATCGAACAGCTTCTAAAGAACCTTAAGTATTGGTTTTCCACCCTTCTTGAGTTCGGCTGTAATTCCATCAGCACCCGCTGCCTTGTTGTTCTAAAGTTGTTTAAGAGCCATACTAATCTCGTACAGGCTGACGTCCGGAAAGTCTTCGGTATAGTTTCGAGTCAATCTAGCTCTAGGGTCTTTTGCTATAGTTTCGGTTTGGTGGATATTATCCTGCCATCGTCGGTCTTCAGTTTCGTGAGCTGACTCTGCCCAATAGTCAGATCTCTTGCAAACACCTTGCAGCCCTTATTCCGCTCAATTGCGTCTTTAATACGCTCGGTATTAAAGCGGCGTAGATCGCTTTCTAAGGAATTTGAGATCCGTCTATTTAGCTGCTGGTATTTCAACGCATCGTCTGAAGACTGCAGGATTATCTCACGCCTTTCCATGAGCTTGAGAGTAGGACCAGAGTGGTTTTTGTTTATATCTGTACGGCGGGTCTTGAAAAAACTTAGATCCAACCGTATGGACAGCTTCCACGAACCCATCGCTGTATTCGTCCACGGAGCTCCCTAGGCACTCGAAACGATTCTTGAGTTCGAGCTGAAAGCTCTCGGGGTTTGGATCTGGATCTGTGCTGGACGGAGCGTATCAGTCGAAACCTTTCAAGCTTGATATTAATGTTCAATGTGCCTCTCACCATGTGGTGATCGCTCCCGGTTTTCACCAATTGATCACAGAGACATCATTGAACATTTGCTTCATCCACGTCTCGTTTACCCAGTTTCGCGTTGAATTCCCCCTTCAGCGAATATCTAGAGGCTATTCTGAGTATATGGTTCGCCACCCTGGTCGACACACTCTCGATCTTCACGACGTTGTTCACACCAACCTGGGACTGCCGGTCACCCTCTCGGAAATAGAACAGGTTACCGGATTTGAGGATTATCAACTCCTCCCACTTTCTTCGGACTTCAGATAACCCATAATACTCCATCGTAACCTGCCCAATTCTGCCTCAAGTTCGGCTATCTTCTCGTCGGTCCGGAGTGTTCGTGTGTTATACGTTGCCAGGTCCAGCCGTCGGCGTTTATCGGGGTAGCCGGGTCCACTCCGGGGATTCTTCGCACCTTTTGCCACGCCATCGCCTCGACCGCTACCGTAGTCGAGGGTAGACGGGCTGCTAGACACTCGGGGCATTTTTTTGCTTGTGCTTTTAATTTTTGGTTTGGAGGGTTTGCCGTAAGCGCCACGCATGGCAGGCGGGTTGGCGATCGCAGTTTGTTGTTATGGTGCCCAGAGAATGCTACTGCCCATTCTCTGGTGTGTCCCTTAGTCGCCTTTTACGACACCCACGTGAAGATATGGGATGGTGAGATTCTTAACGTCTGACACCATACGGAATAGACATACCCCATATTAATTAACTAGCTTCTGCTAGCAGCTTCGCCCGCGTAAAAGTCGAAGATTATCTCGAGGGAAAATATTCCTGGGATAAAAAGTACCCTATGTGCTATTCCTGACTATAACCTATCTCTGTGCCAAATTACATCCAGTTCAGTTCAGACGTTTGAGCGTGAAGAAGTGACAAAGATACAAACACACTCACATACTTTCGACTTAATGACATTAGTATGAAGTATAATGTGATTTATCACCGCTACTAGATTAATTACATTCACTAATTCACCTACTTACCAAGTTACACTATATACCTACTCGTAGTTATTTACTAAGTAATACTTCATTGTCAAGCTCTGTGTCTCACAAGAATTTGCTCTTTGCTAAGATATTAATTTGCTTGTCTTGACTACAGAATGTACTCTGGTTAATTTTCTTGATTCCGTCGCAGATGCGTGATAACTCGTAAAGTTACTGCTTAATAAGTTAGCTCTTGAGTTCTGATATGTTTCTCCAGTTTAATGAGAGTAAGTAAATCCCTCCTCACATGACTGTATAATCATCTATTAGGTTGAAATTGTTGTTTGTTTTAAGTTCTCTCTGTACTTTGTCGAAACAAGTTATGTTCCACGTTTCGGTTCTAAGATCAGTTTCTTAAAACATGTGGTTGACAACTCTGACTTTATGTTTAATCAACTTCAAAATAAGGAGCAGTTTACTTCATACAATGAACCGTTTTTAGTTCTTATCCTTCATCTGGTCTATCTCTCATGTTTCATGAGACATTCAGAATAAAGCCTAGAGCTTGCTGCACAGACTTAAAGTCTTCCGCATTCACAAATCAGTATATCTGCCGTTTCTCAACTAGAATGTACAACAGACTTTATGGAATGCACCCGCAGTCCACAACATTTCAATAAAGACATGAGTAGTTTATCGCACGACACGCACGTCATCGCACGGTGACCGATTAATGTGCCGTCCGAATATAGACGAGCGTGTCCGATCGGGCCCGAAGAACGCGAATACGCGGGTATTTACGGAGCACTCGGAATTATAGCGCAATGTGCTCGGAACAGCCCGAACATGACTGATTGTGGTTTATAGCTGCAACTGGACTGTTGAGAAGTTGACACTACCAGCAGGAGTGTAGAAGTAAGGGTTCGTTGTGTTCTATAAGTCGTAAATTATATAGCATCTGGGCTAGACTGCCCAATGATTGGTCGATTAACTATAAGGACTATCGAACGGTGTCTCTATTTCCTTGCATCTAACAGAATAAAGACAAACTTAAAGTAATTGCGACTTGGAGTTATGTCGGGTGATTGTGAAATCAACAATCGTATCTTCAACGTTACTACGAAACTACGTCCATTCATTAGTATTACGACAATACGATAACAGTCACGATATGTAAGTCAGTGTATTGTCGTCAAGGGCAGCGCTCGCGGCCGCAGTCACGCGATCCGCACGCGAATGTCTGCGAGTTGCGCTTGCGTGCCAGTGATCACCACGCCAGCGCAACTCGCTTGTAGCGATAGTAATGTAATCTGCCCAAAAGTTGTAGCCAGACTGTCGTATGTGTTGAAATCGCGCCTAAAAAACACTGCTTGCGCGATGCAGGATTTTGTGTGACGTCAGGTCATGAGTTCGTATGTGGCGGCATAGATGCCGCTACAGTCCCGCCGCCCCCCTTCCCCCGCCGTGCCACCGGTACGTTACGTCGCCGCGCCGTCCCTCGACGACACGTCACTTCACTCATCTCCGCCGCGTACACATAGTTAGTAGTATTTTATTCATACGCTGCGATTACAGAGAATTACACAAATTCAAGCAAAGATAGAGTGGTTTATATTTAATATCGAGCGCTTGAAAACGAGGTTTATTCGAATGTGGATTGAACTCGGTTACAGACTTTAAACAGAATACAATTAAAATAAGAACTTAAAGCTTTTTGTTTTTATTATAAACCTGAAATCTACCTGTTCGAAACAAAAGTAATTACAACCCACGCTTTTGAATACCTATAGCTCTCCTCACCGTGCACCAAACTAATAAATCGATTTCGTGGTACCTATTTGTTTTATTTCCAGAGTGCAAATGATAAAAGTTCGCGCCTCCATCAATCGTAATAGGTGGATGCCCATGCATTGCCCGCTTGCTAAATAAATCTAGACATGTGAAAAATTTCAGCTATCAATGTGTGTCGGAATATTTCAGTGGAATTTATCTTCTACACGGATACGAACTTTAGGGTTGTAGTCCTTACTTACTACTTAGTCAAGCTCGTAGTAAGAAGGAGGCAGTTTTAGCCATGGCCAGCCTGCCTAACACAGAATTTTTGTGGTAATTTTTTCTGGAGTTATTTCCTATTATACAAAGGAAATATTAAAGGTGTAGCTACGGGGCCTCCTCAGTGAGAGCAACTTATTAATTTGTAGGTAGTAATATATTACGTCTTTTTGATGGCAGAGGTGAAGTGCGGATGTTTTATGGCCGCCGTAGAGGTAAAACGTTTCGTTCAGACTGACAGTTAATTGCTCCGACCGCGTCTAGGGGAGCCGCCGTGATTGCTGGCTTTGTGGGAAATCATCATCTGGCAGCACTAAATCTATTAACTTTCTACAGTATTTAGATTTAGGGCCAGGTTTGTAGCTTAGACTATAACTGAATCTATGCTCAGTATTTCGAGAAAAACATCCTTTGTATTTTGACCCTTGTGTGTGCGTTATTGTATTAATATAAGTATATCTCTATACACATAAATAAATAGTTATTTTAATTGCTATACCTAAGTAGACAGGTAAAGCGATTGTAAACGATTAGAAAGTGAGACAGATGTGATGTCTCGCCAGTTACATACAAACATTTCTCACGTGTTAGCTTACTGCCAACATTGTAATGACAAGTTAATCGCGGCTCGATGCCCCCGGGGGGCGTTTAGCAAGTATCGGTACTAATGTGCACTCCGAGGGGGTCGAGCGCTTGTATCGTTGAGTGCGAATGTTTCTCGGTACTTAGGGCTCTGTATATACCCTGTGGTGGCTGTCGTGATGACTTATGTTCTGTTTCAGGTGCCTACTGTGTTTCCTGGTTTTGTTTTGACCGTTCGTAACAGCATGGAGGTGGTACCAATGTGTTAGTAAATTATAGCACTTTGCTTCTTAAGTTAGATATTTAATAATTATAATATAAGCCTTTATTTCCAATCTTACATAATAATGTTTTAAAAGTAAACTTACAACTAAAATAACTTAACTATATAACATAAGGTACTTAATTATTTACTTATCTACTAATATAATTTAATATTTGACACCGGTATTAAGATTATCTTGCGCTTTCGATTTCGCAAAGGCCTCCCCTAAAGCTTGCCACATTCTCCTGTCATGGGTCATCCTCCCCCAAGTTACACCAGCGGTTTGCCGAATATCGTCTTCTCATCTTAGACTCTGCCTCCCTCTCTTTCTTTTATTTTGCCTTGGACACCATTCGGTTACGTCCTTCGCCCATTTTTCTATCTTACTCCTCATCATATGTCCTGCCCACCTCTATTTAAGTTTTTTAGTGCAATATCTTACGTCGTTGGTTTTCGTTTGTTTTCTTAATGTTTCTAGTTTTATTCTGTCTTGTAACTTGACGTTGAGCATGCATCTCTCCATACTGTGTTTGCAGGTTTCAAGTTTGTGCATGTTTTATTTCGTTAGGTTCCATTTTTGGCGTCCATAAGTCATGACGGGTAAAATCCATGAGTTAAATATTTTCTTCTTTGCTTTTATTGGTACCTGAGGGTTTTTAACCACTTCTTTAAGGGACCAATATCTTTTCCATGCCAGCTGTACTCTATTGCTTATTTCTTTTGTCGTAAGGTCATGTGGTGATATTATCTGTCCAAGGTACATATATTCTTCGACATATTTAATTCTGGTGCCTATGACTGTGATGAGGGTTTTCTTATGGTTTGTCATTATTTTGGTCTTTGTAGCATTCATTGAGAGCCCTACTCTCTCGCTTTCGCACACAAGATGCTCTAGCATTTCTTGCAGGCTTCTTGGATCTTGAGAAACCAGAATTAAATCATCTGCAAATCTAAGAGGATTTAGTTTTACACCGTTGACGTTTATTCCGTATTATAGATATTTAATAGTAATGTTTAAAATTGTTTATTTTGCAATAGATTATTGCATTTTGCATTTAAAGAAACCATATTTCCTCTATTTCTCTTTGGCTTGTCAACAACGGTTAACACCATTGAGATGAGATATGAACTCGGCACAACAAACAAACTTCTGTAATTCACAATAAACTGCAAGATATACGACGCGTTCATTCCCATTTACCAGAGACACACGGAAGCTCATTAAATATCTTCATTAGAGGAATATTTCCAACAAAGCAACAAAGTTATACGCGTGAATACTAACAAGTAACAACGTAGTAGGGCTCCATTATATTCAAAGCGTAGTCAACTCGAAGGGAAATAACAATAGTCCCGTTCCAGTAAACCAGGAAAAGTACCGGTTTGCACAGCTATACATAATGGAAGTTCCGAGGTATTGATGGGAGAATTTAAACATAAAATGGCAAAAGTAATTTAAACTCTTCTCTAAAACTTCAACGTTTTTAAAGTACAAATTGCCCGAGTATAAGATTCTGAGGTAGTATAGAGAAGATCTTCTCTACCTTTATCTGCATAATGACGCGTATGACCATATCGCCAGCTGTGGCTGTTGGCTCTCGCCCAGGAGTTCAACAGGTGATTCAATAACTCCAGTAGTTCCCAAGAGTTACATTGCTAACAGACACATTCACACTCGATGCAAAAAAATAGTAACATCAGTAATTCTGTGTGTAGGTACTGTAACAGGTGGTGTTATTAAAAGTTTGAAACGTAGTAATTCTTAGTAGTTATGTTACCGATACAACTGATCCTGTTGTAGTTTTGTAATAAATTCTGGAGACTCGGTAACGCTAACCTTTACATGAATTTATTTCAGTGACCATAATTCACTTCAAAAGGCAATGTGTCTTTCAGAGGGTGTGATACAAATTAAATTAAATTGTTCTCGAATGTACGCTAGGCGGTAGAAGCTTGGTAATTTTTTTTTAAATAAAATAACAAGAAAAATCCTCAAATTCCTTCAGTTGTTCAGAGAAGTAATTTCTTACCAGCAATATAAACTAACGGTGGTGGTGTTTATGGTTTTCCTCGTAACAGACTTTTTCCAGATAATCCTCAATAAAAGGTAAGCATTCACAGTTTTACTCGCAAAACGAATTAAGATGAAAGAGATTATATCTAACCGCGAGATGTTCTGTCTTCAACTATTTCTTTAGAATGCTCGTATTACAGCTCTGTGATTGCCGTGTTTTCTTGGTAAGTATCACAAAATTACATTTTCGTGGTAACACTGAACAATGTACGTTATACCGTGGAATGGCAAGCATTGCGCCGGCGCACTTCGGCCGACGACGATCGGTTTATGGAACCCGCAGTTCATGGCAATATACTGTTGTGGGTATAAATACCGCCCTGCATAACTGTACAATTCGTACTTAGTATTACAATATAATAACCACGTAACGGAAGCAGAACAAATAAACACAGCGATCTACTTATGTTTTAGCACGTTACACTACATTTCCATACATAAACTCACGCCTTTTTCTTGCGACTCGCCGTTCACAACAGCGTGCTGGCACCAGCACGCTGTTGTGAACGGCGAGTCGAGCCTCCGGAGACATCGACTTGCTGGTCACAACCGCATGTATAGCACGATTCTCTTTATTCCCTGCATTCACTCTCTTTTTCACACCCTCTTCAATCTTGCCATCCTTTGTGAACATACACTTTTTTATGGGTTCAAACCCTTTGCCTTGCCGAATTCACTAACGCAATTTGGCTACAGTACCCCAGAGATTACCTAAATCTATAAACATAAAAATATTCGATTAATGAAAATATTTTTTCAAGAAGCTTCATGTTCTTGTGGAAGCAATTTTGCCAAAACTAATGCTAAAATGGGTACAGGTAATCATCATCATCATATCAGCCGAAAGACGTCCACTGCTGGACATAGGCCTCCCCCAAGCGTCGCCACATTAACCGGTCCCGTGCGTCTCGCAACCAGCGGATCCCCGCAACCTTCACCAGGTCATCGGTCCACCTGGTGGGAGGCCTTCCATCGCAACGTCTTCCGGTTCGCGGTCGCCACACCGGAACCTTTCTGCCCCATCGGCCATCCGTTCTGAGAGCAATGTGCCCTGCCCACTGCCACTTAAGTTTAGCAATTCTTCGGGCTATGTCGGTAACCCTGGTTTTCTTGCGGATCTCTAAATTTCTGATTCGATCACGCAAGGAAACCCTCTCCATTGCCCTTTGGGTGACTTTAAGCTTTCTGATGAGGCCCATTGTAAGCGACCACGTCTGTCATATGTCATCACTGGCAACACACACTGGTCATAGACTTTCGTCTTGAGACACTGTGGTAAGTTGGACGAGAAGATACCGCGCAACTTCCCGAACGCTGCCCAGCCGAGTCGGATTCGACGGTTGACCTCTTTCTCGAAGTTGGCCCTACCCAACTGGATCGTTTGTCCCAAGTAGACATAGTCGTCCACAACTTCGAGTGTAGAGTCTCCGACCTTGATAGGATATATATTTCGATGTCGAATGCCCATTTGTTACACCCACTCCTATCAAAGTACAGGTAATGCGTCTTATTATTAATCTGAATTCTTATTCATGACGGGCAACCAATCCAAAAAGTATTCGGAAGATAAGGTTTCTTCATAGAAGTATGAATATAGTAGTCGCTAGCAACAGGTAGCAGGGACTAATGTATACATCTATTGAGGTCTCCGAGACTGTAATAGCTAAATTAACGCTGTAAAGCTAATCCTCACTCAATACTCAGGAGATTAATATTTACGACAAGATTAATGTGTGCCGTGCGGTGCATGTGAAGATCTGCTAAGAGGCTGTAAATATTAACGCCTACAAAGTACGTGGGCTCAGGTAATTACATGGGTGTCTTCGGAGATAAATACTGTAGGTTGCGTACCTGTGGGACATTATAACGCCAGATATGGAGGAGGAATATAACAGCAGGAATATATTTATTTATTTATATACACTTTATTGTACACCATAATAAACAAGAAAAAAAGAAACTTAATACTAAAAACATACAATGGGCGGCCTTATCGCTTTCCGCGATCTCTTCCAGGCAACCTGGAATGGACAGAGATTACCTGGACATGACATGGGGTTGTCAGTGGTGCGACAATACCAACTATGAACATAATATTTATACAATAATACTTACTAAAAATAAAAATACATACATATGCTAAATAATAGATACATAAATACATACATACTTAATATATAAGCAATGAAAATAAATGATGTACAACAATCATAGGACATTATGTCAAAAAACCAAGAGCACAATCACAGCGACAGGTAATATTCTTTGACAAGTTTTTTAAAAACAGGCAACGACTGAGAACGTTTTATTGAGTCAGGCAATGCATTCCACAGACGAGCAGCTTGGACAGTAAAAGATTTATCCATGAAAGTTGTGGAATGCACTGGCATTTTAAGTCGCAAGTTATCAGATGACCTTAGAGATTTTGTGTGGGAATCGCAGATAAATTGAAAACGATCCTTCAGGTAAAGAGGGGTGGAAGGAGTAAAGAGCACATTAAACAAAAGAGAAAGAATATGAGCATTCCGGCGAAGGCGAATTGGCAACCACTTGAGCTTTACACGAAATTCGGAAACATGGTCATATTTGCGCAATCCAAATATGAACCTTATACAACAATTTTGAAGCCGCTCAAGTTTATCGAGTTGTTCTTGAGTAAGGTCAAGATAGCTGGCATCAGCATAATCAAGGATGGGAAGAAGAAGAGATTGTGCAAGCGCAATCTTAGTGGCAGTCGGAAGAAAGTTACGCAGTCTCCTCAAAGTTGCAGCAGATGAAAACAACTTGCGGCTGACTTCTTGCAGTTGAGCAGTCCAAGAGAAGCTCTTGTCGATGAGTATCCCCAAGTTTTTAACTTTCTCACTGAAGGGAATTACTGAATTGTCAAAAAGAACTTGGGGAACACACGTCCAGTCAATCCTAGAAACCATTCTAGAACTGCCCACTACAATTACCTGCGTCTTTACAGGGTTGACCATAAGCCCGCACCTCTTGCTCCAATCGCAAATGCGATATCTACTTCTATATCTACTTCTTTGGAGCGTGTTTGGCTCAAATTGTAAAGTGTTCATACTCTAAATACGTGATTAAAACGGTTTCGAAAAAAGCCTCAAAAACGGTTAGTACTTATCATCCAAACAGGCGATCTCTACAGTGGTACCGTACCAAGAATCAGTTATTCAAAGCATACTATGCTTTTTTGCCTTTTGTCCCAAATTATTTGGGGCCGGCGCAGCATCTTTTTCTTCCTAACATTATTCAAAACACATCCATTTAAAACTAACTATCCCTTACATTATAATGTAACCCATCCTCGCAGTAATCGTATATGAAGCGCTAATGTGCGCCGGCTGCGCGCGCGCCGCTCGTGAGAACAAGGCACGTTAACAAGCTCTCAGACTAAGTAACACTGCACAGATGTGGTATCTGCGAGTTGCTGTAACAGCCACTTGAGCCAAGCAGGTCAGCGGGTACGAGTTGTGCAGTAGGAATGAGCTGGGAGATATCTAGGAAGAGAAGCGATGTCTGGTAAAGTAGTCTACTTAACGAGAATGTAGATTTGTTTTTAAAAAGTAGGTAACCCCAGTCTTCTGTTCTTTTTGGATCGGGCATCAGTCGACCAATAGTAAATCAGATCAATTAACACAACGATCGATCGATCGGATGCGATCGGATAAAATTACTGGTCAGTTTCCTTGTTTTAATCATCCCTGTCAAGTTTTTTTAGCCATCTTCAGCTATGCTGAATTTTTTTTCTACTGGCAAGACTGAAAAAAATTTCGAGACAAAGTTATCGGGATGGAAAATCAGATAACTCCTAAATCCTGCTGGGTATCCGATCTTCAAGGTCAGTGAAGTAGTGATTCATCTGAAGTGCGGACATACTTACGACTTGTTTCATGTTCCACTCAATAAAAAGTTTTCAGACGCGTAATACTTTGAAAGTTCTTCAAGTTTGTAAAATGTTGTTTCTTTTGATGTGAACAGTGAGAGCGTAACAAGGGACAGGACGGTGTGGGAGAAGAAAACGTGTTGCGCTGACCCCAAGTAACATGGGACAAGGAAAGACGATGATGATGTTAACGATAATTCTGCATTGAAGTAAACACTACAGAGACATAAAATACTGGAGTAATTGTTAACCTACTTGTTATCTTAACAGTTGACACATTTTTAATTCCCCCTGAGCACAACAGACGGACACACTCCCCGAGTCGCGACCACATGACAGTAGGAGCTACTTTCATCAAGTAACTCCTGTGTGGTTGTGCTACTAGGGTAACACATAATCCCTGTGACACACAGAATTTATAATTAGGAAATGTGTTACTGACCTCCTTTTAAAGAACCAGTTCAATTAGAGCTGCTTGTTATCATCACTTATTCAATTTCTATCCATTATCTAATAATATCATCTGTAGCCGCTGAAGATCACCACGTGTTGTTTATTTTCAATAACTTAAGAATACTATTACATTTGGTTTTTAGGGAATTTAATAACACAATATCATCCCTGCATTCCCGGAAGGGCTAGGCAGAGGTGCCCCACATTGACTAGTTCTTGCAGGTATACGCGCATTTTAGTCATAATTGTGGAAATATGTTATCCACCAACTCATTTGTAAATAAGGAATATACAGTGACCCAGATTTAAAATTATTTAGGAAGTGGATGAGAAACATTGTTTACATTTTTGTTATACAGGGTTATCAAAACGATAAGATAAACATCATAAGATAACATAACGGAGGGTAAATGAGCTGCTTGTTTTTAATTAGTTGATGAAGGAAATTGTTTGCGCAGAACCTTTCACGTCCGGGATCTGTGGCATCCCTTCCGTGTCTGTTTACGTTCCTCTTACCTCATTACAAAGTATACATTATATAAGGTAGCTATAAGTATCTCACTTTGAATACAAACTTTGATTGATTTCGTTTCAGGTCGGTGTAATGTTTGGAAGCCATTTCAACTTACAAGTTGTTATTTGTTTGAATGTTTCGATATCCAGGGCTAAGGGCAGCCGCCGCGAACTACTCGCGGACTTATATCTGATGGAAACAATATTTGTTGTTTGTTGTAAAGGAAAACTCCGAAATTATCCTTCAAAGTTTTAAAGGATAATTCGGTGGGTATTTTATTTTTCTTTGTTATAATTGACAAGCGTGACCTCGGATTATGAAAGATTTACCTAGGTAATATCTATACCGATTTAGTAATGTGTTGAGACTTTGAGACGGGGCTCCAAAACCAACTACTTGTAGACGAATAGATTTTTGGAGCTCTTCTTTCTCAAATAAGTAGGTACTTATAGATAAGTACTGATGCACTGGTATAAAACAATTATTTATTAAGATTCCATAATTCATTCCACTTGCCGCTGAAGAATGAACTGTGCGTTAGCATAAACTGATAAATTATCATAATTACGAGAGAATAAATAATTTCCGCTAATAGCTCATCAGCATGACACGCATGCCAGCGGCGCTTGCGTTCCGCGCATATCAACGAGACAGCCGCCAGCGCGCATGCAGCATCACAACGCGCTTTCTTACAACAACACCATACGTAAACACACTTCAACATACATTAACGGGTAAATAATAACGTTGATAGATAGCTCGTATGTAAAAGGGGAAATGTATACCAAAGCGATATAGCGCGGTGTACTTGAGGCGTCACATTACCCAATACGGTCATGCTTAAATATTCCTCGTCACATGACGATCCGGTTCCACATCCTTCTCCGTGTAGAGTGACCTTCATTCTTTATTTCGTCAGATAACACTAATTGCGCAAACATATGGAAAGAAAGCAGAGGCGGAAAGGAGATAATGATTTAAGGATACGTCACCTACTTAAAGCCGGCGTAAATGAATCTAGAACGCGCAAGAATTTCTCAAAAGACAAATGCCTAAGTATGCTGTTTACACACAAGTTCTGTCCCCTTTCTAAAGTCGCAGCCAAAGTCAACGTTGAAGAGTTCCACACGATATTATGTTGATGTTCGAGCTTTAGCCCGCACTTGTGAAGTTGTGACTGAGAAAACAGCTTAGTGAAACCAAGCACAGAGCGCTGGATCAGACTAACGTACCGTAGCCATACACTTAGCATTATCATTACCTATTTAAGAAACTAGTCTGCAGATTCCATCAAGGACAGTCTTACTGAATGGCTACCCAGTAACTTCGCTATGGAGCTCAGATAGGCATTTGCTCTTTGGAAAATAGGTACTGGTATCGATTGCTCCGGTTAGACTAAAAGCTGACGCCAAAATAGTTGAGACAACGCTAGGCAGATGACAATACGTTCAACAATACGGACTAGGGAGGATAGAGATATAGTAAATGTAGAAAGCAAACCCATCTAATAGGATAGGAGGCAAGTGTATTATTGAATTTAACCGGGCACATCTTAGTTAGCTACTGAGAAATTCTTGATATAAAAACCAAATGAACAACAACAACACTTTTTCAGGAACTACACGGTAAATACCGTTTCGTGCTATATAAGTCCAGTATTGTAGTTATTTTCTCATCGACTACAGCGTTCCGCGTAATTCGGCTGTAAATAACAGTCGTATTAACACAACCACCAAATTTTGATTGACTTCGACTAATACAAAGCTACAATTTTTATGTTTTCTTAATAACGCGAAGACGTATTTAGTTCTGACACATCGCATTTCTCCGAAGAAATACACAAATACCGACCAATTTCTAGACGTAAAAGTAACCCTACAGCCATAAACCGATCACTATTCTTGAACTATACTGGAATCTGACGAAGAGGAAACCCCGATTGTATGTACAAAGTACAAACTCTGACGTCAAAGGAATAATCGATGAGAACTCGATGAATGATGAAAGTTATGATTAAAAGTGAAGTGTGAAACAGTTTCGATATAAATCAACTGTTGACTGAATTATTTATATTTGTTTAAGCATGCAAAAATCTGGGGGCTCTGCAGTGCCCCCAAAAAGTCGAGCAAACAAAGGCACCATCCTCTTCTCGACGCCATTCAAGACATTTTCGACCTTCTGTTACGTCGTTGTGGTTGTAGATAAAGCTAGAAGCCCGACATTAAAATAACACAATAGTGACGACTAATTATGTAAAACCATGGTCGGTTAATGTGTTTGTTTTTGCTAAGTTAAGTTTTTGATGGCATTGCCTTTTATATATTCTACATTATCAAGTCAATATTGATCAATATAATGGAGAGTAATGGATATTATAATTTATTCGAAATCTTAGATGATGGCTTTTGTTTTAAATAAATATTTATACGCGGATAACATCGAGAAAGATGGTGGCTAATCTAAATACACAAAGTCAACAACCATAAAGCACGGATTCAACTCGACTCTTTTCTGTAATCCTTAATCTTTTGATTTAGCTAAGCCTTTCACAATATGCAAGCCAATAAGATTGAGTGCACTACGCCATTAATAAGCAAGCTGCAGATGTGCTTCTTCAATATCTTATGAACAAGGAAGTGCGTAAACATGCCTACTTTCCATCCTGCGATTCAATTTATATCTCGCATATATAATATAGTGACCAGGAAATCAGTTAAGTAGTCGTCTCAACACCGGCAATAAGATATCCAGTATAAAGAGCTAATTAACGGGCGGAAGCTGCCGTCCGATGCTATCAAGCACCGTTAGACTATCAACTGGGGTAGGCAGAGTACCAGCCGGGATAATTAGCTCAGAGTCAATGCGGGAGATAACGTGTTTACTTACAGGTTAGCACTCACCTAGAACTTATAATTAACTTGCTCTTGCTCGAGGCTTTGATTTGAGATAGCAATTCTATCTCAACTTCTCATCGATGTAATAAAGTGTGGCACTTCTCGGATTTTTATAGAAAGCCTACGAGTCTCCAAAGAAACACTTAAGTAATTACTTTTTCGCGAAAAACTTGTGTTAAATGGAAGAAAAAGTTCAGGAAAGTTTTATCATCTCATAAAACAACTTTCTTGTCAGGTAGATATTCGTGGAACACGATATTTATGTATTAACGACGTCAAGCTATTACAGCCTCCTCCACTAGGCTCGACGTAAATGGCAGGTCTAATAGAATAACGGCAGGTCTCCGGTGGATCCTGTATTTACGACCGGCCGAACATGTACACCTCTAAACATGGGCTTTGATGGATACCACTTCCAGGAAGGTAGTTGGAGGTGAATTAAGTATACGCTTTGAACACAGGGCAATGAAGTTTCTATTTTAGTAGCTACTGAAACGTCTGTATAGAGCTGAGGCACTTTGCAGCAGAGCTGAAAATGTATAGCCTAAACACTGCATTTGGTGTTGTTGTTTTGCTTATTGATGTTGCTATTATCGTTTAACAGGCAATATGACAATACACTTTATATGTCGTAACTTACGAAATACAAAAGCTTTTAGAGCTGAAGTTCTCCCTTCTGAAAGTTTTCCGTTCGCCGCTGGCGATGGCGTACAGGATATCATCCTCTCTAAAGTCTCTCACAACAAGTCCCATATTTAGGTCTAGACTGCACGCCAGACGGCGGTGTATTATAAAGAAAGTTAACAAAGTGGCGCGAACATCATGCAGTCACCAACACGGGTCGCACACAATCTATAACGCTCTACCGGTAAGTTTCAACGAGAGATGGCTTTTTAACCGACTTCAAAAAAGGAGGAGGTTCTCAATTCGTCAGAATCTTTTTTTTTAATGTATTTTCCCTGATTACTCAAAGACATCTGGACCGATTTCACAAATTCTTCTTTTTTTTTGAAGGGTATACTTCCTAGTTGGTCCCATAGTCACCAGGTCAGGATCTGATGATGGGATCCTAGAGAAATCGAGGGAACTCCTCAAATATTATAGGCACACATATAGCGATATTGGTCAACAATTGGACAACAAACACAATTTGCACTCAGAAAGTATCATTTGGTGAAGTGGAACTGATGAAGAAGACCACAGATGGCCACTGGAACTCCTAAATGCTAAGTATGTCACGGGTATAACATATCTCGAATAGTTAACCGACTGTGATGAAGCAAATACTTATAAATAAATGGTACTGGTGAAAATGGCACCATCGAACAGATCTGATGATGAAGCCGGAAGATAGGTACTGAAACTCTGATATAAAACATTGTAGGTATCCTGGTCGTGTTTGGGCTTATTCGAATCGTCATGAGAGGTACTTTTGCTATAAATGATTATCATATTAATTGGAGATACCTACCATAACTAAAAAGGGAAAAATAAAAAAACTTTTTAACAAAAAATCAAACCGACTTCCAGAACAAAAATCTACAAAGCAAAAAATAACTTTCTTTTCCGAAGTCGGTGTCAAAAATGGAAAACAATGGGTACAAAAGACACCGACTTCGGAAAAGAAAGTTACTTTTTGCTTTGTAACTTTTTGTTCTGGCAGTCACAACACTAATAGGTAAATATAAAGTAAATAAGATAAAAAAGATGTGAAGAAAAAACGGAAACAGGTCTCGTAAGAGGTGTTCGTGGCAGTCAATCGCCATTAATTGCTCCAGACCGGTCGACGGTCGCTGCAGGCTCTGCTCTGCTCCGATCCGATGATGGCCGTTCCCACAGCGTAACGGTACCGGCCTATTTGCGTGCATACACGGAATATCTGACGATGTCCCCCTTTATAGGGTTCCGTAAGAAAAAAAAGAAGATATGGACGAGTAATCTTCACTTTGTTAGCTAACTTCCGAGAAGCCTATGTTCCTCTGTTTAATGCGATAGGCAGGGTTGCTTGATAAAAGTACCAAATAAAATCTTTTACCATTTCAGGAGAGCAGAGATAATTAATCAAATCAACATCCCTTTGCGATTGTGTTCTAAAACATTGAACAAAGTAACTAATTGCTATCACATAATGACATTAAACAACAACACATAACTTTACATAATTCAGTTATCTATCCCTACATGATCATAATCATTTCAGCCCAAAAACAATGACTACCCGCTGTGCCGCCATTTTGAAACAATTAAAAGTGAACAATGTATGAAGGTGTACCAGTTTATAATGTCAGGCGCGTTCCTCAGAACATGAGGCTTTTATATCTCCGTAAACCGTGGGATGGAGGGATTTAATGTCGCGTTACGTTCTTCATTATATCTCGGCTTTATGGCCAGATAATCTTAGAATAACGTCTCGAGAACATAATACTTTATGGATCAGTAATTTGGTGAGCCATGTCTTTTGATTTCATCTATTAATCCTTAAATAAAACATATTATAATTTGTTATTAAACTTTATGTTTCTCTTTCTCGCGGTTACTGCGTATGAACTCTGTAATGATACGGACGGAACCTCATCATAACTATCTATCGTCCTTGATCGTATTTTTCCTAATCATAACATATTCTAAGAGGTGCGTGTTTTTTGCGTAAGCTATCGACTGGTCGTCTCGCAGGTTGATGGTGGCCGTTTAACTAGTTTTTTGCTCGCTTACCTGAAGGTCCGGGGTTCAATCCCCCGGCCGGGAATGCTGTTCTTCGTTAGAGATAATGACTTGGCGATATGGGTTCCTAATGTAACGGTTTTTTGCTTGAGCATATAAGTACTAGTAAGTAGAAACCGCGACTTCACGTCGTGTAGCTCTCGTACACCGTATATAATTTGTATTTCATTGTTATGTAGGTATGAGAGGGCTAAAGATCAAAGCTTACGGTATGTTAACCTATAGCAGGCCAACCAGGCCTATTGTCTGTCAGTTATATACTACCCACCACATTAGTCCTGCGAGTTATGCCACTTTGAACAAATATATTGATGTAATAGTTTGACGACCAATAGTTATTGTACACCAAATTAGTTACACAACTTTTTACAAAAAAAAAACATTAATTCTACGGGTACAATGGCGGTCTTATCGCTAACAGCGATCCAGCGATCTACCAGACAACCTTTGGATATACCAAAATAGTTGAAATACATAAAACTAACTGGTTTATACTACCCCAGCTAAACCCATGATAAATATTTGATTCTCAATCAAACTATTAGCTATGGTACTTATCTCGATTCGCATTAAATTAAAATAAATATAAAATGTATTTCAAGAGAAGTTACAAATCCACTCAAACATAATAAAATTCTTACTGTGCAAATATTTGATATGAAAATGTAAAAAGTTTTAAAACGAAATCGTTTCAAACATAAATAAGTTCGAATGGAAATCAATCAGTAATTGAGCACAATTCTGGTAAGGGTAGCGCTATTAGATGAGGCACCAAACATGTTATAATCAACAGATACGTGAATTCTGAGAACAAAAAAATACCTTTCATTTAATCCAGGCCACGTTTATACATTATTTTTATTTAAAAATGTAGGCAGGCTTAATGTAGGAATATAGGGCTTTTCCTCCGTACTTAAATTGAATCAAAGCTTCCTCGCTTTCACTTTTTCGATGCAGGAGCTTCAACTACAACTTTAAAATTAAATAAGCCGAATCAAGTTACGGTCCATTTCGCTGAGTGCTGTCTGCTGTCTAGCCGACCACTTACCGGACGTAGTAGTGTCGCTGCCGCACTACTCGCGAGCGGATTCGCGGGCCACAGCTAGTGTTATTGAAGTTGGTTTAAGGTCCAGTTGTGACGAGCGTGCGTAGTGTACTATTACTTTGCAACAAGCTGACACGCTTAACCAGCTTTGGTACTAAAATCAACAGCTTATGTCAAAAAGCATAAGACTGCTATACTTGCGACTGCAGAGGTTTAATCTATAGATATAAGAGTGTACAGACAGAGCCGCGGCCTAGTGATAGTGTTACAGAAAGTTGGCGGACGATCGCTTACCAAGTTGTGCTTTACACGGCTTCATTTCATTACATTGATGAGACGCGCGCGGACGGAGGCAGGGCTGCTTCTCTCCTTTCTTTTAATGATTAACTTAATTACTTGCTGGAACAAACAACTAGAAAGAAAAGGAATGAAAATACAAACTGTTTCAATGCCATGGCCACGGTCAATGCCAATGTTGGTTTTAAAAATCTGGCGGTGATTGCAGGCTTGATTTTTCTCAACAAGCCTTAGCCATTACGTTTTATTAAAAAAGTTCGTCAGGATACGTAAAGTTCTTAACCATTCGTTTTATCATACTGAAAAGTTCCCAGCAACACTTGTTCTTCTAGACTTCAACCTGATCCGTCAGCATTCCGAGACCCCACTTGACCAACCTGTCCAGTCAGCCCGGCACAATTAATTGCGCGAGCTATTAACATCGCCCACAAATCCTCTGTAATCACCCTAACGACTTGCAAACAATCCAAGATGGCGCCGGATGAACAGCCAGCTTTTTTGACAATCGCGCGTAATGGCCGGATGGGAAAGTAACACGAAATAAACAATATCTCTTGACATCGTGAGAACAAGTGAAGAGTGAAGTGTATCCGCTCATCTCGTGAATATTCATTAACATTCCAGCATATCTTTACAGAGTTAATGTAACTGGATACTTTACACAGCATACAGTGAGTAAGTACATTTATTGGTTTGTAACGAGGAAAAGTTTCAAATAAAGCCAAGTGTTACCCACACATTGTAGCTTTGTGTCACAAAATATAACTTCTTAGGTACCCTTTGTGACTATTAGGGTTCCGTACCCAAAGGGTTAAAACCCTTTTATTAAGACTCCACTGTACGTCTGTCTGTCACCAGGCTGTATCTCATGAAACGTGATAGCTAGACAGTTGAAATTTTCACAGATGATGTATTGCTGTTGCCGTTATACTATAAACTATTACTAAAAACATAATAAAATAAATATTTAAGTGGGGCTCCCATACAACAAACAGGATTTATTTGCCGTTTTTTTTGCGATAATGTAACGAAGCCCTTCGTGCGCGAGTCCAACTCGCACTTGGCCCACATGGGCACTTATAAAACGTCGACAAAAGTTGCACGGTTCGGGTTAGTAAACGTTAATAACGTTAGCAACGTTACGTTTAGGAAACGTCCTATGGAGAAGAACCGGCAAGAAACTCCATGGTTACTCTTTTAAAAATGGTTTGGTTTTACAATATTTCCATGTTACAGCATTAGTACTTGGATATGGGGGAACAACGTAGGCCCGACAATAAGTCGTAAGAAATTATAAAAACAAAAAAAAAATTAAAACGAGATAAAAAGTTAACAAATGTAAACAATCATCTAGAAATCTAGAAGTCCTGATTTCTAATGGATGTCTAAAATTAGAATTGGACGACGAGCATTGGAGATACCAAATGAAATAACTTTTTTATCAATTATCGCCTGTATTCCAAAATAAACTCATTGATGTCGTAGGACACATCGACTCGTTTATATTTGGAATGCGAGAAGAAAACTATCTCCTTTAGAGCATGGTGGTTCTAAAGAAGATAGTTTTCTTAAAAATGTATGTACTAGTGTTTGGACCATTTTCCCCGAAGCGATTGTTTATTCATGGGACCGTCTTGCGCCGCCGGCCCCGGATGTAATTCGTCGAGAAGGCCAGGGTTCGGTGCCGTGCCGCGCGCACGCCAGACGCGCTCGCCGGTTCCGCGCAATTTGTCAGAGACTCCTTAGTATTCAGCTCCAATCTGCCGTACCCTCCGTATCACCTATTTTAACACAATTTACCCTAAATAACACACCAGATAGTATGAATAAGTTCTGCTCTTAATGCAGAGTAAATAAACACATTACTTTATATTTAGCTTGATTTCCGTATTTATCCGAATATAATGTCCAAAGAATGTCGCTGCTTGCTGCAAGTTGTTGCAATCACTTCAATGTAACAGGTCCGGCCGGCCGACTCGCTCCGGGGCGAGGAATTTGTCTCCATTTACGCACCGCAGGATATTAATAACCGCAATCACGCGCGCAGCGACAATTTCACAGATTTAAGATACCACACAATGTACTCGTAGCAGCTTGTTAAAGGTCCGATGGTAAGAAAGTTGCCGAGCTCCGGCTTTCTCATTTACATACAAGGGAAAACCACTTCAATTGAAGCAGTCGTCGAGCAGCTTACCTACAACAAAATCTCTTCACAATTCGCGCAGATTTAAACAGATAGTATCTATTAGAATTATGATCGTAAAAGTGTCGCGCTCCCAACAAACGAGCCGCCGACATTCATTCAATGGCACGTCGCTTGATTTATGAACGCTAATAACTTACGGAATGCGACAAATATTCTGACAAGTCTGAAATGGAATTCATATAATAATTCGTAACGTCAAAACGTACAATTGAGCGGACAGGCGGCGCCGCGGGTCGCGGCACTGTGACAGATGGCGCTGGGAGACACGGCGACACGGCGACAACGCGACTAATGGCCGCCGCGCTAAAAGTAGACGCCAAAAAAAAATACGTGACAGTGAATAGCCCTTCGATATATCAGTGGCAAGGTCTATGTGGGCGCACAACACCATGGAACTCTATACGTTCCTCTCGTATGGTGGATGTACGTTTTGCAATACAAATAAGGATGAGTCACCGAAATTCGATATCATTGACCTCAATAGAGTTGCAAAACGGCGGCCGAATAAGAATAAACATGCGTCGTATAAGGATGTGCGCGGAATCCGTTGTGTCGCGTCGCCCGAACTGCGGAGGCACTGTTAAATACTGCGACCTTGCCACTTGCACCATACTTGTGTGTTTTGCACTAACCATTTCACAAGTATTGGAGGCAGTTTTTAGTGACTCATGCATGTGTTGT
This sequence comes from Orthosia incerta, assembly GCA_948252205.1. NCBI lineage: Eukaryota > Metazoa > Arthropoda > Insecta > Lepidoptera > Noctuidae > Orthosia > Orthosia incerta. The sequence goes on from OX411751.1 coordinate 31,772,952, forward strand.
TATCGCCTCCTTTCTCTGCGTTTCCCACGTCGCCGTCGCCGTCGCCGTCACTTGCCCGGCGGTATTTCCAAACGTCGTCTGTTGTGACATGTATGAATATTAATTAGCCGTTTGTTACCGTAATACTATTGCATCATAAGTTTAACGTAATGAAATCTAAATTTTTCAACAATATCTGTCCATTTGAGTGTAAGTTATGACTTATGATAGATCATCTGCCTAGCCTTTTTCCCAATTTGTTGGGGTCGGCTTCCAGTCTTACCGGATTCAGCTGAGTATCAGTGTTTTACATGGAGCGACTGCCTATCTGACCTCCACAACCCAGTAACTGGGTAACAAGATACCCCTTGGCATGACTGGTGTCAGATCTCAAGCTTCTGACTAATCGTAACGACTGTCAAAGATCTTCAAATGACAGCCGGGACCAATGGCTTAACGTGCTTTCCGAGGCACCGAGGAAACTCGGTATGTTGAAATGGTCACCCATCCACGGACCGACCTCGTGAAGCGTTGCTTAACCTTGATGATCGAACCGTGATGACTTGTGATAGAGGAAACAGATATTTTTATGACACACAGAAAGAGTTATCGAAACTATAAAAATATCCGGCGACTTGATCTTGAAATTCTAAATTGACTGTGACGGCCGCTGTAGAAGAAATATTAAAAAAGAAATACAGACAGAGATCTTTATTTTTCTTTCCCTCGGAGGTCAGTATTCTTAGATTTATAGTTTTGTTCTTCTCAAGAAAACGATGGTAATTCACGGATTTGTTGTCTTTTGTAATTTTGATGAGGCCCATGTTTAGTTGCAGTGCATAAAACATTTTGTAGAAAGCTTTTAATAGGGCACTTTGTTCGTCTAAATAAACTTTTGAAAATTGATCTTGCTATACATATTATTACGACTGTTACGAGGCGATAAATATCGCGGCGAGTGCGTCAATGTGTCAACGGCGACGCGTATGTGCGTCTGCGTCGTCGGATAGTGTCAGTAGTCTGTGCGTCGTTGTGACAAGACAGCGACGCCGCGCCGCCGCCGGTGCCAATACTCGGCGAATTACACTGTCAATACTGTGGCCTTTATCGGGGTGGTCAGTCCAACTGATAATTTATTACATTTTGAACTTAGTGAGCTGGACCGTACGTGTCATTCACTGCTGCATCCGTCTCTGTTCGAAAAGAAGCAATATTGAAGAGGTTTATAAACATACCTAGGCTTAGAGACACAATAACAACCACTTCCTCTTGCCTAGTTATCTCGCAGACACTAATGATCTGTTATTTGGTCGGTCGCTGGAAAATACCCGAAAATCGACAAACACGTCCCAAGGTGATAAATAACAGAACACAATCATCTTTGAATCTCTACACCTGTGGATTATCAAACCATCACACTTTGTTTAACACACGATTTCTCTCTATTTTTCCAACGACGTAAACATGTCAATTGAGCAAAACGGAAAAACATCATATTATTATGTATTGATTTGAAGTTGTTTCTTCTTGTTTAACCTATTCTGGAAGACGTTGCATTGGTGCCTGTGATACAATGATTTTCATTAGTACAGGTACCAACGATACTCGTTTTCCGTGTTTACTGTTAAAAATGTTTTTATTTTTTGATCCTGTACATGTGATTTCCTGAATAAACGATTTATTTATTTTTATTTTATTTATATTATTGTCTTCATTCCATTCCACTTAAAATTTACATCAATCGATCAAATATTCTCAAGCTATTGAAGAGTATCAAGACAAATTCAAGTAGGTATGTAGCTTAGAAGAAACTTAACGTGTTCAGAAAATATTCGGCAACTCAGCATCTGCATCGTCTACAGATACACTCTTTAGCAAAACATAACGGGCACCTAAGGACATTTACATTGTAAGGTCGATTTGAGTTAATTAAATGAAATTTTGTTGTTTGACGTAGTCTGTTTACTTATAATCGTGTAAATTAATACGCGTGAAGTGAATTCAGGCAATTTAAAAAATAATAATAATGAATTCTTTAAAACCGATTTACACGGCCAAACAATAAGAAGTGGTCGGCAATAAAGACAAGAAGATTTTTTTACTTTTTTTAATTAAATAAAGTTACAAATGTATAAACCTAATAACGAGTGTGACCTCCTGTTGCCAAAATCACAGCTTGAATCCTTCTGGGCATGCTTTCCACGATGTTTTAATAACGTTTTGAGGAATACGTACCCACTCTTCTGCATTGACTCTTTTTAGCTCCCTGATGTTTTAAGGAGCAGGTTGCACTGATCTTACCCGTCTCTTTAGAACATCCCAGACATGCTCAATTGGATTGAGGTCAGGACTTCGAGCTGGCCAATCTAAACGAAGGATCCCAACTTCTTGCATGTACGCTTCCACGTCGCCACAACGGTGCGGGCGAGCACTGTCATCCATAAAAATGGAATCTTCCCCAAGTTGCAGTCAATGCGGGTTGTGCATATGGAATTAGGACTTCCATTATGTACCGGTGTATTTAATGTTCCATTTTCGATGAAAACTAACTCCGTTGACCAAAACCTAACAGAGGCTCCGCTATAAGGAGTGATTTCTTCGAAACACAATTCGCACCAAGCGCTTCCAAACATCCTTCATAATGCGCACAGCGAATAAATGGAACTAACTACCTGCGTCTGTGTTTCTGAACGCATTCCCACCCGCAACCCGAATCTTTTCAAAATTAGAGTGAACATGCTTCTTCTGGGTAAGCTCACTCCATAGTCAACTCTGTCTCTGTCAACTCTGACCTAGACTAGAGATAAGAGCAAACCCATCACAAATAAAAAAACACTTCCGCATAGCGTTCCCGTAGTCTTGGCAGCACTCACCGGCGTCGGTGCACTCCACACAAAGAGATTCTAGCTTCATCAGAAAACAATACTTTTTCCAGTCATCCAGAGTCTATGAAGCACAGTTTCCAGGAAACTTAAGTCGAGCAATACGGTGCTCACAGCGTAATTTAGGGCCCCGAGCCGGGCGGTAACTCCTTATATTGGCAGCCAAAAGCCTCCTCTTGACCGTCCACAAGCTAACTTCTACTCCTCTTACTTCTTCAAGGCTCTTCTTCAGGTCCGCAATTGACGCCTTACGATTCCGCAACGCTTGACTCATCAAAAAGCGGTCATCCCTTGGTTCTGTGCATCGTTTTCTTCCCGAACCGGGTCTTCTTTTGACCGAACCGGTCTCTTGATACCGTTGCCACGTCCTCTGGACAGTTGAACGACTCACATTTAGCCGCTGAGACACGTAAGTTTGTGAACAACCTTCTTCAAGTAGGGCTATAATTTTACCGGCCCTTATCGCTTTATCACTCATATCAAAAAGTGGTATTTAATGTAAAAAGAAAGATTAAATGGTTTAATTTGCAGAAAATACCCAAAAAGATTTTAAATTTTAGTAATCAGTAAAAAATCGTTTCAGCAATTTTGCGCCATTAGTAAAGCAATTTTACAATAATCAATATTTTTCTTTTGTTAATTTCAAAATTTAAATTTGGAACGTAAAGAATCATGCCAGGATGCTTCAAATAATATGCCAATACATCGTCAAATTAATGAAACCTCTTTCTTGTTCTTCTTCATTGAAGTAGATAAAAAAAAACTAAAGCGGCCGTTTTTTTGCAAAAGAGTTTATTTGTTTTTTATTGATCTGAATCTGAACATAAAGTGAATTGTTTGTAAGTGCTTATTGCAATGATACCAAAGAGAAATCCACATCTGGGAGTTTTGGGAAAAATCGCCGTTTTCCTGAAACACTGTAGAGAAATATTATCAAAACATGTGTAACTGTAGCATGCGATGAAACACTATTTTGTAAATACGCGCCAAACATTATTCGGATATTGAAAGCACCGGCAGAGAGATGAGATGCTAGTGCTACTTAAACAGACTATAGGAATACTTATTAAATACTTTTAAATTAACCGACTTCAAAAACAAAACACAAAAAAACGTATTTTTATTTCTCTCTTATTAGTTTTAGTTCACCATTACTACAAATTGATCAAGTTTTATAGTACCTAAAGACTTGACAAAATACCCATACTAGCTCAATTTACAATAGCATGCTGTTTGTCACTAAAGAGTTCGCTTGTATACCCCTTAACTTGAAAACTGCCTTACCGGTTTTGATTAAATTTGCACTATGACCTAAGTTGATAAATAAGAATAATCATGAGAGATATTCTGAGAAATGCGTGGACAAAGATACATACATACAAACATACATACACATAACGGATCCATGAGAACGACGCGACGTTACAGGGTATCCATTTAGTGTATACCTAAACCTTCTTCAGAATGTAACAAATACTTTTTGGAATACGGCATCAAAATCGGTTTATCCAAACGCGAGAAAATCGTGGACAAACGTACATAGATATATACAAACATACGGATCAAACTGAAAACCTCTTTTTTTTTAAGTCGGTTAAATAGTAGACCCACCTAGAATTAGAAAGACACTGTATTACATTCGCATTATTTAGAAGATAGCCGCAATCTCAATAGATATAGCTTTGCAATCGCAGTCCAGTAGCTTTTCGTTCGATGACCCGGTCGTCGGTCGACTTTTCACCAAAAATCTGTTTTTGAAATACATTTTCACACGAAGTAGATAAACATCGTTGTCTTTGATCTGTTCAGATTAATGGCAGGCACAATTAATTCTCTCGAAAATAATGTTCAAAGAGCTGCTAAAAGTGTATTTAAAGTAAACTGTTTCAGCGGTTACAAGTACGTCGTAATTCATGCTGGGCGGGGGGCGGGGGCCTCTCATCTCAACTAGTGCAGTGAGCGGCCTGAGCTCTGTCTCAAATGAGATGTACTGCCCAACTGTGTCAAATGTATTTACTTCATGAAACAGTGATGTAGTGTCGGATCAGCAGGAAAGGGGTCAATACCCAATAAATACTCTAGCCATACATACAGAGATGTTCACAATTGCGCATCTTTCTGCGCGCGCGCCGGTCGGCGAGGCGGGTACGAGGGGGTTCGGCGCCAACCCGTGACGCATGCGCACAAGTGCCACCACGCACTACATAACTACACTTGTGCTGTTATTTTTCAATCTAATTATTGAAAACGGAAACACTGACCATAACTCAATATCAATTGGAATTGAATCATTCACACGTTGCTCCGCTTTAATATTAGTTCTCAACTAGTTTGTACAAACACATTGACGTCTAGTTCTGTTATTTCCGTTCCGTTTCTATGTAAACTGTCGTGTATTTATAGTTATTACACAAATATAAATATCAACAAGCGGTGAAATCGTATAATTAGAAACGCTAAACTCATTGCTCACATGTGTGAGGCGGACAGTTTGACACGATAATTAACGAACGTTTTGACGGATATTGTCTAAAAAACAAAACTGTCCGCTGATGAACGATGTGAAAGTTTATAATTGTTCAAATACTCTGTATTTTACGCCATCAATTCTTATCGTTTTAGTTACCTCAGTATTTTTTATTTAAAAAATCTTTTCAGGTAATTCCGAAGGCCCTGAGAGCCATCTCATGGCACAAAGGCGCTGGAACAAAATCACGGAAGTCGTAGCACTCGTGCGGCTCTGAATGGCCCTCAGTCCCTCAGGTGCAGAGGTGATGCTGCGCACCGGACATGGGGTCGCCGACCTCACTGGTACTCTCACAGGCACACCGGTGCATTGATGCAATAGGCCGAGTTCAGCGATCAAAGATACCGTGCGTTTGATTCGATCGTGGAGATTAGTGCAATGCTCACAGTATGTGTAGTGATCACGACGCCTGAATGGACGCAACGCTAAGTAGGTAACCGTGCAGTAGGTGACGATTTAACAAAGATGACTAACATTGACTCACAAAAGTAGTGCCTACCTACATACTTATAGTACCTATCATTTATATGCGGATCGGAATTTTTCTGTAAGCACCAAAACAGCATCATGAGATCATTCTTGCCGTCTTCATTCATAATCATAAGCCTACTTTCCAACTGTCAATAATTCAATATAAGCAATCTCGAAACCAGGCAGGGTTTGTACAGCAACAGGCACCAGTCTGAGCAGCTCAGTGTAAACCAACCTTACTGTTTCCGTCTGGTACCTCCAAGTTTGATGGTACCAGTCTGCATGGCGTTGATCAATGGACAAGCAGACGCTAATTAATGAGCTTTCGCCGAGCAATAAGCAGCCGGCACCGGCGCGCACGCACCGTATGAATACGGTCGGATAAAGGCCCGGCAGTGTACCGATCTGAGGAGAGCGCCGGCTGCGTCGGGTTGCAGAGTTCCTGCGCATAGGTAATGCGCTTACGATATCCGCTGTCTTTGCCCGCCTGCTCCCGCCGAGCCAGCCGAGCGGTCAGCGACCTGGCCGGCCGACTCACATGGACTTGATACTTGAGGTGTAAGCCGATACGTAAACATACAACCTTGTAAGGCCAGTATCAAATTAAAGAGGTCAAACACTTAGAGCATGTCTGTGGTTCTTTTATGATTGGTCAACGACCTTTCTAGGTAACTATTAAATTCAATCAACCATTTAGCCAACAGTTCATCTTTGTAATAAAAAACTTCAAAGACACTTCGCCAGGACCTCTTAATTGGCACCCTCTCGTTTTCCGAATGAAGCGGTCAATCAAACGAGGTCAGCGGAACCATCAAGCCAAAAATTCATTGTTTTAAAACGATGCCAATAAAACGATATCACTTTTCTTTGGGTTACTTTCTGGCTGACGTCACAGCGGTTTATGGTCTATTGTTCGCCGACCTATTGAATTCCTGACAGGTCTCGATAACAAAACTGTCTGGGGGTAACAATGGGAGTGATTTAATGACTATTACGAGGTAATAACATAACATAAGATGGTATTGAATAATGTTTGAAATAAACATCGATCATCAGTCCTCGCTAAATGGATGTTATATTAAACGTGGCTCCTCGCCGGCACTCATTGCCATAACTAAAGCAAATTGACAGGCAAATTCATTATCCATGTTATGATCGCAGATCTTGCTTCCTCATACAAAGGGCTATCTGCTATCGATAGTTTCCTACATAAGTTGAGTTCCTGCATATGTGAAGTTGAGTCCATACTTTTACTGCCCTAATGTTCTTGTCAAACAGCAGATTAAGTATCTTGGATGTGTCTTATTCTCGCAAAAACTAGAGAGTGCATCTTTCTAGTTTTCTCAATTTTTCACTAATAGTCTCCTGACTTTTTCTGGACCTCATGGAGTAACGGCTGTCGGTCCGTGAAACACCAAGCATACAAAAAAGTTCATCATGAATCCTAGGCTCTGTGGTTAATGCACGTGCTCCGTGGATTAATGCGAGTGCAGTATATTTGCTGAGCGTCCCAGTGCGCCGGCAAACTGGCCTGCGCCCGCGCAGCCTTGCAAGCACTTCCGCGTTCATCTGCAGGCACTATCAATGCGAATAGAGTGCATCGCGGGTATTGATACGCATCAGCGACTCAGATGGTTCACTACACGTGTAATGCATAGGCAATTATTTAGATTTTCGTATGATCTTGTTATTTGCAAGAAATGCATTAGTTCCGCCTGAACAACGTGGGCTATAGACCCCGAAGCACATGTGTCTGGTGATATAAATTGATGGTAGATATGTATAGAACTCTCATAACTCTGCCAGGAATCGCCCCGATCCGATTCCTGCAGCTGCACTATTAGGAAAGGCACCACAAAAGCCAAGAAGACTTTAAGCATCAGAACAGTAGCGTAGGATTCAATATGAAGGCAAATTGTAGTCAATAGAGTTCTTTCTCACCCTATCTACAAGAAAATGAAACCATTTATCAGTAATTAGCTTACATTTTCGCGTGGTCATCGATAGCTGCGTAACTGCGAAGTATTGTGCCAATTCTCACATCTGACTCATTAGGCCACTCAGAGCTGTGCTGTGCTGAGACAAAGAAACGGACAAATCACTTAATAATCGGCCTCCGAGTGACCTCACGTCTTCTAGTATTAAAATAATTAGCTGCTAGTCAGCCATGCTGACTATCTGACCTGAATATGTCAAAGTCGCATATAATACCGATATAAGATTGCAGACCACTGTTAATTCAGTCATGTGCATAACTCGTAAATATATGCTGAATAAGGAGATTGCCTATAAGTCTTTCCGTAAATAACAACATGAGGTACCCATTTGATGACGCTGCTGTGTGTACCTAGCCTTGAAAACAGCCCGATAGTTTTCCATAACTCATTCCAACATACGCAGCAACAAGTATTCCAAACATATTAATATCTGTGGTATCAATGTAAATGTTGTCGGAAGTGTTTTGTCGCCCGCTCATAACTCTGATCTGTTCATCATCGCTCACCACGCGAGCGCCGAACGGCGAGCAAGCGGCGAGTCGCGACCAAAGGGTACGCGAAAGACGCACAGAATCAATATTGTGGATATGTCTGATGTATGGTCCAGCGAGGCGGAAGCCTGGCGCGTCTGTCCGCGTGCGGGGACACTGGACATGCGAACATGATACACTGGTGAAGGAGACCACTGTTGTCAAGATTTAGGTTTTGTTTTTCTGTGTGGTCTCTAAGCCCATCATCTAGCATGGGATAAGTCACATCACATCATCAGCCTATTAATGTTCTCACTACTGGGACACAGGCGTCCGCTCTTATGAGAGGGAATGGGCCGTAATCCACCACGCGAGCCCAGTGCGGGTTGGTGGATGTCACAGTTATGTCTTCCAATTTTTGGTTTTCAGGAAGTGCCGGTTTCCTCACGATGTTTTCCTTCACCGTTGTGGGATAATTAAGCATCGCCAATGCCAGCTCTGTGGATGCTGCATGAGAAGACGAATACATGAATTGATATTTTAGACACTGCAACCACTCCGTTATAGATTATAATAAAGGCCTGTCCGTCATATTACAACATTATGATTTTTGAAGATTCCGACATGGTACCAATGCACATAATTTCTCGGAACATTCTCATGTTTACAAAGAAGTCACAATGTGATCCGTTTAATTTCCCTTATCATCACAAACGAACGTGACTTGTCTCGATTGAATCGCTCGATATTATCATAACATGTCGAATTAGAATCAGCCATATATCACACATCTTTCCCGATATGCACACATATCATGTTCTGGTTATTTACCGACGCATGCGGCCTAGTTTCCGTCGTAGGTAAGTACATTATGTACTAGGCCAGGCGATCTTTCATAATCGCTGAGTCATCAGCACATAAACGCCGGTCGCTCACAAATCGGCCGAGTCTTATCCTAACGAGGGTACAGTCATGAATATACATGATTTATGAACCCCAAGACTTAGCACTGACCGATTTATTAGATTTATGTATGCCAAAACGGTTTTCTAAACATATGAATTATTTTTAGGATCTTTTTATATGCAATCATGGCATATTTGCGAGTTATTTATAGTATGTTTTGTGCCGCTGTGGCAATTTGTTTCCATTTATGTGTTCGTTACAATATTTTCCTCGTAACATTTTATTCCGCTGTTATAAGTCAGCATCTTGATTTATATTCGTTTTAAAGCAATAAAAAAACAATAAAGACGTAACAATAAAGTCATCAAATCATAAAAAGCGCATAACTATTTAAATTGCCTTTCTTCTGGAAACAAGCGAGAATTGTGGCTAGAGTAGCTCAGTGTCAGCGTCGGTGTTGTTTTCATTTAATTTGAAACTCTAACCTAGTTATATTTTCTTTTTCGTAGATAATCATAAAAACAGTGGTACTATCAGTGTTTTAAAATAAATACTTATAACACTAGTTAGAGTCTGGCTCTGCCCAAGATCTTGGGTAATGGCGAGCAAGGATAAACTCGCGAAGATAGTGCTTTTATATACATAGTAAAATGGACACAGTAACATAGCACCCGCGGCTCTGCTCGCGATGACCACCACTTATAAAATAAACATATTTCGTGAACAAAGACAAAGAAAGGTTTACGATCACTCAATATTCCCTCTTGTGTCGTCGTCCGCCGTCCACCATGATATCGTTACTTTTTACCGTTTCTATCTACATATTATTTACAAACTAGTACACAGCCCAATCTTCACGGACACTTGTCTTGTGAAAAGCCGATATAAATAAATAAAAACATAATATATGTATGTATCCGGCGCCGACAGTTAACGTTTAAAAAAAAAAAAACAAACAATAAAGTCCATATAGGTACAAGGCAAGGTTGTTAGTAACAAGAATTTTATATCTATGTTAGTAATTAATAGGGTAATGCTTAGAAAATATTATTTTCAACACACTTGCTCATAAAGTGGCTCTAATTTCACCGCAATTAGGCATATAATGATACCTGTAATCAAACTGTGACTTTTTCATTGCTATTATTCACAAGTGAGTTATAGTTTTTTTTTTAATGGTTTCCTGCCTTCATTTTAAATACTTTTAAATTAAACTAATTTTAAAAGTGTCACAAATCAATCCAATGAAAATTAATAAAATAAGTCATTAATTCTAATCCAGTTAAAATTGAAGAATTTTCAATGTAATAAAATGTAACACTGTTAATCAATTAAAAGTGTCCCATTCGACATTAATCCCTTTCTATTCCTGTCATGGAAGTAGTACTTACTATATCCATAACATAATATGGGTAGTAATTACTATTTCCATGATATCCATTAAATACATAAAATGTGGCATAGCTTCTAGTCAAACAATTCAGCAAAATGCTAGTACCTAACATATTGCTTGCTCATTTCATGCAACGTACGTGTTTAATAAATAAAACTTGCCCTCAAATATAACTTTTGTTTCTCTGTAATAAAGAAAACTTGAAATGACCGATTCTGTACGTGGCTAAAACGCTATCCGCGAAAAGGTAAAAAAAAAGTAACCTCATTGTTTTAGTCTATGGCCGATTGCCATTGTTAGATGCGCGCGCATAGGAAAACTGAATAATTTACCCCGCCATTGCAAAAAAAAATTCACAGCTCGTTTTCTCACTGTTGAAAATGATTTTTTAGTATTATTTTCTTCACAAGTGTGTTGAAAAACGTCGTATGATACACGTGTGTATTGATGATTACCGTCCTCGGCTCTCTTAAGACCCGAGCCTTTAGGTGAGGGTCCTAAAGGCTCGGGTCTCAATGGCGCCTCAGCGGTAATCACCAACATTACGCAATTGTACCATAATGTACTATTGTGTCATGAGAGAGCTTTTGAGGAAATGAACTTTCAAGAGTGTTTCATCAAAAGCTACTTAGATATTTTGTTGCGTTACAGTCACAATAGGCACTGAACACTTTATTTAGGATATTGTCTTTTCACTCCCTTTAGTCGGCGTAATTACTACTAATTACTGCCAAGACACAACATTGTCGTTTAAACACTTACTAATTGGGGATCTAATTTATACACGTGTTAGCTTACAAGAAACGCTTTCTCTCAGAAAAACAACGTAAAGAGCTCAAAGTAAAATAAAACAATAATAGGTACCTATTTACATACATACACTAGTACATTTCATTCGAGTGCGAGTCAATCAAACTTCGTCAGTATTGCCCAAAATCTTTAACGTCTGTAAAGTGGATACCCACTTTATTTGATGTAGAATATTAAAGACTCCCTCGCTAGAAACTATTTTACTACCCCGAAGGAACGTACTCCTGGGATTAAAAATATCGCATGTCCTTCTACAAGGTACAGTCTATCTTTCTAACAAAATTCGTTAGTTTGTTCAGTGCGTGAAAACATAACTGTCAAACAGGCGGACAGAGTTACGTGCGCATTTATAATATTAGTATTAGTATGGATTTATATTATGAGCATTTCTTTACTCTGGTTGTTGCGAGCAGTTCATCCAAATGTACATTACTGTCATAATCAATCAGCCACAGACTACAAATCCAATCTCAATCACATCGTTGTTGCCAGCCTCGATACATCTGTACTAAGAATACAGTCACGCTCACGGAGCTGCGCGCGCGCACACGTACTACTCACCGCTAGTACCCGCACTACGACTAATGACCCTTTGTACCAGCACCACTCGCCCGGTATGGAACACTGGATCATCGTCCATATCGTGCTCGGGGTGAGGCGTCAGGCGAGTCATTGACATGAAGGCTCATCGTAAATGCTGTGGCGAATAGTATAGCATCATCATGAGTGCTAATGACTTGATGTGCTAATAGTGTGATTTAGTCTCCATTATAAAATGCGCCATTATTGTTTAGATATCACTGAGGTCTTCTCTTGAAAAAGTTCGATTATGATAATAGTACTTAGACAAAAAACCGTCAGATAGCAACAAGGAGCCTTCTTGAAAACATACCTTTTCTGCAAAAGCTCCATTATTCCTAAAGGATTGATGCTCGTATTTAGAAGATAATAGTAGTTATACAGGTGCCGTTCATAATATCCTCCTTTTCTCAAGTTTTTAGGTCGGCCTTATGCTAACGAGATGCGGAATAATATTCGCATAAGAAGTGAAGCCTGGCTGAGAGGCGCTCACTGACAACTTTTGTTTTAAGAAGTTGTGTTATATTTATTTTACTTATGTATTCTTTATGAATATCCCTATGGCAGACAAAACAAAGATTTAGATACCTCCTCACAGGCAAAGTCTCAGGTAAACAGAAATATCAAAATTGCTAAAAAGAGATCTGTAACATCACAGTTTTTATCAATTAGAATCGAATTTCCTGTAAGCTTTCTCGTTCCATACATTACATTACAAGACCCTTGTATCTTATGTATTCTATAGACAGCACAACAACAACACAACACAGTTGTTCCGCATCGATCTGCTATTCCATGCAGCCGCTATCAATCATGACAATGTTGGGCCTGCCTAGGAAATCATCATGAACATAATAAGGAACTCGCACGCTCTCATGTAGTATGCTAAGCGAGTGCCGGCTCCTGGGAACGAGTCGTCAGTAGCTATAGGTACGTACGAGAGTCCACACGTAGCGTATACCTTCGAATGCTCAAACGTAGGGACGTCCGTCAACTGTCAGGCGTTCAGTGTTCCGCAGCGACCCGAGGGTGAGCAGAATGTAAAGTGATCGAGACACATCATTTATTGATAGGGATAACATGAATTGTTTTCCTCAACAGTTTGTTTGGTATTATATTATATATAATATGAAGAGGTAAAGTTTGTGAGGTTGTAGTGTATTGTGGGTAATCTCTGGATCTAGATGAAATTTGGCATGGAGTTAGTTTTAGATCCTGGGAAGGACATAGGATAGTTTGTTGAGGATTTGACTTGGGATGATAAAACACTTTTTACGCGGACGAAGCCGCGGGCAGAAGCAAGTGCTATATAAGTTTCGATTAGCGTTTTTGTTGAATGAACACAGGAGGGGCATGAAGGATATTAAGGGTTGGTTGGACCAAGGGCTATGTTATTGTTTCCGTCAAAGTTATTGCTCCGAGTGAAAATAAGATATCTTTCTCATAGACATTTTAAGAGATCTCCTTCTCATTCCGAAAGAACAATGGCGAAATCTTAGCTGACTTAATTTTGAGCGTCTAAAAGTGAGTTATAAACGAAATAAATTCCATTAATTGTCTACGTTTTTTCAAAGTATAACTAACCCTAACTAACCAGTGGTTAACCAACCACGGTTAAAAAATAATTATAAATGAAAGTTATTTGATTTTTTTGTTAACATTAATAAGCTTAGTGTTTCCATTTTATACTTATTCTGCCAAGTGACAATTAGAAGTAACTGTAGTAGGTATGTATAATATCTGTATTTGCTATTATAATTAAAAGGAATAAGGCAACAATACAGATTATGTCAAAGTGTAGGTGTTCCTTGCAGGTAGGTAAGAATACTGTCGTGTAGTAGAAATAAATTAATTACTTTTCAATCAATGATAGGCAAAAAGAAAAGTTTCCAAGTCTTAAAAGTTTTGATACAGGTCAGTCTCTTAGTATAAATAAATATACTCTTTCCAAAGAGTATATTTTACATTTCATGCTAAAATAACTAGGTTAGGGAAATACTGATGCGATACTGCCCTTTTATTTCCTCGAAATTGAATAAAATTACCTCATAAACACATTAAAAGTTACCTTACAGACATAACCTACAAAAGTTCATGACTAAATATCTATTTTTCTTGGCATTGTCGAACAAAAATTCTTGCACACACTAACTCTGAAGACGACCCTGACTTAAACCATATATTTTTCATTTAAAGACGTAGGAATTTAATCTCAGCTAAAACAATGTATGGGCTTCTGCCAATGTCCAGTACACATAGAATCACATTTATAATCGCTAGTACATACACAAAAATTTAATAATATCTAAGGAAATATTTCAATCTTTCTTTATATAGCAATTTTCAGATTATTAAATTTCTATATTTCTGAAAGTCTATTAAAAATTCTATTACTGACATAGAACTTAATAAATTGGACGAGTAGGTAGATGTTGGTATCTACCTACTCGTCCAATACGAAAACCTACTTCGGCCAATAAATGGTTTATTAAAAATTATTAATTGAAAGATACCGCAAAATTATAATACAGATTTGCAAACAGAAATTATTGGTCAGAAAATTACTTGTTAAGGTTACACTAGTCAACGGCACGAACTATTTTGTGCGCGGGGTTAAAATGCATTTTATATCAACCGACAACACGTGCGAAAGAGATAGATGCTGTGATGAGCAGTAGGATGCTAGTTCGCGTACGAATACACACTTTTGCAAATTTGTAGCGAAATGGATAATGATTTAGGACGAAACCGAGCGCGCGAAATTATATAAACAGACCTTTGGCAGTCTAGATATCCTGAAAAAAACGACTAAATCTATCTGTTCAAAATAAAATTATTTGCATTGTTGAACTACTAATCTATCCCTGTATGTTGGCCGTTTTACAATTTTCCGTCTTCTTTATGGTATTTATTTGCGCCCAAAAATGCGTTAAAATTAGTGTCGAAATGTGGCACTTTCGACGCTCATAACTTTCAAATATTTTCTTTTTTTACTTTTTTTCTTTCCATACAGGGCTAGATAATGATGAGACAAATTGATATCACTTTTTATTTTGAACGTACTTCGTCAAACAGTGGAATAATCCCTAGACTACGTTTGTATGGAAGAATTTTCGACTAGTGTTACCTTAAATAAATTGTAGTTCTAAAAACTAAAAAACACGCTTTAATGGTAAATTTAACTAAAAAGTCGCTAATCCTGAAGATCTTGGTAAGGCATTTGGGACAAACAATTTAAACGCGCACGGTAGAATCAACTTTTATTACTTGCAAATTTTAATTTTTGTTTGACTTTCAAAACTACTTTGACTTTGACTAAATTATTGCATTGTCATCGGTCCTTGATAGGTGTGCAAAGTTTCAAATCAATCCGACGTTTTGAAGTGGGTGAAAATCACGTTCAAAGATTCCGTTACATAGATACATAGTTACATAGATACATACCAAGCTATTAAAAGCGTATTAAAAATTATGATTCGTTGCCGCACGATCAGTCCGACTTGCACTTGACGGGTTTTTATTTACCTACATATCAACGAAAACAATTTTACTGCTGTAGCTGTGTCTCCAAAACAATATTGTTGAACTATTTATTTTCTTCTGTAGCTGTTCTGTAGAAACCACGGAAGATTATGGTAAGATTCTAAGACCAAGTCTTTGTCATAGAACTTAGGAACAATACACAGCTCCCCTAAAATCGTATAGATCGGCTCAAAACTCAATCAAGTCTCAGTCAAAGGTTCGTCAGGCTTTGTGCCGGACATATTCCTGGTACCAGAGCCACTGCACCATAAAGCCGACATGTTCGCTACTGTGTCCACAGGAAAGCTGTCCCGTCCTGTGGACACCCTCCCCTGCCGGCCTGTCGGCTGTGACGTCACGGATCAGCAGCTCATTGACTATTCAATCAAGCATCTTATGCATGAGTGGGCGAAGTGGAAGGACACGCAGAATGTCTACTTTGGGATTTAAATAGCCATCAATATAATGAATGTGTCTATCAAGGCTTCATGTGACCAAATCCACAGTTGTGAGGAATTATTGACATAATCACCATTTTTGCCAAACACAATGGTAATCGGCATTCGGCATACACAGACCAACGGTACCCCTCTCCTACTTTTTACAAACGAATAACTTTTGTGTTTATTTTATGACAGAAGTCTTAATTCTTACAATGGCCGCTTATCACCAAGAACCAAATCATTGCAAAAGATTTCGATTCGATTGAAGTGTTGTTATATGAAGTTCACCTTCTGCAACTGTCTCCTGTATGGTAAACAATGCGTGTTTATCTGTGTGCGCGTCCATCACTACAATCTCGCTGATGGCGCCCGCCGCCGCCGTCGCTATCTGATAACTGCATAATGACATGTTTCCCTGGTACTCCCAGTAGAGATGTAGCCGAAAATATTTCTAGTGCGAAAACAATAATTGACAGGCAACAATTAATATTAATAGGTACTTACATTATTTGTGCGTAATTCGCCCACGACTAGATGTTTCTCCTTCGATGTCGTGGGCGGTATTATGTAGACTAGGCAGACCTTTGTCTCCATCGCGATTAGGAATCAGCATTGTGTGAACAGTGCCGTAGGAGGTTGGTAGCCAGTTTTCAATTTTAATATATTATTATCATGCAACATACAAGCAAACGTAATAAAACTTAACAAGGCCATCGACTCCATAAATCTATTTTTCTTCGTCTTCAAATGTGTTTGCCAACCTATCATTCAGTTTACAGAAGTGACACATTATAAAAGTAAATACCGTTACCTACATGCGATTCATTTTAACAAACTAAACATTTGATTTGGATATTCAAAGACATAATAATTATGACTCCACACTTTGCTCGGGTGCCCTATGAACCGCTCCTTTCCATTGAATGGTGTACCCTGTTCCCTGTGCCCAGCTGTGGGAATGTTATAGGTAGATATAAAGATAAGCATTTGTTTGTAATTCTAAACTTTTACAAATACCGATTGATTTATCCATTCGTATGTATAATCAGAAGTGATCGGTTATTCATGAGCCGCTAGAGTGGCGCTCATCGGTGCATCTCTAGCGGTTAGTATGCTCCTCACTAGTGGCTGCGTGCTGCGTGACACTGCGCGCCGTTGTTCCGAGCGCGCCATATGAACTCGATGCACAACTTGATGCTTTAAGCGTCTGTTATTCATATCAGTCGTCCGGAGTGCATTCAGACATAAAACATAATAAACGACGTTCTTCCACATTAAAATTCAATGCTGTGTGTACGGAGATACAGACAGCACTACTTAAGATAAAATGGCGTCAGTTAGTGCGTGAATGAAGCAGTAATCTGGCTAGCTAGTAGACAAGTCCTCGCCAATCGGCTGGAGCACTTTAACTAAATTATTCGTTAAATAGATTAATGTAACAAATAAACTTTTAGGAGACAATAGAAAGTGCTTTATTAACTTACGTCGCTGAACTAGTTTGCTTTTGGTGCTCGAGCAAAGTTGATTGCTTACTGGATTAGTTGTCCGAAGCTTTTACATTTATTTATTTATTTATTTATTTATTCAAAATTATGTAAGTAACACCTTAACAGCTATAACGCCAATGCGATGTTACTACCACAAAGATATTAGAATTTTAGAAATTCAATTAAAAATACAATTTGAATTACCATTAACTACAATTTAAAATACCATTAAATACAATAAAATATTACAATTAAAATGTCAATTAAAATACAATCATTCATACAATTTCAAATCCAATTATCATAGAATTAAACTCAATAAAATACAATTAAAATACCATTACAATCCAATTAAAATTTCAATTAAAATAATTTTTCAACATTTTCAATGCACTTCAGTGCTACCCTGAACTGGTAACTGGACTTATAGGTTCAAAGAACGACGGGCAATGGAAACATTAAAAAGACAATCTTATAAAATATGTCAGCTTTGTCGAAGTGCCTCAGTTGTGGTCTGGGTCTAATGACTTTTCCAATGAAATAAACAAGTATTAAGAGATCAGGGACGGGTATGAGGTAAACAAGGTATCCACGCGTATGCGCTTATGACACGCAAATAGTTTTGCGTGTCATAAGCGCATACACTTTACTCACTTTAAGCGCATACATTTCAATTTGTTGCTTGTTGATATTTTCTCTGCACATCACACGGATTTACGTGAAAGAGTTATTCAGCTTACTATACTTATCGAGATATAACTATTTACTATTTAAATACAGATAAATATTTGCATACAGTTTCAAACGTTAGGAGCTTAGACGGAAACTTCGACGCATGTGATTGGGAGAATGTCTGAAATATTTTATCGGGTGTCCTCCGCCGCCAGCGATGCAATGTAAGTGTTACCTGTGTTACTGCTTATCCTATTAGAGCATTAGATATTAGTTACAATGCGTGAGAAGTACCAACACAGATGTCGTAGAATAGGTTGAATATAACCAATAGGATAGTATTGGCTAGCTATTATTCGTAATCCCCAGTGGCTTTCACCGCTGAAGCTACTTTCGGCTTACATAATTTCCCACCAACATAAGTCCACTTAATTAATACTGGTATTGAGGTGCTAAATACATAATCTCCTTACTTTGCTACAGATTATGGCGTAGTCGATACCTATCGAATATTGTAGCTACCCACAGCTTACATTACAACTAATCTAACACCATACTATGTTAAATCTCAATCTTATAGATCACACTAATATTACAATGACGAAAGTTTCTAAGTGTGTTTGTATTTTTGTTACTTCTTCACGCTCAAACGGCTGAACGGATCTGGATGAAATTTGCTTGTCACAGAGATAGATTATAGTCTGGAATAGCACATAGGATGCTTTTTTATCCCGGGAATATTTTCTCTTGGCAAATGTTCGACAATCACGCGGGCGAAGCTAGAACCTAAATAAATTCCTATTATTTATCTCCGTTTCACGAAACTTCGATCCAATCTCAGATGAAAGTAACTTTAAAACCATAATAATATGTGAGCCGTTAACTTGTAAGAAACAAGAATATCCGAATCTAGACACTTTCTGGTGGCTTGTTTAGAGCCTAGCGAAGCGACTATGTAATACATAAACCTAGCTTTATAAACCTAGTAAAGGCCTTTAAAAACCTACTAAAGTACTAACAGAAATAAACGTAAAATGTTTTTGTAGCACCGCGGGCTTATAATACTTTTCTAACAATAGCGTGCTTAAAAAGGTCTCGTTAACCTTTCTTTGCCTAATCGTACCTACATATAACATTGACAACTGAAAAAACGCGGCAGGACCGGCAGGTACTGCAGTCTGCAGGCACTCAGGCAGTCCATTAAAAGTATTTCAGGCAGGTCGCGCGCAGTCAATTGGAAACAAAAATATCGTCCCGTTGTCTCGCTGAAACATCGCGCCACGGCAACAATACAATTATTTGATGGCTCGTTTGGCATCTGAAAGCCTTCACGTAAATGTTTATGTATCGTTTGTATGTTTATTTATACGTGGATTTGTAGGTTCAATCTTTGATTAATGTTAAAGCAATTTTTGTAGATGTTGTTTTCTTAAATCAATCGTGCGTTATTTGTCTTAAGCATTTTAATGAAAACAAAACGAGTCGGACTCGCGCACGAAGGGTTCCGTATCATTATCGCAAAAAACAGCAAAAAAATCACGTCAATCAGTGTGGGAGCCCCACTTAAATATATTTATTTTATTCTCTTTTTAGTATTTGTTGTTATAGCGGCAAAAGAAATACATCATCTGTGAAAATTTCAACTGTCTAGCTATCATCGTTCATGAGATACAGCCTGGTGACAGACGGACAGACAGACAGACAGACAGACGGATCGCGGAGTCTTAGTAATAGGGTCCCGTTTTTACCTTTTGGGTACGGAACCCTAAAAAGAGCTAAGTCGATATTAGCATCTTATTTATCAAAACCGGCCTTTTCTTAATATCTCTCTTCCGCTAAGAGTTTTATAAACAATGCTCATACGTACTCACAATCTGATGACCATCTCGTAGTGGTGATCAAGTATTCACATCACCCCTCCCCCCTCCCCGCCGGACAGAGCCACGGAGGGAGGATGACCAAAATACCACAATCGATAGTTCTGCTACCGGCGTTTTAAAGAGACAACACACACAATCACAAAACTACTTAATTGAATTGAAAAGTGAATTGCATTAACTATTGCATTAACGGTTGAACAGTTTGAAAAGCTTACCAATTGTAATTCTCGCAGCGCTTATTTTCAAAGTACTTTTATAATAAAGCATACTAAACTGATGGGACTAACTGGCCTGTATGACTTACTGCCAAATCATAAAAGTGATTTCACTTTAAACCATTAAATCCCCAAAAAAGAACAAATATTAATATAAGACTATAATCTATAATTTTGTAACTAACTTAGTCACGCATAACTGAGCAGGACCTGATTTACCCACAAGTTAATCAGGCTATAGAGTGGGGCGCGAGGACCGAGGGGGTGCCAAGCTTCCCTTTGCAAGTAGGACCACTTATTAACAGAATAAAATTTTGTTTACAAATTCGTGCGTAAAATACTTAAGTACGTATTACATAGTAAGTTGTGCCGCACACGTTCTCTCAAACGTCTTTGCTTCCTATCTATCAAGTGATACATTAGTTCAATAATTTATCGCTTTTTACCTCAGTTAGCCCCAGTCGCAGTCACGCAGTAGCGTACTCGCGCTTAGGCCAAGAGAGCCTTGGCGGGAGACAGCGATGGGTGCCGTAATCCAACCCTGTCAGCCTAGCATATGTTTTGAGACAAGCTACTAGGCTCTTCTAGCCTGCCATCCCGTCTTCTTGTCTGTCAAAAGCCTTACCTATCCTCAAGATTTTTTACTTGAGTCGACGCAGTAACTCCTGCGAGTATCAATACAAATATTCAAATAGCTACTTATTTTTTTTTTAACTATAGCTTATTAGCTTTTTTTTTTAAATTATAGTGTCTGAGGTGAGGTGAGGTGTTAACATTTTAGAGGTCTCTTCGCTTGTTCTTACATCCTTAGGTCTTGCTCTATTTTGCTACAGTCGACTTCTATATGTATATCTCGATATAAATTGTAAATGAAAATCTTAAAATGTTCATTGCAAATTTTCCGAGAGGCGGTCAGACCTCTAAATCAGGCCCTGTAGCTGAGGTGGTACCTTCTTGTGTGCAGACCGCCAACTATGTAACAAGTTTGAGAAGCTACCTCAGCCATGCGAACTAAGCTAAACTAAACCAAGGTAAATTATACAACGATATTAACTTTGAACAGTACTTACGATACGAAACAGTTTAACAAACTGCTAAACAAATATCACACGAAGTAAGTTCTCGTCTCGTGGTCGACTCACAAACTCACAAATGCCGAGGTGCCGCGGAGGCGCATTCCTCAACAGATTAACTTAGTCTCAGGCCGATGTGATCTATAGTTTGTAGATCTTAAGGGTACACTAGTCGACGGCACGAACTATTTTGTGCGCGGGGTTAAAATGCATTTTATATCAACCGACAACACGTGCGGAAGAGATTGATGCTGTGATGAGCAGTAGGAAGCAAGTTCACGTACGAATACACACTTTTGCAAATTTGTAGCGAAATGGATAATGATTTAGGACGAAACCGAGCGCGCGAAATTTTATAAACAGACCTTTAGCAGTCTAGATATCATGAAAAAAATACTAAATCTATCTGTTCAAAATAAAATTATATGCATTGTTGAACGCAATCTAGCCCTGTATGGAGGCAGTTTTGCAATTTTCCGTCTTCTTAAGGTATTTATTTGCGCCCAAAAATGCGTTAAAATTTGTGTCGAAATGTGAAACTTTCGACGCTCATAACTTTCAAATATTTTCTTTTTTTACTTTTTCGCTTCCATACAGGGCTAGATAATGATGAGACAAATTGATATCACTTTTTATTTTGAACGTACGTTGTCAAATAGTGGAATAATCCCTAGACTACGTTTGTATGGAAAAAAAATCGACTAGTGTAACCTTAAGTAATCTGATCCTCGCCTCACTTCGAGTTCAGGTTAAGCTCATTCGGTTGAACCTTTTTGTCATAATAATTATGTTAGAGGAAGAAAGTCAAATATTGTGTTTGATTGAGCTCTTATTTGATCTGCATTAAAATTATAATGTTCATCAAGAAGGAATTCATAAAGTAATGAGTTGGTTTTTTAACAAAACGCATTACATAATATCCCTAGCTACTAAGAAATTTTGTAAGTTAAAATAATAGCGTTGGTGGCCCTTTATCTAATCGTCAATGTCGTAATACAATATTTAACTAAACACAAAAGATATTCAAAAGCAATCTAAATAGTGTAGAACAACTATACCAAGCATATATAATTTTATCTCAATTTCGCAGAAACATTGAATATTATCTATAACAAGTTGTCGATATGTTATATTTCCGAGAAGCTTGGTACTTACGTCGACCATGGTCCATGCCCATGCCCCCAGGCGTGTAGAGATCAGTTCGACGGACGCTGTTATCTAATGAGTATAGTTTAGTTACACACTTTGACCTTCATTGCCATAATAATAGTTCCATAAGCAGCTATGTTTGGCACAAAAGGGCATGTTTACGTACAGATACCTACTTTGTAATGAAGACTGCCAAAATGAAGCCAGCTATTCTTAAACTCGATAGGACGGACATAGAATTCCTTTGTATCACTTACATTTGTATCCACCGGCTTGTAGCGAGCGCAAGGCGGGAGGCCAACAAATATTGTGAAAAGATCGCGCCAATAGAGAAATTATAAACGACTAGCTTCTGCCCGCTACTTTGCCCGCGTCAAAAGAGAACATTATACCGGGATGAAAAGTAGCATAAGTGCTATTTCAGAATATAATCTATCTCTGTGCCAAATTTCACCAAAATCCGTTCAGCCGTGATTGAGTAACAAACATCCATCCAAACTTTCACATTTATAATATTAGTAGGAATCAAAATACCGCGAATGTTGCCTCCCTGTGTCAACAAGCAACAACACAACACAACAACACTCGTGTCATCTCAACACTAAGTACCGCCAGATGAAACCGAACTACTTTTAGTACGGAACTCGAGAAACAGAATTAATATTCATGAGCTATCGTTAAGAAATGTTTAGAATAACTTTGATGAATGTCGTTAACGAGCCGTCGATCTAGTCAAATAGAAATTTTATAAAAATAACTTCGTTTTATGAGTTCTCGTTCAATCAAGCGTTAACTTGACGTTTTATTAGATTAAGTTTTATAACGCCATCTTTAACTAAAACAAGTTTCGTTAATTGTTTTCATGGGTTCACCGGTTTCATTCTTTGAGTCTGAAACATTGTTGTTTTTCAATTTTCACCGAACTTTAAAAGTTTTTCAGCTGTATGTGGCGCCTCGTTGTTGCCGCTTTGTCCAGGTAATACTGTCAAAACAATTTTAGAACTTGATTATACAAAACTTCTGGAAAAGAAGTCTTCTTTGAAATCCCACTTTGATCGCAGTTTCATCTTTCATGTGTTTATTCTATTGCGATATAATCTGATACTCGATAGTTTGTTAATATTTGTTAACTTGGGCAAGAAGCTGATAGGATGACAGGAGTTATTTTTTTATGACAGTCTGCAATATCAAAGTACAAAAGGCAGCATCCTACAGCTAGTCTTACCACGCAGGTTTGCAACTTGGCAACCGCGTCAAATTGTCAAGTATCTTGTCAATTGTCATTTTCATAACAAACGGTTATTAACACGCTTTTATTAGCTTGGTATGTATCTATGTAACTATGTATCTATGTATCAATGTAACGGAATCTTTGAACGTGATTTTCATCCACTTCAAAACGTCGGATTGATTTGAAACTTTGCACACCTATCAAGGACCGATGACAATGCAATAATTTAGTCAAAGTCAAAGTACTTTTGAAAGTCAAACAAAAATTAAAATTTGCAAGTAATAAAAGTTGATTCTACCGTGCGCGTTTAAATAGTTTGTCCCATTAGCCTTACCAAGATCTTCAGGATTAGCGACTTTTTAGTTCAATTTACCATTAAACGTGTTTTTTAGTTTTTATAACTACTATTTTTTTCTACGAAACTTCTGTGTATTAATTAAATTTATATTAGTACGAATGTCACGATGGATGATGGACTGTATTTTGTAATTTGTATTATAAATAAAAATAGTTAGAATACTGTATTTTGAATTTTACATTTCAAATACACGACTTACAAATATTTTGTATTTCATATTTTAAATACATGCGAGATAGTATTGCTTACATCATTTGTATTTTAATTAAGCAAAACATGTAATTTGCCCAGTTCTGTCAATAGTATGTATAAGTGAAGAAATAAAAGGAGTAACTCTTGCACTAGGCTAACTTGAAAGGTAAATAACCTCATGTACCCATTGATTAAACTACACAATATTAGTTCGTTATAATAATAACTGGATACTAAGTACGGCTCTCTGGGATAAAAGGAGAGCACCCCTTTAGTTCCCTACTTAGAGCTTAGAGCCAGTTCTATGGAATTACGAGAACTCGTACCTTCCTGAATGTTTCATAACTTTAACTAAATAATTCAGCCATTTCAGAAGTTATACTTATCTAAACGTCCCGGATGAGCTATTTTTACGATCTTCGCGAAACTTCATGTTATTCGTTTCGTATCATTTTGCAACTTTTCCTCTGTACCGGTGTGTGTCTGTCTGTAGCGAGCGACTAGCGGTACAAAGTATACGATGTGTAAATTAAGAACAGGGTTCATTAGATATACGAAAATTGAAATGTTTATGAAAACACGGCTCAGTTTTAATTCCAGTTTCACGAATAGCATGTTTTATGAAAATATTTTGTTAACATTCGTCAGTGTGAATCTGTGGAGTAAACAAAATGAGACCGTTGTTGCTAATTAACACAATTTCCAAACAAAATCTAGTGGAAACGTGTTACAAATGAACAACGTTATCTAGTCAGTCATAACTCTGCTTTGTTAACATCGTTGGATATTTCAATCATATTATTTTACTATTGTTTGTGGTCTTCGATTTCGAGATTCGATAAAATGGTTCAGTATTACTTCATTTACAGTAGCAACAACATTAACCAAGAATAAGACTACCGTACCATACCGTAATTATGCACGGTTATAGATTGTATAAGGTACATACATACTCACAAGTATCTATGTATACTAAAAACATTCATCAACTTATTTTTAGAAAAAAAGATGATCCCTCCGTGGCTTTATACTGACTATCTTAATAATTGTGGCACATTATAATTTTCTGCGGAATCTTTAGTGTATCTGTATAACGGCTGCCGATGCCTGCAAGTGCAATTTCATAGTGTTGAGCACATTGAACAAGGCTGTGCTTGGCAGCTCGACTGTGTCGCAGTCGCAGCGTTGCGCGACAATCGCAGCATTCATCGCTTTATTGTCTCTGCGCGTGCACACCCGAAGCGTTTCGGAGCGCCGCGCCGCCGCCGTTACACAGACTAGCGAGATCGCGCCCGTCTGTGCACCACTGCACACGACACAACACTATCACTGTACCAAGCAGGCAATACATTGCCGAGCTTATCCCTAAACTGGCTAATAATATCCTACACATCCAGCAATGTAACGTCATGAAACCAATAATGTGGGCTTTGGGTCTCATGGGTAAGTAATTGCACTTAACATAAACATGAGACATAGCTATTACAGGTACCATTAAAGGTTCTCTACAAGTACGGTATCGGTAACGGTGCGATAGTCGATCGACTCGCGAGCTGTCATTACAGGAACGATCACAAACCAACGAATAAAAGAGAGCTGCTAATGTATGTGTTTGTACGTATGTGTTACAGCCGTAATGATATGTTACACGCGACGTCCGGCGCGCGGCGGGGCCGCCATCAGTATTACTTACCTAGCATTTTTAACTTTACGAAGAGAGCGAAACACGTAATTATGCCGAAATATAATAAGTAACATTAGCACCTTGGCACCGCCCTGCGCCATATCGAGGACACACTACAGTCTTATTTATTTTTAACTCCATAATATGAAATTGGTCGATCGCTTCTGGCTATGTTTCAGTGCATGTTGCAAACATTTCGTTTGACAGCACTCCGTTAAATAATTTTCTGTTGAACTGATAAATTCAATAAGTGTCATCGATGAACATTATTTGCATTTTTTTTGCCGAGAATTTATATTTATATTCTCGTAATAATCCCATTAGCCTGAAAATGTAAACTGTTAAGTGCTACTTAATATTTGAGTAAGCTACCTAATCTGGGTTAAAACTGGTTTGCAAAATTTGATCAGTGGTGGATCTATTAGGAATTCACTTATCACAATGATGTATGTTGGCTTAGCTTAAAACAAAATGTTCTATCGTTTGACAATACATTACGAAGACAGACATTACGAAGGATGCAGTTCTACTTTTGAAAGCTGCAATCAGCATTTGGTTTGGAGCTTACAACAAACTTACGAAATAAAACGTATTCATTTGGCAAGTTCGCAGTACTAGTAGTACACAATATAATATACCTGTAGACGACAGCTGTACGGACAACCTCAGTGCATTCGTTTTGTGCTCTCAATTCGTTGTTCCTTGTGCCGAGACCTGTTTGAAGCAAGGCAGACGAGCGCAGCGGCAAATTAGCAACGAGCTATCTGCTACTGCGAGCCACTCCCGACAGAAATACTTTCTCATTTAGATTGAGAAATAATATCATGTGGTACTGTCTCTTTATACTAAGAACTACAGATAAGAATACATCACATGGAAGTATCGCGTCAGATGATTGACATACACTACGTGGAGCACGTTATTATCTTTGCTTTAATTAAGAATCGATTACGGCTGGCTATTACAGACATACTTATGATAATTGTGGTCCGAAGCGGATAAGCCAGTATTAGGTAGGTACATTCGTTAATGACATAGGTACTAGAAATATCCAGACTTCAGACAGGACGCTTATAACAAAATGGTAAATGTGGGTGTACAGTGTGCTACGGGTGAACCTCTGCCTTTCCCTTCGGCGTACACAGGCGTAAAGTTACTTACATGATATTCAACTGTTTACCCAATGTTGTTGATAGATACAACAGTTTTCGATGTGAAACAACAGTCACAACACAACTGTTAGCTAGACTACAACTGAGCTGGTTGGCTCACAATAAAGTTGGAATCAGCTCTGCAGCACTTCCGCCTGTCCCGAACACTGCCGAACTTTGCCGAGCTCTCCCGACTACCGCAACTTCGTCCTGCTAACAAGTTGTTATCAACACAACACTGCACTATACTATTCAATGTCTCTATACATACAAACTTTTGGACCTTTTCAATATAGAAACTAGTGATCCCCTATATATTAGTATGTACAAAGATGGCTTTGATCCTAAATAAAGTACATAACAAAAGTTTGAGGCATCAAAGCGTAAGAATGAGGTCTGTGAGTTCGTCACATCAAACGATATATCGTAGTCTACTTTACTCTCTGTGCACCACAATGCTGACATCCATTGAAACCTAACAAATACACTAAAATACGTGTACATTCTTCAAATCCCCGCAAAGGTTATATCTGATTTCAAAGGAAGTCGTAGTATAGGTATATTTGCCTTGAAAAGGTTTCATTACCACAATGGGATGAAAGCAGAATACGTCCGTTACTAGGAAAATGTTGATTGGAATCGGAAGTGATGTGGAGCAATCCACATGGTCCGGAAAAAACATCCATATTAACGCTAATAAAATTAATAGCGTTATTTTTTGCACTGTATGCCAATCTAATGTTACATTGCAACGTTCAACAGCGGTGTACTTTCTATCATCCTCATTTGAGAACGAACTCTACGTTCGTAGAGACACGGTATGTTTTGCCATACAGGTGCTATATTAAAAGTAAGCGCTTGTACCTACTTGCAGTGGTTCAATGGTTGTGTGTCGGTATGTGTGCGACCTTGACGGTCCACACCATGCGCGGAACGATTCCGTTTCGGAACGATCTTACCAGTAAGATGCGTTGAAACCTACCTACTTGTTCCGAAGCCAGTTTAAAAATAACTTATTTTCCTACATATTTAAAACAGCTCTCTATTGCCAGGAAAACCGTACATTTTTTTACTTTCCTCTCAGAATTTATTTCCTACCCCAATCGTAGTTTTGTTCGCACAAAGAACTGCTCTCACGTTGAGTGCGAACTATTTGTGACAAGGAAAAGTTCTCGGAAGGATTTCTAATAGATTTGCCATTTTAAATGAGTTTCCGGCGTCGGAGTCAAAGCTATACCTACCTAATGCACTTTCTGAGAGCCGTCCTCGTTTTATTGGTAGGTAAGAAGAATGGAATTGAACCAAAGATATTGTAGGTACAGCTTTCACTTTGAGACTGAGCTCAGGTAAGCTAGCTCTGAACTTATCGGCTGAATTAATTTGTAAAAGCTTTATTGTAGGAAGAGATTTAAATCTGTAGTGTGATATGTTAGTCTAAAGGTTGTCCTTTAAATATATTATCGACAGGACCGTGTACCCTGCCTGATTTATTAATGGTTTTACAAATAAGCTTT
Source organism: Orthosia incerta (assembly GCA_948252205.1). Lineage (NCBI taxonomy): Eukaryota > Metazoa > Arthropoda > Insecta > Lepidoptera > Noctuidae > Orthosia > Orthosia incerta. The sequence continues at coordinate 31,801,537 of OX411751.1, forward strand.
GTTACTATAAACTATATTCTAATCTATCTGAAACAAACTTCGCTCACACATTATTTATAGCCGCAACACTAAAACTAAGTAGACTCTTACATAATACATGAAACATTAATCTCTCCTTGCAATGAGCGCTACATTAGGTACACATACGCGTTCATTAAACTGATGAGCCCCGCTAATGCGTCGTTTGTCTCCGTCGAATGTTTCAATTGTAATGTTCAACTAAATGATTTGCTCGCAAGTCGCAGCTGATTATCTGCGTTTTGACTCAAAGCGTGAATACATTATGTAAATGTGGAATTTGTTCAAAACGACAAGATTTACGTATTTCATGTTTACGCATCGATGTATATAGAATAAGACGGAAACAGGAAACTGAAAGCATTGTGACGAATATAGCTCAACGCAAATTGGGGGTGAAGAAAATTAGGGATCGTTCATTGAATTTATTTATTGTAGCGTCCTGTATACTATTGACTTACAAACTGGATTGGGTGCTTCTTTTCGAATTTGTTTTAAAATCTAAAGATTTACTATAAAACTTTGGCCAATGTAATACTTATTATGAGAGCGTCCCAAGATTCTTCAGAAAGACATTTAATGTTAGTGGGTATTCTCAAGACCTGCGAGACTGTCTGAAGCATAATTAAGCGAACAATTAGCTAAGTTCCATCTAATAGTATATTCTTTATGACGTCATAACTATGTATCGTTACTACAACAGCCCACGACCAGCGCGTGTCTAACTACCGCCTAATGTACGAAGTTTGGGCAATTCTCATTATAATTGTGACAATTCAACGACCTGGGACTTGTGAATTATTTACCATTCGTAGTTAATACGTGTTAGCCAAGAAGTTATTACAGCCACTGAAATATTTAAGCCGTCACGGTCGTCGCTTCGTAAAGCTTCAGACATTAGATATTGCAATACAATGAAAATCTTTCTTTTACTGTAGTAAAGAGGTGAGACATTTTCACATTTCTACATATGAATAAAACCAAATAAAGATCAAATGACTTACCTACATAAGGTAAATGTACTCCATTTGTATTGCTTTAGTATGAACCTTGAATAATATTTAAGCTTTTCATAGAACTTAGTAGCTTTTCATAGTGTTCTGTTAAGTATTGACAGTTTCAATGTCAAAGCATTTATTATAACAACGCACTTTTGTAATTTGATCACCTTGGCAGTTAGTTTGAAAGCTGCAAGTACTACTTAACAACGATTAGTATCAGTCATAGACAGTTCAACCGCTACTTTTAACAGTCTATAGGTATTGTAAAAGATGACTGATGAATTCAGGTGATGGTCTAGCAGAATGAATAAACCCTCTTTGTATCCTGTAGCAAAACTCTCTCAAAATATTTGGTAAAATAGTTATTTGCGGGCTTCCTTACTGTCCATGCGGAAGCGTTCAATTACGCGACCTGCGATTAAAACAAATAATTAAAATTCACGTTTATGTTTAAGCGATAGGAACAATAGTCACAGCATCGGCTACATCACATTATCAGCGAAATTTAAGCGATATTATTAGATAACTAGCTGTGCCCGCGGCTTCGCTCCCGTCATCTGCCTGCCAACCCTACCATACTTACCAGCCTGCCTGCCTACTCCACATACTCAAAAAAACTTTTTACAAAAAAATACTACCGACTTCCAAATAAAACTACAAAGTAAAATATAACTTTATTTTTGGAAGTCGGTGTCTTTCGTAGGTACCAATTTATTGCGTTATGGACGAAAAGTTTTTTTATTTTTCACTTTTTAGTTGTACCTACCTAATAGGCAAGTTGTTTAGTAAGTTACCTACTCGTTTAACGCCAGAATATATTACCCAAATATCATGAAACTTGAACATAACCGGTGAAATGAGAGATCTGCGTACCCCTTAAGAGCGTACTGGCGTGATGTTATGTTATGAAATGGTATAAACAACAAACAGACATGCGATTGCAGCAATCCCGAGAGATTTGCCGTTATTTATTGAAGATTTTTGTTGTATATCTTCGAATTGCTTCGTCAGTCCTACACCAAATTAAAATGGGACCTATTTCGGAACATACTCTTTCAAACAAAAAAAGATTTTTTGAAATCGGTCTACAATTGACGAAGATATCGGTGAAAAGACAAAAAAAAAAAACAAACAATGACGAACATAGAACCTCCTCCTTTTTGGGAAGTCGGTTAAAAAATACACATACTACATACCAATTTTTTTTTCTAAGGTACTTTTTTCGCGTAAAATCTTAACACCGCGATTCAGAAAGTGACTTTAAATGCACAACGCCATCTATCGAATAGCGAGTTCAACTGTCCGAGTATTTGAATTGCGTGAGCTGTGATAATTTTACTTCTTGAACACTTTAAATTCATCTAACTTTTGATAGAGTGAACCGATTGCGATGAAACAAAAACTAAGTAATTCTTCAAGATACGCACAATTTTTTTGTACAAAAGTTATCTACATTGGTTTCGTACATTTCACGTGATGCGTGCACAAATAAACAGACAAACAGATAAACAGACAAACAGACAAAAATTCCAAAAATGCTAGAAATGGGTTCTGTTGGTTATCCTTTAACACCCTGGCTATTTTTTTTGGATTTTTTTTCGATGTACAAAAAATATTTTTCTACAGATTTATTATATGTATTGATTTCTCACTTGCACGACAAGTTCATCTATTCAACAGTGCTACTAAATATGTAACGACCTTATCCGAGCGCGTCGCGTACTTCGCCTCTGTAAGTCTGTACCCCGTGTGTCTGTGTGTCACGGAGTCGCGGCGGATTTATTACGACTAGTAATAATGCGATGTATTAGCGAATTCACAGCGAAATCGCTGTCTTACTCCTCCTTGAAATAAAATATCTTTGTCTTTACAGTGTAGCCGCATGAATCGCTCTTCTAATTCGTTGTGAAGCTTATGTGTAATGTAGACACATCATCGCCGGATTTTCGCTTATAATGTAGCCATACCATATTTAACTCGTTTCGCTCTTCCAGTCGCATCGCAAATCTCTGGCAACTGTAGCCTCAGCCTACTATTAGGCAAAAATAAAAAAACCAAAAACTTGATTATTTGAATTTTTCACATAAATTTTGAGGTTATGTGAAAAATGTGTAAATACAAAAGTTTTAGATCTTTTTATTACCATTACTTTGCTTTGCCATTATTTTTTTTTCCATATGAATTATAGTTTTGCTTTTGCTGGAAATCGAGATTAACCGTTCTTACCCTTGAAAAATTCACCCCCCTTGCACTGCCCGACCTCAGATTGCCCGTAAATTCTCTCTCTCTCCTCTAGTCTCTTTTTTTTTCAATGGGTTTCATCAAAATATTTTTATTTTTACTTTTTACCATATTCAAAGGCTTCAGCCCTACAGCGCGATGTGTGGGCGCACACGCGTCCTGCCTACGCCACTTAGCGAGTTAGGCCCTTTAACGGACATATCGTCCACGCTCGTTCAGGCTTCACGCGCGCGGGTATAATCTTTTTATCGGCTATTCTAAATTCAGAGCACCCCGAAATATTGCTCGTATTTTTAATTAGAGGTACCTCTATTGGTAGTTGTTACAAATAAACACCCTGAATAAAATGCATAAATTATTTGTAATGTGGGATATAGTTTTGGCACTCAACGAAACCATTAGAACTTGACTAGTGATCGAAGGCTCCAAGGTAAAATTCTGAAAGCCCCAGGCCTTGCCACATCTCAGCCACAGCCTCAGAATACCGACAGCCTCTGGATACAGATAATAGCTATTAGCCGCCGCTGCTTAAGATAAATCATTGATGTTGGTTGCCCGGAGCTTGGATTTTTCCATTTTCAGACATTATAAAAGATAATAATAATAACGAATGAATGAATGAAATGAATCCATCAGCAACTTGCTCCGAAATACACTCTTGTGGCTTCGGAGGTACCGTACTACAGGTATGTGCCCAACCCAGTTCTCAAAAATTAGACCGATAGCGCTGGCCTATTTTGATGTCATATACATAGTTAAAAAAAAACTATAGTTGCTTATTTCTTGCCTGTGGATACAGTCGTATCTATGTAGCTTATTATTGCGTTTTGTGTCACATCTGTTACTTGCATTTTCAGTAATTGGATGATTTGTGGTTTATTATTTTTATTCAATTCAAAACTGGCAAAAATTATTTAAAGTTTAAAATAATTATGGTATCATATCTAGCATAATTGGATAGCCTGTGGTGTGCGCAAACCCAATTTGTGTCATATTTGCCCAGTGCAAACGGACATAGGGTCAGTATTTAAAAATAGAGCAAAAAAAAACAATTTATGAAATAACTATTTCCTAGATCACTTAAATATGCCTATTAAATAAATTTGTGCCAAATTAGGACACGCAATTTTAATAGTTTTAATTATTTTGTTTTTCCAAGCTACAAAGGCTTGGTGGGCCAGGCGGTAGGTATCGGCATACCTACCTACCGCTTTTTTGTTATACTGCTTCTCGATATCCCGCGCCCCGCTTCGAGTAGGTAGTGTGCAGTCAGCAATACAAAATATACACGTAAAAAATACCAGATATTTTTGTAGTGTGGTGACAGTGATTAAGATTATGTGTAGTTTTATTTCAGCACGCTCCTTAAAACAGTCTGCTTTTCCGTCATCCCTTACAATGCTCGATTCTATGAACTTCAATAATCCCCTTTCTTTAACAATAACTGTATTACCGTCTAGTATGAGACCACATATCGACACCCAATATAAATAACATTGTAACTTTAGTTACATATTGGTACAATTTTATGATTTCAATAGAAGAATTTATAGAATTCAATGTCCCACTCACCGTACTGACTTCATTCACTGTTCTTTCTTCGTTCAGTCTATTTCTCTGTGGAATTCGCTCCCCCAGGAAATCGGGATGGCAACCAACCGGTTATCCTTCAAAGTTAAAGTTCGCGAGCACATTCGCAAGAAGTTGGCAGCAGTATCGTCACAACGCTAATGTTTTTCAATTATTAATCTAATATTACTAATGTTTAAGTATGTCTATATAATTAGTTTATTCTTTTGAGTATATATGTTATAATTATATAGTATTTATAGTTTATATATATTTTTGCATAACCCTTATTCGTTTAACTGTCAATATTGCACCTACCACTAGTTGTCTCTGCATCACCCAAAGGTCGACTGGTAGAAAATGCCTAAGGCATTAAGTCCGTCTCTGTACATTTGTGTGCTTGAAGTATTAAATAAATAAATATGATCTTTATGATCTTTTAATATTTATTATTGATTGTTATTTTCGAAACTTTAATTTTTATTTTGCTGGAATGATTTTAAAATGGAATTTGGATTATAGTAAATTTTTTTTTCTCTCTCCCTTCTGTTGTTGGATAACTGTTGTCAATTATTAAGATATTTTTACTGACCAGTATTTTTTTATCGGACTTTTTATGGTGTTATCTCTACTGTACTTATTACTTTTCTACACGATGTATATTGTTATAGTTATTTATGCTACAAGTGCGGAAGGTAGGTGATTTCCGATGAGTGGTATTTTTTTCACGAGCGAGCGAAGCGAGTGAGTGGATAAATCGACACGAGTCGGAAATCATCTTACGCACGTGTATCATACAACATTTTACTATGCATTGTGCGAGGAAAAAAAAAAAATATCTGAACCAAGCAAGAAATTAATAAAATGGCGGGCTTATTCAAGGGCGCTCAGCATATCCACAGATTAACCTTTACTGCGCATGTGCAAATAGCTGTCACGTCGTAAAGCAAAAAGGCACGAGCAAAATATTCATTCTGCCAAACATATATAATGAATATTTAAAATTAATTTATTAATCAAAATCTAAATCTAGAGTAATTAAAAACGCCTTAAATGAAGTATTAGTTTTGTTTTACCTTATACATATATGAATGATAATCTGTAGTTAACTAATTTTTTAAACTTTTCTCAAATAATAAAAAGTCTATGCGGCGGGCTGACGTTGGAGTTAAAAATTAAAAAAGTACAGGAAAGTAAAAAGCACTATAGTTTATATAGGTTATAGTTTATTATAAGGCAATCGGTCCACTACACCTACCAAACCCATAGCCCAATACATTTTTTCTTGCAATAGGCAAAATATGGAGAAAAATGTATTGGAACAAAATATCCTGCAACAAAAGGGGGAATGCCCTTGGTTGCACTTACGTAGTGCATACATGGATAATCGTCGGTTGGTGTCACATTTCATCTTACATGCCTAACAAGGCCTCTGCGAGTTGGCTTCGGCTCCTCGCACACCTTCAAAGGACCGGGACCCCAGGGTCCCGAGATTGTCAAAATAACGATAATGATATTTATAGATTCCCTCTTACCGAATTGCGACATTGCAAATTTATCTTCGACATTGAACCTTCTTAGAAAAAAGACTCATCGTAAAGCTCTCTGACAGACAAATACGTCAGATATGAATAAAAAGCAAAGTTAATAAAGTACACAGGATCAGGCTTTGTGTTATTTTTCATTTTCGTGTGAATTTTTCGCGTTGTTTTTCATCGAAGCTCTCGGAAAATATAAAATATTTGTGGCATTCTGCGGCACTCTTCCAATACCGGATAAGATGAAAATCCGATGAAATCTCCGCAGAAACGAACCTGCGTCCCACCGCACCGCCCACCGGCATCGGCATCTACTTACACAATGCTATATATTATCTGGCGCAGACGCAGAGGCCCGCACAGCTATCGAATAAGGGTTTTGTTATAAATATTCTTACTTGTATCTCATTTGATATTAAAAAATAAACTTTAATGAGATTTAAGATTGAAACAGCACAACACTTAGGTATTTGTATTTTGATTTTAATTATGACCAACAATTAAGTTTAATTGCTTTGTGGGTGAATGGGTAAAATTGTCCATTAATGTGGCCGTAAACAAGTTAAGTTCAACAAGAGACCGCAATCAGATTGTAATTATTACTAAGTACGGCGACATTTTCATAAATTACGAAACTTTAATCCGAGCCTGTGGCCTGTGACACTTGAAAACTTAAAGTTAGGAGATAGAAAGAGCAAATATTTCTTATAAAGTAAGTTTTATCTGTTGCAAAGATAATAATTGTAGCAGTAAGTTTGACTTTTATCTTCGGTTGCTATTATGTTGAAAGGCTGAAGGGTTAAGACTTCTCTGAGAACCCTCCTAAGTAATCACAGTTTTTATGAGGAGGGACGGGTGAAATGATACCCTCCTGGACTTTGGTCTCACGGATATAATACTGTCCAAATGTTAACATAATCCCAACGCTCTAAACTTGTTTGACGCGTCACTGAATTCTAAGCAAGCAAAGAAAGTCAAATAGAAATAGTTAATAGTTTCGAATAGTTTATTTTTATACACAATACAAATATCGGATTTTCATAAGAAACCGATAAGCATTGTCCTTCAGATGGGACTGGGACTTAAGATCATTAGAAATAATATGGCACCGTCGAGTTGGGGCGCTCGAGAAAGCTCGATATGCTTGGGAAAGTTCAGGGGCGATCGGAAAGCAAACAAATATGCAGCCCTCTAAATGTCTTTATTTAAAAGCAGTAGACACGTTTAATAATAGATTTTTTGGGTACTTTGAACAGGGCTGATGACGTAATTATTGCCCATTACGGTCTGTGACGAATACACAATCTCAAGGATCTGAGATTGCAAGAGCAGATTATTTTTTGTTATTATTTTTATAAATTATGTCAATATTTGAGCGGCTGCCATGTCTCCGTACATGTACAACATAATATAACATTTATGATCTTAACTTATACAAGTGCGTGGGTTCGAGTCTCGGGACGTGGTTTATTGTGTCATAAACTATCATAAACTGTCGTGATTGTGCGCTTTACGGCATGCCAGTAAGGATGGCAACTTCGCACTGAGATATAACGTAACGTGGGTAGCTCCCTCGACGATGATAAAACTTGCTTACTTATTGGCGACGAACCGTCCAGATTCGGCCGCCCACACACACATAATTATATGTTGGCCCATCTCTCCAGAACTTACGAAATAATATTATTAACTTAATTTGCACTAAGCTCACTTATTATTATTTAACTGAAACAATTTTATACTTTCAATAATATAATAACACAAAGGCATGACGCGTTAAGAATATAAAACGACTGCCTCTTACGATGGTCTCCGAAAAAGTTCACCCAAAACCCAAACCTATCTGTGACCCAAACAGTCATAATATAACAATGGTCACAACACTGTTCTTGTTTAGGTTCCCATGTTGAACCCTATCTTATAAAAGAAAGAAAGAAGAAGTATTTATTTGTGACCCGCACAGGAGACACGAGAAATCAGCTTAAAATCGATGTTTACGTCCGTCTCGGGATACAGACAGCAGCGCAGCGCACGCATTTCGTCTCGCCTCGGGCCACCATACCGCTCCGATGATGTAATTCTTAACTTTGTAAAGAAAGCGCTGCAATCGCCAACAATGTCTACCAACTCAGAAAAATATCTACTCGGACAGGTTCAACAATATATCCGAGGCTTACTCGCATGTAAACGCAATTTATTCCCCGATTTTAAGACTACAATTAATTAAACTGGCAGGTAAATCAGTGACCGTCGGTGACAGCCCTGGCTTAGCGGATAATCCAGGGTGATCCAGGTGTTATCATCATCTCCCAGCGCGTGTCGCCCTCGCGCCTGCCTGTGTGTCGCTATCGCTACACAAACACCGCTGACGACACACCACACCAGCCACCCAGAAGCACAATTAACATGTTATAGGATACCATAAAACAAAACATATAAAGCAGTGCATAGAACAAAGTGGCGAAAGAAGCAATAAACTAGAAGTTTCATAACTTATTACTTCGCACAGAATGTGTTGCACAATGCTGCAAGTAGTATAAGAAGAAGATAATGATGAGCGAAATTTTATGTTGAGTTTCCGGTAAAGTTCACAATCACTATCAATCGAGCAGTGGATACAACGGTTGTATTGTAACCAAGTACGAATGCTACCACAAGACCGCAGTGCAAAATGAATGCAAAATGAGTGCACAAGTGAAAACAAGTTTGAGCTTACGCAACGCATCTTTAAGAGCTTTGTACCAGGATCACCTGCGGCTAGAGCACAGAATAAATAATAGTGGATGGGTTACCATTTCGAAAACTGAAAAGTTCTGACAAACAGCCGGACTTTAAAAAAAAACCCGAACATTCGGTATTATCTGACTTTAAATTTTTGAATGATTTGGATATACCTAAAGCTGTTTGCTGAAATAACTGCTGTCAATCATTGAGGTAATGTAATGCTTTCAATTTGTTTGTATCGTAACAAAACGATGAGTGTTTGCCATACAAGCGAAAATCCGGACAAATTAGAAGGCCGGACGAAGTCCGGACAGGCTATCCAATGTTCGGACATGTCCCGACAGACGGTAACACTAACTGCGGTTGATTGGAACTGTTACTATATTCCAGTAACACAAGATCGGACGATACAGTCGATATATAATGCGAGCAATATTTCGTGTCTGTTAATATTAGTTTACGTGTTAAACATGTGTGTTGAACCCCCCATTTAACTGGTTCCAAAGAAACCATAATTCTGTATGAAGCTATTAGTTTAATTATCCCGGATGCCCCGTGTCATTGTTTACGTTGAAGAGCGACCCGACATCGACACCCAAAGAGCTACCAGCTACCTACCGGTGCGCGCTACGCACAAAAACAATGTTCGGAGCACCGACATCAACATAAAACCGTTTGGAACATGAGCAGCGCATGATTTGTGTGTTTTATTAACGTTTTTCGAGCGAACTGTCAAGGCCTACATCATCATAAAATATCTGAAATTCATGATTATGAATGTTGGACCACTCCAGTGCGTTCACATCAAGTTTCTAATTCTTTTAATATCCACAGTGCGTCACACTGTGGATATTAAAAGAATTAGAAACTTTTAAATATAGTTTTAAACCGAGTGGTAATTTTCAGCCACGGTCAGAAATAAATGAGAGGCAAACAGCATCCATCTTCACATCCCCCGAGAACTGTTCGATGGATAGTATGTAACGTGTTTATTGATGTACTGTTCGTCTACGCTCAGTCGTAACTATTTTTTCTCGAGCGCCTCCGCAACAGTGATGCGTTCATGAGCAGTTTGTTTACAAACGAGGTTACGGACCTACGTAAGTACGTATATATGTGCAGCGCAACATGGACGGTTTTATTTGATACGCTCAAATTGGCGAGGCGTCGTCATGCAAGCCTTTACAAGATGTCTCTGTTCTCAGTTGAATGCACTTGTAGTTGCAGCATCTCAACTCGAGTTTATTTAATTCGCCGCAACTCCTGAACTGCGTGTACCAGGCGACCAGAGTTTGTAAAGACATCTTATTTCAGTTTACGTTTCGTTGCGCTTTCGTAGCATCCTTATTGACTTCGCCTTGTGAAGTATCAGTAAAGGAAAACGGTCTGTTTATATAATAACGTAGTGTGTAAAATTCGCAGATTTCGTTGTAACCGCAGGGCTGTTCAGCTCTGCGGCTAACTGCTCGCGAGCTGTGGTCTGGACCAGACGAACTTTTTGTATAAACACAGAACATTTTATGTGCGCTGAGTCTTGAGTTTTAACAGAGAAACATTTCTAAATAAATGTAAGAAATATTTACAACATTCCAGCAAAACCGCTCTTGTGTTCTGTAATTTAAAGTTTTTGAAGCAATTCTCTTAAACACCGACGATGTTTGTCTGAACTTTCAATTAGTTTTAGAATAGTTTTGCTATTTTTGTTTAATTTTACCTTAAACTATTTTCGGATATAGTACGTGGCTACGTGCTCAACACGTTGTTATTTCGCAGGTTCAGTAAATAGGTATCGTAGTCCCACACATAACTCAGTATTCATAGCTGATCTGCCCACACTACCCACCTCTGAGCGAGTCGCACAGACAGACGAGCGCAACTCCTGACGTAACAGATCGCTCACCATTCGTCTGCCATCGCCTTCGCCGCGGTATTCAAACGCCGTAACCTTTAAACCCCATTACACCACGACACCATACAACATAAAAAGAAGGTCTGGTACTAACAAAACAACACGCAATAACAAACTGACTGATTTTTACTATAGGTAGTGCAAAAAAACCCATGAAATAAAACTCATTGGATCGATCAGAATTTTAAAACGGAACACTTTGTTTGTTTATAAATATTGAATGCGCCTGTTTGGTGATATCTATAAGAAAGTTAGTTTAGTACCTATGCATTTATCGCTGGTCGACACAATTCAGCTATTTCGTCGACTCAATAGTATTGAAATACCACTGGCATTGATGGCATAGGAATTGTAAAGCCAATTTAAAGAAAGAACGCCAGGAGCTAAGTAACTGCGTTCTATTTCATGAAGTAGGTCCTCTCGTGACTTCGTGAGCGTAACCCTGTGCGTGTGCACCTTCTGATCCGCCTGCCGGCTGGTGACACGGATGCAACACTAACGGATCTGTCAATACCGTTCCGAGTTCCACTTATCTGCCTCAACTCGTGAGTGATGCTCTGACTGTCTAAGGAGGAGTTAGGTAACAGCGGCTTTCTATGTCGTAACGTTGGCTAACAGTTCTAGCTACGCTACGTAGTGGAGAACATTAATGAAACGCTCATAAGCAGTGCGAGGTGCTAATTGATGAAGTAATCGAGGCCGGATGTGCTAATCAACATTTTGAATGCTATTATGATATTCATTAGATTAGATACTCTGGGCATGTTTTTTGTAAGGTTTTGTCCTAGCCAGTTTGATGTCGATAGATGTACAATGTACTAATATTAGTCATCAAAGTTTTTCCATAAAACATTGTCAATGACATCAACACACGCTCGCGTCAATAATTATTATGTCGTTACTGCTAGCTGAAGTACGCCGTAAGGCTGAGGACTGTACAGCCTCGAGCAGTCTCACTGGGTGGTCCGTTTGTTTATCACCTCACTATTTAATTTCACAGTTAATGGTAAAGCTAACCGCAGCAGCACGTGCACCGTTATCTGTGGCCGAGACTCCGAAAGCTTCACACCAGAGGCAAAGTATTAAATATAATATTATATTGTTCATTCTCTTATTCAAAAGTCCACAGGAACATTAATTAAATAACTAGATTTCGGAATACCCAGGAATGGCTCTCCACGTCCTGGATAAACTATTACACATTTGCAAAATCATGCTCATAACTCAAAGCAATCGCCACAAGTAGTAATGCCAGTAAACAAAGCGCCAGTGGGACATAAACAAGGATACACGACCGACAAGGAGCTGATAGTATCGTCTAAATATACCGCGGTAAGGACTCGCCGTGTCGGCGTCGCCACTGACTTGAGCAGCCGCCGCCGCCGCGCCGATAAGCTGCTCCTACCGTGATACCGTCCTACCGCGACAATCAGCTGCTAAAGATACTTCTCTAGCAAACACTTTGAAGTGCCGCTTCCACCCTGCATTGTTAACGACGTTGATACATCCTACAATTATTTCATTAATGAAGAGACCGACTGGCGTAAATAATGCGCAACAAGGGCAGCAAGTGTCTCGAATGCGAACGAGGAGGTTAAGGAGATCAAGTGCGGGCGGCGAAAACAACGAACTCTTAAGTTGAACAACAGACGATTGTTAATTCGTCTTCTGGCGTTATCAATGACTAGCCAGACGGTGCAATGCCACGAATTCTGCTAAACAGTGACAAACTACTTTTGTGACAACAGTGACAATAAGCTGTTAATTTTCAAAGATCAAGTGTTATCTGACACTGCTTAATATAGCACTATCATTGTTTTACAGCAGCAGTACCTAACTTTATGACTTCAACATTGAACAACGCCACGTACAGTACACTGACGGGTCACCGGGTGACGGGCGCATGCGCATGTGGCTCATGGGAAGCGACGATTACTTCCCCGTCACAACACGCCGCCATTGTCTGCCACGCATTGTTCGAGGCGCTCTGAACTGTTCCTCTGGGTACGTTTACCGGTTTATTAGTATAATAATGATCAGTATCGGATAACATGTAAAGTATTCAATAACATAGGCCCGCGACTTGCTAATCATTTGTTCGTTAACCGCGAAACCAATTATTCTCGGAAAGAGATTATGTTCGGAGGACCAAAAAATCTATAAATACGACCGATGTGGTTGTACCTGCCTTTTCGAAACATTTTTAGGCGGTAGATATCTTTATCAATCATTTATTTCGGACCATGATCCATACTTTGTTAGTAATACAATTTATGACTATGTTAGTTACATAATTTAATATTGTGTGTGTATGGTTTATGAGTTTAAAGTTTAAGCAATTTAAAGTAAACATTCAGCGAGCCCGTTTGAATATGACTGTAAAATAGTCCGTGCACATAACAAAACTAAACATTATCTTCCAATCTTGCGTGTTATCAAATAGGCCTGTATTGAGTATATTTATGTGAACACACAACTGTTGCTCAAAAGCTCACGTCGTTAGTGGCAAAACTAAACAGAACTGTGCCAAAAGTGCCACTGTCTGCCAGATGTCTGCAGCACGTTCTGACGAATCTGACGGACAGACAGACAGAACGGGGTGATGCGGGCTTGTATCTGATTTCACTGAAAATTCAATAATATTTAAACAATTTCTCACAACTACATATATATATATAGTCCTGTCTTAACAAACACAAGTAGGTATTCTCTAACAGTTGCGTTCGCTTATCAGGTCGTGGTATCAAGCCTGCGCATGCGCACAAACGCTTTATCTCCAGCTATATTAAGAACAGCGACTTGCTGATAAACGACTCCTTTTATAGTGGCGAGTAGCCACGACACGAGCGGCCAGCCGCGGTCAGCGACGCGAGGCGTGACGAGTATATATCATTATACAACACACAACAATGATAATTGCGACTCACGAGCGCCGCGCAATCATTGCCAATCATCGCTAACGACCGCTGTGATACAACACTACGACACTGAAGGCAGGTTCATTTGACAAACAAACTTTTCATTATCGTAATCATCAGCCTGTTTATTTCCACTGACAGACGTGGTAAGGCTGGGATAGACATGAAATTATTTATCTTCAACAAAGGATAAATTATACACAGATACCTATAACAGAAATCAAAGTAGCAACAATTAATATTAAATTAAAAGACAGGATTCAAAAATGACCACTGCAGTAGGCTGTAGTATGCTAATCCCTAGTCTTGCCCATTCACTCGATTCAAGATGATATAAATAACCTACAGCCGAGCCTGCCCTCGTCCCGTAATGCTCGCTCAGTATGCAGGGCCAGGCCCCAGGCCGCTGGGCCCGGCGATGTTTATGTAACCACCGCACCTCGTACATTATACACCGCGCCATTTCCAAATTACAATATGTGCTAATGGCAGCCACATTCCTTAAGTGCGACTCCTTCTCATATATTATGTTTGTGTCCGTCCACGCTTTCAACCGCCATTCATATCAATAAGGATCAAGTACTGCGCTAATCTCCGCCTGCCGCCAGCTGCATGATGGACTTATTTGTGACAGAACGCTTACAGTGATGGTATTCTGAACGCGCTCATTGCCACATTCCCGCGCCGGAATCTCCGATTAGATGGACTATTAACTACTAACGATGTTTACAAACGGATCGCCATGCTTTATGATGGTCGCGATCAACGCACAGGACGATCGCTCCATATATTACAACGTTATAGAGTGCCGGAGATAGAGGCTGTCTCGTATTTTAGATTAAGTCTTAAGTATAGTGAGCATACGAAATGAGCTTATATTTCGGATGTAGAATTCACCAAGCGTGTAATAACGGTGGCCTGTACTTTCCCAGCGAGTATACTTTCACATAAAATATACATAAGTACACGCACAGATCATAGAAACCATGAAGTAATATTTTAATGAATTTAATAAAAAAACAATAATATTTTAGTAGTTACGTGTGAAATGAGATGCCATCTTTCATGTAATTCACGATACAGCTGTTCATCTGTTATTAAGAGGAAACGGGGGCAGAGAGCGCCGACTGAATTTTCTTAGTAAAAAGTCATAATTCGAGGTTTGGCTCTCGTCTCTTTTCTCCTCCAATATTGAACTAATTTAAAAGATATTCCGTAAACTCAAAATTAAAGATATATACTATGTCCCTATTTTTTCCTTTTTGATGATACATTATCTTTAGAAGCACTAGAGCCCTCAAAAAATTCTTAAAACTGCGCTGTCAACAGAGGCTTAGGCATAGTATATATCTTACTTTAACAGTTTATGGAATATCTTGTAAATTGGTCCAATATTGGAGGAGGAAGGAGACGAGAGCCAAACCTCGAATTATGACTTTTTCTTAGGACATTTTGTCGGCGCTCTCTGCCCATATTTCCACTTAATGCAAACAATGCGGCCAGATGAGTTCGCAGGCGCCACGCCTCCTTGCCATATCTCCTGTTGTTTCTATGATCTGTGAGTACACGAGTCGAGTGCACTCCGTGGCATTTCGTGCCCAAATGACATGAAAGTAATGTAAGATGTTTCTGGAACACGACTGCTAACATGGAGTTGCACAGCACAGTGTGTTGTAGTAACATGTAGACAGCGTAGCGGCTGCATTCCTTATTGGTGTAGATATAACTTCTGCATATTATAATACTTAGTAGTAGGTACTACATTGCTTGCATGGCGGCTGTGCACTCGGAGCATGTGGGATGCGGCTCGGGGCGGCGCGCGGCGCACTTTCTCCTGCATTCCGCGCGAGCTCGCATCTCGGTGCGACTTCCACGTTCATACCAAAGATAAGTGGTTTGTTTACCGACGACTACGAAAAGCTGCGATCATTAGCGGGTGAACTGGCTGCGTGATATGAATCATCAAAATAAAGTCATTACAGCGAGTCGCAACCGTGCGTGCGTGCGTCGCCCGCCTGCCAACTGGGACAGCGAGCACCTCGCGGACGTGTCTCAACACGTATTCGTATTTCCCGCACCATCTGCTTGCCCGATTTGGAAAACAATCAAGTAGGTATTGATATGAGCCGCCATGAAAATGAATTATATGGTAAGATATCTTTAGTTAGCAGCGGGGACATCGTACACTAACAACAACGTTCACTAGTAACATTTCTGCGTCAGAAACTCAGTGAAAGCTGCACTCAACGTTGATTGTATAGAATGTCCGGGAACCGGTCCTAGGGCTTATAAGAATAAGCACTAACTATGCAGTGGGCCGCGGATAACTGCGGGGAAAGCGGCCGCTGAAGTACCTAAACACAGAGAAAGTCCCCATTCTGCGGACAGTTATCAGTTCGCACACTATTCACATGTACCGACGAGACGAGTAATTACTGTGACATACTTGAGGAGACCCGGCCACCAACGAAATTATGACACGCTCGATAAGTGCTGACATACTTACAAAATATTGCACAAAAGAAAGAAATGTGAGAAATTAGACATGATCGACTCGCTTCACGCTATTGTTCTACAATGCCTATCTAAGCGTGAATACGGTGGTGCCTACTGAAGGTCGAACACTCGAACATTACAAACGAGTACAGTTGATAACGCAAGTGGCTGCCTTTAATATGAGGTCAAGTCGCCACACTACGTGATGGTACTTACAGTGGCGGACAATGGTGGACAATGGTTGCCACGTGGTTCACTAGAACGTCAACTATAAATTGTGTTGTCTGATAGCAAAACATTATGAAACGGATATTCATGTGACATATTTCTTGGTAAGGCAGGTGAATTTCAAGTTGCTGAATCAAATAGGATTCTACAAGTACCTACTTTTTTAATGACCATTTCTGGTGCATTTCTGTTAAATAACACAGAAACCTTACAAGTAACAAAGTCGAAAATGTTTAATTACCGAAACCTAATGGTATCAGTTCGTGAAAGGTTAGAGTTGCGCAACAGTCGCACCACCGCGCTGCCGGCGGCCGTCGCCTATAACAATAACAATTTAATTGAATTTCCACGACAATCATAAACTGCCTATTGATTGCCGCCCGTCAACGTCTAGCACTCGCGTGACCTACAATAATATAGTTATTACAACTACTAACTTTCCTATTCTAAAATAGTTTTCAACAAAGTGATCTTGTTCACGTTTTACATTTTTTAACAAGTTGCTAGTTGACCTGCAACCTAATTGCGTAACTATCATATGTTTTGAAAACCGTATATTCGACAACGTAAAACGCGCAATGAAATATTTTGAATTGTTAAAATATAAGAGTGAGCGCGTGGTTTGTTTGAGCTTTCAATAACGTTACGTAATTCTCTTCTGGGGTTTAAAGTTCTACTAATTAGTACCATCTCTAATACAATAGCGTGCTCTGGCGCAGGCGCGGTACATTATACAGCACAGAGCCACAGAGTACAACACGGAGCGGTGAGCAGTAACTTGTTGTGCGCGACCTTGCGTCCTGTGACGTCGCGGTTCAAGGACGCACGACGTCACCCCCCAGCCTAACCTCGTTAGCATGCACCACTGGGCCCACACGCACCGGCGGAAGTGCAGAAGATCAACTGAGACATAGTGATCAGGACACACAATTTTTTTTTCCAGTAATGTTGGCGATAGGGTTAGAAAGCTATAGAAGTTCTAACTTCCATGTTTAGCGATATCTTTTATATATATATATATATCTTTTGAAAAGATATCGCAATACCCGACTTGTAATTATGATGTTCGTGGTTGTAGTTTAACCTTCTGTAACTTTCTGCTATGTAACGAAAGTCGGAAGGCCGGCTGCCAAGTGCCAAGAGCTTGCACTAACAAAGGGAAACGACTGTTCGACAACAGGCGATTAAACCAGACGTCGGTTATCTGGTTTACGATGTGATAGCAAGCGCCCGCCCTTCCCATGGTCCATGGCTATGGCGAGTACATGTGAGAGTTCACTGGAGTGGCACTTGAGCCGCGAGTGAATAGTTCACAGTTCAGGAAAGAAGTCAAGTGCCTCATCAACTAAGAAAGGAGTGCCACATTCCATAGCTAACGGTTTGCCCCAATCAAATCTTATTGCGTTCATAATCCTTTCCATTTTCATTCATGAATCAATAGGAAATGACGTCACTGGTGCTTTATGTTTTACCGCGTAATTTGTAGGTACCTAATTCTTTCCGAGAAACTTCGGCTAAATAATGAGATTTCTTAACTTTTTGTCAGGTCTCAATGTCAAAGTCTAATCATTTATTTCAATTAGTCTATTTAAAGGCACTTTCTTTTGAATGTCTCGAATAGGAATAGGTCTGGAACGCATTCATACTAATGCATTGATCATGCAGCTGTCAAGTCAGTCTTACCATATCCTTTGCTTATTTTCCAAACTATAAAAACATTCTTATAAAGTAGGCATGGTGATTTCAAGGACATCAAAACTGATTGCTTGAAACTGACAGAAATTAATTGTAGAGGTGCCACACACGAGTGTCCTCCAACACGCACTGCTGATCATCGGACACACGTGTTTTTGTAGCCCGCCTGCATTTGCTGCTATTTACGAAAAGAATGATACATCTTATAAAAATGAGAGTTCTTTTTGTTTTACGTTTATAAATAAACCTTGGTAGAATCTGACTTGAATGAGTACTTATAAATAAAAACATAAGTTCCAGCACAATATTGATTATTCAAATTCCTCGCTTATAAATGTAAATGTTTGTATTTGCATGAGTTTACGATGGAGTCACAGAGACGCCACGTTGCTTCCGCGGTTAGCTCAGAAAATTCTGCATTCATACATTCATGGCTATGCAACTAATGTCTAATAGACTAGGTTTTATGTCTCTCATTATATGCATGCACATATCAACAACAAAACATGCACTAAAGATTGCAAAAATAACTATACAGTCCATACATGCACACCACAATTGACAATTTCACACAAATACGAGTCTAGTTGCTCCTACTCTAGCTGGAGGTGTACCGGGCGTATCCTTGACCTCGCTGGGCTGAGAGCTAGCGGCCGCATTCAGGCACGTGAGCTAGTGTTTGACAAACAGACTCGGTCTATAGCACAGTCGCACAGTCGACACCGGCCACTTCGACTTATGGCGAGTAAGTACTCTAAGCAAACTTGACCAACTGCCCGAACACCGAGCACGCAGGCTTATTGACCGACGGGCTTGGAAGGTGCCTTTCATAGCCTAGAATAATAACTATCCAATTGTATGTCAAACAAAGTTAGACAGTTGTCGGTCTAGCTGTAGCGAGGTTACCTCACAGTAACAGTGGGTCAGTGAACTTGGCGTCCTCTCACAGGCGACCTTGTGCGCGCATTCCGCCCGTTGCATTCAAATGAATAATCTAACCAGTCCAGTGAGCCTTGTTTTTTCTTTCATCCGGTAAATAAGAATAGATTACTAATTGACTCAGAAAATTTATAGTCTACATTCACTTCGCTTCGCAGAATTTGTCAAGTCATTAAATAATTTCTTGATTAGCTCCTCGTCTCGCTTAGTTAATTATCATGAATCGATATAAGAAAGTCTATACTTTCGCAATCATTTCGACACAATATTATGCAATCGGTGCCAATTCAGTTAATGCGAATTCTGCCAAATGTCGTGTCTTGAAAAATTACCCAGTTACATTCGAGATGAATAATGTTAGTATTCGTAGTGATCGTACGTGCCTTCAACCTTTTCCATTTGCAAGACGTGTTCACTTCTTCAAGATCAGAAAATAGATTTCGAAATTGTTACCATGCCGTACCCTGCTGAAGCCTGGAATACATTCCATATCCGGCTAGTAAATGGAGTAACCGCAATGTTCTTATTAGGTAGTTATCTAATCTCACAGATATGTTTACTTAACACCGCCTATCATTGCTACGGGCAATCACAACATCTTGTGTACACACAAGTTGTGCTCGGGCTCGGGGGGTGCCAAAGAGAATGTTTTGATTTTTGCGACTAATGGCCCCTTCTTCTTGAGTGGAGTCCCTAATGTAATTGGTGGTGTGCGAAGGCGTCGCGCGTCGGCTTCAGTGCCGGTTACTTTCGGCTGAGATACGGTTTCTTCGAATAATTCTTACACAGGAGATGATAGAAGCTTGGCAGATGTAGCAATGGAATAGCGGCATCGAAACAACAATATTTATTTAAAACAATTAAATTACATTACATTTTGATTGCACTTCATTTTTAAATTATTGTTAAGTATACCTCATCATCATCTTCAACAGCCTTTTTTTTAATGTTCCCACTGCTGGGACGCAGGCCTCATCTATGTGAGAACTATAACATAATAAATATAATAAAACTATAATTTAATAAAAGCTATAATATCTATAATAAAACTAGCAATACACCACTCCACTTATTCTTATTCTTTATTGTACACAAAACATACAGATACAATAGGACTGTTTATGTACAAAGACGAGCTTAACCCATAGTTGGGTTCTCTAACAGCAAACCTCAGTTGCGTAAAGAAATATGCATATGAGGATAGTACATCCATGTGCACAACAACAGTTTATTAAAACTCTTAACAATTTTAAATACTCACTCACTAAATAAACTAAACAAATACGTGTGCAACACACAATGCATAGCACTGATACTCTCCAAAAAATTCGTCGTCCTGCAGTGTTACCTTCCTACCCTAGTAATTAATAAAGTTGTTGGCAAGTACAGCGTCTCCTCAGTCCTCACGGGATTAACACCTCGAAGCCCGGAGCCGTGATTACCTGTGGTGACCTATGCGAGATGTACTCGAGCTGTTGGCGTGTTGCCACTTTGCCACTATCACGGGCAGCCGATTATATTCAGAGCCTTAATAATCGTCACCAGTTCACTTCGCTTTGGGTATACAATACAGGTAGTACTGCGTAGCTTCCTCTATTACGTTGCCGACAAGAATCGGACGTGCGTGACGGTTTCTTATTATGATGTAAGTAGGTAAGCTTGGCGGTCCTTGTCGGATACAGAAGAGAGAAATCCCTTGCGAATAGATTTGTAAGGCTATCCAATACCTTCCCTACGTGTAAAGTTATGTGTGAGAATACCCGTGGCTTCCGTGGCCTTGGCAAGATTTACAGACTGCTTGGATACTAGGTAGTGGAGAATGGATACGTCTTTCCCTGCGCGCAATAAATTATCCGCACACAGTGTTACGTCACGCTCTGTGAGCTACGATACTAACTAGCAGTTACACGTAACAATACATTCACGGCCATCGCGCGCTGGAATGTTAAACACAGTTACATTAGTTATTTAGTATAGTGATACTCTCTTTTAAAAATCATGCGTTTCCTAAATTGAAACCTGAATACGGACGCAAATTTCGTACCGAATGAAAGTAAAAAAATACAAGCGGCAACTTACTGGTGCTTTACTCGTTTAAGTAACTTTCTCTTATATGGCAGGTATACACGTACAATCACTTATGTATGAATGAGATCGATGTGCAATACGGAACGTAAGCCCACTTGAGCTGCTACAACGACCTCCTGACAAACTAAAGCACGACAGATACCTATCAACCTAGGTCACTGGAAAAACACTGCGATACGCTAAGTGATCAGAGCACTCAACTCATATGTAACATTCCTCGCAATCATTTAAACTGTGACTACAACTATACCGCGTTACATCTGGAGTGCGGCGCCAATGAAGCTATAACATTTTTATTTATACACTTCATAAAACACGAATGATATGAAAAAGTCCTCACGTGAATTTACGCAATAATAAATATTGCAGAGTTATTTGTTAACGACTTTACCCACCCTCCTGGTGACACAAGTCTATGAACGCTTTTACCTGAACCTTTGGGTCCATTCCGCGGTTTCATAATAGAATTCTCAGGACAAAGGATTCTAATAAAATGGCGACATAGTTCCAAACGCCACAATGTCAGTAAGTACGCTCTATGCCGAGGCATTTGTGGCGCACTATAGACATAACTACAGTCAGCTAAATTTCAATAGTTTTCAATTTAACATTCAGACTGCAAATCCTGAGTAAACCTTAAAAAAACTCGAATAGTTAAAGTAGATTAGTAGTAAGTGGTGTACGAGTACATGGTGTCTAGCGCTAGTAGTAAGTGGTGTACGAGTACATGGTGTCTAGCGCTAGTAGTAAGTGGTGTACGAGTACATGGTGTCTAGCGCTAGTAGTAAGTGGTGTACGAGTACATGGTGTCTAGCGCTAGTAGTAAGTGGTGTACGAGTACATGGTGTCTAGCGCTAGTAGTAAGTGGTGTATGAGTACATGGTGTCTAGCGCTAGTAGTAAGTGGTGTATGAGTACATGGTGTCTAGCGCTAGTAGTAAGTGGTGTACGAGTACATGGTGTGTAGCGCTAGTAGTAAGTGGTGTACGAGTACATGGTGTCTAGCGCTAGTAGTAAGTGGTGTATGAGTACATGGTGTCGAGTGCTAGTAGTAAGTGGTGTACGAGTACATGGTGTCAACGCTAGTAGTACAGTTTGGCACCCTCTGCGCATGCGACTTCCCTGGTAACTCATAAACGGCACAAATATAAGGATATCTCTAACTATTCTCAATCTCATTTTTTTTCTTTTTTAATTAGACTTTTTTCAATCATCATTATAGCCGTTTGCTAAGAATAGTTACAGCCCTGTTATCAGTATTTGTGCCACATGTAAAATTTAGTGTTGTGTTTTTTTTTTTTTTTGGTGTTTTTTTTACCTTTGTATAGATTCTTTAACCGATTGTGAATGTGTGAACATTGTAGGCTTTCTACATTTCTTGTTAACATTTGTTAACTTTTTATTTTGTTTTACATTATTTTATTTGTTTGTTTTTTTAATTTCGTACGACTTATTGTCGGGCCTACGTTGTCCCCCCATATCCAAGTAGGTATTAATGCTGTAACATGGAAATATTGTAAATACATTTTTTTTTAAAGGAGTAACCATGGAGTTTCTTGCCGGTTCTTCTCCATAGGAAACGACTAACCCACATTATTTTATTTGTTTGTTTTTTTAATTTCGTACGACTTATTGTCGGGCCTACGTTGTCCCCCCATATCCAAGTAGGTATTAATGCTGTAACATGGAAATATTGTAAATACATTTTTTTTTAAAGGAGTAACCATGGAGTTTCTTGCCGGTTCTTCTCCATAGGAAACGACTAACCCGAACCATGCACCTTTTGTCGACGTTTTATAAGTGCCCATGTAGGCCTATGTAAAATAAAAATAAATTATTTTGATTTTGAGTAAGTGGTGTACGAGTACATGGTGTCTAGTGCTAGTAGTAAATGGTATATGAGTACATGGTGACCAGCGCTAGTAGTAAGTGGTGTACGAGTACATGGTGTCTAGCGCTAGTAGTAAGTGGTGTACGAGTACATGGTGTCTAGCGCTAGTAGTAAGTGGTGTACGAGTACATGGTGTCTAGCGCTAGTAGTAAGTGGTTTACGAGTACATGGTGTCTAGCGCTAGTAGTAAGTGGTGTACGAGTACATGGTGTCAACGCCAGTAGTAAGTGGTGTACGAGTACATGGTGTCTGCGCTGGTGCTCGATGCCCGGGTTGGGCTAAGTGTTATTGAATTCTTTCATATGGAATTTCTCAGAAACCTGGAATCTGGATTGTAGTCCCATTGATTACAAAATGCTTGTCCCTTATTACATAGAACTTTAACAGATCTTGCGAGATGTGGGAGAAATACTTATAGGCAGGTTGTACATCTCTGTGTAACAAGGCTCCGACAACCTATTGAATTACATATTTGAATTTAGTCATACTGTATGAATTATCCACGAAGAATAGTGCAAGAAACGGACAAGTTGCTGGCTCGGCAAAAAACATAATTTTTCTAGAGGATCATTGATCATTGATTTATGACTTCATTTGTTGCTAGTGTGTCTCAATAAATTCAATACTGACTTTATGTAGTTCGTAACTGTAACAAGTCTAGTTGATTTGTGTAACAGGTTCATTCATGATCTCGCAGTAATTCACATCGCTTCCGAACGTTTCCGAAGCAGTTGCGCGCACGTTCAGCTACGTACTTTGTGATATACACACATCAACACGGTCTAGGGATATTTCATACTCAATTAAATAACTCGAAAAGTACTGGCCGCATTGGAATCTTTTGTACACCGATTTGTTTGTAATTTATCTCAGACTAATTCCAAATTCAAATTTTTGAAAATTCTTTTGTTTCGGTGGCATAAAAATGTCTTGATGTGTAGGAGAGGGAATTTTCATTTGTGCGAAATTTAGAAAACAATACGAATTACGTTTAGTTACAGTTTCTTTTCATTTTTAAATGAAAGATAAAGTTAAAATTGAGGTATTGTAGCCATGCAACGCCAACATTTGACGAGGGCGGAGATGTTACGAGCTGTGGGAATGCTGGAAGCTGGGTCTGTTCAGCGTAATGTTGCTAGGCCATAGGGACCCACCAAAATGTAATTTCAAGATTGTGGACACGCTATCGTGCCACAGGTGAAGTAGCGGAGAGGCACCGGGGGCCAAGTCGCATCACTACCCCCAGACAAGACCGATTTTTGCAAATTACTGCGCGAGCTCAACCAAATGCAACGGCGACTCAATTGGTCCAAAGGCTGCGAGTGGAACACCAAGTGCTTGTGAGTGACCAAACTGTAAGAAGGCGACTGCATGAAAGCAATCTACGCTCTCGTAGACCACTCCGGGTCCCACCTTTACGGAGAGGCAATCGTGGACGACGATTAGAATGGGTTCGGAACCACGTGGACTGGGGCCGTGAGCAATGGTCCAATGTGCTGTTCACGGATGAATCCAGGTTCGGCTTCCATCCAGATTCAAGAAGGACGCGTGTTTGGCGAGTTCCTGGACGATGGAGCCGTCTTCAGAACCCTCAGGAAGTTCACCCATACCAAGGAGGCACAATTATGGTTTGGGCAGGAATTCGTCTTGGAGGACGGACGGATCTCGTTTGGGTGCGGGGCAATATGACGGCAGAACGATACGTCCAACAGGTGCTGGGGCCCGTAATCTTGCCCCACAGAACACAAATGGGGCAAGATTTACTGCTCATGCACGACAATGCCCCGGGCATTGTCGTGCATGAGCAGTAAATCTTGCCCCACACACGGCGAGAACGGTAGCAGCTTGGTTACATACACACAATGTTAGGGCCTTAGACTGGCCTGCTCAGTCGCCAGATCTAAATCCCATTGAGCATGCGTGCGATATGCTGCAAAGAAGAGTTCTGAAGGAAGTTCCTGAAAATCTGGCTAAGATCAACTTTTTGCGCACCTCAGAAGGACATGGGACAATATTCCGCAGCCAGACATTGACAACCTTGTTCTGAGCATGCCGAATCGTTGCCGATGTGTTATGAATATCATGGGCGCTTTCTCAGACTACTAACTTCAAGAAACACAAAGTAAATGATTTTTCTATTTTTTTCAGTTTTTACTCATAAATTAAAAGTTAATTCATATACGGTTTCCGTCTATGCTTCATTTTTTTTCCATAAAATCCTGAAATTTTAATCGAAGTACCTTAACCATTATTAAAAAATGGTAGAATATTAAATAACGTATCTATTAAATATATACATGTCATATAAATAATTAACACATTGATAGTAATTCGCTTTTTTAATAAATTGTAGTTCTAAAAACTAAAAAACACGCTTTAATGGTAAGGATAATGGGACAAACTGTTTAAATTATTGCATTGTCATCGGTCCTTGATAAGTGTGCAAAGTTTCAAATCAATCCATCGTTTTGAAGTGGGTGAAAATCACGTTCAAAGATTCCGTTACATTGATATATAGATACATACATACCAAGCTAATAAAAGCGTGTTAAAAATATCCCTAGACCGTGATGTGTTTATCTTAGGTACATAACCCACTAAGTAATCTGCCATGTGACTCAATTATTCATGAATTCATTTGGATAAATTCTATTTAAAACGAAGGTACGGACCATTGAGTAGGTATTAAACGGTTTTTAGATTGTCAATCGTTTCTTCTTTTGCATGTTATTCATGAACATTTTATATTGCAATTAATTCTTCTTCATCTTCTTTTTATTTCTTTGGTGTCAATTAACCCAAACTACAGTCTCAACCATTCAGATTTTGTTCTACCAGTATGTAGCTACTCGGACAGCTCTGTCATTCGCACGTTCAAATCCTGGAAGGTGCAGGTGGCGGGCATGAAGGGCAGACAATGAGGTGGGCATATCCTGCGAAAGAGCTCCACACTGGCACTGTGTTTTGGATGGGTCTATGATATTGCATTTGGTTAGGTTGTTTCTACAGCGGCCAGCCTGGGCCCGCAATCGGTTTGTAGAATTCCAGATTGCAATTTTATATTGCATAATCATTTAAATTTAACTTAAAATAAATAACATACTCAGCAATACTTGACGTATTCAGCAAAACTTTGCTCAAAACAAAGTTCACATGATTGTCAGAAAAAATAAATAATTTGCACAATTACTATTTAGCAGCCGTATGCATGTTTTTATGCATACTGTGCAGACTAACCTTTACAGCTGACTGTGTCAAGATGTGCAAGCTATGTGACCGTCTGCTGACACGCTAGCGGGGTTAACGTACTCTGCTGTAACTAATTAAAATATCAACTAATGTTTATGATCAAATTATCATAATAAAATCGTTAATTTAATGTTTTTCTCATGATGAGTGTCTTCCGCTAATCATAAAAATCAATATGTTTCATTGATCGTACGAGTACTATCTACATAGAGATAATGTTGAGAGTTGTTTATTAGAAATGATATTGTTTCACTTCAGAACTCAATAAGATATCGCTATCCTCATTGTAAAGTGTATGTTAAGAATAAGAATAAGACATTTTATTTGCTGTTGCCAACCTAAATGTTTTATAGAGATATCGCCGACGGACGGTGAGCCGCTACGCCACGATACCTCTATTTCACAGCTACAGTACACTGCAGCTACACTCCTGCTACGCCACCGTCGTATCGCGTGCTGCTATATTATGAATGCCTGGTTATCGCTAAACCACAGCTACGCTACGCTGCGCTGTTCCTAAGCTACTGTTACGCTGTTGCTACGATGTTGCTATGCTGGTGCTAGACTACTACTATGCTGTTTTGCTAGGAAGTTGCTACCCCACAGTCGCACTAAAAAAACTCTACGCTACGGTTACGCCAAAGAAACGGTACGCTTTCGCTACACCACTGCCACGACGAGTTTATATCAACTATCTGGCTGCAGTATACCGCAGACCATTCGCAGATCTGCTCACTATTTAGTCTGCAAATAATTTACTTGCGTTTGTTTGTTTCACGGAATGGCTTACACTATACACCCCAATGTTTGGATAACAGCTATTTCTCCTCTATTCACTTCGCGTAAACTGTTCCTGGCAGTCTCAACATTTCAGCGTACATAAACCACTCGCTAAATCTCAGCCTAAACGCGCGCATCATTCAATCTGACTAACAACAAGCGGTAAATCCTAACTAAAAGTTCCCCTCGATTCATCAGCACAAAGGTTTAGCCATACGTACCGACCTCGACAAAATGCCCCCCTGAATGCTGACCAGCGCAGTTCGTGGCTCCGAGTCGTACTCGCAGGCAGCCGAGCGGCGGAGATAAGTAACGGCCTCGCATTCCGCGACAGTCGATACTACGTGTAGATCGTGTAGTACAGTCCGTCCGTACTACACACGGCGCTAGGCCTCCTACAATAAATCTAGCAGATAACGCCGGCGAGATCACTATCTACACTACACTATACGATGTTGTTAGACATACCTAGCATAGCCGCTTGCTTCAATATTAGCCGGGTCTTATCGTACGGCTTATGCCATGAAACATTATGGTAACAAATATATCGTGAAGTTAAATATGGAGTTTTAAACTACCTTTATTTAAAACATACTAACTCTTGAATTAAAAATAGTTCTTTTTAAATAAATATCATACGATAGTTGATACCGCTCCATCTTGTTGTCGGCTCTGTCGTTGACTTGCACTCTTGCAGCCTATCAGTCAGTCTTTAGAAACATCGTGCGCGGGCGCTGGCTCTGGCGCTGCTTTGCTGAAGTTTGGCGATAGCTGAAAACATTGACATAACACATTTTGCGAAGTGACGGAGGAAAGCAATCATCACGATATCAATCACTGGAAATTATAAGATTAATAGTTTTTGATAAATCCATTAAGACTTAATAAGTCTTTCCGGAGCATTTGATTGTCGTTTTGGAACAGACGCTGTAATAAGGAGGCACAGTGGCGGGCAGGTCGCACAGACGCGGCGCGCGGCGCGGCAACAGCCGGGATTAATACGCGTCGCGAGTTGCGACGAGATTGATGGCCAAAGGTGTCCGAACTCACTGAGATTAATAGTCTCTATATCAGTTTTATCCATTTGCGAACCAATTATCCTTTAGCCGAATGTCTCAACTTAAATTCTTCCTATAAAAGTTACGTTGCCAGGCTGAAACTGTTTCCTGCCCCAGTCAGTTATACCTTGGTTATATATGCGTTTGGTGATAGCTCCGTCCTGCATGCCTAACCCCCGCTTGCCATACGCCACGGTCGGTAGATTGCAAAACTTTGTGTAATAAAACCTGGAAGTTTAATTAATCAACGAACGTCAAACTTTCACTAAAGAATCGCGGACGTTTTTGTAGGTACCTACAGTCAGACTGAATTACGAGGACCCTTGTCTAAAAGCTTTCTAGTATTTTGGAAAACTTTTACGTAGTTTTCTTGTAAGTTAGAAGCGGTTAATTTGGTGTTATTCTAGGCTAGCTCCTTGCCCAGAATGTCCAGTTCCTTTCTTCCACGTTACGTTACAGCGACAGATTTTAGTACGGCTTGCAAAAACATCAAACAATTTGTTTTACGTAGTCAGGTTATAACACAGTTTAATCTTCCTTCTCCAGAGAAAACTTATTACCTATCCAAAAAGATATCGGCGATAACCCCTTCAAACGAATAATGCTTGTACTTCACCTCAGCCAATCTGCGTGCGGCACGTCACTTAGAATATCTTGCAAAAACGCACGGCTCTATGCAAACGAGTGTTGAACGCAGGACTCGCGTGTTAATGGCGCGCGTCTGATGGCTGCACCTCAATACTTCACGTCAACATCCTCCCAGGGATGGCAGCTGGCGGGAATGTGGGGCATTCCTACAGGGATGTCGACCGCGGCTAAATGTGCCGACAAATACCCCGCGGTAACTTTAGACTTGCTTATACTGGTATTTGTTTTTACACTCATGCGGCTTTTATTTGTTGTTTATGTACCTTAAAGGTTCCAATATCAAAAAGTGATAATGAAGTTAATATTGGCCCGTTGGATACGTTTGGCGCGAGACATCCTCCCTAGCAGGCGCGGTTCGCGGCTGACTGAGTGCCACATTGAGAGGCGACGCCATTAGCCGGGGTATTGAGTCGAGTGCGACACTCGCGAGGGAGGACAGAAGGTTTGCTGCGGATAACTGATCAACTAAACATGAATAAATTGCAACTAGACTGTAATAATATTGAAAATTAATTCATTTCTACATGGTTTGACTTTGGCAATGCACACTTTGTGTCTTCATTTATTAGATAAGCAATATGTTATTAGATTCAGTAGTGCATCGCAAAAGCTGGGCATTTTGACTGTCACGTGTCTCACTGAGCTCTTAGAAGGGCTGGCTCTTCTGCTCTACCTGTGTCATGTGCTGGTGACATCGTCAGCCTGCTTTCATCTGCAACGGGACTGTTCTATTGACTGCGCTAAAAACTGCTCGCAGGATCTCAGTGCGAAGGCTTTGCACGAGGTTTACCTGCCTCTCGGGCACCGCCCATTCACCGCGGAGTGACACTCTTAGTCCAGCATATTGTATGAGCCACTCACCCGCAGCCCGGTGCGTGTCAGCGTCATGGAAGCTTTGCCTCATTAACGCTAGCTTCAATGATGAATAACTTGTTTGAAAGAGAATGTTTGCGAGCTCAACAAATACACTTAAGGACACCTAATGTGCTTAACTGAAAGCTTGGACTTTCGTCTTTGGGTAACATGATCAAAAACGTTAGTTAGTGCTTCATGAATATGAGCAAGACTAATTAGGAGTTGAGAAGCTTCTAACTTGGTAGTATCATGAAGTAACACGTATTAAACTTGATCTCAGGAAAGTCTCCGTGGCACGTCAACAACATTAATGAAATACACAACGTGGGCGTGTAACGCTGTATCTCTGCGAGTCAGCAAGCCGAGGGCGCGGGCGCAGCGCAGCGTGTCAGAGGCGCAGCGTGTCGGGAGCACGTGTTGTCTGCAGATTAAACTAATCCCACGCCACCCGGCGCCGCGGCGTCGTCACCACAGCCGCCGTGTCACCGCGCTACCACTACACAGACAGCAAAGAAGGTCGACTCCATACCGCAAACGAATACAGATGCGGTAAAATGGCGATTTCAAATGAACAACAGTCGCGAGTGCGCTTGCACACGCTGCGCTGCACTTGCTCGGACGAGATTTGTTTGCTCATTTGCACGAAGCCGATCTTCACTTGTAACAAACAGTAGCACGTCACTTGGTACTGGATGTACTCCGCTTGCGACTCGCAGTAGCCTTTGACGGAGCCTAATCGTTACCCGTACAATAATTAAACGTTCCAATCTAATACTTAGATTACAATAATGTCAAAATGCAAAATCAATGTTCACTGCATACTAAAGTCCAAGCAAATGACACGTTGTCGTCATCATCATCATCATCTTAGAAGCAAGATAACAACCACAAGGAAGTTAGTTCTGAAAGTGACTTGTTACTCTCGTGCTTACGTAAGAACAGATAATGACTACAGTGGGTTTGCGGAGAAAGGCCGGTGTTCTGTAATGGTGCACATAACTCCGGGTGCGTTTGATCGAGGACTGCTATTACATTACTTTCACTGCTATCTACATCTGCGGTAAAAGTGCCGTAAATCAGTCGACCGGCGTCATAACGCAAACGAGTTGTCCGCAGTTTATCGATATCATCTGATTGAGAGCCGCACTGCCGCACAGCGCAGCGCTGTACATTGTTTAGAAAGTTCAGAAAGCTCCGCTTGATTACGTTTCAATAAATTTTAAGCCGACATATTTAGATTAATTAAAAATATTGTAGGTTTGTCAAATAGTATCCACTAGAAGTTTAAATCGAAAGTTCGTGACTTTGGTGGAATTTCTCGTTAATCTAAAGTGAATGGGTTCACTTGCAGAACAACTCGAACGCTCAGTGTGGCACATTCCTTTCCGGGGTCGTTGCGCTTTGCAGGAACAAATGCGCCAAATCTGCATATAAAATGGACTGGAATGAATTTAAGAGTCGACCCTCGCTTACCGGCGCGGCGCCCCCTGCCCTGTCTCCACCATCCCCCTCGGTCTGTGTCTGCACACGTATCGAATTATGTTAGGGTAATGTTTATTAAATCTCCGAACTGTGACGCGGCATTGTGCGACAACTCTTAACTTATTAATTATTTTCACACAAGAGATTGCAATCTTGCCAAGAAGGGGCCCAGCTCGCAGGGGTCCGGGTGCCGGGTGCCGGCGCCAAGCCCCGAGGGATCGGCCACACTATCGGGCATTTATTATATTGTTCGCGTCGTGCGTGCTGCAATAATACACAAAGTCACACAAACGGATTTATGCGTAATAAAACGTTTAATATTTAAGCACAAGAAACAACGTGAAACATTGATACCGAGCAAGAACTACGAGCTGTTCAAGGATTTGAACTTTTGAAGTGAATACGAAACACATTGTAGGAATGTTTCGAAAAGTACAACTTCATAATTAATCCATTTTTTGTTGCACCCACTCCTATCAAAGTCGGAGACTCTACACTCGAAATTGTGGACGATTATGTCTACCTGGGACAAACGGTCCAGTTAGGTAGGTCCAACTTCGAAAAAGAGGTCAACCGTCGAATCCGACTCGGCTGGGCAGCGTTCGGGAAGTGGCGTGGTATCTTCTCGTCCAACTTACCACAGTGTCTCAAGATGAAAGTCTATGACCAGTGTGTCTCAAGATGAAAGTCTATGACCAGTGTGTGTTGCCAGTGATTACTTACGGGACAGAGACGTGGTCGCTCACAATGGGCCGCATCAAAAAGCTTAAAGTCACCCAAAGGAGAGGTCTATGCTCAGAGTTTCCTTGCGTGATCGAATCAGAAATGAAGACATCCGCAAGAGAACCAAGATTACCGATATAGCCCGAAGAATTGCCAAACTTAAGTGGCAGTGGGCAGGACACATTGCTCGCAGAACGGACGGCCGCTGGGGCCGAAAAGTTCTGGAGTGGCGACCGCGTACCGGAAGACGTAGCGTTGGAAGGCCTCCCTCTAGGTGGAGCGACGATCTGGTCAAGGCTGCGGGCGTCCGGTGGCCTATGTCCAGCAGTGGACGTCTTTCGGCTGAAATGATGATGATAATAACGATGAATTAATCCATTTAATAGATTCCTATTATTGTTATTAAATTGATCAAGTAAAATTGCATCTATGCATTATTGAAAGCCAGACTCTATACATTATTGAAGGTCATAGGTCTACATTTTTCCTAGATAAATAAACAAATTCTTCGTATGTCTATTTCATCATTTCCATCCAATAAACCGATCAATTGATTCGGTCTAGTAATTTTGGCGAAAGCTCAGTTGGCTGCAAAAAAGTCAAAATGTTAGTGAGACGTTTTTTTAATACGCACAGTACAAACAACAACACCAACGTTTACCTAGTAGTTAAAGAATGACAGGCCTGAAGACTAGTAGTGCTTGTAGCAAGTAAGCCATGGCCCTCGTTTATGGTCACAAGATAAATATGCCTGACTAAGTACTCCGAGTGTGTAAAAATCACACTATTAGCCGAACTATTTTCCATAAAATCAAGAATATCTGTCAATCTGTGACTGTCCTTCCATGGATGATGACAATTTATCAATATCAGTACTTACCTAAACTTAATGAACATGATTGAATATATCTTCAAATGAATGTATAGGTTAAAGCTATATTTGTATTTAATTTGAAGTATTAGATTCAGTTTGGTCGAGGTCCAGGAGCAAAAATGCCACCGTTACCCCTTGTATCCGCGCCTAAGTGTCGGTCAGTGTCGGTCAGTGCCGGAGAGTGCCGCTCGGTTCATCAATTAGTCAGTCTCTTCAAACACGCCGCGTCGGGGGCTGCCGTCGTACGGAATGCAATTTACAAGTGTAGATCCGGTACAAAGACATATTGAAAAAAAACCGTTCAACCGTTTTTAACACGTTCTGTGTTATAAGTTTTAAACTGTCATGGTCACTAAAACTAACATTAACATTAGAAACGGGATATTTACCATGTTTACTGTTTGTTACGAGTTTCCGATATTTCGGTGCTGTTGCAAGCACCGTGATCACGGATAAACTAAAGTTATATCTATAATATCGCTGAAAACCAGCGCTGTGGCTCTGTCACGCACACGAGTCCCAGCATTATGCTGAGCGATGACCGACATGACCGTTTTGCGTAGTTGTGACGCATACTTTGTAATGATTGTATTTATGTTTTTTTTTTATTTTTTATGGTATGCGTCGTGCCTGGTGCAAATAAACAATTTTTCTTTCTTTTTCTTTTTTTTTTTAACTCTTTTTCTTTAACTTTTTTTTTTGTAACAAACAGTAAACATGGTAAATATCCCTTTTCTAATGTTAATGTTAACGTTCTGTGTTTTTTGTAACTAACTATAACTGTAGACTAAATAATACATAAATCTTAGTTTTTTGTTGAGTTTTTTTTATTATAAAATTGATTGGAACGTGGGAATGTAACGTTACAAGAATAGTATTGTTTACTATAGTTACATATTTTTTACAGCACGAATTGAATTACCATTATAATATTAGATTCGCATAGTTTAGGTGTTCACGCACAAGCGTGCACACAGCACACAATTATATGTACAATTGAAACTCTATGGCGAACTTGAGGCGCGCACACTCGCACAGCCGCGATACCGTGCGCGCGGGTTCAGTTGTAGACACGACGAACGGGCGACCCCGTGACACAAACACAACATTTAATCATAAAGGAACTATTCATATAACAAGATAACCCGGCGCGGGCGGCGTGTTTAAAGGCAAATCTAATAATACACAATGTGTTTCTACCGGTCGCGCAGTCGATGAATCTGAAGGGAGCGAACAATTGTTATATTTTAGGGGGAATGCTATTATTTACATTCAGTATCTAATATAAAATAGTTACGGTGCTATAAAATGATGTGCACCGGGTAATTTTGAGTGGATGTCAATGGTCCCTCCATAGCGCGTAATGGCCACTTTTGTGCAGTAATTGGGTGAGAGCGAGCCTGAGAGATGGCGCGGCGGCGCATGGCGGGTGGCGCGGCGACGACGTCCAACGAAATTGCTTACACAGCTACCGAGCTAGGAACATAAGATAAAACACAGAAACCCCACTCAGAACGCGCATAATAAACGAAACGCAGTAAACAGAGGGTGCGACGTGGTTAAAAGCAAAACGTTAGGGTTTGTGAAAGAGAGGTGGAAGGATAGCGTGACTTTCGCAATTGCAATACTATGCGATGCTATATGTCACCGAAAGATTTGTACAGTATTCTTTCTTTTTGGGTCAGGCAAGTGCAACGTAGTAGGGTTTCTGAATATATCTACATGGTGGTTTAAAGCGAATCGAGTTAAGGCTCGTGAGACTTTCTCGTGCCGCTTCGTGGAAAGTTCGCCGCCGGCCGACGAGGCACGGTACGATGCGGTGCGGTACGGGTTGTGACGGCCTGTCGTGGACAAGTCAGTACTCGCATAATGTGAATCATGTTTACTCCCTGCCGTTACAAACATTTATATTGTTCTCTATAAACTCTCACTGGCCCTCAGGCTTTAACATGCTTATGGCAATAACATTTTATTCCTATGGTAATGGCTATAAGTACGAGTAGGTAGGCTCTTAACCACTTAAAACCTTTAGTTCGGGCCTGCGAGTCAGCTAGTGAGGTGAAACGTGATTGGACTTCTCAAGTAAATGATTTGATGCTTAGATATTATACCAAAATAAATCAGTGAATAATAAATGCATTTATTTTGATTTTCGCTTACAATAGGGCTGTTGTGTGTATTGTGTTGTGTTACAGATTGGTGGAAATAATCCCAACACAACATATGTAGGTCCCAAAGGAACGAGTAAAAGGAAAATAATTTCCACATCTGGCAGTTCTCGCCCACACTCAGCCGCGCTAAGCTGGGAGGCAAAGAAAAACAAGAACTAATTTATAATAATATTTATTTTAAAAAGTGTGAGCTTTCGAAGTCAATGACCGCGCTAGTGCTACTTGAATGTGCTCTGCGACCGCACTTAAATGAAACTTCACCAGCAGGTGTAGTTAAAGTTTTGTTAACTTAACTGTTGTAGAAGTCATAATCATATACATAACGTTCAAAACTATCTAAGGTTAGTATAACGAGACGCTTACGGCTAGTAAATGGCGTCCAACGTGGGACCGATGCTGCGGTATAACATGGCGCCCAACTCGGGACCGGTGTGGCGCCCAACACGGGACCGGTGTGGCGCCCAACGTAATCTCAGCAATTGCTCGTTTCTTGGCACCCCACCAACTTAACGAATACATTGTTTTATAACCTCTGAGCTTCTGAATCATCCAAATACGTAATCACCTAAATACGAAGGATAGATGAATGAAAACAATAATGCAGATCCTGAGCCAAAATAAACGAAACCGTTCTAGTTTGTACTGTATGTTCCTGATGATGTGCATGATTATTGTTATATCCTATAGAACTGGTGCACTGCTTAAGTTATGATAGTGGATGTTAGCGCAGGAGTGTTCTCACATGCACTCTGAGTTTTAGCGTGTCGGTGGTGTCTCGGTGCGGGCGCTCGTGGGTGTAATTCGCTGATTCCTATACATACTCGTATTTTACATAATAATACCCACTTTACCAATATTGCAACATCCTACCAATTGATTAGTTAGTCTATACTAATATTATAAAGAGAAAAGATTTTTTGTTTGTTTGTACCGAATAGGCTCCGAAACTACTGGACCGATTTAAAAAATTCTTTCACCAATAGAAGCTACATTATTCCTGAGTGACACAGGCTATTTTTTATCCCGAAAACGGGTCCTGTGGGGACCTACTACTAGCTGTTGCCCGCGGCTTCGCTCCCGTGGTGATCCACGGGAGTGAAGCCGCGGGCAACAGCTAGTAATTAAAATAATTAGTAATGCTATCACTTAGCGTGACACGTATCCGAAGCAAAGCAACTCATAAAATCATCGTCGTTGTACAAACTATTTAATAACGCTGGTGTATTTTCGTGCAAAATCACTCTCAGATACAAATGTAGTGTATTTAATCTCCCGAACACATAAAGTAAGACTAGTTGAAAATAAAATAAATCTGTGTGCTACTATAAGTTAGCTCATA
Source organism: Orthosia incerta (assembly GCA_948252205.1). Classification (NCBI taxonomy): domain Eukaryota; kingdom Metazoa; phylum Arthropoda; class Insecta; order Lepidoptera; family Noctuidae; genus Orthosia; species Orthosia incerta. The sequence goes on from OX411751.1 coordinate 31,837,970, forward strand.
TTTATATAATTACAGCCGGCGTGCCTCGTAACTCCTCGCAGCGCAAACATTCGTCTGGCCCAGCTAGTGTTAACACAGTCAGATATACTGCAGAACTAGACTAGCTCACTGATACTCAAACTTTACACTAAGCTGATGTACGAGTACTTATGTGAAACCCGCTATGTGAATGAATTTAAGGTAAAATTTACCTGATAAATATATATTAATGATTGGCGCAGCCGGTAAAAAGATACCTCCTTAAGTCTTCTTAAATTATTATAACGCTTTTTGTAGTGTGTTGTAGGCAAACAGAATGATGTTTATGAAAGCACAGCTTCAATACCTCCCGGCCACATAATTATGTAGTCTCTGCCGGTTTGTTTGGTCTCGGATAAAAGTTTGACCAGCGCTGCTCTACCCAGAGAAGTAGCAGACGTTGTCTCGTTAGCGTCCGGCTCGGCGCACCCCGACCGCTCCCGTACCGCACGTACGCTCGTACACTGCGCAGGTGGCCGCACTTACCAAAACATGTCCGTCGTCGCGTCGGACGAGCCGGCGGCCGCCACGCGCTGTCCCGTTTCGTGTGGAGCGCGGAGCGAACCAATGCCATCGACTATCATCAACAAACAATCTTTTCCAAATAAAAGATCTGATTATTTTATAGATTTTACGCTTAATAATCTCGAAAATAATCTGGTCTTGTAACTTCTGCATTCAGTAGTGGTTCTTTATTGTCACTACGCCTGAATGAACTCCTGTATCGGAGAACGCACTGTAGCCACCATGGTAATGATATCTAACAGTATTGTGACTCGATGCTGTCTTTGAAATAATTACCTTCAAGCACGCGTTACGTAAACACGCTTTAGGGCTGCCCGCCGACATTAAACAGAATTCCATCGACCTACTTGAATTTCTTTCTAGTTTTGTGATTGTGAATATATATTTTTTATTATATTTTAAATCTTACTATAAACCTACCATTTATTAATCTCCTAATCATTTCATAATGATATTTTGGCTAATTCAATAATATATGAAACGGTCAATGTGGCGACGCTTGGGGGAGGCCTATGTCCAGCAGTGGACGCTTTCGGCTGATATGATGATGATGATGATGAATAATATATGTAATTAGTTAAGTACATAAGTAAGTACATAGTCTAGTCTAGGACACTACTTATTAGTTTTTTTTACGCGAGCGTCTGGGTCGCGGAAAAATTTGAAAAAGTGTTACCGCGGCCCTGGCTCAAGCAACTGAAGGAACACGGGTGGGTTTTCAGTAAAAGTCTGACACGCCCTTCTGCTTCACGCAGAGCGGGCGAAGTCATTGGATGACTTCCAACCCAAAAAAAAAAAGAATGGTAGGTGTGTCGTGTGTCACCTTATTCATCCTATCCATTTATTTATTTATTAATCCAGAACCGTACTTTGTCGGCATCCTCTAGATTCTCTAACAGCCACTCAAACAATAACGTGTGGCGATGCCCACCTCATCAATAATCGTATGTATTTTATAGCTGGATCCTCAATAACACATAGGCGCAGGCGGCTCCAGTACATGAGCAGTTTTACTGTTCCGTCTGACGGTAAACATTACCCGCACCGCCGACAGATTTACTGCCGCAAGCAACGCCGCGCGCCGGTGCTCTGCATATATCACACGAGAAAACAACTCAATACGCGAAGAATCATCAATTAGTGTACACAATCTGTTACTTCGGTTTATTGTCTCTAGCTTTCCAAGAATTCTTCATTAAACAATGTTTAACGACGTAAGTATTAATCAACGCTGTGTATTTTTTGCGCGCACAATTATCGTAAACCGGCGTCGGATCAAGCAGAAGCGGCTCACGCTCAGCGGGCACGGACGGGCGCGGGCACTCGTCTTTATAGTCTTTAGACCGGCTGTTAAAGTTTTACGACGCAGCGGGCCGCCGCGCCGCCTCACGGCCGCGTCACTCTCGCTCGCATCAGGTCATCAATCAACAGGACTCACTTGTTCTCTCCACCAGACGAGATCAAGTCATAAGGTCCAGACTTCATGCAATCTTTTAATTCCCACCTACAGTACAGTTAATCATGTTGTCCGGCTGGCTTCACCGCGATGTAATTGACTCTGTGTGAGGTGAGTGACCGACCTTTAGGGCCGCCCCGCGAGGCCGCCCGGTCGCCGTGTGCGCCGCACTCTGCAGACAACTGTCCACAGTATGCACATGCCCACACAACACAACACTCTACAATGAACGATATTATTTAACCTAGTTAGAGAGAAATATCGCTGTATTAAACTGCAGCTGATGGTCTTACAGGGTCAGGATTGTCAGTAATCTGGGCTACGCGTCCTGTTGACAAATACGACACATCAAGTATTGGCTAAACTTTTTATGTTTTTGAGCTTCATGCTCTTCTTTATGGTGACCAATGTAGTGAAAAGCTTTCGATGTCCTTGTCACATCGTCAACAGAAATTCGCCAGGCACGCTAATCAATAACAAAAGAAACAGCAACATTGCAACATGTCCGCTTAGCTCTGTCTGTAGTAGTACTGACCAAGATCCCGCTCAGTGCACACCGCTCGAGGCAGTACGGAGTCGCAGTTTATTTATTAAACAGTCGTCCATTGTCCCGTGCTGTGTGCTGTGTGCCACTCTGCCACACAGCCACTGCGCTCACTGCATTCACTGCATTGTGCTTTTTCCGCATTAAACTTCAAAAATAGCCGCATTGCGAACACTGAGGTGACCATGTCTGGAGTAAACAGGAAACTTTTTATTGCAAGGAGTTCTGCTCCAACGGCTTTCTCGATATATATGAGGAAACGAACGGCTTAAATATTGATACACAAAGACTGACAGATACCGAAATAAAACAATTATTGTACTTATTCCTTTTATACCTAAGTACTTTATTTAATAAAGGCATAATTTATAGGCTTTTTGTGCTTCAGCTGCCAATTCAGCTTAATTCAACAGGAGTTATAAATAAGGTGTAACATATTTAATGTCTATTCTAATAATGGATTACACAATTATACTTTCTAAGGTGATAAAACCGTTTCCGTGAATTACTCGGCCATTAAATAAATTATGTTCAGAACAGTCGTCTTAACAAGTCCCTACATTACAATAAAGATTGAAAAGTAGCAACAAGTATTTCGGTTCTCGGTGGAGCTTGAGAGGCTTTCACAGTCCCTCGCTATCGCTAAGCGTATTTGACATTATTTCCTTCACTCGTATAATCACAAAAACGTTTACCTTTTATATAAGCCAAAGTATTTAGTTTTAATGACATTTTCTGATCGTTTGTCAGTAGAATTGAAGAATTAGCAACGACCTAAACATTGGTGCACGGAAGACTTGTCGTGTGTGAAACCCACTCGCTATAGTCCAGTCTGAAGCTAATACCCCATGCATTCATTAGCTTCAGACTGGAGTATTCTTGTAAATAATAAATATCGTGTAATCCTGACGTGGTAGAGTCGCATGGAGCCCGTAGCGCTGCTCCTGTAAGTCGCAGGCGGCACGTCCTCGAACTCGCCACGACCGCCGACTGCACAATGCGCTATTCAAGCGGCTGAGGGGGAGGGGTCGGTCTCACACACTAGCAGGTTACAAAAGGTTCAGTACATGCGAGCTGGCTCCAGCCTCCACAATGCGCACGTATCTGCGACTGGTCCGTATCTCGCTGTCATGTGAGCCTTCTGTTGACAACGCGTTGTACTACCTACGTGTAGTCGGTGTAGTGCTCGCCGGCTCGCGACTTCGCGAGTCGCAACAGACTCCACCTGGCCCGCACCACCACTATTTTTCACTATAACTGTCAATGGCTTTGTGCTCCATTCAATACTCTCGCAATAATTGTAAATAATAAACTCATAACGTCATACATAATTTATTGTATCGTTATTTTGAAATGTAATTTATGTTCATAAGTTCTTAAAAACGTGTTGCAAATAGGTGCCTACTTTACATTGAAGTAAGTATCTTTTGAAGTCCCTATTTATCTATTCAGAGATAGTACATTATTAGTAAATAGTAAGCCAAGTGGATCCACTGCCTACATTCAGTCCGTGGTGTGCGTTGCGAATGGTCCGCCATCGCCGTGGAATGGTGTCATCTGAGGCAGAAGCTGCTCGTCACACCCATGGCATTCGATGGCGTCCGAGCGACGTCATGAAACATTCATGGTGTGTGTTATTATACGGCCAGACGTAAATACATCGCCTCCGTGGAATTATGAACAGCCAGCAATATAATGGATAAAACTTTATGGATATTTTCGCTGCCGCCGGCCGCTCCGCACGAATACACACTTTTGCAAATTTGTAGCGAAATGGATAAGGATTTAGGACGAAACTGAGTGCGCGAAATTTTATAAACAGATCTTTGGGAGTCTGGATATCATGAAAAAAACGACTAAACGTATCTATTCAAATAAAATAATTTGCATTGTTGAACTAATAATCTATCCCTATATAGTGGCCGTTTTACGGTTTTCCGTCTTTTTATGGTATTTATTTGCGCCCAAAAATGCATTAAAATTAGTGTCGAAATGAGCAACTTTCGACGCTCATAACTTTCAAATATATTTATTTTTAGTTTTTTGGCTCCATATAGGGCTAGGTAATGATGATACAAATTGATATCATTTTTTATTTTGAACGTACATCTTCAAACAGTGGAGTAATCCCTAGACTACGTTTGTATGGAAGAATTATCGACTAGTGTAACCTTAAGTATTCGTCAACAGAATAATACACCTTGTCATATTTAAACAATTTTCTATCAAATTCGTTAATGTTAATACTTGAGATAACTTGTCCTGGGTAACTTATTATGTAGTTTTTGAGCCATTGCATAACAGCTGTAACTTTTTTGAGCGCCGTTTACTTTCTACAAATCTATATAAATACATGTTGTTTCACAAAAATACACGCTTCATATATATAGAGTGACGGTAAAGTTAGTATTTTTAGCTTATGAAAATGTGGCTTGCATGATTATTTTTGTTTTATTTTACAAATCGCTCTGATACATTTTTTCTGTCTACAAGTACTTCTTGAATCTTAGGGTCATTTCTCCAGAATATGAGGCCATACCGCAGAGCTGAGGCTTCAATTTCGTATTTCATTCCCTCTATAGTTTATTTGAATCTTGTTCTTTGTGTCTAATTTTGAAGTTCGTAATCGTCGACAAATAGTGACATTTGATGTTCGACTTCTTGGGGAAAGTCATTAATATAGCAAATAAAGAGTAAGGGTCCTAACACAGAACCCTGCGGAACACCACATGGCAGTATTCTAGAGCTAGAGGAGTAAACTATCTCAATCTTGGGCTTTATATTCGCTTTATTAATTTGTGTATTTTGGCTTCTATTCTCCAAATAGGTTTTTATCAGATTAAGCACGTTACCTCTGATACCATATCTTTCGAGCTTAATTAATAGCGTTTTATGGTCTACAAAATCAAACGCTCTAGTCATGTCCATAAACATAGCCATCACTGGTTTTCTGTTATCCAAGTTATGATGTATTTTCTCTAAAAAGTTATAAATAGCCATATTAATGGTTAAATTTTTTCTAAAGCCCAATTGTACTTTGCAATTTTTTTTTTTCTAAATAACTGTTCATGCTGTTATATATAAGCTACTCAATTTTTTTTTGAAAAAATTGGTATCAGTGCAACTGGCCTATAATTGGTAACATTTGTTACATCGTATTTTTTGTGTAATGGCTTTATTATTGAAATCTTTAGCTTATCGGGAAAAGTGCCTTTCTGAATACTATTATTTATTGTGTCACTTAATATGGGTGCTATAATAAGAGCAACTGATTTGATTACTCGGTGTTAATATCATCATAGCCTGTACTGTTGATGTTTTTTAGAGTATTTATTATTGTTATTACGTCTTTTGGAACGGTTGGTGACATAAACATGGATTTGTGCGATCCTGGCGTGTTAAAAACATTTGACTTTGAGTAGTTAGCATTCGGTTGAGCAGAGGATACGAAATTGTCATTAAATTCTTCTGCTATCTTTTTGGGGTCTGTTATATATTTGCCATTTACATTAATCGCATAATATTACGTTTAGGAATGTTAGGTTTTATAGATTTAAAATAACTTTCCACGTTGCCTTCGACTTGTTGGTGCTTGTTCCAATAAAATAAGAGTTCTGTGCTGTCTGTGTTAGTTTGATAATCGCTTTAATATCTTTTCAAAAAAGTCTTGAATGCCTTTTTTAAATTTGCCAAAGTAAAAACTGCTAGTGCTGTGCACACCTATAAGTGAAAAGTTCGCTATAGTCTGTAGTCAATTGTGATTAACTGATTGTCAATGTTATTGTGAACAATTCGTTGGAGTGCCATAATAATAATAAAAAATATGAAAGTGTCAGTATCTTAGCTTAGTATGTAAACGTATTGCACTGAAAAAGTCTGCTTTTAGTTTAGAATCTATTCTTCATCTTTTTCGTATCGCTGGCACGACAGTTGTTCAAATTTGTTTGGCCCAAAACTTGGCCAATTCCACGGCGTCGTCGGTGGCAGCGTATAGATCATCCTGATCGCATATATTATGTCACAGGGGATATGACAGGAGCAGGAGCATCGTTTGCACCTCGGCACCACATGCACACCCTGCTGCTGCTGCTCTGACGAGGTAGCCACCTTTTGCGAGGTTGGCGTTATACCTTCCACTTTGGTTCTGAGGCGGATAATTGACTTCCAGGTAGACCACGGTAGGTTAGACCGTGCGGGAAGATGCTCGCTTGGTGATTAATACTGAATGGGTGGGGGAAAAGTATTCTGCCACTGATTGCAGCGGGCATAGGCCGGGTCACCTGATTTCAGAAAGCTGTGTCTGCTTTTCAGCCGTTGCGTCGGTAGTTGTGCACCGAATAGTGGGTGCCTTGTGTTACGCGTAACTTACCTTCGGACGTGTGGAGGTACTATCCCGGTTGTGGGGTATGGTATGCTGACCGGGGTCGGTTCGAGGCAGCCGGTGATCGTACGGCGTAGAATCATAGAATCGGGGTATGAATAGGATCGTGTCATTACGTGATCCAAGTTTGAGACTATTGTTGAAAACAGAATGAAAAACGTTGCCTGTTCAAATTAAACTGGACAATACACTATTCTGAAACGTAGTTTCAGTCTGTCAATTGGCAATTGGCGCACAATGCAGGAATCAGTGCGAGTTGGCTGCGTTAACTAGCTCTGATTGAGATGACCCACGTGAGTATCACGTATCATCTCGACGCACTTACTGCAATCAAAATCATATCATTTAGCAAACTGACCAGCACTGCGAAGCGAAGTGTAAGTCCGCCATAACAGAGGACGTGTTCGTCTAACTAAATGATAGCGGTGTAAAGGATCGTTGCACGTTAATTAAAATTAATGTACATTTGTTAATATTACAGCCTTCGAGTGTCCGGCTGTGCTGCGAGCTGCTACCCGCTGAGATCTCTACGTTTTTTTTTTATTATTATAGGCTCCACGTAGTTTCATTTGATATATTGACATAACATACATCATTTGAATCTATGCCAGAGCCGTTTATTATTGTAAGATTTTTAATTTTTTTCATAAACTGAGTGAGGCGTGTGCTGGCTGCAAGTTTTAGTTAGATAGTTATCTATTTGATCGTTATACCAATAAACAAACATAGAAAAGTTGGCAGATACCGAGCCGCGGTTCACGCACGCCATCTATCACCGCCGCGATTTGTACCTAATTATAACTTTTACATCCATCTACATAGTTATCGGGAAGCAAACATAAATAATATGATAGGAATATTTTTAATGTAAACCTCCACTAAATATATTTGAAAGTATTTCGGCAAACGATGTGTGGGGCACGCATAGTGTTACTAATTTATGGCTATACATTCAAAAGAAATTGAATCCGCAACCAGTACAATAGTTTTCAAATAACCTTATTGCCGAAACACGAAATGATCTTACAAAGGAATGTATAAATTGGTTGGTTTGATGTACAGGGCACCGCGTTTAGTTCCTTTGATATAATATGTTTAGTCATGAATAAGTAAGTAATCATAACTTCAAAGGTTCAACGTTCATGTATAATGAGGGCTTCCCGTTCACAGTTGATTCTTCGAAGGGCCACTGTTTGCGAGGAGTCTCCGTGTGATGTCACAACCACAAGCGCGACGTCATGCAACGAACACTTTCACCTCCGTGCGCGGGAGTCGACACTTCGCGTGAAAACCATATGAAGGTACCTAACATGCGTTAAAATTATGATTTTCTATACGATTGTCACAGTATTACAGTAAAATGAACACTTTCACACAAGTGAAAACACGGTTAAGTTATTACTTAGTCGTGTTTTTAATTAATTTCAAATTCATTCAAATCGTGATCAAAAATGGGTCAAATATCTTTATTGATGATTGATAGTTGAACAAGAGCAGGAAGTAATGTTTAAGCACAATTTAATAAAAAGTTACTGTCAGTCGATCGGTGTCAACTTGTGCAATTAGGAGCGGCCACAATTCCAGTCTCTCATTAGTATATAGTATAAATTACGGGATACGCGGCCATTTCCGCCGATAATGTCAGTAAACTGCGCAAACTTTTTTTTTTTAAATAAAACATTGTCCACACTAGGAATTTCTTCCTATATCGTGGGTGCGTTTACAAACATATAAGCTCACATACACAACACCCAGATCCGGCACAACTATCTGTAGGTCATACAAATATTTGTTCCGTGCGGGAATCGAACCCGCGACACGCAGCGCAGCAGTCAATCGGTCAACCACTGCGACAACCGTGCGCCCATGACATGAACATGACAATCAGCTCCACTTCAACACGCTACAGCTCCATCGTACACGTCCATACTGTCGCGATTTACAAGTGAATTAGCTTGAGATATAAATTCCTGTTATTTGTGGATGTTTGGTTGCGCGGGCGCTGGTATTAATCATAATTATTGTGGAGCGGTGCGCGGGGGCCGGCGGGACGGGACGGGGAATAAATAGACAGGTCGTGAGAGAATGCGCGCGCGCCGCGACGAGGAAGTAACGAGATGTAGCACGTAGCCGACCGACGAGCGACCACCGTCGGTAACTGCGAGGACCACTAGCTAGCAACTTTAGAGAACACGAAGCAGCTGCAATTAAAAACGCCGGTCATTTCTAGATGTAGACTAGATACGATCATAGATCATGACAGACGGGGATCTACTGAGCAACTAACATAGTTTCGACTATCAGCCCAAACTGATACATGCAATATTAGGACATTAGCCATCCTTACGACGGTACTGTATTTCTTCTAAATTCAGAGTTATTGAAGAGTTTAAGGGCCGGTAGAAAGAACGCCAGCTCTAGAGCTGGCGTTCTTTCTACCGGCTTTATACCTAGGTATAGGTTACTTTATTCCATCTAACAACTTGAGAGGACTTGATTCATTCCTACAATGATTCAGACTGGCATTGAGCAGTTTCAAGAATAAGATAACGACAGGCAGCTTACGGCTTACGCGATACGCCGCCTTCTTGTTTGTCGAACTGATATATTTTCCTGTTTATTTTTAATCAACGTTTTCCACTCGAGCGGCAAAGAACTTGTCGTCAAAGGTCGCGGGTTCTAAAATAGATGCGTCTGTATTATTAAATATTGTTTTAAAGTGTAAGTCAAGGCCGCGAGAGCGGGTAGCTGCGGCGCCTCACTCTGACCACGTCCACGTCAGGAAACTTCTGATCTAAACACGCAGTTTGCTCGTTTATACGATAGTGGTTAATCATGTTCATATGGTGATGGCTGGCTATAATACAGAATCGCTTCGTGTTCGAACGAAGCACTTCAGCACAGTGCTTCTTCTGTCGTATCGACTTTGTGGTAATAACGGGGAAGGGATAACTTCACAAACAAATCTATGCTTTACTAATATTATAAAGCTGAAGAGTTTGTTTGTTTGTTAGTTTGTTAGTTTTAACGCGCTAATCTCACGAACTACTGGTTGGAATTGAAAAAAAATTTGAAGGAGATTTTTTTTTTGTGTTGGATAGTCCATTTATCGAGGCATGTTATAGGCTTTATAACATCACGCTACGACCAATAGGAGCGAAGCATACATGAAAAATGTTGCAAAAACGGGCAAAATTATTCCTTTTTGAGAGCTTTCGTCGCGTGCGCTGGTTACGCAACAATCATGTAGGTAGGGTAGGTGGGTAGATAGGTAGCCAGTTGACGGGAGCGAAGCCGCGGGGGACAGCTAGCTTCATATACCTAATACATAGCTCAAATACATATAATATTCTTTCCCAAAACCGACTTTACGTATTGCATATTGATACGTAAAGTCGTTTTTGGGAAGGAATCGATTCTTTTGCTTTGGATAATATACTTACGCAATTCGGCTGCTGGTCAATGTTTGGGCAGTCGTTATGACTTATTATATTGGTCCAGGACTGTCCGTCGAGATTTATTTGCTTCTTTTAAGCGAAATAGGTGCAAATTGGTTCAATAAAAGAGTCTCAGTCAAAGCTCTGCATATTATATGTATTTGAGCTATGTATTAGGTATATGAAGCTAGCTGTCCCCCGCGGCTTCGCTCCCGTCAACTGGCTACCTATCTACCCACCTACCCTACCTACATGATTGTTGCGTAACCAGCGCACGCGACGAAAGCTCTCAAAAAGGAATAATTTTGCCCGTTTTTGCAACATTTTTCATGTATGCTTCGCTCCTATTGGTCGTAGCGTGATGTTATAAAGCCTATAACATGCCTCGATAAATGGACTATCCAACACAAAAAAAAAATCTCCTTCAAATTTTTTTTCAATTCCAACCAGTAGTTCGTGAGATTAGCGCGTTAAAACTAACAAACTAACAAACAAACAAACTCTTCAGCTTTATAATATTAGTAAAGCATAGATTTGTTTGTGAAGTTATCCCTTCCCCGTTATTACCACAAAGTCGATACGACAGAAGAAGCACTCTTTCCCAAAACCGACTTTACGTATTGCATATTGATACGTAAAGTCGTTTTTGGGAAGGAATCGATTCTTTTGCTTTGGATAATATACTTACGCAATTCGGCTGCAGTTCTCAGGCTACCTTCGAGGGTCAAAAACACCAATGTTGTGTTTGCTGGTTATGTCGCGGTAGTGCTAGCCGCGTCGTGGACGTTTGGATGCCACGCCGCCGGTACACAAATAACCGTGCGGCGATAAATATCCGCGTCGCATTCCGGGCGTGTGCCGCAGTGTCGCGCAGCAACATGAAACATTTCACATAACTCGTAACACGCGCTTTCAGCCGACAGACAACTCATAATATCTAGACTCTGCGGCGCTTCGTTAATTTTCTCAAAACTTTTTCGTAGCACCTCATCAGTTCCTATAGCTACTATAATAGGTACGTATAAAGTATTGAAAGCTCTGAAGTACATTCTCAATGTTCATAGAGTAATGGCTCTATGAAAGATGTATCGTATTCAGTCTAAGTGTAGGCAAAACTTGACGTTCATCTGGAAACTATGACACGTACCTATATGTTAAGCGGGTAGTGTCGTGCTACGCCATTTCATAAACCTTCAGTAACCCTACACAAAACTACCTAATTTTCGTTTCACACCTGTACAGGTCCATGTACGACATAGAACCTAAGTATTGCGTGCAGAGGAACCCGCAGAGTTGCTCGTCGCCATTATTGATAATGAAGAGCGGCGGCCCGGCGGGTAACCCGACACGTGACGTTACCTGTCCCGTGACGTCACGCGTCTGCCACCAGCGCTGAACCGAATATATCCGCGTCGATACTCTTCGTGAATACTGGTTTACTTATTTTTGTCGCGGATACAAATAGAGCAACATATTGTACAAAGAAATACAAACAGAGCATCTGATGAACTGAATAGTTAACAAGCTCACGGAACATTAAGAAAGCTTCTGTTTCAGTATGATTTGGGAATAAAAAACACACAAGTAAAAGACGGAAATGGTTCCATTTTGCAAGTCTGGGGAAGGGGGAGGGGGGTTTATTGCGCACGTTTGAATATTTAAACTCCGTAATGTGTCGCGCGATTTGTGCCCTTTCAGCCAGTTATCCCTTTAGGAGGCTGTTGGGACCATGCTGACATACCATTTGCATCACAATACCACAATAGCATCACACATTATGTTTGGTAATAAATTAGGGAGGCTTGACTTGTAGCATTCAATAAACCAAGTCACCAGTAAATCCAACCGCAGAGCCAGGGAAATGACCTATGCTACACAATCATTAAAAAAACTAGTTTTCGTATTTTTTAAAGAATGGGCATAGCCGCTAGTTTGTGCTATTGCTCACGAGTTGTTCGTAAAACTTCAGCAGGAAATCATCATCAGGTGGGCAATCATCCAATGACTTCTGCCGCTCTAGGTGAAGCGGAAGGGCGTGTCAGACTTTTACTGACTAAAACCCACCCGTGTTCCTTCAGTTACTTGTGCCAGGACCGCGGTAACACCCAGACAGGCATCGGCCCTATCGGACTCCGTCACTTTTGCTGACATCTCTTTGAGGCGCGCGTGGAACACTTCGCGCCGTAAACTCGGGCTTGGTCCTTATCGGATGGGGAGCTACCCATTACTTTCCGTCCGCAAGCCCGCGCCTACGGTGGCTGGCTATCGGCGTGCGAGTCCCGACGCCCGGGTGTCTCCTGCGGTGGCCAGTGGCGTGAGAGCATCTCGTTTGCGTCTCCCTCACGTGTTCCACCTCCTCCTTTGCGAGCATTACTGCTTCGCAGAAGGAGGAGACAGCTTCCCATGCCCTCTCGCTCCGTACCATAGCCTGGACCAGGGCCGGACGCGAGAGGTCACCACTGCCAATCCCCTCCATGAGGACACGGCGGTGCTCCGCCCAAGCGAGGCAGATTTCCTCCCTATGCTCCACCGTGTCCTCCGGGCGGTCCACACAATGGTGACACCCGGGCGTTTCCTCCCGCCTTATCCTGAACAGGAACCTCCCGAAACAGCTGTGTCCGGCGAGGACCTGCGTCAGGCGGAAGGTGCAGTGAGGACGCCGTGACCGCCGCAATAGTGGCGTGCCCACTGCGCGGCTCCCTGGCTTTGCTTTAATACTGTTTGCCTCCAGCTTCCAACAAGCAGCGAAAACTTTCTAGCTGTAAAACTTCGATTAAAGATAAGCTTCCCAACTTACGCTCTTGTAAAAAGCAATTCAGCCGGATTATTGGCGCGAACACAAAGATACTGTAACTTTCGAATCTTTGCGCAAATATTCTTGTGTGAAGTTATCTGTGTGCAGGTGCGTCAGAGGGTGGGGGGCAGGGGGCATACGAGAACGGATTGAATCACACATGTCCGGAATGGTTGCAGATCAATCGGCCACTGTCAAATTCAAAAACAAATAAGACTCTAGAAAGACGGAATGCATTTGAGTGGACTGCGCAGTAAGGTTAGCAGTTTCGATGCAGTTGTTCAGATGTTATGTATGTCAACTGACCATAAACTGCATCCAAACTGCAATTTTGCAGCTGGCAAGCAGTTAACATGCAGTCTGTCTGCCTAGAGCCTAATTTATTTCTGTTACAGCGGAACAGGTAGTTGTTTGCTGTCACTGGACTGAACTGTGTCCACAGTCCACACGTTTAACTTACGCTCAGAATTGCAGGAATCGAACTCTCGAGTGTAGGGTGCAGTTGTAATCTAGACATGATTGAAAGCGTTTTTTATCGCTGTTAAAGCGATTAGCCATTAAAAAAGATTATTTGTTTGATGTAACTAATCAAGCTTCAATCAATCAATAAAGCGTTCAGCTAAGAATGATGTCGTTCTGTAGCTATAGGTAGTAACGTGATGTGTGTATCAGTGGAGGCTGTGTGAGCCTGGCACTGGCTGAGAGTAGTGGGTAGAAAGGTGCGGCGGTGTGCGGCGGCCCGCGATTTACTGCGATTGTCTGCGCACCACACTGTTGACTCTTTCACACTAAGCCGCCGAGATACGCCGAGCACCGTGTGGGCAGCACGCTGCCGATACAGATATAGCTGAGCCGATTTAAACCATTATTGGTATCTTTATATCCCTATTCGAGTTTAGAGGTAAGTACTAAGCTGTCGGACTAGGCATTGTCGCATGAGGAAATCGTCCTGTTGATGGCAGATATACAGGATAGCAACTATCGCTATTACGTTGTACTAGTTAATAGGCAGGAAACCCACCAGTCCTAATTAACAACCAAAATAATAATAATAATAATAATGTTTATTCATTTAAAAACATTGCAGTACATGCTAACAGTTTACAGTAATTGTTTACCTTATAGTGTACTACAATTAAATGTAGGGTGTGGTGCTGCACTCCTAGCTAGGTTAATAGATAACCTGTGTTAAGGAGTACAGTGCCGATCCCCAAGGAAAGAAACGATAAAATCGTACACAGTATGTATTATGGGTGCTCGCCAAACCTCTGGGCCACCCCGAAGCCGGCTTTCAGATGTGCAATGTGCAAGGCACGAAACGGTGCTGTTTTTATATAAAATTTACTACCGCGCAGCCAGCGTACCCAACCTCCGGGCGGCCAATAAGCTTGGCGAGAACTATACATTATGATGTGCTTACTACAAGCAATGTTGATAAACTTAAAACTAAAAAGCAAAACAACAAGTTAAAAAAAAGAAAAAATATTGGATAAGTATATAAACCAAAAGTAAGTCATGTAACTTGTGGGTAGGTGAACATTTTGTTGTGACCAAGAGTGTGTATGTTGTCATGTGCGAATGCAAGTAGTATTCCGCTAGAGGTTACGAGTCATAACCTGTAGCGGAATAAATTGTATGACCGTAACGAATGTCAGTGAGACCCCGATGCGCATCTTTACAGTAATTATAATTTATTTTATTGTATTTATTGAATTAAATAGCATATTTTATTAAAATATATATGTAGTTAGTAATTTTATATTCTTTATTTTATTTTTTAGTTTATGAACTTTTCTGTTTCGTCGTAATGTTTACTTTGTAGGAATGAGTAAACAGCCTTTTTACATTTGTAATATGAAATACCATATATTGGACAGTGCCTGTTTATCTTGTTATAGAGAGCCGGGCCTTGGAAGTAAAAAAATCTTCTAGAAAAGGATGATCGTATACGTGGGAGTGTGCATATTATGTCTTTTCGTCGTTTTGTTAATTTTTTGTATGGGGTTTTTCGATGTTGTAATAGTGGAGTGTTGTAAAAATGGAGTTGTTGTCCCCACTATGCGCCAGGAGCGTAGGCACCTACTATAGCAATCAGGAAAACTCAAAACCATTATAATAATTAATTTCAGCGCCGTTTATTTTAGGGTTTACCTTTTCATCGCTATTTCCTAGTTTCTATAAACACGTCATACCTATACCCAAACCAACAAATACAATGTCATGGCATTTTCATAAAATATGAACTTAACAACTTAATCCAGCAATCGCACCCAGTCCAGTTTGGATCAGCTAATGCTAACTAAAGTAAGTAATCGTTTTCGACAGTTATGTTAACGACCCTCCTCTGTGTGGTCGTCATGTTTGTAACATTGTAGCCCTTGTTTCACTTTCACAATATTATGTGATACTTTAAATAAATCGGCTGTTTGCCAACACTAAGTTGCATAAGTAGTCAAATTATGTCATTCCAACGCGCGCCTCTATTTCCGTCGCATGTCGTGAGCGCACTTCGGTTGCAAAAACGAGCAGTTTGTGCACTAATGAGTGGCGCAAATTGTGAGCGTGCGCAGCTGTGCCGCGCCGTGTCGCGCTACTGTTGATGTGCACCCGCGACGTGACGTCGCGCACTGCCGAACATTCTCATTAAATATGGAAACTTTATGACTTACAGGCCCTGTCCCAGAACAAATGGAGTTTAAGTCAGCAAAACCGTGACCGAACTCTCGTTTATTTGTGACTGAACAGAAGCCGCTGTACAAAACCAATATTCTTATAAAACCCAAAAGGTATGTATTTAGCTCCCAAAATCTCTACTCTTAGCATTTAAAAGCCTGCTACCTAATAATTTATCTAATGAGTACCTACCGACACATACGCAATTGAAAGTTTACGTAGTAGCGAAATCATTACAGTATGAAGTAATCATTCATACGAACGCTATTAAGCTTCCGGAAGTTATTAGCGCGAAATGTGGCCAGTGACGTCATCGCACTCGCCGCGCGTCCTTACAGCTTCAGACGCGACATGATCACTCGCTAACCCACGCACACGCACTCAGCACTGACTCACGTCTCACGCGCAGGTAACGTACCCACTCGCCTACCTGTGTGTGTACGTGTGTGTGGTGGTGGTCTTGTTGCATTGCCGAGCTGCTAAAACTGTCGCGTCTGTCACCAGCAAGCCACCGCTGAAATAGTTTCGCTATTCATTTGTTTAATGCTTTGTTTTTCTTATGTCGCGGAAGCAACTTTGTATATCGTCATAGCTTATTTCTAAGACTTCCTAAACGACGGTTACATCGTTCGACCATCCTGTAATGTTCAAGACTAATTTCCTTTTCTAGTTTAACAATAGAACGGTTTGAGAATTCAATCAGCGCAATATAAACGGCTTAAAATTAAAGTCAAGCAAGCGGCGCCCGTGGCGGCTGCGAGCTGTCAGGCGTCGCGCGTCGTCGCGAGTGTCGGCAAGCAGACTCATCATACAGATGATACAGAATCAGTCGCAAACAGACAGAGCGTCTAATGAGTCCCGCGCCGCATCCGCGCGGGCTGCGGCCTACGGGCGCAGACTGCGGGCTGCACGACTACCAACGGAAGCGGATATTGCGGCGATGAGCGCAGGCGATGAGTCGGACGTGACGGGCGGGGTGGTGAATATATACCAGCAGACAGTACTATCTGTACCTATTCATTGCAACTGTTTATAGTTTACGTTATCCTCAATTAAGAATAAACTAAGCACTTACTTATCGCTACTAAACGTTGAGAAACATAGTTTTTTTTTTATCCGTCAACTTTTAGGAGTATCTGCTACACCACCCTGTCTTCTGGACAGTCTCGGGTTCAATTCAGATACCTCGAGTATCGAGCCGGATTAGCCTCGCGGCCAGACGGCACGGTTGGCACGCTCTGCCGGATGGCACGGTATTGGTATAGTTCTCGCCAAACTTCTGCTCCGCCCTGAAGTTGGCTTTCCGATGCGCAAGGCACGGATCGGTGCCGTTTTGTTTGAGATTTATTACTGCGCAGCCATTTTAGCCAACTTCAGGGCAGCCAGGCAGTGTGGCGAGAACTATACCCAATGTATAGTTGGCACACTTGCTGGTGCACTCAATTCTAGGAGTACACATAGTGCGCTGCGAGAGCAGAGCACCGCGTTATGTCCGTCGACTTAGTCGACCCGTGACGCGTCGTTCGCACACCATGTGTGCGTAAACTATTGTTTTTCAATTGTCTCTGTAATTAGACGCTCAATAATTTAATTACCTTGTCTGAAACCTTCGTGTCGCATGTGACGTCATCTCCGTGAAGTAATAGAAACCTACTCAAGTACTGTCCAGCAAATACTATCAATAGCTGCCTTTTTCATTTAACCCAACAACGTCAAGAGATCCGACAGAAGCTTCATGTGTTCTAATATATCTATGGGTGTGTGATATTCGCCGGTTTTAATTACTACTCACGTGTAAGAACGCACACTCAAAAGAGATTCAGATTGTGTAGTAGGCGTGAGTTGCGGGTGGAGGATCGCCGACAACTGCACTAAGCACTAGGGCATGAATATCGAAATCTCGGAATTAGCAAAACACCTATATTTCAGCTCATTGTGAAGCGCCGAACGCGATGACGTGGTTAAACCCGTTGACTACGGTGATTAGCAGTAATCGGACAATTGGGCGCTTACTGAGTTTTTTTTTTTTTTTTTTTTTTTTTTTTTTATATTTTCATTGATTAACGCTTAGGTTGCAGGAATCCGCTAGATGCAAGACGAACGGGGTCGTCAATGTGGAGACACTTGGGGAAGGCCTATTTTCAGCAGTGAACGTCATTCGGCTGAAATTATCTAAATTTTCATACTTTTGAAAAGGCTATTTCGGAACAAATACCAATTCTTGTTAAAGTTTCTCTCAAAATTTATATTGTTTTACTTGCTTAGAATCCTCAATGAATTAAATCTTAATATTTTTTAGTCTTCTGCTTGTATTAAATACAACAAATTAAATCCGATCACTAATTTATTGCATTGATCTACTTTTTGCTTGACTACATTATCAATTATCTTATTGATATTCTATTTATTTTGAATAAAACAAAGATGGGATGATTACATTTTACCATTGCTATATTTTCCATTGCGACATTTTATCATGCTCATTGTAGTTGTTTTACGAAATAAGTTTATCTTGGCAATCCAGGATTCATTTAAAACATATAATAATGATTAAAGCGTACTGACATCAATACGGTAATCGTCGATCACTACGATACCTATTCCTATCAATGTATAATAATAATTCTCCTGATTAGGAAGCATCACATGAAGAAGTCTTTGCTCAGAATTTATTCTAGTCTATTAAAAACAATAAACTTAATAGGAATAAGCAGAAATAATATTTTAATATTTTGTTAGACATCTCCTTTATCCCATGGATTTGGCTAGTGATACTTAATTACTTATACTGAATTTATAAATAATTATTACTCACTAATTGGGACTACTTTGAGATTAATCGACAAACATTTATTTTCTATTTTTTTAAGCATTTTTCTTTTTTCAGAAAGGCATGACGTTAGTAGTTATTCTTTCTGGGGAACAAATGTGAAGTTAAGTTAAATATAAGCACCCGATTATCCAGTAATTGCTGATTAGAGAGAGATACAACAGGTTAGTAAGATAAACGTGTTTATTTATTGTACTTAATCCAATCTCATACCGAATTTGTAGTTTGTACTACTAACAAAACAAATGCGCGATGACTAACGAATGAGCGCAATTCCGATATTAATATCGGAATTCCGAAATTGAGATCTAATATCGGAAATCAATATCGGAATTGAGAAATTTCCGATATTACATACCCTACTAAGCACTTGTTTGTTTGCGTGAGATATCCGCGCAGGCCGCGGCCTCTGTGTGCACAGCCACAGCCCACGCCACGCCACTGTGTGTGTTCCCGTCTTACAATGCGTACAAATACAAGCACTATATGTGTTGCTAGTGTTACTAAACAAGCTCCTTCTCATAGGCCAAACGTACCGAACCTTAAAAAGTCAAGAATTTAAAGTCGCAATTAATATAATTGTCCGATAGGAATCGATGTAGTCATTATCGTATATATCGTATCATCACAGTATGTGACGTCACAGAATACGTACTGCGCCTAACTTTATACGGCTGTCCATTGTTTTGTGGGTCGCGTCGTTTCGTCGTCGTCGGGAACTTGCCTCTAGCGGGCTTATAATCATCACGTAAAACACTTTTGTTCGTTAGGAGCACCGCTCTTGAATGACATCTATTGCTGGAACGGAATAACCAGACGGAATTATCGTGAGACAACCATATAAGTAATAACATAAACCCACACCCTGCCTATGGAAACATGTGTAAAGTGTTAAAGTCTATTCACGCCGCAAGGTTCGTCAGCGTGAACCTGACGGAGTCGCGATCTCCTTCACACGAGCGCATACGGTACCTACTGTGTGACTGTGAATGAATTATTGACTACAATACAACTTCTTACTTCACGTACCTAGTGGTTCACCTTATCTATCATACGTAGCTTCAAACGGAAGTTGACGCACTGACGTTTGGTGATCGTTGCCCCACTGTTCCTGTATAAAGAAAAAGAAAGATCATCTTTGCCAGGGTTTCCTGGATGATCTTTAAATATTGCATGAGAAAAGTTTGTTTTCTTTAAATAAATTATCCATTAGAAAGCGTAATTTTATTGAAGCACAAACTGTGTGTTTTTTTTTTGTGGTGTATATATTTATTATAAAGAATATAATAAATAATAATATTTTTTTTTTTTTTTTTTTTTATTTTTGATGGGTTTGCTCTTGACTCTAGTCTAGGTCAAAGGTGACAGAGACAGAGTCGACGATGGAGTGAGCTTACCCAGAAGAAGCCTGTTCACTCTAACTTTGAAGAGATTCGGGTTGAATTGAACTGTGGTAAACAGTTTCCATACAGGTCTACGCCCCGACCTCGGCACACCCCGACGACGAGGTAGAGGCCATGTATGAGGATATCTCTAAAGTCATACATTGTTTCAAAACTCACTTCACCGTCGTAATAGGGGACTTCAACGCAAAACTGGGCAAACGAGACGAGGATGAGCTGCAAGTGGCGCAATTTGGAGTTGGACGTCGGAACCATCGGGGTCATCTACTGACCAGTTTTATGGAGAAGGAGTGCCTCTACATGATGAAGTCCTTCTTCAGAAAGCGTGAGCACAGGAAGTGGACCTGGCAAAGCCCCGATGGTGCAACTAAAAACGAGATCGACATCATCATGTCAACCAAGAAGCAAATGTTCAATGATGTCTCTGTGATCAATTCGGTGAAAACCAGGAACGATCACCGCATGGTAAGAGGCACATTGAACATTAATGTTAAGCTTGAAAGGTCTCGACTGATGAAGTCCACGCTCCGTCCAGCACAGATCCAGGTCCAAAACCCCGAAACCTTTCAGCTTGAACTCCAGAATCGTTTCGAGTGCCTATAAGGGAGCTCCGTGGACGAATACAGCGATGGATTCGTGGAAGCTGTCCATACGGTGGCCGGGTCTAAGTTTTTCAAGACCCGCCGTACAGATAGGAACAAAAAGCTCTCTGGTCCTACTCTCAAGCTCATGAAGGAGAGGCGTGAGATGATCTTGCAGTCTTCAGACGATGCAGTGAAATACCGGCAGCTAAATAGACGGATCTCAAAGTCCTTAAAGCGAACTCCGCCGCTTTAATACCGAAAGTATTAAAGACGCGATTGAGCGGAACAAAGGCTCCAAGGTCTTTGCAAGAGATCTGTCTATTGGGCAGAGCCAGCTCACGAAACTAAAGACCAATGATGGCAGGATCGTTTCCGCCAAACCGGAGCTTCTGGGGGAGATCGAGAGATTCTATGGGCAGTTGTACACGTCAACCAGTAAACCCGTCGCGAATCTAGCGAATGACCCTAGATTTAGATTGACCCGACACTATACCGAATACATTCCGGACGTCAGCCTGTATGAGATTAGGATTTCTCTGAAACAGCTTAAGAACAACAAGGCACCGGGTGATGACGGAATTACGGCCGAACTCACAGAGCTAGGTTATATCTATTGTGCGTAATCAATACATCTGTCCCTTACGCACAATGGAAATAACCTTGCTTTAAGAGCTCATGGTAGGGCGTGTAGTCCTGCTCCTGTAGTCTGACAGTCCCTTTCGTAGTGGCTGACGGATATAAAGCTACTATATTATTGCTCTCTACCTACCCTCCCTCATCCAGTGAACTCACTACGTTGTGCACACAAATCAATAACAACGGCAATATTAATAAAGTAGAAAAAACGGTGCTTGCGCACGTAATTCTCGTAAGTTAGAGCGCCGCGCCGCAGACGTACCGCGTGCGCGGCGCGATAACGTGGCGCTGTAGTTATTGTAGCACGTGGTATGCAAACACTGCAGTCACTCGGCAGGGGACAGGGCGCGGCACGGTGAGGCGCGGTGTGGCTGTGGCCCTGTGGGGCATGCTAACAAAACAAGCATGAAAAGTGTACCTGTGTACTAAACCAAGCACAAACTTGTAAACTTACGTCAATAATTTAGACTAACTACCCGCGAACCGCCGTGCTACGCAAGCTTTATAATACATGCCATTCAGGTCACCTTGGTAAATAAATCAACTAACATAAGCTTGAACTTGCGACCACGAGCCTCAGTGGCTCTACACAAATGAGATTATCACATCGGCCAGAAGGTTCAGACAGCAGCAATCAGCATGCACCATTTATCACGGATATGATTTTTCAGTCATAACTGCACCATTACCTCGTAGGTATATAATGTACCTAAACAATTATGGTATTGTATATACTCGAAATATTTAAGTCTAAACTATCTAGTCACCCTATCCAAACAATATAAATTCATCAATATCCAATTTAACTAAATGACTACACGACATTCAGCCATCTGGTTAAACGTTGCACTCAATGACTTGTCTAGTTGTCTTTCAGCCATTTAATTGGATGCCGGCGTTTAATAAACAGCCTAGGTGTCCAAATATCTGGCTAATTTAACCAGATGGCTGCGACGTATAGATTCGTCACGAGAATATAAATGTACCTATTTCTATGTATTAAATTTCTCATAAATTAACAGTATCCGAGAGTACCGATGTGAGTAAATGTAGTTTTCATGTAAGACACACAAAGCTGATAACGCGTAGGTATTGCTGAATATTTGTCCTCAGATAATGGCAGCGGCCGTGGGAGGCTTCGAAATGAGCTAATACATAACTTAGCGCGAACAGGTGACTATAACATGTTTGTGTAATAAATAACATAATATTAATTACATGCTTCATTTCCTACTGTTTACCTAGTAACAGCCTACTTTGTGAAGTATTTTTCAGAATTTTCCTCATAGAGCACTCAACCCAATAAATCTCCCCGGAGGCGGCGGCCGGCGGCGTCGGGCGCGGACGAAACGACCTCTGAAATGTGTCGATACGCATTACATCCGACACTAGCACATGTACTAATGCCTAATAACTACCGAGTGAGAGACTGTAATGAACGAAGGCGACGTCGAATGAAATAAAACATCGACGTAACAGGCAATAAACACTAGATTAAGTACCCTGCACTATTTAGTGCTAATGTATTGGAACGGGAAGACCACTGTCTACTTTGGAGGGTGTCTGTGCGACCGAACTACAAACATTACTGCAGCTTTTGATACGGGATGGATAGCAGAGCGGTGTGGAGTGTGGCAGCTATTCACCTGTTGTTTTTTTTGTGTATCTAAGTTTACTGTCATAGTCGACGGCATCTGGCGAACTGGAGATCATCCGAGAAGGTTCCGCCGCGGTTGGCCTGACTGTTCCGCGGACGTGGCGCGGCGACCGCTAATGACGGCGGTGCGCGGCTCATCGGCTGGTTTGCAGGCTGAAGCTCGGTCCGTGCTGGCCGTGCTGTGCGGCTGGAAGTCTGCAATGCACGGGTCGGGTGCCGGACGATACCTGCGCCGGAATTAACTCCGTCCCCGCACACTCACTCACTCGACTACACGTGCACCTCGCTAGCACTCGCCAGTCGCCACCACTCGCCGCTCGCCAGGAATATATCTAGTCCGCAAATAATGACCGCGATTATTCTCACTCACGCTTCTATTTCAGTATTTGTATGTCTGAGATAAATGTTTGGTCGCGTGTTCTTGGAATCTTCGCAGTCTCGCTGTTTTCAGAACTGTCTTCAACAACAAAATATTAGAAAGGCTTTAGGCTTTAGCCGAATGGAATCGACGAGCGCTCACATCACATCGCCCTCGCAGTAAGCTCACTCACGTTATATAGAAAGACATTTCGCGCCGCTTAGAGGAAACCGCTCATTCAGAAACTATTAAGGTAGTTAAAGTGAGAGTAAGCACTTCCCTGTCTACTTTGTACAAGCTAAATTTAAAAAGATTAAAAATCCTCGACCCGTTTTTATGCATGCTACATTATTTATCTAGTAGTAGACACGCATCGATCGACAATCTATTCACCACGTTATTATGTATGACACGATACGAGTATCTTACGAAAACACCCCGATTCAAACAGTAGAACGCTCTTAAGTTTTGAACGGCTGAACCGATTTTCATGAAACATAGCTAAGAACGCTTTCGATAAAATAACTTTCAAATAAAAAGAACCAAATCAAAATCGTTTCATCCGTTTAGGAGCTATGATGCCACAGACAGATACACAAATGCACAGGTACACATGTCAAAATATTTCATTTAACTATTCCCATCGGGGGTTATAAAATCAAGGAAATTAGTTGTGATATACTTTATAAGACCACGCGATATCAGTCATTCTCAATGATGTCATATTTCAGACGTAATTATTAAAACATGCACAAATTAGTATCGCCGTCGCACGCGGACGCGATCTCAAGTGCGAGTGCAAACAGCAGTGGTTGAGTGACCTGCCTCAACACGACGCGGTCGCTCCAGATAGCAGCGCAGCGGCAGCGAGATGGATGGCGCTGTACGAGTGCGACCCGCGACCTGTGACGTCACGCACCGCCTCTGGCCGCAGTACCACTGGGCACTGACCCACTGAGTCTGCTCGCTGCTGCCACATTCGCATGTGCTGTGTCTGCACTTACTACTTTTGGCAATACATACATAGCATTCATAATGCCCATTAAAATAAAAGGGTTAATTAACTAGCAATTCTGACTTATTAAATTCCTTATACCGTTTGTGCACGGTATCTGATCCCAATACAGAATAGTACTTACGAGAGCTCTTTAGTTTGGATCGTCATTTCTCGGAATAGGATAGGATGCAGCGTGCATTGTTCATATTTATATAAAATAATAGAGAAAGCCAATCAGAGAGTTACATCACAAACCACCCTGACGGCCATTTCAAAATACACCAAACAAAGTATTTAAGTATACGCGTAAAATTGTTTCTAAAATAATAACTATTTAGACATAGCTTATGCAGCAGCCCATCAGTAAGCCCATCTTTATAGCATTATAGTTCATATCTTATTTTTTAAACTCGACGGCGTACTCCTGTGCCGCTTAAGGTGGGAACACGGGCACGCGTTTGCACTCATCGCGAACCCATCGGGGCTGTCCGTCCCCGGACCTTCCTCTGGGGTGTACCCCCCCATCACCGGCGCACCAGAACACATTGTACGCCGTGCCTAGGGATCAAACCATCACATGGGCGCCACATGGTGGACAGGACCCGTTCCGTGTTGAAAGCTGTGGCAGGAGCGCCGGTATGGCAATCTTGGTCCCCCTATGACGGGTCAGGTCAGTGGCCCCGCCACGTAAGCGCCGCTGCCACAGGGGATAGGGAGAGCGGCCAACGGTATGCCGACACTCCCCTGCGCCTCCACCGCGTCCGCCATCAGACGGTGGAGGCCCCGTCCAGGTTGCGGAAAGGGGTCATCACCGTCTGATAACACGCTTATCTTGGGTATCAGACACAAGCGATCAGCTCACTGCAGCATAAAATACCCTGACCCTCGCGTCACTAATAGCGTTCAATTTCAATCATAGGAGACCCAGCCTTACTAAAGCATACGAGTATGGGTATATTAGAGTTAGAGTAGTGCTAGTGTTACACTGGCGGTCGACACACGTGCAGCTCAAAAAAAGTCCAAATAAGAAACAGTAAGTCCTGGAGGGTTGTATGAACAGTTCCCAGTTCCAGTCCCTTATTTATTATCAATCAAGTAGTGGCAGAAATAGGCACAAGGCGGACTGTCATTAGTGCAACATGCTCAGCAGCAATCGTTATTGTTTGTGCGTAAACAAGGCGCAGATAAGCAGCAGACATTACCGAACTATGCTAATAGACGGCCGCCCATTCTACTGATAACTAATAGTTGAATGCGTTTTAACTCGACAAGGAAGGCGTCGTATTGGGTACAGATATAGACAAAACAACCCTGTTTTAATGAGCAATGGAGCAGGTATGTGTTGGGGACCAGATATCTGCACTGATAGGAGACCACTGGTTCTCGTGTAATTGGACAAGTATCGATATTGTAAGAGTTATTTACTAACGCACTCAGAGACATTTAACGGTTACTTAAGGCGCTCCTTAGTATAGATTTTAAACTAAAAATCTTTACTTAGGAGAGCTTTAAGTAATCGTTAACGTCTCTGAGTGTGGCAGTTAGTGTAGCTGGCAGCAGAACGTGTATAGAGACGGACAAATGTTGCCAAATTAGATAATCTACAGCTTCCAAAATTGTGTTGCTAGACGGAGGCCAGTGACCCTCGCATGGTACAACACACATCTTGTTTTGGAGTGACTCGGCAGTAAACATAATGAAATAGTACCTGGGCGACCGAGCTCTGCTCGGGTGAAAATAGAGAAAACGACGTTTTCTACAAATTAAACCTAGCTAAATCGATTTCTGTCAATGCCCAAGTTTGGCACCCATACAGTAAGCATGGTAGGATACACATATTGTATACTCTCCTCTTGTTCCTCATAGACATATCTTTGTTCTTCATGATTTCACTGAGTGACCAATATCTCCTCCAAGTATTAGCTATTTTTCTTTCTATTTCTTTTTGCATACATTCCTCAGTAGATATTAACTGTCCCAAATACACATACTCCCTTACATACTCTATGACAGAAGAACTGGCAAGAAAAATAAAAATTTGTCAGAATGGAATGGAGAGAAGCACAATAGGAGTTAAAAAAAAGACCGAGTTAAACTAAAATGTATCAAAAGCAAAACAAAATTTAAGAATGCATACACAACATACAGGTGTTTAAAGTGGAGATGGGCTGGGCATATGATAAGAGAGAAGAAGGAGAAATGGACGAGACTAATAACTGAATGGCAACCACGAGATAGCAAAAGAAATAGAGGCAGAAAACTAGAAGACGGGAAGACGACATCAGAAAAATAGTAGGTCCAATATGGACTCGCATAGCGAAAGATAGAAGAGAGTGGCAATCTTTAGAGGAGGCCTATGTCGAAAGACAAGCTGCAACGTAGAAACGACCGTTTACCGATAACTAATTTATGGAAAAAAAATGAAAACTACTGTTATAAAGTAAACATATTTGTAAGAAAATCATTGTAAAATAAGTTCAGCAATAAAGGCTATTTTATTTATTTCATTTTAAATCGATTTATCACTCCCGAAACCTCCTGCATACTAAATTTCATGAAAATCGTTGGAGCCGTTTCCGAGATTCAGATTATATATATCACAAGTTAAATCTTAGCTTAGGTGCCAGAGGTCAAGGACCTGTAATGTACGAAGTTTGTAAAATTTGTAAACTTGTAAAATGAATTTTAAAATGTGAAAATTTTATTTTTGGAAATAAAGTTTTTTTTTTTTATAATATACACCGTGAAATTTAAGTGGTTGTTTCCCGCGGCAGAACGACTTGCCTTTAGGAGTACTTTCGAAGCATAGAGTTAAAGTAAAAAAATAACGATGTTTTTATTTTAAAATAATTTAAAAAATATTCATCAACTCGAAAAAATGAGTAACAATAGTAACTTGTAGGTACTAGGTACTACTCGCGTCACCACCGTATTATTCACCGTAGTACCTAGTACCTATAAGTTACTATTGTTACTCACTTTTTCGAGTTTATGTTTTTTTTTTTTTATTATTTTAAAACAAAAACATCGTTATTTTTTTACTTTAACTCTATGCTTCGAAAGTACTCCTTAAGGCAAGTCGTTCTGCCGCGGGAAAACAACCACTTAAATTTCACGGTGTATAGGCTCGCGTTTGACCCTATCTCACCTGATGTATGTGGTCTACGCGGTGAAGCACGCATTTATATATACAAGAATTGCTCGTATAAATATTATATTATATTACTAGCTGTTGCCCGCGGCTTCGCTCCCGTGGACCACCCCACAGGACCCAATTTCGGGATAAAAAATAGCCTATGTCACTCAGGAATAATGTCAATTGGTCAAAGAATTTTTTAAATCGGTCCAGTAGTTTCGGAGCCTATTCGGTACAAACAAACAAAGAAGAAATATTAGTATAGATTAGATAGATAAGTAAGTTATCATAAATACGTACTGGCTCGTTGGTGTAATGCTCGCGAGCGCTGATAAATGCGGAGCACGAGCTCCTGGGTTTCATTCCCAGCTCGAACAAAGTGTTGTTGGGTTTTCCCAACTGGAATTTTTCAGTAGCAGCCCGGAGTCTGGGTTTGTGTGGCAAAAGGCTCGCCCTCTGTTACAGGCAACTTAAACATAACTGGGGACATGTGGGTGTAGCTACCTCACGTGCAGATCTGCCCACCCCTTCCACCTTCGGGTAATACAGACGTGTTTTCGTAAGTCAATCTCAGTGCATCGCAGACCGTGTCACCTAAGAGTAGGGATGCCATCCGTCCGGGTTTCCCCTTGTCCTCGTCCTAGTTTAGAAGGCGTCCGGGGAGCGTCCGGGCGGGGTTTTATTCGTAGTCCGGGTTTTAAAGTCTTCAAATCACCAACGTTAATTTTTCACCAATTTCTCCGTCAATTGTAGACCGATTTTGAAAATTATTTTTTGTTGGAAGGTTATGATCCCGAATTGGTCCCATTTCAATTTGGTGAAGATCTGGGGGGTGACCATAAGCTCTTAGAGCGGTATCAATTGGAGATCGAGTAAGTTACAGATGTATACAAGTAATAGTGTTTTATCACCCAAGTAAACATTATACCGGGATAACAAGTAGGTAGCCTATTGCTGTTCACGCCAGATCGGCAAAACGGATTGGATGAAATTTGGCACAGAGATAGTCTGGATTAGCACATAGGCTACTTTTTCTCTCGGTATAATGTTCCCATCGGAAGATGAAACACTTTTCACGCAGGCGAAGCCGCTGGCAGAAGCTAGTCAAAAATAATTTTCCATTTCCTATTCACCAAGAACACAAAGTACGTAGGCGGCACCAACAATATCGAGCTAGGACCTTATCACATTCATTGTCAAACAAATATCACGTTTCTATTGCAGATGATCTTGATTCTCTGTAATGATTTCTGGTGTCAAGCCTTAATGTTCGTCATTTATTAGATTAGGACTTGATAATTTTTAGGGTTCCGTACCCAAAGGGTACAAACGGGTCCCTATTACTAAGACTCCGCGGTCCGTCTGTCTGTCTGTCAACTTCCGAAATTGAAATTATTTTTCAATTTGTAGTATTTTTAGTTGGAAGTCGGTTGTATCATTTTTTCAAAAAATATATGTTAAATCTACATTTTATTTTAAAAGTTATTATCTCTGTCCGGTATAAAATCTGTCCGGGTTGTAAGCTCCAAAAGCCGGGGTTGCAGATTTTAGAGATGGCAACCCTACCTAGGAGCCATATTCGGTGTGAGTAAGTCGATGTGCCTATGTGGTAAACCGAGAGCCTAGTGCGAGTTTTTATACTTACTCATTCGCTTAAGTCAAATTGACGACGGTGCATAACCAGAGCCCCTAGCACGAGTTTCTGCGTAATTGGTTCGACTACGTTAACGTATCGACTCCGACAATTTTTGTATGCAAAATTAATCAGCGCCATGTGTCCGTATTTGGAACTAAAAAATCGGTAGCACAAGTTTTTGACAATTGCCTTCGTATCGAGTAGACGTATTTACGGTGCGTTAACGCTCCAAATGTATGGGAATCGGTAGCACGAGTTTTCATTTTGACATGTAGTATCGAGTTTTACGCTAGGTGTGACGAAAGCACGTCGAAAACTATCTCACTGACATTTTCTTGGCGTGACATTTCACGTCAAATAATTTTCCGTATTTATTTGGGTCATTTTTGCAATAATGTGCTATTTAATCATGGATAAAAGGGGAAGGTATGCTTTCTATTGATTATCTTACCTCCTATTTTAATAAAGAGGCTAGGAGAAGATGTTAAACGAGGTAGGTAAAATTTTCATTTTCTTTATAAACAAACTGTAATAGTTTTTTATAATAAATCATTTCTATAAGTTATTGATGCTAACCACACTGTATGTTCGATGCCACATATAGAGCGGTCTTCCAGCCGTGATGAAGTACGGTCTCTAGCGCGTTATTCGCCGCAACTCTACGCTTTTCTTGCGGTGCTCCATAACTATCATGACTCATTTGAAGATTCAAGAATCGAAGTAAACGGCGATATTCTTTATAAATGAGGGATTTTCCCTAATATAATACTAGTATGTACGTATGCCTATATATTTTGCAACTGGTTTATATCGGTTTACAAAGATAGTTTGGGAATATGGGTTAGAATTTGGGATAAACAACATCGGCAGTTGCTTCTAGGCAACTCTCATTAATCGGCAGCTAAAATGTTCTTGTCTACCCTATTACCAAAAATACAAATCTAAAATGTATTAATATAACATGTTCTTCAGCAGGTCTTGTGGCAATGGTTGCAGTATTTTAAGTAGCAAACCGTAAGCCGTTCTACAAGTCTAGCTAGTCCGTCGATGATAAACAGAGACAGATGTACAATGAAAGAGAGAACTAGGACAAAAATGAAATAGAAGCCCTCCGCAGCGTGACGAACGGTCTATTATAAAGACTAACTATGGAGTCTATTAGAAAGAGAAGAGAATTCCATCGTAATTGCCACCTGACAGCCAATGATCCAGAATCCAGAGTAATCTTTATGAGACGAGAAATCGATCCAGAGAGTGGACTTTGACAGGCCTCTCCTTCAAAACTAATCGAATCCTAAGTCATTTATCATTCCGTATGCGTACATGGAAAGCCTTGTTGGCTCACCCTATTTTTATTTAAAATTCCTACTTGTATGCTTAGATTTTTGAAACTATGCAACGGATTTTGGTGCGGTTTATTTTTAATAGATAGTGATTCAAGAGGAGGTTTATATGTATAATACACGCGGGCGAAGCCGCTGGCAGAAGCTATTTTATTACATTTCTAACATGTACATAATTGTACACAAAGTAGCCGTGAATTAACTAAGTAACTAACTAAGCTATTAATGTGATAATAAAAACCTAAATAAACAGAAACTATATGTTTTTCCTAATTTACCTAATCTGAACATACATACATAAACTTACGCTTTTTTCGGATGGGTGTGAGTAGGAAGAAACTACAAAATGCCACCTGCTGCGTTATATTCACGTTCATACATCTACACGCACGCTGGTTATGACATGTACGACGCTGGTTATGACATGCACGCACGCTGGCCTTTCTGAAGAACATCACAATAAGATCTGTTGCGGACGGTACCCGGGTGGTGTAAGTACCCACGGTCGCCCTGGGACAGTATCCCACTGTTGTTTGACGTGCTTTCCATACGCTCTGAGTCCGGCGACTCTGCTAGTGGCACACGTCACCACGCATCCCTGAATGCGTATGTATGTAGGATGGTGGGTACGAGGACGACCAACATACAAGAACCACGTTTTGACTAAAGAAATAAAAATTGGGCTTTTTCTTGAAAAATCTTGTTGCTCGTGTTTTAGGCTATTTTTTGCGTTCATCTTTAGATACTTAGCCGAAATCTTATGAGCCTTATTAACCTTTTAAACATAAATATAATAATTACAATTTTAGATTTTTAACAATTACAGATGCTAGATACTTGGGTATTGCATGAATCTCATTTTTACCTATGTACTTGCTACTTAGTTAGCTTGCAGATAGGGTTTCGTCGCCGACAAGACCCGTGTATGTCCTTCTAGGGCGTCTCCACTCACTTCTGCCTTGTAAATACCCTTAATTAGTTTCCTTTCATTCATCTTCTCAAGATGGTCAAACCATCTAAGCATACATACTATTTTCAGTTTTAGTTAATACATCTTTGTTTAAACCATAACGTTGTCTTATTACATCTTCTCTCTCATCTCATCATCTTTCTTCAATCTATCATTCAAAATTACACCACACATAGGTACTTCCTATTCTAAACTAATATTGTAAAATGGTTTTTTTACTATGTTTGTACAAGGTAATCTCTGGAAGGAAACGCTTGCCGTTCCTACCGCTAGGTGTAGTAGTAAAAACTTTATGGGCTGATCATGCAACAGCTGCATTAAGAATAAGTAATAGAATATATAGCTGTTGTAGATGGTAGGCACCTACATAATGCATTGATGAAATAAAATACAGATTTAATGAACAAAACTTTGTATTACATAATGTTCTTTCATATTCGAATCATAATGAATTGGCAGAGCTTCTATGATTTCAACCATAGCTCATAGCTGCTCCAAATGCTTGAAATAGCATAAAGAGCATTTGTACCTAAACGGTTGTAAATTTTTAGATACTTTTTAACGTCGCAAGTTACAAAATATTCCCCCAATTCCTTCGTTAGATGTCATTATTGCACAAAGAGTCGAATAGCTTGACGTGGGCTTTGAAAAAATCTTGGCTGCAGTCTTGTAGACGGTGGTGCAATCGTTCGGAATGGCTTGTCTTCTCTTAGTGGCAATGCTGGCTTATATTGTTGCGGTGTCGACAAAGGCTTTTAGCTAGTACCCGGAATATTTTACTATTCATCTCCTGTTGGTAAAAGAAGTTGATATAGAACAAAATACAAAGATTCTGAAACTAAATACAACATTGTTTGTCGTGCAATGTTTTTGTACTTTTCCATTAGGAATTTCTTAGTGGCAACCCGAAGTCTTACTCTGTGTGCTGTGCACGGTAATAGGCCCGCCTCTTACTACATGAGACCTCATGGGATTAAGCGGATGAAGCGCATTTTGCATAATTGTATGAATCTGTGCAATAAACTTACTTGTTTGCTTTTTTATGAAGTTCACCATGATGATGAACTGAGTGAAGCAAGTTATTTTTGGATTCCTTAATTCTAAAATCACAGAACCATCGTACATAAAAGATTTTCGTCTGAATTGGTAAATTATACTAATTATTTGAAATGACAACAAACAACAATAGACGTTTACGCCTTAGGGTCCGCTCACACCGAGAAGAAATGCGATAGTACATATAAACCGCGCGACATTTAAAATTAAAAAAATAAGTGTACAAATCCTCCATTATTGCAATCTATTTATTCATATGTTAATTTAATTATATACATAATATAATAATGCGTAAAATGTGAATGATTAAGTGGAAAATCCTGGTGAACAATAATTTAGGTATATTTATTATGTCTAGCATGCTGGGCATGATTGCTGACAGGCTGTGATGTACAAAATCGTTGCTCCAGTATTTCAGCTGGAATACTGAAGCAATGATGGTTGCCTGTGTGTAAGTGTTAAATGTTTGTGTGTAAAAATGTTGTTTTTTGTTATTGTGTTGATAACATACGTATAAGTCTTTTTCCATCGTTCTCACATATCTATGTAATTTCCTTGTAACCAAATACTTGTAATTGAACTGTATTCATGGAAAAGAGTGTCCTTGGAGTTTCTTGCACGTTCTTCTCCATAGGGACCTACTAGTACTGACGCTTGCAAATGTGCAACTAGATTCATCTTTTGTTTGATTATTCAAAAATGCCTTTAAATGGTTTAGTTGAAATCAAGTATATTGATAAGTTTATATTGTTACTAATACTATGAATATAATATTCTGTATTAAGCTTAAGTTATTCTGTGGGCCCTGTTGACTTAAATAAATGAATTAATAATTAAGTATAAAAAAGTATTTAAAGTTTCGGTGTGGACGTACCTACTTTTACCAATCCCTGAGTTCGGAAAGTTCGTCGGCAGAATTCGCATCTACACGCGTTTGCATCAGTGTGCTAATGGTTTTATATTTTTGTAATTTGAAGGAAACCGTCAGACATTAAGTGACAATTGTCAAACGTCATGTACGGGACCGTTCGAAACCGAACAATTTATCATAAATGAAAACTCCAATAAACTGAAATTTTCAATGACTTATTAAAAAAAAGAATTAATGAAAATGTTAAATATGTTTTAACATTTGTTTATAACAAAAAAAAAAAACAGTTTTAGTCTCTAAATTATTTAAGACAAAGTTACCCGTTTTATGTCTTCTATTTTCAGAACGCACTTTCACTACAAACCAATCCAAACGCTATTGGGTTCTCGGCCTTAATTAACCATCGTTCAATTACTACTTCCGAGTTGTCGCAAGACATTTTTTGAACTCGTGCTACCAAGTTAATTGACGCAGTATCGAGTACGTTAACGTCTGGTGAAAACGTCACGATGACGATACGAAAACGTCAGAAACTTGTGCTAGGGGCTCACAGTTCGAATATAAATTGACGTGAACGTTAACGCGATCAAGTAAGTATCAGTAATTGGCACTAAGGCCACAGAACGTTAAATAAGTGATCTAGACGATCACTTATTTAACGTATTGGTTGAGAGTGGAGCTCACCGTTTGTCGGCAGAGTAACGAGACGTGCGCTAGACGGACATTAACTCACTTGCGAGTGCCTGCCGGGCGCCGGGCGGGGCCTGGATTGAGCTAGACACTCTTCGTCAACTCTGTATCGTATATTACGTAAGTATCTGAAAGCCACGAATGTCACTAGCGACCACACTAGCCTATCGTAGAGAGGGTACACCTCACAACATGAAGACGTGTTCGAACGTTTCAAGTTACACAATTTCGCAATTCTAATTTTCATTATGCAATTGTAATAGTGCACACCGGTTGAATGAAGTGCAGTACATAAGTTATGTTGTGCTTAGTGCGATTGCAATTGCATTGCTGTTCAACTCAACGTATGACTAATAACCTCAGACCGCTCGGTTTTTGCTACCTGAGCCCTCCTTTTGTTCCTATTCACGCACCATTAGACTTATTAAATCCAAAGTCATCATTTTGTAGACACTGTGTCTTGCGGGGCTCGACTCGTTCGTATAGTTTATTTCCTTGTACCTACATAGTTAGCTTGTGTTTTAAAATGTCAATCATATATTCTATAGTAATAATATGTAATGTTCGCATTTAACATTTACTACCAGAATGTACGTGGTTTACGTACAAAAACAAATAATCTATTCCGTAATGTGTGTCTTAATTCATATGATATCATCGTTTTTACGGAAACTTGGTTGGTGGACGATATTTACGACAGTGAACTATTTGACGGTCGTTATCTTGTTTGGAGACGGGATCGTGACTATTCCCGAACAGCTCAAAAAAGAGGTGGTGGTGTTTTGATCGCAGTTAAACGTGAACTAATTGTAGTTGAAAGACCGGATTGGCGCAGTTCAGCTGAGGATATATGGGTGTCAATTATTCTTCAACGTTCCAGGCCACAGGTAACGTACAATGTTCATCTTTGTGCTCTTTATCTCTGTAAGGAAAACTTGGGGCATTCATACTATTCACAATTAAATAATTTTACAGCCAAACTAAACGAGCTATCAGTAACTCATCCATTGGATAAATTTATAATATTAGGAGATTTTAATTTTGGTAATGACGTTGACTAGGTTTGTGGCCACAGTAATGAATTAATACCGGAAAAAATTTCAAATCGGCAATTAGATGATTTTTTTGACACTCTCGAAATTTGTAACCTGTCACAATACAATTGTGAGCGAAACAAAAATAAAAGATTATTAGACTTAATATTTTCGAATGACTCCTTAATTATTACCGAAAGTCCTAATCCTTTAGCGATACCTATAGATACCCATCATAAGCCATTAATTATTCAATCTAAATTTGTCGAAATTCATAGACTGTGCGATAACATCACAAAACGATTTATTTTTTCTCGCGGAGACTATTCAGCTATAAAATCTGAACTAGATCAAATAAGTTGGCCTGAATTCCTGCTAGCGAACACATTGGATGAAGCGGTCACTAAATTTTACAATGAATTATACGAACTTCGTGACAATTATATACCTCAAAAATCAGTGAGACAGTCCTGTCATCCGCCATGGTATAATACTGCGTTAGTAAAAATACTAAAAGAAAAGCACAAATATCACCGTAAATATAAAACCTATGGTAATATATCGGATTATCATTCTTTTTCCATTCTGCGGAACAGAGCTATCATCTTAGAAAAGGAATGTTTTGAAGATTACATGGAGAAGATAGAATCCTCTATAAGGACTAACCCTAAGATGTTTTGGTCGTACGTAAAAAGTAAAAAAAAATGTCGGTACTTTTCCTAATGTCATGAAGTATCGGGATAAGTCAGCTTGTACGGGTCAGGATATTAGCAACTTATTCTCTACTTATTTTTCTACCACTTTTCAAGATCCGGAGCCCTATGATTCTAACGCAGACAGCCCTCGTAGTACTTGTTTTAATAACAACGCAACAAGCATTAGTTCTGTCGAAGTTAATCACGCTCGTGTGCTTAAGTTGCTTAAATCACTGGACTTAAATAAATCTGGCGGTCCTGATCAAATACCACCATTATTTATTGTTAACTGTGCTACTAGCTTAGCTGCACCGATAACCATTCTGTTCAAGCGCTCTCTTTCCGAAGGAATAGTCCCCAAGATATGGAAATCGGCTTACGTCACGCCAATTTTTAAAAAAGGGAATAAATGCGAAGTCGAGAATTACCGTCCCATATCCAAGATATGCCTGTTTTCGAAGATCCTTGAACGTCTAGTATATACCGATCTTTACGAGGCGGTTAAATGTAATTTAGGTGACGAACAGCATGGGTTTCTTAGAAAAAGGTCAACCACTTCTAACCTTATCCTTGCGCATGAGTTCATATCCAAAGGGATGGAGCAGCACGCGCAAGTTGACATAATTTACACCGACTACAGCAAATGTTTCGACCGTATTGATCATCGTGTGTTACTGGAAAAGTTGTTATTAGCCGGAATACACGGAGACCTATATTGGTGGTTCTGTTCTTATGTTGACAATAGGACTCAGGCAGTGGTGCTCCAGGGTTATACATGGTTTATGACACGTCCTAGAAGCAACTCACTTAAAGGAAAGATTGATAATTAGCAATTAAAATCTGCCAGCAATCGGAAAAACGACAAAGTTAACTACACAAACTCACAACCAATAAACCAAACAAAAACTCCCCCAAGCCGGCTGGTCCCCGTGGGGGAAAGAGACCATAACCCTCTAGCTATCACAAAAACACAAAATGAAATTCAAAAAATTGGCACATTTAATGTCAGATCATTAGGGTCAGAGATAAGATATATAGAATTAATGTACTCACTACAAAATATAGAAATAGACATACTCGGTATAGCGGAAGTCCGGAAAATGGGATGTAATATTGAAGAACGTGACAATTATATCCTATGCTATAAAGGAGAAACGCCTGGGTTGTACGGAGTAGGCTTTCTCATCAATAAAAAACATAAGAGAAACATAGTAAACTTCACAGGCCTTTCAGAGCGGGTCGCTGTATTACAAATGAAATACGAACATGAAAGTTTATCAATAATACAGGCGTACGCTCCCACGGAAAAGTCATCAGAAGAAGCAATTACCTCATTTTACAAAACCTTGGAAACAGCTTTTAACCTGGTTGGAGCACACGTCCTTCTGATTGGAGATTTTAACGCTCAGGTGGGACAAACAAATATGAATGACAGTTTAGTCATGGGAAAATTTGGTTACGGAATCCGAAGCGAAAGGGGTGAAAAGTTAGTGCAATATGCCTTAGAAAACAAACTATCGATTATGAACACCTTCTTCAAAATGAGAAAAAACCGTAAATGGACGTGGCTATCCCCAGATGGAAAAACAAAAAATGAAGTAGATTATATTTTATCAAACGAACCCAAAAAAATAAGGAACATAGAAGTTCTCCACGGCTTAGGATTTAGATCAGACCACCGCTTAGTAAGAGCTACTTATCTTCTAGGAAAACAAAAGAAAACCAGAACAACTTTTAAATCACAACCCAAGCCATTAAAAACAACAGAAGATAACAATCGCTACTTGAAAAACTTAGAACATAATATATAAGAATTGAATCTCCAAGACGACGATCATGACGTTCAGATACTATATAATAAACTTCAAAACGCCATTATTAAGAGTACGCAATTAAAAGCGCCTGATTCATTAATAGATAGAGCTGAAAATATTATAAGTAAAAGAACCAGGGACATGCTGATAAAACGAACAGAGTTAATAAAAATGAAACAAAAAACTAAAGAAATGAAAAATGAATTAAGTGTTCTCTTTAAAACAACAAGCAAAGCCATCAGAACAGATTATCAGAATTATAGAAATAAGGTAATAGAAGACAACCTGCAGAAATATAGAAGCTCCAAAAAAGCCTACAAACAGTTGACAACACATAAAAATTGGATTCAAAACCTAAATACTAGTAAGAATGAGACAAAAACCAGAGACGACGTGATAAATAGTGCAACGGAATTTTACAAAACACTGTATGCAAAGAAAACTGGCATATCGATTACATCTCATATAAGTAAAAATACTCTACATACTGAAGTAACCAATCAAGATATCGATATACCACCAATAGACGATTTGGAAACTATTAAACATATCAATAAGATGAAAAATGATAAAAGCCCAGGACCAGATGCTATACATAACGAGGCTTTAAAAACAGGTTCTCTGCTCCTAGCACGTCCTCTCACTTACCTATTTAATAAAGTTCTAGACACTGGTCAGGTGCCAGATCAATGGAAGAGATCCGATATAATCTTATTGTACAAAAAAGGAGACCCGAAAGACGTAGGTAACTACAGACCTATAAGTCTTCTTTCAAGCGTGTACAAATTATTTATGTCAATTCTGCAAAGCAGATTGTCCCCAAAAATTTATGAACACCAACCGTTAGAACAAGCTGGCTTCCGTTCGGGCTTTTCCACAACAGACCACATACACGTTATTCAACAAGTTATAGAAAAACA
Source organism: Orthosia incerta (assembly GCA_948252205.1). NCBI lineage: Eukaryota > Metazoa > Arthropoda > Insecta > Lepidoptera > Noctuidae > Orthosia > Orthosia incerta. The sequence goes on from OX411751.1 coordinate 31,876,428, forward strand.
CAAAGAGTTCAACAAATCACTGTATATAGCTTTCATCGACTACGCTAAAGCTTTTGATACAATCTCTCACAAGTCTATATGGGAAGCCCTAGATCACTGCAAAATCCAAGAAAAATACATAAAGGTATTAAAGAACATTTACAAAGGAAGCACCAGCAGGGTAAAACTGAAAAAAAGAGGAACACATATACCAATCTGTCGGGGAGTAAGACAAGGAGATCCTCTTTCACCAAAACTTTTTATAGCGGTACTGCAGCTTATCTTTGAGAATCTGCACTGGCCAACACACGGAATCGGAGTAAATGGGAGGTGGCTAACTCACCTAAGATTCGCTGACGACATCGTCATTTTCGCCGAAACCAGTGACAAACTAAACGAAATGATAAGCACACTGAGAGAAGAAAGCGAAAAAGTTGGGCTCATGATGAACCAAGATAAAACCAAGCTAATGACAAACAGCAAAACTACCAAAATCGACTTGTATGGCAAGCCACTAGAATACGTAAACAACTATATATATCTCGGCAAGCAAGTATCATTCAGTAACAATAATGAGGAAGAAGAAATAGAACGGCGAGTGAACATTGGATGGAAAAGATACTGGAGTCTAAAATAAATTCTAAAAGGCGCTTTCCCCCTTCACCTGAAAAAGACTGTAATGGATACATGTATTCTACCGACTCTCACCTACGGCTGCCAAACATGGACGTATAATACAAAAATAAAAACAAAACTAACAAACTGTCAGAAAGCGATGGAAAGAAGTATTTTAAAAATAAGAAAAATTCAAAAGATAAGAAGCAAAGACATACGAGCAAAACCAACTTAATAGACGTACTTCATCATGCTCGCACACAAAAATGGCGATGGGCTGGGCATATAGCGAGATACACAGACAATAGATGGACATTAGAAACCACAACATGGAAAGGACCGACGGGAAAAAGAAAAAGAGGTCATCCAAGGAACAGGTGGATCGGCGAAATAATTCTAGTAGCAGGAAAAAATTGGAGAGACAAAGCAAAAAATAGAAAATTGTGGAGTAAGCTAGAGGAGGCCTTTACCCAGCATGGGGTTCCAATAATAGAGTAATAGTTATTTAGTAATAAGAGAAAATGTTATTTAAGGTTGTTGGAAATAAATGGGCTTTATTATTTATTATTATATTCTACTCTATGCTGACGACATGAAAATAATTAAAATAATACGTAATGAATCAGATGTACACCTCTTACAGGAAGATCTTTACAGATTTGAAACTTATTGTAACCTAAATAAGCTGCAGCTCAATGTATCCAAATGTTATCACGTCACTTATACGCGTAAAAAGACTTTGATAGGTACGGGATATACATTGAGTGGTCATAGAATTAACAGAGTCAATTCCATTAGAGATCTTGGTGTCATACTAGATAGTAAATTATTATTCGATCAGCATATTGAGTCTATTGTTAAAAAAGCATCAAAAGCCCTCGGATTTATAATTAGAACGGCTGCTTCCTTCCGATCTTTAAAGACAATAAAGATATTATACTGCTCATTTGTACGTAGTCACTTGGAATATGCGTCTCAAGTATGGAACCCTCAATATGGTATTTATAAGTCTCGTATTGAAGCTGTACAGAAGAAGTTTTTAAAATATCTTGACTTTAAAGCACATCAGTATTCGACAGATTATGATCATCGTTGCCACAGATACCATTTCATACCTCTCGAATGTAGACGGCGCATAAATGATGTATGTTTTATAATGAATATAGCAAATGGCACTATTGACTGTCCCGAGCTTGTTTCTAAGTTGGAATTGCGAACGAACCAACTTTGTTTACGTCAACGTCCACTCATCACAAACAAATTATAGGCAAAATGCTTTCTTTGCCAGGAGCCCGTCAAGTTTTAATGACCTACCGCGTGAGTTGAACATTGATCTTTTTTGTACTTCCGCTAGCACAACGAGACGGAAATTAGCCAAACAATTTTTTAAATAAAAATTATAATTATAGGCGATCAAACTGTAGTGTCATTATTATTCATACTATTCTTCATACTAGTACCAAGAATATGTGACATGTACTTAGACCTAGGAATACAATTGATAGTACCTAGTAATTATATACTGCACCTAGTATTGTGATAATAAGTAAACTTAGACAGGATGAACTAATTTTAGATTAATATTTACTTGTGGAGGCTTGTTATTAGCAATTTTAAGTATCATTTTTTTATATACTTTTGTAATTAGTCTGTAAGCCTTCTTAAAAAGGAATAAAAAAAAAAAAAAAAAAAAAAAAGTGTACCAAGCGGACACCCACGCCGCGCTAAGATCAGGAAATGTTTTTTTTTTTTTTTTTTTTTTTTATTTATCGATAGGCTCGCGTTTGACCACTATCTCGCCTGATGGTAAGCGATGATGTGGTCGACGGTGAAGCACGCTTGCCTAGAAGTAACCTATTCACTCTTGACTTGAAGACCCCAAGGTTGTAGCTATCAGGAAACAAAGACTCCAAGAAATGTTACGGCTCGGCTGCGTCGCGCCGCGTCTTAGCGCTGCACTATGCTGCACTTCACTAGCTGTCGAACACGCAACTCGTCAATATTTTTTGCAGATCAAGGCGACTTCATCATCATCATCAGCCTTTTAATATTCCCACTGCTGGGACACAGGCCTCCTCTCTGTGAGAGAGGAGCTTGGACTATGGAGAATGGAACTTAATCCACCAAGCGGGCCCAGTGCGGATTAGTGGATGTCACATGTCTTCGAATTGTTGGTTATATAAGACATGCCTGTGTCGTTGCCGGACAGCGCGACTTACGAACTAAAAATCATTCACAACTACTAAATCTATTACAACTGTTACTTAAATGAACACTGTAGGCTGTTGTACAGTAGGTCACACGTCTGTAGAAATAAAACCAGTATAAGTTGGGCTTTTTCTAAAACTCTGTACTAAGCCAGACCAGCACAAGGTCAAAGCGTTACGACCAACTGAACCAACGTGCGGTAGGCAGTAAGGTAGCGATTTATTATGAAATATAACAATGCACATTACTAAGAATGTTTTCAATTCTTCTGTACCTATGTGTCCATGAAGTATGTGCACTTTACTGTTCAGTGCACAGGTGCTCTGCAGTCTCCAGATAATAGCTGTCACACAAGAATTTCAATTTCATTCGACACTCGTGTGAGTTATGTTGTGCTGCGCTGTACTATGCTACGATTACTGACACATTGATTACGGCCACCCCAACACGAGCGCCCTTAGTTCCGCGGCGAGCAGATAATTGCATACCACAGAGATACGAGCTACGCGCACATTGTTACCTGACAATTTACGACAACTAACGAATTTCCGATCAGACGAAGGTACCAATAAACGAATATACCTATAACGTTTATACCTAATAGTAAATCATACTCGCCACACAAAGCCGGGTTTAATTTAATATAAAACAGTTAGTGGGACAGTCAGCTGCCGCGCGGGTCGCTGTGTATCTATCTGTCGGCTTCTGCCAAACAATGGACCACAAAAAGTATTTCATGTGGCAAAACTGACCACAGAATCTAATGGGGAAAACTTTTCGGCTCACGGGAACGTAATGCTTGCTGACAACGGCTAGGTGTAAGCTTCTGTAAAATTAGAAAATGTTTCCAAGTAAGTAATTGAATTTCGACTTTAGTGATAAACCAAAGGATTTAAATGAACGTAGACTGGTGTGAGAAGATGTTGTACCAGTGCCGGCTGCTTCGCGTGACGTGGAGGGCTGTCGCATTGTGTTAGGCACAGTATGTGAACGTGAAGGACGAGTCTACGTCACGCGCCCGGAGGCCTTGGCATTGAGCTACAGCGACGCCTCGGGTGGATCTACAGCCTTACTGAGTACCGTAGGGAATAAAAGAACAACATTTGTCGCGATGTTCGGCGGCCGACGATATGTCCGCAGTGGCAGTGTTATGACGGGGCATGATGTACGGCGCCGCCCCCGCCGCCGTCAATTAGTTGCTCGTTACAGTTTATTGAGTGTCCCTCATTATCTCCATATCATTATTTTATAATGATGTCCACAGAACATGTACGGGCCACTTAGCGTGGGCGAAACACATCATATCAAACATTTTTATGAATCCAGTCGCTAGAGTTACTCGTTATATATGAATGTGAGTAGTGTCAACAGGAAGTTTTTCTGTTTCAGCGCTTCGCAGAAACTGAAACGTTACATTATGAAATATTGTCACACCGCGAGCACGAGTTTGAGCACGATGGTCACGAGTGCGACTGTGGGATGTTTTCACGGAAAATGTGAAGAAATGCTCACCACATTCATTTGGGTTGTTTTAATGATTTTAGGTATCTGTCATGACAGTGAAATATTTATCCATTACTTACAAGCAAAAGTAGCATAATAATATTTAAAAAGCGGCCAAGTGCGAGTCGGACTCGCGCACGATGGGTTCCGTACCATTATCGCAAAAAACGGCAAAAAATCACTTTTGTTGTATGGGAGCCCCACTTAAATATTGATTTTATTCTGTTTATAGTATTTGTTGTCATAGCGGCAACAGAAATACGTCATCTGTGAAAATTTCAACTATCTAGCTATCACGGTTCATTAGATACAGCCTGGTGACAGACGGACAGACAGACAGACAGATGAAACGTGGAGTATTAGTAATAGGGTCCCGTTTTTACCCTTTGGGTTCGGATCCCTAAAAAAGAAAACCCTAGATTGTCGAATGTGTGCCTCCGCAAGATATTTGACTTCTATGGCCATATTGCCCGTAAACCTGGTGACAACCCACTTAAGGTAATTGTCACTGGTAAAGTCGAGGCAAAACGACCCAGAGGCAGAAGCCCTATACGCTGCTCAGACCAAATTCAAATCTCGCTGAACATTAAAGCCTCGGAAGCCGTGCATGTTGCTGTAAGTAGGAGCAAGTGGAGGAACACAATAACGGAGAAAGTTTTGAAACCATCATGTGGTCACAACCTGCCCCTTCGGCGAACCTAAAAAGTTTATTTGTATATTGTTTGTATTATAGCGAACTTATTTTTTTTTTTTGCATGTGGCAAGTCATGGAACCATCACAAAAACTACGGAACCTGTACGACAAGCTATACAACGGCAACGCCTCTACGCATTTGCTACGAATCCTCTACGACGCGACTCCTCTACGCATCGGTTATGGATACTCCACACATTTGCTACGAAACCTCTACGTCGAGACGCCTCTACGCATCGGCTACGGATACTCTAAGTATTTGCTACGCCACCCTTACGACGCCGACGTCTCTATGCATCTGCAACAGAAACTCCACAATGCCGCTACGCATCTGCTTCGGCAACTTAATGATTCCTCTACTCAACTATTTACTATACCATGCTCTATGCTGGCTTCACGCATTACTGACAAAACTTAAGACAAATTACCTCGGGGGTGACAACGTATTTAAATGTATTTGCTAAGCAACCATGGCGTGAAGCTCAGCCCAGCCAGCGGGTGCGCGCGCGCCGACCTCGTGGCTCGGAACCTGTTTGTGCGCCGGCGCAGGCGTCGCGCGTCGCATGCCAGCTGCCGCCACAGTCCTGCGTACGGCCTATGTACTTAACGTTAACGACCTTAATATGATGCTTTACATGTTTGTAACGAAAACTTCCACCTGATAAGTTCTCTGGGCCGCAGTTTGTCTACGATATAAGAAGTATGTTCTCACATACTTGGTACTTACCCAACCGATATTTAAAAAAAAACAAGTGAATAGAAATGCACTGATTGTTATTATACTGGTATTATAAACATTACCTCTCAGAACAACAGTTAGTTCTGTACATTTGCACAATCGATAATGGCCGTGTTTGACTCTGCCAATGATCATTGATGGTCACCATGAGTCTTGGACCTAAAGGTGATTAAGAGTTCTGGAATGGAAATATCCATTTCAGAATTCTTAATATATATTACAATTACCTATTGTTTTGCGATAAGAACAATTAAACTAAGTGCCCAGGTAATCCTGAAGCTTCTTATGTAAGTGAATTCGGCAAGGCAAAGCGTTTTGACGCCATCAATCGATCAATCACATGCGAGATGAAAGACGCTATGTGGAATGCCGCGATTGGTCGATTAATGGCGGTCAAAAAAAAAGGGTATGGAAAATCGAACAATCACAAAGACGGAAAAAATCCATATCGCGTCTTTCATCTCGCATGTGATTGGTCGATTTTTCATACTATTTGCCCTTTGCCTTGCCGAATTCATTACGCAATAAGGCTGCAGGACTTGGCGATGCTAACTTGATTGGAAGATTAACTTCTTTAATATCCATCAGCTAATGACAACGCGACGCTTGTTGCCTGCGCAAGTCTGCCAATTATAATGTTTTCACACTTTATATTCAATTAAAGACGTTTCAATTCATTTGCGCTTTTTTGTGTGATTTGTGTCAGGGAGCCGAACACCAACCATCGAACCAATGCGCAACATCCGCGGTGGTTGACTGGACTTTACAATGCTCATGAAATAATTTAATCTACCTTATATATGTTTAGCTACTTTTTAAATATTATCATTCCAAGATTTCGTTCGAAATCAAATAATTTATTTGCATAATACAGGTTAGGAAGGTGTTACACATAATATTAACGTTTGACGTAAGTGTAATCTGTTACAGCAATGTATGTCGCTAATCGACTGTAAGACGTGTCGCGTGAAACATTATGTAAATCTGCAATTTGAGACCAATTCCTACCTAAAATTATATTTTGCTAAAGAATGCCGAATGAATAAATAATAATTTATCGATTAAATCCATCCGCATGAAAACCACTTTTGACAATAAAGACGTGTAGAGAGGCAGTACTCGCGCCTGTAGGTGTACCGCGAGGTAACGGTGCAGGAGGTCCACTCGGTGTACTCCATGAAATTGTACTTGGAGCGACGATGAACGTAGGGTGCCGGTGGCAGCCCAATGTGAGTGCAGATAGTCAAAATGAATAGCGTTCGTTTGGAGAGGAATAGATATAGTATACTAATAGTGGCACGCGTTACGCACCTGCGGCCTTGCACCGTCGTCGTAGTGCCAGGAATGAGGAGCAGTCCTTCTGCTGTGCGTGTGTTGAGGGGCGGTGGGGGGCGGGTGTGTTCCGATGGGGAGGCTGTCTGTGCGACTGCTGTATTATTCAGGCTGCGTCGCTAAAAGCCTGGCGACCGGCGAGTGACGAGCTGCCGGCGTGTGCTGTGTGTGTGCTGAGTGTGCCGTGTGTGGTGAGTGCGGTGTGGAGGTGATTGCAGTAGCCGCGACCCGCCGACTCGAACGATATTCATGAATATTAAAAAGGTCGTTCGTGCGAAATCGTTGCGAAGCTTTTCCGCCTCGACCATAGCATAGCAGACGCTTTCGTTACCGTCCCGTCCCGTGCTAGTCATAATTATGTATTATGTTGCGAGATAACTATGTACCTATCTCCTTTTAATTGTCACTATATAAAAACCCAGGAGCAGTGGTGGCCCAGTGGTATCGGCCGCGACTTACAAGTTGTAGGTCGTGGGTTCGAATCCAGCCAGGTGCTTTACTTTGTGTAAATTATTTCATCACCACTGCTCTCAAAACGGTGAAGGAAAACATCGTGAGGAAACCGGCATGTCCTAGAACCAATTCGAAGAATGTGACATTCACCAACACGCACTGGGCCCGCGTGGTGGATTACGGCCCATCCTCTCTCACAGAGGAGGCCTGTGTCCCAGCAGTGGGAACATTAATAGGCTGAAAATGATGAGATAGAATAACCATTCTTAAAAAAAAAAGATATTTAGTTTGGGGCCGCTGCTGCCCGATTCCCGACTCCTGATGTTCGTGTGACACAAAAACGATCAGACGTTACTAATTAAAAACAAAGAAGTAAACCTCACAATTATAGTTTTGAGAAAACAACTAACGATATCTATGCACTACATGATTATATCTATACTGGAGCTAGTCGTAGGGGAGGCGCGGGAGCAGCGCGGCGTGCTTTGATCTCGCGTTTGACGTATATCACGTCAGTAATTTGGCGCGCACATCGCTCCACTTTCAGACTCGCTCAGAACACAGATCACACAGAAGCACCACACAGCTGATGACCATTCGCTAATGAATGAACTTGCCTACCTCGAGAACGAGACTAAATGGTAAATATATATTAAATACAATTTAATAGTATTCTTAATTAAATACTAATGTAAGATATTATGGAACATACAACCGAACTCCTTAACGACAAACAGCACGAATGTGTAAATTGAGTTATTACGGGTATTTTGTCAAACCTTTAGTGATCTATACTAATATTATAAAGAGGAAAGATTTGTTTGTTTGTTTGTACCGAATAGGCTCCGAAACTACTGGACCGATTTAAAAAATTCTTTCACCAATAGAAAGCTACGTTATTCCTGAGTGACATAGGCTATTTTTTCATACCGAAAACGGGTCCAGTGGGGTGGTCCACGGGAGCGAAGCCGCGGGGAACAGCTAGTAGTGTAATAAAACTAAAAAGGGAGAATTAAAATATTTTACACAAAAAATAAAACCAACTTCAAAAGCAAAAGACTAAAAAGTGCAAAATAACTTTCGTTTCGGAAGTCGGTGTCGAAAAACGATAAAAAAAAGAAGCACCAAAGACACCGGCTTCCAAAACGTTTTTATTTAAATCCTACAAACGGACTCGATATCATTAATTAGACTTGACCAATACCAATTGGGTAATTGAAGCGTGTTTTCTTGTGTCTGATCGGTTGCTAGCAGGGCTGTAGCTAGGGGGGGGGGGCTTGTGGCCTACCTTAAAATACCAAAAACTAAGATAAATTATTATAATTAAATTTTTTGTTCATAGTTTGAGATAAAAAAATTGTAGCGATAGGTATCTCAACTTTTCCGAATATACCACAGTTTGTGACATTAATTTCATGTTATAATAATTCTTTGTTTGGCATTTGAAGCGCTATCACATGAAGCGATGGGTCTATTTTATTACAATATCTGTGGAGGGGATTCCCCTTTTAAACTAAAATAAACTTAAAGTAAAGATTGATTATGATTGTTTATAGTTTGGTTACGTGAAGTGTACGGTGAAGAGTGTTTCAGTCAAAAATCGATACAATTGTTATTTTTATTGCTATAAATTGAAGATTCATTGATTTCGCGATGGATATACGAGCTTTCTTAAAAAAAAAAACCAAAGAGTTGAAGAGCAAATTGACCACAAAGAACCTCACTGCTCAAAACATTTTTAATAACAGTGCGAATCGTAGAATTTAGCTGTTTTAAATCTTTTATTTTTATTATTATGTTCTTTATTTAATTTTCTTTCTTATTTCTTACATTTTTAAATATTTTTACAAAATACATAGTTACAAAAAAGAAAACATTTAAAAATATAAAAAAATAGTAGCCCACAGCTACCGGTGGTCAGGGCTACTGAGAGAGGAACCTCCTAACGATACGCGCCGTGTCCAGGAGTACCGCTTTTTGGATCAAGCCCTTGATCCAGCTGCCCAACGAGAGCCTCCTCAGATGTTTGTCGAGGCTCTTGGCTATTATGCCATTGGCCGTAACGACTATCGGCACAATGATCGCTGTAATCACATCCCACATGTCGACAACCTCGCGAGCCAGATCAAGATATTTACTTTTCTTATTTCTCTCAGCCTTCACGAGGTTCTGAATTATTATGTTAATTATTGCGTTGAGGAAATTGAGAGACATCATAGATACTAAACAGTTACAGATGGTATATTATGCTCTTGTCGAATGCATACTTCGATACAGTATACAGTTCTGGGGGAAAAGCTACGGTTATAATTCTCAGCGAGCCTTCATTCTTCAAAAAAGAGCAATACGTAAAATTGACAGAATAACACAAAGAGAAAGCTGTCGATCTTATTTTCAGCATTTACATATTCTAACGTTGCCCAGCTTATACATACTTGTGTTGTTAGTAAATATATATATATTAATAAATATTATATATGTACATACTTAAACACTAAACAAAAGTAAACTTTACAAACTTAAAATTAAACTAACTACTTACACTATATACAAAAGAAAGGTACACTTAGGCGTCGAAGTACTCATCCACATCGCTGTCATCCGGGAACGTGCCCAGAAGACTGGCAGCATTGCCACGTTGAATGGCAATGCTGATTCTTTGCGCAAAGAAAGAGCCAGCCCTCTGGTCACGCACGGTGTCGATCAGTCGGCGAGAGATCTCCTTAAAAAGGAGACGTGCACTTGGGCCCCATGACCCAAGCGTTTCGACCCCAAACGGCTCAAAACTGTAATTACCAATTAGGTTACAGTATTTGCGCCGCTTGAAGGCCTCAGCAGCCGCAGCAGCAGCGCCAGCACAGCCCGCCGAACTAGGAATATGAGATGGCGCAAGGGTGTCGACACAGGTTGCGTCCCACACCAGAGGCCTACCCACCTTCCACGGCACCAATGTCATGCCATCTGGTCTCTTCCCATCGTCACGTACCAAGCCGTTAGGTTCTAATACAGCTGGTACGCCGGCGGTGACAAGGGCTCGACGAATAATGTCATTGATGCTGGCGTGCCGTGCTATGCGTCCTGCGCTCTTGCAACAAGACAGGCCATGGTGCCCAAGGCTGCCGACAGCTTCACCACATTGACACCGATGTGGAGCAACACAAGGTGCGCCTAAGCGTAGACAGGTTGCGAGCCGAAACGAAGAGTCATCCATCATAGTGCCTATGGTGGATGACGGGAGTGCTTGAAGCCACAAACCCGACTCCCATTCCCCCACAGCCAGCAGACGCGCTCGCTCAGCAGTACTAGACGATGTATTTATAAGATTATTCTGTATAATACTGCAGAGCGGCACATCCCATCGTCTCTGTGAGGACAGGTTGTCGGGCAATTCCGTATTGGGACAAGCCATTTTCCAAGCGTTCAACGCATCGGTCAAATACGGTACCTCAAAATCAACCAGTGAGGAAGATAAGATGTTCCTGGTTAATTTATCAGTACCGTAGACCGAGGAGAGGAAGGCTGGTAAACTTATACTTGAAATTTTGCGGACGCCGAGGCCGCCCAGGCGAATGGGAAGCGTGGCTTGTTGCCATGCTCGGTCGTCCAAGGCCACATTTAGGATAGATGAAAGTGTGTTTTTTATAATTTGGTCTACTTTTTCTAAAAGTTGTGGGTGTTTCCATAAATGAGAGGAGCAAAGGCTATAAGTAAATTTTGGTCCAAAGCAACAATATCGGATAAGTGTGTAGGCCGAATGCATGTTAATTTTGAAAAGTCTTTCCGAGACAACGTTAAAATTTTGTATTTTCTGTTCAATGAAATTTGGAAAGGATTCATCAAAAATAGGAGAACCCAGGAGGTGAAGAGAGTTTCTCTCGGTAATTTTAATACTAGGTGCTATGGCGTTGAATTTTGCTAAAGTAGTCTGTCGGTCAGTAGTTTGGGGGAGGTAAATTTCGCATTTCGAAAGGTTAAGTTCTAGCCCAATAGAGCTAAATTTATCATTCAAAAAAGTTAAATCGTTCAAGACTGTATCTACATCACCTCCTAGGGTTCCATCATCCAAATACCAAACATTGAATTTAGAATTTAGTTGCCGAATGATTGGGTTTATTGCCAAACTGAAAATGACTGGCCCAAGAGGGTCACCTTGTTGACAACCAACAGCTGATTCCAAAAGGTTTTCCTTGTAGAGTAATTTAGAGGGCTGCCTATAACATTGATATAGAAAACTGTAAATTTTGGGTATTTCTTTTTGAACTTCTGTCAACAAGGTATCCCTATTTACGGAATTGAAGGCATTTTTTATGTCAACCTTAAGTATGACCTCACCTTCATTGTTGTTGAGGTATGTAGATAAGGCGTGTACCGCAGCCTCACAGCCCCCTTTGGACCCGAAGCCCAGCTGTAGGGGCTGGAATTTGCTGGCCAATGCTTCACTGTAATAAGCACAGCAAATTTTGGCTGCGATACGCCTGTAGGTAGACCCTACGGCAATGGGACGAATGCCACCATCCTTCTTGCGCAGGGCACATAGATTGGCCCCGTACAAAATATCAATGACGGCTTCGTTCACATTGCCGGAGAGCATAAGGTTGATGAGGGCCGTCAGCTCCTTCAAAAGGGACTCACCAGCTTCCCCGGCGCCTGCACACATTAAATCTTTCAAGTGTTGGGGTGTCAGGCCGTCGAGGCCACCGGCGGATCCGCTCCGGAAGGAGCCTACGGCCGCACACAGATGTTGGGCTGTAATTTGCAAAACGTTATGAACAGGATCGGGGGGGTCGGGGAAGGTGAGATCACCTGCCGGGGAGGGATGTTTGCTCTCCAGAGCTGCAAGTGTCTCTGGAGAGTACGGTGCAACCACATCGCTGCTGAAGATGATCCTAGCCGCACCTCTGATATCACCTTCACTTAGTTTAGACTCCACATGGTGCAATAACCCTCTTTGGGGGAGGTGTGATGTTAATTTAGGTTCGAAACTTTGGGCCGAAATGTTACAGTTGTCTTTGATTTGAGCGGTTAAAGTTTTTGTGGTTGCCAGATCTTTTTGCACATGTAGGATTCTAAACGGGAAGGTGAGTAATTGCTCCCAAGCACTTAATGAGTTCTCTCGGACGGCGAGACGGACACTGCGCGCTAGGCTCGAGGCCACGGATGGTCTCGCGCCACGAGGAACTCTTTTTAAGACCGGCGTTGAAGTTTTTAATTTCGCAAGCTTTTGCCAAAGGGGTTGAGGGGGTGAATCTGTTGTATCAGTACTGGTTATTGTTGGGCATGATGAAGGCACATTGTGGGTTTTGTGTTTCTTACCCAGATGTACCTTCAAACCTCGTTCACCTTTAAAAAAACGTGCTTGGGAACAGTGAGGGCATCTGACTAGGGCATCCAACGATGTGGCAGGTTGACAAGCGCTTCGTACGGCATCGCTACCGTCGTAATTAGTAAGCATATAAAAGAAAAACTATAATACAATAGGTACTTACAGAAAAATTATTAAAACATAAAAACAATAAAATACGCACTTAAAACTATATATACACTGCACCATTTACTTAAAACTAAAACAAACTGATGTAAAATAAACACTAAAACACGTTTTTTTTCATGAAAAAAGTCAGTGTCACATTGTGACGCAGACGCCAACGGGGCCCTTCGGCGCCCCGCGCACGCAGAGCACTCTTCCCGGCCAGCAACAATAAGGCGCGCTATAAACGAGCAATTCTGGTATATATGTAAAAATATAATCTGAATCTCGTAAACGGCTCCAACTATTTTCATGAAATTTAGTATGCAGGGGGTTCCGGAGGCGATAAATCGATCTAGCTAGGTTTAATTTTTAGATAACGTCGTTTTCTCTATTTTCACCTGGGCAGAGCTCGGTCGCCCAGGTACTGGGAATTAATGACGACTGTTGGTTGGTGGTAGGCCATCTTTAAGGAGGAACGATGACCTGATTATGGATGAGGGAAACCGCGCTGGATTTGAGAAGCATCGGACTAATTGATCGATTTAATTTTAAATTTTAAATCCGCCAGTTTTTTGGGCACTTTTTTCCGTTGACAGTTCATTTGAAATTTTTTTATTTTTGTTGTTAGTTAATTTTTAAAATTATGTCCATGAATACGAATCTGGGGTAGAAAGAATAGCCAGGGAAAACACTCGTAGGAAGGACTTTAAAAATAAAGTTGTACCTAATTTCAACATTGCCAAGCATAGCCCTCATTACCAAGCTGTACAAATACTTAATAGATTGCCGGCGGATTTAAAAAGTTTGTTATACACTAGCTCTTTTAAGGCTAAGCTCAAAGCATTTCTGTTGGATAGAAACTTGTACTCAATAGAAGAATTGTAATTTAATTTAATAACATTGAAATTTTATATTTAAAAAGAAAGCTATTTATTGTTATTGTTTTTGTTGTGTTGTGTTCTTTTTTTTTGTATTCATTCTTCTTTTTTATATTTTAGGTACATGTACTTTTAGAATTTATATTAATATTATTATAATGATGAATGTAATGTAATGTTAAGTAATGTATCAAACACAATGTAAATTGTTCCTGATAAATAAATAAATGTTATAAAAAGTTTGCAGAAACAATATGATCTAAATGGTATTTTTGTAAGTATCTATTTACTCGTATCACCCCACCCAAAAATTAATACCTCACTCTCACTCAGACGTGGATCTCTATGTCCAAATCTGGAAGTTCAACCATTTTGTTCGCTTGTTCTTCATCATTGAGGATTTAATAGTTTTTAGATCCATGCTCATGTTCTGTCACAGAAATTATTTATCTACGAATAGCTATTGAATGTACATCACTGACCCCTAGATCGCCACTGACCTAGGGGTCAGTGATGTACGAGTACATGGTGATTGATTTAGGAGCCCGTGCTTCGAGGGCAGATCAATTATGATATTTATTTTACTTCCGCCCTACCCGCAACCAATGCTGCCCTACCTCAAATTCGACTCTAGCTACAGCCCTTGTCGCTAGGCATGTCTCTGTAGAGTTTTGCGGAGTGGATCTACTGTGGACTGTGGTGCTGATAACTAAAGACCTCGTGTACGTACGTCCAGTACATGTAGCGTCGTATGTGAGTACGTTGGAGTCGTTCACCCGCGGCATGTTATTGGCTGCGCGCCGCCGCCACTCGCCACGCGCCGGTACATCATCATCGCCGAGCTCCACATCGTCGGGGACGCGCTCGTCAGTCGTCCGCCACCTCACAGACACTGATAACGTGCTACTAGTCCACTGGAACACATAGGGAGGGACTGACCTGACAAGTCAAGCTATAGTAAATGAGTAGTATGTGTCGCCTCGGGCTAGGCTAGCACTAGCTCGTCGAGTAGGTATGCCCAAATAAGAAAATATGAATGTAGGTATTTGATCAATTTAAACTAGCTGATGCCTGTTTTCCTAGCTGACTGCTCTGAGAAGAAACACTGAAACAAACTCAGAAAGCTATTTATCAAGGTTGCCTTTATTGGCTTTATTGATTGATTGTGAGTAAATTATATTCCCAGCTACCGGAACATCTAGCTAATGCAAACTGAACATCCGAACAACGTTGTTAGTGATTATTTGGCTGATACAACATAATGAGGAGCACACAGCCCACAACCTGACTCACTTCGTCGATTTCGCAATAAACATCCGCTAATGAGCGGTTGCTCAACATCCGAGGCTAACGATGGCGATGCTGATGCTGCAGTGCCCGGCGCCTGTGCCGGTGCCGAGCAGCCTGTGTTATGTTATGCTATACGCATTTGTTTATTTATACAGTATTAATAACAGTCTACAATTACATATATCTGCATAAGTACATAATATTGCTTAGCATTTTGGCTTTTGCGCTAACTATGCTGTCATGAACTGATGGACACATGAAATGCATCGATACTTTTAAAATCATGTTTTAGGGTTCCGTACACAAAGGTTAAAAACGGGTCTGTCTGTACGTCTGCCACCAAGCTATATCTCATGAACCGTGATAGCTAGACAGTTGAAATTTTCACAGATGATGTATTACTATTGCCGCTATAACAACAAATACTAAAAACAGAAAAAAAAAATAAGTGGGGCTCCCAACAAACGTGATTTTTTTACCGTATGTACTCTACGTAAATAATCTTAAATCCCGCACACACAGTACTCTTGTATCGTGTGTTGCGCGCTGAGCCGGTGACTCGCTGCGGCCGCTCTAGCAGGACAATTTAATTTCCTGGCACGCGCCGCACACGCTCGCCATTACAAAAATAATAGTTTCACTTCGCCGCGCGCCGCCCGAACATTTCGATACGTCATTACATTCGAAACGTCATCCGGCGCCGCCGCCACCGCGTCGCTCAGTCTGTGCACTGTGTCGTACTGTGGTTGTACTCTGTGGGTTAACGGACGCACGACACACACGATACCTATCTTTTCCGAAATGAGCTGGCAGCAGCAGACCACAAGAGAATAGAATAGATTTCTATTCGTCAGCTATACGACGACGCGGTAGTTGTTGCGATTTGCGACCTTATGATATCAGACAGTTGAGCATTGCGCTGGCGTGACACAATGTCCTGAGCTTTTAAGATTTACGATCGTGTACCGACCAAGAGCTCCGCCAGTCCGCCCGTGCCAGCCTGACGGCCATCAACGAACAATGCACGTCGGCCACCCGCCGTGCGGCGCTCATTTATCTTGTAATTGTAACTATACAACATGATGTTTCATTGTTTTTGTGCATTTATGATCTACACACGCGTGTCGTCGCGCGCCGCGGTGCGGTGTCGGCCTGGACGACATGTGCGTCTGTCTCTGTGCGGCGCTGCCAGCACACGTGTTGCGGCGACTGCCACCCGACACCGCCCGGCGCGCGGCGCGGTCGCGACACGTGCGTGTCCCCAGCAACCACCACATGTATTGCCACCTCTACAGTCTGAGTCTAGATCTACACAAAGACGTCCGGTTAAGCAGTTAGTCCTAATTACATACTCGTAATAACGAGTATTTTGGACAGTAGTACTAATTACATACTCGTAGTAACGAGTACTTATAAAACTACTTCAAACTTAATAACGTTCAGTTCATTCTTACCTTACCGCTTTCCGCGGCGCCTTTCATGTCACATCTCCCGCAATTATCGGAGAACACGCATGTAAACATCAAACTGTTTGTTTGTTTAGGCGGGTCTACACGTTACGCTGCCGACTACAACCTCACAGGCTCACGCTCGTGTCTACTGCGGCTAACTTTTATAACGGTTAGTCGGTTACCTGTTACCTTTCTACAAAAAAATATTGTATTTGAGCAAAATATTTGTGTCCCTTCTGTGATTTACACTTCCATTTGTTACACGTGCTTGTGAAGAAAGTCCAACATTGAAACGTTTTATTTTGAGAAGCAGTCGTATCGAAATGTTAACCTCACACAGACAGAGTAGTCGAAGTGTCAGTGGAGAGAGAGAGGGGTGGAGGCATGGCGGGGTCACTCACTGTGCCCTGTGCGAGTTACGCCCATCTGAGTGCCATGCCGGGCCGGGACAGACACACGGAACAATGATCACAAATGTTTCGTCGCCATCACCACACTATTACGAGTACATCAACAGCTAGGATAAACTTCATGTGCTTCAGTGCTCGCTACTGGCTTGGTTTGCACGAGGACATATTCCAGCACTTATTTTATAATAGCTTGCTGCTAGATGGCCTTAGATGTATACATATATATACTCATCACCACTCTAATACACGTCATCTGCCACTGTAATACACGTTGAGGACCACTCACGGCGCCGGCGCCGGCGGCACGCAGTAAGAGTGAGCATCGCATGTGAAGCGTCCATTTTCTGATAATGTTTAAGCTCGCCACAGTCGCCACCACAAGTAGAGCAAAGTTACTCGTCGCTTTGTACAATTTGTAGTACATTGAGTCGTTTAGTTGACAGTGACGCTGCTTCATAACGGAAAAGAAATCGGAATGCTTTTGTGTCGGAGCGCAGGCGAGGTGGAGGTGCGCTGGTGTCAAGCGGTTCGTGACCGTTACCGGCGCACGCGCAGCCCCCGCGGCCCGGCATGCGGTGCTAGTCCAGTAATCAGCACTACCAGACCAGCAGAGTTTGGAATGGTCAGCAGTTTCACGCACAACTTCACGCCACCTGAAAAAGGTATTAAATAGCCTTTTGTCAGGCGGAAATAAGGTGCGCGCCTTCAACAGTTGGGTCATGCATGCCATGCCGGTTTTGATGTACTCTTTCGGCATACTCAAATGGACTCAGACGAGATCGATAGTGGATAAGGGACTCACCCCGTTGTCCATGGCTAAAGAGAACTGGCGCAAGCCTGTAATACTAACTACTGATGAACGCAAAGAGGTATGGCAAGGCAAGGAGCTACACGGACGCTTCTATTGGGCTCTCCATGGGCCCGATGTAGATTTCCAAGCGTCCGTATCCTGGCTACGTTTCGGCGACCTTTTTGGGGAAACTAAAGGTTTTGTCTGTGCAATTATGGACGAAGTTATCCTGACGAATAACTACCGGAGACATATAATAAAGGACGTGACGGTTGACGTGTGTCGGGCATGCCACCGCCCAGGTGAATCCATACGACATATATCTCTGGTTGTTCACGTCTGGCTAACGGCGAGTACTTACACAGACATAACCAAGTGGCCAGGATTATACACCAGCAATTTGCTTTGCAGTACAATCTAGTGGATTCTGAGGTACCGTATTACAAGTATGTTTTTTTTTTGTTTTATTAAATAAAATAATTAATTAATAATTTTTATTAATTAATTTTAAGTTTCTTTGTATAATTGTATTATGGTGTACAATAAAGCATATAATAAATAAATAAATAAATAAATCGTATATTTTGAAAAATACATTTGTTCTTTAAATTACAAACTCATCAAACTGCGAGGCAGTTTATCGGCGGGATTAGCGCTCGTATAACAATTAAACTTTAAATATAGGCATGTAAAAAAAAACAAATCAGTGGCAGCGCGGGCTACCGACGCACATTCGCTGGCGCGGTGGTTGTGCCCAGTTGTGCCAGCCCGCGCCGCCACCTAGGTATATATGGATAAATAGGCATAACTAACTCACAACAACACAACAGACGTGCGCGCGTCAGCGCAATGTTATAATAAGTAGATTCAAATCCTAATATGCGATAAATGTGTAACATATCTTGGTGTAAAAGTTGACGAGAACTTTTCGTGGTCAAACCACACAACCACACGTGGGGATCAAATACTTGTTGGTTCTCTCACCATAGTAATTTTTTGCTGATGCTCGTAGGAACTTACGTTTCCTAACACTTCGAGTATTGTAAGTGTTCTTTTCATAGACTTTATATTGATCGTTATAGAACTGCTCGAGAACCAACAAGTACTTGACCTGCCCATGTACAGGAAGCACCTTACATACAACAAATAGTTTCTCATAATTTCCTTTACTCTCTCGCTTTATTTTAGGGTTAACAAGATACTTTATGAAACGAATTTGCAGCGATCTGATACTATTCAAATATGTTTTAAATGTACGGCCATACATATTTAGTCCATAGCTAATCAAAGACTCAGCTAGGTCAAAATAAATTAGACGCAACGATTTTCTACTCAACCCGTGCCCGACCCAGTTCTCGAAAATGACCATGTCACGTTGTACTGGGATTGGTATATCATCACTGATAGGACTATAGTTGCCAATAAGCCGGATATAGTGGTGATAGACCGATTAGCGCGCCGCACAATGATAATCGATGTCACCCTCCCGCATGACGAGAACTTCGTGAAAGCTGAGAAAGAGAAATAAATCAAGTATCTTGACTTAGCACACGAGGTTGTCGACATGTGGAATGTGGACTCGGCGATCATTGTGCCGATTGTCGTAACGGCCAACGGCCTGATAGCCAAGAGCCTCGACGACCATCTATCAAGGCTGTCATTGCGCGGTTGGATCAAGGGCCTGATACAGAAGGCAGTTCTCCTCGTTACGGCTCGCATTGTGAGGAGGTTCGTGTCTCTGGAGTGTCTCTCAGGGCGTTAGGACTCTCAGGAGAGTCCTAACCACCGGTAGCTTGGACCCTGTTCCCGAGGTGGGCCTCTATTTTTTATATGTTTAAATGATCTTTTTTTAGGGTTCCGTACCCAAAGGGTAAAAACGGGACAGTATTACTAAGAGTTCACGATCCGTCTGTCTGTCTGTCCGTCTGTCACCAGGCTGTATCTCATGAACCGCGATAGCTAGAAAGTTGAAATTTTCACAGATGATGTATTTCTATTGCCGCTATAACAACAAATACTAAAAACAGAATAAAATTAATATCTAAGTGGGGCTCCCATTTTTTTTTTTAGTTTTCTTTTTAAATAATTAAAAATGTATTAAATCAGAATTTAACTGAATAAAGGAAATAAATAATAATTAATTGAAATAAATAAATATTAATTTCAAAGGAATTGGAATGCTTGAGTTGAGTTTGGCAACACTATGCTCCAACCTCAATGAATGATGGCTCAGCTTGTCACACGCTCCACATACGCTCGGATTAGCACGTAGTCCTCGGTGTCGGCCACAGCCACGATTCAATGGCAGCGGCGGCGGCGCAGTGCTCTGCTGTGTTGTGAAGAAACTGTCTAGCTTACTAGCCCTTATCGACTTCTAAGTAGCGTACGTACGTAAAAAAATCGAAGCAAGAATGTTCTGATAACGGCGGCGGCGGTGGCGGCGGTGGCGGCGTGTGAAATAGTTATAATTACCTTAACGGGATCAATAGAAGCCTTAACTAGAAGTACCTACTACGTAGTATTAATTCTTGACTTAAAGACCCCTAGATAGCTACAGCTATCGGGGAACACAGACTTCGACAGGGCATTGCATTCCTTAGCTGTACGCACACTGAAAGTATTCCCAGAACGTTTAATGCGTACCTATGGATGGGATGCCCATCATGTAGGTACCGATGACATATCTCCGTACGAGTGTAGGGTATTGTCTTGTTTTCCATAAAATAATTTGTACAATTATTGTTTTTCATAAACGTGCCCCCTCATAATATTTAATTGCACTATTATCATATATACTAATAACGCTCGTCATATCAACTTAAGCTATTAGTCATAACTTTTATTTGCCATAAAATAAATTTTCATAATAACATGTGTATAATTATTAGTTTCTATAAGTAACACATTCACATCGATACATGACATAAGCAACATTCAATATAATTTAGAAACGGTTATTGTTTTGCACAAAAAAATAATGTCATTTAGGCATTTGGTCTGTAATCAAATGATTTATTACAGCAAAAAATCTTTAGACAAAAAACCATTATGTCAAATTCGAAACGGCTAGGTTAAGTTATAAACTGTGACCACACTTGCGGCGGCCGCCGAGCGCCAGATTTCCTCGTTTGAAAGCAAGCATGCATGGTAGATTAAGGTTACACTAGTCGACATTTTTTCCATACAAACGTAGTCTAGGGATTATTCCACTGTTTGACGATGTACGTTCAAAATAAAAAGTGATATCAATTTGTCTCATCTAGCCCTGTATGGAAGCGAAAAAGTAAAACTATTTTGTGCGCGGGGTTAAAATGCATTTTATATCAACCGACAACACGTGCGGAAGAGATAGATGCTATGATGAGCAGTAGTGAACTAGTTCGCGTACGTATACACACTTTTGAAAATTTGTAGCCAAATGGATAATGATTTAGGACGAAACCGAGCGCACGAAATTTTATAAACAGACCTTTGGCAGTCTAGATATCATGAAAATACGACTATCTGTTCTATCTGTTCAAAATAAAATTATTTGCATTGTTGAACTACTAATCTATCCCTGTATGGAGGCCGTTTTGCAATTTTCCGTCTTCCTATGGTATTTATTTGCGCCCATTCGTTAAAATTTGTGTCGAAATGTGGAACTTTCGACGCTCATAACTTTCAAATATTTACTTTTTTTACTTTTTTGCTTTCATACAGGGCTAGATAATGATGAGACAAATTGATATCACTTTTTATTTTGAACGTACATCGTCAAACAGTGGAATAATCCCTAGACTACGTTTGTATGGAAGAATTTTCGACTAGTATATCCTTAAGGCCGGGTTTCTCACCGCTAAATTACCATATATTAATCAAGTAATATAACAACATTATTTCCAAAATTCAAAATAAAATGAATTTTGACTACTTTCATCACAACGAATTTGACGAGATTCGAAACGTGTCGTTTGTGTTGCGATCACATTATATTAGAGCGCGCCACGTGCGCGTGCGCAGTGCGGCCGCGCGGGTGGATGGTGCTGCAGCGAGCAGAGCCGCACTCGGCACTACTACATGTGCACGGACTTCGAGCACTAATTCCTTTTTTATTAGACATATTATTATTGTAAGTGTGAGTACGGGCAGTACCACACGTAGGTACATTCATGAGATGCCGGGCATCGAGCAAACATTCCTGTGAGATATGAGATGAGAGGTATAGCCGAGCATATCTGCGTCTGCGCTCAATACACTAGTGTCAGTGTAACAAGGAGCAGTGTCGGCGACTGTCGCAGCATTGTGCGTCAATCGATCTCCTCTCACACGGCGTCACGTGGCGGCGGCAGGCGGCATCCTGCGCCACATTTTGTACGACCCAGTTCCTTTCTACCCACTTATGAACGGGGCAGTGAACTGTCGCGCTCAGCATTTATCGATATCAAGTACTATCGAGTAAACGTTTTCGAGCAAGTGCTATTCGATCTAACGTCCTTCGATTTCAAGTAGGGAACCCCTTATGAACAATGTAGTCCCTACAGATATGAGATTAAATACAAAAAAAACCTTATCAATATTGGCTGATAAGGTTTTTTGCAGGGTTCTTAGGTTTTTTGATTGGATGTTTATAATCATGCTGAATGAAGAGTTTAAAACAATTCAAGATGAGTTTAAAATTGCTGTAGATAATAGTTGGTAACATTAGTAGTACCCACTCTTGAGTCATGTGGAGGCGCCATCGTAAGATATGAGTAACAATCACTTCAGTATGTTATCAGCTAAGTGGGCGAACACTGCCGAATGCGGCACATATCAGCAGCGGGTGACAGACAGACCCGTGGAATGTCAGGCGACCAGCCACCCGCGCTGGAATGCAGCGCCATGCGAAGCGATAACAAGCAGGAGTAGGTACATCGGTGTACCTGCAGCGTGTCTCCTGAGGGCGGGTTCACATTAGGTCGGACTGACAGTTTTACCGGAACGACAAAGGTGTCGGAAGCAAATTGGCATATGTATTTCAATAGCGCTGTTCACATTGCAACACGCTGGCAAGCCGATAAAACTGTCATAAAACAACACATCTACTTGACATTCAGCCACACTTTCTGCCGGGTCGGATATAATATTGGCTTGCTGCTTTTTATAGTGCCGTTCACACTTGTCAGCGTAAGCGTAGCATAATGCAATCTCTGAATCTTGTATTTTGTGCTCTTACGCTTCCTTTAACTTTCGCAAAATCAATCAAAGGAACGAATAGAAATTCTAATGTAATTATAGAACTTTATTGAGCTCATCACTTCCTAACGTTTGGAATGTTCCAACATCATTACGCTCCGCAAAGATGGGATAAACCTAATATTTCCTTTTAATTGTTTCTATTTAATAATTATACTTTTTTACCACATTACTACCAGAACATAACGTTGTCGTCGTCCATTGTACACAAAAAACAACTAACAACTACTATATGGCGAAACGGGCAGCGGTTGTCGACAGTGGTGTTCAAATTACGTCGGACCGGCAGCTTATAGTGTGAACACCATGCCGGCCAACGGTTAAATTGACAGTCCGATCTAATGTGTACCTAGCCTGAGTCCGTGCGCGCCTCATCATAGTAGTGACAAGTGAAAGCCGAGGCTCGCAGTCGGTTGTTATCGTCTCAAGGTGCGCTAACACACACAACTGAAAATAGGCAAATTCTATACAATCTTTGTCCCGGCAACACCTAGCAATGTAAGGCACATTGCTAGGTGTAGCCGGGACATCATATTAAATCACAATAGCTAATAATTTCGCATTTAATTGTGGTGAGCGCATCTATGATCTTCAAGAGCGCGTTATGCTCCGCTTAATCAGTTTTCGTTTGTTGTTATCAAATTGACGAGAATTAAGCTAAGGACCCAATTTGATAATGCAATATAATTAAACTACCTACACATTTCCAAATAATTAGTTGTACGCAAATGTGCTATTTTGTCTACGGAGTTCCAATATCCAACACGCGATACAGATTGTAGGTATCCCGAATCAAATGGTTGTTGTTTCGTTAAATACTACAAAATAGTAATTTTATTTTATGGTAGAAAATTAATATAAAAATAATGGGTATTTCGCAACTAGGGTTGTTCGGACATCTGGTGTCCTGTCCGGACTTTGTCCGGCCTTCCAATTAGTCCGGATTTTTCGCTTAAACTGCATTTTTTTTTAAGTTTGGCTTTTATTTAAATATACGATTATTATTTCATTTTGTAATTAAAATGTCCGGCCTTCTTTAAATGTCCGGCGTTTTATCAAGACTTTTAATCGTAACCCTATTCGCAACACAATTAACATGCAGCATTATCCCTAAACGAGCCTTACGATTACAATAGCTACAAGCTTAAACAACAGCTATGCTGGTGTGAGGTGGGTGTGGGGCGTGGGGCCTACTCTGCCAAGCAGGAGCGTGTTTGGATTGATAATATTCCTAGCAATGAACTCACCCTTTTTCGATTGTATATTTTATCAATGATGAAATAGCAACATATCTTTTAAACTCAATGTAGCCTGTGACGCGAGGTCGGGAGTACATAATAAATAATGAAACAGGTAGAAAAAAACCAAGTGCGAGTCGGACTCGCGCACGCAAGGTTCCGTACTATTATCGCAAAAAATGAGCTCCAACTTAAATATTTATTTTATTCTGTTTTTAGTATTTGTTGTTATAGCGGCAATACATCATCTGTGAAAATTTCAACTGTCTAGCTATCACGGTTCATGAGATACAGCCTGGTGACAGACGGACCGCGGAGTCTTAGTAATAGGGTCCCGTTTTTACCCTTTCGGTACGGAACCCTAAATAAGATAATTACACCAAAACCATCGGGCGACCACCTTAAAGGCAATTCGTTTCCAGTTTGTAGGGTGATGAATACGGCATTATTCATAATTTGAAAGATGCCCAATGTGAGTACGCAATATGATGAAAACTATTGAAATAATTAAATTGACCGGGCTTTCTGAATAATGCCTATCACTCATTGGGACGGGTAATAAAACGATGTTTTATTAAATTATTTTAAGCTCCACAGCTCGTAAGGCCGCGTGTACAGACAAGATGAAAATATTCATGTACATGAGAAGAATTTTGGCGGGTTTGTGCACGAAAGAATGTCGTGTCTGTTGCAGACACGACATTCTTTAGTTCAGTCATGGTTGAGGCATTGTAGGGTGTACATCGTGTCGTGTAGTTTTGGGAAATAATGTTAACTAACAAGCAAAAAAATGGTGATTGCCTATTATATGTATAGAAAAATTAATAAGAAAAAACTGAAAGAGAAAATACTGGGTGCATCCTATGTTAAGTCAAAAACATAAGTTTCCTCACTTATATTTTGAACTGCGACCTGCGACAGTATGAGGCAAAGTTCGTCCTTTATTTTCGTATGAAAATCATGTCCACTGTACACACCGCCCCCCGCCCCCTAGAGATCATCGTGTCAGGCGCAGACAAGATTTTTGTCTTGTGCAGCGCCGACGCAGTGTACACTAGTCGTGTGTAGAATAGAAACGACACGAATTCTTGCATAGACCCGGCGATTTTTCTTGTCGTGGACACGCGGCCTACGCTCGCTCTTGGTCAGCGCTCTCAAATGTTTTGTATGCTAACCGATTCTATAATCCTGCTGTCCTAATAATATAATTTTGCTGTGAAAATAACTTTATCGCAAATATTTCTTGCTGACCGAATATTTAAAATAAAAATAATAATGATCGATTTGCCCAACAGTTACGTAGCAATATTCTTAATGACCAGACAATGTGATAAATAATGAAGTTTAAATCAGTATTTATTACATTGCACGATTTGATTTGACTAGATTCATAATGCCCGGGGGCATTACAAGTATACACAGTGCCTTGATTAATTACTTGGTCCATGACATATAAATTAGTAGGTATAAGTTGTATTTTCGACTAAATGTTGTGTCGCGCGGCGCGGTTGTATTGCGTAAGTCCGATTTATTCCCTCAGGGTGGTTGGCGTTTGTTGTCGCCCTAAATGGAAACACTTCATTTGATTGTCGAGGTAGTTTGGGTTGAGGACACCGCCTAAAGGCTTCCTGCCCAGAGGAGATTATTTGAAGACATGTGCCGCATTGACTAGAACAAGTAACAGCTGTCTGCTTATAGTAAGGCTGACCACTCGATATGCGTGCCACTACTATTAGTTGTCGTCCATACTGCGTCAACCGTCAAGAAATAGGGCTCTGTGTGAACACTGCTGCTGACACCGCGCCGCGAGCCGCCGCTAACCCCGAACGCACACACACGTTACCAGCCCGTGAGGCGCGCGGTACCTCTCACGCCACTCGTCAGGAGCCAGGGGCATGCCCGTATTTTAAGAAAATTCGAATTCTAAGCTTAGTCACAATCTGACAAAAGCCAGCTGCCAGGTTCCAATTCGGGCGTCATAATTCTTCCACTAAAACTAATAAGTAACCAGTCTGTTCATAAAGCCTAACATATAACGTTTGTATTTGCGTCGTTTAAATAACGTATCATAATAATATGTGCTAGCGTGTGGCAGGCGCGAGGCGCGCGGTGTACACACGCACGAACAAAAGACATCAACGCGTGACGCGGCGCACTGCAATAAAACGACGTGTTATGCTTTCAACATTTATTTTTTGTTCAACAGCCAATCTAACAGGGCAAGAATTTACAAAAAGCTATTAGGAGCTTTCATCGTTCGATTCATTACACGGAACATACAATATGTACGCCGTAATCATTATAAACACGTATACAATACACATCAGGCACAGTTCGGTCCGTCATCAGCGGTCAATCATACGACAACACCGATCGTAATCGTTACGGGAATACAAAATAATACTGAAGAATAAATATTCACTATGACTAAGTACGTTCAAGTACATTAAAGCTCGGCCTCAGGGGCAAGTGTTCACTGTCGTCACTGTCACTGCACGCGGCGCACACTCGCACTCCGCACTGGTAGCGTCCGCTGGCAGCCCTCAGCACACCGTCTCCATGGGGATGCGCGGCGCGGGCGTGGCAGCGGCTGCGGGGGCGGGCGGCGGCGCGGGCGGCGCGGGCGTGGTGTGCGTGAGCGACTCGCCGCACGACGGCAGGTGCGTGGACGAGTGCGTGTTGCGCCCGCCCGCGCCCCCACCCGCTCCGCCGCGCGCGCAACAAGCCGCCGCCGCGCGCTTGAGCGCCGCCCAAGCGTGCGGCTGGCAGCCCACCACCAGGAAGATAAACACACCTTGCAGCGCGTTCAGCAGGTCGGTGGCATACCACACATAGTCCGGACCGCCCGCCGCCCACGACACCACGTCGGCGCCCCATGTCACACCCATCACCACCACCAGCTTGGCGCACACGCGCCCCAGCGCCGCCCTGCAACAGTCACACGGTCAGGAACCATCCTGCAGAGACAGGCGAGGTCGTCAGTGTCGGAGTGTCGATGCTGACTTACCGTTCGGAAGTGGACTTGACCTCGTCGCGGCGCCACAGGCCGCAGGTGAGCTGGCGCGTGGTGGACACGAACAGCGCCAGGTTGACGAGCAACAGCACTCCCACGGGCCCGAAGAAGTACACGAGGATCTCCATGTCGCCGTAGAACCAGCAGCGCTGAACGGCGAAGCGCGGGCGCAGCAGCGGCGCGGCGCCGGGCAGCGCGTCAAGCGCCGCTGCCGCACCCGCCAGCAGCAGCGGCCCGCCCCACGCGTACACCATGTACACGCGCAGCCGCCACAGCTCCTGGCCGCGCTCCAGCGACGTCGGCCGGAAGTCCCTGCGCACACCACACACATCACGTCGCTACAGAGCTACAGCTACCTCACGAGCATTGCCTTTCGTTGTACATCACGGATGCTCGCTTTCTATTCTATGATATACCTATTATAAATTGCCAAGGGATCAGACCGTAATGGCAAGCCAAGCCCTACTTGCACAAGCATGCACCGAATGCTTCGAGAACTTCCTGGAGCGTGTACTTCAGGCAACTCTAGCGTGTTTGCGTGGGACTTATACCAGTGGCAGGGTGTTTTCCACACTGCAGATGAGATTTGAATCCAAGAAATGTCGGTCCAATATAAACGTAGTAGGTGCCGCCCGTTCCCAAACAGGCATAAATTAAATCTGCTACTGAATCCCTCCCAATCTCATCTAAACTAATTGTACAAGAAACAATAGGACATGTTTACATAACCAGCGCCGCGAACGAGAGCAGTCTTAGATGCACGTGTTCTCGTCACAATGACATCGGCACATGAAGCGGCGGCGGTCACATACGTACGAGTATGTGAGCCTCTCTGAGTACATACTCTACTCAGTGCAACATTACTCATTAACTGCATATCACGATAATCAATATTTAACCCATAGATATAATAAACAAGCGCATGATTTAACCCTTACTGGCGGGAGGCGATTTAGATTTACAATCATTTTGTGGCCAAGAACGATATCAAAAGGATGTTTGCTCCGTCTACATGTCTTGCGTATTCATTCAGTAAGTTTCCAGCAGCAAAAATAGCGCTCGCGTGCTTGTTTTGCATACATTGCTTCATATGTTTCAAAACCCGTCTACTCGACAGCGTAAAGCCACTATGAATAATGTTTAGTAGTTAGAATGAAAGGGAACGTGTACTTCGAGCTGTCAAAACAACTACGCAATAAGGTAAGGATGCTGCACCCTAATTGCGTACATATGTGCATGTATGTGTAAAGCAAGTATATGGCAGTTGTAGGCGAAAATTGTATGGCACAAAAATGTTAGCTCTAGTGAGCAGAGCAAACATCTACACTACAATATTATAATCTACACTATAATATTATAATCTACACTATAATATATGGATGATCCCAAAATCAAATGAACCGATTTCAAAAATTATTTCACCTATGGGAAGCTACATTATTTCTAAATGACGTGTGTTTTTTATCCCGAAAAGTCATGCGTAAAGATAGTTTGTTATAATTATAATCCAGAGAGAATATAGATAAGTTCGTATCGGAATACGGAATTAGGTAATTTGCACTTCTAGTTTATTAGCTTCTACTCCTGAGCCTCAAACATAGGGACATAGTATATACCTTACTTTACCAGTTTATGGAATATCCTTTAAATTGGTCTAATATTGGAGGAGGAAAGAGACGAGAGCCAAACCTCGAAGTATGACTTTTTACTAAGGAAATTCAGTCGGCGCTCTCTGCCCATATTTCCACTTAAGGTTTATTAATGACAAGCATAAAATATATAGTTATAATTTACATTGGCATAACGAAATTCAGCATTGATCATTACACATAATATTATTAGGCATAAATATTTGCCATAATGTTTATTGCAATAAATACTGTTGGCATAATAATACAGAAGCATATGTTTTTATTTTCCTGATTCGAAAAATATTATGCCTTAAATTTATGCAACTCCAAATTATGCCGAAACAAATTAGACCAAATGTCAGATATGCTAACCTTTGCATTATGCCAAAGTATTATTATGCTACAGTAATGCTAATAAGAGTTAGGTATGCGAAAACGATATGCCAAATAATATTATGCCTTAAAATTTGATGCAAAGAGTGCTTATGCATTGTGTTATTGGGTGTCTTCAGTAGCAGCCCAGAGCCTGTATGGGTGGTTGGGTGTCTTCAGTAGCAGTCTGCCTAGTGGTCTGTGTGATTGGATTGCGGACTTCCTGAGGGATCGATTCATCCGAGTGGTATTCGACGGCTGCTCGTCCAGTCAGTTAGATATCAACGCCGGAGACCCTCAGGGGTCAGTGCTCTCGGCAACATTATTCTTGCTGCACATTAATGATCTGATAAAACCCGGAACCTTTGGGTACGCAGATGACAGCACTGTTGCTGAGAGATACGTGTCCAGCGCACAAGCTACTGGGCCTCAGGTTCGGTCTCTCCGGGAGGCCATGGTTGAACGTTTGACCAGTCCTTGAAGGCGGTCTCCGAATGGGGTGATGCCACTCTGGTCAGTTTCAATGCTACTAAGACCCAGACGTGTCTTTTTTCCGCTAAAAAGAGCCAATTCCACCCGGCTCCATCTTTCCGTGGTGTAACCGTGCCGTTAACGGACCGTCTCGATCTTCTCGGTGTTACGTTGACATCGACCCTCAACTTCGGTCCATTTATTGAGGCGAAAGCTCAGTTAGCTGCAAAAAAGTTGGGTATTCTTGCAAAGGTGAGACGGTACTTCACGCCTGAACAGCTGCTCAACTTGTATAAAGCACAAGTTCGGTCATGCATGGAGTACTGCTCTCACCTCTGGGATGGATCTGCCAGATACCAGCTTGGTGCACTTGAGTCGATTGACAGACGGTTTGGCCCGTCTGTCAATCGACTCAAGTGCACCAAGGCTTATTGGCAACGATGCACTGGTCGCCTCAAAGCTCCAGAGCCTCGAACATCGACGCCGAGTTGGCAGCCTGTCGGTTTTTTAACGGTTACATTTCGGGGAGTGTGCGACGGTACTGCACAATTTGATTCCGTCTAGCCCTTTCCATCATCGGACTTCAAGACGTACGGCCATGCGCCATCGGTACATGGTGGACATCCCTCCCATACGCACAAAGCCTTTTGTAGTGCGCACAGCTAAGGAGTGGAATTCCCTTCCGGAGTCTTTGTTCCCTGATAGCTACAACCTTGGGGTCTTTAAGTCAAGAGTGAACAGGTTTCTTCTAGGCAAGCGTGCTTCACCGTAGACCACGTCATCGCTTAACATCAGGCGAGATAGTGGTCAAACGCGAGCCTATAGGCGGGGGGGAGGGGGTCGGGGCAGCGGGTGTAATTGCCCGATTGGGCCCACTGGGCTTCAACCAAACTGAGTCTAAAACTCTAAAATTAGATTCAAACATAATTATGTTTATTGCGTAGGGTAGGTGTACTAAGATATTGATAAATTGTCGCCATCCCTGAATGCGAAGCACATTTTGAGTTAATAAAAAAGAGATGTCGAATGTCGGCAAATAGTTCTGGGTACTTATTTGCATTTTTTGTATTTACCCGTTGGTCGTGGGGTTTTGACGCAGAATGCCAACACTACGCAAAACGCCAACTGCGATGTCAACTTCGTAGAATGACAACTTCGCTTAAGGTTAAAAAAAAATCTTCCATACAAACGTAGTCTAGGGATTATTCCACTGTTTGACGATGTACGTTCAAAATAAAAAGTGATATCAATTTGTCTCATCATTATCTAGCCCTGTATGGAAGCAAAAAAGTAAAAAATTAAATGTTTGAAAGTTATGAGCGTCGAAAGTTAGACATTTCGACACTAATTTTAACGAATTTTTGGGCGCAAATAAATACCATAAAAATACAGAAAATTTCAAAACGGCGTCCATACAGGGATAGATTAGTAGTTCAACAATGCAAATAATGTTATTTTGAACAGATAGATTTAGTCGTTTTTTCATGATATCTAGACTGCCAAAGGTCTGTTTATAAAATTTCGCGCGCTCGGTTTCGTCCTAAATCATTATCCATTTCGCGGCATAAAAAGTATTTTATATCAACCAACAACACGTGCGGAAGAGATAGATGCTGTGATGAGCAGTAGGAAGCTAGTTCGCGTACGAATACACACTTTTGCAAATTTGTAGCGAAATGAATAATGATTTAGGACGAAACCGAGCGCGCGAAATTTTATAAACAGACCTTTGGCAGTCTTGATATGATGAAAAAACTACTAAATCTATCTGTTCAAAGTAAAATTATTTTCATTGTTGAACTACTAATCTAACCCTGTATGGAGGCCGTTTTGCAATTTTCCGTCTTCTTATGGTATTTATTCGCGCCCAAAAATGCGTTAAAATTTGTGTCGAAATGTGGAACTTTCGACGCTCATAACTTTTAGATAATCCCTAGACTACGTTTGTATGGAAGAATTTTCGACTAGTGTAACCTTAAGGACAACTTCTCAAAACGTCAACTTCGCAAAATGAGAACTTTGCAAAATATCCACTTTTTCAAAAAGTCAATATGTTCGAGGTATATAAGTTATAGAAAGTATATAGAATTAAATCTATTATTTTCTAATAAAAATGATCTACTTTTTTTATTAATCCTTTTTTTTATCAACATAGGGGAAAGTGAATACACAAACAATGTCATCACACTAATATTATTACTAATCAGAAGCTAGTCAACACATACAAATCACAATTATCTAAGTACGCGGCGGTGAAACATTATTAAACATTTAAAGTCAACTAATATTAAAATATGGTGACGGGACCGGTAAAAGCTTCGATGCTTGGGGAAGGCCTATGTCCAGCAGTGGACGTCTTTCGGCTGATATGGTGATTTTAGATTTATATTATGTTTCACCGTATTTAGATTTTATGTTGATACATAACTGTTTGCGTACCATGACGTACGTACTTTTTTTTTTTTTGTAATGAGTTTGCTCTTGACTCTAGTCTAGGTCATAGGTGACAGAGACAGAGTCTACGATGGAGTGAGCTTACCCAGAAGAAGCCTGTTCACTCTAACTTTGAAAAGATTCGGGTTGAATGCGTTACTTATGTTGATTAATACAGACGGATTATAAACAATAATGATAATTTTTAGTTGTAAGCAGAGATATACCTACCTTTAGAACAAACATAATCATCGTCATCATGTTTGTTCTAAAGGTATATATATCTGCTTCATCATTTTGAAGGATCAACAGTAGCTTCTAATGTTTCTACATACCCTGACTACAATAACGTTTGCTAATCAGTTTGTCTTAGTGTAAATAGTAATCTGTGGAAAATGAGTTAAGTCATATGTTTAAGACTCTTTGTATATTTTTAACCGACTTCAAAAAAGGAGAAGGTTATCAATTAGTCGGTATCTTTTGTTTTTTATGTATGTTCCCCAATTACTCAGACGCGTGGTCCGATTTAAAAAAATCTTTTTTTTTTTGTTTTGAAGGGTATATTTTCTAGTTGGTCCCATAGTCATCAGGTCAGTATCTGATGATGGGATCTTAGACAAATCGAGGGAACTCCTCAAATATTATAGGCATACCTACATATAGCGATTTTGGTATTTTCATCAACAATACAATTATTTGCACTCAGAAAGTATCATTTGGTGAAGCGGAACTGATGAAGAAGACCACAGATGGCCACTGGAACTCCTATGCTAAGTATGTCACGGGTACTAGATATCTCGTATAGTTAACCGACTATGATGAAGCAAATACTTATAAATAAATGGTACTGATGAAAATGGCACCATCGAACTGATCTGATGATGAAGCCGGAAGGTAGGCACTGGAACTCTGATATAAAACAATGTATCCTAGTCGTGTTTGGGCTTATTGGAATCTTCATTGTATGCACTTTGGCTATAAATGATTATCATGTTAATTGGAGATACCAACCAAAACTAAAAAGAGAAAAATAAAATCAAACCAACTTCCAAAACAAAAAACTACAAAGCAAAAAATAACTTTCTTTTCCGAAGTCGGTGTCGAAAAACGGAAAACAATGGGTACAAAAGACACTGTTTGTTGTACCTATAGGTTAGGTTAGGTTAAAACGGGCTGTTTTCCGCAACTCCACGACTAAGCGCGTATTTTGCATAAAAATAAATAATTAAATAACATAATATATAGGTAACTCGGCTTTTTTTAAAAGTTGCCATTTTGCAAAGTTTTAATTTTGCGAAGTTGACGTTTTGAGAAGTTGTCCGTAAGCGAAGTTGTCATTCTACGCAGTTGACATTCTGCGAAGTTGGCGTTGTGCATCGTGTTGTCATTTTGACAAGAGGACAAGACAAGAGGACTGGTAGTGCTATTCGACTTCGAGCGTGTTGGCCTGTGACTTCTATACATAAGTATGCCTGCTTGGAACAACAGAAGCGTGATGTTATCACGTTATGAGTTGTAATCAGTAAGTCATTAGCCGCTCGGCAGCGCTCACAAAACTAAGTGCATAGTATCAGCTGGCCTAGGATTCCATTTGTTATAATATGTAATGTCAAAATAAGACCAATACAAATTTCAAGAGTGTAACCCATCAACTCTTGAAATTTGTATTGGTATTATAAGACTCGTTACGGGTGTCACTTGCACAAAATAGAGACGTAAGTTGACAAAAACAAATTCATAGTTATAAAATAATTATTTTACCTACATTAGCTTGGTAAGGAATTAAATCTAACAACTATCAATGACCTAGACAAGTTATCAACAGGCCCCAAAATGCTATGATTAATGAAATAAGAAAGACATCTGAAAATCTTGTAAGATGAAATAAACGAAACTACTGGCTATCGAAGCAGAGTTTACCTTCGTTTTGAAGCTCTGTACTCCGCTCAACTTCAAACTAATACCACCGACGTGCGGTCGAATGTACCTTTAATTTACTAACAAAAACACCTTACTAATATGTATTTAAGTAACTGTGTGTCTAAGTTAGTAGGCAAGTACTGACCGCACTAATTCAATGTAGGTACCTAAGTATACTCCAGCCATTTTAAAGATAGGTGCAATGTTTACTAACAAAGTAAAACAACATTCTTTTTGTGCTACTCTCTGCCTACACAAAAACAAAAATAAACGATTATAGTGTTATATCTGGTGATCTGGTGTACATCGATTTAACTGAGTTAATACAGATGAAAGATAGTTTGAGAACATGAAATATCCAAGGTCGTAGACTACAAGTTTAGATTAGAGCGAACCTAACATTTTCACATCTGCTGTCAGCAGTCAGCTGTCAGTGTTTTGTTAGTAAATATTGCAACTTGGCCAGAGTATAGGAAGGCATGTGACTGACTTGTGTTGTGTGTGTCTTGACCAAGTCTTGACTTTTGTTTCCTTAAATTTTTTTGTACCTGTACTATGCGTATTATATTTACGTACCGGAAAGTCCACCATATGTTGAAACACATCGTGTTGAGCCAGAAGAACGCCGACAGGAACAGGAAGTGCATACACACCGCTGCAGCACATGAAACAAACGAGCACGTCAGCACCAACACTACACGACACAACCAGCACCCGGCACAGCACTGCGAGAGGGACGGAAGCTCACCCAGCGCGCGGCACAGCGGCGTCGGCACCACGTCGCCCGCCAGCTGCGTAGCGGCCAGCAGCACGTCGCCCAGCATGAGCGCCGCCACGTAGTGCGTCTGGCAGCGCCAGTGCAGCGCGTGGTGCGCCGCCGGCAGCGCGAAGCCCGCCGCCAGCGTTGCCGCTAGGAAGGCCGCACCGACCGCCAGTCCTGCGCCGTACAGCAAGTGGCGCGGCGCCTGAGAGCCGCGCGCGCGCGCCGCCGCCTCGCACGCCAGCACGCGCGCTCCCTCCTGTGCTCCAGCCCCGGGAGACACCTCCGCGCACCACGCACCGCCCGCCAGGCGCTCGCCGCCGCCGCCCGCCGCGCTCAGCAGCAGCGCACCGCGCGCGTCCAGCCGCGCGCCCGCCAGCGTGCCCGCCACCGCGTAGCGCGACTCCGCCGGGCACGCCGGCCAGCCCACCGCCACTTCGAGCGCGCCCACCGCACTTCTATTCATGAGCGCGCGCAGCTCGTCGAAGGCGTTGTGCGCGCGCTCGCCTGGCGTGCCTGCCTCGTCCCGCGGCTGTTGCACGCACTGCTTGGCGTCGAAGTCTAAGGCGTGTCCCTCGGCACAGCACTTGGCGGGCTGCCACAGCACGTCGGCGGCGCACACGAGCGCGGCCTGCACGTCGGTGCAATAGCGGCCGGGCGGCAGCTGCGAGCGGGGCGCCGCGCGCACCATCATCAGCCCGTCGGGGCCGCGCAGGGCGTACGGCGCCGCGTGCTCCGGTAGTAGGCGCAGCGTCTCACAGTCCGGTATGCCTGTTATGTTTGTCCAGTGTTTGGGCTCTTCGTAAACGATTGCTTTCTTCTGGAACGAGTAAATCCTTGTGGCCCGGGTGACATTCCCGACGACGGGCTGGCAGGCGGCGGCGGCGGCCGCGCGCGTCAGCTCGCTGGCCCGCAGCGCTTCGGCGCCGAGCGCCTGGCCGGGCGGGCAGCAGTGCAGCACGGTTAGCGGACTCACCGCCGCCTCCGACGCCATCCACAGTACGCTCCATGCTGCCAGGAACCCGACGAGGGCTGACATCTCGCAACTAGCTCACCGGTCGCACCGACGACGTGACGGCCGCTGGGCGTGCATCGCAGCCCTACTTAATTATTTGTAATATTGTATCAGATTAAACAATCACTATGAAACTGTAGATCCCGAGTAGGCACTCAATTATAAATTGGTTGCAAAAAAAACAACACGAACTTCCGAACACGATAACGACAACGCGCACGTGTAAAAAGGTCCAAGCGGCGGCGGACGCGAGCTTCACTGTAGACAGCTGGCGCGGTACTGCCGGGCGGCGGCGGGCCGGCCGCTCGGCAAGTCGGCAGTCGGCGCTCAGCTGACGCGCCCCCCGGCCCCCGCTCGGCCACACGCCACACGCACACTGTGACACTGCCACTACTGCACGACACGCTGCTGCTCGCTGCACCGCGGCTCCACCCGCCCCTGTGCTGGTCTGGTGCATACTTTTATAAAAACCGGCCAAGTGCGAGTCGGACTCGCGTACGAAGGGTTCCTTCCCTTTATCGCAAAAAACGGCAAAAAAATCACGTTTGTAGTATTCGAACCCCCTTAATTATTTTTTTTTTTATTTAATCATTACTATTTTTTGAAGTGAATATACAACTAAATATTCTGTGAATATTTCAAGCGTCTACCTGTTTCCTTTATTAATATCGAGCAAAAAAAACACGTTTGTTGTATGGGAGCCCCCCTCAATTTATTTTATTTTAATTTAATAATTATTATTTTTTGTATTGAGTATACAACTACATATGCCGTGAATATTTCAAATCAAATCAAATCAAATCAAATCCATTTATTTGTCAATGTAGGTGTCGTTAATTACAGGTGTTAACAGGCTTAGGCCATATCTTTACAGGTATCACTACATTCTACCCACAGGGCGTACAAACAATATGTTACAATAATATTAATCAATACATTCAATTATACAATAACAAACAAAATAAAATAAGATAAGTTATTACATTACATTCAATATTTGTCTATCATGTCAAAAATCATCACATTAAAATTCAAATCAGTCAAGTAAGTATGTCACAATGTAAAGAAGACAAACACAACAACATCCTGACATAATCAATTCGTATTAAACAATTATATTAAAATTGTCAGATAAGAACTCGTCTATTGTATAATATGTTCTATCTACCAGTAGTTTAAAAAGAGCCTTTTTGAAATTACTTATATCGTCCAGTACTTTTATTACTGTAGGCATCAAGTGTCTACCTGTTGCCGTTATTAATATCGAGCAAAAAACGGCAAAAAAAACACGTTTGTTGTATGGGAGCCCCCTATAAATATGTATTTTCTTCTGTTTTTTTTATTTGTTGTTATAGCGGCAACAGAAATACGTCATCTCTGAAAATGTCAACTGTCTAGCTATCACGGTTCACGAGATACTGCCTGGTGACAGACGGACAGACAGACAGACAGACGGATCGCGGAGTCTTAGTAATAGGGTTCCGTTTTTACCCTTTGGGTACGGAACCCTAAAAATCGCAGTGCGTGCTATGCCTATTATTTTAATAAAACTGGCCAAGTGCGAGTCGGAGTCGCGCACGATGGTTTCCGTACCACTATCGCAAAAACGGCAAAAATAACACGTTTGTTGTATGGGAGCCCCACTTAAATAAATATTTCATTCTGTTTTTAGGGTTCCGTACCCAAAGGGTAAAAACGGGAACCTATTACTGAGACTCCGCGATCCGTCTGTCTGTCTGTCTGTCCGTCTGTCACCAGGCTACATCTCATGAACCGTGATAGCTAGACAGTTGAAATTTTCACAGATGATGTATTTCTGTTGCCGCTATAACAACAAATACTAAAAACAGAATAAATTTAATATTTAAGTAGGGCTCCCATATAACAAACGTGATTTGTTGGCCGGTTTTTGCGACAATGGTACGGAACCCCTCGTGCGCGAGTCCGACTCGCACTTGGCCGGTTTTTATTATTTGTTGTTATAGCGGCAACAGAAATATGTACATCATCTGTGAAAACTTCAACTGTCTAGCTATCACGTTTCATGAGATACAGCCTGGTGACAGACGGACAGACAGACAGACGGATCGTGGAGTCTTAGTCATAGGGCCCCGTTTTTACCATTTGGGTACGGAACCCTAAAAACCAGTCACATATTTTTCTTTTTAATTAAACAATGACACAATTCCGTGATTGTTTCCTTTACACGGTTAAATGCTCTAAGTTTACACGGGCAGTCCTTACCAAAAGAAACAATCTCAAATTACTTGTCTTCAATAATTACCTGTGAACTAGTCCTTTATACGAGTAGCTTGTCTATCTAAGAACACCTCCTTGAACAACAGCAGCCTAATTGCGTAAGTGAATTCTCCAAAGCAAACGAGTCGATTTCTTCAAAGAATCAGAATCATTTTTTTCAACTTTTTCGGTATTGCTAAATTAATTTGGAAAAAGTACAAACATCCTCCTTTGAGTTGAAGTTCATCTACTGCGTTATGTTTCATCAAACTCGAACATTACACAATACCAATAGTGAAGTTTTATCTCGATTCTTCCGCTTTCGTTCATTCTTTACAATAAATTCTACGTCAAAATATTGGTAATGGAAAGGAGCATCACCTTTCCGTTTCAGAATGTAATATGCAATACGTAAAGACGTTTTTGGGAAAGAATCGACTTGTTTGCTTTGGAGAATTCACTTACGCAATTAGGCTGCAGGACTCTCTACTCTACGTAGACGTACTGACGCCTGCACGTCAAATGTTACAAAACCAGTATACGCTGACCGTTTAACCAGTATAACGTATTTATTAACCGATATCAAAATAGAAGGTTATCAATTCGATATCTAGGTAACCCAACCTTTGCCCAATCCTTCGGGGATAATTATGTTAATTATGTGTTGTAAAAAACTTCCAAAGCATAACAAAGTTCGAAAGTTGGTGTCAAAACTTGAAGGAATAAAAACTTTTTTACAAAAAATACAACCGATTCCAAAAAAAACACGTCAAAGTGAAATATGACTTCAATTTCGGCAGACTCCGCGATCCGTCTGTCTGTCTGTCTATCCGTCTGACACCAGGCTATAATAACAAAGTGGGGCTCCCATACAACAAACGTGATTTTTTGCCGTTTTTTGCGATAATGGTACGGAACCCTTCATGCGCGAGTCCGACTCGCACTTGGCCGGTTTTTGTTTCTTCGTTTTAAGACACCACCTTCCGAAATTGAAGTCATTTTTCACATTGTACCTATATAGTATTTTTATGGAAGTCGGTTGTATGTTTTTGTAATGTTTTATACGGTCTAATTATGACGCAAAGTAATGAAGTCCACGCTCCTTCCAGCACAGATCCAGGTCCAAAACCCCGAGAGCTTTCAGCTCGAACTCCAGAATCGTTACGAGTGCCTAGGGAGCTCCGTGGACGAATACGGCGATGGGTTCGTGGAAGCTGTCCATACGGCCAGGTCTAGTTTTTCAAGACCCGCCGTACAGATAGGACCAAAAAGCTCCTGATTAGCGATGGGCGTTGAATGAACGGACTAGTTAATTCGACCGTCGACGTACAATGAACGATTCGACGGTTCACCGTTAATCAACGAACTAGTTGAATTCGTGGACGGCTAAACTGAGACTCGACTATGTTCATGTCGACTTGTAACGCGACGAACGACGCGAGAACTTAGTTGGGTGCTACAAGTTAATACGTCCGAAAAAATAACAACATCGAGCAAATTAATTTGAACTCTAAATCTAGACACAAAGAGTTGATATTTCTATGATCCGAAAGCCATTTTGGAGTAAAAATGCATTGTGTTAAGAAGAAAAAGACGCCAATAATTATAGTTTCACGTGTGCAAAAAGTAAAGCGATTGACCGATCGAACGATGCGAGGTAAACCGGTTTGTACTTGTTTACGTTAAATCAGAAAGTTGAAGTCGAACCGTAGACGCCGCGCGTCGCATCGTCGTCGCAAAGTTTATAAAGAACGTCTACTTAACATAGTCTACGTTATGAACTAGTCGACAAATTCAACTAGTTGATCGACTCGTCGATCAACGGGAATGGACGGTCTAGTTTCGTTAACGAAAAATACGTCGACGACCCATCTCTACTCCTGATCCTACTCTCAAGCTCATGAAGGAGAGGCGTGAGATGATCCTACAGTCTTCAGATGATGCGGTGAAATACCGGCAGCTAAATAGACGGATCTGAAATTCAAATTCCTTTATTGCTATATTACATCACGCTACAACCAATAGGAGCCGAGCATAAATGAAAAATGTTGCAAAACGGGCAAAAATATTCCTTTTTGAGAGCTTTCGTTGCATGCGCTGCGTAAACGGTATTTAAGTTAGGTACGCAAATACCATGTATGATGGAATTGAACTTCTTTAAAAGTCTTAAAAAAAAGTCCGCCACAGCATATGTCTATCTTTTAAGATTGACTCACAATAGCGGCTTTTATGTTCTAAATTTTAATTAGATCGCCGCCGCCGGTAAAAACAGAAGTTGGTTACATTCGTATAGTAGTATATTATTTCTTATTCAAATAAATAGTTCAACAAATTATTAGGTAGGGTAGGGTAGGTAGGGTAGGTAGGGTAGGCAGGGTAGGCAGGGTAGGTAGGGTAGGCAGGGTAGGTAGGGTAGGCAGGGTAGGTAGGGTAGGCAGGGTAGGTAGGGTAGGCAGGGTAGGTAGGGTAGGCAGGGTAGGTAGGGTAGGCAGGGTAGGTAGGGTTGGCAGGGTAGGCAGGGTAGGCAGGGTAGGTAGGGTAGGCAGGGTAGGTAGGGTAGGTAGGGTAGGCAGGGTAGGTAGGGTAGGCAGGGTAGGTAGGGTAGGCAGGGTAGGTAGGGTAGGCAGGGTAGGTAGGGTTGGCAGGGTAGGCAGGGTAGGCAGGGTAGGTAGGGTAGGCAGGGTAGGTAGGGTAGGCAGGGTAGGTAGGGTTGGCAGGGTAGGCAGGGTAGGTAGGGTAGGCAGGGTAGGTAGGGTAGGCAGGGTAGGTAGGGTAGGCAGGGTAGGTAGGGTAGGCAGGGTAGGTAGGGTAGGCAGGGTAGGTAGGGTTGGCAGGGTAGGCAGGGTAGGCAGGGTAGGCAGGGTAGGTAGGGTAGGCAGGGTAGGTAGGGTAGGCAGGGTAGGTAGGGTAGGCAGGGTAGGTAGGGTAGGCAGGGTAGGTAGGGTAGGCAGGGTAGGTAGGGTTGGCAGGGTAGGCAGGGTAGGTAGGGTAGGCAGGGTAGGTAGGGTTGGCAGGGTAGGCAGGGTAGGCAGGGTAGGTAGGGTAGGCAGGGTAGGTAGGGTAGGCAGGGTAGGTAGGGTTGGCAGGGTAGGTAGGGTAGTTGACGGGAGCGAAGCCGCGGGGGTCAGCTATATACTTATAATCAAACCATCTTCTGGCAGCGGCTTTGCCTAAGAGAATGTCGAAAATTATCCCGAGGGAACATATTCTCCGGGTTAAAAAGTATCCTATGTGCTATTCCTGACTATAATCTATCTCTATGCCAAATTTCATTCAGATCCTTGTTGTTTGTTTGTTTGTTTGAACGCGCTAATCTCAGGAACTACTGGTTGGAATTGAAAAATTATTTTTGTGTTGGATAGTCCATTTATCGAGGAAGGTTATAGGTTATTTATGATCACGCTACAACCAACAGGAGCAGAGCATAAATGAAAAATTTTGCAAAAATGGGCAAAAATATTCCTTTTTGAGAGCGTTTGTTGCGTGCGCTGCGTAAACGGTTTAAGTTACGCAAATATAATGTATGATGGAATTGTTCTTCTTTAAAAGTTCTAAAAAAAGTCCGCGACAGCATATGTCTATCTTTTAAGATTGACTCACAATAGCAGCTTTTATGTTCTAAATTTTAATTAGATCGCCGCCGCCGGTAGAAACAAAAGTTTACAGGTTACATTCGTATAGTAGTAAGGGTAGGTAGGGTAGGGTAGGTAGGGTAGGGTAGGTAGGGTAGGGTAGGGTAGGGTAGGTA
Source organism: Orthosia incerta (assembly GCA_948252205.1). Lineage (NCBI taxonomy): Eukaryota > Metazoa > Arthropoda > Insecta > Lepidoptera > Noctuidae > Orthosia > Orthosia incerta. The sequence continues at coordinate 31,918,296 of OX411751.1, forward strand.
GGGTAGGGTAGGGTGGATAGGGTAGGGTAGGGTAGGTAGGTTAGGGTAGGTAGGGTAGGTAGGGTAGGTAGGGTAGGGTAGGTAGGGTAGGGTAGGTAGGGTAGGGTAGGTAGAGTAAGTAGGGTAGATAGGGTAGGTGGGTAGGGTAGTTATGGGAAATAAAAAAATTAGGGTAGGTAGGTAGGAGGTAGGTAGGTAGGTAGCTAGTTGACGGGAGCGAAGCCGCGGGGGTCAGCTAGTAATATATATAAAGATCGCTGCAACATACGCACAGGGCGTACAATATTGTATAGTCTTATAAGATCTATTCTATCATTATTCATGTTAAAGTACATTATCATTAGTTAATTTTATTATACATTTCAAAGAAAAAGAAATACCATGAATTAAAATTATTACATATGTCAAAAAAAAATATCATGATTTAATATGTCAAAACGTCATGTCAAGAATACAATATTTTTCTTATCAAAAAGTCATTTATGTCAAAACTCATGTCAAAATTACATTATAATTCATTCATGTTACACTCTTGTCAAAAATACATTGTAAATTATTAAATATCATCGATATACATTAGTCAGATTTAAATTCAAAAGTCACATACACTTTTTATCATTGTTTTTAGTTCAATATTTCTTATATGCTTTACTTATTAAGAATACTTTGAGTTTATTTTTGAAAATATTCAGTCTCTCGATGTTTTTTATGCAATTTGGTAATCTGTTGTAAATTTTTATCCCTATCCCAAATATACTCATATTGAATTTATCTGTTCTGCATCTAATAACACTCAACATATTTTTATGTCGTGCACTTCTTAATGTTTCATAATTACTAATATCGCGTTTTATCATCACTGCAGCCTCATAAATATACATTGAAGGGAAAGTTAAAAATTTTAATCTAGTAAACATTGGTCTACATGTATCAGTTTTTTTAAGTCCACATATACTCCTAATGCATTTTTTTGGGCTTTAAACGCATATTCTCTGTTGGGAGAATTACCCCAAAAAATAACACATATTTGAGTGTAGAACCCACATATGCATGGTAAGCGCTTAGTAATGCACTTTCGTGTACAATTTTTCTTAGCATGTAGAGAGCATAGGATGATTGATTTAATTTTTTGCAGATATGATCGATTTGCATTTTCCAGTTGAGCCCAGAGTCAATGTGAAAGCCTAGAAATTTTGTGTTATTAACTTCTTTTCATGTTTAATTTTTATAGTTAATGTGAATTTTTGTTGCTTTTGAGTTTTTATTTTTGAAAGTCATGTAGCTTGTCTTTGCAATGTTTATTTTTAGTTTGTTTACATTTAACCAGTTAATGATATCTCTAAGAGATTTGTTAACGTTTGTTTCATAATCATCTTGCTGGTCCTTCGTAAAAATAGCTGTGCTATCATCTGCAAACAATATTAGTTCCTGTTTTATGGATTTGGGTAAATCGTTTATGTAAATTATGAACAAAAGTGGCCCCAGTTTGCTTCCCAGGGGCACTCCATATTGAATAATTCTGGGATTTGATTTATATGTTTGTTCATACATTGTGCCTTTTGTAATTATAGTTATTTGTGTCATTTGTAATCTGTTTGCTAAATATGATTATAAACGATTTAATGGAATTCCTCTTACCCCATATTTTTCCAATTTATTTAGAAGTATTTGATGATCCACATGATCAAATGCTTTTGACATATCCATAAAAATCGCAGTTATTTGATGTTTTTATCTAGTCCTGTCATTACTTGTTTAAAAAACTTAAAGAATTACCTTTTCAAAAATTTTTGCAATAACTGGTATTAGTGCAATTGGTCTGTAAAATTTCATCTCTTTTCTGTCTTCTTTTTTGAATATGGGAGGTATGAGTGTTAATTTCAATTTTGAAGGGAACATCCCATGTTCAAGGGACAGGTTTATTATATGACCGAGACCTGGAGCAACGAGATTCGATACATTTTTGATTATTTTTACGTTTATGTCATCATAACCTGTGCTGTTCGCATTTTGGTGTCATGAAAATAGAATTCGGCTTATTATATGTCAGTGTTTTAACAGCTGTACCATCTTCATTAGGTGTTGGTTTTATATCGTCAATAAAGTAGTTGTTAAAAGCTTGAGCTATATCTGCCGGTTTGGTCACTAATTTGTCTTTAAATTTTATTTGATTTATTTCTTCTTTAGGTGTCTTCTTTACTGTCTTACTATTATTTATTATTTTCCAAATTGCTACTTAATCTGGTCGGTAAACTTATAGTTAAATTCAAATTATAACTTGCTAATACATGCTCAAATTGTTGAGATACTTTATTGCTTTCTATCCGGTTTATGTTGAATTCGCCGCACACTATAACTTTTTTGGTTTGTGAAACATATTTTGCTTAATAATTCCTGTAGTCTCGCAAAAAATAACTCAATTTGGTCATGTCTACTTTTAGGTGGTCGGTAAACGCACAATATAAATTTTTTATGATTAATTAGTTCAATGCAACACTCTAATATGTTACTAATACTCAGGCTTTTGGCCTCTGTGACAATTTTAAATTTATAAAAAGATTTAATCAATATGCATGATCCCCCATTTCTATTATTACGCGTGAAACTATCCCCCATTATATAATTGGACAGTTTAAATAGTTTCGTATCATCCAATAGTCATGTTATGTTCCGTAATACATAGAACATCAACCGGATTGTAATTACTGTCCTCTCCCAAAGAATGTAAATGTACCGTTAACTCATCTAGTTTAGTTAATAAGGCATATTTATTTTTTCGTGCAGAATTTTAATATTTTTATAGGCGAAAAATAATATTTGTGGTAGGAAAACTTTCGTTTTCTTTATAGATAGACTGACTGAGTATATTTGTCAACAAAGATAGTAACAGCGTTGGTATTAATATTGTTTTCGCTGACATACTGCTAATATTTTTGCTTGTATACTGCTCTCAAAATTTCTTTTAATATTAACTGGGATACATGTAATGCTATAAAGCCATATTTTGGCACATATGTTGAGTAACTCATGTCTACGTAGGTTGAATGACTGAAGTGAGAACAGATAAACTTAATTTTATAGTTTAACTTTCTTTCATTCAAATGATTATTAAATAGTAATTCGGATACCAAAACATTAGTATTTCTGAAATTATTCAAAAAATTACCGAGACATAATTGTGTTTCTTCCGGGTTTTTACACTCCCAAAATCATTAAAAAGTCGTTTTTATTAAGTAGACTTATCTCTGATTTTTCCGTACTTAGAACTTCCTGTAGTGATGCTCCCGGTTTCCAGAAGCATCTGACTAAAAAATCATTACCTATTAATTTTTGTAAAATTCTTTGAATGAAGCGTCCCTGCTGATCAGCAATTATGATTATTTTCTTCTTTTTTTCTTGAAAACTCTCCTTATTATTAGATAGTTTTGTAACTGTAATCTGTTGTGTAGGTTTAGTCTGAGTGTAAATATTGTGTCAATATTGTCTCAAAGTCCTTGAAAAGCGACCTCCGCCGCTTTAACACCGAAAGTATTAAGGACGCGATTGAGCAGAATAAGGGCTCCAAGGTCTTTGCAAGATAACCGTCTATTGGGCAGAGCCAGCTCACGAAACTGAAGACCGATGATGGCAGGATCGTGTCCGCCAAACCGGAGCTTCTGAGGGAGATTGAGAGATTCTAAGGGCAGTTGTACACGTCAACCAGTAAACCCGTCGCGAATCTAGCGAATGACCCTAGAGCTAGATTGACCCGACACTACACCGAAGATTCCAGACACCAGCCTGTATGAGATTAAGATGGCTCTGAAACAGCTTAAGAACAACAAGGCACCGGGTGATGACGGAATTACGGCCGAACTCCTGAAGGTGGGTGGAAAACCAGTACTTAAGGCCCTTCAGAAGCTGTTTGATTCCGTCATACTCGAGGGGAAAACGCCACAGGCATGGTGCAGGGGTGTGGTGTTGCTCTTCCTACTGAAGAACTATAGGCCCATCTCACTTCTTAGCCATGTCTACAAGCTGTTTTCAAGAGTCATAACGAATCGTCTCGCGCGCAGGTTTGACGATTTCCAGCCTCCCGAACAAGCCGGATTCCGTAAAGGCTTCAGCACCGTAGACCACATACATACACTGCGGCAGGTTATACAGAAGATCGAAGAGTACAACCTGCCTCTCTGTTTAGCGTTTCTGGACTACGAGAAAGCCTTCGATTCGATCGAGACTGGGCTGTACTGCAGTCTCTCCAACGGTGCCAAATTGACTACCGGTACATCGAAGTGTTGAAGTGTTTATAAAAAAACGCCACCATGTCAGTTTGACTTCAGGATCAGACCTCGGAACCCGTCCTTCTGCAGAGAGGTGTGAGACAGGAGACGTCATATCTCCAAACCTGCACAACAACCTGCACTGGAGGATGTCTTCAAGGCTCTGGACTGGAGAGAGCTAAGCATCAACGTAAATGGCGATGACATCACTCACCTTCGGTTTGCCGACGATATAGTGGTTATGGCTGAGACCATGGAGGACCTCAGTACAATGCTCGATGATCTCATTAGAGCTTCCGAAAGAGTGGGTCTTACGATGAACATGGACAAAACCAAGGTGATGTTGAATGCCCATGTTACACCCACTCCTATCAAAGTCGGAGACTCTATACTCTAAGTTGTGGGCGACTATGTCTACCTGGGACAAACGATCCAAATGGGTAGGGCCAACTTCGAGAAAGAGGTCAACCGTCGAATCCGACTCGGCTGGGCAGCGTTCGGGAAGTCGCGCTGTATCTTCTCGTCCAACTTACCACAGTGTCTCAAGACGAAAGTCTATGACCAGTGTGTGTTGCCAGTGATGACATATAGCTCTGAGACGTGGTCGCTTATAATGGGCTTATCAGAAAGTTTACAGTCACTCAAAGGGCAATGGAGAGGGCTATGCTCGGAGTTTCCTTGCGTGATCGAATCAGAAATGAGATCCGCAAGAGAACCAGGGTTACCGACATAGCCCGAAGAATTGCCAAACTTAAGTGGCAGTGGGCAGGGCACATTGCTGATGGCCGATGGGGCAGAAAGGTTCTGGAGTGGCGACCGCGAACCGGAAGGCCTCCCACCAGGCGGACCGATGACCGATATTATGATGATGATGATGATGTAACTTTAACATAACCAGTGGAATGAATATACCAGGGTGAACTGTACACATCTGCGTACCCGTTTAGAGCATACTGGCGTGATGGTATGTTATGAAATGGTGTAAACAATAAACAGACATGCGATTTCAACATTCCCGATCAGATTTGCCGTCATTTATTGAAGAGTTCTGTTGTACATCTCCGAAGCTCTTCATCAGAATTTTACCAAATTTAAATTGGACCATTTCGGAATAAACTTCTTTCGAACAAAAAAAATAATCTTGTAAATCCGTTTATAAATGACGGAGTTATGTGGAGGGGTCTGTCAGACTCGTACTGACTAAAAACCACCCCGGTGTTCCATCTCACACCTACGCTGGGGGTCGCGGGAACAACGATACTTCCGCAACCCCCAGCTAGTGCCGGCCCGCCTCCGCGGGCCTCGATCTCGGGTTGGGGGGGAGTGAGGTGTTTGCACCCCCCGCAACGTCTAAGAGGGGCGCGCGTGGAACACTACGCGCCACCACCTCGGGTCCAGATGTGTGGGGGACGACGGACGTCCCCGAGTCCGTCGCCCTAGGACCCATTTAGGGGGGCCGGAAGAGGGCGTTGTCCGCCCTCCGCCGACGCCCGGCGCGTCTGCTGCGGATCGGGTTAGTGGATGAAATCTCCCTCTCCCTCTCCGCAGCCTCCTTCTGCGAGACGACTGTTTCGCAGAAGGATACCACCGCGTCCCAGGACTCCTCGCTGCCGACCATAGACTCGACTACGGCCGGCAGCGACAGGTCACTGCCTACTTCAGAGATGAGGGCACGGCGTGGCCCCTCCCAAGCGGCACACTCAGCCAGTGTATGCCACGCCGTGTCCTCCCGGCAGTCGACGCAGTGATGACACCGGGCGTCCGGCTCCCTGCTTATGCGACACAGGTACTTCCCGAAGCAACCATGCCCCGAGAGCACCTGCGTCACCCGAAACGACAGGGAGCCGTGCCTCCTCCCGAGCCAGCGCTCGAGCACTGGCCGGACCGCCTCGATGGTATTGAGGCCGGCGGTAGGGCGTGAAAGCCTGTCCCGCCATTCCGCCACCAGGACCTCGCGAAGCTGGGACTGACGCAACTCCATATGTCGCTGCATCAGCCCTTCGCCCCGCGCCCGCGCTTCCTCGCGCCACCGATACAGTGACGCGAGTACCTTCGCCTGCAGGTCCCAGGGCGGGGATCCGGCCAGTGCACAAGCCGCCTCGTAGGAGATCGTGCGATACCCCCTGATGACTCTGACGGCCATCGCTCTCTGCGGCTTTCGCAGAACAGCGATGCTGCCGGCCGTCAGGTCAGCCGCCCAGATCGGGGCCCCATACAGGGCCATTGATCGCACGATCCCCACGTAGAGCCGCAGCGTTGACAGCGCCCCAGCCGCGCCCAACAACTTGGGCGCCAGCCGCCGGAAGTGGGGGCCGAAATCCCACCGGCTGTCGAGCACCAATCCTCTCTAGCAGCACTATGGGCCGGTACGCGGACGGTGAGTCCGCAGGGCACCCCGCCTTCCTGAGTAGAACCAGACGACCAGATTTCCACAGAGTGGGAAACTGGCCCCGCTCAAGGCACGCTGTGAAGAGTCCTCTCAGCCAGGGCTCTAGCTCCTTCAGAGCGAGGGCTAGCACGTGGCCGTGGATTCCGTCGGGCCCCGGAGCCACGTTCTTGGCCCGGAGCCGCATCACGGCCGCCCCCGTCTCTGCCTGTGTCACCTCTGGGACGCTGATGGCGTCCTCCTCTGTAGACTCTGCGGCCGTGGGCAAAGCCATCGGCGGCGGGATATGCTCCGCTCTCGCCGGGAAGAGGGCTGCGACTACCTCCTCCAGCAGCTCGGGTTGGAGACTCTCCGTAAGTGGAGGCGCGGCGGCTCGAAGTTTTCCTCGAACCGCTCGATAAGGGCGCCCCCAAGGATCCCGGTCTAGAGTCTCCAACATCTCCTCCCTGGCTCGCTTCTTCGCTTCGCCGATGGCCAGCCGCAGAGTCTCCGTCGCCGCGCGGTACACCTCATACAGCGCGGCTTCATCGTCAGGGACCCGACGACGTCTCCTCCGGTATCGGGTGTACTGGCGTCTGGCCACTACGCACGCGACACGCAACTGTGCGATATCGGCGGACCACCACTACACCTGGCGCCTCGCTGACTGTGCGTGGACCCGGGGCATGGACGCGTCGCTAATTTGCGTCATCGCCCCGCGGAACCACAGCGCCTCCTGTTCGACGTCGACGGGTCCGGTTGTTGCTGACTCCCGGATCCAGGCCTGGACAATGGTGGCCTCCTCGAGAAGTTCCCTGTCAATGCGCTTGCGCGCCCAGCGTGGGCCGTCCGTTCGCGGGGCCGGCGTACCGCGGCCGCCGGCGGTCTGGGTGGAGACGTCGAAACGGATATATCGGTGATCCAATAACGTCTCCACCTCCACAGCGACATGCCAGTCGCGGACACGGCTCGCGACAGCAGGACTAGCGAACGAGACGTCCACTACTGACCCGCCCCGCTGTCGCACGCACGTGTAAACCGAGCCCCGGTTTAAGATGACCAGGCCGGTGGTTACTGCCCACTCCTCCAGCGCCTCACCCCTAGCATCGGTTACCGGAGATCCCCACGCCGAAGACTTGGCATTGAGATCCCCTAGCAACAGCACAGGGTGAGGGTGGAGTCGGCCTACGACGGCGCCCAACTCGACAAGGAAACTCTCGAAGTCGGCGAGACTCTTGTTGGGCGAAAAATACGCACCAACTATGCCAACGCCGTCCGCGAGGGCGGCCACCCAGCCACAACCTCGGAACGGGCTGACAAGAGCCCCGCCAATAATGGCCACCAAACCGTCGAGGTCTCCAACCCAGTTATCCCTGGGTGGAACGAGATACGGCTCGGCGACCACAGCCACGTGAATCGACCACTCTGCCATGCTCTGAAGCAAGAGATCCTGAGCTCTGGCAGAGTGGTTGATATTGCCCTGGAGGAAATGGAAGAGCGCCATTATGCGCAATCCATTCCCTCCACTCTATTCCTAGACCGGGAGTCGGCCGTAGGGCAGCCAGGCTGACGGGGGGGTAAAGAGCCCTCGGCAACCTTGGCCCTCCTTCTCCTCTTCTGCTGCTGCATGGGTGCGCCACAGGCCTTTCCACCCGCTCTGTGCCCAGCGGGCCTCCCTGCTGATGTACAAAGGCTGCAGTTTGGCGCCGCGGAGCACTGGGCCGCCTTGTGGCCGGGTTGACCACAGCGATAGCACTGCTCGCTGCGGTCTGTTTCGGCGGTGCAGCGTGCCCTGACATGCCCAATGTCCAGGCAACGATAACACTGCAATTCCCTGGGTTGCAGCAGCTTGACCCTCGCTGCAACCCACCCCACCAGCAGTCTTCCACCGTTAGCGACCTTTTGCGCCGCCGCCACCGGGCACCGCACCCAAATCATGCCGAGCCCGAGGTGGACCGAAGACCTGGTGAAGGTTGCGGGGATCCCCTGGTTGCGGGACGCACGGGTTGCGGGGATCCACTGGTCCCCACCAGTGTAGGCTACACTTGCCAAGGTCAATCTTTAGATGGATGACCACTGTTTTTTGGTACGCTTGTTTTTGGATGGGTGACCTTGGTAGATGTTGACGACGAGGATGAAACGCAAATAAACAACTCGGAGGAAGGAAGTTAACCCAGTAAGATCCGGTAGGTATCTTGGCCGTCTTCCGGGATTGTCCTGATAGCCATAGCATACCTCTCCACTCCACACCCCAATCACCTCCGTATATGTTGCCCCTTGGCGCTACGTCACTAAAGTGCTAGCGACTGTTTATTCGTAAAGTGAAAATAATTTATCAATAGTGAATCGATGGAACCACTTATAATTTTATAAAGAACTAGCTGTGCCCGCGGCTTCGCTCCTGTCATCTGTCTGCCAACCCTACCCTACATACCTTCCTGCCTACCCTACATACCTACCTACCATTTTTTTTCTAAGTCCATCGTACATCGGACCGCCATTCAGAAAATGACTTCAAATGCACAACGCCATCTATCGAATATCGAGTACAACTGTCAGAGTATCTGAATTGCGTGTGTTGTGATAATTTTACTTCTTGAACACTTAAAATTCATCTAACTTTTGATAGAGTGAACCGATTGCGATGAAACAAAAACTAAGTAATTCTTCAAGTTACGCACAATTTTTATGTATAAAAGTTATCTACATTGGTTTCGTACATTTCACGTGATGCGTGCACAAATAAACAGACAAACAGATAAACAGACATAAATTCCAAAAATGCTGGAAATGGGTTCTGCTGGTTATCCTTTAACACCATGGCTATTTTTGTTTTTAATATTTTACGATGTACAAAAATTTCTTTTCCACAGATTTATTATATGTATTGATGATTGATGATGATGATATTGATGATGATGATTGATTGATGATATTGATGATGATTTATTGATTGATGATTAATAGGTCAGAATTATTTCGCCTTTCCTTTAAACTAATCAATTTGAAATGTTTCATTATATCAGTGTATTCCGGAATAACTTTTTAGATGCCATTTTTCACGCATAAATACCGTACAAAACGAGCCTGAACGGATTCTACACTATCTATAATAATAGGGGGTTTAGGACAAAAACAAACCACCGATTTCCAAATATGAAGACTACAAAGATTTCATATTTGGAAGTCGGTGTCTTTCGTAGGTACCTTTTTTGCGTTATGGACACCGACTTCCAAAAATAAAGTTATTTTTCACTTTGTAGTTTTCTTATTTGGAAGTCGGTGGTATTTTTTTTTGTAAAAAGATTTTTTTTATTTTTCATTTTTAGTTGTATCTAATAGGCAAGTTGTTTAGTAAGTTTCCTATAAGGCCAGAATATATTACCCGAATATCATGAAACTTGAACAAAACCGATCATATGAGAGATCTGCTTACCCCTTAAGACCGTACTGGCGTGATGTTATATTATGAAATGGTATAAACAGACATGCGATTGCAGCAGTCCCGAGAGATTTGCCGTTATTTATTGAAGAGTTATGTTGTATATCTTCGAAGTTCTTCATCAGATCTCCACCAAATTAAAATGGTACCAATTCCGGAACATACTCTTTCAAACAAAAAAATAATTTTAAAAATCGGTCCACAATTGACGGAGATATCGGTGAACATACATAAAAAAAACATAGAACCTCCTCCTTTTTCGAAACTCGGTTAAAAAGGACTGCCAAGTCACGAATGACAGAAACTCTGCCAAGATAATTTCCATCAATATGATATTTAAATTTAATATAATTTATTTGTAAATGTTATGTACGAGTACGAGTATTGACATTTTTAAACACGAAACTTAACGTTGTTCATCACAGTCCCAGATACCAATCAGTCTTTCTATACAACAGGCTACCCTTACAATTTAAAACCATTAATAGCGTAACATTATTTAAAAACAAATTTAACACAAAGGAGACGGATACGCTTTCATACAATTTTGGGCCTGGATGTAAAAAGATGAAATTGGTGTCAATTGATAGCTACTATATTATCAAACATTCACTGAAAATTTTGCAGATTTTGGCAATCTGAGAGCCGAGATAAAAGAGATTAATGAAAGAAAAGTGAGGTTACGTAACAATCTATACATAACAGCCGATTTTTGAACTGCGATTGTTTTTTAACCGACTTACCAAGAAGGAGCCTCCACCTTCTTGGTAAGTCGGTTAAAAAACAATCGATTTCTATGTTAGATTTTTTTTTTCTTATTTGTTTTGTTTATGTTCTACGGTATCTCCGTCAATTATGGACCGATTTTGAAAATTCTTTTTTTTTGTTTAAAAGAGTATGTTCCGAAATTGGTCCCATTTCAATTTGGTGAAGATCTGATGAAGAACTTCGGAGATATACAACAGAAATCTTTAATAAATAACGGCAAATCTCTCAAGATTGCTGCAATCGCATGTCTGTTTATTCTTTATACCATTTCATAACATAACATCACGTCAGTACGCTCGAAAGGTGTACGCAGATCTCTCATTTCACCGGGTATGTTCAAGTTCAAAGGCGACATACTAAACCACTTGCCTATTAGGTAGGTAGGTACAACTAAAAAGGTAACATTTTTTTTTTTTTTTTTTGTTTATAATCTTGCAATCAGTCGGTAGACTATGAGCAGATGAGATGAAATAATTTTGTAGCTTTCAGAGCAAAATCCCCTTTGGGAAAATCTCCATAGTGAATTGAGTGCAGCTGTCAATTTCCAAAATATGCCGCCTTTTCAGTCTGCGTATTGATTCGGGAATAGTTAACTGCATTGCTAGTTGGTTCGGATGGATTGCAAGTCGTGCTTTGTATTTGGAACAGGACGATCTTATCTCTTCCTTTACTGTCTTGATATTTAAATGATCATGTACTTCCGAGATTCTTAAGAACCATGGTGAGTTGGAAATTTGCTTCAGGATGTAATTTTGAGCCCTCTGTATTATGCTTATGCTGGAGTCACATGCTGAACCCCATAGTTCGATCCCATATGCTCATATAGGTTTGAGCATAGTCTTGTAGATTAAGAGCTTGTTGTCTAGAGATAACTTGGAGTTCCAGCCGAGTAACCAGTGAAGTCCCCTGTATTTTAGGTTTATTTCATGCCTTTTCTTTTCCATGTGTCTCCTCCATGTAAGTCTGCGGTCTAGGTGCATTCCCAAGTATTTGGCTGAATCACCTTGTGGAAGAAGATTATTACGCATCGAGACAGGTGGGCAGTTTCCCCTGCGTAAAGCGAATGTTACATGGACGGATTTATTGGCACTAGCTCTTATCCTCCATTTGGTCAGCCACTTGTCAACGTTATTCAAAGCGCTCTGCAGGATTACGGAAGTTTCGGTAGGTAGGACAACTGCTGCAAGCAAGAATTGCTGTATCATCCGCGTATGTCGCTACTGTAACATTGTCATCCTGTGGTAGATCGGAGGTATATAAAGTGTACAGCAATGGGCCCAGAACGGATTCCTGAGGCACTCCAGCTAATATAGGGTGAAATCTTGATGTGCACTCATCCTCCTTTATTTGGAATATTCTATCCCTCAGATATGATTCTATGATATTAAAGAAGGAAGATGGCAGAAGGGCTTTTATCGTGCATAGCAAACCCCTATGCCAAACTCTATCAAAGGCCTGCTGGATATCAAGGAATGCAGAAGAGCAGTATTCTTTCCGTTCGAGTGCTTGTCGGACCGTTCTGCAAACTCTATGGATCTGTTCCACAGTGCCATGTTGCTGTCTGAAGCCAAACTGGTGGTCAGGGATTAGAGATCTCTGGCCAATTTCATATAGCATTCTGGTTAACAGTATTTTCTCAAAGACTTTTGAACTTATCGGTAGTAGGCTGATAGGTCGGTAGGAAGTGATTTCATGAGGCGGTTTTCCCGGTTTCGGAATCATTATAACTTGCGAAACTTTCCACAAAGCCGGGAAATAACCGGTTCTGAGAATGCCATTAAACAAAGTTGCAAGATATAGTGTAGCTTTTCTTGGCAGTTCCGAGAGGACCCTTTTGTCAATGAGATCGAATCCAGGTGCCTTTTTGTCATTCATTTTTCGAATAGTTTTAATTACTTCTTTTGGGCTAACATGTTTCAGTGGTAACTCCAATTGAAAGGGTTGGCTCAGAATGTTGTCGATGTCCGAATCGTCAGTTTGTGGATCTGCTTCGTTTGGAGTGAACACTTCAGCCAAATGTGTACCAAATGCATCCGCTTTTTCCTGTTTTGTTCTTGCCCATGTATTGTTATGTAGCCGAATTGGCGGCTTGGGATCTGAGGGTTTGTTCAGTGTTTTACAAGCGCGCCACAGTGAGTAATTGGTAGCATTTGTAGCTGTAAGAGACTCCAAGAGAGCCTCCATTGAGTCATCGTTGGCTTTAACAATGCATGCTTTCAATTTCTTGATTGCATTATTGAGAGCAGTTTTGTCAGCTGGGTGTCTGCTAGTTTGCCATACTCTTCGAAGCCTCCTTTTTTCCAGAACTTGCTGTTTAATGTCTGCTGAAATTTTGTTTTTCTTGTTGTTATATTTGAAATTTCCGGAGTACATTTCCAACAAGCCGATTGGATTGTAGTCGTGAATTTAGATGCTGCCGCGTCTATCTCATCTTCAGTTTTTAGGGCCACATGTAGACTTAGCTCTGTATGTATTATTTCACGAAAGGCGTCCCAGTCAGTTTTCTTGTTATATAATGACGGTCGTCTTTCCTGGTTGAGTACATTAGTACTGACTGTGAGTATCACAGGAATATGGTTAGACGATCCGTCAAGGCTGGACTCAACTTTGAAGAAAAGACGCGACAATCCCTTCATTATAAAAAAGTCCAGAACGTCCGGCAGTCTGTTTGGGTCGGTGGGCCAGTGTGTTGGTTCTGGTGTAGAGATAGTGGTCAAACAGTTTTTGTCGACGCTGCTTTTCAGAATTCAGCCTCGGGTTGTTATTAATCTAGAGCCCCAGTGCAGATGTTTGGCATTCCAGTCGCCCCCAGCCACAAATCGAGGTCCCAGACTTTCAAAGAACTCATTAAACTGCTCCTCTGTTAATCTGTGCTTTGGAGGGCAGTAAACAGCTGTGATGTTGAAATTTCCATTTCGGTTCGAAATTGCAACTGAGGTGCCCTGGATGTGTTCTGAGGAAAATTTCGGGAGCTCATAATGCTCTATGGACGACCTTATAATAACGGCTGATCCTCCGTGTGCTGTGCCATCAGGGTGGTTCGTGGAGTAGACGTAATACCCTTTCATCCTAACCAGACTGCTGGAGACAAAGTGGGTTTCCGATATGAGGAGAATGTCCAGATCATGTAAATGCAGTAACATTTCCACTTCATCTTTATTGGGTGCCAGGCCATTGATGTTCCAGGTTGGAAAAAGGTAAAATAAAAACCTTTTTTGCATTGGTACCTACGAAAGACACCGACTTACTTTGTAGTTTTTTATTTGGAAGTCGGTAGTATTTTTTAGTAAAAAAGTTTTTTTATTACAGCGACTAGTCGCTATGCCACAATTTACACAACCATCCATGGTGTCAATATCCAATCGGTAGGTCGTTCGTGGAATCCAAAATAATAAATCCAAGTTCAACGTTAAAGCGGGGTTCTCAGTGTCCGGTATGGTAGCAAGGCAAGGGTCGTACAAGAAGGTAGATCAGAAGTCCGTAGAATGAAAGCAGCAGGGATCGAGGAAAATATCAATAAAACTATGGGGGGAAACACATTCAAAATGCACACGCACTAGACGATACGAAACGAGTAAGTATCAGCATAGACCAGTGTTTTTCAACCTGTGGGTCGCGACCCCCTGGGGGGTCGCAAGAGGTCGCAAAAACTACCTCAGTAAAAAAACAATAAGGATTAAAAATAATAGGACATCTCATGAAAATTCCAATAAGGCCAAACACGACTAGGATACATTCGTCCGGCAGTCTGTTTGGGTCGGTGGGCCAGTGTGTTGGTTCTGGTGTAGAGATAGTGGTCAAACAGTTTTTGTCGACGCTGCTTTTCAGAATTCTGCCTCGGGTTGTTATTAATCTAGAGCCCCAGTGCAGATGTTTGGCATTCCAGTCGCCCCCAGCCACAAATCGAGGTCCCAGACTTTCAAAGAACTCATTAAACTGCTCCTCTGTTAATCTGTGCTTTGGAGGGCAGTAAACAGCTGTGATGTTGAAATTTCCATTTCGGTTCGAAATTGCAACTGAGGTGCCCTGGATGTGTTCTGAGGAAAATTTCGGGAGCTCATAATGCTCTATGGACGACCTTATAATAACGGCTGCTCCTCCGTGTGCTGTGCCATCAGGGTGGTTCGTGGAGTAGACGTAATACCCTTTCATCCTAACCAGACTGCTGGAGACAAAGTGGGTTTCCGATATGAGGAGAATGTCCAGATCATGTAAATGCAGTAACATTTCCACTTCATCTTTATTGGGTGCCAGGCCATTGATGTTCCAGGTTGGAAAAAGGTAAAATAAAAACCTTTTTTGCATTGGTACCTACGAAAGACACCGACTTACTTTGTAGTTTTTTATTTGGAAGTCGGTAGTATTTTTTAGTAAAAAAGTTTTTTTATTACAGCGACTAGTCGCTATGCCACAATTTACACAACCATCCATGGTGTCAATATCCAATCGGTAGGTCGTTCGTGGAATCCAAAATAATAAATCCAAGTTCAACGTTAAAGCGGGGTTCTCAGTGTCCGGTATGGTAGCAAGGCAAGGGTCGTACAAGAAGGTAGATCAGAAGTCCGTAGAATGAAAGCAGCAGGGATCGAGGAAAATATCAATAAAACTATGGGGGGAAACACATTCAAAATGCACACGCCCTAGACGATACGAAACGAGTAAGTATCAGCATAGACCAGTGTTTTTCAACCTGTGGGTCGCGACCCTCTGGGGGGTCGCAAGAGGTCGCAAAAACTACCTCAGTAAAAAAACAATAAGGATTAAAAATAATAGGACATCTCATGCAAATTCCAATAAGGCCAAACACGACTAGGATACATTGGTTTTATTTCGGAGTTCCAGTGCCTACCTTCCCGCATCATCATCTGATCAGTTCAATGGTATCATTATCACCATTACCATTTATTTATTTATATTATGGGGGTCGTGTCATGAAAAAGGTTAAAAACACTGCACACGGCATAGACCACTGACTTATAAACCTATGGACTTGCCATACCTACGAAATTAGCGTGCATACCTACATAAATCGGGCAATTAAGATGGCTGCCCATTGGCCAATGAGGTAGGCCATTTGCAACTGTTTGACAGCACAACTACACAGATAAACGTACATATACGGCACACAACTACCAATTTACTCGGCAATCAACATGGCGACCGGTCACACATAGACATGATTTTGACGTCACTCAAAAGTGTTACCAAGTTTAGTCCTTGACAAACATTTAGATGTCTCTCTTTTCATATGCAGCTCTTGGTTAGTCAAAAAGAGACAAAACGCTTTTTGACATGCGTGTGTCGATATTATAGATATTTGTATAACTATTCTTCATATAGTAGAATATGCCGTCTCCATAGTTTTCCTACCTCATTGGCATAGACTATAAAGAATGTCATGTCATACATGTTAACGTCAAGTCTCTGGTCAAGTCAGAGTTAGCACAGACTAAAAATACAACAATCGATTAGTAAACGTGAATCGATTTATCTTAATTATGTAGATATTTAATTGGTTTAAACTGTTTAATACGTTAATTCTAATAGATTTAATTATTTTAATTTAATAAATCATCTGGTGAAAGCATTTTTTAAATAGTATGAACTCTGTCACGTTAATCGATTATAATTTAATTGATATTCGATTTACTTCGTAACCTTAACTTAATTTTTGGATTTCTCATTTTCCAGATTGTGAATTAAGTTGATTTTTCACATTTTGAATTAGAAAAATATAACCCTTTTTTTAAACCATACCTCAACTTATTACATTCAGGCCCAGAAATCCCCGTCTCCTATTGAGGAAGGGATTTACAGCGTCGATGAGTTCCTTGGTGATAGACAACAACCGTAATTATTATTGTTCTAAATTAGAATGAATTTGAAATGGTATATTAAATATTTATTATTTTTGATCTTTTTGTCGTATATTCAACATAATATTGATATTTTTATAATGACATGATATTTTTATTATTGTATTATTCATAGATTATATTATTGGATGACACTATTATTGATCTCTTGTAATAATTTAAATTTTTATCCTTGACATTTTATATTCATAGACTAAGACCAAATACGAAATATCAACTTGATGCACTTGAGTCGATTGACAAACGGGCCAAGAGGCTTATCGGCCACGATGCACTGGTCGCCTCAAAGCTCCAGAGCCTTGAACATCGACGCCAAGTGGTCAGTCTGTCGGTTTTTTATCGGTTACATTTCGGGGAGTGTGCGATGGAACTGAACAATTTGATTCCGCCTAGCCCTTTCCATCACCGGACAACAAGACGTACGGCAATGCGCCACCGGTACATGGTGGACATCCCACCCATACGTACAAAGCGTTTTGCGAATACTTTCATTGTACGCACAGCTAAGGAGTGGAATTCCCTGCCGGAGTCATTGTTTCCTGATAGCTACGACCTTGGGGTCTTTAAGTCAAGAGTGAATAGGTTACTTCTAGGCAAGCGTGCTTCACCGTAGACCACGTCATCGCTTAACATCAGGCGAGATAGTGGTCAAACGCGAGCATATCGATAAATAAAAAAAAGTCTATTAGATGACATATTATTGACCTTTTTATAACAATATGTTTATTTTATTTTTATTCATGACATTCTATTTTTATTAATGTTTAATTAATGGGTATATGTTGTACTTTTATTGATTTCTTTGTATTTTTTGTATCATTGACATTCTATTTTTATTATTGTTTTATTCAAACATTAGATAATATATTGTATAATTGATCTTTTTATCACAATTACTATTTCTTTTTATCTTTGACCTATTTTTACTATTGTATTATAGATTATTTTAAATGGAATGTACATGATTATTGATTTGAATTTGTCACATTTTATATTAGTGTTTTTACTTTCTTTATCGATCGGAATGTTTTAATATTTTTGTTGTTTATTTTACGAAATTTATACATATTGTTCCGAAATAAATGACTTATGACTTACTTATAAATTTTCAAATCATAAGCTTAGGCTAGGCAATCGCAGCTTATCATATCCAACAGGTCGTTAATAAATAGGTACCAAAAAGAGCAAAGGACCCAATTTAGACCCTTGTGGGACACCTGAACTTGGAGTGAATGGTAAAGATTCGGTTCCGAGTTTCCGACTAAAGTAACAAGCTGAGAACGATTACTTAGATAACTCTCAAACCATCGCAATACACAACCATGAATTCTAGTAGGAGCGGCGACCGCAAGATCCCTTACGTCATGTGATACTAAGATAAGCCCCATGGCACGTGTTCATAAAACTGATCCTAAGTTTCGATTTGGCTGGAAGTACAAAAAAAAATACTTCCGGTGAAAAAAATAAATGGCATTTACGTCATTTGATACCGAGAGGATACTTGTGGCATCAAATAGCACTATATTGGTAGTTACAGGAAAATCTTGTCTGACAGTTCCTATATGTACAAAGATGAAATTAGTCGCAAATGGTAGGTATCAATTCTATATTGAATTATGAACTAGTCTGCCGAAAAAATTCTGGCCGGAGCCCCTCCCCATGTACTTAAATTAAATTAGGCACAGTTTTGAGAAAATCAGTTTTATTATAAAAATATGATATGAACGCAAGACAGTACGTCAGTGGAAACAAAATCGGTATAACCTGGCCTCTCGTAGTATTGAAAGTCTCTAACAAGCTAAGCCAGCTCAGTTTAAAGTGTTTCCATCGACACAAAATCAATTAAAATAAAAAGTCTTAAATCTAATCACTGCTTTCGTTTGAAGATATCTCCCTACCTACCCTACTTACCCTACCTACCCTACCTACCATAACTACCCTACCTACTCACCCTACAAATTTATGTTTGATTTATTTGAGACCAACAGTAGCCTATGTCACAGATAATATAATACTCTTTGTCCTTCCCCAGGATGCCAAATGCTATCCCTTTGTCAAATTATTCAAAATGCAGTACTCCTCGATACGGCTCGCATTGTGAGGAGGTTCCTGTCTCTGGAGCCCTAACGACCGGTAGCTTGGACCCTGTTCCCGATACCGGTTGGCATCTATTTTTTTATATTTTTAAATGTTTTTAAGTTTTCTTTTTTTTAACATTTAAAAATGTACTAAATAAGAAAGAAGATAAATAAAGGAAATAATAATAATCTTTATTCAGAAGATCTATGCATGGGCAAGCCGTATTCGTCGGTACAAGCGGCGAGTGGAGCGATACACTCAGAATCGCACATTCCGGAGCAACGAAAGGTGGGTTTATAGGGCTTGGGAGCGACCCGACCAAGGTGTGACTGATATGCGTCTACCGGATAATGACGCCATGTGTTCGTTTTGGCGCGATATCTGGTCGGTGCCTGTCAGTCATACCGAGGGTGACTGGACTCGGGAGGTCGAGCAAGCGTGCGATCCGATACCACAAATGGGGGCAATTACCATCAGCCCCCAAGATGTGGCTCGTGCAGTCCGTCCGTTGCCCAACTGGAAATCTCCAGGGCCAGACAGACTGCAAAACTTTTGGATTAAATGGTTCCAAAGGTCGCACGCTCGTTTGGCAACTCAGTTCCAGTCTGCCTTAGAGTCCGGGTCGCTGCCCCAGTTCCTAACGACAGGAATAACCCACCTGCTCTATAAATCGGGTAGTACTGCGGAACCTAAAAATTATAGACCAATAACGTGTCTACCGACGGTCTATAAAGTTCTTACATCCATTCTGAGAGCGAAAATTAATCAACATATTGACAATAACGCCATCATGTCTGCTTCTCAGAATGGATGTAGGAACGGGTCCCGCGGTACTAAGGAGCTGCTCCTCATAGACATTGCCATTAGCCAACAGGTTCGCCGTTCCCGCAAGGATCTGGCGACATGTTGGATAGATTACAAGAAGGCCTATGACTCAGTGCCACATACATGGCTCATGAGGGTGCTGGAGTTGTATAAAATTGATACAACTCTGCGCGCCTTCCTGACGTCATGTATGGCGCAGTGGAGGACGGTCCTTCACTATCCAGGATGTCGACAGATTCAGGAAATCAGCGAACCTATAAGGATCGAGCGCGGAATATTTCAGGGCGACAGTTTGAGTCCTCTGTGGTTTTGTTTAGCCCTGAACCCTCTCAGTACACTGCTGGAGGGTTCAGGCCTGGGCTATCGGTTGAGGAGAGGTGGTCAGGTCATATCACACCTCCTTTACATGGATGACCTGAAGCTCTTTGCCCCCAACAACTTGCAACTGATGAAGCTACTGAAGGTAACAGAAACCTTCAGTGACGCCATCAGGATGGAATTTGGTGTGGACAAATGTGCAGTCATGCATGTAAAGCGAGGGGAGATTATGGAATCCGTGGGAATACAACTCTCGGACTCCATACACCTTAGATCCTTTCCTCAACTGAGACTTATAAGTATTTGTGTATGTCAGAAGCACTAGGCATCAATGTTACTGACGTGAAACAGTCGTTGAAGGAACGCTTCTTTGGCCGCCTGAAAAAAGTACTAAATAGTCTTTTATCAGGCGGGAACAAGGTGCGCGCCTTCAACGGTTGGGTCATGCCAGTCTTGATGTACTCTTCCGGCATACTACATACATACATGCGATAAGGCCGCCCATTGTATTTGTATTAATTTTAAGTTTCTTTGTATAATTGTATTTTAAGGTGTACAATAAAGCATATAATAAATAAATAAATAAATAAATACTCAAATGGACTCAGACAGAACTTGACGCCCTGGATAGGAGAGTCTGCACATTGCTTACCGCAAATCGTATGCATCACCCACGGTCATCGGTTATGAGACTGTATATCCCTCGGAAGAGCGGGGGTCGTGGTTTTTAAATGCTAAGACCCTGCACAACCGCGAGGTATGCAGTCTTAGGGAATACTTCCAGGCCGCTGACGTGGGTATGCATCGAGATGTGGTAGCAGTGGACAAGGGCCTTACCCCGCTCTCCTTGGCTAACGAGAACTGGCGCAAACCTATAGTATTAGATACTAATGACCGCATGGAGGTATGGCAGAGCAAGGAGCTTCACGGACGCTTCTACCGGGTCCTACATGGGCCCGATGTAGATTTTTTGGCGTCCGTGGCCTGGTTGCGATTTGGTGACCTTTTTGGGGAAACCGAAGGTTTTGTCTTTGCGATTATGGACGAAGTTATGATGACGAACAACTACCGGAAATACATTGTGAAAGATGGCACGGTTGACATCTGTCGGGCATGTCACCGGCCTGGGGAATCCATCCGTCACATTATCTCCGGTTGTTCTAGTCTAGCTAACGGAGACTATTTGCATAGACACAGCCAGGATTATCCATCAGCAACTTGCTCTTAAATACAATCTTGTGGAATCGGAAGTGCCTTACTATAGGTATGAGCCCGACCCAGTTCTCGAGAATGGCAATGTCACGTTGTATTGGGATCGGTCTATCATCACTGACAGGACTATTGTTGCCAATAAGCCTGACATAGTGGTGATAGACCGACTAGAGCATCGCGCAATGATTGTTGATATAGCGGTCCCCCATGACGAGAACCTCGTGAAGGCTGAGAGAGATAAGAAAAGCAAGTATCTTGATCTGGCTCGCGAGGTTGTCGACATGTGGGATGTGAATACAGCAATCATTGTGCCGATAGTCGTTACGGCCAATGGCATAATAGCCAAGAGCCTCGACGAACATCTGAGGAGGCTCTCGTTGGGCAGCTGGATCAAGGGCTTGATCCAGAAAGCGGTACTCCTGGACACGGCGCGTATCGTTAGGAGGTTCCTCTCTCAGGAGCCCTGACCACCGGTAGCTTGGACCCTGTTCCCGATACCGGTGGGCTACTATTTTTTATATTTTTAAATGTTTTTCTTTTTTGTATGTATTTTGTAAAAATATTTAAAAATGTAAGAAATAAGAAAGAAATTAAATAAAGAATATAATAATCTTTATTCAAACATGAAATTGGTGAAATATACTACATCGTATATATAAAGTGGGTACAACAATGTTAGGTGCCTGTACAGTAGTAGTACGGTGTACTGTAGGTAATCCTGTGTCACAGGCGGCAGGGGCTCATACAATGTAATTGGAAGGAAAAGGATTTTATACAATATTTTTCTTAACTTTAGAATAGTGACAGTATAGTATGGTATTGATTTCAAATCAAATCAAATCAAAAGTCATTTATTCAAACTAGGCTGAGAATCAGCACTTTCCGAACGTCAAAATTACATAAGACAGTCCCCCAAAAACGCCCGCCCTTCACCACTGCCTAGTGCTTTTGCTGGGAAGAAGAAGTGGCGCAACAAACTCCCCAGCAGCACAGCTGTCTGTTCAGTTAGAAAAAAACAAAAACTTGATTCTATACAATAGTATGCAAATAATTTACATTACTCAACAAAAAAAAAAAAAAATTTTGCCATAATGACAGCTAGCACACGCCAATAAACCAACAAAAACATCGAAATCTAAACTCAAGCGAAAATAAAAACTAATAATAAAAACGTAAATTATATTAGATTATTGATAAGTAATCTTAATTACTAAAACAGATTAAAAATTTAATTCTATTAATAATGATAAACATTATATGATTCCTAACTTAGCTTAGATAACGTTAAATTGATTGCACTTAATTATTTACACACACGGATAACAAACTTTGAGCGTCAGCAGATATTTGAGCTGGGTTAACCACTATTGCAAAATGTTGTCAAACCATTTTGCCAAAGTACGCACGGCGGCAAATTTCCTAAGACAGCAACAAATCCAGGCGAAGTAGGTCAGTGCAGTGGCTTGTTCTTGTTGAGTAGACATCACGTGTTAAACACGGAAGTGTGGCCTTGAGTGTGACGCTCTAGGCGCCCTCGTAATCGACAGAGTTGATGTATCTGAATTCCGCTATCTTCCTTGCAGGGCACTCAGGATCTCCTGTTTTATGATTGCTGCGCTTTTTAAATCGAGAGCAAGTTGCACATTTTGGTACATCAGCTTTCTTCGCGCATTCTGTCATCGAGTGCCCTGTTTCACCACACGTCGAGTTGACCTCTCTGCACGTTTTTGCTGCATAACCATACTGTTGGCACTTGTAGCACCGAGTTACCAGTGTAAAATCCCTGACAGGACAGGACGTCCAATTAATAAAAAGTCTCGATTGAGCGATTAGGGCTTTACGTATATCAGCTGGTA
This sequence comes from Orthosia incerta, assembly GCA_948252205.1. NCBI lineage: Eukaryota > Metazoa > Arthropoda > Insecta > Lepidoptera > Noctuidae > Orthosia > Orthosia incerta. The sequence continues at coordinate 31,941,299 of OX411751.1, forward strand.
CTTCAATGACGTAGTTGCAGGTCGACGCATCTCTCTTCCCAGATTTGTGGCTTAATTTCACCACGGCCAGGAAGGATTCTAGGGACATGTCTTCAAATTTGTCGCCTACATTTTGTTCGAAAATGCATCTGAAGACCTATTTTCAGCCATGGAACTCGGCACTCCATATAAAGACCACGATCCGGCGTTTGCGCTTGCTGGGATCGTCGGCGGTAAGTCCGGAGGTAGCTGCAGCCTAATTGCGTAAGTGAATTCTGCAAAGCAAACAAGTCGATTTCTTCCCAAAAAATCGACGACAGGAATCGACTTGTTTGCTTTGCAGAATTCACTTACGCACTTAGGCTACTAACTGGACTGCTTGCTTTACTTTATCAGCGTCATGTTTGGTCTCGGTGCTGATAATTACGCATCCTTTTTTTGTTTTCCGGACACCACAAACATGTAGTTTCATTCATTTGCTCCGGGCGTATTTTCTTTTTACGAGTTCTTTTGTTTCGTCACTCGATTTCAATTTATCTTGCGGATAAATGCAACCGAGCTTAAATTATTGGGGTGAACAAAGTTATTTGCTACCATTTCAGCAAAAGAAACATTTCCCGCAGTACCTGAGTCCTGTATCGTCTTCTTGAGGTCCATGGTCTGACAGGTCTTGCTTTTCAGTAAGGGATTCAACCGCATTGTGCATTAGAAGAGATCTAGCCTTTAGCGACTTGTACGGGGCGGGTGTGATCGCTTGAGTTATATGGTAGAATTCGGGAGGTTGTAAGGCTCCTGCTCTAAGCGCGTTGACGCACCTTGTACCAAAGTTCAGTTGTCGTTGTATATTCAGGAACCCAGGAGTCGTCGGTTGAGGGCCGCTAGGTGTTCGTAGGTGAAGGTCTGATGTCCAGGAAATGAAAGACTTTATTCTTCTTAACGTTTTGCGATGTTTTTCGAGGTCTTCGTTATGCAAAGCTGCGTGGATTTTGACTTGTTTAAAAAATGGCTACGAAATGAACGCCGCGCATGCGTACTATTCAACCACCAATTTTTACCGTAACGAGCGCCTCGAATTTGTGCACGCGCCGATCTTTATTCACCTAGATCATGTGTCCTAATATACTAGTGTGTGTTAGGCAAATAATACGATTTGGCACGTGAGTATATCGCACACGGCCCTACAAGCAGCCCTGCTTTTATGGGGGTTTTAACATGAAATTAAACAATTTTATTTACCTAAACTACTATAGGTTATCTAAATATTCAACACATAACGCTAGTACATAATTTGTATCAAATTCCTCCTAACGCGCATTCTACATAAATATACGCTGCTGCCCCCGAGCGGCGCATTTGGAACTAAACGGCCGTGCCAGCCGCACGTCACTGTTGCTCATGAATTTAGGTTTTTTACTATGATAACCGCAATCAGTATGTATATTGATGCTTTTAGTTTGCTAAGCTCGCAGTACAGGACCCTATTACTTACTGATAAACCTTCAAAATCAAAATCAAATATTTTTATTTTACATAGGCCTACATGGGCACTTATAAAATGTCGACAAAAGGTGCACGGTTCGGGTTAGTCGTTTCCTATGGAGAAGAACCGGCAAGAAACTCCATGGTTACTCTTTTAATTTTTTTTTGTGTTTACAATATTTCCATGTTACAGCATTAGTACTTGGATATGGGGGGACAACGTAGGCCCGACAATAAGTCGTACGAAATTGAAAAAAAAACAAACAAAAAAATTATGTACGAAATAAAAAGTTAACAAATGTTAACAATCATCTAGAAATCTAGAAAGCCTACAATGTTCACACATTCACAATCGGTAAAAGAATCTTTTTTTTTTTTTTTTTTTTTATTTGTAATGGGTTTGCTCTTGACTCTAGTCTAGGTCATAGGTGACAGAGACAGAGTCTACGATGGAGTGAGCTTACCCAGAAGTAGCCTGTTCACTCTAACTTTGAAGAGATTCGGGTTGAATGCGTTCGGAAACACAGACGCAGGCAGTGAGTTCCACTCATTCGCTGTGCGCATTATAAAGGATGTTTGGAAGCGCTTGGTTCGAATTGGTGGAATGGCAACAAGGTAAGGATGATAACTTGAATCTAAACAAAGGTAAAAAAAAAAAACAACACTAAATTTAACATGTGGCACAAATACTGTAATCAGTGCTGTAACTATTCTTAGCAAAGGGCTATAATGATGATTGAGAAATATTGTAAAAATTCTAATTAAAAGAGAAAAAAAATGAGATTAAGAATAGTTAGAGATATCCATATATTTGTGCCGTTTATGAGTTACCAGGGAAGCCGCATGCGCAGAGGGTGTCAAAGCCAAATTTTTTATCTTCAACGTAGTCCTTGATTTTATAATATGCTTTTTTAATAAGGACACGTTTGATGTAGTTTTTGAACTTTCCATCGGTCAGTTCTATAACTGACTTAGGCAACTTATTATAAAAGCGTATACTGTTTATAAGAAAAGACTTGCTAGTTTTCGTTAATCTGAATTTGGCTATTACAATTTCGTGCTTACTGCGTGTATTTCAATTATGGAAGTCACTTCTAGTTTTGAAAAGCCCTCGATTTTTGCGGACATACAAAATACATTCCAAAATATAAAGTGAAGGTAGAGTCAGTATATCGATCTCTTTAAATTTTTCTCTGAGGGACTCGCGAGGACCCATTTTATAGATCGCGCGGATTGCCCTCTTTTGTAAGATAAAAATTGAGTCAACGTCTGCTGCTGACCCCCACAGCAGAATGCCATAAGACATAATACTGTGGAAATAAGCATAGTATACTAGTCTAGCTGTGGCTACATCGGTTAACTGCCTTATCTTCCTTACTGCATAGGCAGCCGAACTTAACCTGCCCGAAAGAGTTCTAATGTGCGCGCCCCACTGCAATTTTGAATCGATAGTAATCCCCAAGAATACAGTTTCCGTTATTATTTCAAGATTTTTCCCGTCAAGATTTAGATTTAGGTCACGTTGAAGTACATTTGGTAAAGAGAACTTTAGACATTTTGTGTTTTTCGCATTCAGTAAAAGATTGTTAGCTGTGAACCATTCCGAGAGAACAATTAGACTTTCATTGACATGTAAGACATCCGTATCTTTCCTATCTATTTTAAAAATTAGCGAAGTATCATCAGCAAATAGAATTATATCCGATAATTTGGCCATCATAAAAGGGAGATCATTAATGTAAACAAGAAAAAGGAAAGGGCCGAGAATTGAACCTTGGGGCACGCCCATTTTGACTAGAGACCCGGAGGACGTCGCCCCATTAACATTTACTTTTTGCTGTCTGTTTGAAAAATAGGAAAGCACAAGATCAGCAGCTTGTCCTCGAATTCCGTAGTGTTGTAATTTACAGATCAGTGTGTTGTGGTCGACGCAGTCGAACGCTTTTGACAGATCACAGAAAATGCCAATGGCATCCTGGGACTTCTCCCAAGATTCCAAGATGTGGCTGATGAGTTTTACTCCCGCGTCCGTTGTCGACCTACCTTTCGTGAAACCAAACTGCTGACTATGCAGGATCCCATTTGAATTGAAATGAGACAACATCTGGTCCAGCATGATTTTTTCATAGATTTTACCCAATGCTGGTAGCACGGATATAGGTCTATAATTAGAGGGATCACTCTTACAGCCTGATTTGAAAATTGGTACTACTTTACTGTGTTTCATTAAGTCAGGAAACGTGCTGCTGTCCAAACATTGATTGAATATGCCTGTTAGGATAATAACATTATCTAAGTTCCCCAAAAATGTGAACGAAACATTCTCGTTCACGAGTCTATAAATATGACCGCGCCATCCGGCATTTGTTTAGTATGAGATGGCGCGGTGTGGTAAGCAGACGTATCTAAGTATATTATATATAACATTAGTACATAAGCTATAACGTTCATATACACGTTAACATATGCGGCGTTATGCACCGTCGCGAACAGGTATAGTACTGCCATTTGTGAGGTACCGGATCCTATTTTACGGCAAAGGATTGCTATTTTCATTTTCTGCTCCGAATTGAGTTTTCCATCCGCGGCAATAGAGCAGACTTCATTCAAATGCAGCTCAATAGAAGACATCCATTATTGAATCTCGGGGGTCGTGATGATTTCAGGTGGCGCCTCCACAGGCGAAGCAAAGGAGAGGAATGGCCACCCTGAATTCGAGGGTCTGTTTTCCATTTTATGCGTACACTAAAATCATTTTTACTTGTTCATATTGTAAGGCAGCTTTTCCTTACCCAACCGGCTAACTCGTGGGTAGTAAGTAGCATGAGACAATTGCAGGGATTAACTCACATGAAGCTGACTGAAGTAAAACACACTTAAGTTTGGTCAACTAATTTAATTCTTCAAGCACACGTTCCATCAATACAATAAATTGAGGTTACAAAGTATGAACCACTCACTTTCTGAAGGGATATAGATTACCCACAATATTCAATGCTGGAGACATGATTCCTCAAACAGCATCGTTCTCTGTGTAGCTGTCCGTAAGCTTGCTGTATATCAGTTGATGACAATTATGCTCGGAACCTTTTGCAAGAGGAGACTGCTGTATCTTGAACAGCTAGTTGACCATTAGCTTTAACTATATAAAAAATTATACCTAAAGAGGCATTTGGAGCCCTGCCAAGGAGAAGAAAATTGCATGTTAAGATCAAACGCACATGTGTCATGAAAATGGGCATTCAGACAAATTCAAACCAATACTCACAGCGCCTACTGGGTCATTGATTATGATGAGCTTTTCATCTTGACGCTAGCCAGCCTTGCCCCATATAACATTACGTAACTTTTCTTTTGATTCTTGCCTTTGAGGTTATTTTTTGGACACCGTCCTCCCAACGCAAGTTCACTCGTAGTAAAGGCTAAGTCATTGCAACTACAGACCTTGAATACTTTGCTTTTAAGCCATAGGCCTTTTACTAAATTATCATTTTTTTTATGTAACTAATTTGAAAAGAATTTAATCATTTATTAATTTGTATGTTGAATTTGTGTGCTTATTGAATTAAATGATTTCACACAAATAGAATATATTTTATTTAAACTTTCATCCATGTTATACATATGTCAGCGCCATCTAGTACCCAAATGCTCAAACAATCGATCAGCGACACAACTAACCGAACTTGTTTGGCAAAAAGGAGGCAGATGTCGCTAACATACATAGTGTGAACAAAATCAACGCCAGATGTTGCTAATATATGCACTGGCAATTTTTACCCGTTACAATATTTTGTAAATACACACATACTAAGCTAAATTAAAAGTGCAAAGTTACACTTAAGGAGGTCACTATTATTAATAATTTATTTATTTCAACTAAATATTGCTTGTGGGCACGTCTGTACGCGACAAGCGCCAATAGCGACAATAACCAACGGAAAGGATGACAGGAGGAAGATCATTTTGGACAGGAAAGAGCATCTTGTAATTGTAGACCTTGTGGATCTTCTAGCGTATGCCATTCACATATGGAGTGAGGCCATCGAGAGGCATGGGGAAGCGCTTGCCGTCTCCCTCGACATCTCGAAGGCTTTCGATAGGGTCTGGCACGAAAGCCTTATTGGTAAGCTTCCTTCATTCGGTTTGCCCGGTGGTCTGTGTGATTGGATTGCAGACTTCCTGAGAGATCGGTCCATTCGAGTGGTTATCGATGGCTGCTCGTCGGACCAATTGGATATTAATGCCGGGGTCCCTCAGGGGTCCGTACTCTCAGCAACATTGTTCTTGTTGCACATTAACGATCTGCTGAAGCCCGGCACCTTTGGGTATGCAGACGACAGCACTGTTGCTGAGAGATACTTGTCCAACGCGCGTGCTACCGGGCCTCAGGTCCGGTCTCTCCGGGAGGCCATGGTGGAGCGCTTGAACTTGTCCTTGCAGGCAGTTTCCGAATGGGGCGATGCCAATCTGGTCAGGTTTAATGCTGCTAAAACCCAGGCGTGTCTTTTTCCGCTAAAAGGAGCCAATTCCACCCGGCTCCTACTTTCCGTGATGTAACCGTGCCAATAACGGACCATCTTGAGCTTCTTGGCGTTACGTTGACATCGACTCTCAATTTTGGGCCATACATTGAGGCAAAGGCTCAGCTGGCTGCCAAAAAGTTGGGGATCCTTGCGAAGGTGAGAAGGTACTTCACGCCGGAACAACTGCTCAACTTGTATCAAGCGCAAGTTCGATCGTGCATGGAGTACTGTTCTCATCTCTGGGATGGATCTGCCAAATACCAGCTTGATGCACTAGAGTCGATCGAAAAGCGGGCCAAGAAACTCATCGTTAATGAGGCACTGGTCAAGTCAAAGCTCCAGAGCCTTGAACATCGTCGCCGAGTTGCCAGTTTGTCGGTATTTTATCGGTTACATTTCGGGGAGTGTGCGATGGAATTACATGATTTAATTCCGCCCAGCCCGTTCCATCATCGGACTACCAGACGTACGGCGATGCGTCATCGGTACATGGTGGACATCCCACCCATACGCACAAAACGTTTTGGGGACACTTTTATTATGCGTACAGCTAAAGAGTGGAATTCCCTGCCGGAATCTGTGTTTCCCGATAGCTACAATCTAGGGGTCTTTAAGTCAAGAGTGAATAGGTTTCTTCTAGGCAAGCGTGCTCTATCGTCGACCACATCATCGCTTACCATCAGGTGAGATAGTGGTCAAGCGCAAGCCTATAGATAATAAAAAAAAAAAAAAAAAAAAAAAGACCATCATCACGCATCGCTTTCGAGGATATAGATTTGACGGCCCGCTTTATATCTCCTTCTGTAACTGGGTGAAAGGAGAATAAAGTACACAATGGTCGAGGCAGTTTAGAGAGATTGTTTGGAGTGGAAGCCTTCACGTTGTCGTCAAGAGTGACAGGCGAATTCGAGAAAATGTAGCTTCATAGCGTTAAAGTCAATACCAGGCGTGCTGTCATCAACAGTTTTGCCGATACCAAGGGATTTGCGAAATTGCCGTACTTGTTCTGTGTTGAAGTTTTGAACAGAGTTGTGGATGTGTTGCCTTTTAGCATCCCTACACATACGACCGCACCGATTACGTAGCTATATGAGATTTTTTGAACTGTGGTTGTTCGTGATGTTAAATATTTGACTTTATGACGACAGCTGCTTCCGCATGTGCCGTACCGTCTGGATGGTTTGTGGTGTAAATATTGTGATTGAATATATGAATGCTATTGTTATCAGTTAGGTAAGATTCAGACACCGGTAACATGTCTATGTTGTGAGAATTTTAAAGGACTTATTTATTAGAAAATAAGTCTAATTCTAAAATCTATTTATTTTTCTTTGAGGTTCTCGGGACCCTAGGGTCCCAGACTTTTGAAAGGCGTACCAGTGGCTGAAACTAACTCGCAGAGGCCTTGTAAGATATGTTGGATGAAATGCGACACCAACCGGTGATTTTCCCTATATGCACTAGTCACTACGCAAGAGCACCCAAGGACAAGCTCCGGCTGGTGCAGGATTATTGTAGAATAGAGAGACAAAACACATTGGGCATCGACCATACAGCCTCTAGACGCCTAACAACAGGCGAGCGATGTCTGTCAACACATATGACTAAAATATCATATACTGGTAATATAGGTCGCCACTCGACAATTTCGATTTAGTAGCGACCACTTCCGTGAGCCATAAACACTTCCGCGTCAGGCAATTACAAATTAGTAAAATAAATATTATAATGGCCCCTTGTACCGTACGTTGATGTGGTAACAACAGCCAGAACTCGAGTTTTCCGAAAAATGGCATAACATTTCATCGGTAAGTTAATAGTTACATAATCATAATCAGATTTATTTTCTGATATTATCTATCGGAGTTCATTTTGTACTGGTCATTATTGTAGGTGTAAACTGCAACAGCACAATTTTTGTCGCACTCGTTGATGTCTTTTGTGTTTTCCTCTCTTTCTTTTTAATGTACTTTTTTATCTATCTCTTTTCCTCTATAATTTGGTACGCAAAACTAGTGATGCACCATATTCTATGACCAAATCTGTTATGGATAAAACTAGAAACCTACATACAATTTTACAAAAAGAGACATTAAATTAAATAGTTTATTATTTGTTTAATTAATTGTGAAACGAATATTGATTTGTATAGTGGTTGAAAATGATTAGTATAGTGGTGATTTTTATTGCACAGAAAATAGGTGAATTCTCTTAGAAAATGTTTGCTCTTACGGAGAAAAGGCCTCTGTTCCAGCAGTGGCAATATTATAGACTGATTTTTGTATTTTATAGATAATTATTTTGATTTTAGAATTTAGGTATTTTTTCTATTGATTGTTTTTTTTACTAATATTTAATATTATGAAACAACCGCCGAAAATATATGTTGTCTTTAGAATTTTGTTTTTAGTTTTTGCATTTTATGTTATTACTGTATAATTAATAATAAAAGTAGCTAACATTAATAAATAAAAATATTAAGTACACTAACAATTTAAAAAAATATTACCTTCGTGGTTTTATTTAAACCTGTGCCATCCCTAGTTCGGCGAAATGACGTTGGTAAGGACCAATCAGAGCGCAGTCGTCCCGTGCCTCATACCTCAGCTAGTTGAGAGAATTATTTTGATTTATTCGATCAAGCATTAGGCGTCTAGAGGCTGTATGGTCGATGACATTGGGTTATGGATTTGGGAGGTTTCGTGGATTGATTACCTAAAACTATAGAAGGACTATATTGACCACTGTTGATCTTCACGGCTATAAAATGGCAGGGGATGACTTGCACAATCAATTAATTGCCACCCCCCCCCTCCTTAGCCAACGTAGTATTCTTCATAGTATGCTTCATAGTATGCTTCATTTTTGGCCTCCGAAAGTACGACCATGTGTCGGAATTTCGGAGGCGGTTGAAGTGGCTGCCTATTCGGCAGCGCCGAGATTCCCACACTCTTTCTCTACTATTTTCTGTTCTTCACAATCCTACCTCTCCTTCGTATCTTAAAGAACGCTTTGAGTATCTTGTTCCGAGAGGAAAACCTTGCCGCTCCTCATCATCTCTTCTCCTTCGTTTTCCTCCCCACTCATCAAGTCGTTACGGTGGATCATTTACTGTTCGTGCTGTCCGCCTCTGGAATAATCTACCTCATTCCATACGGGATAGCCCTTTACTGGGTATATTCAGGAGAAGAATTAAGGAACATTTCCAGTCAACATGACGCATAAATATGTATGTATTTTAGATATTTGTATGTATTATGTTTATGCATTGTGTGCTTTACACGTATTTGTGTAGTGTATTTAGTTAGTAAGAATTCAAATGTTTTTTAGTATTTGTTGTGCGCTTTTGTTAACTTTCCTTATTTTGTAACTCTCTCTTTAGCACTGAGGTTTGCTGTCAGAGAACCCAATTATGGGTTAAGCTCGCCTTTGTACATAAGTTTTCCTTTTGTATTTGTAATGTTTATTTTGTGTACAATAAAGAATATGAATATGAATAGTATGAGTCAGCATCATATATTTGATATCCCATCCTCAACTTTAAATACCTCATTTAATAGCCCCCTTACACGCATGGTAAGGCTGTACAATGAAAGGTCCATCTCTTTGGACAGTCCTACTGATGTCTTTTCAATGAAGTTCATGACATTCAGACACTCCCTATTAAGTAAATACATATAATAAATCTGTAGAAAAGTAATTTTTGTACATCGTAAAATATAAAAAAAAAAAATTGCCAGGGTGTTAAAGGATAACCAGCAGAACCCAATTCCAGCATTTTTGGAATTTATGTCTATTTATCTGTTTGTCTGTTTATTTGTGCACGCATCACGTGAAATGTACGAAACCAATGTAGATAACTTTTATACATAAAAATTGTGCGTAACTTGAAGAATTACTTAGTTTTTGTTTCATCGCAATCGGTTCACTCTATCAAAAGTTAGATGAATTTTAAGTGTTCAAGAAGTAAAATTATCACAACACACGCAATTCAGATACTCTGACAGTTGTACTCGATATTCGATAGATGGCGTTGTGCATTTGAAGTCATTTTCTGAATGGCGGTACGATGTACGATGACCTTAGAAAAAAAATGGTAGGTAGGTATGTAGGATAGGCAGGTAGGTATGTAGGGTAGGGTTGGCAGACAGATGACAGGAGCGAAGCCGCGGGCACAGCTAGTTCTTCATAAAATTATAAGTGGTTCCATCGATTCACTATTGATAAATTATTTTTACTTTAGGATTAGCCAACGTAGTATGAGTCAGCATCATATATTTGATATCCCATCCTCAACTTTAAATACCTCATTTAATAGCCCCCTTGCACGCATGGTAAGGCTGTACAATGAAAGGTCCATCTCTTTGGATAGTCCTACTGATGTCTTTTCAATGAAGTTCATGACATTCAGACACTCCCTATTAAGTAATGAGCTGATATACGAGTATTCTGATAAATGTTTACCTAGTTTAGTTGTAGTCTTAATTTTGAATTTTGTAAATGTCATGCATACCTATAATCTTTATGATTGCTATGTAATTTTCAATTTAAATGTATTCGTTATTGGATGGTTTTAAGCAGTTGTACTGTTGGTGTGCATAACTAAATAAAATATACTTATTCAGTTTAACCAGTCAATATCATGATTCGATAAGCAAAAAGAGATTTATCAATAAGTAAAAACAGAAACAAACAGAATTGAATGGGACTGACGTGAACTGTGTTCAAAAGTTCCTTATAATCATCAATCATCATCATCAATATCATCAATACATACATATAATAAATCTGTAGAAAAATATTTTTTGTACATCGAAAAAAAATCCAAAAAAATTAGCCAGGGTGTTAAAGGATAACCAACAGAACCCATTTCTAGCATTTTTGGAATTTTTGTCTGTTTGTCTGTTTATTTGTGCACGCATCACGTGAAATGTACGAAACCAATGTAGATAACTTTTATACATAAAAATTGTGCGTTTCTTGAAGAATTACTTAGTTTTAATTTCATCGCAATCGGTTCACTCTATCAAAAGTTAGATGAATTTAAAGGGTAGTATTTAAACGCAAATCAAAAAATATCCTTTTTCTATGCAATAAAATTCCGAATTCTCATCAAAATTACTGATTGCGCAGCAAAATATTCAACGCAAAATATCACTAAACACACTACAATTTATTTTCGCAGCGTACAGCGATTTTTCCTAAAGCAAAAGCTTTTTTATTAATGCACAGCTAATAATCTTAATGCACATCATACATGTTAACTCTTTTTCTTTTAAATATAGCTTCTATTTTTATATTATTTACAGCAGTTTTTCTAAATAAAACAGCATTTTATTAGTCACAGTAGGGGGGGAGGGGCGGAAACCCCCCTGTACCATCCCCACAACTCGGAGCCCCATGGTTATGGAGATATCCATGGTTAAAGTTTTTACAATTACTAACTTTAACGACAATGTCGACGGAGCCCCGCTGCGTGGGGCTCCTATTTCTGTCTAAAGGGTCTAAAGTAACCTAACACGAAGAAGATGACGGGAGCTGAGTTCGCTCGCTTTGCTCGCTCACTTCAGCTGCCGTCATCTTTTCGAACCTAACCTGTCCGTGTCGGGGTGCCCTAAGTTCCCGAGCTCGCTTCGCTCGCTCTTGGACTAATTCATAAATTTGCTGTGCAGTTAGTATTTCTGCTATGTATGTAGTATTTTTGTACAAAAATAAATTTAACTGTATTGCATTATGAGGAAAAAAGTAATGTCATATTGATGTATAATTTCGAATTATCTGCAGTTTGAGTTTTGCTAAACATTTAATTTATTTGTAGTGAAGTAAGTTATTTGATGTAAAAAAGAATATAAATGATGAGTATGTATTGATAGACGATATGCAATTTATAATATCCCGAATTTAAAGTGTTCAAGAAGTAAAATTATCACAGCTCACGCAATTCAGTTACTCGGACAGTTGAACTCGCTATTCGATAGATGGCGTTGTGCATTTAAAGTAATTTTCTGAATCGCGGTGTTAAGATTTTACGCGAAAGAATGACCCTAGAAAAAAAAATATTGGTATGTAGTATGTGGAGTAGGTAGGCAGGCTGGTAAGTATGGTAGGGTTGGCAGGCAGATGACGGGATCACGGGAGCGAAGCCGCGGGCACAGCTAGTAAAGATAATAAAAAACACAATGATTAATTATCACTATTAGGAATTGCTGCTAAAGTATTTGCCTGCAAAACCGCAGCCAAATAGTTTTGCTTTAATGCTAATTATTATATTACCTACATAATTTTGAAACGAATAAGTCTCGATTTGTAGTGATTGTTGTATCCTTTTTTAAGAAAATAATGCATGGTTGAGAATTTATATTTTGCTTTTACATATTTCAAGAATCTAAATCATCTCGAAAATATATTTTAAAAGAATTGATAACTTATAGGCATGATTTTAAAGCATATATTTCAATGACATTCATTACTTCACCGAAATAACATTATTATATCTTCTGCATTATACAACAAGTTTAGAGTAAAATGACTACTAGACGGACTTATCTCCAACAGCAAGGAAACTCCATCTACAGGCCGATAAAAAAATCCTCTATTTCCATTCTATTTCAGTGTTATTTGACATTAAAGCCAACCATTGTTTTAAAATAGTGTAAGATAATATTTTCATCATTTGTAATTAAAGAGTTACCCAAGAATGTATAGTTCCATCAGTATTTTTCAATCGAAGTATGTAGTTTGAGATCCCATAAATTTTTGAGATTCTTCCAATCGCTATCGCCACAGAGTACATTGAAATATAGGAGGCTATCGCCACACTGTCGATGACAGAATGTCATGGTTGTCTACGCCGCAATATGACATTGATTCAAACTGGCACTGGTGGCGCCACCTTAAGGATCTTTGGTGTACAAGAGCGGTGCCTGGACTGGACTGCTCGGGTCCGCAGTAGCCGCAAGCGACTGAGGCGTGCTCTCCGCCGTCTTTGTCAGTGTCGCCCGCGAGCGCTAGATGGCGCAGGTGGCTTGCGGAGGGCGCGCGCTCTAACGGACCGCGGAACGACGACTAGCTCACTAAAACAAACGACCACCACGGAACTGGAACCATGAAACTGCAACGCCTATTAAGGCTCATCCCTGAGAAGACTGTAAAGTGGTCTCCCCTGAGACTCGCTGTGTACGGAAACACATGATGACTGTGCAACGGTCTTTCCTGGGGTCACTCGGTGGGAGGAAAGAGTTCTCGCTCTGAGTACCCGCAAACTTGGAGACCCGTCTGCCTTTAATGGTGCAGGTGCAGGCGGGGTTTCGGTGTTTTAGGCGAGGCGTCGAGGCGGTTGCCTCCTCGACGCCTTCTCCGGGTAGGATCGGCCCTCTCACGCTTCCGCTCAAGCGGCCTCTTTCTGGACCATCGCGATCTCAAAGAAGGCCATTTCTTTCTATTTGCCTGCCTCCACCGGCGTAACCTTCACTATTTTTTTTTAGCAATGTGGGTGTGCACGTAGCGAGGTGCACCTCTGCCTAATCCTTCAGGGAACGCAGGCGTTATGTTGTTCCTATTTATTATTATTTATTTATATAAAATGCAACATTTATTTAATTTTTCACGGTTCCGTACCCGAAGGGTCCAAACGGAGGCCTATTTCTGTCACTCACGTGTCCGTCTGTCTATCCTTCGGCTGTCACACGTTCTACAGCCAAACGGTTGGAGCTACAGTCTTCAGATTTTCACGGTATAAGCAACCAAACCACAAAGCCACACCAATTATCAAAAAATATTTTTAAATATTTTTAAGGGAATGAAAAAGAGAGCAGTGTTGGCCCAGTGGTAACTTACAAGTTGTAGGTCGTGGGTTCATACCAAGGCAGGCGCTGCCCCCCCAGTGGGTTCCGGAATTGTCGAGGTGGGGTGGCTCATTAACCTTGGCTTGGTCACCCACGGTGAAACGAAGAGGAACCCGAGGAGGGGCCGCTCGTCAGGGCTTTTGCCGATAAGCCGACGACGTAGCGGCCAACATGTAGGTTGCGGTGCTACCCGGGTGATATCGCAACTGAGGCGGCCGCGATGTCGTATGGGGCCTCCCAAACCCACACGATATCGCAGCTGAGAGTGGGAGGCCGCGACGGGAGAGGAGTGCCGGTATTGCGGTACGCCGCTCTCCCTATCCCCTTCGGCCGAAATTTTTTGCAGATTTTGGCAATCTGAGAGCCGAGATAAAAGAGATTAATGAAAAGTGAGGTTACGTAACAATCTATACATAACAGCCGATTCTTGAACTGCTTGAGCTGAAAAAGGAGGAGGTTCTATGTTAGACTTCTTTTTTTTCTTATTTTTTTTTTTGTGTATTTTCGCCGGTATCTCCGTCAATTATGGACCGATTTTGGAAATTCTGTTTTTGTTTGAAAGTCTATGTTCCGAAATTGGTCCCATTTTAATTTGGTGAAGATCTGATGAAGAACTTCGGAGATATATATACGGAACTCTTCAATAAATAACGGCAAACCTCTCAAGATTGCTGCAATCGCATGTCTGTTTATTGTTTATACCATTTCATAACATAACATCACGCCAGTACGCCCGAAAGGTGTACGCAGATCTCTCATTTCACCGGGTATGTTCAAGTTCAAAGGCGTTATAGGTACATACTAAACAACTTGCCTATTATGTAGGTACAACTAAAAAGGGAAAATAAAAAAACTTTTTTGCATTGGTACCTACCTACTGAAAGAAAAACTCTAAAAACTTGTTTCAAATACTTTAATTTAATCAGATACACGTACGTGAACACTTTGTTTACAAGTCACTGCTGGAGAGCCAACGAAAAAACGCCATTTTACAAAATATATGCCATTCGTTTTATCCGCTGAAAAACCGTGACCAAAAGTGCGAAAATGTAAAGTCAATTGATGGACGTTTATTAACTATAAATTGTAAATTGTTTAAAATAGTGTAATTAAAATTGTTTTAGTTGTTTTCGAAGTAATTTAGATACATTAAATCATATTCTAATATTTAAACAAGTTATCAGTGATTTATTATATTAAAGTAAGTATATTATATTCTATCAGTACATAGAACTAAACTACCGTACTAGTCAAATTGAGTACTAATAAAATCTTTAAATATCTGTATTTACATCAATTGACGTTGAAATATTTAGATTTATTTTGTAATTGCTTACATTCGTCCATCCTGACTTACTAGTCGCGCCCTCGCGATATATATTTAAAAAACTAAAACTAACTAACTAACTTTTTGAACTATTTTTATCTTGGTGTACAATAAAGTATATATATATATATATATAAATCTATAACTACTACTAGTATTCAATGATGACTGAATATTGATTTGAGATATTAATTAGGAATGTGATATTAAGAATGTGATATTTTGTCATCCAATCCAATAGAATTTAATTATATTACTTGCTTTTATTGTTATTGTTTTTATTTGATTTAAGTTATAATCAAATACATTAATGATGTGTTGTGACGTACTTAATTTAATTTATCAATTTATTAATATTATTTCAATTGTTTTCATTTTAATGGAATGCTTTTAATTGGATATTGTTTTATAATTTAATATCTGGTATTGTTTTAATTTTAATTTAAAAAACTGTATTTTTTTTATTTCTGTTGTCAAATTGTTCTTAAATTTTAAGTAAGAATAATATAATAATGTGTATAACCACAATGTGTGCATGTGGTGTTAGCCTATAATTAATTGTTACACTTATAAATGAAGTGTTGGCGATTGCCGCGCTTTGTTTACGAAGCTATGAATGACATCATCGGAGCGGTATGGTGGCCCATGGCGGGACGAAGTGCGTGCGATGCTGTATCCCGAGCTGGGCGTAAACATCGATAAGATAGGGTCAAAATTCAGCATGAGAACCTAAACAAGAACAGCGTTGTGACCATTGTTATATTATGACTGTTTGGGTGGACTTTTTCGGAGACCATTGTAAGAGGCAGTCGTTTCATAATTTAACACGTTATGCCTTTGTGTTTATTATATTGTGTGCACTTTGAAGTTATTATATTGTTAAAAGTATAAAGTTGTTTCAGTTAAATAATAATAAGTGATCTTAGTGCAAGTTAAGTTAATATCAGAAGTGGTACGCGATACCCAGACACAGCTATGGGTAAACATAGTAAGCGCCGAAACTCAAAAAACAGGTATCATGTAAGGCTGATACCTCAACTGTGAGTACTTTGATTAACATTATACCTGAAGTCGATCCGCTGAGAGACGATGTGAAGGCTTGGCTAAGTATTGTCAGGTCCTACGCTCAAACTTTTACATGGACTGATGAAATGACCCTTAAGGCGCTATATACGCCCCAATGTTGACGCGTGCTGGCTGTGCGCCCGCTAGATGCCAGAATATCAGTGTTGGGCCTTTTGAACAGTTTTGTTTACAAAATATTATTTGATTTGCATGTGCTATATTGGTTATAAAGAAATTCCGGCCAAAATTTTTTCTGTGTAAAGGTATTTTTGGTCAAGTTGTTTTGGATGAGTTTCCAAAAGATGCAAAAAGTGTCGTGTTGTTAAGGAGTGTGTGAGAGTTTTTAAGGAACCTTGTGTTGAAAATAATGTACCTGAATCAATAATAAATATATATTTTATTTCAAACCTTTTAACCTGGCCGTTGCTATGGGGTATGGTTTGGAGGGAAACCGTTTTACGGCGCTGAAGCGCATGTAGGCCCTTAAGCTATCAACAAATGTAAGTGTTCCGCAAAAGCGTAGAATGACTCACTGTTACGATCGGATAGTCATTTGCTCATGTGGAAGTGTATGGACTGGACACGTAAGTTGGCTTCCAGTTTTAAAATCCGTCAAAATATATACGATCTTTTAAAAGATATTATTAATAAAAAGCTGTTAGAAAATTAGTCCCTTTATGAATTTTATTCTGAACCAAAATGTAAAATTGATTGTTTATCTTTGAAAATTTCGGAAGGAGATATTATTTCTATTACTGTCGGTAATGTAGGAGATACTGGAATAGTTGCATAGATTGAAGCGAATTTTGTGACATGCGACAGTTTAGCTAATTTCCTACATGGTCGAACGTATACGGCAAAAAGCGCGAAACAGATAGGTGCGAACGCAATGGCCAGGCAAAACTGACATGTCAGAATCAGAATCGGTATGTTACCATAAAAAGAACGCGGTTAAACCAGATAAACCAGAAGCAAAATGTCAACTCCTGACCCCCGAAATAACGAAAGCATTCATTCATTGATTCATTGATTGGAAGCAGTTGTTCATTGAGTTCTGAATCGTTTGTAAAAAGAAACAATCAAAAACATTGCGCTGACCGCGCCAGTTTTGTTGCAAGGTTTCTCAAAAGAAAGTTCTAAATGTGTAACTCACAAGATAATAGCCTTTTTATTATTCCGAGTTTTATTTTACGTACTCACTCGTGATAACGTAAACGATCTCTTAAGTCAAAATGCATACAAAAAAGAGGTTTCGCCTTACCGTCCCCAGACGGCGCTTATCAAATTTCAATACAAATCGATGTTTACGTTAACACGATTAAGCGTGAGTAAGAACGCGCACTAAGGCCTCTGATCTGTAAGTTGATTCGGTGTATCTGACTCAGGTTGATTTCCTTGTAATCGAGTACCTGGCAGATATTGAAGTGTTAATAGGAAGAAACGTTACGGAGCGGTCTGATCTGATATAAGTATTATTATGCTTAGTATAAAGTCAGATCGACACTTCTCACTTTTTGTTGTATTTGTATAAATTAAGTTAATATAAATCTCATAGCCGAACACTGTCTCTTAAGACACAGGTTATCCTAGTTTGAGAGGCTGGGTTAATCTAATAATGTACAGATTTTGCAACATATCCGCATATTTTCTTGTACCTATCTGTAATTTTCCGTGAATGAAAATATTATATTATATAGGTACTCGCTAGTGGGTGACAAATTTGAATTTGACTATGCGAATACATTTACAGTGTTTAGTAACACAATTAGTAATTTCGAGTTCGATAGCGATTCCCATCAGAATGAACTAATTAAACTTTTCAAAATAAAAAATATCATGACTATGTGGCGTCAAATATCAGAGAACTAGGAAAAGTAAATGACCACGAAATGATAATTAACGTAACTGGTTCTCAACCAATTCAATGCAGACACTTTAGATCTTCTCACGCAGACAGAAAGATAATTCATGAAATGGTGGATGTGCTTCTGAAGAACAATATTATACGTGAAAGCAAATCACCATATTCGAGCCCTGCTTTACTTGTCATTAAGAAGAATGGAGGGAAAAACTGCATTGATTATAAAGCGCTCAATAAGATAACAGTTAAAGAAAAATACCCAATGCCGCGCATTGAGGATCTTGTAGATAGGCTTCGGAGCTATAAATACTTTACCAGTGTAGATTTAAAAAGTGGATATTATCAAATTTTAATGCAAACGCAATCAGTAGAAAAGATCGCTTTGAAGATGGGCATTACGAATTTTTAAGACTCCCGTTTGGGCTGGCTAACGCATCAAACAAAGCTTCCGACAAATGATGAACAATGTGTTGGGAAATTTAAGATTCGAGAAAGTCATTTTAAATTTGGATGACGTAGGTATGTATAGACGGAAACTGTAGAGAATTTATTTTAAATTATTAGAACAAGTTTTCCAAATCACAACGGTCTCACGTTGAATCTAAAGAAATGTATTGTTTTTTTCTCTAAAATGGTTTCGGATTTCTAGGATACACAATTAAGCAGGATTGTGTGATGCCAAATCAACCCAAACTGGAGGCTATTTGAAATTACCCCATTCTCGAAATAGTACATCAACTTCTTCAGTTGTTTTTGGCCTTGTAAGCTAATTTAGGCAATTTATTAAGAACTGAAAAAGAACTCTCAAAGCTTTTATAGAAGTGCTATGTCTGGGAATGGGGTAGGGTTCATGAAGATGCATTTCAATCGTTAAAGAAGAAATTAACGCCTGAAAGTGTTCTATCCATTTCTGACCCAAATAAAAATAACGTATTATATACGGATGCTAGTAGGTGTTGTTGGTATACTTATGCAAATCTAGTAGGTGTTGTTGGTATACTTATGCAAATTAACGACGAAGGTGAAAAACCAGTCCATTATTATAGTAGACAAATTACGGGAAAATAGTGACTGATTGTAACGCCGTACGGTACGCGTTAACCAAAAAAGCGATTAATCCCCGGATCGCGTTGCGCGTGGGGTTTTGTCCACACAAGAATTCTCGTTTGATATCGTTCAACGAGAAGGCACGCGAATGTAACACGTAGACCCTTGAGTTGTAAGCCAATGCAGTCCGTAGAAAAATCAGTAATCGAGATTGTAATGTCAATAATGGAAGCGGATTGTTTGCTCTCGGTACAACTACAAGATGCCGATTTACAACGTATTCGAGCAATTATAGAATCAGGAGAGGCCGAAGGAAATAAAGATGTTGGTGGCAAAGGTTACAGAAGAACTACCCAAGGTCGCCGGTACCACCCGTTCCAGAGAAATGCATTTGTCAAATAATTGAATGTAACGATAACGACCTCGGGCATTTCTCTGTTGATAAAACAGAAGAACGAGTAAGCCATCCGTATTAGTTTCCTAGAATGTGACATCTCATAAAGAAATATATTAAAAACAGCGATTTGATAGAAACCATACGATTGCTCAGGAACCTGGCGTCGACATATTTATGTACTAGGATAAATCTATGTTAAATATTTGTAAAAGTTCTTACATTTTTAAGTGCTTATGTTTGTGGCTTGCTGTAAGCCTGTAACGCTTTGGTGCAAACTGTTGTTACAGTAAACAATTGTTATGAAAATAAATAAATCTCGAATTTACGTCGAAAGAGATTTAGTACTCATTAAAATACAAAGCCAGACAAAGGACGGGCAAAGTCGGAAGTTGTTACCTGTTTACAAGGGCTCCTTTGAAGTGAAGGAAGTATTGGGGAATGATAGATATGAGATGATGGATTTAAAAGGCAGTGGAAGGAGCACTAAGAAGTAAACAGACATAACAGCTGCTGATAACGTGAAAACTTGGATACATATTGATGATTGGAAGTCGAATTAAACATACGTTCTAAGTTAGACCATTTCTGCCCGTGTTGGCGATTAAGGTAATTTAATTATATTGGACGTATGTGCGAGTCAAGATAAAATGCTTTAAGTAATTAAAGGTCGAGTTAAAAAATGTAAAACGAACTTGGAACACTCAAGTGTGTCAAGTGTGGTTAAATGCCCTTTGAGTGTAAGTGGTTCTGGAACGAACTTGGTACGCTTAAGTGTGGTTAAATGCCCTTTGAGTGCAAGTGGTTCTGGGACGAACTTGGTACGCTTAAGTGTGGCTGAAGACCCTTTAAGTGCGAGTCAACGTGAGACGAACTTAGTACACTTATGTGAGGCTATAGGCCCTTTGAGTGCGAGTCAAAGTGAGACGAACTTGGTACGCTTAAGTGAGGCTATAGGCCCTTTGAGTGCAAGTGGTCGAAGCTAATTTTATTAAAACAATGTTGCTTTAAGCGCACATGAATTATATTATTGAAGCCTGACTCGGATACACACTGATGAAATAATGTGTAATGAAAAGATGACAGTTATAGTAGAACATTCGATACACAAGCTCTGCATGTGCTATTGGTAATCTGTTAAATGATTAATAATTTATTTTTCAGCATTTTATCTGAACTCGTGGGGTACCTGGTGGGACAGGCACCTGGTAGGACGGCCGTGTTGGCGATTGCCGCGCTTTGTTTACGAAGCTATGAATGACATCATCGGAGCGGTATGGTGGCCCATGGCGGGACGAAGTGCGTGCGATGCTGTATCCCGAGCTGGGCGTAAACATCGATAAGATAGGGTCAAAATTCAGCATGAGAACCTAAACAAGAACAGCGTTGTGACCATTGTTATATTATGACTGTTTGGGTGGACTTTTTCGGAGACCATTGTAAGAGGCAGTCGTTTCATAATTTAACACGTTATGCCTTTGTGTTTATTATATTGTGTGCACTTTGAAGTTATTATATTGTTAAAAGTATAAAGTTGTTTCAGTTAAATAATAATAAGTGATCTTAGTGCAAGTTAAGTTAATAGAAGGTACAAAGAAACTGTAAACGTATTGTGTAAACAATTGTTGGTTAACCAAATAAATAAATAAAAAATAAATAAATAACAATCAATGTATCAATGACTCATTAAAGTAAGTAATCTTTAACTTTAAATAATATCAAATTATCGACAGCAATTTGTGAATAAACTAATCAGTAACAATCCATTTATCAATATCAGTTCTACATTAACAATAATCCTATTCTATAAGTAAAAAAAAACAATTCAAATGCTTTCTAACAATCAATTAATACACACTTTTGCCTTAATAAGGCAGACTATCTTAATTATTCACACTTATAACTTTTGCTTTAATAGGGCTCACTTTTTACTTAATCACACTCACTTTAGCCTTAGTAAGACTCACTTTCTTACCATACTACCAAATTAATGGCCTACCATACTACCATATTAATGGCCTACCATACTACCATATTAATGACTTCCCATACTTCCATATTAATGGCCTACCATACTACCATATTAATGACCTACCATACTACCATATTAATGACCTACCATACTACCATATTAATGGCCTACCATACTACCATATTAATGGCTTCCCATACTACCATATTAATGACCTACCATACTACCATATTAATGACCTACCATACTACCATATTAATGACCTACCATACTACCATATTAATGGCCTACCATACTACCATATTAATGGCCTACCATACTACCATATTAATGGCTTCCCATACTACCATATTAATGGCCTACCATACTACCATATTAATGGCTTCCCATACTACCATATTAATGACCTACCATACTACCATATTAATGACCTACCATACTACCATATTAATGGCCTACCATACTACCATATTAATGGCCTACCATACTACCATATTAATGGCTTCCCATACTACCATATTAATGGCCTACCATACTACCATATTAATGGCATCCCATACTACCATATTAATGACCTACCATACTACCATATTAATGACCTACCATACTACCATATTAATGGCCTACCATACTACCATATTAATGGCTTCCCATACTACCATATTAATGACCTACCATACTACCATATTAATGACCTACCATACTACCATATTAATGACCTACCATACTACCATATTAATGACCTACCATACTACCATATTAATGGCTTCCCATACTACCATATTAATGACCTACCATACTACCATATTAATGACCTACCATACTACCATATTAATGACCTACCATACTACCATATTAATGGCCTACCATACTACCATATTAATGGCTTCCCATACTACCATATTAATGACCTACCATACTACCATATTAATGACCTACCATACTACCATATTAATGGCCTACCATACTACCATATTAATGACTTCCCATACTTCCATATTAATGGCCTACCATACTACCATATTAATGACCTACCATACTACCATATTAATGACCTACCATACTACCATATTAATGGCCTACCATACTACCATATTAATGGCTTCCCATACTACCATATTAATGACCTACCATACTACCATATTAATGACCTACCATACTACCATATTAATGACCTACCATACTACCATATTAATGGCCTACCATACTACCATATTAATGGCCTACCATACTACCATATTAATGGCTTCCCATACTACCATATTAATGGCCTACCATACTACCATATTAATGGCTTCCCATACTACCATATTAATGACCTACCATACTACCATATTAATGACCTACCATACTACCATATTAATGGCCTACCATACTACCATATTAATGGCCTACCATACTACCATATTAATGGCTTCCCATACTACCATATTAATGGCTTCCCATACTACCATATTAATGACCTACCATACTACCATATTAATGACCTACCATACTACCATATTAATGACCTACCATACTACCATATTAATGACCTACCATACTACCATATTAATGACCTACCATACTACCATATTAATGACCTACCATACTACCAAATTAATGGCCTACCATACTACCATATTAATGACCTACCATACTACCATATTAATGGCCTACCATACTACCATATTAATGGCTTCCCATACTACCATATTAAAGGCCTACCATACTCAATACATTTATTGCTTCCACATGTGAACTTAGATGGTAGGTACAAATTTAGACCATTGTGGACCCTGTCGGGCACTGCAAAAGTAGGAGAGAGGAAGATGGCTTTTATTTGACAAAGTATATATGTATTTAGTAGATTAAAATTAGTTAAATTGAAAATTTGTTATTTAAATATTCACTAACATAATATAATAGCATTTAATTAACCGTTTTTTATTTATTTGTTATTTTAATTATACATTTTTTATTTTTATTTATTTATTAGATTGCAATTATTTAAATTTAGAATTTATCATTTAAATATTCATTTACGTTGTAATAGCATTTAGCTAATAGAAATTGTTTTAATTTATTAATGAATTAATTTAATTTTTGTTCTCCTTTAATTATTTCTGGTAATTTATTATATATTTTCATTGACATTACTAATGTACTTGTTGAGTGCGTATTTAGCTTAGAAATTGGTAGATTTAACCTATTTTTATGGCGTAATGTATATCTTGACTGTATATTTTTTCTTGTCGTGTAAAAGTGTTGGTTATTTCGAAGGAAATTGCACATTTCTAAAATGTATAGGCAGGGGAGGGTAAGTAATTTATGTTCTTGGAAATGAGCTTTGCAGCTATCGGTATCGTCTATATTTACTAGGATTCTAATAACTCTTTTTTGCAATGTGAAAAGTGTTGGTGCATCTGTGCTGTTCCCCACAATATCACGCCGTAACTGAGCCATGCATATGCATAGGCATAGTAGTTAACAAGTGCAGTTTCTAGGTTAGTGGTTTTTTTTAATTCACGAAGGGCGTATGCAAATTTGGATAGTTTTGATTTTATCTTTCTAATATGTGATTTCCAATTAATATTTGTATCTATAGACAGGCCAAGTAGGGTAAATTCATGAACGACTTCTATTGTTTTGCCGTTGTAAGTGAAATTTATACCTAATGGGGTTTTTTGACGGGGGTGAAAGGGTATTATTTTGGTTTTAGAGAAATTTATTTCGAGGTTATGGTCATTCATCCAAGTCATTGTTTTTTTAAGGGTATTTGTTAGGTCTTCGCTCAAACCATCGTTGTTTCGGCATGAATTAAGGATCGAAATATCGTCGGCAAACAAAACGCATGGCCCCTCAAGGGTTTTTGGTAGGTCGTTTATATAAATTAGGAATAGGAGACCTCCTATTACACTCCCTTGGGAAATAGAGGCATTAATTGTTTTGCTGTTTGATCGAATATTTTGTATTTCATTAGTATTTTCATTATTTTCATTTTATGACTGCGTCAGCGGAGGGCGTTGCCGTGGCTGAATTCTGGGCCAGGCAAGGCATTTAACTAAAAAGAGTGTTTGTCATCGACACGCTAAGAAGAAGAAGTATTTTCATTATAAAATTCTATTTCGACCTGGTGTTCTCTTTTTGATAAATAGGATTTAAACCATTCGTGAGCCTTACCGTGGATCCCTATGTCTTGTAATTTATTTAATAAAATGCCATATTGCACTTTATCGTAAGCTTTGGTCATATCTAACAGTAAACCTAGGGCGTATTTTTTGTCGTTTATTATATTTAAAGCTTCCTGTATGTATTTGTAAATTGCTAGGACAGTAGATCGGTTTATGCGAAAGCCGTTTTGGCATTCGTTAAATATTTTATATTTTTCGCAAAAGGAGTAAACGCGATTACACATAGCTTTCTCAAAAAATTTGGAGGCGGTTGGTAAAAGGGCTATTGGACGGTAATTGTTTGGATCCGTTTTGGAGTTTTTTTTGTGGATTGGTTTTATTAGAGCTTTCTTTAGGTAGTCCGGGAAAGCGGCGTCTTCGAAAGATTGATTAACTAGCAAGTAGAATGGTAACGTGAGTTCATTAGCACATTGTCGTATTAATATTGGTGGTAACTCGTCTATTCCATGGTTATTTTTGCTTTTTAGGTTTTTTAATAGGGTGTTAATTTCGCCGGGGTCCACTGGGCTGAGAAACATGGTGTTTTCAGTGGGGCAAAGCACAGGGGTGCTCCGGGGTACAATGTCAGGTGCTTTGCTTTACTATCTTCGCCGATTGACGCAAAGAAATTATTAAAAAAGTTAGCTATTTGTTTATGTTCGGTGACATTTATATTATTTATTTTTAAATTTATGTTATTTTTATCTCGTTTTATTTTTTTGTTTGTTCTTTCGTTTATAATATGCCACATAGTTTTAACTTTGTTATTTGATTTCTTAATTTTATTTATATACTGCAATTTTTTTGCTGTTATAATTGTTTTTTTTAGTGTTTTTTCATAAGTTTTATAGTTCTGTTTAATTAGTGGATTATTCGTTCTAAGTGTAAGTATCTTTTCAAGCCTCTTATTTTTACATGAAAGTTTGATGCCTGTGGTTAGCCAATACTTTTTGTAATTTGTTTTTAACTTTATTTTTATTTTAGGTATACATTGGTATAATATGTTGGTTAATGTGTTATTAAATGCTTCATAGTTTTCATTTATGTTTTTATCTGTTTTTATTATTTCATTCCAATTTTTTTCATTTAATTTAGATTTAAATAGTTGGGTATTTTTATCATTGAATAACCTTTTTTTGACATACCAAATTGTTTTTTTTAGTTTGTTGTGGCAATACCATGTGCATGATAGTACCATTATGATCTGAGAAACCCAACTCTTCTACTGTTGCGTGTAATTTGCTATGGAAATTTGTAAAAATTAAATCTAGGCATGTTGATGATATTTCAGTTATTCGTGTTGGTGATTTTATTTGTTGATTGAACTTATATTCTAGCATGAGATCTAAAAATTCGTTTGTTTTCAAATTATTTTCTAAAATATTTATATTGAAGTCTCCTCCAATAATTATATTAAGTTTGACACATTTTTTATTTATGTAAGTTAATATTTGTTTTAGTTGTTTATAAAATGTATCTTCCTCTCTTCTATTCCAATAAATAGTGACTAATAATAATTTTTCTTTTACCAATTCCGTTGCACATACTTCTATAACATATTCAATTGAAAATTCTGTGATGTCTCTTCTTTCAACGTACTCAATGTGATCTTGTAAAAGGATGCAAACTCCGCCGCCTGTTCTTGTTTTTCGGCAGTAAGAAGAAGCAAATTTGTAGCCGGTGAATTGTATTGTATCCATTTTTTGTTGTGATAACCACGTTTCTGATAAGCGTATAGCTTTGTACTTTAGTGTTTGTTCTAAGAAAGCTTCCAGTATGTGTTGCTTATTATAGAGGCTTTGGATGTTTTGAAATAGGAGCTTAAATTGATGGTCTTGGGTTTCGAAATGACTTGTTATTGTATTCTGTATAACTACAGCTTTTAAAGTTGTAGTCGCTATCTTGGGAATATATTTGGTCATCTTGGTTTTCATTTTTATTTAAGCTATATCGGTTTTTTAGTGTCTCGTCTGCTATTGTTATTAGTTTTCCTTCAATAATCAATTGATTATTATGAATTATTGCGTGTAACCCTTTACTTCTTGCTTTCAGCATTTCTTCTCGCAATAATTTCCTGTTTCTTCGCTCATTATTATCCAGAAATTCTGATAAAAATAATCCAGTGCCCTGGAAGAGGTGTCTGTTTTCTTTGACATACGTAGTCATTCTTTTGCTTAATAGTTCAACAACGAGTGAACGGTTTTTGGTGTTATATCTACCAATTCTGTGAGTGTATTCTATGTAGCCCATAAGGTCGACGTTCATAATTTCGTGAAATAAATCTATAAGCCTCATGTGTAGATTGTTGGATGATTCCTTGTAGTATTCATCAAGGCCATACAAAACAATATTTTTGGAATTACTTTATGTGCAATTATTTTGGTTTGTCTGGTCTTTAACAATTTTAGTTCTTGCTTTTAAATCATCCATTTCAGTTTTTAGTTTCTCGTTTTCGATCCTTAGGTTTTCTATTGCAGTATTTGTTTCTTGAATTTCATTTTCCTCTGCTCGTTCGATTGCAGGAGAAGAATATTTTTCTAAACGAATGAAATGAAACTAAACGAAACTAATATTTTATAAGAATCTCTGCGAATTAAACTGCTTTGGTTCTCGTACGTTTAGTAGTAATGCATACTTCGTGCATTCTCAATTTAGTGTTCTTTATCCATATCCATATTATTATCTTCATTGTCACTATTTTCATCTACTGACTGATACACCAGCCAGGGGTAAATTTTATCTACCGGGAAAACGCAAACATATTTTTGTTTACTCTTTTTTTTGTGAGAGGCGTATCTTCTACTTCGTAATTTAAGTAAAACTTTGGTAATACGATACGGGCCTAGACATTTTGGAACTAACTTTTTACTCTTCCCTTTCTGTCCTACTTCCCTTTCTACCCTAACCACAGTACACAGTAAACTGCTGCGGTGGAATTCTAGCCTAATCAAACATTTGCTTTTGCTTTGCCTGAGTACGTTCTATTTTATTTAAGGTTTCGGTTCTAAAATCTTCTAAACTATTTGTATCTGTGAGGATATTTTCCTGAACTGGTAAAGCCAGTCCACTCTCAGTCACCCCTTCAATATCAACCTAAATAACAATTGCGCTGGGGTTTTACCCACTGCTTTATTGATGGTGTTATTTAAACCATGTTTAAACCCCATTGCACTTGTTGTAAATACTTATTCCATAATTTTTCATCTCGTCCCATAAATCATAGCCATTAACGGATCTAATACCTTCATATTGTAGCGCTCTATCTGACGGTTTGCACGAGGAGTAGCAACCGCATTTAATACCGCAACCGCAAATATGTTTTATGTTTTTTTCTGATAAAACGTTTTTGAACTTTGAGCTTGTGAAAGTACCTCAGACTGTAATTACTCGAGAAGGAACACCAAACAAACTAAAATAATCATCTTGCCATCTGACATCTTTTGGCACATACCATCTAAGTCCTTCGTTAGTTATTTTATAAACTACTCCACATTACAAAGTAAAATTTGTTTAATATATTTGTTTTTTTTTCGAATCTGTGTCCTTTAACCCGTTTAATTCTTTGAGTCTTATCGTTATTCATTTGAACCGTGGCTAGCCAATCTACAGTTATATGAAGTCATAAGTCATTTATTCATTTGTTTTTCTGAAAAACTTGTAATTCAATTGGGTCGATACTAGAAGTATTTTCTTGCAAAGGGTTCCTACTTAACGCATCTATGTGCGTCATAGAAGTCCCTGGTTTATCTATACCAATATTATAAAGAATAAATATTTTTTTGTTTGTTTGTTTGTACCGAATAGGCTCCGAAACTACTGGACTGATTTGAAAAATTCTTTCAACAATAGAAAGCTACACTATTCCTGAGTGACATAGGCTATTTTTTTAAATCCCGAAATTGGGTCCTGTGGGATGGTCCACGGAAGCGAAGCCGTGAGCAACAGCTAGTAAACTATATTAAAATCAAATTCTTGGATCGAACTCCACCAGCGACCAACACGTGAAATCATATCCCTCTTAACAAAAGTGGCCCGTAAAGAGTTATAATCAGTCATAATAGTAATTTTTAACCCTATTAAGTAACATCGAAATTTAGTCAAACTATTTACAACTGCTAAGGTTTCTAACTCGTACGATGAGAAGTGCTGCCCTTCTGGTGAAGTACGCCTACAAAATCTAGCCAGTCCTAAGAACTGCCTAGCATTATGGACATCCTTACGGTTGGAGAATTTATCAACTGCATCTATTTTACACTGCCCAGGCTTTATACCATTTTCCGAAACTTCGAAACCTTTGAAGAATTTGCATTTCGAGAGCTTCAATGTAAGACCTGCGTGCCTATGTTTATCAAATACTAATAGTTAGCTAAGACCATCGTCAAACGAAATCTTGGGAACAAGGACGTCGCCCATGTAAACGACAACGGCGTCAAATCTCAAATTATCAAGGACTTCGTTAATGGTTCTTTGAAATACCGCTGGTGTATTTGTAAAGTCAAAGGGCATCCTATTAAATTCGAATTGCCACTCTGGCATTACAAATCAATTTTTTTTGTTTATCATGTTCAGCTAATTCTGTCTGACCTTTACCATTTTCAATTGAGTAAACTCCCACTTCTATGTTATAATCTAAATTAGGTATGAACCTATAACTACCGTTTACTAATATGGACCCCGTTAGTTTTTAAGAAGAGTAAACATCTACATAAGAACATCCAGGTATAATTGAACAATACTCTTTTGATAACAGTTTAACCGTGCCATAGTTTCTGGAAACTCACGAGAAATTATTAACTCGTTATCAATTTGTACAATTTTAACCCCTGATGCTTCGGTAACTGACTGATCAACTAACATTGGATATTTCAAAAAGTGGTCAGGGACGACCATAACATATAATTGGACAATAACAACTTGAATTGCCAAAACTACTGGACTCCGACCTATCGCATGAAATACTACTCCGCCAAAACCTGTCATGGCCACTGAATAAGTTCTATACCATTCGCCTAATATTTCTACAGCATCGGCGTTTCTATTGAGTGTAGATTGGCTTCCTGTATCTAAATATCCTATTTTTTCGTGACCGTTAATAAACACAGTTTGTAAATATTTGTCATTAATTTTAGGTTTTTTTTTTTTTTTTTTTATTTACTAGTTTCTTTATTAACATATGTACATTATTATTTACAAACTAATATTAGAACTAAAAAAGAACTAAATAAGAATAAACATATGTACAATTACGGAGCGTCAAAAAATTCGTCCACATCGCTGTCAACAGGAAAAGTGCCTAGAAGGCTGGCAGCATTGCCACGTTGGATGGCAATGCTGATTCTTTGGCCAAAAAAAAGGCCAGCCCTCTGGTCACGTGAAGAGTCGACCAACCGCTTGGCGATATCCCGAAATAATAGGTGTGCACTCGGACCCCATGGCCCTAGTGTTTCAACCCCAAACGGCTCAAACACATAATTACCAATTAAGTTGTTGTATTTGCGCCGTTTGAGGTTTTCAGCACCTGCAGCAGCCGCCCCAGCGCAGCCCACCGTGCTAGGAAGATGGGATGGTGCAAGGGTGTCGACACAAGTTGCATCCCACACCAAAGACCTACCCAACTTCCATGGCATTATGGTCATACCATCTGGTCTCTTCCCATCAACGCGTGCCAGGCCATTGGGTTCTAAGACAGCTGGCACTCCATTTTAGGTTCGGTAATTTAAATTTCTTACAACAGGTTTTGTATATTCCTTCTTTCGATAACATTCGTTAGAACTGTGACCAACTATTATATAAATGAAAAATGTTGCATAAACGGGAAAAAATATTCCTTTTTAACCGACTTTCGAAAAAGGAGGAGGTTCCATGTTCGACTTCTTGTATGTTTTTTTATGTATGTTCACCGATATCTGCGTCAATTGTGGACCGATATTGAACATTCTTTTTTTGTTTGAAAGAATATGTATCGAAATTGGTCCCATTTTAATTTGGTGAAGATCTGATGAAGAACTTCGAAGATATACAACAGAACTCTTCAATAAATAACGGCAAATCTCTCGGGACTTTTGCAATCGCATGTCTGTTTATTGTTTATACCATTTCATGACATAACATCACGCCAGTACGCTCTTAAGGGGTAAGCAGATCTCTTATTGGATCGGTTTTGTTCATGTTTCATGATATTCGGGTAATCTATTCTGGTGTTATATGAAACTTACTAAACAACTTGCCTATTAGGTAGGTACAACTAAAAAGCGAAAAATAAAAAACCCTTTTTACAAAAAATTACTACCGACTTCCAAATAAGAAAACTACAAAGTGAAAAATAACTTTATTTTTGGAAGTCGGTGTCCATAACGCAAAAAAATGGTACCTACGAAAGACACCGACTTCCAAAAATAAAGTTATTTTTCACTTTGTAGTTTTCTTATTTGGAAGTCAGTAGTATTTTTTTGTAAAAAAGTTTTTTTTTGAGAGCTTCCGTTGCCTGCGCTGTGTAAGCGGTTAAAGTTACGCAACATTCATGTATGTAAGGTAAGTAGGGTAGGGTAGGTAGGTAGCCAGTTGACGGGAGCGAAGCCGCGTGGGACAGCTAGTATAATATAACTAGCTGGCCCGACAAACTTTGTTTTGCCATAAAAACACCAAAAATTCATCTACCCTACCTACCCGATACATACCCGAGCGGTATACATATATTCAAGGGTAGGTACACCCTACCTACCTACCCTATTGTGAATCTAAACCATCCGGGGCGCCACCCAAACGCTGTATGCGTTTGATGTGTCGATGATGTAGCACGCTTACCTAGAAGAAACCTATTCACTCTTGACTTAAAGACACCCAGGTTGTAGCTATCAGGAAATACAGACTCTGGCAGGGAATTCCACTCCTTAGCTGTACGCATAATGAAAGTATTCCCAAAACGTTTGGCGGTTTAACCGATCTCAACATGTAAATTGGGCGCAACGGTTGGCGCAGTGGTTGAGCGATTGACTGCTGCGCTGCGTGTCGCGGGTTCGATTCCCGCACGAAACAATTATTTGTATGATCTACAAATAGTTGTTCCGGCTCTGGGTGTTTGTGTATGTGAGTTTATATGTTTGTAAACGCACCCACGATACAGGAGAAATTCCTAGTGTGGGGCAACGTTTTTTTTTAAAAAAAAAAAAAAAAAAAAAAAAAAAAAAAAAAAAACAACATTACAAATTTACTGTGTAAAATAGCTGCGTAAACTTATTTTTCTGAATAAATTCAAACGTTAAAAGTTCATGAGAATTTCTGAATTTCATGTCGTAATTTGCAACAACCTATCGACTCAGCTGGTATGTCATGTGTCAAAATCTTGTCGAGTAGAGTGGTTATTAAGATTTTTAATTAATTATTGTTTACGTGTGCACGTCACAAACAACAAAACTAAAGTTGAACAGAATCAATTATCATCACAGGTGTGTATATTGTGGGTAGTTTTGTATAATAATATTCTAAGATGTCAATGAATTATTATCAAATATTGTATCTTAATTTGATCAAGATTAATTTGATAAATCCTCAAGTAGGTACATACATACTTATAATATTATTCACGCCTTGTTCCCCGAAGGATTAGGTAGAAGTGTACCCATAGTAGGTACACACGGCTACATATCAACCATAAGCTGATCACTTCCAGTATAAGCTGATCTTGCATTGTATAGGATTTCCGTACAATTAGAGGTCAGCTGATACTAGAAATGTTTCGCTAGTTATGTTTAAGTCCCATGTAATGCGAGCCTTTTGCCATTAACCGGGCACAAATTCAGACTCAGGGCTGCTACTTAAAAAAATCGTAATGAAAAAACCCAATAACACTTCTCTCGACCTGGAAATTGAACCCAAGACCTCATGCTCAGCATTAGCGCTTGCGACCACTAGACCAACGAGGCAGTACATACTTATAGTCCTAAGAATAGATGCGATATGTTAATAATTATAAAATTATCCAGAAACAAGTTGTTCATAAGTAAGCGCCTACAAAAACATTGTTAGCAATTGTTCTGAGAAGAAAAGATGTAAATAATAATGTACAGGCGTTAAAATGGCTTTTGAACGCCTGTACATTAACTTTTTATAGAAGCTTCTTAAAGTTGTGTAAAAATATATATGTTAAGGTAGCAAATAGGTAGTAAATATTTATATTAAGGACGCTATTAAATTTTTCTACAAATAACAGTGCTTTTCAGGTACCATTTTAATGTATAAGCAATCACAGATGTGACGATATCATGGTCTTAATTTAAAGATAATACAGGGTGTTTGGAAGGGAGCTGTACATACGCCTAGGGTAGAAACTAGGGATAGTCTGCTACCTACCCCCGCCCATTATATTGACCTTGGCCTCAAGGTTTTTTTTTAATTTATTTTTATTTTTTATTTGACTTTTTTGTGATTTTTTGACTAAAACTACCTGTAGCTCAAAATCTATCCATGGGACCGGTCGGCTAATGGTCTTGTTTTAATCGTTAGAGTCTTAGGGTCCTGCAAAAAATTATTTTACACCAGAAAATTGTGGAGAAGAAAAGTTATGGGGCCTGAAGTACCATAGTAAGGTAAAGAAATAATTTTAAGGGCAACTTTCTATGGGGTTTAAAAAAAACTAACAGGGTTGGAGTTCTTCTGATTTTTTTAAAACATCCTCAGTCCATGCCCTTTCTAACGATCACTTTTAGTTTTAAAGTTATTAATTATTTTCCGCAACTAGGGCACTTTTACCACCACGAGTCGACATTTGTAAATGTAATTTCCAGAATTTAAACCAGTTTGGCCTACAGTTGGCAAATTTGTTGTCTCACTCTTACACGAGAGCAACATGTAAGAGACAAAACATGTCATGTCATGTCTCTTTCGCTCTTGGGTCGACGGGGCCGGGCAGGTAACTCGTTGGGGTCTTTGTTAGTCAGTCGAGATTTACCCATCTTAGCTAACTTACGTACTTGATTACTTACTGACCTTACCCCACTCGACTTCTACGTCTGGGGAAGGGCGAAAGAGTTGGTGTACGCAGAAGAAGTACCTACCAACAAGGGAGGTTCTAATTAACAGGATCCACGCCGCATTCGATACAATGCGCGAGGAACTGCTGCTTAGAACGGTGACCGTGGAGATGAGGAAGAGGTGCCGAGCATGTTTACAGGTCAATGGTCATCAATTTGAACAAAATTTGTAATTAATTAAAATTAGTAATTAATTAAAATTTGTAATTTAATGACATTAGTCATTACCAAATTTTTTGTTTCATTTGCCATCCTTTTACGATCGAACACATTTAATTTTCATTAGTTGAAATTTTTGCTTGAAGTGCCCTAGTTGCGGAAATTAATTAATAACTTTAAAACTAAAAGTGATAATTACACTTTTAGCATATCGTTAGAAAGGGCATGGACTGAGGATGTTTTAAAAAAATCAGAAGAACTCCAACCCTGTTAGTTTTTTTTTAAACCCCATAGAAAGTTGCCCTTAAAATTATTTCTTTACCTTACTACGGTACTTCAGGCCCCATAACTTTTCTTCTCCACAATTTTCTGGTGTAAAATATTTTTTTGCAGGACCCTAAGACTCTAACGATTAAAACAAGACCATTAGCCGACCGGTCCCATGGATAGATTTTGAGCTACAGGTGGTTTTAGTAAAAAAATCACAAAAAAGTCAAATAAAAAATAAAAATAAATTAAAAAAAAACCTTGAGGCCAAGGTCAATATAATGGGCGGGGGTAGGTAGCAGACTATCCCTAGTTTCTACCCTAGGCGTATGTACAGCTCCCTTCCAAACACCCTGTATATTCAGCTCCAGATTGGCATCAGAAAAATTCTATAACATTATACAACATTTTCGCACAAATACGTTTTTCCCATCACAATAATCGCAAAAACGTTAAAAAAGTAGGGTCCGAATAGGTCCCAGTTTAGGTAAATTTACAGCATATTTTATCTTCAAAATTATAAGAAATTGCGATATATATAGTCCTTTGCAGGTTCAGCTAATTATTTTTTACCTAAATCATTACATTTTTTAATTATTAGCTAAAATAAAAACACTTGCCGACTTCTTCATACATTTTGCTCTAAGGGTTCATCATTCCGCGCTCAGAAGCGCTCGTGGAAGGACGGGCGTATCGCTCTGTCGCAAAAAATAAATACGATAAAAGTAACAGAAAGATTGTAGTGTGTATGCGTGTGAGTACCGCCACGCGTCGTTTGTCGTGATCAAAAGGAGTTGATATTTTATCGTGCCGAAATAAAAGTATGTTTGAGTTGCTTATTATTATGAATGTGATTTAGAAATTATGTTGGGTAAGATCGGGATTTGGATGGGTGGTATTAAGCAGTTGTTGTCAAGGTTGAGAAATGGATGGGTGGGTTTAAGCAGCTCTTAGTAAGGTTAAGATTTGGATGGTTAAGGTCGGCGGTGAAGTTTAGAAGTGGATGGGTGGGAGGAGGAGTTATGATTTTAATCGATTTGTATGTAGGTATGTATGTATGACGAATACGGGGCCAAAACCAAAGATGGCGCCGAAAAAAAATAGACAAATTTTCGTCATGGGTGTCATTTTCATGGTTTTTGGGTAGTACATCATTAGCTGCTGCTTATTATGTAATGCTCCAAAAAAATTTGGATAACAATATTTTATATGTTCCATGTAATGCAAAATGATCAAGTAATTTTTTTATCCTAGTGACCGGCAAAATTATTTCGTTTTAGGTATCTACTTATATCACGTGGCGTTTTTTTTAAATACCTACTTATTACAACAAAGAGAAAAATATTGGGTATACTAAATACATCTGTTTACCCCCTAAAACCGTACAAGCGTGATATTATATTATGGTATGGTGAAAACAATACATACACATACGATCACAGTAATCGCAGGTCATTTGCTGTTGTTATTGAAGAGTTACATTTTATATCTCCGAAGATCTTTATCAGATCCTAATATATTACACAATAAAACCTTCCCTGATAACACATACATTTATCGACGAAAACCCAATCAATATCGGATCAGTAGTTTTTAAGAAAATCGCAGATACATACGGGTCGAATAAATAGAGAACCTCCTTTTTTTGAAGTCGGTTGAAAATAATAACCTACTTTTTACGACGAAGGTTTGAAACAGTTACCAAATGCATTTTCAAAGTGACAACTAACCTTCCTGAATCAACTTCAATAAAATTAAAAAATAATATCAAGGACCAACATTATTTGAGTGATGTATAAAATCGAGCGCTCAGTAGTTTCAATGAGTGCGTACGCGTAATGTTGCTGTGTGCGACTAGATACCTAAATTTGAGTTCGTCAAAAATGTAACAGCGTCCTTAACTACGCGGTTAAACTCTAAAACTATGAGAACTTGGAAGTGGTCAGCCAACCTGACGTCAGAATGGCTGACCATTTTATTTCTTTGATATATTTCTTAACACAGAGGTAGCAAATATTTCACTATAGGTAGTAAATAGGTATTAAACAGTGCACATGGTCTCATGGACATATTTCGTTTGGTCCAGTCATCCTGACGGTCACTAATTTTAGGTTCGGTCATTTAAATTTCTTAGAACAGATTTTGTATATTCCTTCTTTTTGTCTATGTATTATGTGTGTGTACATTAATGGTTAAATAAATAAATAAATAAATAAACATTCGTTAGAACTGTGACCAACTATTAAACAGTTAGTACATTTGTTTATTGGTTTAGTACACTTATTCATAATATGGCCCTCTTCCTTACAATTAAAGCATCGAACGGTTTTCGGTTTATTATTAGCATATTGTTTATCGTTTGTTGGGAGTTTCTTAGTTGAGGAGGTTCTTTGTATATCATTTATTTTACCTATACTTTTTGCGTTTCGTAGATAAGCCAAAAGTTTGTCGGGATTATCAAATTGAGCTGCTTCTGCTCCTATCCTAATAGCCCTATCATCTATGCCAAAAATCACACATTCTACTGCCCGTTTTCCCTTGATTTCGCACCTATTTAGTAAAGCCATTTTATCGTAATAATAGTTCTCTAAAGATTCCTCGAACTTCGCTCTTTTGTCTAACATATCCGAAAGCATTTGGCCGTAGTTTTCATCAGAGGGAAAAGCTGCTTTGAGATTTTCTTGCCATTCAACCCAGTTATAATTGACAGTTGTAAGACCCTCGTACCGCCGTTTCGCATTACCAGTAAGTTTAGGTATCGTGTTATGTATGATTTGTCGGTTTGTCCAACCATAAATGCTTGAAATTTCATATACTTTATGAATCCAAGTGTTAACACTCTGACTTTTAGAAGAAGGATCGAACTCGGGGACAACATTAAAATTACTAATTCGCTCACTACCCCTACTCGAAAATTTATCGAGTGACAGGAAAAGGCTCACGTTCGCTGATACTGTTGCGTGGTGAATGAGAGCCTTGTCGGTGACGTGAATCCCCGCTTCGCTGGTAAGATCCTCCGGTCGAGGCACAGTAGGAGCAACACTACTGTGCCTCGACCGTGATCTGCAATCTGACGCTTCTCTTGTTGAATACTGGTTGGGCTGCGACGGTTGAGTTGCAGCCGTTGGCAGCGGCGGCGTCTCAATACGCCGAATTCGACGACCAGGACCCCACACGTAACTGCGCTCACGGCTGCGCCTGCTACCCTCGCTGCGCCGGCTGCACCTGCTGTCCTGGCTGCGCCGGCTGCCCTGGCTGCACCTGCTGTCCTGACTGTGCCGGCTGCACCTGCTGCCCTGGCTGCGCCGGCTCCCCTTGCGACCCTGGTTGCAGCTCACCCTGCGGCCTTGGCTGCGGCCCGGGCTGCGGCCCACCCTGCGGCCCTGGCTGCGGCGTGCCCTGCGGCCCTCCTTGCGGCTTTGCCTGTGGCTCGGCTCCCGGCTCCGCCTTCGGCTTTGCCTGTCCACCACTGATGGTGGGTCTTGCAGGGGTTGAGCCAAACTTTTCTCACCACTGTTATCCATTTGAAGGCCTGGACAGTGAAAATAAATACAGACATAGCTATTCTTTAACACCTAAAATAACTTTAAAGTTATTCTGTAAAACATGGGTAACCACTATATCAATAACGAACATGAAGGTATTCTTTTTTGATGCTTTAATCAACACACATAACCATGTTTTAGGTAAAAGCCATAGGTAAGTACAGATATTCTTCTATTTATATTTCAAATCACAACAACCGTTGTTACCACAAAATTCGCAATATGCAAAAGCTGTTCTTAAATCGTAATCTTAAATCTTACTCGGCTGCAATTCAATTAATAGGTTTGCGAGCGGCTTTAATAAGTCGTCACCGTTTTTAGTGTGCAAATTATACTTAAAAATGCACAACATAAAATTACGTAGTACAACTGAAAAAAAAACAAAACACTATCACTTACGTGAGATTATCCAACTTCTGAACTGAAAGAAAAACTCTAAAAACTTGTTTCAAATACTTTAATTTAATCAGATACACGTACGTGAACACTTTGTTTACAAGTCACTGCTGGAGAGCCAACGAAAAAACCCCATTTTACAAAATATATGCCATTCGTTTTATCCGCTGAAAAACCGTGACCAAAAGTGCGTGCTGGCGCGCGAAAATGTAAAGTCAACTGATGGACGTTTATTAACTATAAATTGTATAAAATAGTGTAATTAAAATTGTTTTAGTTGTTTTCGAAGTAATTTAGATACATTAAATCATATTCTAATATTTAAACAAGTTATCTTAAAGTAAGTTTAATATATTCTATCAGTACATATAACTAAACTACCGTACTAGTCAAATTGAGTACTAATAAACTCTTTAAATGTCTGTATTTACATCAATTTTGACGTTGAAATATTTAGATTTATTTTGTAATTGCTTACACTACGAAAGACACCGACTTCCAAAAATAAAGTTACTTTTCACTTTGTAGTTTTTTATTTGGAAATCGGTAGTATTTTTTGGTTAAAATGTTTTTTTATTACAGCGACTAGTCGCTATGCCACAATTTACACAACGATCCATGGTGTCAATATCCAATCGGAAGGCCGTTCGTAGAATCCAAAATAAAAAATCCAAGTTCAACGTTAAAGCGGAGTTCTCAGTGTGCGGTATGGTAGCAAGGCAAGGGTCGTACAAGAAGGTAGATCTGGGGGGTGACCATAAGCTCTTAGAGCGGTATCAATTTGAGATCGAATAAGGGACAGATGTATCTGACTTGTATACATCTGTCACTTACTCGATATCAAAATGATACCGCTCTAAGAGCTTATGGTCACCCCCCAGAAGTCCGTAGAATGAAAGCAGGGGTCGAGGAAAATATCAATAAAACTATGGGGGAAACACACTCAAAATGCACACGCACTAGACGATACGAAACCATTAGTACAATAATACCTCAATGTACGAAACGAGTAAGTATCAGCATAGACCAGTGTTTCTCAAACTGTTTGTCTCGACCCCCCGGGGGGTCGCAAGAGGTCGCGAAAACTACCTCAGTAAAAAAACAATAAGGTTTAAAAATATAGAACATGTCATGAAAATTCCTATAAGGCCAAACACGACTAGGATACATTGTTTTGTTTCGGAGTTCATCATCTGATCAGTTCAATGGTACCATTATCATCATTACCATTTATTTATGAGTAGGAATATGATTCATCATAGTCGGTTATTCGAGATATCTTAGACTCGTAACGTGATAAGGGTTTATCATTAAGAAGTTCCAGTGGCCATCTGTGGTCTTCTTCGTCAGTTCCACTTCACAAAATGATTAATTCTGAGTGCAAATGATTGTATTGTTGATGAAATATATGTCGCATCAAGGCTGGCCGATAGATGTAAACCATCGGGAAGTCAGGATGTATTCCCTTAGGTTAAGACATCGTGTGTGGGCAGGTCGGTGGGTACAATCGTGCAAATGAAATCACATAAGTTATTCGATACACTGGGTTTATTCAAATAGACACAAGTTACATTCCTGCTTACTAATATTACGGATCGACACTGATTCTACGACGTCTTCTACGGCTGTCAGTACTCAACTGCTCTATTCTGCACCACGCTAGTGCTTATAAAAGCGCGCCAACGCGCAGTTGCTCTTGATTGCCGCTAGGGGCGTGCTTGTGATTTGACTTTACGTCCATACTATTGATCAAACCCGACACGGCCATCCTGCGAGACAGGCGTCCTCGTCTGTTCCTCATTGTCAGGTTTTAACAGTGTATCGAATCATGTGGAAATCCTCAATGGATGTCCTCAGCCCTTGGGGAAAGCTGAGGGGTCTGTCAGACTCCTACTGACTAAAACCACATGGTGTTCTCTAGGCCGTAATTCCTTTTGAGAGGCGAACGTGGAACACACACGTCGCCTTCTCGGGCCTCTCTCAGATGACAGATCCCCAAATCTATCACCCGCAGGCATCATCTTCTTGTCCTTGCTCCATGCCATCTCATGGTCACCTCGTGTTGCACCACACGTCGTCTTAGTCCACTCCATCCTAGCAATCGCCCATCATACAAGGGATGTTTTTCTGAAACATACAAAATTTTCAAACAGTATCTGCTCGTCCAATCCTGACTCATACTCTGGAGTGAGGAAACATCTTGAAACAATCAAACACGATCATTTAAATCTCTCTGTTCACTATTGCAAGGAACGAGTAATTCTATTTCCAATTTAAAGAAAATAGCAACCTAATCATCGATTTGGTACCTAAAAGCACCCAATCTTCGTGATTACAAAGTTCAAGTACCACTGATAGTCATTAATCTCAAATTGAATCAAACAAAAGAAACAATACACCAGGTTTCTTATTCACGATCTTAAGCCATCACATAGCTCTACTAGCTATCCCATAGCTCTCTTAGTTCTCAATTGCTCTACTCGCACATCTCCACGATGTCGAGTCAACTCGACTCTCTGAACTCAGAACTTGTTCACACAGAGATTTAGTACTTACTACTTTATCTACAATCTCAATTGGTAGTTGAGCTTTGTGTGTCTTACAAACACGATCTACGAATAGTAATCAAAATTCAATTTTCGTAATGAGGACTTTACGATTCGAACGTCATCAACATTAACGTGGTGATCCCTCCACACGCATGACTTTACGAGTTTACTTTATTTTAACCTCTTAACTCATCAGGAACTTTCTCTAAGGTTCCTTGCACAAACATGAATTTTCACACCAGACAAAGTGTCATGTGTGCCATACAGGCCTACCGTTGCCATAAAGACCAACAGTTGCCACACAGGCCAACAGTTGCCACACAGGCCAACAGTTGCCACACAGGCCAACAGTTGCCACACAGGCCAACAGTTGCCACTCAGGCTCACAGTTGCCACACAACGCTCGGCTACACCTGACCAAACTAGATTATTGGGTTCGTGAAAATAGGGCAATTTGAGAACTCTTCTCTTTTACTAAAACATTACCCTGGGCAATGTACCACTGTCATTGCAAACAAACTTTAAAACTCTACTGCAGCAACAACTGCCAAGCTTATAGAAACCCTCGAGTAAAACCTCCAACGCCATGGCTCTCTAGCCGACCAGCAATTATATTGCTCTCACAACGTTCTCTCGGTCTCTCTCTAGACCCCGACCTCCACCAGAATCCACTGGTACGGTCAAACATAATACGTTCGATAGACTGAATTACTCGACACTTTAAGCTTGCTCATCATCATCAAATCCTTTTGACATCAACATCGACTGGTACATGACCCGCTGGCATCTGCCCTAACCTACCTTGTGCATACTTGTAGGTTCCAAGCGTACCTATTTAAAACTTTCGGTATATAACGATCACCGTCCTGTCATAATCACCTATCGTGTACCTAATACAGGGCCTATTTAGTTTTAGAACTAGAACCTCCCACAAAACACTATTCATTAGAAAAAGGTCCGACGATCAACAAGTTCAACAACTAAACAAAGTAATTGTAACAATGCTGTTACTCTTTACCATAATTCTTGCAATGCATACTCAACTCAAACCTCTTCGTAAACCCATCGCCACATGTTACTCATGAGGTGCAGTCCGGAGCTTCGAGTATGAGTAGACATGTCAATCATATTTGGTCTCACTACCAATGTCATCAACTATGACATCCAATTCCCGAGGAACTTGATGATCCGGGATCCTTCTCACAAGATTCACGCTTTCTACTCAAAGATCTCGGAATATACAGACTGTTCATATGAGGGGAACAATTAAGCCTGATAATATTTGCGTGATTATAACTCGTTTGAAGGAGCTTCACGAATTAACTTTGATCAGTATCGTTTAAAATCAAATTATCAACAGTAACCCTTTACTATCGCTCGCTAACTCAGTTTTCATGTAAGGAAAACGATCGCGAGATAACTGCTATCATAATATTACTTTGACAGTAAGCAAGTGCATTCAGATCTAAAGACGGTGGTTGCAAATCGTTACGCAACATAAGATCTGTTCCGAATACACGCAAATGACCAGTACCGTTACTAACACGATACAATTGCCTTCGCCCAACGACTTTACTAACTCGCTTTGCCACTGAAAATGACTAGTTGTTAAGTCACTTTGGATAGATCATCTTCCTAATCATCTGCCCAGCCTTTTTCCCAACTATATTGGGGTCGGCTTCCAGTCTTACCGGATTCAGCCAAGTGCCAGTGTTTTACATGGAGCGACTGCCTATCTGACCTCCACAACCTAGTAACTGGGTAACACGGCACCCCTTGGCAAGACTGGTGTCAGATCTCAAGCTTCTGACTACCCGTAAAAACTGTCAAAGATCTTCAAATGACAGCCGGGACCAACGGCTTAACGTGCTTTCCGAGGCACGGAGGAAACTCGGTATGTTGAAATGGTCACCCATC
The DNA here is from genome assembly GCA_948252205.1 of Orthosia incerta. Taxonomy (NCBI): domain Eukaryota; kingdom Metazoa; phylum Arthropoda; class Insecta; order Lepidoptera; family Noctuidae; genus Orthosia; species Orthosia incerta. The sequence continues at coordinate 31,983,807 of OX411751.1, forward strand.
CACGGACCGACCTCGTCAAGCGTTGCTTAACCTTGATGGAATGTATTTTGTATGTCCGCAAAAATCGAGGGCTTTTCAAAACTAGAAGTGACTTCCATAATTTAAATACACGCAGTAAGCACGAAATTGTAATACCCAAATTCAGATTAACGAAAACTAGCAAGTCTTTTCTTATAAACAGTATACGCTTTTATAACAAGTTGCCTAAGTCAGTTATAGAACTGACCGATGGAAAGTTCAAGAACTACATCAAACGTGTCCTTGTTAAAAAACCATATTATAAAATCAAGGACTACGTTGAAGATAAAAAATTTGGCTTTGACACCCTCTGCGCATGCGGCTTCCCTGGTAACTCATAAACGGCACAAATATATGGATATCTCTAACTATTCTCAATCTCATTTTTTTTTCTCTTTTAGTTAGACTTTTACAATATTTTTCAATCATCATTATAGCCCTTTGCTAAGAATAGTTACAGCACTGATTACAGTATTTGTGCCACATGTTAAATTTAGTGTTGTGGTTTTTTTTTTTTTACCTTTGTATAGATTCTTTTACCTATTGTGAATGTGTGAACATTGTAGGCTTTCTGGTTTTCTAGATGATTGTTAAAATTTGTTAACTTTTTATTTCGTGCATTATGTTTTTTTTGTTTGTTTTTTTTTCAATTTCGTACGACTTATTGTCGGGCCTACGTTGTCCCCCCATATCCAAGTACTAATGCTGTAACATGGAAATATTGTAAACAAAACAATTTAAAAGAGTAACCATGGAGTTTCTTGCCGGTTCTTCTCCATAGGAAACGACTAACCCGAACCGTGCACCTTTTGTCGAAGTGCCCATGTAGGCCTATGTAAAATAAAAATATTTGATTTTGATCGACCCGTGCAGCTGTTATTATTTAGCCACGAGCTCATCTTCTTATGACATATTAAATCCCAAAGTTCGTACTGAACCAAATGTTGAAACCACCGCCAATAGGAAACTCATTAACTACTTGCCTACAAGTGTGTCTTAATTACCTAGTGATAGAGCTAGATATAACCACGACCAACTCAGTGGTCAAACATGAACACTCTTAAAGCTCGAACTAGCATCTCTTCACTAGGGAACATTCGACCTCACTATCGAAATAACATGGAAGCGACTCACCGAGTATTCCATTCGAAACTTGCGAGCGCCCGACTTCACAGCTGTGGTCGTAATGTTCGGCTACCACCTGCGAACTGCTAAGCCTGCCGTCCGTCGGTCTCAACCTCTCAGATGTTGACCTTCACATTCAGCGTTTGAACCGCTGGCCTGCAGCAGAGGCTCCACTTCGACGCAATATGGTATCTGAAACATGAAAAACATTACGAGAGTATATGTTCACACAGTTATCTTAACCATACACAACTTTGATGGAAATTAACCGGTGCAGCAGTGTAATAAACTAAACCGGCACTGCATAATGGGTTATTGTGGACATGAACCACACATTACAGTATTGTACGGATGAGTGATATTAGGAGTAAGTGATACAACGAATGCTGTTGCTATACTGCCCTTTATTATAAAAGAACACAAGTTTATATGGTTACATTGACATCTCCCTCTCATCTCCTCCCTAAAACTAAAATAAAATAAAAGTTTACTTTTATTTTATTGCATGGATACAATATAAGCACAAATTAAACATTGATACTCTTAGGCTAACACGTATAAAATATAGTTATAACATAATCGTAGTACATATGTTCGTTATGTTTGGTATACAAAGTTATACAATAATAAGTGGTTACATACTTATAATAACAATCAATCCCTGAGTACCTATGAGCGCACAGCTGGCGCTTATTATTCGTCTCTGTTTTCTGCTGACCTGTATAATAGCTATTGTTAAGTGCTTATAGCATTGGTAATTAATTGTCTTATTGTTTTTATCTTAAACATGATACGGTTTCGTTCTGTTTTTGTGAATAATGTCGGGTTTTCCCTTATAATTGACCTCAACATTTGGTGACAAATCTCTAATCACCTTGTAAGGTCCAGAATATAATTGTTGAAGTTTATTGCCAGTTTCATTTTTAATTAAAACTTGATCGTTTGGCTTGTAGCGTATTGGATTTACATGCTGGTCGTATCTACTTTTTCTGCCTATTTTATTGGCTATCAAATTTTCCCGCGCTTCGGTTTGAGAAACCTGTAGGCGGTACTTAAGTTCAAGCGGGTAACTGTCGTAATTATATAGAGGCTCTACACACTTTTCCAAATTATTGGGCAAGTTACACTTTCTACCGTATACGAGTTCGAATGGTGTAAATTTTGTTGACGAGTGAACTGTCGTATTATAAGCAAAGCACCAGAATGGTAACCAAGTACTCCATAATTCGGGTTTTCCTTCTGCTTGGATTCGCAAAAATGCACCTAGATTTTTATGCGAGTTCTCTAGCGCTCCGATGCTTTGGTGATGATACGCAGTTGAGTTTAACTTTTTAATATGTAGTAATTCACAAACCTGTGTCACGGTCTCGGACATGAACTCTGTGCCTCTGTCGGTAGCTATCTCCCTCGGGATGCCATGTTGAAGTATGAAGTTATCCACGAAGGTGCGTGCTACTTCTGTAGAGGTTTTAGTGACGAGGGGATACGCACATACATACTTGGACAGCTCGCATTGCAATGTCAATATATATGAAAAATTGTTGCTGTCTTTGTCTAATGGTCCTACCAAGTCTAAGAAGATTTTATCGAAAGCCGAATGAGCAGTTGTGGTGATTGCCATTGGCTCTTTCACCTGAACTGTATACTTATGCTTCTGACATTGAACACATTTTTTGACATAATTTTTGACATCACTTTCTAAGCCTGGCCAAAAATAGTATTTTTTTATATTAGTCAGCATTCTTCTCATGCCCGCGTGCCCACTAGTGGGCAAAAGATGAAAGTCGTTGAGTATCACTTTCCTATCATCTTTGTCCTCTATTCTTTCGACATCTTTTAATATACATAATCTGGGCCCTTTCCAGTTGCTTTGTTTTCTTATCTCACTAGTTAATTTCTCTACAAAAATTTTATTATTCGAATTTTTAATGAAGTATACTTCTTCTATATTTAGCTTGTTACATAGATCACTCAGCTCTCTCGCAAACTCGGCTCGCGTAGTTTGTGATTGAGATGCCGAGTTTATGAATATAGTTTTCATTTGGGCATTATACAATAATATTATGTGTGTTTGTAACACTACTGAGCTATCGCTCTTTAGCTTCTTAAGACTGCTACTGGGTGCAAATCTTAACTCTACTGCGCCTCTTGGTTTGATATGAGTTTCCACTACATGTGGTTGAACTGGCAAGTTGTCGGTGGGCAACTCATCTTCCGGGGCGACAGCATCTAATTTTCGTTTTTGAGCGCGAGTCATTACTGCACACAGACACTCATTCATTTCTTTAAGTTCTTTTGACGTAATTTTTATTCTAGATAATGCGTCTGCTACGCAGTTCTCACTCCCTTTTACGTATTCTATTTCGTAATTGTATTCTTCTAGAGCTAGTCTAAATTTAAAGAGCCTGCTAGATGGGTCTTTTAAATTAAATAAGTATACAAGGGGTTTGTGGTCGGTTAGTATTTTAAATGTACGACCGTATAAATAGGGTCTGAAATATTTGACAGCCCAAACTACAGCTAAGAGTTCTTTCTCTATAGTGGGATAGTTCTTTTCCGCTTTGTTAAGGCTCCTACTAGCGTAAGCTATTGGTCTGCCATTTGAATTTGATAGTACTGCCCCAATTGCGTACCCAGATGCATCGGTTTGTACTATGAATTGATTTAGTTCTGAGAAATCTGGGTACTGTAGGATTGGCGGTGACATCATACTCTGTTTTAGAGTTTCAAATGACGTTTGACAGTTGCTATCCCAGTTGAATTTAGTGTTTTTCTTACTTAAAAGGTTTAAATGATAGGCTTTGTCGGCAAAGTGGTCTATAAATTTTCTATAGTAGTTTGCAAAAGCAACGAAGCGTTTCACTTCGTCCGTACTTTTAGGAACTGGATACTCTTTAATTATTTTAATCTTATCTGGGTCCGGCAATATACCATTGCCTGTCACCACGTGGCCTAAATAAAGCATCTCTTTCTTAAGGAAATCGCATTTAGTGGGATTTAATTTTAAGTTGGCACTGCGCATCTTTTCGAATACTTCTATTAAATTTTTGTTATGGTCAGTTAAGTTCCGTCCCATACAAATAAGATCGTCTAGGTACACTAAGCACTTGTCGTAGGATAGCCCGGTCATTGCCATGGTCATCATACGCGAAAATGAGCTGGGACTAGTTTTGAGTCCCATAGGCATTCTTGTCATTTGATACTGACCACCGTCTGCACTAAATGAAGTATATTTCCTACTGTGTTTGTTTAACGCTACGTTAAAAAATCCTTGGTTTAAATCTAAATGTGTGAAATAAATACATCCACACAAGGAATCTAGTATATCCGTGATGTTTGGCAGTGGAAACTTATCATCCTGAATACAAGTGTTGAGCTTACGGTAATCTATTACTAACCGCCATTTTTTTTCCCCGTTTGCGTCTGATTTTTTAGGCACTAGGAGTACTGGGCTGGACCACTCACTGGAACAAGGTTCAATAATTTCTTGTTCCAATAAGTTGTCCACTTGTTTTTTTAATTCGGCTTTCTGTGAATGCGGCATTCTGTAGGGCTTAACGTACACTGGTGCCACGTTTGGTTTCAATGTTATTGAGTGTTCATATAATTTAGTTGTTCCTAATTTATCACCTGGTAGGAAGAAAATATCTGCATATTTTGCGCAAATGGACTCTATGGACAATTGCTCCTCTTTATTTAAATGTTTCAGCGATAGCGAAGCGAATACCTTTCTGACACGATCAGCATTATTATTGGTTTCTTGAAATGAACATACATCATACTCGCTTGCTTTGTAAAGTGTTGGACTAATTGTTGTCAAGACTAAATCTGTCTCCGTGGTGTTTAAAATCCTAATTGGTATTTTCCCATTCGTGGGCTTAACTAAAGTATTTGCAACAAAGATCCCCTTTCGCAGTTCTGTTCCATTAACTACACATTCTTCCATCTCACACGTTCGAATAAAGTGAATAGACTCTGATCTTGCCGGTATATTAAAATGATTGTTTGTCATTATTAATGGTAATGATACCTTTGAGTTGTTATTCCATAGTAACAAAGTTTGGTTACCGTAATTTAATACTGATTTATACTTGCTTAAAAAGTCTTGTCCCAGTATGCCACTACCTTTACAAGGCAATGTTTTAAAAACATAGAACTTATGTTGTATGGTCTGATTTCCAATAACTAGGCGCAAATAAGCATATCCTATAGCCTGTACTTTGCCCCCGATGCCGTTTACAAGTGTCTTCTCGATATGGATTGGAATGTTTTGGTCGAGAATTTGTTTATACTTTATGACAGATATGGATGCACCGGTGTCTACTAATAATTGGTATGAATAATGGTTATGCGATTTTATATTTACGTAGCCTACGTTATTGCATGATAAAATTATATTTTTAGTCCCGAAAAAACTGGTCCTCATTCCGCTGTTCTGTTTCTGTATTTTCCTGCGTTTCTGAGTCATCCAATGTATGTATGTGTTGATCCCTGGAGGTGCTATAATTGGACCTACCTCTGTTTCCATGAAATGGTCGGGTGGACCGGCGCCAGCTTGCCTGCGATCCTCTCCGAACCTGATCCTGCTGTTCGTCTTGGTTTTGGATAACCTGTTGATTGCCACGTGCGCGTCCTCTACCTGCGTATGAGAAGCGGCCTCTCCGCTGTGACCAGTTATAAGACGATCTCCCTCTATAATTCATCGTTAAAATATCGGAAGTTGTTGATGGACTTGTTATATCTTCATCGATGGCCGCCTGTACTGCATCTTTCAATGATGTAAAATTTCTGGCTGAAATTATTGTACTAAGTCGTCGATTTCTCAATCCATCTGAGAAACATTTGATAGCTTGCTTCTCATTAATTGGCTTTAAAACTTTCAAACTGGCCTCGTTGGCCCCCGATTGAGAGATCGTCAAATCAACAAACAATTCCGTAATTTTTTTGCCGAAATCATCGATTGATAAATCGTTTTGCCTAAGACTTTGCAGCTTTCGTTGAATTGCTGTAGCCGATTTTTTAGGCAATAACTGAATCTTCAAGTCAGCTATAAAGTCGTCAATATTGACATATGAAGTCGCTAATTTCATTTTTGCGGTCTGTGAGAGTCTATTTTTTAATACGAAATTTAACAGTTTTCCTTGTGAATTTTCGTCTAACTCTGTTTTGTAATACTCTATGCCATCTATTAGTTGCTTTACGCTAGCCTCATCGTCTGTACAAACTGGTAATAAACTTAAAGCAATTTTTAAATCAAATTTACAAGTAGTTGCCATTTTATCTGCCGTACTAGGTTTCTGTGAGCACTATTCTAATATTTGTTCATATAAATGATCAAAATTTGCGCAAAGCTCGTGAATATGCGAACATTCACTCTCACATACGGTGCTTTTCGATTTTGAATAATATTCTAAAAATAAGTTGTACTCTTTTACTAAGTTGTCTGCCTCTGCTAATTTTACGACTATAATGTTACCTTTTCTTCTATCTGGACCTATCTTTATCAAATATTTTCTGATTTCAAATAACTTGTCGTACAATGTTTTTAAGTTTTCTGCCATTTAACATAAATACTTATTTCTATTTTCTTAGTAGGTACTGAATTACATACCATTATTTTATACTGCATACACTCCAGCGTTCATTTTTTTTTCATTTGTCACTTATTTTAGTCCACTAAAATAATGTCATGTATATTTTATGCTATTACACGTTTACTACTAATAGAGAATAGACAACACCTTATATATAACCACGCACTGACACATTACGAATATAATTTTCGCGCACTTTTCTTCGTAAACCCTGGGTTTTTAACTCTTCAGATGACGTCCTCAGTGTCCTTCTTGTAGCCTCTGGCATTCGTCCGCATTTCCTCTGCGTCAGCTCTACGTCTCCATATAGAACATCGTAATCTGTCCTTCCTGATCTCATTACCCATCCATTTCTGATGGCAATTCTTGTAGATTCTGAAGATACCATACAAAAACGCCAACGATGCTATAAGAAGTAACACGATTAAAATGATGTTTGTTGTGCTGGCATGTATCGTCAGCTGCGTGATGTCAGCGCTGTTACTTCCACCTGCTGCGTTTTGTGGAACTATAACTTCTTCCTTCGTATTAGTTGTACCCATTTTGTGATTGTCGTGGTAAATATTCACAAAATAGAATAGTGACCACGCTAAGTCCCAGTACGAGATTGGTCTCGTTGCAATACATTGCGACACCCGTTTTGGTCAAAGAAATGTAAACATAGGTACGCTGCTAGCGTTTACGCTGTCACGGTCGCCATGTACGGATGAGTGATATTAGGAGTAAGTGATACAACGAATGCTGTTGCTATACTGCCCTTTATTATAAAAGAACACAAGTTTATATGGTTACATTGACATCTCCCTCTCAGTATCCCATGTGCCCAGGTAGGTAGATATATGGGCTTTATAGAATCCAATGAATGCCATAGCATTTTAAGTCGCAATTTCTAGGCCTGGTAGGGTTTACCACCTTTTAGACAGACTGTCCCTCCGACGACCACAAAAGAAGAATACCATGCTTCTTCTCAAACTTAGTTAATTCTCACTACATAAAACTTTCACACTACAAAGGTATACAAAATATTTCATTTGGAATTATCATAATTTACAGGTATTTGAAATGTAAGGTAGGTACGTCACTGTCACCATATCGTTCTAACTTCCAGACAATAATAGTCGGAAAAGGCCAGTCAAGGGTGATGGCCAGTGATAGTAGAATAATACTTGACCAACGATAACTAACATGAGATTATGGACCTGACATGGGCCATACCGTAAACAAAACCAGAATTTTGAATAATGAACACACTTTTCCATAGTCATAACAAAATGAAAACGACTCACCAGATTGGCATAAAGATCAGTGTGTATGGACCATTTCACACGTCCACATGCTCCTCCTTGACCTGTCTTCTCCTTGGTTGTTGCTAGCCTCCTTACTGCTCCGTTACGGACTGGTTATTTTCATTATTGCCGGTTCCGAGGGTACTCGCAACTGTCACCGCGATTTTTTTTTGCAAGAATGTAACTGCCATTTTTACTAGCATTGTTTTTACGTGTGATCTCATTATCACGACCGAATCCCAATTCTGATGTCGCATCAAGGCTGGCTGATAGATGTAAACCATCGGGAAGTCAGGATGTATTCCCTTAGGTTAAGACATCGTGTGTGGGCAGGTCGGTGGGTACAATCGTGCAAATAAAATCACATAAGTTATTCGATACACTGGGTTTATTCAAATAGACACAAGTTACATTCCTGCTTAATTCTACGACGTCTTAGCTCTACGGCTGTCAGTACTCAACTGACTCAACTGCTCTATTCTGCACCACGCTAGTGCTTATAAAAGCGCGCCAACGCGCAGTTGCTCTTGATTGCCGCTAGGGGCGTGCTTGTGATTTGACTTTACGTCCATACTATTGACCAAACCCGACATATATATAATACCAATGCTATATGTATGCCTATAACATTTGAGGAGTTCCCTTGATTTCCATGGGATCCCATCAGATTCTGACTTAGTGTCAATGGGACAACTTCGGGAGTATAACCTTTCAAACCCAAAAAGATTTTTCAAAATCGTTCCACAATCGGTGGAGTAATTGTGGAACAAACATACAAAAAATTAAAATAACATACAGTCGAATTGAGAACCTCATCATTTTTGAAGTCGGTTGAAAAAAACCAAGTGTCGAAGTACGCGAAATATTTTTTCATATTATGGGGGTCGTGTCATGAAAAAGGTTGAAAAACACTGGCATAGACTATAATGATCAGAGACATTGTAATACCTAGACGGAACGTGTTTACGACGAAAAATAAACTGTCATTTCTTTCGTTCTTACTTATAGAAAAACTCTATGAAAAAGAAAGAGACAAACATAGACAAACGCTACCATCCTGAACGTCAAAGAGACAACTTTTTAGTCACTGTTGTAACCCATCGGTTAGCAGCTCTAATTAAAGTTTTTCGCTGTTTTCACGCCTTTGTTTCGTTTATATCAGGAAGAATTTTGTTGTTTAATTATCTGCATGAACCATGTCGTGTGTGGCTATGGGTTGCAAGAGTAGAATGATAGTATTAACAGAATATAATCAAAGGATAATATCTTTCCACAGGTGAGTTATCGACTAGCATACTGAAATTATTGTGCAGGGAATATATTTCATAGGCTGTCCGGAATAAAGGAATCTAAGTTCTAAATACGTCGAGGACGTATAGTATCATTTAAACCATTATATTTAGTGAAATAATTAACTTTTATACGTTCGCTCATAGAGCTATGACAGTTTACGTACTTACGTTCTGATGTTAGAGATGTGACAAAAGTCACGAGAAAGATTTATCGATACTGTATTTTTATTTTACTTACTTTAATTTATTTCATAAAGTTTATTTGCTGTTTGTTATTATTACCTAATCTAATATCGATTGTGCACAGGTTTCCTAAGAGTACTTATTTAAGAAATAAGTGGATCAAGAATATAAAACGAGCTATAACTGGTGTACGGGACGGAAGTGATCGCCTGAACTATTTGGAGGTTGTAAGGCTCCTGCTCAAAGCGCGTTGACGTCCCTGCACCTATAGTTCTTTCTTGCTGGAAAATCAGGAGCCCTGGAGCCTGTTGTGGTCCGTTCTTTATAGGTTGGTGAAGGTCCGACGTTCAGTAAATGAAACACTGTATTCTTCTTAATGATGTGCGATGTTCTTTGAGGTTTTCGTTAGGTAAAGTTGTGTGGATTTTGACTTGTTAGAAATATGGCTACGAAATGAACGCCGCGCATGCGTCCTATTAAACCAGTCAACTTGACCGTAACGAGCGCCTTGAATCTGCGCACGCGCCGAACTTTGTTTACAAAGGTTTTAAACCTAGATCTTAACTAGAAATCGACAGAACCTCCCCTTTCCCTGAAGGTATCACGGAGTGTGATACCTTGTTGGAAGCGCCTTGGAACGGCCTTTCCAACGGACCCTTGACCAGGCTTTCATCTGGTGTCCCTGGAAAGATTCTCCAAGAAGAATGAGGAATGAGAGGATTTTCCGTCGATTTTGGAACTTATTGTCTATTATTTCCTAGACTATACATCTTAGGGCTAGATACTTATATGGGTCTTGAAGACCTTCTATGAGGCTATAGAGTGACACCACTTCTATGCCTATATTTACATCTTCCAGGCGCTCAGCCGTCTGGAAGTGCTAGACTTAACGAAAAGTACTAACTTTACACATAAAAGGCTATATCCTACTCAAACTATCCGAGGGATCCTCACCGATTAAGTACCATCCGGTAGCTCTCGCGACAAGCTACCCCATGACACCACGCCGGCGGGCGTAACCCTAACCCTCGAAGTAGAATTCACCCTTATGTGGTTGTTGCTACATGAAAGCTGTGGAACCTTGTAGTCTTTCAACAAGGCTATCTCCTCAACCGCCAGAGCTAAGCTCCTTGCCGAAGTGCGGTTGGGAGGCCAGAGAAATGGGCCATCATATGATGGTACCCTGATGGGTATACCATCAGCCCTTCTGGTACTTAAGGTGCCGGGAAGCGGCCGAAACGTGGAAACGTGTGCGTTTTCCACAGCTTTAATGAGCCTAGGTTATTAAGCGAGCCACATGTTGGCTGCGTGTGATGACCAGATCCAGGCGCCTGTCTGCAGGCTGCCTAAGGTAATGCCTCTGACGGCATATCAGCTACCCTTCAGGCACCAGGTGTGTCTGAAGGCGGTGAGCCTGCCGACTGGCGCATAGAAATGTCTATTATTGTTTATACAAACACATTATCTCAAGTAAACAGTGTTTATGTACTAGAATTACATAAGCGCCACTCAACTATAGGGCTTAGGCAGAAGTCTAGGCTATCTGAAAGCACTAGATTGGTAAAAAACCAGTTTTCTTAGTGTTTACTTGAGGGATATGTGTGTGTATTCACCTTTCTAGGGTGAAGTTCTATTATCCCTGGCTATGTACCGTTATTATTTATAGTTTTTCGGTCATAGCCCCAGGGTAGGACACCTAGGTTATGTGTCCTTGACAGACAAATGTGTGTTAGGTAAATAATACAATTGACGCGTGTATGGATCGTACACGGCCCTACAAACGACCCTGCTTTTTCGAGGGTTTCATGAAGATAATTAAACAATTTAATTTATCTTAGTTACTACGTAGGATACCTAAACATTTAACACATTACGTCAGTACATAGCCCGTTATCAAATTTGTTCTAGCGTGCATTTACTATAAATAAAACATGGTGCCCCCCAGCGGGCCATTTGGAACTAATCTCTAGAGCGAGATGCACGTCTCTAATGATTTTGAATTTAGGTTTTTACTATGATAACCGCAATCAATCTTTTTGTTGATATTTTTTAACTATTAAGGTTGCTTTATAGCACCCTGTCACCCATTAATAAACCCCAAAATCATTATCTGAGTTCCCCAAAAATGTGAATGAAAATTTAATTTTCACGAATCTATAAATATGACCGCGCCATGCGGAATTTGTTTAGTAATAGTAAGCGATGGCGCGTTGAGGCAGGCAGACGTATGTAAACACGTAATGTATTACATTAGTACATAAGCTATGACGTTCGTAAATATGTTATCGTATGCGGCGTGATGCACCGTCGCGAACAACTGGACACCTTCACTATATTCTCGCTTGTGTTCACTGCATTTTAATGAATCATGCTATCGCTATCCCTTGACCCATATATGGACACTGGTTGATGAATCATGTTTATTTTTACATTTTACTTTTTAAAATTAAATTATTACATTTAAACCATTTTGTTATTATTAATTTTATTAGTTTTATATACATACTCGTCTGTAAAGTTTTTTTTCAGTCTTGACCAAGAACTAGCATACTATGTATCATTAAATTGATCAGTACCTGTTTGTACAGTCCTAGGAGTGTACCAAAAACTGTCACTTTGATCTGATGATGTACTTCGTTTTTGCGCAAGGTATGAATACACATTATTATACAACGCGTATAATGCGCAGAAAAATGATGAAATAGTGGCATTTTACACTTACAATGTATAAGTTCAGTTTTTGTACGAGTACACTATTCACTTTTTAAATAATTATAAAGAATCCCTAAAAAAACGTAGAGAAAATTTGCCGCAGTCAGGGACGATTCTTACAGATATTTGACCAAATTTGTAGATCGCTCCTAAACTGAACTCGATAATATCGATATGACAGTGGCACAGATCTAGTACTGATATATGTCTATAGATAAGTATCTATAGCATTCTCGGTCACACTGTCACAAAAGATGGCATGGACAAAAGTATATCTATCTCTTTTTGCTTATGATGTTATCTGTTAGTGCGAAAGTGAATATCGATATTGAAATTGCGTCTTAAACACGTTCCGTCTAGGTATTACAATGCACTGACTTATAAACCTATGGACTTGCCATACCTACGAAATTAGCGTGCATACCTACATAAATCGGGCAATTAAGATGGCTGCCCATTAGCCAATGAGGTAGGCCATTTGCAACTGTTTGACAGCACAACAACACAGATAAACGTACATATACGGCACACATCTACCAATTTTACTCGGCAATCAACATGGCGACCGGTCACGCATAGACATGATTTTGACGTCACTCAAAAGTGTTACGAAGTTTAGTACTTGACAAACATTTAGATGTCTCTCTTTTCATATGCAGCTCTTGTTTAGTTAAAAAGAGACAAAACGCTTTTTGACATGCGTGTGTCGATATTATAGATATTTGTATATTCTTCTTATAGTAGAATATGCCGTCTCCATAGTTTTCCTACCTCATTGTTACAATGTCTCTGATAATGATAGACAGCTGATAGACAGAGTCTCATGTCATGCATGTCAACGTCAAGTCAGAGTTAGCACAGATTAAAAATACAATAATCGATTAGTAAACGTGAATCGATTTATCTTATTTCATGGTCTGTGCCGTCGGCTTGACCTATGAGATTACCTCTCTCGATTTACCCCTAGATATGCATGTGTCTTAGGTTCCCGTGCCGTCTTAGACGCGCTTGACACCGCCCGATCGCCGCTCATCACCGCGCGGGGTAAGCGGCGCGCGGGCGGGGGTCCGCGCGGTGCATGTCAGTACGCTTTCGATTGACCCGCGATGCACGCGTGTCTCTGCTACTACGCAGAATACCTATTATTAACGACGAGTGTTCGTTCGAGATCCTAAAGTGTGGATCGTCAGTGTTACTTATTATTGTGAATTAACGGATTGACATTGTATCATGGTAAGTTATTCCTTTATTTGTAAGTGCTTGTAATTTTTGCATAAGTTTTTATGTACCTATTGACTAGGAATTTAAAAATAGTACCTATACGTTATAGTTATAGTACTATTGTTGTTTTTACAATGATTTATTTGATCATAATATATGTTATTAACTTCACTCCCTCGTACAGGATGAAGTTATTATTTAATATACAATCTGCGTGCCACACAGCCCAGATTTGTGAGTTCATCCCAATATGTTAGCTATGGTCTAATACCATTAACATACATAACTCGTCATTGTCAGCAAACTTGACGAACGACCCAAATTCACGAGCCGTACGGGCCAATCTCGTGAGCCGTACGGGTCAATTCCGCGAGCCGTACGGGTCAATTCCGTGAGCCGTACGGGCCAATTGCGTGAGCCGTACGGGTCAATTCCGCGAGCCGTACGGGTCAATTCCGTGAGCCGTACGGGCCAATTCCGTGAGCCGCACGGATCATTTCCGTGAGCCGTACGGCTCACTCAGTCTCACGAGACGAATGACTATTTCATGAGCCTTACGAGCTTAACTCATGAACCATAAGGAATGCACTTAGTGGAATAATATTCTGAAGCTTATTTTGCTTGTTTTAGGCTTCATCCCCTGCGGATATGCACACCCTCGAGTCATTACTCACCTGGGAACCAAATGATCCTGAGGACAAACTAATCCTCAAAAGAATAATAAGGTTGATTAACGGACACCTACCCGAAGGATGGCAACAATGGAGGATCAGAATCCTGGACAAAGAAGATTTGCTAGGAAGTGAACTAGACGCCCAGATTCTGAATAAAATTCGATTTGCCATTCCAACTGTTGGACTAGCAAGGGCCTTTTCACCTGACTGCACTTCCCTAAAAGAAAAGACTTACAGAGATATAAAACTAAAACTTATGAATTGGCCGCTATGCGTTGGTCTTATTATCCACCCAATGTCCGTGGCTGCAAGGGTACGGAGTTCTGCAGTTCAAAACGAACTAGTTATAGCATCGATAGCGGACATGAAACCACTTCTGAAAAGCAGAGAGGAAGCAAATCGGGAGCTAACTGGGCAGACCGACCAATCTGAAGATGACATATCTATCCCGTCTACACAAACCTCCTCTGGAAGAACCAAGAAGCTGAGTCGCCTGGACAGATTGGAGCAGAGTCAGCACAAATTAGAAACGATGATAGAACAATTTGTTAAAAATTTTCAACCGCAGGAAAGTGCCTATTCGGGTTCCGAAGACGAATATGTTCCTTCAGATATATCAGAGGATGAAGAGAATATACCTCCGCCTACTACGCTGTCACCAAAGCCCTGGGAGCCTCCAGCTGCTTCTGTTGATGAAGATTTTGATTGGACTCCTGCTACAAAGCAACAAGACCCACAGATACCAGTCCCTAAACCACACATTGCCACACAAGGCACTGAGTGTCAACGTTTAGGTGACATAACCTTCAACCAAATTAGGTATGCTGAAGTCCAAAAGAAATTACATGCTGGCCCTGTCTTCAATGCCTTAAAAATTAATCCTATCCTCGCTAATTACGGATCCTCATCTAATCAAGATCACTTAGCTCGTATGGACTATACCTTGGGCACAGTTTCTCATGGCTTACTGCTTCAACGAGAGGCATTGACAAATACATTAAAGGATTTGGCTAACAAGTACCCAGCCATGAAACAGGATTTAAAAGGTATTTTATCAACAGACTCAACCTTAAAATCTATAACAGATGATTTGCTTCAGTACGTGTGTGGTAGAAGAGCAGAGGTCATTGAACAAAGAAGAAATGGTTTCCTTCCAAAAGATGAATATCAGGCTGCTCTTCTCGGTGCAATCCCTCCATCAACCACGCATCTTTTCTGTGAAGCAGGACTAGCAGAGCTGATGAAACAACCATCGCAACAAACTTTTTTTCGTCAGTCGCATAAGAAACCTTTTCAACCAAAGAACTACAATGCCTATTCCGCGCGTCAGATTAGGCCATCAAATAAGGTGTCAAAAGCGTCCAAATTTGTTAACCGACCGCGAAAGTCCAGTTCCAGCAAAACGCACGAAACCTTCAAGCGCCCGTTCAATACCAAAAACAAGGACCACGGTCAATCTTCTTCCCGAGGCAAGTCTTCTAAGACCTCAAGAAGAAATAGAAACGACTGACACGTTCAATGGAGGCCGGCTTTTGGAATTTGTAGAGTTTTGGAAGAAGGAGGGAGCACCAGTAAATATTCTGAAAATAATAACAGGATACATTATTCCATTTGTCAAGAAGCCACCTCTCATACCGTTTCATCCAAGAATTTTAACAAAATTCGAAACAAGAAACCTAAATACAGAGATTCAAAATCTAATATATCAAAAAGTCTTAGAAAAATCAACATTTCGGACAGGATTCTTATCAACGATGTTTCCAGTTCCAAAACCCAACAAGAAAGTCCGCCCAATAATCAATTTGAAAGGTCTGAACAAATACCTTACCCCGAAGAAATTCCGCTTGTTAAACCACTTCAAGGTACCTCGTTTCTTGCAGAAGGGAGATTTCCTCATAAAAATCGATATTTCCCAGGCATATTTTCATATTCCAGTAGCCAACCGTCATCGAAGGTTTCTGTCAATAGTCTACCAAAAGAACGTATACCAATTTACATGTCTCCCGTTCGGTCTATCAACAGCACCTCTGACTTTTGCAAGGGTGACAAATTGGATAGCTTCACTACTACGGCAGATGAACATAAGAGTTATTGTCTACCTCGATGATTTCTTGCTCGCCAACCAAGATCCAATAAAATTACAAACAGATGCCGCCATGACAATACAGTTTCTAACAAAACTAGGCTGGATAATCAACATGGACAAAACTCTACAAAAACCGTCTCAGAACATCGAGTACTTAGGAATACATTGGGATACATTTCACAATACAAAGGCACTGCCAAAGCAAAAGATATTATCCCTAGAGAGAGATCTCAAGAAGATTCTTCCAACTCAAAGATGGAGTTGGCAGTCTTCAAAAAGTTTGCTAGGGAAACTAAGCTTTGCCTCCTTCGTAATACCGCTGGGAAGACTTCACTCCAGGGAAATACAAAGAGCAGCCAACATTTTGCCAGAGAACTTAGCCCACAAAAAATATCCCATTCCGGAGAAGGCATTACAACAATGCAATTGGTGGATTCAAAATCTCAAAGAGAAAGACATTATATTCAGTTGCGCCGAAACTATATTCATCACATCAGATGCTTCAGACAAAGGATGGGGAGCACAGGTGAACGGAAAACACATCAGTGGCACCTGGACCACTCACCAGTCTCAATGGCACATAAACAGAAAAGAATTATTTGCTGTAATCCTAGCTCTAGATTCCGAGAAAGATTCGATAAGGAACAAGAGAGTTGTTGTTCAGTCAGACAATCGAACCGTTATAGCTTACATAAGAAATCAGGGTGGAACAAAATCACCACAGCTGACAAATCTTGTCTTTCAACTGTTGACATTGGCCAAGCATTTAAATGCGATAATTTGTCCACAATTTATACCAGGGATATACAACGATGTAGCCGACAGTTTATCCCGGCAGATGCATCTAGCGGATTGGCATCTGTCACCAAAGATTTGCAATCGGATATTTCAGAAATGGGGCATCCCCGAAGTAGACCTGTTTGCTTCAAGCAATTCGAAGGTGGTTCCAATTTATGTATCCCGGGATGCAAAGGACAAGGATGCTCTTTTTACAGACGCCTTCAGCAAGACATGGGAATTCAAGTTAGCATGGATCTTTCCACCTCCTTCGCTGATTCCTCAAGTACTAGCACATCTAAATCATGCCAAAGGTTCATACATCCTGATTGTTCCACGTTGGGAGAAAGTATTTTGGAGGTCAGATCTGAAATCTCGAGCAAAAGACCACCCATTTCAAATACGGAACCTACAGCATCACCTCAAAGACCTAACAATCCCAATGAATCCATCGAAAGTTTCAAATCTACGTTTGGAGGCTTGGAAGATACAGGGTGGTCGTTGTTAACGAAGAACTGGGCCGAAGAAGATTGCAATTTAATTCAAAAAGCATGGCGTAATTCTTCACTTAAAACGTATCAAGCTCCATGGAAGACATGGTTAGCAAGATGTAAAATCCTTGGCCTTAATCCCAATAAACCAGACGCAGCATCAGTAGCACAACATTTAAGTTTTCTATTCAGAGTAAAAGAATTGTCACCTAGTACTATCAAATTGCATAAGTCAGTAATTGCTACATTTGCTGACCCTTTTATTAGGGACTCTATCACAGGCAGTCCAGTAGTTAAACAAATAATTAAAGCCATTGAATTGTCAAAACCTCCAGCAAGTAAAAAGCAAATTTGGGATGTCAAAGATTTAATTAAATGGATGAAAAGTATTACAGTACAGGAGGACAATCTATATCAAATATCGCGCCATCTGGCTCTATTACTACTTTTAGCATCTGGTAGAAGAATACACGACCTCACTTTACTT
This sequence comes from Orthosia incerta, assembly GCA_948252205.1. NCBI lineage: Eukaryota > Metazoa > Arthropoda > Insecta > Lepidoptera > Noctuidae > Orthosia > Orthosia incerta. Next base: position 32,001,753 of record OX411751.1, read on the forward strand.
AGAATTGACGAAAACAGCATGGTGATAGATGACTCTTCGGTTACATTCTGGCCGGAATTCGGGTCCAAAACTGATAACCACTTACACAGGCAATCTGCTTGGAAACTCTTGCAAATTCCAGATGAGAAACTCAATGTAGTCCGATGGATAAAATTATATATGGCTGTGTCGGATTCAAGGAGAAATGCTAATGGCAATAAAATAAATGCCTTGTTTGTTACTTCTAGAGGTCGGGTAGCACCGGCATCAAAAGCAGTTATAGCAGGATGGATAAAAACTGCGTTTTCGGAAATAAACATTAATTTTTCACCAGGCAGCATAAGGGCAGCAGTTGCTTCTTCAAGAAAAGATAATAATGTTCCTTTAGATATAATAATAAGAAATGGTAATTGGAAGAGTGATAAAAATGTGATTAGACATTATTTTAAAGAAATAATTAGTACTACGGCCAAAGATAATGCCAACGATTTAAATTTAGTAAACACTAGCTTTACTACTATGTGATTATAGTTCCTAATAATTAATGTTACTTATATGACTGATTTCATAATATAGTTTCTTTTATAATAAACATGTCTAGAAATGTTATTTTGATGTTTTATTTAATTCAATACAGGCACTTACACTTACCAGTTATATATAATAATAAGATAATTCTTAATTTTTTCACAGTACGCCTTCCCCGTGTCGTCAGAACCCAAAAAAATCTCATAGGTCAAGCCGACGGCACAGACCATGAAATAGCAAACGTTTTTCCCCCGAAGGGATAAAAACGATATATTTCATGTCTTGCCTAGGCTTGACCGGGTAACCCCTTGACGACTACAATCTCAAGGTACTGACATGCACCGCGCGGACCCCCGCCCGCGCGCCGCTTACCCCGCGCGGTGATGAGCGGCGATCGGGCGGTGTCAAGCGCGTCTAAGACGGCACGGGAACCTAAGACACATGCATATCTAGGGGTAAATCGAGAGAGGTAATCTCATAGGTCAAGCCTAGGCAAGACATGAAATATATCGTTTTTATCCCTTCGGGGGAAAAACGTTTGCTAATTTAAATTGGTTTAAACTGTTTAATACGTTAATTCTAATAGATTTAATTATTTTAATTGAATTAATCATCTGGTGAGAGTATTTTCTTAAATAGTATGAAGTCACGTTAATCGATTATAATTTAATTGATATTCGATTTACTTCGTAACCATCTTAATTTTTGGATTTCTCATTTTCCAGATTGTGAATTAAGCTGATTTTTCACATTTTGAATTAGAAAAATATAACCCTTTTTTAAACCATACCTCAACTTATTACATTCAGGCCCAGAAATCCCCGTCTCCTTTGGTGAGTATTTATTATTACGTATATTTTACTAGCAAATACAAAATTCCTTCATTTTTCCTTAATTTTGCTGGGATAGGGTTAGGTAGGAGGATAGGGTAGGGACGGACAACCCTCCAGCGAAGGAAAAAACAACTAACAATTTCTTAATTATAGCAACATATAATGTGAGATCTCAAGCATCAAAAGGAAGATTTTTAGAATTAATATACTTAGTGCAAAATATAGAATCTATCTTCTATCTATATAAATAAAAAGACAAGTCCCGACTGACTGACTCATCAACATCCAGCCCAAATCCTTGGACCTAGAACGCTGAAATTTTACACAGAGGTTGCCTTTATAATGTAGACAAGAAATAAGGAAGGATTCTTCGAAATTCAACCCCTAATGGACTTAAATAGGGGATGAAAGTTTGTATAAAACTCTGTCATTTTTAATTTGAAATGAATGAAATATGGCATTTAGCCTTTAAATATAAAATAAAAACACTACTTTAGGGCTTTTTGAATTTCATCCCTTAAAGGGGTAAAAAGGGGTGTTAAAGTTTGTAAGAAAAGTAAATTGTTTATCATCAAAAATACTTGAAACTTAGTATTTCTGCTCTTTAATACAATTAAAGAAACACGTGTTTTTTAGGGTTCCGTACCCAAAGGGTAAAAACGGGACCCTATTACTAAGACTTCACGATCCGTCTGTCTGTCTGTCTGTCTGTCCGTCTGTCACCAGGCTGTATCTCATTAACCGTGATAGCTAGACAGTTGAAATTTTCAGAGATGATGTATTTCTATTGCCGCTATAACAACAAATACTAAAAACAGAATAAAATTAATATTTAAGGGGGGCTCCCATACAACAAACGTGATATTTTTGCCGTTTTTTGCTCGATATTAATAACGGCAGCAGGTAGACGCTTGAAATATTCTCAGAATATTTAGTTGTATATTCACTTAAAAAAATAATAATAATAAAATTAAAATAAAATAATGATAGTAGTTGATGATAGGAGATGATAATATGAGTTTTGACGTCTAGAGAACGGCAATGGTCCCACTATGTCTATAGCATTTGGAAGGGACGTGAACACTCTTTAGGCTTCCCCATTAGTCCTAGGGGGGCGTGATTTGCTTGTTTGTGAGCGATACAAGTGTCACATGCCGTTACAAACCTAACCACGTCACCATGCATCCCCGGCCAGTAGTAACGTTTGTATGTTTTATGGATACCTAAATGTGCTGCGGTCAGTTCAGCATGGTTATTAGTGATTATTTGTTGCCTATCTTCCTTCGGAATGAATTCTTTCCAATCGAACTCGCTTACTATTGCGAATTTACTTTTTTCATAACGGTACAATTTGTTATTTTTTACTATGTAGTTTGGGAATGCTGACGGGTTTTTTTTGGCAACCGATGTAGATATCTTGGTACCAAGTGTCGTCTGTCTGTTTAGGCGGGCTTGACTGTGTAGTGTTTCCTTGTGTGAGAGCTGCGATCGGACAAGCCCGTGTCAACGCGTCTGGCAAGGTGTTATATGTACCACGCCTATGTTGTATGTCAAAGTTAAAAGCGGACAATCTTATTCCCCAGCGCCAATCGTCCGGAAGGGTTTTGTAGTTTTAGAAACCACTTTAGTGCGGAATGATCTGTGAACACTGTGAACTTGATGCCGTTTTCTAGGTAACAGCGCCAATGTTCTAGTGCCACATGTACAGCCAGTGCTTCCCTCTCTGTGATGCTATAGTTTTGTTCTTGCTTAAACAAGGATTTACTCATGTATGCTATGGGATGTTCAACGCCGTCCCTAATTTGTGTTAGCAAACCGCCGATACCATAGTTGCTGGCATCTGTGTGTACTTCGAATGGGATGGTGTAGTCTGGACACGATAGTACTGGGGCCGATATTAGTATTTCCTTTAGTTTAGTGAAGGACTCTTGACATTGTCAAAGGGGGGAACCTTCTTACTTGAGCTTGTGAGTCTATTTAGCGGTGCCGCTAGAGTACTGAATTTGGTACGAAACGTCTATACCTACCATGATGCTGTTCCTAAGAATCTTTTTACTTCTTTAGGATTGGTGGGGGTTGGGAAGTTCTGTATCGCTTCTACTTTTTCTGGGTCTGGATGTAGTCCCCTAGAGTTAATTATGTAGCCTAGATATTTCAACTCATCACGGAAAAATTGGCACTTATCCATGTTTATTGTTAAGTTAGCGTTAGCTAGTTTATTGTATACTTTAGTTAGCAAGGCTGTTTATGATTCTCAAAATCTGATGACACCAGCACTATGTCGTCCAAGAAAGCAAAAACCCTATTCTCAAACTCTGGTCCGTAAAACATTTTATCTACCATACGTTGTTGCGTAGCAGGCGCATTTGTTAGTCCGAACGGTGTAGTTTTAAATCTGTATGTTCCCCGGCCAGGTATGTAGAATGCTGTTTTGTTTTTGTCAGTTTCATTTAGTGGTAACTGCCAGAAGCTTTTGTATAGGTCAATGCTAGTTAGGTCTTTTACATCCCTCAGGTTGTCTAGTATTTCCGAAATGTATGGCAAATTGTAAGCGTCTTTTTTTGTAATAGCGTTTAGTTTCCTACTATCCAAGAAAAACCGCCATTTGCCATCCTTTTTCGGTGTTAGCAGGACTGGGGAGGACCATGGACTTTCACATGGTTCGACCACATCCAGGCCAAGCATTTCGTCCAGTTCCTTACCGAGAACACGCTGTTTCTCTGGAGACATCCTGTAGTAACGTTGCCGCATAGGGGGTGCGTCACCTGTGTCTATACTATGTGTTATTAAGTTAGTGCGACCTAGGCCTTTTTTTTTCTGAGGAAATGTTCTTGAATTGTGTCTTTATTTTCTCTGCTGTTACTTTTTGTTCCTCGGTTAGGTTATGGTTATGGTTTTGTGCAGCCTATATCATGCACAAATAAGCAATTTCAGAGCATGAGAAGTGAAAAAAATATTGTTTAGTAAGGATAAGAAATAAATTTGTTTATTTTTATTTTTTGGGATAGGGTTTGAAACGAAACCCTAAATGTGTGAAGTCCGATACACACTTGGCCGGTTTTTTTTTAATCTGTACTCTTTATTTGACGTTGAAAAGCAATTTGACATATCTACCCCAATGAGGTAGGAAAACTATGGAGACGGCATATTCTACTATATGAAGAATAGTTATACAAATATCTATAATATCGACACACGCATGTCAAAAAGCGTTTTGTCTCTTTTTAACTAACCAAGAGCTGCATATTAAAAGAGAGACATCTAAATGTTTGTCAAGGACTAAACTTGGTAACACTTTTGAGTGACATCAAAATCATGTCTATGCGTGACCGTGCGCCATATTGATTGCCGAAAAAATTGGTAGGTGTGTGCCGTATATATACGTTCATCTGTGTAGTTGTGCTGTCAAACAGTTGCAAATGGGCCAATGAGGTTATAAGTCAGTGCAAATGGGCAGCCTTCTTAATTGCCCGATTTTTGTAGGTATGTGCGCTAATTTCGTAGGTATGGCATGTCCATAGGTTTATAAGTCAGTGATCTACCCTTTCTACGGCTGTCCCACAGCTGGCTAAGCAAAGAGTAAAATAATAATATGGGAGTGGCTAAGTCTTCCCATTCCCTCCAGGGTGGTGACCATAAGCTCTTAGAGCGGTATCAATTTGAGATCGAATAAGGGACAGATGTATAAGACTTGTATACATCTGTCACTTACTCGATCACAAATTGATACCGCTCTAAGAGCTTATGGTCACCCCCCTGATATTAGGTACTCTGCCGCGCCGTCTAGAACCAGTCGTCATGGTACGCATTCAGTTCATCTCATCAACGAGTTCAAGCGGACTTTCTACTCTTGTCTTTGTCAAGGTATACTCTACGCTAATTATAGTTCACAAACGGGAATTGGGCAGATACCTCAAATATATCTAAAAAAAATCACAGGTATTAAAATATGTAATTAAAAGTAACTAAAATATGTTTAGGCAAATATATTATTATATTTCTTTTTACAATATAAAGTCCATAAATAACTGTTCACGACACTAATATTCCCGAGTGGTGTTACTGTGGTAGACGACGATCGGGCGCGCGCCGAGCTCGAAATAAAATACGAAGAGTTGGTGTTATCGTTTATTGCGAGTGGTCGCGGCTGTGGCGGCCGTGGCAGCTGTGGCGGCCGTTGCGGCTGTGGCGGCTGTGGCGGCCGCGGAGGCTAGGGCGGGTGGCGCGGCGTGTGCTCGCTGGCGGCGTCGGCCGTGGCGTCGTAGCGCGGCGGGTTGGCCCACGGGTCGTAGCCCAGCACCGACAGCATGGGCGCCAGCTCCGCCATGTCGGCGCGCACGTCGGCCGGCAGCTGCCCCACCCACTTGTCCAGCGCGTCCAGGTTCACGGGCCGCACTACCTGGTCCGACGAGCGCTCCACGCTGCCAAAGATAAGAGCGAACATTACAACTAGTACTACCATCATTATACCGAACCGCTGTGCATTGTTTTATTTGCTCACAATTTTCCTTAATATGTGCTGTATTTAGCTACAATAGGTATTTCTGCGGTACGTTTTCAGACAGGAAAAAAATATTTCATAACGATTTTGATATTACAAACTGCTTTTGAGCAGTGATCGTACTCGAGCTATTTTGAATGCAGTCTTAAGAGATATATCCGCTGTTATCTCCAAACCGAAAAATCATGTCCGTGACTACCGCAGGACCCCGACGCCAATCGTTTTCCATATTTGGTAAATAATTCCTACTCAATTGGTACCGATTAGTACTCGAACAACAAAATTGGTACCTTAGTAGTTTTCGAGAAAATCGACTTTAAAGGTGGTCCTGCGGTAGTCACGCTCCATTCAACAGGACCACCATGAGCGCCGAAAACGGGAGTATGCTACAGCAATTCTAAGTATACAAATAATTACTACCCATAAATGTGATTCATTTCGTAAAATAAACAGAACTGAAACATTTGTATTTACCGCGAAATCAACGATGATAACTTTTGCTCGCTCGTTCAGCAGGACCACGACTTTGAATGTTGATTCCAAGTTTGAGCAGCCTGCGCCTTTCCTCAAACCTATATAGAAAATTACTAACCAGCAAGATACAATTGATACCCAAAATTCACAACTAGTACTCCAGTAGTTTATGAGATATACCATGCCATTGGTGGGGTAGCGGTAGTCACGGTGTTAAATTTTCATTTCAAGATTTCTCTATTAAAATCTCTGTGATTTCTTTCCAAATGTATACAAAAATTACAACTCCTAAAGAAGTTATAGCGATCAAACATTCAGATACCTAAGTGTTGTATTTTAAGAGAAATTAGCTTTCATTACTTTTCCATACTAAATCTCCGCATATAACCCGACCAAATTAAGTTGCCAATGGCATTGAGCTGTTTACGTGTACATAAATTAATGGATTTCGGAATGGTAATGACAACTGTTCACTTACTATAATTTTTATACAAACTGTGTACCTAGGCAAATTACAGAAAAAAAAATTCGTTACCCATGGCCTATAATACCTTTGTTAGTGCCGTGGGTAGGTATATACTTCAATAATTATTTTTCTGTGTTGTAAGTACCTAACTTCTGTGTTGATATACGAATATTATTAAAGAGCGATAGGTATTTCTTATTTATTTATTTATTTTATTTTTTTATTCTAGATGGGTTTACTCTTGACTCTAGTCTAGGTCAGAGGTGACAGAGACAAAGTGGACGATGAGCTTACCCAGAAGAAGCCTGTTCACTCTAACTTTGAAGAGATTCGGGTTGTATGCGTTCGGAAACAGACGCAGGCAGTGAGTGCCACTCTTTTGCTGTGCGCATTATGAAGGATGTTTACTGATTTACCATTGCTGCAAGCCTCAGTCAGCCGCACAGTGTTTTATAGACCCAAAAAAGTGACATCGCCTTTTTATTGGCTATTTCTACCTAATAGTTCATATCAAATGCACGAGTAGAACTTCCATGTGCCAATTTTAAATGTTTGATTTTTTTTATTCGTAAAGTTTTCGTGACCTTTAATTTCAAAAGAACAAAAATAAATCGTTTAAAAAAAACTGTACATACTATTAATACTAGTATAGATTTAGCCAAAGGACATTATTTTTCATAGCATTTTCTGCATGATGTATCTGTATAAAAATACTACTTAAAAAATATCAATATAGTGACAGCCCGTCACTATTTTGATAGTAGTATTACTATTAACACATATTTTTGAAAATCATTTTCGGAGAACCTAGGCCCAAGTTACAAGTAATATTTTTATAGATGATAAACCTTAGTATAAGAAATCTGTTTGTACCTGACAGAGGTTCTACTTCGAGCTAGAAAATAAATAAATAAATAAATACTGATTTCGGTAAAACCTTTTTTTTTTGCGAGTTCTATTATCGTTTTTGATTACTTAAATATGGCATAATTTTCTCTTTGACTTGCTTCATGAAACTGCAATACGAACAAAGCTCAATTATGTACAGTTTTTTATAAGATTGTTTTTTGTTCTTTTAACCTTAAAGGTCACGAAAACTTTACGATTTAAATAAAAAACAAATATTCAAAATTGGCACATGGGAGTTCTACTCGTACATTTGTTATGGGTAGTATTTAAACGCAAATCAAAAAATATCCTTTTTCTATGCAATAAAATTCCGAATTCTCATCAAAATTACTGATTGCGCAGCAAAATATTCAACGCAAAATATCACTAAACACACTACAATTTATTTTCGCAGCGTACAGCGATTTTTCCTAAAGCAAAAGCTTTTTTATTAATGCACAGCTAATAATCTTAATGCACATCATACATGTTAACTCTTTTTCTTTTAAATCCATGGTTAAAGTTTTTACAATTACTATTTAACGACAATGTCGACGGAGCCCCGCTGCGCGGGGCTCCTATTTCTGTCTAAAGGGTCTAAAGTAACCTAACACGAAGAAGATGACGGGAGCTGAGTTCGCTCGCTTTGCTCGCTCACTTTAGCTGCCGTCATCTTTTCGAACCTAACCTGTCCGTGTCGGGGTGCCCTAAGTTCCCGAGCTCGCTTCGCTCGCTCTTGGACTAATGACTTCTTGAAAATTAGGACAAATGTGATGAACAGGTTTTGTTGTACTTACTGGTTAATATGCGACTGAGATAGTTATTTTGCTACGAAATATGGAAAATTTGCTGTGCAGTTAGTATTTCTGCTATGTATGTAGTATTTTTGTACAAAAATAAATTTAACTGTATTGCATTATGAGGAAAAAAGTAATGTCATATTGATGTATAATTTCGAATTATCTGCAGTTTGAGTTTTGCTAAACATTTAGTAAGTTATTTGATGTAAAAAAGAATATAAATGATGAGTATGTATTGATAGACGATTATTTTATTTGATATGCAATTTATAATATCCCATTTGTTATGAACTAGTTTTGTTTTTTTTAACTATAGGTTTGCGCTTGACCACTATCTCACCTGATGGTAAGCGATGATGTGGTCGACGGTGAAGCACGCTTGCCTAGAAAAAACCCATGCACTCTTGACTTAAAGACCCCTAGATTGTAGCTATCGGGAAACACAGACTCGGGCAAGGAATTCCACTCCTTAGCTGTGCCCATAATAAAAGTGTCCCCAAGACGTTTTGTGCGTATGGGTGGGATGTCCACCATGTACCGATGACGCATCGCCGTACGTCTGGTAGTCCGATGATGGAACGGGCTGGGCGTAATCAAGTCGTGCAGTTCCATCGCACACTCCCCGAAATGTAATCGATAAAAAACCGACAAACTGGCAACTTGGCGACAATGTTCAAGGCTCGGGAGCTTTGACTTGATCAGTGCCTCATTGCCGATGAGTTTCTTGGCCCGCTTTTTAATCGACTGTAGTGCATCTAGCTGGTATTTACAGCCAAGTTTCCATCTAAGTTCACATGTGGAAGCAATAAACGTATTGAGTATTGAGTATTTGGCAGATCCGTCCCAGAGATGAGAACAGTACTCCATGCACGATCGAACTTGCGCTTGATACAAGTTGAGCAGCTGTTCCGGCGTGAAGTACTTTCTCACCTTCGCAAGGATCCCCAACTTTTTGGCAGTCAGCTGAGCTTTTGCCTCAATGTATGGCCCAAAATTGAGAGCCGATGTCAACGTAACGCCAAGAAGCTCAAGATGGTCCGTTATTGGCACGGTTACATCACGGCAAGTTGGAGCCAGGTGAAATTGGCTCTTTTTAGCGGAAAAAAGACACGCCCCAGGCGTGTCTTTTTTTTAGCAGCATTAAACTTGACTAGATTAGCATCGCCCCATTCGGAGTCTGCTTGCAAGGACAAGTTCAAACGCTCCACCATGGCCTCACGGAGAGACCGGATCTGCGGCCCGGTAGCCCGTGCATTGGACAAGTATGTCTCAGCAACAATGCTGTCGTCTGCATACCCAAAGTTTATAGCAGATCGTTAATGTGCAAAAAGAATAATGTTGCTGAGAGTACCGATCCCTGAGTGACCCCGGCATTAATATCCAATTGGTCCGAAGAGCAGCCATCGATAACCACTCGAATGGACCGATCTCTCAGGAAGTCTGCAATCCAATCATACAGACCACCGGGCAGACCGAATGAAGGAAGCTTACCGATAAGGCTTTCGTGCCAGACCCTATCGAAAGCCTTCGAGATATCAAGGGAGACGGCAAGCGCTTCCCCGTGCCTCTCGATGGCCTCACTCCATATGTGAATGGCATACGCTAGAAGATCCCCAGTAAACCGATTGGCGGTCGTTAAGGATATCGTTAGTTTCTAGGTATGCCAGGAGCTTAGTGTTAAGTACACGCTCCATACTCTTACAGAGTATGGACGTTACAGAGATGGGTATGTAGTTGGCCGGGTCAGCTCAACTGCCCTTCTTGGGCGTAGTAGGTAGAAATAGCCAATAAAAAGCCGATTTCACTTTTTTTGGGTCTATAACACACTGTGCGTAGGTACTTAGGCTTGCAGCAATGTTAAATCAGTAGAATAGAAATACCTATCGCTCTTTAATAATATTCGTATAACAACACAGAAGTTAGGTACTAACAACACAGAAAAATAATTATTAGAGTACCTACCTACGGCATTAACACTGGTAACGAATTTTTTTTTTCTTGTTATGTGCCTAGGTACACAGTTTGTATAAAAATATAGAACGTGAACTGTTGTTATTACCATTCCGAAATCCATAAATTTATGTACACGTAAACAGCTCAATGCCATTGACAACTTTATTTGGTCGGCTTATACGCGGTGAATACAACACTTAGGTATCTGAATGTTTGATCGCTATAACTTCTTTAGGAGTAGTAATTTTTGTATACATTTGGAAAGAAATCACAGAGATTTTAATAGAGAAATCTTGAAATGAAAATTTAACACCGTGACTACCGCCACCCCACCAATGGCATGGTATATCTCATAAACTACTGGAGTACTAGTTGTTAATTTTGGGTATCAATTGTATCTTGCTGGGTAGCAATTTTCTATATAGGTTTGAGGAAAGGCGCAGGCTGCTCAACTTAGAATCAACATTCAAAGTTGTGGTCCTGCTGAACGAGCGAGCAAAAGTTATCATCGTTGATTTCTCGGTAAATACAAATGTTTCAGTTCTGTTTATTTTACGTAATGAATCACATTTATGGGTAGTAATTATTTGTATACTTAGAATAGCTGTAGCATACTCCCGTTTTCGGCGCTCATGGTGGTTCTGCTGAATGGAGCGTGACTACCGCAGGGCCACCTTTAAAGTAGTTTTTTTTTTTTTTTTTTTTTTTTTCTTTTTTTTTTTCTTTAACTACTAAGGTACCAATTTTGTTGTTCGAGTACTAATCGGTACCAATTGAGTAGTAATTATTTACCAAATATCGTTTCCATATATTGGCGTCGGGGTCCTGCGGTAGTCACGGACATGAAAAATCTAGGTAGGCTACTCGGTAATTGATAAAATGAAGAAGGGTAACAAAAATGGGTGGTGGTGTACGTACTTGGAGAGCGCGACACCGTTGGGCTGGTTGATGTAGCGCTCGTGGTGCAGCACGGCGTCGTGCCACGGCAGCGCAAGGAAGTCCAGCACGCGTCGCATGGTGGCGTGCGGCCGCAGCACCAGCGCCTCGTAGCGCACCACCAGGCACTTGTCGGGGCCCATGCTCTTGCACTGCTGGTACATCAGCTCCACGGCGTGGTTCCACTTGGTCAGGCACTGCCGGTAGCTCGACAGGTCGAAGCCCGTGATCGTCACCTGTGGGGGAGTAGCGCCGTTCAGACGGTCAGTGGGGCACATGCTGACAACCTTTTTTAAGGCTTAGCATGCATTGCGGTTTTTAGCCGTGCGGATTTTATTCGCGCGAATTAACTTTAATCCCCGCCGCAATGCGGTAGGTCTACTTCCTAAGCACGAAGTCCGTAGTGCGGCGTTCGGCGTGCGGCGTTCGTTACGAACATTGCCTACTCCGTATCACATACGGACGCATGTTTCGTTTGTGGCCCGAACTACTAATTAATTTCAAAACTTTTTGACATTTGTACCTACGCCCAATTTATTATTACCAGTCAGAAAAATTTAATCATTACGGAGTAAGGTTCACTCCGAAATGCCGGAGTAATTTTGACGAGTCAGTAACTTCGATGACGGAGTTAGGGAGTAGACCGCCCTGGGGCAAAACATATTTGTAGTGGTTTTTATCCGCACGGCTAATAGCCGCAATGTGTGCTAAGCAAAGTGTATATTAATAACTTCAAAAAAGTAAGGTGAAATTGCACAATATGTTATTCAATGTAATGTGGGCTTTCTTACAGCAACCGAATTGCGAAGCACGCGCGCATGCTTTCCTTTTAACCATTCAACAGTAATGGTAACAAAACTGGATTCATTGCTTGTTTCGCTGTCGAGTACACGGATTTAATAAACATATGTGACTAAAGCAATAAATGACTTTATCGTGCGTGCGCCTATAATAGTCACAGGGGATCTTTGTCTCTCTGAAGTTGGCTCTGTCAACTATTGCGCAAGAAACAGTTTAACTGCATAGAGTAAGCGAGATAGGATGATGCGACCACAGACATAGATAGACCTAGATAACGCAAGAGCATCTACTTCGCGTGCCCAGCTTACGACAAAAAATCGTAAGCCGCCACTTTTGCGCTCAGTCTGTATCGGTGTGCCAAGCTAGTCGGACGTCAGTAAAAAAAATTAAAATGGTTAATTGCGCTGTAATAAATTGTAAAAACTGTACAAATGCGAAGCGAAAATAGTTATTTATGCTACAAGTGCGGGAAGTATGTGATTTCCGATGAGTGCTATTTTTATTCACGAGCGAGCGAAGCGAGTGAGTGGATAAATCGAGACGAGTCGGAAATCATCTTACGCACGTGTATCATACAACATTTTACTATGCATTGTGCGAGGAAATAAAAAAATATATCTTAACCAAGCAAGAAATTAATAAAATGGCGCTTATTCAAAGGCGCTCAGCATATCCACAGATTAACTAATAAAAGCTGTCACGTCGTAACGCAAAAAGGCACGAGCAAAATATTCATTCTGCCAAACATATTTAATGAATACTTATTTAAATTTAATTTATTGATCAAAATCTAAATCTAGAGTAATAAAAACGCCTTATATGAAGTATTAGTTTGGTTTTACCTTTTATATGAATAATAATATGTACTTAACAAATTTTTTAAACTTTTCTCAAATAATAAAAACTCTATGCGGCGGGCTGACGTTGGAGTTAAAAATTAAAAAAGTACAGGAAAGTAAAAAGCACTAGTAAAAAAAAGTGACACTTTCCGCACAGTTTGGCTGCTTGGAAAACGCTCTTTTCGAGGACATGCATTGTAAAATAAATTAAACGTTTCCTTCCATCGGTAACTCATTTTATGATTATTATTATGCGTAATTTATTTTAAAATCAATTATTTTTAATCTGATACCCTCAGTAATACCTGGTAATACCAAATTTTAAAAAACCGGCTCAGTGCGAGTCGGGCTCGCGCACGAAGGGTTCCGTACCATTATCGCAAAAAACGGCAAAAAATATCGCGTTTGTTGTATGGGAGCCCTACTTAAATATTTATTTTATGCTGTTTTTAGTATTTGTTGTTATAGGGGCAACAGAAATACATCGTCTGTGAAAATTTCAACTGTCTAGCTATCACGGTTCATGAGATACAGCCTGGTGACAGACGGACAGACAGACGGATCGCGGAGTCTTAGTAATAGGGTCCCTTTTTTACCCTTTGGGTAGGGAACCCTAAAAAACATTGGTCATCAAAAGTAAACTGCATATTCGCATTACATTGCGGCTTTTACTTGGAGCGGTTGATGCGACGTTTTGTTTTGAACAAGTGATGAATATCGAAACAAGTGATACGAGTACTATCGTATATCGCATCGGTTTCATATTACAGGTGCTTTTATCATTTTTCTATCAATTTTAGCGATTAGTGCTGTTCATCCTATTCAACACAAATCGATTCTCGTGAATCGATTTCGGAAATAAGGAATGATTTTGTATTTGATAGGTACCTACTAATTACGTAGGCAATTTTAATAAATAACCGTAACGTTTCGTGATTTTTTTAGTTTTCATCATCAACCCAGATTAAAAGAAAAATGAATGCGACGGGAAATAAAGTTTGGTTCAACACGTTTTTTTTTCTTTTTATTCAAATAATTTTCTTCAACTTTTTGTTTTCGTAGCTCATGTAATTTTGGATCCAATTTCATTTTACTATAACGCATTTTACTTGCTTTTCATTGTGCTTCTAAAATTTGCTCTCTGGATTTTTTCTTTGTTTCTGACATTTTGGTAGTCTACGACAATTATAAGAAATATATAAAGAAAATACTAACAATTTTGTAAAAAATATAAATGCCTAACTGCCTACTAAGCATATTAGGAATTTTTTTTTTCATTCCTCTGTATATCTCATTCCTAAATCGAATTAAACGATTCTTAGTCATTCTTTTTTAGTCATTCTAATTACTCAACAAATAGTATTTGTACAGTAATTGAGAAATCTATACTAATATTATAAAGAGGAAAGATTTTTTTGTTTGTATGTACCGAATAGGCTCCGAAACTACTGGACCGATTTGAAAGATTTGGAAATGTATCCAAATACTAACACGTCGCGACCTCTCACTATGAAGACGTTCAATGTACTGCTAGCTGGGTGGGGCGAGACGGTTGCCGCACGCGGCGGCGTCTTTGAATCGATTTGATTTTCCCATTCACTTTCAATAATGACACAAAAATAGCTACTGCGTAGAGTCTTGCAGCCAATTCAGAGACACATAGATCCGCATCTTTCAATAAAGTTATCAAAACTATTAGGGAGCAGGTGTGCCAAATTTCATAAATGTATGTTTCATCATCATCATCATTTCAGCCGAAAGACGTCCACTGCTGGACATAGGCCTCCCCCAGGCGTCGCCACATTGACCGATCCCGTGCGTCTCGCATCCAGCGCCTTCCCGCAACCTTAACCAGGTCATCGGTCCACCTAGTGGGAGGCCTTCCAACGTATCGTCTTCCGGTTCGCGGTCGCCATTCCAGAACTTTTCGGCCCTATCGGCTATCCGTTCTGTGAGCAATGTGCCCTGCCCACTGCCACTTAAGTTTGGCAATTCTTCGGGCTATGTCGGTAACCCTGGTTATCTTGCGAATCTCCACATTTCTGATTCGATCACGCAAGGAAACTCCGAGCATAGCCCTCTCCATTGCCCTTTGACTGACTGTAAGCACGAATCGTCTCGCGCGCAGATTCGACGATTTCCAGCCTCCCGAACAAGCCGGATTCCGAAAAGGCTTTAGCACCGTAGACCACATACATACGCTGCGGCAGGTTATACAGAAGACAGAAGAGTATATAACCTGTCTCTGTTAATGGCGAGTACATCACTTACCTTCGGTTTGCCGACGACATAGTGGTCATGGCTGAGACCATGGAGAGCCTCAGTAAAATGCTCGATGACCTCAGTAAAACTTCCGAAAGAGTGGGTCTTAAAATGAAAATGGATAAAACCAAGGTCATGGTGAATGCCCATGTAACACCCACTCCTATCAAGGTCGGAGACTCTACACTCGAAGTTGTGGGCGACTATGTCTACCTGGGACAAACGATCCAATTGGGTAGGGCCAACTTTGAGAAAGAGGTCAACCGTCGAATCCGACTCGGCTGGGCAGCGTTCGGGAAGTTGCGCGGTATCTTCTCGTCCAACTTACCACAGTGTCTCAAGACGAAAGTCTATGACCAGTGTGTGTTGCCAGTGATGACACATGGCTCTGAGACGTGGTCGCTTACAATGGGCCTTATCAGAAAGCTTAAGGTTTGTATGTATTTTTTTCTACGTATTTCTCAGAAACTAGGATCGGATTGGAATTAAATACTATTTATAGGATTAAGTATCTTTATTCGGAATCGGATTCAGAAAAATTTCAGCACCGTTGACCACACACACACACTGCGGCATGCTATACGGGCGACCGAAGGGTATAACCTGCCTCTCTGCTGAGCGTTTGTGGACTACGAGAAAGCTTTCGATTCGATCGAGACTTGGGCTGTACTGTAGTCCCTCCAACGGTGCCAGATTGACTACCGGTACATCGAGGTGCTGAAGTGTGTGTATGAAAACGCCACCATGTCAGTCTAACGTTAGGAGTCAGAACCAGAACCAACCCAGTACAACGCTCGATCACCTCAGAAGAGCTTCCGAAAGAGTTCGTCTTAAAATGAATATGGACAATATAAAGGTCATGTTGAATGCCCATCCATGTACACCCAAACTATCACTACACTCGAATATATAGACGAGTATGTCTACCTGGGACAAATGGTTCAGTTAGACAGCTCTAACTTCGAGACAGAGGTGAACCGATTCCCGACTCGGCTGAGCTGAGCACCGTTCGGGAAGTTGCGCCGTATCTTCTCGTCTAACATACCACAGTGTCTCAAGACGAAAGCCAATGACCATGCAGTGTGTGTTGCCAGTGATGACTTATGGAACTGAGACTTGCCAAACCTACGTGGCAGCGGGCAGGGCAGAGCGCATTGCTCGCCGAAGAACAGTTAGAAGAGGTCCTCTTTTAACTGTTCATTGCGCAGAATGGATGGTCGATGAGACCGAAAAGTTCTGGAGTGGCGACCGCTTACCGGAAGACGCTGCTTTTTAAGGCCTCCCACTAGGAGATCCGATGACCTGGTTAGGGTGGGAATCCGCAGGTTGCGAGACGCACAAGGCCGGTCGATGTGGCGACACTGGGGAGGCCTATGTTTAGTCATTTGTTTTTTTTTGTTATTTGTAGACTCGCGCTTGACCACTATCTCATCTGATAGTAAGCGATGATGTGGGCGAAGGTGAAGCACGCTTGCCTAGAAAAACCCATTCACTCTTGACTTAAAGACTCCTAGATTGTAGCTATCGGGAAACATAGACTCCGGCAGGGAATTCCACTTCTTAGCTGTACGCATAAATAAAGTGTCCCCAAAACGTTTTGTGCGTATGGGTGGTATGTCCACCATGGACCGATGACGCATCGCCGTACGTCTGGTATTCCGATGATGGAACGGGCTGGGCGGAATTAAATCATGTAATTCCATCGCACACTCCCCGAAATGTAACCGATAAAAAACCGACAAACTGGCAACTCGGCGACGATGTTCAAGACTCTGGAGCTTTGACTGGACCAGTGCCTCATTGCCGATAAGTCCGTCCCAGAGATGAGAACAGTACTCCATGCATGATGGCACTTGCGCTTGATACAAGTTGAGCAGCAGTTCCGGTGTGAAGTACCTTCTCACCTTCGCAAGGATCCCCAACTTTTTGGCAGCCAGCTGAGCCTTTGCCTCAATGTATGACCCAAAATTGAGAGTCGATGTCAACGTAACGCCAAGAAGCTCAAGATGGTCCGTTATTGGCACGGTTACATCACGGCAAGTTGGAGCCGGGTGAAATTGGCTCTTTTTAGCGGAAAAAAGACATGCCTGGGCTAGCAGCATTAAACTTGACCAGATTAGCATCGCCCCATTCGGAGTCTGCTTGCAAGGACAAGTTCAAACGCTCCACCATGGCCTCACGGAGAGACCGGATCTGCGGCCCGGTAGCCCGTGCATTGGACAAGTATCTTTTTTTTTTTTTTTTTTATTTTTTTTTTTATTTTAGATAGGCTCGCGCTTGACCACTATCTCACCTGATGGTAAGCGATGATGTGGTCGACGGTGTAACACGCTTGCCTAGAAGTAACCTATTCACTCTTGACTTAAAGACCCCGAGGTTGTAGCTATCTGGAAACACAGACTCCGGCAGGGAATTCCACTCCTTAGCTGTACGCATAATGAAAGTATTTCCAAAACGTTTAGTGCGTATGGGTGGGATGTCCACCATGTACCGATGGCGCATCGCCGTACGTCTTGTAGTTCGATGATGAAACGGGCTAGGCGGAATTAGATCATGCAATTCCATCGCACACTCCCCGAAATGCAACCGATAAAAAACCGACAAGCTGGCAACTCGACGACGATGTTCAAGGCTTTGGAGCTTTGACTCGACTAATGCCTCATTGCCGATGAGCCTCTTGGCCCGTTTTTCGATCGACTCTAGTGCATCAAGCTGGTATTTGGCAGATCCGTCCCAGAGATGAGAACAGTATTCCATGCAAGATCGAACTTGCGCTTGATACAACTTAAGCAGCTGCTCTGGCGTGAAGTACCGTCCCACCTTCGTAAGGATCCCCAACTTTTTGGCAGCCAGTTGAGCCTTTGCCTCAATGTATGGGCCAAAATTGAGTGTCGATGTCAACGTTACGCCAAGAAGCTCAAGATGGTCCGTTATCGGTACGGTTACACCTCGGAAAGATGGAGCCGGGTGAAATTGGCTCTTTTTCGCGGAGAAGAGACACGCCTGTGTTTTTGCGGCATTGAACTTGACCAGATTGGCATCGCCCCATTCGGAGACTGCTTCCAAGGACAAGCTCAAGCGCTCCACCATGGCCTCACGGAGAGACCGGACCTGAGGCCCAGTGGCTCGTGCGTTGGACAAGTATCTCTCAGCAACAGTGCTGTCATCTGCATACCCAAAGGTGCCGGGTTTTAGCAGATCATTTATGTGCAGCAAGAACAATGTCGCGGAGAGTACCGACCCCTGAGGGACCCCGGCATTAATATCCAATAGGTCCGAAGAGCAGCCATCGATAACTACTCGAATGGACCGACCCCTCAGAAAGTCTGCAATCCAGTCACACAGACCACCGGGCAGACCGAATGAAGGAAGCTTACCAATAAGGCTTTCGTGCCAGACCCTATCAAAAGCCTTCGAGATGTCGAGGGAGACGGCAAGCGCTTCCCCATGTCTCTCGATGGCCTCACTCCAGATGTGAATGGCATACGCTAGAAGATCCCCAGTGGACCGATTTCGGCGGAAGCCGTATTGGCGGTCGCTAAGGATGTCGTTGGCTTCTAGGTATGCCAGGAGCTTACTATTAAGTACGCGTTCCATACTCTTACAGAGTATGGACGTTACAGAGATGGGTCTGTAGTTGGCCGGGTCAGCACGACTGCCCTTTTTGGGCACGGGCTGTACGTTGGCTTGCTTCCATGCATTCGGCACTTTTCCAGTCTGATAAGAAAGGCGAAACAGGCGTGTCAAGATCGGAGACAATTCAGGCGCACAGGTTCTGAGAACAATTGCTGGTATACCGTCGGGTCCGCTAGCCTTATTCACATCGAGGTTGCGCAGCACCCTACGTACGTCCTTTTGATGGATGCGAATGTCCGACATACTCGTTCCGCATCCATCAGGAGAAGGAGGGGGGCGTGCGCCACCAGGATTCAGTCGCGAAGATTCCGCAAAAAGAGAGGCAAACAAGTTTGCTTTCTCCTCAGCGGAGTGGGCCAGCGACCCATCGGGTTTCAGCAGTGGTGGTAGTGAGGGACGGCAGAAGTTCGATTCAACCGATTTAGCCAGGGACCAGAACGCCTTACTACCTGCTGGGTAGGAAGCAAGTTTTATCCCTATCCGGCTAATGTGGTCGAACCGAGCCCTTCGCAACACTTTCTTGCAGGACTTGGCAGCCCTGTTGTAGGCTTTCTTCCTCTGACCAACGTCACTCGCCTTGCGCGTTCGAGCGTCGACCCAGGCATGGTACGCTTCATGTTTACGCGCATCGGCACGGTTACACTCGGCGCCAAACCAAGGTCGGTCTTGGCTAGACATTGTTACGTCAGAGAACGGAATGTAGTACTCCATTCCCCGACGCAACAAATCCGTCACGGCGTCCGCGCACGACGTAGGATCTGATGAAGAAAAGCAAGTAGGCTGCCAAGGATAGGATGCGAAGAAAGATCGCATCCCATCCCAATCTGCTGACTTGTACCGCCATACCCGCCGGGTGCCTCTTGGGCTGGGATCGGGAGGGGAGTAGACGGATACAGACTTCACCAGACAGTGGTCGGAACTACCCAAAGGTGGAGATACCGACACCGAGTAACGGTCTGGATCTGTGGTCAGCAGAAGGTCCAAGCAATTAGCCGTATGCGAATCAACATCCGGCACCCTCGTTGCCCCCTGGACCAGCTGAGTGAGATTTAACGCTAGCGCAAGCTTTCGCGTCTCTCGCCCAGCATGGTCAGTGTACTGGTACGGGAAGAGCCACTCCTGGTGGTGGGCGTTAAAGTCCCCCAGTATCACCAGTTGGGCGGACGGGTACCGCTGCTGAGCCTCGTCAGCCGCCTCACTAAGGTATTGTGTAAGCCCGGTTGTCTCCAGATCTCCGCTGTGCGACCTGTAGACACAGGCATAGATAATTTTATCCAGACCTGTGTCCACCAGGACCCAAAGCACTGAGTATCGGGAATCTTCAAGGTTTCGGAGACGCCGATAACAGATGTCGTCACGGGCGTACATGCATACACCCGCGCGTGGCTTGAACCTGTGCTCCAGGGTAAACCCTGGGTAAGAAAGATACGCCACGTCTGACGGACATCCGATCTGCGTCTCCGAAAGGAACAAAAGCGCTGGTTTATCAGTCTCCAGATGATAGTGGACTGCATCAAGGTTAGAGTGTATACCTCTGATGTTACAGAGGTGAACCTTATGAGACAGTGAGTGCTGCCGCTGTACAGCTTTTTTTCTTTTGTTCCTAATTGTCATAGTTGAGAGGATAGGAGAGGAGAAGGAAGTGAGATGAGGTTCCACGCTGGCATCCCACAGACACGCGCCGGCAGGACGCCATCATTGGGGGACTGGTCTGGAGACTGCGGGGACGCCCGAGCCCCCCCGGAAATGTCCATCGGGCACTGTCTTCTGGTCGCCAACCAGCACGATGGCGCATTCCGGGATTTTTCGTCAGTTGGCGGGGCAGCCTTTCGTGTGTGGCTGGCACACTACTTGGGCCCCCAACTACCTGCGGTCGGCCAGCGGCGCACCGTGCCTCGGATCCCGCTACCCTCCGCGACCAGTCTCCCGATACATCCCTAACAGCGCGCATCAGGCCGGTCTGCCTGCAGTGGAACAGCTATCTCGACCCAACTCCTCTAGTTGGCTGCACCGAGCATCGTACCGGAACACGGCTAGGCCGCTTGGCGGTACGTCTTTGTCCGGTGGGTGGTCACAAGCCTTCGGCCGAAGCCTACCACCAGTTAGTGTCACCTGATTAGCACCACCCGGGGACCACGTGTAGGGTAACAAAAATAGGGGTAACTCTCCTACGGACGCGGGTGACTCAGCCCCCAAAATCTCTCAGCAAAATTGCTGTCGTCTGCATACCCAAAGGTTTTAGCAGATCGTTAATGTGCAAAAATAATAATGTTGCTGAGAGTACCGATCCGTGAGAGACCCCGGCATTAATATCCAATAGGTCCGACGAGCAGCCAAGGATGACCACTCGAATGGACCGATCTCTCAGGAATTCTGCAATCCAATCACACAGACCACCGGGCAGACCGAATGAAGGAAGCTTACCAATAAGGATTTCGTGCCAGACCTTATCGAAAGCCTTCGAGATGTCGAGGGAGACGGCAAGCGCTTCCCCGTGCCTCTCGATGGCCTCACTCCATATGTGAATGGTATACGCTAGAAGATCCCCAGTAGACCGATTTCGGATGTGAATGGCATACGCTAGAAGATCCCCAGTAGACCGATTTCGGCGGAAGCCGTATTGGCGGTCGCTAAGGATATCGTTAGTTTCTAGGCATGCCAGGAGCTTAGTGTTAAGAACTCGCTCGCTACAGAGATGGGTCTGTAGTTAGCTGGGTCAGCTCGACTGCCCTTCTTGGGCACGGGCTGTACGTTGGCTTGCTTTCAAGCATTCGGCACTTTTCCAGTCTCATATGAAAGGCAGAATAGGCGTGTAAAGATCGGAGATAATTTAGGCGCACAGGTTCTAAAAACTATAGCTGGTATTCCGTCAGGGCCGCTAGCCTTGTTCACGTCGAGGTTGTGAAGCACCCTACGGACGTCCTTTTGATGGATGTGAATGTCCGACATACTCGTTTCGCATCCATCAGGAGAAGGAGGGGGCCGCGAATCACCAGGATTCGGACGCGAAGATTCCGCAAAAAGAGAGGCAAATAATTTTGCCTTCTCCTCAGCGGAGAGGGCCAGCGGGTTTCAGCAGTGGTGGTAGTGAGGGACGGCAGAAGTTCGATTCTACCGACTTAGCCAGGGACCAAAACGCTTTACTACCTGCTGGGTAAGAAGCAAATTTGGTCCAATGTGGTCAAACCGAACCCTTCACAACACCCACTTGTAAGACTTGGCAGCCCCGTTGAAGGCCCTCTTCTTTCGACCCACGTCACTCACTGCGCGATCGAGCGTCGACCCATGCCAGGTACGCCTCATGTTTAAGCGCGTCGGCGCGATGACATTCGGCGCCAAACCATGGCCGGTCAACGCTGGACATTGTTACGTCAGAGAACGGAATGTAGTACTCCATTCCCTGACGCAACACACCCGTCACGGCGTCCGCGCACGACGAAGGATCAGCCGAAGAAAAGCAAGTAGGCTGCCAAGGATAGCATGCGAAGAAAGATCGCATGCCTTCCCAATCTGCTGATCTGTACCGCCGAACCCGCCGGGTGCCTCTTGGGCTGAGATCGGGCGGGGAGTAGACGGACACAGACTTCACCAGACAATGGTCGGAACTAACCAAAGGCGAAGTTATCGACACAGAGTATCGGTCTGTTGTCAGCAGAAGTTCCAAGCAATTGGCCGTGTGCGAATCAACATCCGGCACCCTCGTTGCCCCCCGCACAAGCGAAAGCTTACATTTATCTTGCGTCCAGCAGGGTCACTGCACTGGTATGGGTAGAGCCAGTCCTGATGGTCGGCTTTGAAGTCCCCCAGTAACACTAATTGGGCGGAAGGGTACCGCTGCTGTGCCGCATCAGCCGCCTCACTGAGATACTCTGTGAGCCTGGATGTCTCCTGATCTCCGCTGTGCGAGCGGTAGACTCAGGCGTAGATAATTTTATTCTGACCTGTGTCCACCAGAGCCCACAGCGTTGAGAATCTGGAGTCCCCCAGGTTGCGGAGACGCCGTAGGCAAGTGTCGTCACGGGCGTACATACACACACCTGCGCGTGCTTTAAAATTGTGCTCCAGGGTAAACCCTGGGTAAGATAAGTACGAGATGTCTGAAGGACTCGCTATCTGCGTCTCCGTAAGAAAAAACAGCGCTGGTATCTCAGCCTCCAGGTGGTAGTGGACTGCAGAGAGATTTGAGTGCAGACCTCTTAATGTTGGTGAGGTGCACTTTGTGGGGGAGGGTGTGCAGCCGCTGTTTAGATACAGTATTCTTTTTTCTCGTCATTTGCATAATAGAAGAGTGAATAGATGAGAGGAAAAGGAAGTGAGACGAGGTTCCACGCTGCTAACCTGCTAACAGACACGCACTGAAAGGACGCCATCATTGGGGCACTAGTCCGGAGACTGCGGGGACGCCCGAACCCCCCCGGAATGTCCATCGGGTCCTCCCCACCTGGTCGCCAACCAGCACGATGGTGCATTCCGGAATTTTTCGACAGTTGGCGGGGCAGCCTTTCGTGTGTGGCTGGCACACTACTTGGGCCCCCAACTACCTGCGGTCGGCAGCGGCGCACCGTGCCTCGGATCCCGCTATCCTCCGCGACTAGTCTCCCGAAACGTCTCGCGCGCGTCAGGCTGGTCAGCCTGCAGTGGAACAGCTGTCTCGACCCAACTCTTCTAGTGGCTACACCGAGCATCGAACCGGAACACGGCTGCCTAGCCGTGTTCTTGCTTGCTAGCTTGGCGGTACGTCTTTGCCCGGTGGGTGGTCACAAGCCTTCGGCCGAAGCCTACCACCAGATAAAATTAGAGTTAGTATGGTATGTATTCTAGAAGATTGAGCTGACATGAACTGTGTGTTGAAGTCACGGCAAGCGTCGCACAAACAGGATCGACCCGTGTGTCCGTCTCCGGTAGCGTTGCTTAGCCAAGAGCCTTTTTTACCCGACTGCCGAAGTAGGGTAATGAGTTAATCACTCTATGTATGTATGTTTGTTCCTATAAACACATTTGGCTACATTAAAATTGGAAAATAAAAAAATGGCGGCTTTGGGCGCCATATTGTTTTTTATTATTTTCTTTACCCATCGTGTGGGGTATCAAAATAAAAGGGATTTAAGAGTTGATGTCAAAAATATATACACTGATATGTTTAAATGTAAATAATTCGAAATAAATACTAAAATTATATAAATAAAAAACTTAATTCAAAAAAACAACAACCCCGACTGCTTATGAAGTAAACTAAAAAGACGTAAACAAGAAGAAAATCATGCAGTGCAGTCGGACGATACATCTGGTTTTGGTCAGCCAGCTTGCGAATATGTATCCTCCGACTGCACAGCATGATTTTCTTCTTGTTTGTAGGTAATTTCCGTACTGTTTGTCCACAATTATACTGTGGCCTAGGCTAATTCTTTTACAAAATAAAAGTATTACCTACTTACTTACTTAACTACTTTCTTTTCGGTAGTCGGTGTCAAAAAAGGAAAACATTGGTACCAAAGACACCGACTACCGAAAAGAAAGAAAATTTTCGCATTTCGCAAAAAAAAATAAACCGACTTACAAAACTTAGTGTTTTGTTTTGGAAGTCGGTTTAATTTTTTTCTATTTTTTTTATCTCCGAAAACAGTTGCTTTGTTAATATTCTGATCGGTAAAAAGAAAAATTGGGAACGCTTTATCCGAACAATGTATGTATTATAGTACAATGTACAATGTAGGTCTGCTGGAAGAAATTTCTTTAGAAATAAGCAGCACCTTTGTGCTATTCTATCTTGATATGTACTTTCTCTTTAAAGTGTTTTGTGTGTACATAAATAAATAAATAAATAAAATGGCATAATTTCTATAAGATTATGTTTGAGGCGTTCCAAGATAGGCCACGCTGCTCTGTAGCTAACTTAGACATTCATAAACTGCTGCGGCAGGCTGTGTGGAACAGCGCAGGAGGAGGGCACTCGGCACCTCGCGAGTGAATGAACTTGGAGCAGCAATTAGCGCCGCGTCGCAGTCTCGCGCGTGACGTCACCGCCACTCGCTAACAGACACTCAGACACCTAGGTTGCTGAGTTAACTTTCCAAGACCGTAGCTCCACCGCCATTGTATTTGAGTATGAGTACCCACCTACCGAAGCCAATTGTGAGAATTTATCAATTAAATTAAACACGAGATATGAGCGGCAAATCAAATTCCTTGATAAGCTTACTTGTTTGTTTAATTAAGCGTCAAGTTATGAGACCATTTCTCCTTCCACCCCTCACAAGGCGAAATTTGAACGAAAAAGGTTTTACCTGCCTATTACTGCTCGTTTAATGTTCACTTCCGAGCAAAGTGGCTCCGGCGTCATTGCCGCGGCGACACTGGCAGTGCTAGGCACTATTGAAATGTAAAAGTAGACTTCCGAGCAAAGCGGCCCTGTGTCACTATTTCACTAAAGTTGCGAGTTCGCGCCGCACTTTACGTAATAACTAGCTGTTGCCCGCGGCTTCGCTCCCGTGGACCACCCACAGGACCAATTTTCGGGATTAAAAAATAGCATATGTCACTCAGGAATAATGTAGCTTTCTATTGGTGAAAGAATTTTTCAAATCGGCCCAGTAGTTTCGGAGCCTATTCAGTACAAACAAACGAAAGTCTTTCCTCTTTATAATCAATACATATAATAAATCTGTAGTAAAATATTTTTTGTACATCGAAAAAAATTCCAAAAAAAATAGCCAGGGTGTTAAAGGATAACCAACAGAACCCATTTCTAGCATTTTTGTAATTTTTGTCTGTTTATTTGTGCACGCATCACGTGAAATGTACGAAACCAATGTAGATAACTTTTATACATAAAAATTGTGCGTATCTTGAAGAATTACTTAGTTTTTGTTTCATCGCAATCGGTTCACTCTATCAAAAGTTAGATGAATTTAAAATGTTCAAGAAGTAAAATTATCACAGCTCACGCAATTCAGTTACTCGGACAGTTGAACTCGCTATTCGATAGATGGCGTTGTGCATTTAAAGTCATTTTCTGAATCGCGGTGTTAAGATTTTACGCGAAAGAATGACAATAGAAAAAAAAAATGGTATGTAGTATATATATTTTTGAGTATGTGGCGTAGGTAGGCAGGCTGGTAAGTATGGTAGGGTTGGCAGGCAGATGACGGGAGCGAAGCCGCGGGCACAGCTAGTATTATATATAAATGTGGCTAAAGAGGAGCTCGTGGCTAAATAATAACAGTTGCACGGGTCGATCATCAAGGTTAAGCAACGCTTGATGAGGTCGGTCCGTGGATGGGTGACCATTCCAACATACCGAGTTTCCTCCGTGCCTCGGAAAGCACGTTAAGCTGTTGGTCCCGGCTGTTATTTGAAGATCTTTGACAGTCGTTACGGGTAGTCAGAAGCTTGAGATCTGACACCAGTCTTGCCAAGAGGTACCGTGTTACCCAGTTACTGGGTTGTGGAGGTCAGATAGGCAGTCGCTCAATGTAAAACACTGGTACTCAGCTGAATCCGGTAAGACTGGAAGCCGACCCCAATATAGTTGGGAAAAGGCTAGACAGATGATGATATAAATAAAATAAGTATAGATAATAAAATAAGTATAGATAATACTTTCGTTGGCACAATTGACCGGCCACTCCGGCTTGTTTGTCACTTTATACGTTGTTGAGTATTCTAGTTATTACAATTTAAGGTATCTGTACTACCTACCTAGGTAAGGTACAGAGCTTATGCCGCAGAGACTACAACCAATACCTGAACTCAACATGTCAGGATATTGGGGAGCACGCGCAGTATATGCACACAAAAGATCTATTTCTGAAAGTGAAGAGTATTACCCGGGACTTCAAGAAGACCTGGGCTATTGTAGATGACCAGGGGCACTTACTGACGGCAATCGACCAGGTTACTGAGAGATGGCGGCTGTACTGTGAGAGCCTATACAAAGACACAGGGAGATCTGATGAGCCGGTTTTCCAGTTTGAAGATCTCTTCTTAGAGCCGGAGATCCTGGCATCTGAAGTGGAATGTGCGCTAACAAAGCTAAGATCTGATAAGTCAGCTGGCAGAGACAGTGAAGTAGTATAGTACTCCGTCTATGTAAGCCATATACTACTTACAATATTAGATAAATATTAGCCGTGCAGCTACTGGGGTAATTAGTCGTAGGCATTTTCGCTGAAGAGCTGAAGTGTCTTGGAGACACAGGTGTTAGGCTTTTGCGGGAGCTGTGTAACCAGATTTGGAGAACGGGTAAATGGCCTAAGGACTGGAAGGAGTCTCTCTTGATACCGCTGTACAAGAAGGGGTCAACCAAGAAATGCGAGAATAATCGGACAGTGGCACTCATATCCCATTCTAGCAAGATAATGCTCTACATAATTAACGGACGGCTCCAATCGTATCTACAGCGTCAAATACCAAGTGAGCAAGCTGGTTTTGTCGAGGGTCGAGGCACGAGAGAACAAATTGTGAATATAAGGCAAATGATAGAAAAGAGCCGCGAGTTTAATGTTCCAATGCTCTTGTGTTTTATCGACTAATCCAAGGCGTTTGATTGTGTGAGGTGGGATTGCCTATGAAAAATACTCGAGGAAAAGGGAGTACCTTCGCATTTTATAGCATTGATCGCAAACTTATACGAGGATGGAGAGTCGCTAGTCAGAATCAATAATGTGGTGTCGGGGCCTTTTAAGCCAGAGAAAGGAGTACGCCAGGGCTGTATTCTGTCCCCTCTTCTTTTTAAAATCTATGGCGAATACATCATGAGGAGAGCCTTAGAAAAGTGGGAGGGAGGCATAGTGGTAGGTGGCAATAAAAGCAGCAATCTCCGATATGCAGATGACACCACATTGTTTGCATCTTCGACAGAGCTGGACTAATAGCACGCACGGGGGAACTTGTAGATCTAGAGTTCGTCAATGAGTTTGTGTACCTGGGCTCTATGATCAGCGATCAGGGGGGCTGCAGTGGGGAAATTCGGAGACGTACGCAGATGGCCAAACCTGCTATGAGCAAGATGTCGAGGATATGGCAAGATAGGAACATCTCTAATAACACCAAGAAGAGACTCGTTAGAACCCTGATATTCTCAATTTTTCTTTAAGGAGCCGAATCTTGGGTAATTTGTCGGTGGATCGAAGAAAGATTGAGGCTTTCGTTATATGTGGTGCTAGAGGAGAATGTTGCGCATATCATGGACAGCAAAACGCAAAAATAAGTCCATTCTCGACCAGTTAAACATCAAAACCAGACTCTCCACGATCTGCTACCAATGAGTCCTAAATTACTTTGTTCACATCGCCCGAAGACAGCCAGATAACCTGGAAAACTGATTGTTGTAGGAAAAGTGGGTGGGAAAAGGCCACGCGGACGATCACCCACTGGGTGGTCAGACCAGATCAGGGCGATTACGGGACTAACGGTGACCACTGCCCTGAGAAGAGCCGAAGACAGAGTAGCTTGGAAGCAGCTCGTCAATGACTCCGTGAAAGCTTTCCAAGACGAGCACGAGCACGACCTTCAGTAATGAAGACAACGAATAAGAAGAGACTACCTACCTACTTAAAATTTTAAAACCGATAAGAATGAGAGTAAAATGTGGGTGACTTTTTGTTGTGCTATTCTGCATTTTTGCCGCGTCGCCATCAATACCGTTCATTTGCTCAGAAATTAAACAAACTGCGATTATTTTTAATTGTAACGATTAAATGAAATTGTTTTGATGACGAAACTATCTAACAAAAAAAAAAAAATTTGTTAGATAGTTTTCGATATTTTGTTTGATATAACCCTCTTTTTTTTACCACTATCTCACCTGTTGGTAAGCGATGATGTAGTCGACGGTGATACACGCTTGCCTAGAAATAACCTATTCACTCTTGACTTAAAGAATCCCAGATTGTAGCTGTCGGGAAACAGACTCCGGCAGGGAATTCCACTCCTTAGCTGTACGCATAATAAAAGTGTTTCCAAAACGTTTTGTGCCTATGGGTGGGATGTCCACCATGTACCGATGGCGCATCGCCGTACGTCTGGTAGTCCGATGATGAAACGGGCTTGGTACACGTGGAATTAGATCGTGCAATTCCAACGCACACTCCTCGAAATGTAACCGATAATAAACCGACAAGCTGGCAACTCGGCGACGGTGTTCGAGGCTCTGGAGATTTGAATTGACCAGTGTCTCATCACCGATGAGCCTCATAGCCCGCTTTTCGATCGACTCCAGTGCGTCAAGCTGGTATTTGGCAGATCCGTCCCAGAGATGAGAACAGTACTCCATGCACGATCGAACTCGTGCTTGATACAAATTTAGATTCTGTTCCGGCGTGAAGAACCTTCTCACCTTTGCAAGGATCCCCAACTCTTTGGCAGCCAGCTGAGCCTTTGCCTCAATGTATGGGCCAAAATTGAGAGTCGATGTCAACGTATCGCCAAGAAGCTCAAGGTGGTCCGTTATTGCAGTGCATCAGGCATGTTCGACAGGTGGGACAGCCCCATACTGGGACATTGGATGCGCCTACATGCCAGTGGGGCGTATAAATATAAGTAGTTTTGTTTTGTAATATAAGTAGTTTGTATGTATTTAATGTAATTAATAGATTTTTTATTTGTATTTAATAGTTGGCTTTTTAAATTTTCTGACATTTAAATTTGTGTCTTATGAAACTTTAAATTTTAAAATTTCTGACATTGTAATTTTATGTCATTCTAATTTTATAAATTTTAATCTATTTTTGACATTTTAATTCTGTGACATTTTTAATTTTTGACAATTTTATTATAATTAGGTAGTAATTTAAAATTGTGTAATTTTTATTTAATTTATACTTGGATCTCTGTAATTATTATAAATTCATTAAATTGTTTTCGTGTCATGTACTGATTACTAACATTCATTATAAGGTTGTGTACTAACAAAGAATAGACTCCAAAATTGTCTGAATTTGAAATAAATTAAATTAAATTGGCACGGTCACATCCCGAAAAGTTGGAGCCGGGTGAAATTGGCTCTTTTTAGCGGCAAAAAGACACGCCTGGGTTTTAGCAGCATTAAAACTGACCAGATTGGCATCGCCCCATTCAGAGTCTGCCTGCAAGGACAGGTTCAAACGCTCCACCATGGCCTCACGGAGAGACCGGATCTGCGGCACGGTAGCCCGTGCGTTGGACAAGTATCTCTCAGAAACAGTGCTGTCGTCTGCATACCCTCAGGTGCCGGGTTTAACAGATCGTTAATGTGTAGCAAAAATAATGTTGCTGAGAGTACCGGCGCCTGAGGGACCCCGGCATTAATAACCAATTGGTCTGATGAGCAGCCATCGATAACCACTCGAATGACCGATCCTTCAGGAAGTCTGCAATCCAGTCACATAGACGACCGGGCAGACCGAATGAAGGAAGCTTACCAATAAGGGTTTCATTCCAGACCCTATCAAAAGCCTTCAAGATGTCGAGGGAGACGGCAAGCGCTTCCCCGTGGTTCTCGATGGCCTCACTCCATATGTGAATGGCATACGCTAGAAGATCCCCAGTAGACCGATTTCGGCGGAAGCCGTATTGGCGTAGTAGGTATGCCAGGAGCTTCGTGTTAAGTACACGCTCCATACTCTTACATAAAATGGACGTTACAGACATGGGCCTGTAGTTGGCCGGGTCAGTTCGACTTCTTGGGCACAGGCTGTACGTTAGCTTGCTTCCATGCATTCGGCACTTTTCAGGTCTCATACGAAAGGCGGAACAGGCGTGTCAAGATCAGAGACAGTTCAGGCGCACAGGTTCTAAGAACCACCGCCGGTATTCCGTCAGGACCGCTAGCCTTGTTCACGTCGAGGTTCCGCAGCACCCTTCGGACGTCCTTTTGATGGATGCGAATGTCCGACATACTCTTCTCGCATCCATCAGGAAAAGGAGGGCGTTGCGCGTCACCAGGATTCAGACGTGAAGATTCGCAAAAAGAGAGGCAAATAAATTTGCCTTCTCCTCAGCGGAGTGGGCGAGCGATCCGACGGGTTTCAGCAGTGGTGGTAGCGAGGGACGGCAGAAGTTCGACTCGACCGACTTAGCCAGGGACCAAAACGTTTTACTACCTGCTGCGTAAGAAGCAAGTTTGGTCCCTATTCGGCCAATGTAGTCGAACCGAGCCCCTCTCAACACCATCTTGCAGGGCTTGGCAGCCCTGTTGAAGGCCTTCTTCTTCAGACCCACGTCACTTGATTTGCGCGATCGACCCAAGCCAGGTACGCCTCATGTTTAAGCGCGTCGGCGCGATGACATTCGGCGCCAAACCATTGCCGGTCAACGCTGGACATTGTTACGTCAGTGAACGGAATGTAGTACTCCATTCCCTGACGCAACACGTCCGTCACGGCGTCCGCGCACGACGAAGGATCAGCCGAAGAAAAGCTAGTAGGCTGCCAAGGATAGCATGCGAAGAAAGATCGCATGCCATCCCAATCTGCTCACCTGTACCGCCATACCAGCCGGGTGCCTCTTGGGCTGGGATCGGGCGGGGAGTAGACGGATACAGACTTCACCAGACAATGGTCGGAACCACCCAAAGGTGAAGTTATCAACGTTGTCAGCAGAAGGTCCAAGCAATTGGCCGTGTGTGAATCAACATCCGGCACCCTCGTTGCCCCCTGGACCAGCTGGGTAAGGTTTAGCGCAAGCGAAAGCTTACGCATCTACCGTCCAGCATGGTCAGTGCACTGGTATGGGAATTGTCACTCCTGATGGTGGGCATTAAAGTCCCCCAGTAACACTAATTGGGCGGAAGGGTACCGCTGCTGTGCCGCATCAGCCACCTCACTGAAGTACTCTGTGAGCCTGGATGTCTCCTGATCTCCGCTGTGCAAGCGGTAGACACAGGCGTATATAATTTTATCTTGACTTGTGTCCACCAGAGCCCACAGCGTTATGAATCTGTCCTCAAGGTTACGGAGACGCCGATAGCAAGTGTCCCCACGGGCGTACATACACACACCCACGCGCGGTTTAAAATTGTGTTCCAGGGTAATCCCTGGGTAAGATAAGTATGACACGTCTGACGGATTCGCTATCTGCGTCTTCGTAAGGAAAAACAGCGCTGGTTTCTCAGTCTCCAGGTGGTAGTGGACTGCCGAGATTTGAGTGCAGACCCCTAATGTTGGTGAGGTGCACTTTGTGGGGGAGGGGTGCAGCCGCTGTTTAAATCTATTATTTAATTTTAAGAATACGACTAGCCGTTTAGACGTGATTCTCAATAACCGACTTCCCAAAAAGGAGGAAGTTCTCAATTCGATTGGTATTTATTTTTATGTATGTACACCGATTACTCAAAGACGCCTGGACCGATTTGGAAAATTCTTCTTTTGTTTGAAAGGGTATATTTCCCATTTGGTCCCATATTAATTAGGTCAGGACACAAAATAGAAAGTATACAGAAGGGCCACTGCCGCTGTTTCGAAAATTGACGGCTAAACTTGACAGATTCACTAAATTTGCTACTATATTGATTGCGAATTTAAAAAAAGAGTAGTTTGTATAAGTTCAAACCATAAATACATCGATTCGTCTAAACATACATCATTTGATGCGTAATATCATCAAATATCGGGTTATTGGACGATTCGCCCGAATTTAAGGAACAGATACCCTTGAGTAGCTGATTTTAAAATGAGAATCACGTCTAAACGGCTAGTCGTAATTTTTTGGAAAAAATATATGTTATACTAGAGCGTTTTCTCAATAATTTCATCTGAGTACATTTTAAAATATATTAGTATAACATAGTTTAATTAATTTGCAAAGTAACGCCTAACGCGGACCTAAAAACGACAATCACGCAAAAATCATCGGGCGTATTTTTATGAAACTTTCACCATCTAAAAGGAAATTTAATTATCAAAATTTTAATCTGCGGCTTATTTTAAATTTGTGATTAGTAAATCAAGGTTATTAGTTTTGCCGACTAAACTTGGTGCGCGTTGAAGCGGGGGCTCTACCGGGTGACGGGGCGACGGGCGGCAGTGCATCGGTGACCACTGTCACGGATGGACGCTGACGCTCGCCCGCTCGGAGCAAAAGGACACAATTTTATTTGCTTGTTTATAAGGTTCGCGCTTAAATGGCTGGTATATCCAATTTTTTTAAAAAGAGATGCCTTATAATGAAAAACAGATAGATTACTTGGGTAAGTACAAGTAGCATATTTTAATCATCAATAATGTATTCATGAAGTTTAATTTAGTATAGGTACGTAACTAAATAAAAAAATACACATAACATAAATATAAAGTAAATTTGTAGTAAACATAATTTTATTTTATTAAAATAATTATGTTATTTCTGTTTTAGAAAAATACCAAATAACAATGATTCTCCAGATATAAATGCAGAGAGGAGGTGCGTATTGCCATTGCATTCAATGTAACCATACCACCATCCTAGTGGGGATAGTCCGGATAACAGTTTCAGTTTCGGTAAGTACAAGTAGCATATTTTAATCATCAATAATGTATTCATGAAGTTTAATTTAGTATAGGTACGTAACTAAATAAAAAAATACACATAACATAAATATAAAGTAAATTTGTAGTAAACATAATTTTATTTTATTAAAATAATTATGTTATTTCTGTTTTAGAAAAATACCAAATAACAATGATTCTCCAGATATAAATGCAGAGAGGAGGTGCGTATTGCCATTGCATTCAATGTAACCATACCACCATCCTAGTGGGGATAGTCCGGATAACAGTTTCAAAAAGTATGTGAATGTAATTATTGGCATAGTTGTAAGTATAGTACACCACGCCCAAGTACGTACTGCTCAGGGAAAATAACTGTACACTTGGCGCTGTCACGGCAGCGTCACTCTGTCGTAGTGTAACTCGGGACAAACGTAGGGCGCCGCGCAGGTTGGCAGAAGTGGGTTCGCAATCCAGCGAGGTGCACATTTATTTTGACCGTGTTGTACCTGAATTACATCTCCGGATTCGGAGATGTAATTCTTTGGCTCTGTTTTGTGGCAGTACGTCATATACGACTACCTTACTAATTTCGTATGTGAGATAATGGTTTATCTATACTTACATACATACATTTATAATGTAGCTCTGGCTTTTCTGGCTGTATAGAACAGGAGAAAAAGGGCAATTTAAGGTTAATGTCGGCTATTGGTTTTCGTTTTAGTAAAACCTAATTTTTTGTTTACACATAAAATATTAATATTGTTGTAAAATATAGTTAGTAAAATAATAATTTTAATATAAGTTTTAAAGCTGACATGCTCACAATCACTAGAATTAATATTTGTTTCGGGAACATGGTAAATCATCATCATCATCGAAAGACGTCCACTGCTGGACATAGGCCTCCCCCAGGCGTCGCCACATTGACCGATCCCGTGCGTCTCGCATCCAGCGCCTTCCCGCAACCTTAACCAGGTCATCGGTCCACCTAGTGGGAGGCCTTCCAACGTATCGTCTTCCGGTTCGCGGTCGCCATTCCAGAACTTTTCGGCCCCATCGGCCATCCGTTCTGCGAGCAATGTGCCCTGCCCACTGCCACTTAAGTTTGGCAATTCTTCGGGCTATGTCGGTAACCCTGGTTCTCTTGCGGATCTCCACATTTCTGATTCGATCACGCAAGGAAACTCCGAGCATAGCCCTCATCATTGCCTTTTGAGTGACTGTAAGCTTCCTGATAAGGCCCATTGTAAGCGACCACGTCTCAGAGCCATATGTCATCACTGGCAACACACACTGGTCATAGACTTTCGTTTTGAGCCACTGTGGTAAGTCGGACGAAAAGATACCGCGCAACTTCCCGAACGCTGCCCAGCCGAGTCGGATTCGACGGTTGACCTCTTTCTCGAAGTTGGCCCTACCCAATTGGATCGTTTGTCCCAGGTAGACATAGTCGCCCACAACATCGAGTGTAGAGTCTCCGATATTGATAGGAGTGGGTGTAACATGGGCATTTACCATGACCTTGGTTTTGTCCATGTTCATTTTAAGACCCACTCTTTCGGAAGCTCTACTGAGGTCATCGAGCATTTTACTGAGGCTCTCCATGGTCTCAGCCATGACCACTATGTCGTCGGCAAACCGAAGGTGAGTGATACACTCGCCATTAACGTTGATACAAAGCCCTCTCCAATCCATAACCTTGAAGACATCCTCCAGCGCAGCAGTGAACAGTTTCGGCGAATTACGTCTCCCTGTCTCACGCCGCGCCGGAGATGGTTTGGTTTCGAGGTCTGATCCTGAAGACGGACTGACATAGTGGCGTTCTTGTACAAACACTTCAATGTATACATGGTTCCGTATGGTGCCGGACGTAAAGAATTTCACCATCCCATGTCTTCCCGTGGGTTTCGTAAGAGGCGACTAAGGGACAAACCAGAGAATGGGCAGCAGCGTCTGTGCTTCTACAACAACCATACTGCGATCGCCAACCCGCCTGCCAAGCGTGGCGATTATGTCAAAAACCCCATGAATAGCACAAATAAAAAATTGCCCCTAGTGCCCGGCAGCCTGCCTACCGTCGACTACGGTAGCGGTCGAGGTAACGGCATGGCAAGGGGTGCCAAGAATCTCCGGATGAGATCCGGCTACCCAAACAATCACCGACGACTGTACCTGGCAACGTACAACACGCGCACACTTCGGACCAACGAGAAGATCACCGAACTCGAAGAGGGATTGAGCAGGTTGCGATGGAGTATTATAGGGTTATCTGAAGTCCGAAGAGGGGGAGGAATCGATAATTCTCAAATCCGGTAACCTGCTCTATTTCCGAGAGGGTGACCGGCAGTCCCAGGGTGGTGTCGGGTTTATCATCCACAAGTCCCTTGTGAACAACGTGGTGAAGATCGAGAGTGTGTCGACCAGGGTGGCGTGCCTTATACTCAGAATATCCTCAAGATATTCGCTGAAGGTCATACAGGTCTCCGCCCCAACCTCGGCACACCCCGACGACGAGGTAGAGACCATGTATGAGGATATCTCCAGAGCCATGCATGGTTTCAAAACTCACTTCACCGTTGTCATGGGGGACTTCAGCGCGAAACTGGGCAAACGAGACGAAGATGAGCTGCAAATGGGGCAATTTGGAGTTGAACGACGGAACCACCGGGGTCACCTACTGGCCAGTTTTATGGAGAAGGAGGGCCTCTTTATGATGAACTCCTTCTTCAAAAAGCGTGAACATAGGAAGTGGACCTGGCAGAGCCCCGATGGTGCAACAAAAAATGAGATCGACTTCATCATGTCAACCAAAAAGCAAATGTTCAATGATGTCTCTGTGATCAATTCGGTAAAAACCGGAAGCGATCACCGCATGGTAAGAGGCACATTGAACATTAATATTAAGCTTGAAAGGTCTCGACTGATGAAGTCCAAGTTCCGTCCAGCACAGATCCAGGTCCAAAACCCCGAGAGATTTCAGCTCGAACTCCAGAATCGTTTCGAGTGCCTAGGGAGCTCCGTGGACGACTACGCCGACGGGTTCGTGGAAGATGTCCATACGGTCGGGTCTAAGTTTTTCAAGACCCGTCGTACAGATAGAAACAAAAAGCTCTCTGATCCTACCCTCAAGCTTATGAAGGAGAGGCGTGAGATGATCCTACAGTCTTCAGATGAGGCGTGCAAATACCGGCAGCTCAATAGACAGATCTCTAAATCCTTGAAAAGACACCTCCGCCGCTTTAATACCGAGCGTATTAAAGACGCGATCGAGCGAAATAAAGGCTCCAAGGTTTTTTCAAGGGATCTGGCTATTGGGCAGAGCCAGCTCACGAAACTGAAGACCGACGATGGCAGGATCGTATCCGCCAAACCGAAACTTCTGAGGGAGATCGAGAGATTCTATGGGCAGTTGTACACATCAATCAGCAAGCCCGTTGCGAGTCTAGCAAACGACCCAAGAGCTAGATTGACCCGGCACTATACCGAAGATATTCCGAACGTCAGCCTGTAGGAGATTAGGATGGCTCTGAAACAGCTTAAAAACAACAAGGCGCCGGGTGATGACGGAATCACGGCTGAAATCCTGAAGGCGGGTGGAAAACCGGTCCTTAAGGCCCTACAGAAGCTGTTTGATTCCGTCATACTCGAGGGCAAAACGCCAAAGGCATGGTGCAGGGGTGTGGTGGTACTCTTCTCCAAGAAGGGCGACAATGCCCTGCTGAAGAACTATAGGCCCCTCTCACTTCTTAGCCATGTCTACAAGTTGTTTTCAAGAGTCATCACGAATCGTCTCGCGCGCAGGTTTGACGATTTCCAGCCTCCCGAACAAGCCGGCTTCCGAAAAGGCTTTAGCACCGTAGACCACATACATACGCTGCGGCAGGTTAAACAGAAGACCGAAGTGTATAACCTGCCTCTCTGTTTAGCCTTTGTGGACTACGAGAAAGCCTTCGATTCGATCGACACTTGGGCTGTACTGCAGTCTCTCTAACATGGTAAATATCCCGAAACAAATATTAATTCTAATAATTTAAACGTTTGCCATGTTTATGCATATGAGTGTTTGGTATTTGGTTGTTGTATGAAATAAGCATCTCATGATGCATCTCGTGACAGCCTGACAGCAAAGAAGACACTGTTAAAACCTTTATTATGGTTTGTTCATCTTTTATTTTATTTGCCCCAGCGGACAGAGTATAGATTGTTTCGTTTTATTTATCATTGGAATTATATTTCAGTTCTGCAGTAATTGAAACAACTATATCTGAGGGGGATCCATCATTCTTTCACAAATTGACCGAAAAAGAGGAATCAGTCCCTGCTAGGTAAACAAAGATTTTAACATAGTCGGCTCATATGAATATTTATATGATATATTCTTGTAGAACGCAAAAGAAAACAAGCAGAAAAAGAAAATAAAAATAAACGAAGGAAAAACCGAGCAATGACGATAGACACAAGTACACAAGACGACATAATACAAGAAAGACAAGACAATACAAACAACTAAGAAACACATCGTATGGAGTGTTCTCAGTTTTGAGGAGTTTTAAAGCTAATAAAATACCTAATGTTAATAATTCACATCATTTTATTTCAAGTGACCCGTGCCTCCTCCTCCTGGATCCGCCCATGCACACTAATCACATGTCTTTATTTTATGTTTGTATCACTTGTTAAACATTATGTTAATAATTCACATCATTTTATTTCAAGTGTCCCTTGCCCCCTCCGCCTGGATCCGCCCATGCACACAAATCACATATCTTTATTTCAGGTTTTTAACCGACTTTCGAAAAAGGAGGAGGTTCTATGTTCGACTTCTTGTATGTTTTTTTTTTTTTTTTTTTTTGTGTATGTTCACCGTTATCTACGTCAATTTTGGACCGATTTTGAAAATTCTTTATTTGTTTGAAAGAGTATGTTCCGAAATTGGTCCCATTTTAATTTGGTGAAGATCTGATGAAGAACTTCGAAGATATACAACAGAACTCTTCAATAAATAACGGCAAATCTCTCGGGACTGCTGAAATCGCATGTCTGCTTATTGTTTATATCATTTCATAACATAACATCACGCCAGTATGCTCTTAAGGGGTAAGCAGATCTCTCATTTGATCGGTTTTGTTCAAGTTTCTTGATATTCGGGTAATCTATTATGGCGTTATAGGAAACTTACTAAACTACTTGCCTATTAGGTAGGTAAACTTAACTTAAAAAATAACTTTATTTTTGGAAGTGGGTGTCCATAACGAAAAAAAATGGTACCTACGAAAGACACGGACTTCCAAAAATAAAGTTATTTTTCACTTTGTAGTTTTCTTATGTGGAAGTCGGTAGTCTTTTTTTATCACTTGTTAAAAATAATTTTAATAATTCACATAATTTTATTTCAAGTGTCCCGTGACCGCCCCCCCCCCCCTGCACACAAATCACGTCTTTATTTTATGTTTTTATCACTTGTTATTATTTTTACACTATTTGCCTATCTACCTTTTCACGCCTAAACCACTAAGCGGAATTCAATGAAATTTGGCAAGGAGATAGATGGCATCCTGAGGAAGGACATAGGCTACTTTTAGTATTAATTTTTATTGGAAGGTAGGTAGAGTTGGGTATAGTAGGTAGGGTAGGGTAGAGTAGGTAGGGTAGGGTGGAGTAGGTAGGGTAGGGTAGGTAGGGTAAGTAGGTGGGTAGGTAGGTAGGATCAGTGGTGTCTCATCCCATACAAAGAAACCGTGCCGACGTACTGTACTGATTATACTGATTATTTTTTGTACATCAATAGCATTCGGTTCCGTTCCACGGATATAGATGGTGATATATCTATCGCCGTGGACTGGCACCGAACGCGATCGATTTACAAAAAATAATCGGTATAATCAGATGGAAAACGCTAGTTACGTCGGCACGGTTTCTTTGTATGGGATGAGGCATCTGTAGGCTAGTATTATATTATCTGTGGTAGGGTAGAAAGGTAACCTACCCAGCCAGTTGACGGGAGCGAAGCCGCGGGGGACAGCTAGTTGCCTATATATGAATGAGCACATTGATTACTTATGTAAATATATAAACCACTAGCTTCCGCTAGCTGCTACACCCGCGTGTAATGTTTTGTTACTCCAAGAGAACATTTTACCGGGATGAAATAAATGTGATATTCCGATCCGAACTATAATCTAACTCTGTGCCAAATTTCACCCAGATCCGTTCACCCATTCTGGTGTGATTGAGGAACAAATATCCATCCATTCATCCATACTTTCGCAGTTTTAATATTAGTCTTGTCTTATTTTATTTTTTAGTTTTGTCTTGTGTCTTGTGTTATTTGTCTTGTGTCTTAACTATCTTTGTCTTTTGTCTTGTCTTTAGTAGGATCTTAAGACTACTAAAATAATAATTATTTTTCAATACAGTTGTTAAACATGGCGTACTTTCAGAGGCTATAATTATGATTCGAAAGTTAAATCTTACGCATAGGCATCTTTCTGTTACGCGGTCGTGACTTTTGTTTACGAGCTCGATCATTATGTTTGCAGTTTAGTTTTAAATTTATAAGTCAATTTAAAAAAGTTTAGAAGCAAGGAGTTTTCAAACATAGAATAAAATGGGATAGATTTTCTAAGAGGAAAAATGAATGATTCCGTACGTTTTAGCATTGAATTCTCAAAAGTCTTATAAATGGTTGTTTAATATATTTAATTACCAGTTTTAATTTAATTATTTTCACATCAACATTTGTCAAAAATCGAATAGGCTGTATAGCTGCATAGGCTGATATCGTTGTAAAAAAATAAGTCCAGTTGCAAAAACGCACCATAAGTCAGTTTAAAAAAGTTTAGTAGCAAGGAGTTTTCATACATAGAATAAAATGGGATACGATTTTATACGAGGAAAAATTAATGATTCCGTACGTTTTAGCATTGAATTCTCATTTTTTTTTTAAGTTGTTTAATATGTTTAATTAACAGTTTTAAGTTAATTATTTTCACATTAACGTTTGTCAAAAATCGAATAGGCTGTATAGGCTGTTTTCTTTGTAAAAAATATGTCCAGCTGCAAAAACGCGCCATATTGAAAATTTTATTTTTTGTGAATAAACAAATCTAATTCTTTGATTTGTTTTTACTGTTTCTCACAACTGTATTGAAAAACGTCGTGTGATACACGGGTGTGTAGGTTATTGTAATAACCTACTTCCCACCCTTGTATCACAATGTACTATATTATCAGGATGCTACCTTATTATTTCATACTACATAAAAAAAAAACAGTCAGTAGTCTCCACCTTCTGAAGCGTATGGATACCCTACGAAATTACGAGCGTGTAGTTGCGGGGTCGCGGGGGTGCGGCGCAAGCCTCCCAATCGCTCAAGGTCGCTGAGGCTTGTTGTCGCCTTAACTCGCCCGAATCGGGCGAATCGACCACTATTAAAAATATTCATTTTTCTGTGTCGATTCGCCCGAAGTTAGCTAATAGGTGTGCGAATCGACCACTCCAAGATTATTTAGTAGGCGATTCGCCCAAAATTTATTTCAGAGAACAAAAATATAAAAGTACAGTCGTGCTCACCAGTCTCAGAAATAATATGAAGAATTAATCGAAGTTAATAGATATTTTACTAGAAACTAGGCAAGCTATTCATTAAATAAGTAATGAACACTTAAAACGTTAAGTTTGGCGGTACAGGTCAGCAGATTGGGATGGCATGCGATCTTTCTTCGCTTGCTATCCTTGGCAGCCTACTTGCTTTTCTTCGGCTGATCCTTCGTCGTGCGCGGACGCCGTGACGGGTGTGTTACGTCAGGGAATGGAGTACTACATTCCGTTCTCAGACGTAGCGCTGTCCAGCGTTGACCGGTATGCAGCCATGGTTTGGCTTCGAATGTCACCGCGCCGACTCGCTCAAACATCAGGCGTACCTGGCATGGGTCGACGCTCGATCGCGCAAAGCGAGTGACGTGGGTCTGAAGAAGTGGGCTTTCAACAGGGCTGCCAAGTCCTACAAGTGGGTGTTGTGAAGGGTTCGGTTTGGTCCCTGGCTAAGTCGGTAGAATCGAACTATTGCCGTCCCTCACTACCACCACTGCTGAAACCCGCTGGCTCACTCCGCTGAGGAGAAGGCAAATTTATCTGCCCATCTTTTTGCGGAATCTTCGCGTCCGAATCCTGGTGATTCGCGGCCCCCTCCTTCTCCTGATGGATGCGAAACGAGTATGTCGGACATTCACATCCATCAAAAGGACGTCCTACGTCCACGTAGGGTGCTTCACAACCTCGACGTGAACAAGGCTAGCGGCCCTGACGGAATACCAGCTATTGTTCTTAGAACCTGAGCGCCTGAATTATCTCCGAACTTTACACGCCTATTCCGCCTTTCATATGAAACTGGAAAAGTGCCGAACGCTTGGAAGCAAGCCAACGTACAACCCGTGCCCAAGAAGGGCAGTCGGGCTGACCCGGCTAACTACAGACCCATCTCTGTAACGACATCTGAGCGTGTACTTAACACTAAGCTCCTGGCATACCTAAAACTAACGATATCCTTAGCGACCGCCAATACGGCTTCCGCCGAAATCGGTCTACTGGGGATCTTCTAGCGTATGCCATTCACATATGGAGTGAGGCCATTGAGATGCACGGGGAAGCGCTTGCCGTCTCCCTCGACATCTCAAAGGCTTTCGATAGGGTCTGGCACGAAAGCCTTATCGGTAAGCTCCTTCATTCGATCTGCCCGGTGGTCTGCGTGATTGGATGGCAGACTTCCTGAGAGATCGGTCCGTTGGAGTGGTTATCGATGGCTGCTCGTCGGACCAATTGGATATTATGCTGGGGTCCCTCAGAGGTTGGTACTCTCAGCAACATTATTCTTGTTGCAAATTAACGATCTGCTAAAACCCTGAGGGTATGCAGACGACAGCACTGTTTCTGAGAGATACTTGTCCAACGCACGGGCTACCGGGCCGCAGATCCGGTCTCTCCGTGAGGCCATGGTGGAGCGTTTGAACTTGTCCTTGCAGGCCGAATGGGGTGATGCCGATCTGGTCAAGTTTAATGCTGGTAAATCCCAGGCGTGTCTTTATTCCGCTAAAAGGAGCCCATTTCACCCGGCTCCAACTTTCCGT
This sequence comes from Orthosia incerta, assembly GCA_948252205.1. Lineage (NCBI taxonomy): Eukaryota > Metazoa > Arthropoda > Insecta > Lepidoptera > Noctuidae > Orthosia > Orthosia incerta. The sequence goes on from OX411751.1 coordinate 32,044,219, forward strand.
GATGTAACCGTGCCAATAACGGAACATCTTGAGCTTCTTGTCGTTACGTTGACATCGACTCTCAATGTTGGGCCATACATTGAGGCAAAGGCTCAGCTGGCTGCCAAAAAGTTGAGGATCCTTGTGAAAGTGAGACGGTACTTCACGCCGTAACAGCTGCTCAACTTGTATCAAGCGCAAGTTCAATCGTGCATGGTGTACTGTTCTCATCTCTGGGACGGATCAAGGAAAGAAAAACGGGTCAAGAGGCTTATCGGCAATGAGGCACTGGTCGATTCAAAGCTCCAGAACCTTGAACATCGTCGTCGAGTAGCTTGTCGGTTTTTTATCGGTTGCATTTCGGGGAGTGTGCGATGGAATTGCATGATCTAATTCCGCCTAGCCCATTATTTATTTACGTATTTTATTCATTTCCAATAAAATAAAAGTGCTAATTAATTTTGTCCGGTTTTGAAGTCAAAATGCTCCTTAGTGCATCGCTTACAACTAGGTGAGATAGTGGTCAAGCGCGAGCCTGTCAAAGATCTTCAAATGACAGCCGGGACCAACGGCTTAACGTGCATTCCGAGGCACGGAGGAAACTCGGTATGTTGAAATGGTCATCCATTCACGGACCGACCTCGTCAAGCGTTGCTTAACCATGAAGATCGACCCGTGCGGCTGTTATTATATAGCCACGTGCTTTGATTAACGGAGGACTAAGCCGATGTCAGTGGCACGAATCTTTGGAGGAGCCTACCGAAAAAAACACTTAGTATTGAGGGGCAACCGTGCAATGCATATTTTGCAGATCTAGGTTAGATTCCTAAGTCCACTTCAACGAATTAATTAGATAGAATAATTGCACTATTCTTCTTCAGAAGCCACATGGTAGGTGCTGCTGTTACTGTGACTGGTGATCGCTACCGTGTTGAAATTCATTTTTTGGCATAACTCGCACAGCTCGATGACGAGTGATCACCGTCAGGCGCTGCAGCAGTCAAGTAGTGCTCCGAGTGCAGTGAGTGTGACGTACCTTGCGGGTGATGATCGAGTGCACGGTGGCGCGGCCGTCGCGCACCATGAACAGGAACTTGGCGTTGGGGAATAGCTCCAGCACGTAGGTGCCCATCTTGAGCACAAGTGGGTCCTTGTTGCAGAGCCGCGGCGCCGTGTCGCCGTGGCGCACGATCACCTCCAGACAGAAGGCGGCGATGGCGTTGTCCAGCACCGCCTTAGAAACGCCCGCCTGCTCCAACCGCACGCTCTCCTTCTGCGAGCGCATCCAGTGCTGGCGCATCTGCAGGATGCGCGGCACCACGCGCGTCTCTTGGCCGCAGCGCACGTCGGGGTGCGCGTCTAGCATGGCACGCATGAGGGTTGTGCCGGAACGTGGCACGCCGCCGATGAAGATGAGCGGCAACTCACGGCCTTCCACCGGGGCGTCCAGCTCGCGGCGTAGCTGAGCGCCCGCCGGCCGCGCACCGCCGCGCCACAACCACACCAGCAGCGCACCCGCCAGCAGCGCCGCCGCCACGCGCCACCGCGCGCCGCGCCCCATCACAAGCGCGTCCAAGACCTGCACAGCAAACACACACATGTACACACGAAGGCAGCGCGCGCCGCACCCCGTCACAAACGCCTCCAAAGCCTGCACGGCACACACACACATGTACACACGAAGGCAGCGCACGCCGCACCCCGTCACAAACGCCTCCTAAGCCTGCACGGCACACACACACATGTACACACGAAGGCAGCGCGCGCCGCACCCCGTCACAAACGCCTCCTAAGCCTGCACGGCACACACACACATGTACACACGAAGGCAGCGCGCTCCGCACCCCATCACAAACGCCTCCTAAGCCTGCACGGCACACACATACATGTACACACCATGGCAGCGCGCGCCGCACCCCGTCACAAACGCCTCCTAAGCCTGCACGGAACACACACATGTACACACGAAGGCAGCGCGCGCCGCACCCCGTCACAAACGCCTCCTAAGCCTGCACGGCACACACATACATGTACACACCATGGCAGCGCGCGCCGCACCCCGTCATAAACGCCTCCTAAGCCTGCACGGCACACACACACATGTACACACGAAGGCAGCGCGCGCCGCACCCCGTCACAAACGCCTCCAAAGCCTGCACGGCACACACACATGTACACACGAAGGCAGCGCGCGCCAAACCCCGTCACAAACGCCTCCTAAGCCTGCACGGCACACACACACATGTACACACGAAGGCAGCGCGCGCCGCACCCCATCACAAACGCCTCCTAAGCCTGCACGGCACACACATACATGTACACACCATGGCAGCGCGCGCCGCACCCCGTCACAAACGCCTCCTAAGCCTGCACGGAACACACACATTGTAGCGTGATCGCTACAAGACGCTTTGCTTTAGCCTTTTTTTTAATTTGTCAAAGCAGGCTAGTTATAATTTTTCAAATTTTCATATTTCGTTTGTCAAGAAAATGGAAGACGATTTTTTTCTAAGACTGTCACAAAGAATTTTGAAAAAAATGTTTTGGCTCTGAGATCCACTACTAAAGGTATTATTGTGGCAGGAAACCATTCCTTGTCGTTAGGCCAAGGGTACGTGATATCCGGGTGATCACGGGCGCGCCGGAGCTTGCGGACCGCATGTTTCTGTAATTGAGCTCTGTCAGAGACACCAACTATCGTTTCGCTACCAGGACATGCCTCATAGTTGCCGTTCGACAGATTGAAGAATAGGGCAGTCTAGCCAAAACAATGATGACAAGCTTATCATAAATTTAACCATGTCGCTGACAAGTGTTTATGCATCATGAATCAAAACTGATATCAGTTGAGCCGACTTTCGGCTCTTTACCCCGGGACAGAACGAACTACCTCAGGAGTACCTGCAGTCTTCGGGGTTCCGAACATCTTTCAACGGGTTCCGTACATATTCTATTAAAGAAATCGTGAATGGTTGAAGAGGTTCTACGGAAGACGGTTTGGTTCATCCAATAACAATTGTCTGCTTTCATATTTCTTTGAAATTTTTGTTTATATTTATGTAGCTTACATTTTAAGTTAGCGTACTTACAAACTTTTATTACCTTACTTGTGTCATGTTACGGTATCGTACTTTAATTGAATGCTTAAGCCATCATTGGACTGGTTGCAACTATGTCTGAAGATTAGGCACGTGATTTCCGCTTTATTCTTTTATGCCTTGCCATAATTTCACTCATATGTTTATTTTACTAAATACTAAAAATAATTTAAACGATATTGACTATTGCGTCATTCCTTTTTTAAAATAACATGTTTACTTTTTTACTATTTTCATGTTTTCGGTGTTTGTGTGTTTAATTCAAAATTATACGTTATCGTTGCGTTAAAAAAAAAGTTTATTTTATTTTTATTTAATAACGCTACAACATGTACATACGAAGGCAGCGCGCGCCGCACCCCGTCACAAACGCCTCCTAAGCCTGCACGGCACACACATACATGTACACACCATGGCAGCGCGCGCCGCACCCCGTCATAAACGCCTCCTAAGCCTGCACGGCACACACACACATGTACACACGAAGGCAGCGCGCGCCGTACCCCGTCACAAACGCCTCCTAAGCCTGCACGGCACACACATACATGTACACACCATGGCAGCGCGCGCCGCACCCCGTCACAAACGCCTCCTAAGCCTGCACGGCACACACACACACATGTACACACGAAGGCAGCGCGCGCCGCATCCCGTCACAAACGCCTCCTAAGCCTGCACGGAACACACACATGTACACACGAAGGCAGCGCGCGCCGCACCCCGTCACAAACGCCTCCTAAGCCTGCACGGCACACACATACATGTACACACCATGGCAGCGCGCGCCGCACCCCGTCACAAACGCCTCCTAAGCCTGCACGGCACACACACACACATGTACACACGAAGGCAGCGCGCGCCGCATCCCGTCACAAACGCCTCCTAAGCCTGCACGGAACACACACATGTACACACGAAGGCAGCGCGCGCCTTCGAATACGATTTCTACCTTCTTCGTTACTATAAAAAGAACATCAAGGAAATATTCACAGAACACGGAATGGTCGTACCTGCCGTGCTGACAGTGTCTCGAGATGACAAAAATAATAAAATTCTCCGTATCGTGAATCTTTGACAGTCGTTACGAGTCAGGGGTACCGTATTATCCAATAGGATTACTGTATAATCTGGGTTGGCAGGGTATGCAGTCACTTCATAAAAAACACAAATGATATTAATAGTGTCATAAATCTATTGAATATTTTACATGCCTTTAAACAAGACAATTCAATACCTATTAAGTATTTATATTTGCTTATTTAAGGTGTTTTTATAATTTGAAGGGACTTTCCTATGGTAAATAATGATATATATTAATTAAAGAACCAAAATGTCTATTCAAATATTAAATTCCCAGGTTAAAATTACACAGTCCATCGCAGCATAGAAAAATTCATAAAAAGATTGGATTTTCAGGGTATAAATCCATTATAAAAAATTTTACCTACTGCGTTCTTATATGGTCATATAGTACCAGAAATAATTTTAATATTTATTCGATTCGCACGGACAAGGCTTGTTTAACACATGCCAGATTACCTATTTTAGTGATCTTTATTTTCGTAGCCATAAGGTTGCATTCATAGGCAAAATAACAGTGAACGGTCTGTCAAATTCTAGACACTAGTTTGAAATAAGAATTTGTGCGATAATGTTTTTCTAAAAATCAACAATCCCTGTTAATTCTATAACTCAAAGAATTTAATACTGATGGTTCATATCTACACCGCGCCCCACTATACCCAAATTTTATTTTATTTATTAAACTAAAGGCATAGCACATAAGTGTTTAAACTTTTGTTTGGTGGCAGAGTTTATTCCTTCGAATATATAGGTGCAAAATTATAAACTTGAATTTAATATTTCTCATATCATAAAAATGCAATTACCTGTACAGCACAATACTTATTTGTTAGAACTTTTGTTGTAAGGTATAACTAATCTCTATAAGCATATAGGAAATGATTTAAAAAAACTTAAATCTTTTATTGAAAGAGTTACAAACCATTTTCAGTTTTCCAATATTCCACAGTACCTATCTGTTAGCATGTTCATTAATATAAAGTTTAGATAGAGTTAATGAAGACACAGCAAATTATTTAAATTTAAATTTTATATTATTGCTATAAAATGAAATACTAGGAAATACCTACTTCGTACCTAATGCATAACTCTAAACTGTTAGCATTTTTGTACATAGCAATGAATTCAGATAAGGTATCCGCTATTGGACTATTCTGAGGCAGCTGAACAAACACATTGATCAACTTATTCTACATGTATGTTGTAAATAACAATAGTTCTTGAACACAATATCTTTGTGTTATTCTAAAGTAAAATGTATTACAACCCTGAGAGGCCAGTGATAGACAAACAGATAGAAGATTGTGGCATCAAGTTTGCCATGAGACATTCACCATTCACTATTGAATCTGATCCATTTCTTTCTTATTATCATTCTCAAAGCCAGCCAGCCAGGTGTAACTGATATGTCCTCTGTTATACTGATTTGGTATTGTTAATGTATTCAGAATTAATATTGTTGATTGACTATTGTTATGTGCTAACATCATGTCAATGCAGAACAAAGGTATGAAAATCTACAACTTTGGACAACAAAGAGGCAAGAGGTTCCCGCAATAAAGTAACACTGAGAGTGTCGTGCCTCAAGAAGGAAATTAACTATAAATGACAAGATTGACTTACGATTATTTTTAGCAGTTCCTGTTATGATTTTTAAACAGACCCTGGAACAATTTACAAGTAACTTGTTTTTGAGTCTTACACATATGTAAACACCAAGGTCACTTGTAGCATGTGTGCCACACAGCTCACCAGTGTCCATGGAGCAGCAGCGCATGTTAGGTATGAATGCACACAATTATGGAACATGTTTTGTCAAGGAAAAACTACTATGATGATGCCAACCATAAAATACTACACAATCGTAAAATGCCCTTATCAAAATGAGTTTATCGCATGTACAACTACTAAACATTTTCAAACATTTACTACTTTTATACAGGTACATGATAATATTATGGAACATTTTGCAATTTGAGCTTTGCAGGCACATTTACAATATACCTAATTTAAAATTATCGTCTCGTCAAATAAGTGGCGCTGGTAATCCCAGCGCAGTACTTAGCAGACTAAGCTAATAAAATGTATAGGCATGTGCTATTTATCTATCAGGAACAAAATTAAATTGAGGAGTATGTGTAGACTTACCTGTGTTGTTACTAGCAATGCGTTAGTGTCATTTTTGCACTTACCTACATCAATGAGACTGTGATATAAAGACAGGTTTATAAACTTCTTTCGTGCCAACTCATCTGTTTGCACAAAATATCAATAATTAAATTTCTAACTGACCGACGACGATAGGCGCACTACACGGCGATATGAAGAATTGTCTAAATAATTTGTTGAACAAATTATTAGTAGAAGATCACTTTACGTAACAACACTAAAGTTGTTTATTATGAGCAGTTTTGAAATTTAAGGTCATCAATAAAATATTTTGGCTATGTAGGTTTTAGTTATCAATTTGTTTTTACGTTTCCCGAATGAATGAATTTTGGTTGGATCTCGCTAACCGATTTCTGCTTCGAGTCTTCGACATCGACTTCTAGTGACAGTGAGTACTGAGTAGTGACGTTCTAAACGTCAAACAAGTCATTTTTGTTTGTTCCTTACGGAACAGGCTAAGGTCTGAGACCATGCTGCCTAGTCATCAGTATTTTTCTTGAATTCTTTAGTATGCATTATAATGCGGATGTAACGTATTCTAATGTTTTTTGGAGTATTTGGCAGCAAATTGTATCGAGTCAGCCTTCCCAGTAAGCTTTGCGGAGGTAGTCAATACTACAATAAAATTCTCCGCTCCATTACACCGAGATCGCTTCTGTCAATGATTTCACATATTGTCCAGTTGCGTAGACAGTTGAGACACAAAACTACACCACTTTTATATCACAATATCCTTAGAAATCAATTTGCAAATAATATTAACAGCCGCTGAAGTTCACTCGAAAAAATCCCGCCAAAAACTCTCAAACAAGTCAAATTAAAACGTGACAGTATTTGTTTTTTTTTGCTTCATTGGAAAAGAGACTTTTAGGGCCCTCATAATAAGTTATAGAGGCGGAGTTATTTGAACATTATATATATTATAATGATATTCATCATAAAACACCATTGATTTGAACATTCTCGAGAATTCTGTACTTTAGACAAGGATCTGTGGGGTGACCATACGCTCTTAGAGTTTGGTTATTTTGAGTGTGTGTAAGGAATAGATGTTGTAGCGTTTGCGGGTACTTTATCTAATAGAGATATAAATAATACGCAAGACTATCTACATACAATTTAATATTAGGTTTCGCAGGTACAAAAAGCCGTTTCTTATTTATTTATTTTTCCATGGAGGTAGGCGCTAAGTACTATCCTGGCAGTAGATGCGGTCACGATGACGTGGAAGGCCGAGGACTAGGCGCCAGCAGAAAGACGTCCCGCAGAGCTGACGGTGATTTGAGGTTGTCGGCAGGTCCTTCCGATGATGGTCCCAGGTTGTTGAACCACCGGGACTTTGGACCCTGGAATTTTCCAATCGTCGTATCAGTATCTTTGTCTCTCACGGCTTATCCTTGTCCGATTGTGACCGCAACAGCGTAAGCGTAGGGCAGAGGATGTACCACGGCGCTTAAGGCGAATGTGTGCTTATCACAATCAGAACCGGAGCTCTAGAGTTTTTTTGTAAATTTGTAACGGTAAAAAGACACTTTTGGCAGGTAAGCGCTAAAGAAAATACAAAACAATAGGTACCAAACTAAAACACCAACAGAAATTATAATAATGGCCGTAACCAGCATGATTAAGCAAAAGAATGATTGTCAACACTTACCCAACACGGGGTTAAAACTGAATTTAGATTTATTTTTAATCAACACACTCGGTGTTCTTTATTGATTTCGGCTGATTTAAAAAATAAGGTACAAGAAAAATTACACGCTAGGTATAAAGTAATGATACCATGGAGCGAGTGTCCGTGTAAACAGTTGAGATGTCCGATCGTCAATGCCCGTCCGGTGCGTTGATAAAAGCCCGAGTGGTGATGAATCTTAATAATTATTTTTTTATATATATATGTCGGATCAAGGCTGGCCGATAGATGTAAACCATCGGGAAGTCAGGATGTATTCCCTTAGGTTAAGACATCGTGTGTGGGCAGGTCGGTGGGTACAATCGTGCAAATGAAATCACATAAGTTATTCGATACACTGGGTTTATTCAAATAGTCACAAGTTACATTCTTGCTTACTAACATTACGGATCGACACTGATTCTACGACGTCTTAGCTCTACGGCTGTCAGTACTCAACTACTCTGTTCCCCGCTACGCAAGTGCTTATAAAAGCGCGCCAATGCGTAATTGCTCTTGTTTGGCGCTAGGGGCGTGCTTGTGATTTGACTTTAAGTCCGTACTATTGACTAAACCCGACACGGCCATCCTGCGAGACAGGCGTCCTCGTCTGTTCCTAATTGTCAGGTTTTAACAGTGTATCGAATCATGTGGAAATCCTCAATGGATGTCCTCAGCCCTTGGGGAAAGCTGAGGGGTCTGTCAGACTCCTACTGACTAAAACCACATGGTGTTCTCTAGGCCGTAATTCCTCTTGAGAGGCGAACGTGGAACACACACGTCGCCTTCTCGGGCCTCTCTCAGATGACAGATCCCCAAATCTATCACCCGCAGGCATCATCTTCTTGTCCTTGCTCCATGCCATCTCATGGTCACCTCGTGTTAGACCACACGTCGTCTTAGTCCACTCCATCCTGGCAATCTCCCATCAAACAAGGGATGTTTTTCTGAAAAATACAAAATTTTCAAACAGTATCGGCTCGTCCAATCCTGACTCATACTCTAGAGTGAGGAAACATTTTTAAACAATCAAATATGATCATTTAAATCTCTCTGTTCACTATTGCAAGGAACGAGTAATTCTATTTTCAATTTAATGAAAATAGCAACTTAATCATCGATTTGGTACCTAAAAGTACCCAAATTACGTGATTACAAAGTTCAAGTACCACTGATAAGTCATAAATCTCAAATTAAATCAAACAAAAGAAACAATATACCAAGTTTCTTATTCGCGATTTTTAACCATCACATAGCTCTACTAGCTATCTCATAGCTCTCTTAGCTATCTTAATTGCTCTACTCGCACATCTCCACGATGTCAGAGATTTAGTACTTGCTACTTCATCTACAATCTCAATTGGTACTTGAGCTTTGTGTGTTACCAACACGATCTACGCATAGTAATCAAAATTAGAAAACCAAAATTATTTCAATTTTCTTAATGAGGGCTTGACGATTCGAACGTCATTAACATTAACATGGTGACCTCACCACTCGCATGACTATGTGAGTTTACTTTCTTTTAACCTCATAACTCATTAGAATCTTTCTGTAAGGTTCCTAACACAAACATGAATTTTCACACCAGACATAGTGTCACACAGACTTCCAGTTGCCATACAGGCCAACAGTTGCCATACAGGCCAACAGTTGCCACACAGGCCAACAGTTGCCACACAGGCCAACAGTTGCCACACAGGCCAACAGTTGCCACACAGCGCTCGGCTACTCCTGACCGAACTAGATTATTGGGTTCGTTAAAATAGGGAAATTTTAGAACCCTACTCCTTAACTAAATCATTACCCTGGGCCATGTACCACTAGTCTTTCCAAACAAACTTTTAAACTCTACTGCAGCAAAAACTGCCAAGCCTACAGAAACCCTCGAGTAAAACCTCCAACGCCACGGCTCTCTAGCCGACCAGGAATTATATTGCTCTCACAATGGTCTCTCGGTCTCTCTCTAGACCCCGACCTCCACCAGAATCCACTGGTACGGTCAAACGTAATACGTTCGATAGACTGAATTACTCGATACCTTAAGCTTGCTCGTTATCATCAAAATCCTTTTGACATCAACATCGACTGGTACATGACCCGCTGGCATCTGCCCTAACCTACCTTGTGCATACTTGTAGGTTCCAAGCGTACCTATTTAAAGCTTTCGGTGTATAACGATCACCTTCCTGTCATAATCACCTATCGCGGACTTAATACAGGGCCTATTTAGTTTTCGTATTAGACTTTTCCACACAACACTATTCATTAGAAAAAGGTCCGACGATCAACAAGTTCAACAACTAAACAAAGTAATTGTAACAATGCTGTTACTCTTTACCATAATTCTTGCAATGCATACTCAACTCAAACCTCTTCGTAAACCCATCGCCACATGTTACTCATGAGGTGCGGTCCGGAGCTTCGAGTATGAGTAGACATGTCAATCATATTTGGTCTCACTACCAATGTCATCAACTATGACATCCAATTCCCGAGGAACTTGGTGATCTACTGGGATCCTTCTCACAAGATTCACGCTTTCTACTCAAAGATCTCGGAATATACCGACTGTTCATATCAGGGGAACAATTAAGCCCGATATTTTTTCGTCTTAATAGCTCGTGTGAAGGAGCTTTACGAATTAATTCGGATCAATATTCTTAAAATCTCATCATTGACAGTAACCCTTTACTATCGTTCTCTAACTCAGTCTTTATGTAAGGAAAACGATTGCGAGATCTACTGCTATCATAATATTACTTTGAAAGTAAGCAATTGAATTCGGATCTGAAGACGGTGGTTGTAAATCGTTACGCAACATGTTTGTTCTGAATACACGTAAATAACCAGTACCTAACTCGATACAAATGCGTTGGTCCAACAACATTACTAACTCGCTTTGCCACTGAAAATGACTAGTTGTTAAGTCACTTTGGATAGCTCATCTTCTTATGGGATATTAAATCCTAAAGTTCGTACTGAACCAAATGATGAAACTACCGCCAATAGGAAACTCATTAACTACTTGCTTACAAGTGTGTCTTAATTACCTAGTGATAGTGCTAGATGTAACCACGACCAACTCAGTGGTCAAACATGAATACTGTTATAACTCGAAATAGCATCTCTTCACTAGAGAACATTCGACCTCACTATCGAAATAAAATAGAAGCGACTCACCGAGTATTCCATTCGAAACTTGCGAGCCCCCGACTTCATAGCTGTGGTCGTGATGTTTGGCTACCACCTGCGAACTGCTAGCCTGCCGTCGGTCTCAACCTCTCAGACGTTGGCACGTCAACCTTCGCATTCAGCATTTGAACCACTAGCCTGCAGCAGAGGCTCCACTGCGACGCAATATGGTATCTGAAACGTGAAAAACATTACGAGAGTATATGTTCACAGTTATTAACTATACACAGCTTTGATGGAAATTAACCAGTGCAGCGGTGTAGTAAACTAAACCAGCACAGCTAAATGGGTTATTGTGGACACCAAATGTGAGTGCAGAGTCCCTATAAACATTACAGTGTCCCAAGTGTCCAGGTAGGTATATGGGCTTTAGCGAATCCAATGAATGCCATAACGTCAGTGGCATTTTAAGTCTCAATTAATGAGGCCTGGTAGGGTTTACTACGTTCCAGATAGTTTGGCTTCCAAACTCGAAGAAGAATACCATGCTTCTTCTCAAACTAAACCCTCACTGCATAAAACTATCACATTATCAAAACTACTCAAAATATTTCATTTGGTATTATCATAATTTCCAGAATTATGTGTTCGGTACGGCAATTGCTACTATATGGCTCTTAAGTCCGAACAATAATAGTCAGCTAAGGACCATTACCAGTGACAGTAGAATAATAACACTTCAGCAACACTAAAACTTGATCAGTGATAACTAACATGAAACTACGACCCGTCACGGGCCGCCCCGATGATCCACTGACCGCCATACCGTACACAAAATCAGAATTTTGAATAATGAACACTTGGCCATAGTCATAACAAAATGAAAACGACTCACCAGATTGGCATAAAGATCCACACGCTCCTCCTTGACCTGTCCAGCTCCTCGGTTGTTGCAAGCCTCCTTGCTGCTCCGTTACGGACTGGTTTTTTTCATTATACCAGTTTCCGAGGGTAGTCGCAACTGACAGCGCGATATTTTTTTTGCAAGAATGTAACCGACACTTTCACTAGCTTTGTTTTTACGTGTGATCCCATTAGCACGATCGAATCCCACTTCTGATGTCGCATCAAGGCTGGCCGATAGATGTAAACCATCGGGAAGTCAGGATGTATTCCCTTAGGTTAAGACATCGTGTGTGGGCAGGTCGGTGGGTACAATCGTGCAAATGAAATCACATAAGTTATTCGATACACTGGGTTTATTCAAATAGTCACAAGTTACATTCTTGCTTACTAACATTACGGATCGACACTGATTCTACGACGTCTTAGCTCTACGGCTGTCAGTACTCAACTACTCTGTTCCCCGCTACGCAAGTGCTTATAAAAGCGCGCCAATGCGTAATTGCTCTTGTTTGGCGCTAGGGGCGTGCTTGTGATTTGACTTTAAGTCCGTACTATTGACTAAACCCGACATATACATAAATACACCGTGAAATTTAAGTGGTTGTTTTCCCGCGGCAGAACGACTTGCCTTAAGGAGTACTTTCGAAGCATAGAGTTAAAGTAAAAAAATAACGTTATTAACGTTATTCGTTATTTTTTTACTTTAACTCTATGCTTCGAAAGTACTCCTAAAGGCAAGTCGTTCTGCCGCGGAAAAACAACCACTTAAATTTCACGGTTTAAATATGTGTGACTACCGCCACACGGGAAGTTATCGAGTTGAAACGTAGTGCAATGACTAGTCGATTTTTTTCAATATCTCGTTAATAATGTGTAGGTAGATAGATATTAGGTTTAATTAATTATCCTATTAGTATTAGTCCTATTAGTACCTACAGTGTGTTTGTTATCTGTTTGTTCATCATCATCATCAGCCTATTAATGTTCCCGCACTGGGCCCATTACGGCCCATTCCCTCTCACAGTGAGGAGGCCCTCACTGTGAGAGGGAATGGGCCGTAATCCACCACGCGGGCCCAGTGCGGGTTGGTGGATGTCACATGTCTTCGAATTTTTGGTTCTTGGACATACCGGTTTCCTCACGATGTTTTCCTTCACCGGTTTGAGAGCAGTGGTGATGAAATAATTTACACAAAGTAAAGCGCCTGCCTGGGCTCGAACCCACGACCTACAACTTGTAAGTCGCGGCCGATACCACTGGGCCACCACTGCTCTCCATCTGTTTGTTACTTATTTTAAATTATTAGGTTGTAAGATTCTTGTTATTATTTTTATTGATCTGTACGTGTTTTTACCGCAGTTTGCTATGGTGATTCAGATAAGAACGTTGTAGTTGTAGTACCGTTACTATTCAACGTTACAATGTATATGACTTACAACTTGTACAACGTGTATATACATCTGTCACTTACGCGATCTCAAAAAAACCTTACTGTAAGAGCTTATGGTCACCTCCCTGAATCATTAAGTACATTAAGAAAAATCAGGCAAATCTGTACTTTGGCATCTATACTAATTTATTGTGATGCAGTCATCATCAAATTCAAATTTAATTTATTGCATCCATAATGTACCTACATACTGGTAGTAAATATAAGTTACAGAAATAATTATGGACCCTATCGGGCACAGCAACATTCTAGATACAGGCACTGTCCAGGAGACGCGCTTAATAATTTTCCAATAATTATTAAAATTTTAGTTATCTATCTGCTTTTTTTGGTTAAATGTACTAATGTGTGTGTCTTTCTGTGTGTATGTTTTCATCATATCAGCCGAGAGACGTCCACTGCTGGACATAGGCATCCCCCAAGCGTCACCACATTGACCGGCCCCGTGCGTCCCGCATCCAGCGGATTCCCGCAACCTTCACCAGATCATAGGTCCACCTGGTGGGAGGCCTTCCATCGCAACGTCTTCCGGTGCGCGGTCGCCACTCTATAACTTTTCTGCCCCATCGGCCATCCATTCTGCGAGCAATGTGCCTTGCCCACTGCCACTTAAGTTTGGCAAATCATCGGGCTATGTCGGTAACCCTGGTTCTTTTGCGGATCTCTACATTTCTGATTCGATCACGCAAGGATACTCCAAGCATGGCTCTCTCCATTGCCCTTGACTGTAAGCTTTCTGATGAGGCACATTGTGAGCGACCACGTCTCAGAGCCATAAGGTTATCACTGGCAACACACACGGGTCATAGACTTTCGTCTTGAGCCACTGTGGTAAGTTGAACGAGAAGATACCGCGCAACTTCCCGAACGCTGCCCAGCCGCGTCGGATTCGACGGTTGACCACTTTTCGATGTTGGCCCGTTCTATGTTCTATGGTTTGGTTTCCGCACTTAGTCCTTCAGGTCTTAGGTGGACCATTCAGCGTGGGCCATGGCGGCCATTTGGTGGTTATTCCATTCTGCCCACCTCCCTCTAGAAGTTAATTAGAGCTCCTGGTTTTCTCAGAACATCTGTGTAAGATCTGGGTGACACGAGGGTTTGTGTTCTTATCTGGGTGACACCTGTGCATTCAAAGAGACCGTACGTGACGGTTTCCTCAGCCACCATGCATGCCCTGCACAAAGGACTGTCCGTTAAGCCTATTGTGTGGGTGTTTGTTAAGTGAGATTTTCCTGTGATGGTCCCCGTCACCAGGCGCAGGCCATTCATGTCCAGGCGTAGTAGACGCCTCGTAAGCCTACCATCCAAGGATGGCAAAGCTTCTTTGGATTGCCTACTGTCCGGTGTCGAGGTCCACCAGTACTCCGCCTGTGTCTGGGTGCATTCCTGTAGCCATCTGCGTATTTGGTTGAAGGGGATGGGTACAACAGGTGCCGGTCCATAGACCACCGATCCGCAAGATCTGATCTCGCAAGCTCGTCAGCTGCATCGTTGCCCAGCGATCCGCTGTGTCCCTTTATCCATTGCAGTGTCACCGTGTTACGAATAGATACAGTTATATGTTCTAGTGCGTTTGCCATTCTAGTACAATTGTATCAGCTTCGATGTAATATAATATATTTGTTATATATTTTTTCCGTAAGGATTGGAGGACTGAGGCGCTGTCGGAGTGTATACGTATGTGGGTGTCCGTAACCCTCCTGGCTTCTAGGGCGTGGACTGCTTGTATGATGCCCAAACACTCCGCCTGAAAGACGGTGTTGAGCCCTCCTAGCGGTCTGGATATATTCATATTGAGATCGTGTGAGAAGACTCTGACTCCGGTACCGGAGGTAATCTTCGATCCGTCGGTGTATACTCTCATCTCTTTCGGGCCTGAGTAGTCACATGTTTTTTCTGTAATTATTATGTTGTAGTGCCTATGAAAGTGGTGTTTTTGGGGCTTTTTCGCATGTTGTTGCTAACATTGGTCTTCGCTTGATCGTATATTCCTTTATGCGTGTGTGCTTAACTCTGGAGTCTTTATTTAGGGTACCTGATAGATGGAGCGTAAAAGCGGCCAGGGCTGCCTCCTCCCGCACGATAAGGTGCAGAGGTGGCAGTCCCAGCATTGCCTGTAGGGCGGCCCGTTTAGCAGTTACCCAACTGGATTGTTTGTCCCAGGTAGATATAGTCGTCCACAACTTCGAGTGTAGAGTTTTGGGGTGGGTATGGGATCTACCTCCTAGTGGTCCATTCCCGGGCAACGGCTCCACAGGCTTGCCTGTGGTACGGCTGAACGATCCCACTTAAGCGGTGGTAGGCTCCGCAAGGGGCCGCCTGGCTCGCGACCACCATCCCACCGGAGTCCGGCGCCAAGAAGCTTGCTGTGTTCCGTCAGTGTGTGGGACTGCCAGTGCCTTTGGGGGAGAAGGAGGATGTCAGTTGCGCTGTTCAGAACCGGTCTTGGCCTCTGGGCAAAACTTTCCGGATAACTCATTTTGGAGGGTAGCAGGATCCGAAGCACGGTGCCAGCCGTTGGCCGACCGCAGTCAGTAGGGGCCCCATAAGTAGCACGCCAGCCACGTGTCAAAGGCTGTCCCGCCAACTCGTGAAAAATCCCGGTATGCTCCACCGTGCCAGCTGGCGACAGGGAGGACCCGGTGGCCATATCCGGGGGGGGTTCGGGCGTTCCCGCAGTCTCCAAATGAGTTCCCCATAGGTTGGGTTAGCTCCAGTTTTTCACTTGGTTTATTGAGCAGCACCTCGACAGTTCAACTTCTTCCCTAGCAAACTCTTAAACAAAAAATATGGCCAAAGCAAAAAGAAGAATATGGTGAAACAACGGCTGCACATCCTCCCACTAAAAGTGCTAATCTCGATCCGGTCCACCACCACCTTGAGACCGAGAAGCTGCACCTGTTTTTCCTAACTGAGACGAAGATAACAACCCCGTCGGACGTGGCATACCTCAACTACCCGGGTTACTCTCTTGAACACAAGTTCAAGAAGCAAGCTACTGTGTGTACGTCCGCGATGACATTTGTTATCGTCGTCTCCGTTGCTTTGAGAAATCGGGATTTTCTGCCATATGGCTACTTGTGGACACTGGCGTGGAGAAATCTCTCTACATCGGCGTCTACCGATCGCACGCCGATGACCAGGAGACGACAACGCTCTTTAATTGCCTCGTGGAGTCGGCTGACATAGCCCAGCAACGGTACCCAACAGCGAAGCTTAATTTTCTGGAGGAGCCCATCATGTACCCGTACCGGAAAACTGACCATGCTGGGTTAGAGGCGCGCAAGTTTTCCCTATCGCTAGATCTAACCCAGCTTGTGAATGTGGCAACGCGGGTACCTGATGTTGACGGCCGTACACCCAATTGCTTAGACCTTCTCCTGACAATTGATCCGGACAGTCATTCGGTGTCGGTCTCAGCCCCGCTGGGAACGTCTGACCACTGTCTGGTGTAATCCGTGTCGACTTGCTCTACTCCAGATGAGAGCCCTAGAGGCACGAGGCGAGTATGGCGTTACGAT
Organism: Orthosia incerta; assembly: GCA_948252205.1. Classification (NCBI taxonomy): domain Eukaryota; kingdom Metazoa; phylum Arthropoda; class Insecta; order Lepidoptera; family Noctuidae; genus Orthosia; species Orthosia incerta. The sequence continues at coordinate 32,061,232 of OX411751.1, forward strand.
TCAGCAGACTGGGATGAGATGCGGCACTTTTTTGCGTCTTATCCTTGGCGGCATGTGTTCTTTTCCTCGGGTGACCCCTCGAGCTGTGCAGATGCGGTTGCGGATGTGATGCGGTAGGGAATGGAGTATTTCATTCCATTCTCCGACATTCCGCTCGGTCACAAATCCCGCCCTTGGTATAATGCAGAATGCGCCCACGTTGAGGCCCGAAAAGAGTCTGCCTACCAAGCCTGGGTCGTGGCCCGCGACCGCAATGTTAGAGCGCGTACGGTTCGCGCGAGGAAAAAACCTTTAATTCTGCCACTAAGTTCTGCAAGCGGGTTCTGCGTCGGGCACGTTTTGACCGTATTGGACGTATTGGGGCCAAGCTGGCATCGCACCCTCCGGGTAATAAACAGTTTTGGTCGCAGTCCAAAGCGGTTGAAACGAATTTCTGTCGGCCCACTTTACCTCCAATGCTGAAACCTGATGGGTCGCTGGCTCACTCTGCGAGTGAGAAAGCAAATTTATTTGCATCTCTCTTTGCTACCTATTCGCGTCTGGACACTGGCTCCAAGCAACCACCTACAGTACCTCATTGTGACTCTTCGATGTCGGAGATCGCTGTGCACACTAAAGAGGTCCGGAGAGTATTGTGCAGTCTAGACGTGAACAAGGCCTGCGGGCCTGACGGTATTCCAGAGAGAGTGCTGAGGCAGTGTGCGCCTGAACTGTCTCCTGTGTTGACACGCTTATTCCGCCTCTCTCTTATAAAAAGAACGGTGCTGAAATCCTGAAAGCTTGCAAATGTGCAACCAGTGCCCAAAAAAGGCAACCGTGCAGACCCTGCCCATTACCGTCCGATCGCCATTACCTCCATTTTGTCCAAAGTTATGGAAAGGGTACTGAATAGTAAGTTGCTGACTTACCTTGAAGACAATAATCTCCTCAGTGACCGTCAATATGGCTTTCGCCGGGGACGGTCGACTGGCGATCTTCTTGTGTATGTCACGCACTGCTGGGGCGAAGCCATCGAGAGACACGGCGAGGCACTTGCTGTATCGCTTGATATCTCAAGGGCCTTTGACAGGGTCTGGCACACGAGTCTACTCAGTAAGCTTCCTGCTTATGGCATCCCCGCTGGTTTTTGTAGCTGGATATCAGACTTCCTCAGTGAACGGTCGATCCGAGTAGTCATTGACAGCTGCTCCTCTGACCTTATGGCTATTGATGCCGGAGTTCCTCAGGGGTCTGTTCTCTCTGCAACTCTTTTCTTGCTGCACATCAATGACCTACTTCTGCCTGGTATTGTTGGGTACGCAGATGACAGTACTGTTTTAGAGAGATACTTGTCCAACGCAAAAACCAGCGTGGATGAAGTTCGTTCCTTAAGAGAGGCTATGGTGGAGCGGACAGATTTGACCTTGTCTCCCAGTGGGGTGATGACAATCTGGTCTCCTTTAACGCCACCAAAACACAGGCGTTTCTTTTTACCGCTAAAACTCTTACTTTTCGGGGTGCGTCTGTTCCTGTGACTGATCGGCTCGAGCTCCTAGGCATGGAGTTGACATCCAGTCTCAACTTTGGCGCCTCCATTGAGTACAAAGCCCAAATTGCGGCCAAAAAACTGGGCATCCTAAATAAAGTGAAGCGATCATTTACGCCTGGACAGCTTTTAACCCTACACAAGGCGCAAGTCCGATTCTGCATGGATTATTGCAGCCTCCTTTGGGATGGCTCAGCTAAGTATCAGCTTGCCGCGCTTGACTCAGTGGAACGCAGAGCCAGGAGGCTCATTGGCGACGTTGAACTGGCGGATGCCAAGCTTCACAGCTTGGCTCATCGCCGCAAGGTTGCGTGCTTGTCGGTCTTCTACAGACTGTACTTCGGTGAGTGTGCTGAAGAACGCCACGACCTCATCCCACCAGCCCCCTTCTACTATCGGACATCTAGACACACTGCAAGTTATCATCCTTACCTTGTTGCCATTCCACCAATTCGCACCAAGCGCTTCCTTTCCTTTCCTTCATAATGCGCACAGATGGAACTCGCTACCTGCGTCTGTGTTTCCGAACGCATTAAACCCGAATCTCTTCAGAGTTAGAGTGAACAGGCTTCTTCTGGGTAAGCTCACTCCATCGTCGAATCTGTCTCTGTCACCTTTGACCTAGACTAGAGTCAAGAGCAAACCCATCACAAATAAAAAAAAGAGTCTCCGACCTTGCTAGCAGTGGGTGCAACATGGGCATTCAACATCACCTTGGTATTGTCCACGTTCATCTTAAGACCCACTCTTTCGAAAGCTCTACTGAGGTCATCGAGCATTGTACTGAGGTCCGCCATTGTCTCAGCCATGACCACAATATCGTCGGCGAACCGAAGGTGAGTACTTGCACTTGACGTTGATGCCTATTAGCCCTCTCCAGTCCAGAACCTTGAAGTCCATCCTCTAGTGCAGCCGTGAATAGTTTCGGAGATATGACGTCTCTCTGTCTCACGCCACTCTGCAGAAGGATAGGTTCCGAGGTCTGATCCTGAAGTCGAACTGACATGGTGTTTTTGTACAAACACTTCAACACTTCGATTTACCGGTAGTCAATTTGGCACCGATGGAGAGACAGCAGTACAGCCCAAGTCTCGATCGAATCAAAGGCTTTGTAGTAGTCCACAAACGCTAAGCAGAGAGGCAGGTTGTACTCTTTGGTCTTCTGTATAACTTGCCGCAGCGTATATATGTGGTCTACGGTGTTAAAGCCTCTACGGAATCCGGCTTGTTCGGGAGGCTGGAAATCGCCAAATCTGCGCGAGATAATTCGTGATGACTCTTGAAAACAACTTGTAGACATGGCTGAGAAGTGAGATGGGCCTACAGTTCTTCATTAGGGCATTGTATTTATTTATTTTATCTACTCTCATATCGTAATATTCGAATTATAAACTTCAAAACGAGTTTATATTGACATACTTTATAAACACAATACCGAAATTTAAAAATAGTATCTCATTATAACACTATTTCTCTAACAAAATAATGCTATAAAACATTTTTTTTTCTATTACGATACACACTGACCAATATTATACAAGTACGCTGGACTTCATATTATCGATGACAAAATTAAGACATTTGATTTTCGCCATTTTGGCGCTGATATCAACGTGACTTAACGTGAGATTCCATGGAACTAATATTAGAGATGGGACATAGCCTTCGGTATAAAAATACGTGAGAATAATTTAATACGTAAGAGAAAAAGAAAATCCCAATTATTTTAATTGAGATTCATTTCTAAGTAATAGAAAACTTGCTGTAAAGGTTAACTGAAAAATACTTTCAATCAGATTGCATGCTATAAACTAGTGGATAGCGTGCTACTAAAGTTATAGCGCATTACTGTCAGATCAGTGAGATTTAAATACGGGTATAGGCTAACAACTTATCCTTAAAACTAGTATATTTGAGCAAGTATCTGCTCGCTCAAGTATACTAGTTAGTTAATACTTACATTTACAATAGTTTGGATTCACTCGGTTGGAACATCATTCATACAAATGTTTGCGTACGAATGAGACGGATAATAATTTACAACGGACATATTTCTCGCTCTCATCGCTGAGATCCTGTCTCTGTAGTGTTAAGGTGCAAATAAGAGTGACATCGCATTCCAGCGACGTGAAGACATATCAGTTTTCAACTCTGTTTCAGATGCAGATATATAAATTGTAAATTGTTCGACTTAAAAACATTTGTTAATACAATTATAATTATCATGATATTATTCCAGAATTAATTCCAGACAGGAACGAGGTGATTGATACAAAAAGAGAGAGGCCTGTGCTCAGCAGTGGGCGAAGTCGGACTGTGGATGATCATGATGATGATTCCAGAATTTAGTATTACACATTGCTTTTTAACATATTATTACTGATTATTAGGCATTCATATAACATTCATCACTAATACCAATATGAGATATTTAGTTGCAACATATTATGAGAAGTCAATACAGTAGATGAGTGATACGCCTTGCCAAGTCTACTATTTTGATATTAGTGTAATTTAAAAATATTACTAATACTCATATACTCGTATTAGTTAAAATAATATAATATTTCCAGGCGAATATATTAGTATTACCTAATCTTGAGAAATATCGGTATTAACCTATCTCTAAATGTGTCAATTTTAGTTCCTGAGAACCTCGAGCGGGGCGCTTTGATTCGGCACAAAAATCAACTGTCATTTCATCTAATATATTTAGTCCAGCGTACTTGTATGATACAGGTCAGTGTACGATACAGGACAAATCCAAGAAGTTAATCACTAAGGAGTTTCCATCAATATTTTTTTTGTAATACCATTTTAGTACCTATTATAAAAAGATTTGATTCCAATTTTAAATTGTCTGTGACAATTAGAGATGGGTCGTCGACGTATTTTTCGTTAACGAAACTAGACCGTCCATTTCCGTTGATCGACGAGTCGATCAACTAGTTGAATTTGTCGACTAGTCCATAACGTAAACTATGTTAAGTAGACGTTCTTTATAAACTTTGCGACGACGCGACTTCACGCGACTGTACTTCGGTGAGTGTGCTGAAGAACGCCACGACCTCATCCCACCAGCCCCCTTCTACTATCGGACATCTAGACACACTGCAAGTTATCATCCTTACCTTGTTGCCATTCCACCAATTCGCACCAAGCGCTTCCTTTCCTTTCCTTCATAATGCGCACAGATGGAACTCGCTACCTGCGTCTGTGTTTCCGAACGCATTAAACCCGAATCTCTTCAGAGTTAGAGTGAACAGGCTTCTTCTGGGTAAGCTCACTCCATCGTCGAATCTGTCTCTGTCACCTTTGACCTAGACTAGAGTCAAGAGCAAACCCATCACAAATAAAAAAAAGAGTCTCCGACCTTGCTAGCAGTGGGTGCAACATGGGCATTCAACATCACCTTGGTATTGTCCACGTTCATCTTAAGACCCACTCTTTCGAAAGCTCTACTGAGGTCATCGAGCATTGTACTGAGGTCCGCCATTGTCTCAGCCATGACCACAATATCGTCGGCGAACCGAAGGTGAGTACTTGCACTTGACGTTGATGCCTATTAGCCCTCTCCAGTCCAGAACCTTGAAGTCCATCCTCTAGTGCAGCCGTGAATAGTTTCGGAGATATGACGTCTCTCTGTCTCACGCCACTCTGCAGAAGGATAGGTTCCGAGGTCTGATCCTGAAGTCGAACTGACATGGTGTTTTTGTACAAACACTTCAACACTTCGATTTACCGGTAGTCAATTTGGCACCGATGGAGAGACAGCAGTACAGCCCAAGTCTCGATCGAATCAAAGGCTTTGTAGTAGTCCACAAACGCTAAGCAGAGAGGCAGGTTGTACTCTTTGGTCTTCTGTATAACTTGCCGCAGCGTATATATGTGGTCTACGGTGTTAAAGCCTCTACGGAATCCGGCTTGTTCGGGAGGCTGGAAATCGCCAAATCTGCGCGAGATAATTCGTGATGACTCTTGAAAACAACTTGTAGACATGGCTGAGAAGTGAGATGGGCCTACAGTTCTTCATTAGGGCATTGTATTTATTTATTTTATCTACTCTCATATCGTAATATTCGAATTATAAACTTCAAAACGAGTTTATATTGACATACTTTATAAACACAATACCGAAATTTAAAAATAGTATCTCATTATAACACTATTTCTCTAACAAAATAATGCTATAAAACATTTTTTTTTCTATTACGATACACACTGACCAATATTATACAAGTACGCTGGACTTCATATTATCGATGACAAAATTAAGACATTTGATTTTCGCCATTTTGGCGCTGATATCAACGTGACTTAACGTGAGATTCCATGGAACTAATATTAGAGATGGGACATAGCCTTCGGTATAAAAATACGTGAGAATAATTTAATACGTAAGAGAAAAAGAAAATCCCAATTATTTTAATTGAGATTCATTTCTAAGTAATAGAAAACTTGCTGTAAAGGTTAACTGAAAAATACTTTCAATCAGATTGCATGCTATAAACTAGTGGATAGCGTGCTACTAAAGTTATAGCGCATTACTGTCAGATCAGTGAGATTTAAATACGGGTATAGGCTAACAACTTATCCTTAAAACTAGTATATTTGAGCAAGTATCTGCTCGCTCAAGTATACTAGTTAGTTAATACTTACATTTACAATAGTTTGGATTCACTCGGTTGGAACATCATTCATACAAATGTTTGCGTACGAATGAGACGGATAATAATTTACAACGGACATATTTCTCGCTCTCATCGCTGAGATCCTGTCTCTGTAGTGTTAAGGTGCAAATAAGAGTGACATCGCATTCCAGCGACGTGAAGACATATCAGTTTTCAACTCTGTTTCAGATGCAGATATATAAATTGTAAATTGTTCGACTTAAAAACATTTGTTAATACAATTATAATTATCATGATATTATTCCAGAATTAATTCCAGACAGGAACGAGGTGATTGATACAAAAAGAGAGAGGCCTGTGCTCAGCAGTGGGCGAAGTCGGACTGTGGATGATCATGATGATGATTCCAGAATTTAGTATTACACATTGCTTTTTAACATATTATTACTGATTATTAGGCATTCATATAACATTCATCACTAATACCAATATGAGATATTTAGTTGCAACATATTATGAGAAGTCAATACAGTAGATGAGTGATACGCCTTGCCAAGTCTACTATTTTGATATTAGTGTAATTTAAAAATATTACTAATACTCATATACTCGTATTAGTTAAAATAATATAATATTTCCAGGCGAATATATTAGTATTACCTAATCTTGAGAAATATCGGTATTAACCTATCTCTAAATGTGTCAATTTTAGTTCCTGAGAACCTCGAGCGGGGCGCTTTGATTCGGCACAAAAATCAACTGTCATTTCATCTAATATATTTAGTCCAGCGTACTTGTATGATACAGGTCAGTGTACGATACAGGACAAATCCAAGAAGTTAATCACTAAGGAGTTTCCATCAATATTTTTTTTGTAATACCATTTTAGTACCTATTATAAAAAGATTTGATTCCAATTTTAAATTGTCTGTGACAATTAGAGATGGGTCGTCGACGTATTTTTCGTTAACGAAACTAGACCGTCCATTTCCGTTGATCGACGAGTCGATCAACTAGTTGAATTTGTCGACTAGTCCATAACGTAAACTATGTTAAGTAGACGTTCTTTATAAACTTTGCGACGACGCGACTTCACGCGACGCTCGGCGTCTACGGTTCGACAACAATTTTCAACTTTCCAATTTAACGTAAACAAGTACAAACCGGTTTACCTCGCATCGTTCGATCGGTCAATCGCTTTACTCTTTTGCACACGTGAAACTATATTATAATTATTGGCGTCCTTTTCTTCTTAACACAATACATTTTTACTCCAAAATGGCTTTCGGCTCATAGAAATATCAACTCTTTCACTCTAGATTTAGAGTTCAAATTAATTTGCTCGATGTTCGTCCGTTGTTGTTATTTTTTCGGACGTATTAACTTGTACTGTACTACCCAACTAAGTTCTCGCGTCGGTCGTCGCGTTACAAGTCGACATCAACATAGTCGAGTCTCAGTTTAGCCGTCTACGAATTCAACTAGTTCGTTGATTAACGGTGAACCGTCGAATCGTTCATTGTACGTCGACGGTCGAATTAACTAGTTCGTTCATTCAACGCCCATCGCTAGTGACAATGCCCGCTTTAGGCTTAGCACGCACTGCGATTTTTATTCGCGCGAATTTTGTCTCTTTCTACCTGTTCAAAGAGCTCAAAATATTAGCGTGGATTAAATTTGCACCGCGATGCGGAGGATTCTGTTGCAAAACACGGCTTTCATGCGGTATTATTGCCGCATGATTTTTTTACCGCAATGCGAGCAGCTTCATACAATTCCATAGGTCGCAGAATGGGCGGAAAAATACTCGCGAATAAATATCGCAGTGCGTGTGCTAAGCCTTAGCGCATGCGTGGTTAATGCGGTGTGCTGGGTTTTGGCGCCATTCATACGTTTTGTTTTGCAGGTTTCGCTGTACTGAATTTCATGAGATTTTTTTAATTCTTGCTTAAAATGTCTGATATTAGTGAATGTGAAGAAAATTTGACTCCGCCAAATAATTTATATGCGGCGAAGGAAATTACTCATAATCTCTTACCAGCAAAGTCGAGATTATTATATGATGCATTTATGAAAAAAAAAGGTATTTAGTAGGTTTAATCCCAAAATGTATGAGTGTAGATAAAGTAGCGTATGAAACTGCACATAACTAGGTATTAAAACATTCGTGGAAATACTATTAAAAACCTCGCCTACGGCTCGGTTTTTAAACACACACTCGTGTTTTAATACCCCTTATTATGCAACACTATCATAAACTACTATTATTTTTACAATGCATGTCCTCGAAAAGAGCGTTTTCCAAGCAGCCAAACTGTGCGGAAAGTGTCACTTTTTTTAACTAGTGCTTTTTACTTGCCTGTACTTTTTTAATTTTTAACTCCAACGTCAGCCCGCCGCATGGAGTCTTTATTATTTGAGAAAAGTTTTAAAAATGAGTTAAGTACAGATTATCATTCATATAAAAGGTAAAACAAAACTAATACTTCATTTAAGGCGTTTTATTTACTCTAGATTTAGATTTTGATCAGAAAAAATAATTTTAAATATTATTCATTAAATATGTTTGGCATAATGAATATTTTGCTCGTGCCTTTTTGCTTTACGACGTGAATGCTATTTGCACATGCGCAGTAGATATGCCCGAGGAACTATTAGTTAATCTGTGGATATGCTAAGCGCCCTTGAATAAGCCCGCCATTTTATTAATTTCTTGCTTGGTTCAGATATTTTTTTATTTCCTCGCACAATGCATAGTAAAATGTTGTATGATACACGTGCGTAAGAAGATTTCCGACTCGTGTCGATTTATCCACTCACTCGCTTCGCTCGCTCGTGAATAAAAATACCACTCATCGGAAATTACCTACCTTCCGCACTTGTAGCATAAATAACTATTTCAATACAGTTGTTAAACATGTCGTACTTTCAGAGGCTATAAATATGATTCGAAAGTTAAATCTTACGCATAGGCATCTTTCTGTTACGCGGTCGTGACTTTTGTTATGAGCTCGATCATTATGTTTTGCAGTTTAGTTTTAAATTTATAAGTAAATTTAAAAAAGTTTAGTAGCAAGGAGTTTTCAAACATAGAAAAAAATGGGATAGATTTTCTACGAGGCAAAATGAATGATTCCGTACGTTTTGGCATTGAATTCTCAAAAGTCTTTTAAATAGTTGTTTAATATATTTAATTACCAGTTTTAATTTAATTATTTTCACATCAACATTTGTCAAAAATCGAATAGGCTGTATAGGCTGTATAGGCGGTTTTCGTTGAAAAATAAATATGTCCAGTTGCAAAAACGCGCCATATGTCAATTTAAAAAACTTTGTAGCAAGGAGTTTTCATACATAGAATAAAATGGGATACGATTTTATACGAGGAAAAATTTATGATTCCATACGTTTTAGAATTGAATTCTCATTTTTTTTTATATAGTTGTTTAATATATTTAATTACCAGTTTTAAGTAAATTATTTTCACATCAACGTTTGTCAAAAATCGAATAGGCTGTATAGGCTGTTTTCTTTGTAAAAAAATATGTCCAGTTGCAAAAACGCGCCATATTGAAAGTTTTATTTTTTGTGAATAAACCCGTCAACTGGCTACCCTACCTATCCAGTCTACTCTGCCTACCCAGCCTACCCAGCCTACCCAGCCTACCCTGCCTAACCTCCCTACCCTGCCTAACCTCCCTACCCTGCCTACACTGCCTACCTTGCCTACACTGCCTACCCTGCCTGCTCTACCTGCTCTACCTGCTCTATCTGCTCCACCTGCTCCACCTGCTCTACCTGCTCTACCTACTCTACCTACTCTACCTACTCTAACTACTCTACCTACTCTACCTACTCTACCTACTCTAGCTACTCTACCTACTCTACCTACTCTACCTACTCTACCTACTCTACCTATTCTCAGCGCACGCCAATGTGACCGTAGTGACCGTTTATTGTTTTTTGACACCAACAATTTTGTTAGTGATTTTGTTTTGATTCGGGATCATATGTTTCTTCCCAAAAATAGTCGACATTTATTAGCTACATTGTTAGCTTTTAATATACACGCAGTTATTGATGATTTAACTGAGACTAGGTTTAGTGATTTACCAGTATTATCCAGTTTTTCTGATAATACTACTGTAGATTCTTTAAACGATTTGAGCCGACAATAGAGAAGACGAATAGTAATATTTTACTATATCATCAAAATCATCGAATATCCGCAAGATATTCGCTGAAGGTCATACAGGTCTACGCCCCAACCTCGGCACACCCCGACGACGAGGTAGAGACCATGTATGACGATATCTCTAAAGCCATGCATGGTTTCAAAACTCACTTCACCGTTGTCATGGGGGACTTCAACGCAAAACTGGGCAAACGAGACGAGGATGAGCTGCAAGTGGGGCAATTTGGAGTTGGACGTCGGAACCACCGGGGTCACCTACTGGCCAGCTTTATGGAGAAGGAAGGCCTCTATATGATGAACTCCTTCTTCAGAAAGCGTGAGCACAGGAAGTGGACATGGCAAAGCCCCGATGGTGTAACTAAAAATGAGATCGACTTCATCATGTCGACCAAGAAGCAAGTGTTCAATGATGTCTCTGTGATCAATTCGGTGAAAACCGGGAGCGATCACCGCATGGTAAGAGGCACATTGAACATTAATATCAAGCTTGAAAGGTCTCGACTGATGAAGTCCACGCTCCGTCCAGCACAGATCCAGATCCAAAACCCCGAAACCTTTCAGCTCGAACTCCAGAATCGTTTCGAGTGCCTAGGGAGCTCCGTGGACGATTACAGCGATGGGTTCGTGGAAGCTGTCCATACGGTCGGGTCTAAGTTTTTCAAGACCCGCCGTACAGATAGAAACAAAAAGCTCTCTGATCCAACTCTAAAGCTAATGAAGGAGAGGCGTGAGATGATCCTGCAGTCTTTAGACGATGCGGTGAAATACCGGCAGCTAAATAGACGGATCTCAAAGTCCTTGAAAAGCGACCTCCGCCGCTTTAATACTGAAAGTATTAAAGATGCGATTGAGCGGAATAAGGGCTCCAAGGTCTTTGCAAGGGATCTGTCTATTGGGCAAAGCCAGCTCACAAAACTGAAGACCGATGATGGCAGGATCGTTTCCACCAAACCGGAGCTTCTGAGGGAGATCGAGAGATTCTATGGGCAGTTGTACACGTCAACCAGTAAACCCATTGCGAATCTAGCAAACGACCCAAGAGCTAGATTGACCCGACACTATACCGAAGATATCCCGGATGTCAGCCTGTACGAGATTAGGATGGCTCTGAAACAGCTTAAAAACAACAAGGCGCCGGGTGATGACGGAATCACTGCTGAACTCCTGAAGGCGGGTGGAAAACCGGTCCTTAAGGCCCTTCAGAAGCTGTTTGATTCCGTCATACTCGAGGGCAAAACGCCACAGGCATGGTGCAGGGGTGTGGTGGTACTCTTCTTCAAGAAGGGCGACAATGCCCGGCTGAAGAACTATAGGCCCATCTCACTTCTTAGCCATGTCTACAAGTTGTTTTCAAGAGTCATCACGAATCGTCTCGCGCGCAGGTTTGACGACTTCCAGCCTCCCGAACAAGCCGGATTCCGAAAAGGCTTTAGCACCGTAGATCACATACATACGCTGCGGCAGGTTATACAGAAGACCGAAGAGTACAACCTGCCTCTCTGTTTAGCGTTTGTGGACTACGAGAAAGCCTTCGATTCGATCGAGACTTGGGCTGTACTGCAGTCTCTCCAACGGTGCCAGATCGACTACCGGTACATTGAGGTGTTGAAGTGTCTGTACAGAAACGCCACCATGTCAGTCCGTCTTCAGGATCAGACCTCGGAACCAGTCCTTCTCCAGCGTGGCGTGAGACAGGGAGACGTCATTTCTCCGAAACTGTTCACTGCTGCACTGGAGGATGTATTCAAGGTTCTGGACTGGAGCGGCCTAGGCATCAACGTTAATGGCGAGTACATCACTCACCTTCGGTTTGCCGACGACATAGTGGTCATGGCTGAGACCATGGAGAGCCTCAGTACAATGCTCGATGACCTCAGTAGAGCTTCCGAAAGAGTGGGTCTGAAAATGAACATGGACAAAACCAAGGTGATGTTGAATGCCCATGTTACACCCATTCCTATCAAGGTTGGAGACTCTACACTCGAAGTTGTGGACAACTATGTCTACCTGGGACAAACGATCCAGTTGGGTAGGGCCAACTTCGAGAAAGAGGTCAACCGTCGAATCCGACTCGGCTGGGCAGCGTTCGGGAAGTTGCGCGGTGTCTTCTCGTCCAACTTACCACAGTGTCTCAAGACAAAAGTCTATGACCACTGTGTGTTGCCAGTGATGACATATGGCTCTGAGACGTGGTCGCTAACAATGGGCCTTATCAGAAAGCTTACAGTCACTCAAAGGGCAATGGAGAGGGCTATGCTCGGCGTTTCCTTGCGTGATCGAATCAGAAATGTTGAGATCCGTAAGAGAACCAGGGTTACCGACATAGCCCGAAGAATTGCCAAACTTAAGTGGCAGTGGGCAGGGCACATTGCTCGCAGAACGGATGGCCGATGGGGCAGAAAGGTTCTGGAGTGGCGACCGCGAACCGGAAGACGTTGCGTTGGAAGGCCTCCCACCAGGTGGACTGATGACCTGGTGAAGGTTGCAGGAATCCGCTGGTTGCGGGACGCACGGGACCGGTCAATGTGGCGACGCTTGGGGGAGGCCTATGTCCAGCAGTGGACGTCTTTCGGCTGATATGATGATGATGATGATATCATCAAAATATAAATCGCTTCTCCGGCAAAATTTTAGACGTGGAATTGTTAGTAGATATATACCACATGGATATCTTATGTTTTTGTGAAACTTGGTTAAAACCAGATAGGATGTTGTTTAATGTAAATAATTTTTCAGTTGCCAGCGCGTACAACAGATCCACAGTGGGTGGTGGTACCCTGATACTTTGTAATAGTCATCTCAAATATAAGGAAAGAAAGGATATCACTGCTTACTCTGTTGATCGCTTATGTGAGGTAGCATGTGCAGAGGTCGAGGGGCATACTATCTTGTGTGTTTACAGACCACCAGCATCAAACTTGTCATTGTTTTTAATTACAATGGAAGAATTGTTAAGTAAACTTTTCAGAGATAATAAATTAGTTTTTGTTTGTGGTGACTTAAATATAGATCTGTTAGTCAATTCACCTGAAAACTGTAAGCTCATTTCACTGTTCAAATCATTTAACTTAAAATATTTATTTAATGAACCGACAAGAATAACAGCAACTTCAGCTTCGTGCATAGATAATGTATTCACTAATTGTAAAGTACAAAAATCGTTTTTAATTAGTGGCGTTAGGTCAGACCATACTGGTCAGCTAGTATCTTTTGAGTCAGATAAAAAAAATAACCTAGCTAAATCAATTCGATTAAGACCTCTTACTAAAAATAAATTAAATTCTTTTAATAATAATGTTTTTAGCAACCTTTGTAACGCCAGTTTTGATTTAAAAGACCCCAATATAAATTACGGCACGTTGTTTTCTACAATTTGCCAAGAATTTAATAAAACGTGTCCTATAAAAACAGTTAAAGTCAACAATTACAAATCGAAATTTAGTGAATGGGCCACTGTGGGCATAAGAAAAAGCCGAGATAATTTATATAATTTATATTACGAAAAATCTTTGACTACCGATCAAGTTTTCCACACATATGTTAGAAACTATTCCAAAATATTCAAAAGAGTATGTGCTCAAGCAAAATCTCAAATAATAATTAACAAAATAGGTGTTTCTAATAATAAAATAAAAACTGTGTGGCAAGTAATTAATAGAGAAACTGGAAAGACACAACAACGCGATCAGAATGAGTTGTCTTTGAAAATATCTAATCAAACCATTTCTGATAAGCAAGAAGTCGCTGAGACATTAGAAAATTTCTTTACCAACATTCCGTTAGAGGTTACGAAGTCACTTCCCTCCTCATCTAAATTGGCTGCAGCTCTTCTTAAGGAATACTTTACTAAAGACATACCAACCTTTAAATTTAAACCAATATGCATTGATACAATTAAAAACGCGTTCAAAAGTCTCAATATAAAAAACACTGAAGACTTATGGGGGATATCCGTTAGGGTTCTTGGAGATATCATTGACTCAATTGCTCCTGTCCTAACAGGCATATTCAATCAATGTTTGGACAGCGGCACGTTTCCTGACTTAATGAAACACAGTAAAGTAGTACCAATTTTAAAATCAGGCTGTAAGAGCGATCCCTCTAATTATAGACCTATATCCGTGCTACCAGCATTGAGTAAAATCTATGAAAAAATCATGCTGGACCAGATGTTGTCTCATTTCAATTCAAATGGGATCCTGCATAGTCAGCAGTTTGGTTTCACGAAAGGTAGGTCGACAAGGGACGCGGGAGTAAAACTCATCAGCCACATCTTGGAATCATGGGAGAAATCCCAGGATGCCATTGGCATTTTCTGTGATCTGTCAAAAGCGTTCGACTGCGTCGACCACAACACACTGATCTGTAAATTACAACACTACGGAATTCGAGGACAAGCTGCTGATCTTGTGCTTTCCTATTTATCAAACAGACAGCAAAAAGTAAATGTTAATGGGGCGACGTCCTCCGGGTCTCTAGTCAAAATGGGCGTGCCCCAAGGTTCAATTCTCGGCCCTTTCCTTTTTCTTGTTTACATTAATGATCTCCCTTTTATGATGGCCAAATTATCGGATATAATTCTATTTGCTGATGATACTTCGCAAATTTTTAAAATAGATAGGAAAGATACGGATGTCTTACATGTCAATGAAAGTCTAATTGTTCTCTCGGAATGGTTCGCAGCTAACAATCTTTTACTGAATGCGAAAAAAACAAAATGTCTAAAGTTCTCTTTACCAAATGTACCTCAACGTGACCTAAATCTAAATCTTGACAGCAAAAATCTTGAAATAATAACGGAAACTGTATTCTTGGGGATTACTATCGATTCAAAATTGCAGTGGGGCGCGCACATTAGAACTCTTTCGGGCAGGTTAAGTTCGGCTGCCTATGCATTAAGGAAGATAAGGCAGTTAACCGATGTAGCCACAGCTAGACTAGTATACTATGCTTATTTCCACAGTATTATGTCTTATGGCATTCTGCTGTGGGGGTCAGCAGCAGACGTTGACTCAATTTTTATCTTACAAAAGAGGGCAATCCGCGCGATCTATAAAATGGGTCCTCGCGAGTCCCTCAGAGAAAAATTTAAAGAGATCGATATACTGACTCTACCTTCACTTTATATTTTGGAATGTATTTTGTATGTCCGCAAAAATCGAGGGCTTTTCAAAACTAGAAGTGACTTCCATAATTTAAATACACGCAGTAAGCACGAAATTGTAATACCCAAATTCAGATTAACGAAAACTAGCAAGTCTTTTCTTATAAACAGTATACGCTTTTATAACAAGTTGCCTAAGTCAGTTATAGAACTGACCGATGGAAAGTTCAAAAACTACATCAAACGTGTCCTTATTAAAAAAGCATATTATAAAATCAAGGACTACGTTGAAGATAAAAAAATTGGCTTTGACACCCTCTGCGCATGCGGCTTCCCTGGTAACTCATAAACGGCACAAATATATGGATATCTCTAACTATTCTCAATCTCATTTTTTTTCTCTTTTAATTAGACTTTTTACAATATTTTTCAATCATCATTATAGCCCTTTGCTAAGAATAGTTACAGCACTGATTACAGTATTTGTGCCACATGTTAAATTTAGTGTTGTTTTTTTTTTTTTAAATGGTTCTGGTTTTCGACGTGGACACAGCACTACCTCAGCACTTGTGCACATCACGGACGATATTAGGTCAGGCATGGATGTGGGGAAGTTAACAGTACTTGCTCTGCTCGACTTTAGCAATGCCTTCAATACTATTGACTTCGACATTTTGCTTAGCGTCCTACGCTCTTTTAACATATCTCCTCCGGTAATTGACTGGTTTCATAGTTACCTGTTTGGCCGCCGGCAGCGTATTTGCACTGATGAATCTTTCTCCTCTTGGTGTCATACCTCAGCCGGTGTGCCGCAGGGTGGCGTTTTATCTCCTCTTCTCTTCGCACTCTTTATTAATGCTATCACTCAAAGACTTTCTTCTTTCTACCACCTATATGCTGATGATCTCCAAATTTATACCCAAGCCCCTCTCGGAGAGTTATCCAATGCCATTGAGACCATTAATACAGACCTGGCTCGAATAGGTGACTGGAGCACTGAGTTCGGGCTGAAGATCAATCCAACGAAGACTCAAGTAACGGTTGTTGGCAGTTCCCGGACTGTCTCTAGGATCGATTGGTCGATACTTCCTCAGGTTTCTTTTAATAATACTACTATCCCTATAAATCAAATTGTGAAGAACTTGGGGATTTATATCGACAGCACCCTTTCCTGGACCAAACAACTGCAGGAAGTCAGTCGAAAACTGTTTGCATCTGCGGGTTCCCTGAAACGTCTTCGTAATTTTCTTCCCATCACCACTAAAATTGCGATAGCACAATCTCTCCTTCTACCTATTCTAGACTATGCTGATGCCAGCTATCTTGATCTCACCCAAGACCAATTGGACAAGCTTGAGCGACTTCAAAATCTCTGTATCAGGTTCATATTTGGCTTGCGCAAGTATGATCACGTTTCTGAATTTCGTACTAAGCTCAAATGGCTTCCTATTCGCCTTCGCCGGAAAGCCCACATACTTTCTTTGCTTTATAATGTGCTGTTTAATCCTTTTACTCCTTTTTATCTCAAAGAACGCTTTCAGTTTCTCTGTGACACCCATTCTAGGTCCTTGAGATCATCGGAAAATCTAAAATTAAGTATCCGTATGCATTCCACTTCCTTATTTGACAAATCTTTCACGATTCAAGCGGCTCGGTTGTGGAATGTATTACCTATTGAAGTAAGACGTGCTCAAACACTGCCAACGTTCAAGAAAATGGTGAAGGAGCATTACCTTTCACTATAATTTTTATTCTTCTCCTTTGTCTGTTATATATTTGATATGTATTAGTATATTATGTAATATTGTATGTATTGTATTTTATTAAGTCTAAGTAATATTATTTTTGTATTTTGTACACTGGCAACCCTAAATTCTTCTCCTATCATTCAGTCCATCCAAAGGTTGTCTGGAAGAGATTGCCTAGAGCGATAAGACCGCCCATTGTACACTTTTATATGTGAACGTTTGTCCTGTATGTTTTTTTTTGTGGTGTACAATAAAGTATATAATAAATAAATAAATAATAGGTGACTACATCACATTATCAAGTTGCTATTAACAAGTCTCCCCAGATATATAACATATCGATTAATTCAAGCCAAACAGTTTAAGTTCAATGTGTACATAAGTAAATAGGTTATTCCTATTTATTTTATTTATTTATGTTGCTACATATTACACTCGCAAGCAATGAAAAAGTTCCAGTGACATAGCAACAAATTACTCCTAAACGGGAAAGGCTAGCTTAATGACGCCGTCTGTAATATTGAAGTACATTTAACAGCGCATCAGAATATTACCAACTAAAAACGTAAATATTGTGTTCAAATTTTAAATTAAATGTTTTAAAAAATTGGGGCCATTTGGCAAATAAAACCAAATCTCTAAATATGGGTTTTAATAGGTGTAAACGTAGGTTTTGATAACTCAGTACTTAGTGTTTCCTCCATGTGCTCTCAATACAGCTTCTACGCGATTGGGCATGCTGAATACCAGAGGAATGTTCTCCCATTCTTCGATGAGCGCGTAATTCAAGTCACGAAGAGTAATTGGAGGTGGAATTCGTTTTCTCACGCGTCTGTCAAGCTCGTTTCAAGCATGCTCAATAGGATTCAAATCAGGGCTCCTTGCTGGCCACTCCATTTTGTGGATTCCTACGTCCTGAAGATACTAATAGAGATAATGCCCACACTGATCAAGTTGTAAATGATCATTTACAACTTGATCAGTGTGGGCATTATCGTGCATGAACACTACATTGTCGCCCATATTGGCCAAAAACGGACCAGCATATTCATTGAGAATCTCATTGATGTATCTCACAGCAGTTAGGTTCCCGTTCTCGATTGGAACTAACGCTGTTCGACCCTCTGCAGAGATACCAGCCCACACGTGAACGGTACCTCCGCCGCGTGACACTTTTTCTTCAAAACACGCTTGTGCAAAACGCTCTCCGGTCGTCGGTATACTCTTTTCCTCCCATCATGATGGTACAGCATAAATCTTGACTCATCAGAGAACATCACTCTGCACCATACGTCCTCACCCCATTCTATATGCTCGCGGGCGTATCGCAATCGGGAAACTTTATGATGCCGTTCCAGTTTTGGGCCATTTACTGGCCTGTAAGGCTTCAATCCTCTTTCGGCAAGACGTCTCCACGGTGGTCACCCTCCAGTTGGTGTTATGGTCGCTAAGGCAGATAGACATTCAACCATTTCTGCGTTCAAAACCAGACATAACCCAAACATAGCTTTTTGTTCACAATGTTTTGTTTTTAATTATTATCTTTTTTTTACTTTTCTTTAATGTCGTTCGTTAAAAAAAAGTCAAAAAAGATAGTAAAACTCGGGAATTATATTTTTAAATGGGCAATTTGTTTGGAAATTAAACAAAATTATTACAAGTTATGAAAATGTTTATTTTTTCATTAAAACATACTTAACTAAGACAAAGTAAGTAAATGCTCATAGTTCAAAATTTATATACATTTTATAATCATTTATAATAATCAAACCTAACCATTAAAGCACTTACCGCTATATTAGGTCTACGACCAATCTCTCTGATGCCAACATTCTGCTCATGTAAAAATATTATTTTATATTTTGTATAGTCATTAAGTTGCGACATGACGGTTTGATTACACCAAATTTATTAAAAATACTTTTTACGATTTACGTCCAACGTTTTAGAAATGTTTGTGCGTAGTCACAGCTATTAGGCGTATGACTTTTGTCACTTAGATCAATTTAATATCCATCTACCCCACGAAGTAAACATATCTAACTTCGAATCTACTCATCTGTGGACTCACGTTTTTTTATTTACCCACCTGTTTACAAGATAAGTTTTGAACAAAATCATATTGGTCGTTGTAAAGCAAGAAATATTGTAGAAATCATAAATGAAAACCTATTAAAAAAGAAATTGATAATAGGTGGAGTGTGTTTTCGAACCCACATGTTGTTCATCGCCAATACAGCATCGAACCGCGAAGCCACAGTAGCTTGTTGTGGACACTTGAAATTAAAGATGAGCTAGTAATTATAGTTCTGTCACTTAAATGCCTGTCAAGTTTAAAGTCAACAAGATAATGATTAAAATGACTTAACAAGATATGTCCGTGGGTCAGGCAGGCAATTTTGGGTAGGTCAGTCAATCTTCAACTTTAAAGACAAAAAGATAATAATTAAAATGGCGTGACAAGATATGCCGGTGGGTTAGATAATTATGGGTGTGTTGTACAATTTTGGCCAGGGACTGTACACCCCAAAGGAGGGTCCGGTGACGGACAGACGCGGCGGGTTCGCGTAACTACACTATCTTCCCGTGGCAGCATAGCATGCATGAGCATTTCCCCAGGCTAAAAAAAAAAATTGTAGCGGTGCCTGTGATTGTTTTTTTTTGTGTCAAGGGGTAAACTGATTTACCCTTGCAAAGAATTGATCAGGGTTGCTGATATAATGGAGAAAGAATTTAATCAATACCACGGTCAAACATTGCACAGTGAAAAATTCATTTTCACAAATTTTACTCGGATTGTGCATGATGCCACAAAGAACTTGTATCCTCAAATTCATTATGAGGTAGTACTCTGTTTAGTTCAAACGAGAACCTATCTACAGGTCCTCATCATCTTCCTGCCCTCGCCCCATGTCACTTGGGGTCGGCACAACACGTTTTCTTCTTCCATACCGTCCTGTCCTTCGTCACGCCATCACTGACTCCCTTTTCTGTCATATCACTCCTCACACAGTCCATCCAGCTTTTCTTTGGCCGTCCCCTCCTCTACATCTATCCACGTTTATATCCATAACTCTTTTAGTAACATGCGTTTCATCCCTCCTGTTCACATGACCATACCAGGATAAACGGTTTCCTTTCCATTTTTCTGTCACTGCCGCCACTTTCAAACTTCCTCTAGGTACTCATTTCTTCTCACTTCATCCATTCTCGTCACTTTCCACATCAATCTTAACATTCTCATCTCATTCTATCTACGAGCGAGGAAACTAATTAAAACCAAAATATGCAATCAATTAAAAAAGAAGCAAAGTAAAAATATATAAAAAGTATCAAATATGTAGGTTTAATAAAAATTTAAAAATTGAGTACATAATGTACTATTTTTATCTTTTTCTCCACTAAAAAAGTTTGAGAACCGCAACGCAATTGATGACGTAGTCTTCCCAATCACGTGACCCAGCTGTCACGTAAAGAGAATACCATTGTGTTATTATACCATGATAATGGCCAATGAGGTAGGAAAACTATGGAGACGGCATATTCTACTATATGAAGAATAGTTATACAAATATCTATAATATCGACACACGCATGTCAAAAAGCGTTTTGTCTCTTTTTAACTAACCAAGAGCTGCGTATGAAAACTGAGACATCTAAATGTTTGTCAAGGACTAAACTTGGTAACACTTTTGAGTGACGTCAAAATCATGTCTATGCGTGACCGGTCGCCATGTTGATTGCCGAAAAAGTTGGTTAGTTGTGTGCCATATATATACGTTTATCTGTGTAGTTGTGCTGTCAAACAGTTGCAAATGGGCCAATGAGGTTATAAGTCAGTGCAAATGGGCAGCCATCTTAATTGCCCGATTTTTGTACGGAGTTAGTTCCGAACAAACAAAAAGAAAAAAATGAAACATCCGAATTGAGAATCTGCTCCTTTTTGGGAAGTTGTTTAAAAAGAACACTGAGCGACAGTGGAGGGGATATGTGCGTAACGAATTCGGCAAGGCAAAGGGCAAAGGGTATGAAAAATCGACCAATCACATAAACGGAAATCCACATTTCGTTTTTTATCTGGCATGTCATTGGTAGATTTTACATACTCTTTGCCCTTTGCTTTGCCAAATTCATTACACAATTAGGCTGCAGGTTCTAAAGTACTAGACTATTGTTTTATAATATGAGATAAATTATTGTTTTATTGTATAATCATAATAGGCAACTTATTACTTTGGAAGAGGCTGGAATAAAAAATAGATAATGTTTACTTGAGCATTATTTTTTGTTTCGATCTTATCATTATAAATATATAATCTTATCATTATAAATAGGGTACTTACACTAGTGAAAAATATTACTTTGCCCCTTGTAACACAAATAACTATTACAATGCATGTCCTCGAAAAGAGCGCCAGCCAAACTGTGCGGAAGGTGTCACTTTTTTTACTAGTGCTTTTAACTTTCCTGTATTTTTTAAATTTTTTACTCCAACGTCAGCCCGCCGCATAGAGTTTTTATTATTTGAGAAAAGTTTTAAAAATTGGTTAAGTACAGATTATCATTCATATAAAAGGTAATAAAACTAATACTTCATTGAAGGCGTTTTTAATTACTCTTGATTTAGATTTTGATCAGTAAATTAATTATAAATATTCATTAAATATGATTCGCAGAATGAATATTTTGCTCGTGCCTTTTTGTGTTACGACGTGACTGCTATTTGCACATGCGCAGTAGATATGCCCGAGGCACTATTAGTTAATCTGTGGATATGCTGAGCGCGCTTGAATAAGCCCGCCATTTTATTAATTTCTTGCTTGACTCAGATTTTTTTTTTTATTTCCTCGCACAATGCATAGTAAAATGTTGCATGATACACGTACGTAAGATGATTGCCGACTCGTGTCGATAGTCCTGTAAGGTCCTACCTTAAAACACTGGTACTCAGCTGAATCCGGTAATACTGGAAGCCGACCCCAATATAGTTGGGAAAAGGCTAAGCAGATTGATTGATGTAGGATAGGATAGGATAGATGGACCCCTTTTCCGCACTTAGATTCGCATTTGATCCGTTGTACGTGCAGATCTTCTCTCTGTGAGAGGGAGGGGAGGGGAGTTTTTTATTTCTATGTGGCGTCTCGTAGTTCGGGCAAAGTGACTGACAACTACTTAACCGGGCTTCCAAAGGGAGGCGAGTCCTAGAACCAAACATTCGAAAACATATGACATCCACCAACCCGCACTGGGCCTGCGTGGTGGATTACGGCCCATTGGTGGCCTGGGGTGCCTGTATCCCAGCATTGGGCACATTAAAAAGGCTGATGATTATGATGATTAACTACCAAATATGGAAGCGATTGGCGTTGGCGATCATCACGGCGGTAGTCACGGATATCAAAAATTTTGAATGAGTGCCGGTCGTCACGACTGTTTTGTTTTACCAGTATTACGTCACCAAAATGGCAGACAGCGTTTTTGCGGGAATAAAAATGGTTTCAATTTCAGTGTATTTTTATGGTAAGAGAGCGTGTTTATTTTGCCGAATCATTTTTTATCTGTCGATTTTTATTAGGAAATAAACATTTTTAAGTACTTTTTCAATTATAGTAGAATACGCTATTAACAACTGCTCCTTTTTCAGATTCTTTCTTCATAAAACAATAAATACTCTAAATCATTTTTCTTTCCTTCATTACCCACGTTTTTAAAACCATCGTCGTGCAAGAAAAGTTATGTGTGCAACTGTATTTTGGGGGCCAACGAAGCGTGATCTCAGCGCGGGCAGCATGGGTCCGATGAACAATTTTTTAATACGTCGCGTCTCACAGTTAATTAAATCATACTATTTACTATCTGCTTAAGCGGTCTTTCCCTTGGAGACTAAACTAAGCCTCCAGCCAGGCATGACGAACCAGGAGCATGCGCGCACAGAAATACTGGCGGAGCATTCCCTCGTCGCGCCCCCTTCATACCACCAGTTAGATCGATAAATGTTTCAGTGCGCAGGTTCAAGGCCAGCGTTATTTTTATGTGACGGGTCCTGTATTTGTCGTGGCGTAGCGTAGCGCGGGATCCACCAATAAATTGACTCTGTTCTAGCCTACGACATAACACAACGAGTTTTGTAGCCAATCAACTACGTCAGAAGGCGCCACCCCACGCCACGATACGTAAGTGTGTTTCCGTCACGGTGTCCAACTTGATTTTGATAAAATTTTACATCGATTTTAAACCAGCATGTGTGGAACCGGCATAATACTTTGGGCACCACAGAATGCAAAGTTGCAAACAGCAACAGACATTAGACAAGAATTAAAAAAAAAAGAAAGTAACACGAACGAAGTTACGAACGTTGGTTATTCTAAACCACTGACCTGTATCATACAAGTACGCTGGACTAAATATATTAGATGAAATGACAGTTGATTTTTGTGCCGAATCAAAGCGCCCCGCTCGAGGTTCTCAGGAACTAAAATTGACACATTTAGAGATAGGTTAATACCGATATTTCTCAAGATTAGGTAATACTAATATATTCGCCTGGAAATATTATATTATTTTAACTAATACGAGTATATGAGTATTAGTAATATTTTTAAATTACACTAATATCAAAATAGTAGACTTGGCAAGGCGTATCACTCATCTACTGTATTGACTTCTCATAATATGTTGCAACTAAATATCTCATATTGGTATTAGTGATGAATGTTATATGAATGCCTAATAATCAGTAATAATATGTTAAAAAGCAATGTGTAATACTAAATTCTGGAATCATCATCATGATCATCCACAGTCCGACTTCGCCCACTGCTGAGCACAGGCCTCTCTCTTTTTGTATCAATCACCTCGTTCCTGTCTGGAATTAATTCTGGAATAATATCATGATAATTATAATTGTATTAACAAATGTTTTTAAGTCGAACAATTTACAATTTATATATCTGCATCTGAAACAGAGTTGAAAACTGATATGTCTTCACGTCGCTGGAATGCGATGTCACTCTTATTTGCACCTTAACACTACAGAGACAGGATCTCAGCGATGAGAGCGAGAAATATGTCCGTTGTAAATTATTATCCGTCTCATTCGTACGCAAACATTTGTATGAATGATGTTCCAACCGAGTGAATCCAAACTATTGTAAATGTAAGTATTAACTAACTAGTATACTTGAGCGAGCAGATACTTGCTCAAATATACTAGTTTTAAGGATAAGTTGTTAGCCTATCCCCGTATTTAAATCTCACTGATCTGACAGTAATGCGCTATAACTTTAGTAGCACGCTATCCACTAGTTTATAGCATGCAATCTGATTGAAAGTATTTTTCAGTTAACCTTTACAGCAAGTTTTCTATTACTTAGAAATGAATCTCAATTAAAATAATTGGGATTTTCTTTTTCTCTTACGTATTAAATTATTCTCACGTATTTTTATACCGAAGGCTATGTCCCATCTCTAATATTAGTTCCATGGAATCTCACGTTAAGTCACGTTGATATCAGCGCCAAAATGGCGAAAATCAAATGTCTTAATTTTGTCATCGATAATATGAAGTCCAGCGTACTTGTATATTAGAGGTCAGTGTTCTAAACGTAGTGTTACATCACAGACTACTTAGAGATACTATACAATACAGAGACGTGGTAATACCTAGACGGAACGTGTTTAAGACGCAATTTCAATATCGGTATTCACTTTCGCACTCACAGATAACATCATAAGCAAAAAGAGATAGATATACTTTTGTCTATGCCATCTTTTGTGCCAGTGTGGCCGAGTATGCTATAGATATTTAACTATAGACATATATCAGTACTAGATCTTTGCCACTGTCATATCGATATTATTGAGTTTAGTTTTGGAGCGATATACAAATTTGGTCAAATATCTGTAAGAATCGTCCCTGACTGCGGCTAATTTTAGGTTTTTTTTGTAGGAAACTTTATAATTATTTAAAGAGTGAATGTGTACTCGTACAAAGAGTGAACTTATCAGTCATTGTAAGAGTACAATTCCATTCTTTCGTAATTTTTCTGCGCATTATAAGAGTTGTATAATAATGTTTATTCATACCTTGCGCAAAAACGAGGTACATCATGAGATCAAAGTGACAGTTTTTGGTACACTCGTACGACTGTACAGACATGTACTGATCGATAAACTGATGAAGACTGAAAAGAAAGTTTACAGACGAGTATGTATATAAAAGTAAAAAAAATAATAATAACAATATTGTTTAAATATAATAATTTCATTTAAAACAGTAATATGTAAAAATTAACATGATTCATCAACCTGTGTCCATAAATGGGTCAAGGGATAGCGATGGCATGATTCATTGCAGTGAACACAAGCGAGAATATAGTGAAGGTGTCCAGTTAGCTCGTTTTATATTCTTGATCCACTTATTTCTTAAATAAGTACTCTTAGGAAACCTGTGCACAATCGATATTAGATTAATAATCACAAATAGCAAATAAACTTTATGAAATAAATTAAAGTAAGTAAAATAAAAATACAGTATCGATAAATCTTTCTCGTGACTTTTGTCACATCTCTAACATCAGAACGTAAGTACGTAAACTGTCATAGCTCTATCAGCGAACGTATAAAAGTTAATTATTTCACTAAATAGAATGGTTTAAATGATACTATACGTCCTCGACGTATTTAGAACTTAGATACCATTATTCCGGACAGCCTATGAAATGTATTCCCTGCACAATAATTTCAGTATGCTAGTCGATAACTCACCTGTTGAAAGATATCCTTTGATTATGTTCTGTTAATACACTCATTCTACTCTTGCAACCGATAGCCACACACGACATGGTTCATGCAGATAATTAAACAACAAAATTCTTCCTGATATAAACGATACAAAGGCTTGAAAACAGCGAAAAACTTGAATTAGAGCTGCTAACCGATGGGTTACAATAGTGACTAAAAAGTGGTCTCTTTGACGTTTAGGATGGTAGCGTTTGTCTATGTTTGTCTCTTTCTTTTTCATAGAGTTTCTCTATAAGCAAGAACGAAAGAATTGACAGTTTCTTTTTCGTCGTAAATACGTTCCGTCTAGGTATTACCACGTCTCTGATACAATACGTAGTATCTCTAAGTAGTCTGTGACTATACATTCTCTTTGGTTAATGGTTACCAATGGTTACTCTGGCAACATTTTTGACAAAAAATTGCCGATTATGCATTATTAATAAAAATATAACTTTTACGTAATTGTTTCATGAATAGTGAATATAGAAATATGTTTATCTTACTATGATGTTATATCAGTGCAGTTAAAATTAGGGATTACTTTTTGCCGTACCGTACAGGACGCGTTAGGTACGGATTGATTTTATCCAATATGGCGGCTTCATTATATTTTTCAAATGTTGTTTACTAGGGTGTTAGCGGGTGTTATGGTTATTATTTTTATAGACTTGCAATTATCCAAAATAATTCAGTAGTGTTAATTTAAAGAGATTATGTCGAGTGCGTTTTGTGAATCGTCAAATGAAAAGGAACCTTACTTTTCAGAAAATAACACTCGTTATTTGAAGTGTTTTCGGTGTTCGCAGTGGAGTTGAGTGCAGTTCTCAATCTCACTATATGTTTTATTGTGGAGACATTACGTCAGTAGCGAACTCGACCGCCATGTCACAATATGAGCGGCCGCGATGAGTCCGCCGCGCCACCCGCTCTCGGCATCGCGCTGCAACTCATGGTAAGAACTCATAGTCATGATTTTACCGCTTTAGATTCACTAACTTGGGGTCAGCGATGCTCATATTATGTTGATTTGGCAACACGTTTCATGGTATGTAATAGCTAAAATGTATAATTACTTAGAGCAGCTTGGAGTGGCTTTGGTGCATTATTTATTAAAAATATTATGTCATTGTCTTCATAATTGAATATTTCATGGCTTTCAACAACTCACTCAGACAAGCCTATTTGTATTGTACAGACTTTGCACTGAGATAGTATGACATATCAATTAAAATTGTTTATGTATATTAATTTGTTGTTTTTTACAGTGACACCCTTAAGTCCATTTCTCCTCTTTCAGTCCATCCAAAGGTTGTCTGTCAGAGATTGGCCTGTGTGATAGGAATTATCACACAGGCCAATCTCTGACAGACAACGAATTGTGAACTTGTTTTTATAAATGTTTGTCCTGTACTTATTATGTGGGTGGTGTTCAAAAAAGAATATAATAAAATTACATCTTAATTGAGGCAGACATTTGTCACAAAAAATTTCAAAAATTAAGTTGCTTATTGGTTGCAACAATTAATAATGGGAAGGGAAAGTTTTAAATTAATATGTGTTAAAATAATAGCTTGGCTCTTAAAACTAATAGATAATGGCTACTATTAGACAGCAAAATAACTGGTTGGAATGCTAATAATCAACATTACAACATCCATTTATAAAAGTAGTACTAGCTGCCGCCCGTGGATCAGCCCTCATGGTACTAGTACCTCTCCCAATATCTTTATAAATTACCTATGTGTTATTCTGATGTATAAGCTATATTCCTGTAAAGTTTCATCAAAATCCATTCAGTAGTTATTGCGTTAAAGAGTAATCCTAAACATAAACATCTATCCAACCTCACAGTTAGCTTTTTCCTTTCTGATTGGTTGAAATGAAGCATCTTTATAAAGCTGTTTTCGTCTGCCCAATGTTTTTGGATGTTCTCAGCTTCTGTTGCTTGAAGTGACTACAACCACAGTTTAACTGTCGTATAGTTTTGCAATGTCTTTGAAATTGAGCAATTTAGTTACTAATGTTAGGTTATCACTCAGTGCTTTGCTGGCAGTGCACCTGTAGTACACCCACATTTTACCTGCAATATTAAGGTTACAAGCACATTTAAAGGTTTAAAAGTTAGTCAAAATATTTGTTGGACTATAACAGGTAGTAGGTTTTTGCCATTTGTTATAATTATTATTATTATTTTTTGTAGTTTTTGTTTTTATTTCAGTTTAATTTATTCCTGGTGCCCAATTTTGGATGAATATGATAATTATGATTGTTTCTATATTCTTTCTTGTCATGTACCATCTTAATAACATAATTGGCTTTAGGGTGTTTTTACTAACAAAACAAATGGGCTGTATTCTTTTTGTCTGAATTTTAAAATATTTTTTATTATTAATTAACATCACGATTTTAATCAAAAACGTGACAAAAATTACACAAAAAAACAACACAACTGACTGCCGAAGAAGGGTAATGTGTTTATCAGTCTATGTATGTGTGTTCCTATGTGGTGTTCTAGAGACCAAACACAGGCCGATTTTGATTATTCTAACATCAATCGATTTGTCATAACCTTGGAAGTGTCACTGGCTACATTAGAATTGGAAAATAGAAAATGAAAGTGCCATATAGTGGGGCCCAAATAATTTTTTTCTTCCAAACCCATCGTGTTGGTATCAAAATAAAGGGGTTAAGAGGTGATTTCAAAAATATATAATACTTAATTGTTTCAATGTACCTACATCGAAAAAAAATATGTTTGAGTTGTACATAAAAAAAAAATATTCCAAAAATTTGGTTTTGGTCAGCCAGCTCGCGAATATGTATCCTCTCTGAATGCACAGCATGATTGTCTTCTTGTTTACGTCTTTTTAGTTTGCTTTTTAAGCAGTTGGGTTTTTTGATTTTATAAATTAACTTTTTTATATTTTGAATTTTTTTAGTCGATTTAATAGGCTTGTTGTGGCAGGCAATAGCTTTGTTAAATGGAAAATTGTTTTAATCGTGATTTAAATCAAGAAGATCAAAAACAAAAGTATCTTAATTTTGTTTTTGATCTTTTTATCATTTACCACTAAAATGATGAATCGGGATTGTGTGAAGGTGAACATCAAAATAGAAGACTTATAGAGTAATTTCCAGGCTTTTGACAGAAAAAGAATACCATTGGCATTCGTACGAGAATAAGCAGGATAGACCAATTAGAGTTGTTGTGAAGAAATTACATTCCTCTTGCCAACCTGATCGTATCAAAGACGATCTAAAAAAATAGAAAACGTAGACAACAAATTGAGCTGGAAGAGTAAAGAACCACTCAATATGTTCGTTTTATCATTCAATACTGACGAAGATGTTAACAAATCTATGGCATAAAGTACATTTTAGGGTGTAAAATTGAAACACTGGGTGTATTTCAATTTTACACCCTAAAATCCATCTCAAAAATCCTAAACTCATTCCCCAATGCAAGAGATGCCAGGCATATGGGCATATTCTTAAATACTGCAGAAAAGAGCCAAGGTCTCTTCAAAGTTAGAGTGAACAGGCTTCTTCTGGGTAAGCTCGCTCCATCGTCGACTCTGTCTCTGTCACCTTTGACCTAGACTAGAGTCAAGAGCAAACCCATCACAAATAAAAAAAAATAAAAAAAAAAAAAAAAAAAAAAAGGTGTGTAAAATGTACTGGCAAGCATCTTACAGCCAACAGTATCAAATCTCCGCAAGAGAAGCCAA
This sequence comes from Orthosia incerta, assembly GCA_948252205.1. NCBI lineage: Eukaryota > Metazoa > Arthropoda > Insecta > Lepidoptera > Noctuidae > Orthosia > Orthosia incerta. The sequence continues at coordinate 32,090,947 of OX411751.1, forward strand.
AATGTGTCCACTGTGGTCTTCCTCACCCTGCCAACTATAGAGGGTGTGAAGTAGCTAAACAGACACGAATTCTGAAAAATTAAAATATTTAAAAGAAACTTGTGGTACCAACTACCCAGCAATCTCTTCCCCCACAAAATCGTGATAAACAGGCACAGAATGCAAGTGTCCAGTCAACTGCAAAACCCATGCAAGTAACCAACACTGTTTTCTATGCGGAAGCTGCAAAAATAGGTCAAGGCCTTTGAATCTAGATGATAAGATTAAACAGATCCTAAAGTATATTACCTCATTTGACAAGAGATTAGAGAAGCTAGAATCCAGCACTAAAATAGCTGTTTTAAATCATCCAAAATGAATAACACTCTTAAAGTAATGGCGTGGAACTCCAATGGACACTTCAAATATCAAAATGAGTTGCAGGCGGTCCTAGACACAGAAAATATAGATGTGTGTTTCGTCTCCAAAACGCACTTCACTAAGCAATCTTTTGTCAAATTTATAGGATACATGGTATATAATTCGCTCCACCCTGACAACTCTGTCAGAGGAAGTAGGGTGGTTATAATCAAAGACAACATTAGTCACTTGTAGTGTAAATATGAAGAACAAGACATTCAAGCTGTGGCAGTATCTGTTAAAACCAAATATTGTCACTTGTCTATTACAGCCATATACTGTCCTCCACGGCATATGATAAGAAAAGAACGATATTTACATCTCTTTGAACTATTAGGCCAGAGATTTATCCTAGGCGGCGATTTTAATGCTAAAAACACGCATTGGGGTTCAAGACTTACTACAAGTAAGGGAAGGCAGCTCTTAAGTGCAGTTAAAAAAACACATTCAGAAGTTATGAGCACTGGTAAACCAAAGTACTGGCCCACTGACCACCAGAAAATACCAGATCTTATAGATTTTTTCATATGCAAAATATATCCACCAACTACATCAGTTTGGAGGATGGTTTTCATATGAACTCGGACCACTCTTCGATTATATTAATGCTAAGTCAATAAATCCTACTCAAAGAAAGCCCTGCAATAAGCAACCCTGGTTAATAAGTTTACAGATTGGGTAAGTTTTGCCCTTGATCTAGATAATATTATCGACCTTAAAACTCTGATAAAAAAGCAGGATCAGCTTGACTCAGAAGTAAACAAATATATTGTTAATATCCAACAATGTGCATGGAACAACACACCGCAATTAAAACGTAAATACAAGGGATTTACCTATCCTAAGGCAATTGTAGATTTACTGTCTGAGAAAAGGAAACAAAGGAAGCTGTGGCAGCAAACAAGGTGCCCACGAGATAAAACATCACTAAACGATTAAAGAGGATGAATCTCTGAATACCAACCTTTGGAAAGCTACAAGAAATCTAAAAAGGCCAACTAAACAAATACCACCCATCAGAGATAGTGATGGAAAATGGGCCATAAGCAATGACCAAAAAGCATTAAGGTTTACTTTACTCAACACTTAGAAGAAACCTTTCAACCCAATGAAAGCTCGATAGAAATACTTGAGAGTGAAAGATTCTCACAAAACCAAAGAATAAAGCTTGTGACTCCTAAAGAAGTAATGAGAGAAATTCAACATAACATTAGCTCGAAAAAGTCTCTGGGTTACGATCTCATTACAGGGGAAATTCTTAACACCTCCCATGTAAAGCCATAGTAAAGCTGACCAAGCTTATCAATCCTGCATTTATTTTAAAATATGTACCTGAGCCATGGAAGGTCGCTGAAGTAATTATGATTGCGAAGCCTGGGAAACCACCCTATGAAGCATCATCATACAGACCTTTCTTTGTTGCCCGTGCTATCAAAGGTATTCGAAAACCTGTTATTGAAATGGTTAAAACCAATAATAGAAGATTAAGACCTTATTCCAAATCATCAATTTGGCTTCAGGGAAAAACACTCAACAGTGGACCAGGTACATAGAATAAACCCACATCATTGAAAAAACGCTTGAAAATAAGGAAGTCTGCGCCACCGTGTTTTTAGATGTCGCGCAAGCTTTTGACAAAGTTTGGCATAAGGGTCCTTATATTCAAGCTCAGACGCATGTTTTTTTATTTATCGATAGGCTCGCGTTTGACCACTATCTCGCCTGATGGTAAGCGATGATGTGGTCGACGGTGAAGCACGCTTGCCTAGAAGTAACCTATTCACTCTTGACTTGAAGACCCCAAGGTTGTAGCTATCAGGAAACAAAGACTCTGGCAGGGAATTCCACTCCTTAACTGTGCGTACAATGATTGATGTTACCAGAATTTGCAGATATTCTAGAGTCGTATATAACTAATAGAATGTTTAGAATACGGCAAGAAGACGCATATTCCGAGCTAAAAGCTATAAAAGCTGGGGTACCTCAAGGAAGTGTGCTAGGCCCAATATTATACTTGTTATACACATGTGACATCCCAGAACTGGAAAACAACACCATTGCGACCTTTGCAGATGATACTGCAATTATAGCTACTGGATCAAGCCACAAAGAAGCAGTACAAAAAGTTCAACGATCAAACTGAATAAGTCATAAAAACCTTTTTTCCAAAAAAATACTACCGACTTCCAAATAAAAACTACAAAGTGAAAAATAACTATTTTTGGAAGTCGGTGTCTTTCGTAGGTACCATGTATTTTTTTTTCACTTTTTAGTTGTACCTACCTAATAGGCAAGTTGTTTAGTAACCTATAACGCCACAATAGATTACCCAAATACCATTTAACTTGAACATAAACGGTGAAATGAGAGATCTGCGTACCCCTTAAGAGCGTACTGGCGTGATGTTATGTTATGAAATGGTATAAACAATGAACAGACATGCGATTGCAGCAATCCCGAAAGATTTGCCGACATTTATTGAAGAGTTCTGTTGTATATCTCCGAAGTTATTCATCAGATCTTCACCAAATTAAAATGGGACCTATTTCGAAACATCCTCTTTCAAACAAAAAAAGAATTTTCAAAATCGGTCCACAATTGACGGAGATATCGGTGAACATACACAAAAAAAAAACATACATTATGTCGAACATAGAACCTCCTCCTTTTTGGTAAGTCGGTTAAAAATCAATTCACATTGACTTCACAAACAAACACTTGGACTATCACCCAATCTACATAAATGGCATGCAAGTGCCTTATGCTAATACAGCCAAATACCTTGGCATGACTCGCTCGACGTCAAGTTGCGTTGGAAAGCTCATGTCTAAAAGAAAAGACAGGAACTCTATATATGTTATAAAAGTATGTATTGGTTACTCGGAAGGAAATCCTGTCTATCAATACATAACCATATACAAGCATATACTGATGCCAATTTGGACGTTGCTTTGTTTAGTACAGCCCCAAAGTTGGACTTTGGGGCTGTACTAAACAAAGCAACGTCAAAATAATTCAACAATTCCAAAATAAAGTGCTCAGGGATGCTATAAATGCACCCTGGTACATAAGAAATGACGATATTCACCGTGACCTTAAAACAGAATTTGTCACCACCATCATCCAAAATTTCACACAACCGTAAGAAGTGATATACGTATCCCAGGGTTCTGCGTGTACCTTACCTCTCATCCGGACGGTCGAGCACATGGAGGCAGTGCTATCGTAATAAAAAACACCATCAAACACTGTCTACTGGAACCTTTTGTGACAGAACACCTACAATCCACGGCTATAAGAGTAGAAGATGGTTCGGGTCTTATTGACATCTCGGCGGTATATTGCCCTCCTAGACACAAAATCAATGAGGAAATGTTTACCGAGTTCTTTAAGAGGCAAGGCAACAGATTTATAGCAGGTGGTGACTGGAACGCCAAACATACGGATTGGGGTTCTAGACTCACCGTAACCAGGGGCCGTGAACTCAAAAAATGTATTGATGCAAATAACATGTCAACTGTGTCCACAGGTGAACCTACATACTGGCCTACGGATGTTAACAAAATACCTGACCTCCTTGACTTCTTTGTCACAAAAAACATATGCCACAAATTGATCCAAATAGAATCTAGCCTAGATGGGTCTTCAGACCACACCCCAATCATATTAAGATTGAGTAAAACGACTGCAAAATGTAACCCAAATAACGACATGCTCTACAACTGCAAAACCGATTGGGATAACTTTAAAGAGTACCTTGAAGACAACATTAACCTCAACGTGCCTCTGAAGTCCCCTGAAGACGTAGACGACGCGTGCTTGTACTTCACCAATCTTTTACAAGTGGCAGCGTGGATCAGCACCCCTGAGTTAAAATATTCTGCGCATAGTACACCTACTCCGACCGAAGTCCGAAGAAAAATCGCCGAGAAGAGACGATTTCGCAGATTATGGCAGTCATCACATAATGAACGAGACAAAACCCGCCTTAACCGTGCCATTAAGGAGCTCAAAGACCTTCTTCAGAAAACTAAGAATGATGATCTTCAACACAGGCTAGAGAGAATAACCCCTGAAGCTAAAAGAATTCACTCCCTTTGGAAAGCAACTAAGAATCTAGCACAACCTCAGCAACGCTTCCCCCCCATCAGATCAGATAATTCATGGGCTCGTTCAGACCAAGAAAAGTGTGAAGCTTTCGCCACTCACCTTGCCAATGTCTTCAAGCCGAATGAATCTGCAGTTCCTGATGATCCTGAAATAGATGCCATTCTCAACCAGGACTTGCAACTTTGTGCCCCTCTGCGCCCAACATCTCCACGGGAACTATCTAGATTGATATCTACGATGAACTCCAAAAAGGCACCCGGATTCGATCTGATTACTCCGAAAATTCTTAAGGAGCTGCCAAGAAAGGGATTAGTCTTTCTTACTATCCTTATTAATGCCTCTCTCAGATACTCTTATGTCCCTGCTCTCTGGAAAATATCACAAATCGTAATGATCCCTAAGCCTGGAAAGCCGGAAAGTGAAGTTTCATCTTACCGCCCTATTAGCCTTACTCCGGTACTATCGAAGCTATGGGAAAGGGTTGTCTTGAACAGGCTGAAACCTCACCTAAAAGAAAACCAAGTAGTACCTGATCACCAATTCGGATTTCGCGAGCAACACTCCACCGTTGAACAGGTACACCGAGTCTACCGCACCATAAGACAATGCCTAGAAAAGAAGAAGTATTGCTCGGCAGCCTTCCTGGACGTTCAACAGGCCTTTGATCGAGTATGGCATAAGGGACTATTGTGCAAGATAAAGTTGCTCTTGCCCCATTCATTTTACTTGCTGATGAAATCATACCTTGGTGATAGGCAATTCCAAGTAAAGGTACGAGACGCTAGATCCTCTCTCACCAGGTGCCTTGCAGGGGTACCCCAGGGCTCCGTCCTGGGTCCAGTTTTATACAATATATTTACTAGCGACCTCCCTCAATGCCCTGACGTATTTGTAGCAACCTACGCTGATGATGCCGCATTCCTAGCCTGCGATCAGGATGCCAACATAGCAAGCAGCATGCTGCAAAATCAACTTGACAGGACCCATGACTGGCTAAACAAATGGCGTATAAAGGCAAGTGCACCGAAATCGCATCACATCACCTTTGCACTAAGACATGGAAATTGCGCCCCGGTCACATTGGGTAAGGACACTCTACCACAGTCCTCATGCGTGAAGTACCTGGGATTCTACTTGGATCGTAGGTTGACATGGAAGGATCACCTAAAGAAAAAGAGAACAGAAATAAACGTCCGATTCAAGAACTTGCTCTGGTTACTTGGTAGACAATCTTCACTCACCCTGAGTAACAAACTTAGAGTTTATTGTTCCATCATAAAACCAATATGGACATATGGGATTCAAATATGGTCTTCCGCAAGCAAATCAAACATCATGTGCATTCAAAGGAGTCAAAACAGTATCCTGAGGGTCCTAGCTGCAGCGCCCTGGTATGCTCGCAACTCAGAAATACATGAGCACCTGGAAATCCCAACAATCCTAGAAGAAGCGGAACGCTGTCTAGAGAAATACAAAGAGAGATTAACCAACCATCCCAATCCACTTTCACGATCACTATTGTTGCCAAATCATACTAAGAGACTCAAAAAAGCTGATATTGTGCTGCCTGATTAAGTAGAATTTGGACACTGGTCCTGATTCTGTAAAATATGATGTATCTTTCCACACATCTGATCATAGTCAGGGATGACTGATAGCAGATGATAAAAGGAAAAAAAAAAAAAAAAAAAAAAACCATCATCCAAAAATTTGCTGAAGCCCACGAAGACTTCATCATCGATTCGTGAATGTTGAGGCTATCCAACTGCTAGACAATACAGACTTCGTGCTTAGGCTAAAAAGAACTAAACCTTTTGAATTAGAGTGTACAAAGTGAATGAATAATGGTGACAACGCAGTGCTATACATATAACACATGAACATAGTGTTTTTTTCAATTATATCAGACTCTAAGAAAGTGCTACGGACTTGTGTAAAAGTGCAAATGGACACTATTCTTAGTTTAGCATAATCTATGACGTAAAATATTAAGTTAGAGTTATATTGCTTATTAGTCTTTTAGGCTAGATTGTAATTAATTATTAAGAATTTAGTTCTTAATTATAAAGAAAAAAAAAATCTTTTTCTTAATTTAGATTTTATCAATGTTGCTTTTAGTTGATTTAAGTGGGAGAATTTTTCCATTAGACAGCATGATGTGCGACAATATATTGCATGACTAAACGGCATGCAGCACTTAAATCATTTCAAAACATGCATGCGTCATCCCGCTGCCATCAGTCCAGTTATCTTAGCGTCCTCACTCGACGGTGGCATGCCCTCGCCTTCTGGGGCACCTGTATGATTGTTAAAGTCTGCTCAACTGACTGAGGTCGAAGTTCTAAGGTGATAACTGTTTAAAGATTCAGAAGTTATAATAACGATTATATTCCAGGGTGTGGAGCGCGTCGGCGCTTCGGGCGGCAACGCGCTCAATGGCGGCACGCCGCCTGCGGGCGCGGCCTGCGCGCCGCCCGAGCGCGACGAGCCGCCGCGCAAGCGCTCCAAGCTGCCCGACGACGCGCCCGCGCTGCGCCGCCGCATCCTCGACGCCGAGCTGCAGCGCCTGAGGAGCCTGCGCGAGAGCTTCACGGAGCAGCTGAGCGAGCTGTACTTCCTGCAGGCGGGCGGCAACATGATGGACTACGCGGTGTGGCGCAAGCGGCCGCCGGCGCCGCAGCTGCTGGCCTTCCTGGAGGCGCGGCGGCCGCCGCCCGTGCCGGCGCCGTCGCCGCCGCCCGCGCCGCGGCCCGCGCCGTCGCCCGCCGACGAGATGGTGGAGAAGGCCAAGCAGGAGGCCTACGTGGCGGGGCGCGTGGCCGAGCTGGCGCGCGCGGGGCTGTGGGCGGAGCGCCGCCTGCCGCGCGTGCTGGAGCCGCCGCGCACCAAGTCGCACTGGGACTACCTGCTGGAGGAGATGGCGTGGCTGGCGCAGGACTTCGCGCACGAGCGCAAGTGGAAGAAACAGGCCGCTAAGAAGGTATGTAAGCACCTTTTTTTGTTTGAAAGACTATGTTCCTGAACTGGCCACGTTTAAATTTGGGGCACATCTGATGAAGAACTTCGAAGATAGGTATTCAATGGGATTCTTCTATAAATGATGGTAAAATCTCTCGAGATACCTGCAATTGCAAGTCTGTTTATTGATACACCACTGTTATTTCTCACTTTTTACTGTTTTTATGTGGAAGTGCAGTTTTATTTTAGTATGGCAGCAACCATCATCAACTATTCGCTTATGTTTATTACAGGAAAATTAAGTGGATATTGATTTAATTTAGTTTTATTTACTAAATGGGGATTTCGGCTTTTGAAAATGACTGCTATTGCTGCTGAAATGTTTTGTTAAGACCTTCATTACACTACGCTGATTACTGTTTCAGTGTTCTCGAGCCGTCCAAAAATATTTTCAAGATAAAGCTCTAGCAGCACAGAAGGCAGAAAAGGCTCAAGAGTTGCAGTTGAGAAAAATTGCCGCGTTTGCAGCAAAAGAAATACGAACATTCTGGTCTAACGTGGAAAAGGTAAAAAATATTTTAATTGATATTACATTTTTGGGCTTGCATACGCAAACGGTCCAAATGGAGCCCTATTACTTTCCCGCACCCAACAATTCGCCCTTCGTCACAAGGGTCTAGTGGCCAATTCCAATACTTGCGCAAAACATTGAAAATAGTCTGGGGCCATTTTTTGATGAAAACTGAAACTGCATTGAATTTTTCAAAATCTTAACTTCCTGGCTAGGAATCGAACCCGTTGATATTTGTTTTTAAAAGCACACATTGTAGTATTAGTTTATTATGTACTTCTTAGTGTCGCTAATAAGGTTAAAAATTTGGCATGTTATGACATTCAGCAAACTTTGCTCCGTATGTTTTCTCATTTGTTTATTTCGTCTCGTACTCGAGTCCCAGCATTATGCTTAGCGATTACCATTTTTTCACGTAAAATTATCCACACATACTTCGAATACACACACATACACAGCAAATCACGATCTCAAACACTCTACACCTAAAACATACTCATAAACCCTGTCTTACTATTTACATGCAAACTCTTTCCATAATCGGTGTACCTACCTTGACCACACCTCCTGTCTATATTTACGCTCATCTGAATCATTCTGTGACGTAACAAACTTATCTGAAAATATCGACCAGTTATCCGTATCGCACTCGCAAACTGCGGACCTAGAGGACTGTCGAAATACTATTACTTCTACTACGGACAAATTACTTATATTGACACAAAATATACGAAGCATAAACCGAAATTTGCCCGGCTTAGAAGTTTTACTACAAAGACTTAAATTAAAATGCGATATACTGGTTTTAACAGAGTGTTGGCTAAAAAGTGAAACGGTAATCCCTCACCTATCAGGCTACTGTCATGTAGCAACAAATACAAACCCCATATAAAATGACGGAGTAGTTATCTACTACAAAGAAAACATTAACTTAACTATAGTAGAACCTGAATTCCATGAAAGTAATTGCCTTCTAGCAACCGTTGGGAAACAAGTTGCCATAATTGCCCTATATAGATCGCCTTCCTACACTAAACTGGAGCCGTTCCTATTGTCTATGGATAACTTGTTGCAATCAGTGTCTTCTTTCGAGCACACCGTAGTTATGGGTAACATAAATCTAGCAATAAACCCAAACAAAATTAAATCTGAAGGGGAACGCTATCTAACCTTAGCTGCTTTGCATGGCCTACTGCCAGCATACACTATAGTTACACGTAGCACTCGCCAGACATGCATAGACCAAGTCCTTAAAAATACTAAACTCTCCTCCATCACCATAGTCCCAAATGCAACACTAACAGATCACCATCCCGTCTTATTTTGTTTAAATTTAACAAAACCACGACAACATACAACCACAACAAAGGCCATAACTAACGATAAAAAGTTAACAGAAGACATTTTACATATTAATTTTGACCCCATTTATCAAACAGAAAACCCAAACGATAGTCTAAATTACCTAACACAATGCCTACAAAAAGAAGTAGAAAAAAATACAAAAAACCTAACCTTTTCTAGTCGCCAAAAAATCATAAAGCCCTGGATAACTCCAGGACTACTACGTTACATGCAAAACAGAGACCATCTTCACAAAAAGGCTAACATTGATCCGGATAACGAAGTCTTGAAAATTACCTACAAACGATACAGAAATTTTTGTAATAACCTATTACGAAGGTTAAAATGAACTTACGAAAAACAAAAAGACAATAAAAAATTATGGAAAGCCATCAAAAACATCACACACACAACAAAAAACAACACAACACCATAAAGATCTACTGACTCTCTCATCTTCTACTGACCAATCACTTCACGAAGCAAACAGCTATTTTATAAATGTGGGTAGCTCACTGGTGGACAAAATTTGCCAACAAAATATTAAGTCCCAGAATATACCATTACTAAGTAATACTAAAGATGTTTTACCAAATGTCCCTAATTCTTTCGTCTTAACTGAGACAGATGAATACGAGGTTGGACATCTTATCATGGGTTTAAAAACAGATAGTGCACCAGGATGTGATAATATCAGCAGTAGATTTCTGAAACAACATAAAAATATTCTTGTACAACCACTCGTAAAAATTTTCAACGATTGTTTAAAAGTTGGAGTGTTCCCTTCTTGTTCCCTAAAACGATCAGAAGTGTGCCCCATCTATAAGAACGGAGACAGATGTCGTATAAGCAACTATAGGCCGATATCCATTCTACCCGCAATATCCAAATTTTAGAAAAAAAATATAAATAGTATAATAAAATCCTCGAAAAAATAAATCGTCTAATAAAATGTCTCGAAAAAAATAAATTGCTATCAGAAAACCAATACGGGTTTAGGAAGGGAAAATCTACGGAACAGGCTGTGAACAAACTTATATAATTTATTAGTTCCAACCTGGACAAAGGGAAAAAATGTCTTTCTGTTTTTCTCGACCTAGCCAAGGAATTTGATACGATTTCTGTCTCCCTCTTACTAAACAAATTGGAGGCGCTGGGCATACGAGGCACCCAGATTGAACTTTTCAATAGCTAGCTACCTCTCTGGGCGAACTCAGTGTGTCCGAGTTGATAAACATAAAAGTAAATACCTGCCAGTTAGTTCCACATGGCGTGCCTCAGGGAAGTATACTGGGGCCGACCTTATTCCTCGCATACATAAATGAGCTTACTAGTCTTAAACTTACCAAAGGTGAAATTGTCTCTTACGCGGATGACATGGCGCTGGTATTTGCGGGTGATAGTTGGGAAGAGGTCTTCTCTATCGCACAAAAAGGCTTTGATACGACTAAAGGATGGCTGCAGAAAAACATACTTACCTTGAACGTTGATAAAACGAAGTATATATGTTTCAGCATTAGGCAGGCGGTGGGTATCCGCGGCAACCTACGAATTGTCTCACACGAGTGCACTTTTATGGATTGCTGCGCATGTTCACCCCTGGAACGCGTTGATACTCTAAAATACCTCGACTTTAAAGAACATGTGAAAATTCTCTGTAATAGAGTTCGAAAATTAATCTATGTTTTTAAAAACCTACGTCATATCGCGGACCCCACACTGCTGAAGCGAATATATCAGGCGCTGTGTCTGTCGCTTCTTAACTCGCATTTCATCATGGGGAGGTATCTGCAAAACCACTACAAAGGCAGTTGAGGTCGCCCTGAGAGCTATACTGAAGGTTAGCACGTTTAAACCAATGCGTTACTCTACTGTTGCACTGTTCCAGTTGTGCGAGGTTTTGACAGTAAGACAGTTATTTATACTTAAAATTATCCTGCAAGAACACAATAAACAGCACTACAACCCAATGTTATTACAGAGACGTCGTAAACGTCACGTATGTGACAATTTTAACACATTTAAAACTAATTTGGTAAAAGATTTGTAAATTTTCTGGGCCTATACGTTTATAAAAATCTTAACAAAAAATTACACATATACACCTTGACTAGTAAACAATGCAAATTAAAAGTATGCATATATTTGCAGAAATTAAGCTATGAGGAGACGGAACAACTACTATCCATACCACACTAATATTAAAACTAAGAGCACAGTTAACGAAGATACACTTTACATAGTTCACCTATACACACACACACTCACACCCACACACTAAATCCATTTAATAATAAATTGAAATTATGTACTTATAAAATACTTATCCAAAGTGTCACGGTGTGTGTGTATCACCTAACTATTAATTTGCTGTATATTCACTTAATTGTTTTAAGTTACCATTGCTTGGCACTTAATTATGTATTGTAAAACTAGAGGGGAATGGTGCTGATAGCCGAAATACAGGCTATGCCTAGTTCGGCTACAGACGCTAATCTCTTTACCCAAATTGAAATTTTTGCCACATTGCCATTGTAAAGTAGTATTAAGTTTTTTGGAAAACAAAAAATTACCATTTCGCTGGCAGGGCGGGGGGGGGGGGGGCACTTGACTCTAATATAAATTTGCAATTTAAAGCTTAATTTTATGCAAACGGATCTCTGAATCGAAAAATGGTTTTTACAAACCCATAATATTTTTGAATTGCCTATCCAACGATACCCCACACCATGGGATAGAAAAGAAAAAAAAAAACATCTCCACTTTAACTTTATAGGAGGAATACCAAAAAATTTTTTTTTCATTGTTTTATTTTACCACTTTGTCGGAATTATTAATATGCATATCCATTTCCCAGCAGTGGGAACATTAATAGGCTGATGATGTGATGATGTGTATATCCATTTCAAATTATAGCTTTCTAGTACTTAGATTCTCTGAGCTAAGCTGCGGATGGACAGACGGACAGAGCGACACTATAAGGGTTCCTTGTTGACTTCGGAACCCTAAAAATGAGTGAAGCTAATGAATTACATTCTGAAGAACTTTTAAAAATCCTACAAGGTGTGGATTAGGAAACTGTACATTATGGATGCAATAAATTGAATTTGAATACGATAAAAACGAGAGTACATCAGACGAAGATTTTGAGTGTAGTGTAAATTACTTAACGGTAAGAAAAATAAAATAAAATATTTTCGTTCAATAACCTAATTAAATTGGCGTAAGTATGTACCTACCAGGGACCGAAACCGGTATGAGTAATACCGGTATGTTTCGGTTAGTTACAGGTATTTTAAAAGGTTACCTTAATTTTTAAATAATAAAAACAACCTTTATTAATACCGGTTACCGAAATAAAAATGACCTCTATCTTACACGTGCCGTCCGTCGGCATTAGTCAAACTGTCAAAGGGCGCGCATCGCCTGTGTGTGTGTCAAAGAGTCGAGTCTACCCGCGCGCGCCGGCGAACGCCGACCAATCACGGCTCTGGCTGGCACGGCGACGTGTCTCTCAGTTTTCTAGCGAGGCTTGTGGTGGTCGTGTTGGATAGTTTTGTTGGTTTAATAAATTATAGATAAAACATATTATTATTATACTTAGAAATGGGACGAAAACAAAAAAATAATGTTTATGGAAATTGAATTGGTAGGTAAAATAATAATAATAATTATAATAATAATAATAACGTACCCAAGGGAAACGAATACCTCTAATGGTCAATGAAACTAATCGCGATTAGTTAACTAAACTCAGTTTATACAACAGTTTGCGCACCAGGCAACTATTCGCTACTAACTCTTACAAATCTAATGCTGGTGTGCGCTCACAGTTACGTCGTTTAGTCGATACATATAATAAGCTATTTTGTGCAATTGTCATATTATTTGTAAATCAAAATGTTTAAGGATCAACAGTAGCTTCTAATGTTTCTACATGCCCTGACTACAATAACGTTTGCTAATTAGTTTGTCTTATTTGTGTAAGTAGTAATCTGTGGAAAATGTAGTGGGTAGTATATTTATTTTGTTAACTCATATGTTTAGGACACTGTATATTTTTCATGACTGTTTGTTTTCACTATAAAAATAAATAAATAAATACAAATTTCATGTTTAGCGTTCTGATTGGTTGGTAGTGCTGAGAAACTACCAATCAGATCGCTGTATTTGCATAAACTGAATTTAGTTGAAAGAATCGCGCACTTAGTTATGGCATTCTTCACTGTATCGTTCGCAGCGCTGTCTTGGTTTTTTTATTTGGTCTGAGGCTGCGGCTAACGTTTGTTATTGTTATGATTTTTTTTTTCTAATTTATGCTTTCGGGCAAGTGAAGGTAGTAAAACAGAACACAGAACGTGGCTAACAATTGTGTATCTGTCGTGGCAAGATCTTAGAATTGATCATTTGATGTAGGTGTTCGACCATTTCTTGAAATAGAACATCGAACGATCATGATGTGGTTAGACGTACGACTACTGACTACTTCATGATGTAGCTAAATATTCGTGAACATAATTAATTTTCCGATCTTGATAGGAGTGGGTGTAACATGGGCATTCAACATCACTTTTGTTTTGTCCATGTTCATCCTAAGAACCACTCTTTCATAAGCTCTACTGAGGTCATCGAGCATTGTACTGAGGTCTTCCATGGTCTCAGCCATGACCACTAAATTGTCGGCAAACCGAAGGTGAGTGATGTACTCGCCATTGACGTTGATGCCTAGCCCTCTCCAATCCAGAACCTGGAAGACATCCTCCAGTGCAGCGGTGAATAATTTCGGAGATATGACGTCTCCCTGTCTCACACCTCGCTGCAGAAGGAAGGGTTTCGAGGACTGATCCTGAATTCGAACTGACATGGTTGCGTTTTTGTGCAAACACTTGAACACTTCAATTTACCGGTAGTCAATTTGGCACCGTTGGAGAGACTGCAGTACAGTCCGAGTCTCGATCGAATCGAAGTATTTCTCGTTGTCCACAAACGCTAAACAGAGAGGCAGGTACTCTTCGGTTTTCTGTATTACCGGCCGCAGGGTATGTATGTGGTCTAAAGTGCTGAAGCCGTTACGGAATCCGGCTTGTTCGGAAGGCTGGAAATCGTCAAACTTCCGCGCGAGACGATTCGTGATGACTCTTGAAAACAGCTTGTAGACATGACTAAGAGTGAGATGGGCCTATAGCTCTTCAGTAGGGCATTATCACCCTTCTTGAAGAAGAGTATCACCAGACCTCTGCTGCACCATACCTGTGGCGTTTTCCCCTCAAGTATGACGGAATCAAACGGCTTCTGGAGGGCCTTAAGTACTCGTTTTCCACTCGCCTTCAGGAGTTCGGTCGTAATTACGTCACCACCCGGTGCCTTGTTGTTTTTAAAGCCGTTTCAGAGCCATCCTTATCTCATATAGGCTGACGTCCGGAATGTCTTTGGTATAGTATCGGGTCTAGCTCTAGGCTCATTGGCTAGATTCGCGACGGGTTTACTGGTAGACGTGTACAACTGCCCATAGAATGTCTCGATCTCCCGCAGAAGCTCCGGTTTGCCGGATACGATCCTGCAATCATCGATCTTCAGTTTCGTGAGCTGGCAAGACAGGTCTCTTGCGAAGACCTTGGAGCATTTATAAGATGTGCTAGAGGTCCTGCCAGTATGTCAATGTGATCTTTAATAGTCTGTATAGGTAATTCATCATGACCAGATGATTTCTTGGTAGCCATAGAATTTACTAGTTTTTTTATTTCGGAGGCAGTGACGAGATCGCAAGACATTTCTTGATCTACTCTTTCTACGCTATCTTGTAGAGTTTTTATAGCTTGATCAAATGAATTAGCGTCGCCAACTGTCTCTGCACCCTCGAACTTGTCCGAGAAGATGTCTACTATTCGCTGGGGATCTGATATAATTGTATTATTTACTTTAAGATGTAAGTCATTATGGCCTTCGTGTTTTGATTTTGAATTCCTATATCTATTTACCACCTGCCATATGGCTTTTGAAGATACATTTGCGTTGGTTAGTTCTCTACTGACTGCAATGCGTCTAGCTTTTTTTAAGACTCGTCTGTAAATTCTAATATATGCTTTAGTATATGCCCTTATTGTCTCTGCACAGGTGACATTGTTTATGGTTTGGACCAAAAACCGCTTCATTTTACTGGATACTCTAATTCCTTTCGTGACCCAGGACGACTTTTGACAATTCTTAATTTTAACCCGTTTTGTCTTTTTTTTGAAGCTTACGCGGAATATTTGTCCAAATTTCTTTAAAAAGCCATTTATACCTTCGTCTAACCAATTTATATTCAGAATACGTTGTCTAAAACTATTTGAATTTTTGTCACCAAACTGTCTATACTCTATATTTAGAAAGTCCTGGTCACCACCGGGTTGTACTTTTTCAGTTTTTAAGTGACAGAATAACCCTGCGTGTCCATCAGCCAAACAATTATGATCAACAAACTGCTCATTGATAAAGTCATCTGGTAAATTCGTCAAAAAATTGTCCAAACATGATTGCGCATTGTTCCGTTTATATGTCACTTCATTTATAATTGGTCTAAAATTGTACGATGTCAGTAATGTCAAAAATATCGAAGCTTTTTTGTCGCTTTTAAGCAAGTCTATGTTAAAATCTCCGCAGATAATACATTTTTTGCTGAAGAAATGTTCTAGCAGTTGTTCTAACCTAGATATAAATGTTTCAAAATTGTGATCGATAGGATTTCTGTAACAACAAAAGATGTAGATGTTAGTACTAACATCTTTAACACCGCACAAATCAAAACTTTCGATTTTATATAATTTTTGACAAAAAGGTACCTCTTCACACGCAATATCGTTCCTCGACATAATGAGACTACCACCCCTTTTTTTGCTTTTTCTTGCAGTGAAAGACACCATTTTATAATTTGTTAAATTGAAAAGTGGAGCTGACTCCGTGGTCAAGAAGTGTTCCGTTATGCATACATATAGATTTTCGAGATCAAATTCTTGCAAATACAGTTCCAATTCCTCTCTTTTGTTGCTTACACCACATAAATTTTGAAGATAAATGTTAAGGGAGATGTAATCATTAGGGGTTACAGACATGGGTAGCATATCACGAGAGTGGTTGGGCCATTTAGGCACGAAAAAAAAATTCGTCCACGGAGCTCCCCAGGCATATGAAACGATTCTGGATTTCGAGCTGAATGGTGTCGGGGTTTTCGATCTGGATCTGTGCTAGACGGAGCATAGACTTCATCAGTCGAGACCTTTCAAGCTTGATATTAATGTTCAATGTGCCTCTTACCATGCAGTGATCGCGCCCGGTTTTCACCGAATTGATCACAGAGACATCATTAAACATTTGCTTACTGGTTGACATAATGAAGTCGATCAGAAATTATATAGTACTTTTTTATTTAGTTCTGTCAAGCTTTGGCACCTAATGTCCAGATATTAAAACGATGCTCAATTTTAAGTTAAGTCTCTTGCTGTCTTTATCACTTTAAGTCAAAGTGACTGTATCACCACGAGACTAAAGCCCTATTTACACGATGCAAGTTTATTGCCTGTAGCAATAAACTTTATGTAAATAGGGCTTCAACAGCATCTCAACATCAAGAAGCATTTGAATGTTTGGCCACAATTCCTATAATAATAAACATATTATGACTAATTTGCACAATGATTTCGCCATCTTGTCATCTTCCATACTTTGTACTAAGTTTGGCAGGTTTCCGTTGTCTTTCATTTGTCCGTTGTCTTTTTTTTGAATTATCAGAAAATAAATCTGGGACAGAGGCATTTGAATCTAATTGGAGTAGATGCATCTGGATCTAACGTAGAAGATACCTGCAGCCTAATTGCGTAAGTGAATTCTGCAAAGCAAACAAGTTGATTCTTTCCCAAAAACGACTTTAGGTATTAATATGCAATACGTAAAGTCGTTTTTGGGAAGGAATCGATTCTTTCCCAAAATCGAATTCAGTTACGCAATTAGGCTGCTGTTCAGTGGTTTATTTGAAATTTCCATATTCTTTACTTCATCAGCAGAATGGATAACAAAATAAAATCAGTTTTTGTATAACCGGAGTCACACTTAATTTTAGATTTATACCTTTTTGGTTGGCGTTTATTCACAATAATCTGTCCTCGTAGTTCAGACCGTTCACTATAACTTATCTCTTGCCGTCATGTCACCATGGCTTGCCAAGCTTATACAGAGTACAGCAGGTGCTTTTGTCGACAGTAGCAGTTACTTCTGTCGATAGCTGTAGTTGCCTCTGTCGACAGTTGAAGTTAGCTCCGTCGACTACAAATTGCTGCTCGTCTGTTTGACGCTTTAGTTACAAAATTAAGCAGGATCATCTCACGTCTCTCTTTCATGAGCTTAAGAGTAAGATCAAAGAGCGTTTTGTTCCTATCTGTAAGGCGGGCCTTAAAAAACTTAGACCCGACCGCATGGACAGATTCCATCCATCGCTGTATTCGTCCACGGAGCTCCCCAGGCATATGAAACGATTCTGGATTTCGAGCTGAATGGTGTCGGGGTTTTCGATCTGGATCTGTGCTAGACGGAGCATAGACTTCATCAGTCGAGACCTTTCAAGCTTGATATTAATGTTCAATGTGCCTCTTACCATGCAGTGATCGCGCCCGGTTTTCACCGTATTGATCACAGAGACATCATTAAACATTTGCTTTGCGAGCTTAGACAGAGTACAGCAGGTGCTTTTGTCGACAGTAGCAGTTACTTCTGTCGATAGCTGTAGTTGCCTCTGTCGACAGTTGAAGTTAGCCTCGTCGACTACAAAGGGCTGCTCGTCTGTTTGACGCCTTAGTTACAAAATTAAAACTAATAACATTAATAGTATGGTGACCCTACTTTGTTTGATTTGTTTTATACCGCCGCCATGATGCACAACAAAAGCAAAGCGACATCAACTCCTCCACCGGCGGATAATCTAACTATTCTATTTCATGATATAATCGTTAATGTTTGGCCACATTATGAATTGGTCGTGCGTTTACAAGTGTCCATATCGTCCAACGTTGAGTATTCAATAATCTGGCCAGCACCCTAATTGCGTAACACACGATAAATCAAAACAATTCACATTCTTTTGCTTCATAAGTTCGAAAAAATTGTCTTCTC
Organism: Orthosia incerta; assembly: GCA_948252205.1. NCBI lineage: Eukaryota > Metazoa > Arthropoda > Insecta > Lepidoptera > Noctuidae > Orthosia > Orthosia incerta. The sequence continues at coordinate 32,109,470 of OX411751.1, forward strand.
GACAACGTAAAAAACGCAATGAAAGTTGTTGAACTGTCGAAATGAAACAGATTATGATTGATCGTGTATGAAAAATAACCTTGTTATGGGGTCAGTCAGTATAGGTTGCCTATACTGACTGCTGACCACATCATGATACAACCATTTCAGGAAATGGTCGAACTCTTCATGACAGTGTTTTTAATGTAAAAAGTGTAGGTGCTGTGAACGTGCTATCAAACAAATTGGAAGCAAAAAAGATAAGCTTTACAAGGAAGTGCTCCTCTTTATTAGAAAAACGGACAAATACGTTTCTCCGAAAGTTAAATAAATAAACTACCGAGTAGATTTCTATGATGAAAGAAAAGGATAACCAAATGGTATTTTACCAATTTACAATGTTTATCTTTGTTCATTTCCTTTTTTTTACTTTAACTCAAATACGCCGCAAAACGGCAAACTAAATAAACGTAAATAGTACTTGCGTGCAGACGCACACACACGTACTCCAGCACGCACGACGACCTCCCTGGTAATGTATTTTCACTATTTTCTAATGCTAAAAAATTGTCGACATTGCGATATTCTGTTTCTTTCTAATCAAGGTCCTTTTTAGGTAACCAGTATTAAAACGGTAACCTAAATAAAGGTAACCTGTTTCTTCTTCTTGGGTTACCCAGATAGCGGTTACCTATATCGTAGAGGTAACCAAAATTCGTCGATACCGGTACCGTAATTTATAAGGGTTTTCGGTCCCTGGTACCTACATTCGAAATTAGTATATCTCAGAATACAGAACATACCAAAAATTTAGTTCTTACTTTGAATGCGATACGCCGTATCCAGACACGAAGCGCGTAACGTGGCCAAGCAAAATCTATAATAATAATATTAATGTGTGTTTAGCAACACAAACATGGAATATACAAAAAAAATAAGAAAATTGAACATACACAATTTTACGGGCGCTACGGTCTTGATAAGAAGACTACTGGATGACGCCAAAAGACAATAGGGATGTAGCCAACTTCTTATGGCTGAATAGAGTTATGTATCTATAGTGTATTCTGCTTTTTCTTATCACAACTATTGTTAATAAAACAAGGTATCGAAATTTGTCATTATTTTATTTATTGAGATATTGAAATACGTCATTAATTCTATTTTTCTGTCTTGTCCTGATACTCTCACAAAAGCATTAGTCACTCTGATTCATTTGAAACTGCAACAAATGGTGGAAAAAAGTAAATGATGAATTAAGCCAACACTCTGGAGGTTTGATCATTTCTTCTCATCTCAAGCGGTCTGGTTAAAGTTGGGCACAATGATGTCCTTAACTTCGAAAAAGATCTAGACATAAAAAAATAATCAAATAACTCAATATGTTAATGAAAACGTTACGAAATTTTAAAACAATACCATAAGTGGGAATAAGCAAAATTTTCTCCAAATTTTGTATGTTGGTTTTATTATAAAACAAAAGAAAAACCATCCAGCAATAGTAAAAATTAAAAATTTTGCGAACATTTTTTCTTGTTCCGCTAATTTTGCCAGTGTGTGTAGTTTGACTTTATTACAAAACGTCGTAAATAATTTCTGCACTAACGCAAAATAAATCCTATTTAAAGAGTGTGTAGATTTCTTTCCAGATGTAGGATCTGAGACTTACGAGTATGCTTGTTTTGACTAAAATTAAAACGACAAATCAAACGATCGGCTTATTTGTAGTGCAATGATTATCAGTTAATTTGTGTGAGCTTGGCGACAACGGTTCCCATAGTCATTTTGCTGCATTGCACTTCCACTGTTTTTTCTGTTTCGTGGTTTATACCATTTCATAACATAACATCAATCCAATACGCTCTAAAGGGGTACGCAGAGATGTGTACAGTTCGCCATGGTACACTCTCATTTCTTCGGTTAAGTTTTAGTTGCATGATATTCGGGTAATCTATTCTGGCATTATAGGTACCTTACTAAAGAACTTGCCTATTAGGTACAACTTAAAAGTGATAAATAAAAAAAGATTTTACAATAAAATACTACTGACTTCCAAATAAAAAAACTACTAAATAAAATATCAGTACTGTTTTCAATAGTTGTTTATGCTACAAGTGCGGAAGGTAGGTGATTTCCGATGAGTGGTATTTTTATTCACGAGCGAGCGAAGCGAGTGAGTGGATAAATCGACACGAGTCGGAAATCATCTTGCGTACTGGTATCAAACAACATTTTACTATGCATTATGCGAGGAAATAAAAAAAATATCTGAACCGAGCAAGAATATAATAAAATGACGGGCTTATTCAAGAGCGCTCAGCATATCCACAGATTAACTAATAGTTCATAGTTCCTCGGAAATATCTGCTGCGCATGTGCAAAAAGGCACGAGCAAAATATTCATTCTGCCAAACATATTTAATGAATATTTAAAATTAATTTATTGATCAAAATCTAAATCTAGAGTAATTAAAAACGCCTTAAATAGTTTTGTTTTACCTTTTATATGAATGATAATCTGTACTTAACTAATTTTTAAAACTTTTCTCAAATAAAACTCTATGCGGCGGGCTGACGTTGGAGTAAAAAATTAAAAAAGTACAGGAAAGTAAAAAGCAATAGTGAAAAAAGTGACACTTTCCGCACAGTTTGGCTGCTTGGAAAACGCTCTTTTCGAGGACATGCATTGTAATAGTACATTGTGATACAAGGGTGGAAAGTAAAAAAAATCGTGTCATTAAAAACCCTCGCCTTCGGCTCGGGCTTGTTAATGACAGCTCGTTTACAATAACCTACACACCCGTGTATCACACGATGTTTTTCAATACAGTTGTGGGTAATAGTAAAAACAAATCAAAGAATTAGATTTGTTTATTCACCAAAAATAAAATTTTCAGAAAATGGCGCGTTTTTGCAACTGGACATATTTTTTTTTTTTTAAAAACAAGGTAGCAAAATGTTGCCTATAAAATTCATTCATTGGCGTGCGCTGAGAAAACTATTGATGATATATAGAAAATTATTAGGTAGGGTAGGTAGAGTAGGTTGAGTGGGCAGAGTAGGTAGAACAGGTAGAGTAGGTAGAGGCAGGGTAGGCAGGGTAGCCAGTTGACGCGAGCGAAGCCCCGCGGGTCAGCTAGTTGACTTATAAAGGAGATTGCCCATTCATGTATGGACCGCCGTTGCGCATAAAAAAAAATTGTATGATAGCATAAATTGGATATAAAAGAGGGGAGAGGTCGTACTTTCAATGGAAATAAAAATTATCCATTTATTTTGTGGGGTTTTTGTTTTTTCTTTGATTTTCTGTTCAGTTTTGAGGTTAGTTTTGTAACTACCTTGTACTAAAAAAAGCAGTCCCAACAATATGATTTAAATTCTCTTATGATAACAGAAAATAGTTCCATCAAACCAATGAATTATTCCAAGTAAATAATATCAAAATGGTTGGTAGGTCACGCTAACTGTAGGAGGTTTGTAGGTAGAAGTTGGAAATAATAATGCTTGAATATAAGAATGATATATTTTTATTGGTCCATATGATGATCATCATATTCATAAAATATTTCATCTAAAAACGGAGCAGGCGGCTCAATAGATCTAAATCGAGCCCAACCTAGATACCACAAAATGGTCATAACGTGAGCACAGCATCCCACTGTCCGATTACCCACTAAACAATTGCAATATTAGCCAGTAATATCATCGACTGCGTTACATGTAGGCCTATTAACTAAAATGTAGGCGTAGTACACCTTACTGCTAACATGTCGTGACTTAATTCTTCCCCTTACTAAATACTTGTCCGTTCCCAGTACTAATGGCAAGTCATCCTCAATGTCGTTTGCTAGTTCGATTTCATATTTGCCGTTCCTACGGCCATGCTCCCCATAATACGACCGAGCCTGTTTAATCTGATAGGAACCAAGAGCTACTGTCATCAGGTCATGTAATGACAGTCTTGGAAATATGTCCAAATGTGGATGTTCAGCATCTATGGTTATGAAAATGGCTCTCCTTCTATTAATATTTTCATTTTGTATGTACTCGCTCAAATAATTTATTGTATTTAATCTAGCTTTAGCTATATCCAAGAACTGTTGAGCATCAGGTCGGTCCACAATTGGTACATGAAACTTATTTAAAAGTGCACATGCAATATTAAAATCTAACATAAGGTGTGTTGATGCACGGTTGAAGAATTCTTGGCGAAATAATTTAAAATCGCGCTTTATCCGCCCATTTACAACTTCAACCACCCATCGACACATAGTAACACATCTTGATTGATTTGCCTGTTCTGTGGTTAGTTGATTTTCGCCTTCCAAAAGAGACTCGGGCATATACGCTTTTTAGCCATGGCTGTGCAATTCGCCAATAACATCTCTGAAGCCCCTATCTAAAATAAAAACATCTCCAGGCCTAAATTAATTTCTTAATACAGATGTTTCATTGCGAAATTCAGTGGACATAATATCTGAATCACTTTTAGTTGCTGGGAATGGGCCAAGTGACTGTAAAATGAATCCATCGCAACAGACAAACAAAAACGATTTTACCAAATTAGCATATTTATGTAAGCTATAAGTTTTTTTTTGGTACAAATAATTGCTACTACTTTGCACATAGACATAAGTACCATCACAAATAACAATCGCTGGCTTGGTGGCAACTCTTATTTCTAGCTGCCACATCTTGTATTGACATGTGACCAAGTCCTAAATATAAGGGTACAAATGTATTACCCAAACAATGTCTTGCTTTAGACATGTACCTTTCTAAAGTGCTTCTAGGAAGTTGAAACAATGTAGATAATCGCTCATTACTGTCACCAGTTCTAAGTTTAACCAGCATAATACTCAAAGCCACACTAGGACAAGGAGTTTCCTGTTCCAGCTGTGGTATGTGTGATAACAATTGATAAAACTGATCAGGATTACTTAAAAAAAATTGAGAATTCAATGCTAAAACGTACGGAATCATTAATTTTTCGTCGTATAAAATCGTATCCCATTTTATTCTATGTATGAAAACTCCTTGCTACTAAACTTTTTTAAATTGACTTATGGCGCGTTTTTGCAACTGGACATTTTTTTTTCAACGAAAACAGCCTATACAGCCTATTCCATTTTTGGCAAATGTTGATGTGAAAATAATTAAATTAAAACTGGTAATTAAATATATTAAACGACCATTTAAAAGACTTTTGAGAATTCAATGCTAAAACGTACGGAATCATTCATTTTTCCTCGTAGAAAATCTATCCCATTTTATTCTATGTTTTTCAATACAGTTGTCAAACATGGCGTACTTTCAGAGGCTATAATTATGATTCGAAAGTTAAATCTTAAGCGTAGGCATCTTTCTGTTACGCGGTCGTGACTTTTGTTAAGAGCTCGATCATTATGTTTGCAGTTTAGTTTTAAATTAATAAGTCAATTTAAAAAAGTTTAGTAGCAAGGTGTTTTCATACATGGAATAAAATGGGATAGATTTTGTATGAGGAAAAATGAATGATTCCGTACGTTTTAGCATTTGATTCTCAAAAGACTTTTAAATGGTTGTTTAATATATTTAATTACCAGTTTTAATTTAATTATTTTCACATCAACATTTGTCAAAAATCGAATAGGCTGCTTTCGTTGAAAAAAAAAAAAATGTCCAGTTGCAAAGACGCGCCATTATTTATAAGTCAATTTAAAAAAGTTTAGTAGCCAGGAGTTTTCATACATAGAATAAAATGGGATAGATTTTATACGAGGAAAAATGAATGATTCCGTACGTTTTAGCATTAAATTCTCAAAAGTTTTTAAATAGTTGTTTAATATTTTTAATTACCAGTTTTAAGTTTTTTTTTTTTTTTATTTTTTTTTTATTTTTTAAGTTAATTATTTTCACATCAACGTTTGTCAAAAATCGAATAGGCTGTATAGGCTGTTTTATTTGTAAAAAAATATTTCCTGTTGCAAAAACGCGCCATGTTGAATTTTTTTTTTTGTGAATAAACAAATCTAATATTTTGATTTGTTTTTACTATTTCTCACAACTGTATTGAAAAACGTCGTGTGATACACGGGTGTGTAGGTTATTGCAAACTCGTGCCATTAAAAAGCCTCGCCTTCGGCTCGGGCTTGTTAATGACAGCTCGTTTGCAATAACCTACTTTCCACCCTTGTATCACAATGTACTATTCTCTGTTTCTGCTCGCTTTACAGTGCAGGGGTAAAGCTAGGTGGCACAACCTTTCTTGACCCATTGTAGCCCTCAAATACGAAGGTATTAATTGCAATTTACTGATCGCGGAAGATCGTTCACAGCTTGCTATCATTGTTATGGTAACGTAACAGTAAAAGTGTAACCGACCCAGGCTTACTTTCAATAAGCACCCTCGAAGTACCGGAGCCTGCCCAGCCCACGAATATACATACACTTTTTTATATTTCACGTTTTCGCGAGTGTCTTAGTGCCGATCCCGATAGTGTGAACTGATAACAGATGGTCAGTGAGACACAAAGTACGCTAGAGGTGTCTGGAAGGAGAGAGTAAGGAAAGGCAAAATTCTTACTCTCACTCTTTCCGTGCCCTAATTAATGGAGTTATGCCAACCCAAAAGCAACAAAATATGAAAGCTTGAAACTTTCGAAAATTGTATCACCTTATTGATTACGGTGTTGACTTATCTAGAAAAGTTACAAGAGAGTCAATGCAAAGAATCAAGAGAATTTAAAATCCAAAAGTGCACGAAAGCGAGCTTGAACATTTAAAAACCTTGCCTCGGATAGGGTTTTATTACCTAGCAGTAAAAGACATTGCCAGAATTTGTATGGAGCTGTTTTGTATGCAGCAGCAGATTTTCTATTTATCATCTGTGCCGAAAGGCAAACGCATTTATGGCTATACAGCCTCGTGAACGCAATTTGTACTAAGCAAAGAGACCTACTTTGGTATGCCAAGAATGATAAAAGAGATCTTTTGGCTAATTTGTACCTATAGTGAATGCCACCCTTTATTTTGTATTGTGCGTTTAGTTTTTGCAGAATAAACAATTTTTCTTTCTTTTTTCTTTCTTTTAGATCCAATCAAAGAGTATCTAATAACCCCAGCACGCCGTTACATACAACATTGCTGGAGCGTTGAAATGTTCCAAATTCAAAAAACGCTCCAGCAATGGATTTGATTTTCATTGTCCGTAAATTCGGTACTTCGCGTGTTCTTTTTTCTAAAATAATGACAATATTTCCATGCATGTTTGAGAAAATAATATTTTCCCAGTGTAAATAATAGTACATTATTGCAAAGGCCGGGAAATAGGCAATTGCAGGTCGAGTATGAGTTTGAAGGCCGAGCCGTAGGCGAGGACTTCACTGATACGAGACAGGCAATTGCCATTTCCGCCGAGGCATATAATTATAATGCTTTTCTCAAAAGAATGCAGGGAAATAAAAAAGTAGTTAAATTTCCTTAATTTTTAAAGTTAATGGCATTTTTAACATGAACTCAACATTTCAGCATGGAATAAATTGCCCATAATGTAGATGGCTTTTTAGTTTTAGAAATCTCATTAAAATACGCCAAAAATACTGTTTCGGAGACAGTGTTCATTTTTTTATCGTTTTTCCAAATCATAAAATGTTCATATACTTTCATGTATTTTCTTTTGACTTCGCTGGAAGCAGGTTTTCCATTGCCAATTTGGCTTCTGATCTGGTGGACCGTGAACCGTTGGAACTGATTTTAATTATTCAATTTATATTTATATATATATTTAAAAAAAATATAAATATTTAAATAACAAATCAAGACGAATTTTCGGCTTTGCCGCCGATTTTCTATTTATCATCTGTGCCGAAAGGCAAACGCATTTATGGTTATACAGCCACGTGAACGCAATTTGTACTAAGCAAAGAGACTTAGGTACTTTGGGTATGCCAAGAATGATAAAAGAGATCCAATCAAAGAGTGTCTAATAACCCCAGCACGCCGTTACATACAATATTGCTGGAGCGTTGAAATGTTCCAAATACAAAAAACGCTCCAGCAATGGATTTGATTTTCATTGTCCGTAAATTCGGTACTTCGCGTGTTCTTTTTTCTAAAATAATGACAATATTTCCATGCATGTTTGAGAAAAAAATTATTAAATTAAAACAATGTGACTAAAAAATGAATATAAGTCAAATGTTAAAAGAATGAGGTCTCGCGTAGGTGAGTTCAATATTTTCAGTGGATGCTTCAGCTCTTGGTGGCTTCCGTGGCGGTAAACTGGCGGACGCGCCGGCGGCGCTGACGGCGACCTTGCCGCAGCGTTTGCACTACACGTAGGCTCCTCCCGCGACGACTATTGACAAGATCAGAAGTCCCATCGTAGAATATGATACGATGTATTGGTGCACATCGTGTTGCGACATTTCAGCCTGTTTCGTTTGATCTTCCAATTCTTTCAACGAATTATGAAGTTTTTCATAATCGTTTCTTACAAATTGCGTGTTCTGTTGTCCAGTTGATAAATCAAGTGGCTGGACAGACGTTAAATTGTTGATGTCTTCTAGATCAATTAGTGGTATTTCCGGGCTGACATAGATTTTGTTTGCGTAGTTAACTTGAGTGTAATATATTTCTTCGTTGTTTCTAATTATACATCCTTCCTTCATACGACCTTCACAGATGATTTGGAGTTGGCAATCCGTGCAGCAGACATAAAGCCAGGTTTCGGGATTTCGTAATGGTGTCCATTTATTGTTGCAGGATTCGGATGTATAGATACATTTTGATAATGTAATGTTTGTTATTGCACCGATTTCGCACGGAATTTGATGATTTCTCATGTTACGTGTTGGTTTGTTTAGTGAACATACATATGTACTTGGTTCAATTTTAATACAATGTTCCAGGTCACTGTCTGTGAGCTGCATATATGTCTCCTTTCTTATATTCACTGCAACATATTCTGAATTTGTTTTCATTGTAAGTGAATGGTTGTTTTTTATCATCGGAATAGGAACTGTTTTATAGATAGTGAATGCAGTGTCGCCTGTTAATGGTAGTGTAATTTCGATGATAAAATGTTTATCAAATAATCTGGATTTTACTTCTAGTAGTTTGTATATGTCAGCTAATTGGTTTTGAATGTTGTCAACGGGTAACAATAATTGTTGTGGCAATTGCCCAGAGATAATGTTGAGCTCCTGAAAGGGCTGGTTCTGCGGTAAAAGTCTGGTGTCTACATGACCATGGTGAATGTTAATAGCTGTGTCTAAAAGCATGTGTTGGATGTGGCGCAGTTTAGACAGAATTGTTGAACTAGTCAGAGCCATGGTGTTAAAGTAGTTCAAAGCTTCCTCTTGCTCAACATCCTTACCCAATTTCTGTAAATAGTTTTCGGTAGCGTTAAGATGTTGGTTTACGAGATTGAATTGAGTGTTCATCGTCTCTTCATTTCTCTTTAAAATGTTATTATGTGCCTCAATGATTGATGTTTGACCTTTGATCAGGTTCAATAAGTGATCTCTGTTATTTTGCAATCTTTCTATGTCCTTTTTATATTGTATTGCGAACCTTTCATCTAGCACGCCGAATAGGCTGTTTGCAAGGTAACCTATTCCATTGACAAGACCTCGGGTAACGCGTCCCTTTGTCTGCCAATGATGTGTTTCCAACATGTAATTGTTATGATCAAGTTCTTTGAGTTCCTGTTTGAATTCAGTCATAATGGTTTTGCACATCGTTTGGTAAGCAAATTGCTCACACCTTTCGCCCAGGTGTTGTACAACTCTATGTATGTTTTCCATGCCTTGCCAGTACGACGTCATATTGTAGTAGGTGACAATCTAACAGTCATCATGTACGCTTTGCAAATTGCCGATTTTGTCAAATTACACTGCTCTATTTGGTTCAAACGGTGTGATGTTTATGGCGTCGTTGCTTTGATATGTGGGCATAGCAGGCTGGAACTTATATTACTCGATTTAACTCGTTGTTTACTGTTGATGTAATTTTTTGTAGATTTTTGATTTTCAGTGCAGACTTTGTCATTGGTGGTGGTGTCAGGTATTTCTATGTATATGCGATTCAGGTATTGGGAGTTTAATTAATTTTGTTATTGGTCTTGTTAGTGGCCCTGTTTTTGTTTTCATCGTCACAACTCTGACTAGATTCTCTCCCCTATCCTCTCCCCAACAGACTAAAGATTTGATGAATGAGCACACGGCTAACTATTTCTCTTCTTCACATCATCCGCGATCTCATCGCTCTCCTGTTGTTCTGGAACATTTTCTTGGGCACATGACCTTTCTTCTTGTGCTAAATGCGTGTTCAATTGTTGACCTAGCCCTGCCGGTTCGCGATTTTGCAACTCCAATCGCCTCATGCAAAATGCTGCTATCCGGCTCGAAGGACCAAAATGTAAGGGCAGGAGCCTGTACACTTGATGTTAAATGTTTTAAAAAATAAATATTAATGTTTAAAGGGTGTTTAATACTAAATTGCACTAAAATAATGTAATAACAAACCGAAGACTGACGTACTTGCGTACGTGCCGATGCTACATGTTATAAATTAACAAAATTTGCAGTATTTTAACTAGGCCAAAGTACAATGTGCGTACAATTGTCGATGCTTTCAGCATTATGACATGACGCTTGGCAGCTCAAAAAATGGTGTCTGCGATAATTTTATAACCTTAACTTTTATTTTAGAGGTATTTACCTTAGCAATACGTTCTTGCTGTTGTCGTTGTTTTAAATTTTAATCTGACCTTCAGGCGTACTTCAGAAACAGTGTTTGTCTTATGCGTGTATCCAGACGCAAATGCATTGCATTAAGTCCGCCTTTGTACTTGTGCATAAAGTTTTATAAATAAATAAATAATAAATTAACACACATATTTATCTTTGCGGTTAATTTTTATTTATTTTACAAGTAATTTTCACGTATTCATAATACATTTATGTATTCTGATTGATTCGGAGGGCAGAATCTGGCCATGTCCTTTAACGTTCATACCGACAGTATTGTAGTGGCGGCTCGCGGAGCGCACGCAGCGTCCCTTTGTGTAACTCTTAACAGAATCATTGTAATTACTAAAGCTCAAAATGAATTGTTTTGCAGCTGGTAGAGTGGAAACGTGTGCGGCGAGTGGAGCGCGCGCGCAAGGAGGCGCTGGACGAGCAGCTCAGCTACATCGTCGACAAGACCGAGCGCTACTCGCGCCAGCTGGCCGCCAACCTGCATGCGCCGCCCGACGACGACGCCGAGTTCACGCCGCGCGGCTGCTCCGACGACGACGAGGAGACCATCGCCGCCGCCGAGCGCGACGAGCCGCGCCGCGCCGCCGACCATCGCGACGAGCTGGAGGCGCTGCGCCGCGACCTCAGCGCGCCGCTGGGCGACCTGCTGCCGCCCGGCTACCTGCCCGCGCACAGCCCGCCGCCCAGCGACTACGGGCCCGACGAGGACTCGGCCGACGACGAGCGCACCATCGCCGAGCAGGAGCGCGCCGAGCGGCCCGACGCCGAGCGCGCCGCCGCCGAGCTGGCCGCGCTGCGCCGGGACGCCGACCTGGGCCTGGACGAGCTGCGCCGCCGCTACGCGCGCCCGCCCAGCCAGGCCGAGCTCCGCGACACTGACTCCGACGACGAGTCGGACGCCAGCGACTCCACGGCGGAGTCGGCGGCGTCGGCGGCGTCGGAGGCGCTGGAGGCGCTCATGGAGGATGCGGGCCCGCCTGGCGATGTGCTGGCGGGGCAGGCGGGGGAGGGGGAGGGGCAGGCGGCGCACTCGGAGCGGCGCGTGGAGGCGGCGGCCGAGCTGGCGGCGTCGCTGCAGCCCACGGGCACGACGCTGTCGGAGACGGCGGTGGGCACGCCGGTGCCGCGCCTGCTGCGCCACGTGCTGCGCGAGTACCAGCACGTGGGGCTGCACTGGCTGGCCACCATGTACGCGCGCGGCCTCAACGGCATCCTGGCCGACGAGATGGGGCTGGGCAAGACGGTGCAGACCATCGCGCTGCTGGCGCACCTGGCGCTGGAGCGCCGCGACTGGGGCCCGCACCTGGTGGTGGCGCCCACCTCTGTGGTGCTGAACTGGGAGATGGAGTTCAAGAAGTGGTGCCCCGCCTTCAAGATCCTCACGTATTATGGCACCATCAAGGAACGCAAAATGAAACGTGTCGGGTGGACTAAAGCTAACTCTTTCCATGTGTGTATAACCTCGTATAAACTCGTAGTGCAAGACCATCAAAGTTTCCGAAGAAAACGATGGAAATATTTAATCCTCGATGAGGCACAGAACATTAAAAACTTCAAATCTCAAAGGTGGCAGATGCTATTAAATTTTCAAACTGAAAGGTGAGTAATCTTTCATAATGAATTGTAGCAATATTACATGTATTAATTGTAGTGTAATAGATATTGAAGCTTCCTGTATGAACTACTAAGTTCATGCAGGACAAGAAGCTTCAATATTTATTACAGGCAGTTCAAGTAACTGCCTGTAAAATGGTATAGAAACTCACACTTATAAATGGTGTACATAGTAATCTAACCCAGCAACGTTAGTTAGCAGCTAACGTTAGCTCCAGATTAGTTAATGCAACCAAACTTAAAAAAAAACAGTTTAAAAAAGTCCCTTAATATCTTTGCCTTCTAAAAATTGAATTCTGAAAAACTAATAGGATATGTCGTTCTTATTTATTTATTTAGTACATGGAGAACTTACAGCTAACAAAAACAAAAAATAAAAGGAGGTAATAGTCACCAGAAAGCCAATTACAAGTCCTCGCGTTTAAAATTAAAATATAAATACAAGTATGATGCGAGCACAGACAGCAACACGACTTAAAGTGTAGTCACAAAATTCCAGATTAAAAAATAAGATACAGACATTTGTTTGCAAAAAAAAAAACGACAGAATAAAAAAGAAAACCGCTTAATATAACCGCTGTTACTTGAAAAATTGAAGGCTCAAGCTTCGTCTGGCCGAGTTTACAGTAGTTACAAAGGGATCCAAATCATGTAGTTTGCATATCTCATTAAAATTACTGCTTGCACGCACAATAATGCTGTTCTGCCTATAATTCGATGACGAATGAAGTACACAAATGGGAGGGTTGTAACGTAAAATTTTTCTGGGCACATTAAAATAAAATTTGGACAATAGTTCAGGACTATCAATATCGTTATGGAGGATTTTTAACAAAAACAGACAGTCTGCAATTTTTCGTCGGTCTATAAGTGGCAGTAGGTGGAATTTTTTACAGAGACGAAGATATTCAGCTGAGTCATATGGAACCTTTTGGTGAAAACAAAGATATTTTATGAAACGTTTTTGTATATTTACTATGCGGTCGATGTATTTCTGATACCGGATTCCATATCTGAGAAGCATACTCGAGCTGACTTCTTACATATGTACAATACAATATTTTACACTTAGTCGCATTATAAAACCAAGTAGTTTGGATGCTTTTTTAACAATAGTATCAATGTGTGAGTCATAAAGTAGTTTACTGTCTTGATAAACTCCCAAGTCACGAAAACTTGCCGGTGCAATTGTATTGCACCTCGGCAAGTTTTCGCCAGCCAAAGTATAGGTAGCGACCAGGACATCACGTTTCCTAGTGTAGGTAATAACGGAGCATTTAGATGGGTTAAGATCTAATTTATTAGCTCGACAATACTCATCAAGCCGACATAAATCAGCTTGTAGTGCAAGCATGTCATCATGCGATGCAATAGTGGCAAAGATTTTCATGATTATTATTATAAATACCTAACTCATTGGACCGCACGTTTAGAAAATTGAAGTGTGTCAGTGTGGGTCGCTAACGTGTTCCGTTTGGCAGGCGCCTGCTGCTGACGGGCACGCCGCTACAGAACAGTCTGCTGGAGCTGTGGTCGCTCATGCACTTCCTCATGCCCGACGTGTTCGCGTCGCACTCCGAGTTCCGCGAGTGGTTCAGCGAGGTGGCCGGCATCGCCGACGGCTCCAACCGGTACAACGAGGCGCTGGTGCGGCGCCTGCACGAAGTGCTGCGCCCCTTCCTGCTGCGCCGCCTCAAGGCCGACGTGGAGCGCCAGATGCCGCGCAAGTACGAGCACGTGCTGCTGTGCCGCCTGTCCAAGCGCCAGCGCTTCCTGTACGACGACTTCATGTCGCGCGCCAAGTGAGTAGTGTGCGACTGCCGCCTGCCGCCCCTACGCCACCGCTCAGGCGCTCACCCACCCGTCTGTGCAGGACCAAGGAGAGCCTGGCGTCCGGCCACCTGCTCAGCGTCATCAACGTGCTCATGCAGCTGCGCAAGGTGTGCAACCACCCCGACCTGTTCGAGCCGCGCCCCGTGGCTTCGCCGCTGCAGCTGCCCGGCCTGCGCCTGGCCGCGCCCGCGCTGGCGCTGGCCGTGGGCCTGCTGCAGCGCGCGGAGCTGGCGGCGCGCCTGGGCGGAGACCTCGCCTCGCTCGAGGCCAGCGGCGCCGGCGCCTTCGCCGCGCACCGGGCGCGCCACCTGGCGCCGCCGCGCCGCCTGGTGGAGGAGCTGGGCCCGGCCGCGCGCCCCGCCACCCCGCGCGCTCCGCCCGCCGGCCTGCGCCTGCACCTGCGCCTGGTGCCGCGCGCCGCGCCGCCCGAGGCCGCGCCCGCGCCCGCGCCCGCCCTGGCGCTGTCCGCGCGCCGCGCCGCGCCCGCCCCGCCCGCGCCGCCCGCCCCGGCGCCCGGCGCGCCCGCGCGGCTGGAGGCGCGGCGCCGCGCGTGCCTGCGGCGCCTGGCGGCACACAACGAGCGGCGCTGCTGGCGCCTGCCGCTGTTCGGCGCCGACCTGCGCGCGGCGGTGGCGGCGGGCGGGCCGGCGCTGCCGCCGCGCCAGATGTCCGACGTGCTGGCCGAGCTGCGACCAATCATCGATAGGTGAGGGGAGATGTCTGATCTATAAATTGGCACATTCGGCTCTCTATTAACATTTCTTATGTTGGGGTTTTCTTGTTGTTGCCGAGTAACCCGGTAGTTGTAGAAGTTAGTTTAACACCAAACCACTGTTATGTTCCAAATATTTATTATGGGCACACTTTTAGGTTGCTGCTAGTAAACTGAGCCGCACTTATCGTTGAGTTACGTCAACACGCAAAGTAGCGTGTGTCAGTGTTTTAGTTACAGTGCGACATAAAAGAGTAGAAATGAAATGAGGGCGCCACAGTCGCTCAGATGGCAACCCAATTAGTACGACTCAGCTGATCTTGATACTTGAATAGTATTATTTATTTATTGGGTATAGATAATGAGTAAATATATTAAAAAAGTATGTTTATTAAATATTTAATATGTAGTAGTAATATAACAACAATTTCCCAAAAAATATTTTTTTTTAATAATGAATTGATTTCAATATAAACTGAGATATAAACTAAAATTAATAAAATAAACTGATCTAATTCAAATTCAAAAGTCATTTATTCAAACTAGGCTGAGAATCAGCACTTTCCGAACGTCAAAATGACATAAGACAGTCCCCGAAAAACGCCCGCCCTTCACCACTTCCTAGTGCTTTTGCTGGGAAGAAGAAGTGGCGCAACAAACTCCCCAGCAGCACAACTGTCTGTTCAGTTAGAAAAAAAACAAAAACTTGATTCTATACAATAGTATGCAAATCATTTACATTACTCAACACAAAAAATTAAAATAAAATATATTTGTCATAATGACAGCTAGCACACGCCAATATACCAACAAAAACATCGAAATCTAAACTCAAGCGAAAATAAAAACGTAAACGGAACTTAGTACCCGAATTATAAAGCCTCCAGGCATAAAGGGCGTGCCCGCCTACATATAGCTAATACAGCTGTAACTCGAAGTCACATAATTATGATAAACTAGGACCATCGAAGTAAAAAATAAATCAACAGTTAGGCAAGAATAATATATGATCCACTGTCGAGGTCGCAGTGAGTCGATTATGTCAATAATATGACAATTAAATTAAAATAAATTGACATAAACTGTCAAAATAAAAAAAAAACAATTATATAACTCATACAACCTGTCAGTAGGTAAGCTAATTCTGGAGAAAGAACACACACATTGTCTTGAGTTAATCACAGCGACCAACAATTTTTATCGTTTAAGTAGTCGTTAATAGAATAGTATGCCTTTGAACGAAGGTTTGATTTTACTTTAACTTTAAACGCATTAAAAGGCAAATCTAGAAGAGCAGAGGGTAGCTTGATATAAAAGGTTATACCAAGCCCAACAAATGAGTTATGAACCTTATGAAGCCGGTGAAAAGGAGCTCGTAATTTGTCCTTATTTCTGGTGTTAATATTGTGAATATCACTGTTTTTAGTGTAAAAGTGTATATTTTGCCTAATATATAAGATATTGGCGAAGATGAATTGTGATGCCACTGTGAGAATACCAACATCTTTAAAAAATCTCTTAGAGAAACTCTGGCACCTAGCTGGTAAATTGCTCGAACTGCTCGTTTTTGGAGAACAAATATATTTTGAATGTCAGCGGCTTTGCCCCACAGCAGAATGACATAGGACATAACGCTATGGAAATAACTAAAATAGACTAATCGAGCAGTATCTATAGTGTAATAAATCAAAATCTATATACTCTACACCTTCCATGGGATCACTTATGTTCGTGTAGTCTATTTAAAGCTCTGGCATTGATTCGTCACTGATGTCTGAACCAGTGTCATCGACACTGCTGTCTGCACCACGGGACGACCCTTCATGTGATTAGCTGGTGTTGAGAATTTCCCACCGTTTTCAATGCCGTGTTGCACGATTCTGCGCACTCTGCTTACGAAAACACCTAAAACAAGCAAATAAAAGAATCACTGTCAGTCTGACGAAAGAAGTTCCGCGGTAAATTAAACGTGAATATATTTTATAATTGTTTCTTTCCATTTAGTCGATTGCATCAACAAATATGTATAGCAAAAAAACAATTTCTTATCCGCAATAAATTACATTAATTGTTTTGCCGACGTCAACGTTGTTAAGTCGCGCTATAACTACAACGGTGTTTGTTTATCTAAGCATAACCTCAAAAATGGTAGACAAATAATTTGTAAATGATATGTGGTTCGAAAATTTAGCTCCCTGAATGTATTAATCGTTTGTAATTAATGTTTAGTGTAACTTTCAATAGTTACTTACCAGTAAAATCTGCTGTACGATGGTAAACATCTTCTAAGTTGGATAGAAGCTTACCAGCTTCGAATTCGGCTATACACCGCATATAAACTTTGTAAACTATATCACGGGCACCTCCACGAATTACCTTAGTCACGATTTGCCACTGTTTTTCTATCTACACTGAGAAATATCACATAAAAACCAAAATTCTTACGAAAATCGAAACCGATCGAGAAGAATTGACAGCTCAATTACTCATTTTAGATGTTGCCAGAAAAAGAAAAACTTTTAGTTCCCATATATTTAATTTCTACTCTTTTATGTCGCATTGTACGACTGATTTACTTAATATTATGCAGTACTTAAATAGTTGTACTTTTGTTGTATGAGCATTATTGGCTCGTACATAAAAAAATATTTAAACTGCTCGTTTAATATATATTCCAATAGATGGCGATCTATTAAATTTTGAGATTAAACTCGTATGTAACACGATTTGTTACAATATGAAACTGAAATAAAATATGCAAAAAAAAAATTTATAAAGAAAATCGTCACTTCAAGAAAAAAATAGTTACGAGCCAAGTTAACCCTTTTATTTGCAAGTCCCGGCCGGAAAGTCTGTTAAAATAGGTGCAACATATTCTATTCAAATATTAGGCTGCCTGTTCACTTGGCGAGGATCGAAGCCAACCAATAGAATTGCATAAAAAAACGCCGGTCCGATGCGCGAGCGGAGTTCTGCTTTAATGTATCTGTCTAGTCTCGTTCGTCCGGACAGTATGTACCGTGAGCGCTTACTTCACGTGCCCCGTCCGCTCGGCACTGTATGTGTGGCTGTTGCAGGTTCTGCGTGTGCTGGGCGAGCGCGCGAGCGCCGGCGCCGGCGCTGTGCGTGGGCGGCGGCGCGCCGGCGCGCGAGTGGCGGCGGCGCGCCGGCCTGCTGGAGCGCCGGGCGGCGCCGGGCGCGCGCTTGGCGCTGGCCACGTTCCACGCGCCGGCGTCGCGCCAGGCCGTGCCCGCACCCGTCGCTGCTGCAGTACGATTGCGGTGACTATCTACTTTTTAAACCATTATGCAACTTCTTTGTGTACTGTTATGCGTGCTGACAGTTTATTATTTTATTTTTATTTTATTTATTTATTTTAAGGAAAGCTTACAGACTAATAAAATCATTTGAAAAAAATAATCATAGGTAAGGAAAATGGCTAATTTATTCTGTTTTTAGTATTTGTTGTTATAGCAGCAACAGAAATACATCATCTGTGAAAATTTCAGCTGTCTAGCTATCACGGTTCATGAGATAAAGCCTGGTGACAGACGGATGGATCGCGGAGTCTTAGTAATAGGGTCCCGTTTTTACCCTTTGGGTACGGAACCCTAAAAAGAAAGATTGAAATAATTAGATTCATGCAACATTTAAATGATACAAATATGAACTTTACATTAAAATAAATAAAACTATTTTGCACTCACTCCCGACTGCCGCTAAAATATTCTTTGCTAAGGATTTTTCTAATTTTGTGTGCGCGCCAGTGCAGAAGAGATCGACTTCCAAGTGTGTTGGCAACTTATTGAACGCTACAACACTATGTATACAAAAGGCGTTGCCTGTAATTTGTCGATGCGTACGGCGCCTCCAGCAGACGCCGTGTTCGTAGGCTGCCTTGGTTAGTGCGAAGAAGTATTTTGCTGAGTAGTTCGGGACAATCCACCGAGCTGTTTGCTATAAAACAAATGTCATTAATGTTACGTCTTATGTGTAACGGTAAAACAATATATCGCTAATGGTATTGTACCTATTGTTGGTGATTATCCGCGACTCCGCTTTGCTTTGGAAATCGCGTTCAGCCCGTCTTGGGAACGAAATGAAATAATTCACCAGGCTCTCATTTATAGATCTTTGTCAGTCGCTATAGGTTCTTCGAAGCCAGAAAATCAGACATCAGTCTCGCGCGCGCGGAATCATGTTAGCCGCTTATTGAGCTGAGCTCGTGTCGTGTTGCAGGCAAGCTGCAAACGCTGGACGGGCTGCTGCGGCGCCTGAAGACGGGCGGGCACCGCGTGCTGATCTTCACGCAGATGACGCGCGTGCTGGACGTGCTGGAGGCCTTCCTGTCCATGCACGGGCACGCCTACCTGCGCCTGGACGGCGCCACGCGCGTGGAGCGCCGCCAGCCGCTCGTGGACCGCTTCAACGCCGACCCGCGCGTGTTCGCCTTCATCCTGTCCACGCGCAGCGGCGGCGTGGGGCTCAACCTCACGGGCGCCGACTCCGTGGTGTTCTACGACTCGGACTGGAACCCCACCATGGACGCGCAGGCGCAGGACCGCTGCCACCGCATCGGGCAGACGCGCGACGTGCACGTGTACCGCCTGGTCACCGCCGCCACCGTGGAGGAGAACATCCTGCGCAAGGCGGAGCAGAAGCGCGCGCTCGGCCACCTGGCCATCGAGGACGGCCACTTCACCACGTCCTACCTGCGCGGGGTCCGTGCATGTTACCGCGTTACCGTCTGTTGTGTCTAGCATTATTTTATGTGTAACTGCTAATAATCCATTAACTTTCGGTGCAGGCTAACATTAAGGAGTTGTTCGGCTCGGAGGCGGCAAACAGTTCGGCCAGTACCGCAGAGACCGAACCCACCGCCGGCGGAGAGCTCGAGTCCGCGCTCGCGGCCGCCGAGGACGAGGCCGACGCCGCCGCCGCCACCGCCGCGCGCGCCGAGGCGCAGGGCGACCTGGCCGAGTTCGACGAGACGCTGCCGCTCGACGACGAGCCGCGGGCGGCCGCGCGCGCCGAGCCCGACGACCTCGCCACGCTCATGAGCCAGGTCAGTGCCGCGTGCCGGCGCCCCGGAGCCTGCGCACGTGCCTGTCTGCAGCCGCTCACCTCGCCTCTGTCCGCAGCTCACGCCCATCGAGAAGTACGCCATGCGCCTGGTGGAGAGCAGCGAGGCCGCCAGCGAGGCGGAGAGCGCCGCGCTGGGCGAGATGCGGCGCCAGCTGCGCGAGTGGGAGGAGGCGCGGCGCCAGCTGCGCAGCGAGGAGCCGCCGCAGGAGGACGCCGAGCTCACCTACAGCCGCAGCGACGCGCGCGCCAAGGTGCGTGCCAGTCGCCGCCGGGCCGCGCCCAAGCCGCCGCCGCCGCCCAGCCCGCCGCCCTCGCCGCCCGCGCCCCCCGCCCCGCCCGCCCCGCCGGCGCGCACCCGCTCGCGCGGCACGGTGCATATCAACCTGTGGTCGCTGGACGCGGGCGGGGGCGCGGGCGGGGGCGGGGCCGGGGGCGCGGGCGGCGCGGGTGCGCGGCGGCGCGGCCTGCGCAACGGGACGCTGGACGCGTGGCTCGCCAACGCGCCCGACCGCGACTGCAAAGATAACGATAATAAATGATTTTGACATACTGCTCGTGCGTTTTATATTTCTGACGTTCGACGTTTCGGTGCCGCTCGATGTTCGTCCGTAAATGCTTGAACTGTCCCCGAGACGGCGGTGTTTCCTCGTGATCGGCGAAACTGCGGCACCGATCTGAACGTCAGGGATGTAACGGCGTACAAGCATTTACGGGCGAACCGAGTCGGCCGCCCGAGGACTGACTATGTCCGCCCGCGCCGCACAGTGGAACGAAAATGAAGCTCCATACACTTAGCGACGCTCAAAAATCAAGTACCCAATGTTGAAAAATACATGCCAGCTTATTCCTTTACTGAATAGTAATATTTTAAACTTTTTATGATAAAGCTACTATTTAATCAATTATTTGTTATTTCTTTTTTTTGTGGAGCTGAACCGTTTCTTTTCATTTTATTGCTAATTCTTAAGCTTTCTTGTTATATAACTTGCCGTATCATAAAATGCAACGTATAAGCTATATTACAAGTAAAGCTCAATCTCAGCAACCTTCGAAACATTGACATTTTCAACGTTGAAAATAAATAAAGAATATTGTATGGAAGCACGTCATTTAAATGTTACTAAATGTCCTTTCTTCCACACCACCTAACGAGGTACAGTTATTATAGGCGCGTCCTTTTTATAGTGGTGTCCCCAAGAGCAATCCTAATCCGCATATAAAATACAAAAATTATAGATGTTTTATAAAATAAAGTTAGTGTGAAGCTGATAACGTGGATGATGTCGTCATAGATGTGCTGAAGTTCAGTCAGAAAAATTATAATAACTATCAAATTACATTGCATTTGTAAGTTGTTAAGAGTAAGTTGCATTGGTAAGGTGTAGTTAGGTAGGTGGATGGGGAGGGGGTGGGCCTCAGGCGGATGTACCAAAAAGGCCATAAAGGCAGTTAAATGACGTGCTTGTTTAAGTTGAAAATGTCAATGTTTCGAAGGTTTCCGAGATTAGTAGTAGTGGTAATATAGCTTATATGATGCATTTTATGATACGGCAAGTTATATAACAAGAAAGCTTAAGTATTAGGAATAAAGAAAAAAACGGTTCAGCTCCACATAAAAAAGAAATAACAAATAATTGATTAAATAGTAGCTTTATCATAAAAAGTTCCACTACATAAAATATTACTATTCAGTAAAGAAATAAGCTGGCATGTATTTTTCAACATTGGGTACTTGATTTTTGAGCGTCGCTAAGTCTATGGAGCTTCATTTTCGTTCCTCTGTGCAGCGGCCGGCCCGCTTCGGCCCCGACCCTGAGTCCTTACGACACATTTCATACAACGAAAGTAGCTACTACGTTAACAAAAGCGAACCATAAATATAGCATTGGAACATTGCAATATCATTATATCTCTCACTTTGTCTTAATATGACACACACTATTAGTCAAATGCAACAACTACATAACGGTACTGTTATAAATGATTCCTAAGAGCCACACTGTCTATAATTATAAATGACAAACGTAGTAGCAGGCGAAAGGCCTGGCTAAATATGGAGATCTAACAACCAGATAAAATACTTAGCTGCCGTCGACGTTTCTTATCTGACCCGAAAGACGTTACTGAACGAACTCTAGGTTTGAGTACTCTTCAGCGCAGACTGTCCTGGGGCATGTACCAGAAGTTTGCGCAACCATCGTAAGTTCAGCCATTTTTTTTTTGTTCCGGGCGGATGGGTCTGTCAGGGTCGTACTGACTAAAAACCACCCCGGTGTTCCATCTCACACCTACGCTGGAGGTCGCAGAAACAACGATGCTTCCGCAACCCCCAGCTAGTGCCGGCCCGCCTCTGCGGGCCTCGATCTCGGGTTGGAGGGGAGTGACGTGTTTGTCTCCCCCCGCAACGTCTAAGAGGGGCGCGCGTGGAACACTACGCGCCACCACCTCGGGTCCAGATGTGTGGGGGACGACGGACGTCCCCGAGTCCGTCGCCCCAGGACCCATTTAGGGAGGCCGGAAGAGGGCGTTGTCCGCCCTCCGCCTCGGACCGGCGCGTCAGCTGCGGATCGGGTGAGCGGATGAAATCTCCCTCTCCCTCCGCAGCCTCCTTCTGCGAGACGACTGTTTCGCAAAAGGATACCACCGCGTCCCAAGACTCTTCGCTGCCGACCATAGACTCGACTACGGCCGGCAGCGACAAGTCACTGCCTACTTCTGAGATGAGAGCACGGCGTGGCTCCTCCCAAGCGGCACACTGCCGCGCCGTGTGCTCCCGGCAGACGACGCAGTGGTGACACCGGGCGTTCGGCTCCCTGTTTATGCGACACAGGTACTTCCTGAAGCAACCATGCCCCGAAAGCACCTGCGTCACCCGAAACGACAGGGAGCCGTGCCTCCTCCCGAGCCAGCGCTCGAGCACCGGCCGGGCCGCCTCGATGGTGACGAGGCCGGCGGTAGGGTGTAAAAGCCTGTCCCGCCATTCCGCCACCAGAACCTCGCGGAGTGACACCGGCCCTTCGCCCCGCGCCCGCACCGCTAGTGCCGCGAGTACTTGCGCAGCCCCCGAGCGGCACCGGCCCTTCGCCCCGCGCCCGCACCGCTAGTGCCGCGAGTACTTGCGCAGCCCCCGGGCGGCACCGGCCCTTCGCCCCGCGCCCGCACCGCTAGTGCCGCGAGTACTTGCGCAGCCCCCGGGCGGCACCGGCCCTTCGCCCCGCGCCCGCACCGCTAGTGCCGCGAGTACTTGCGCAGCCCCCGGGCGGCACCGGCCCTTCGCCCCGCGCCCGCACCGCTAGTACCGCGAGTACTTGCGCAGCCCCCGGGCGGCACCGACCCTTCGCCCCGCGCCCGCACCGCTAGTACCGCGAGTACTTGCGCAGCCCCCGGGCGGCACCGACCCTTCGCCCCGCGCCCGCACCGCTAGTACCGCGAGTACTTGCGCAGCCCCCGGGCGGCACCGGGCAGTACGCGCCGCCTCGTAGGAGTTCGTGCGATACCCCCAGATGACTCTGACGGCCATCCCTCTCTGCAGCTTCCGCAGGAATCGTAAGCTCAACTGTTTAAACGACTCGCACAACTACCACACGTGGTATTTTATGTGATCACATAAATTGCAATCACCAAAGGTCCTATACCTATAAATCACCAGACAGCTAAATTGATTCAATCTGCATTAGACTTTTCGTAAACGAAATAGAATTTATTTAATACCTACCTAAACATTTATCGTGTGCCTGTCTGGGAAAGAGTGTTAAATCACTGCACCCAGTCACTAGTTTCCATAAGCCAAAACCAATTTGGTTCACACCCTCCAGGTCTACAACAGCCGCAATACAAGCGGTCAGAATCCTAGTGGAAAAACATCGACTTGCATCTAATTTTTATAGACCTTGAAAAGACTTTTGACAGAGTGCCACGGACGTTAGTGTGGGAAGTGCTTTGGACACAAGAATGCTATATATGTAGCATACATGATATGTACTGCGATGTACATGCGAAAGTTAGGAGCGCGGCTGGTCCGAGCCAAGAATTCACCGTGGGGTGAGAGTCCATCAAGGCTGCACTGATTGACTGAGTCCGCTTTTATTCAATCTCGTTATGGATCAAAGAAATCCAGGCGCCACTTGCCTGGCATCTCCTCTTTGCAGATGACATCGTGCTTGTGTCCAGAAATGCAAAAGAATTGCAAGGTACTCTCTGCCGTTGGGTAAACTCATTAGGAAATGCTGGGCTCACGGTTAGCAGAACGAAGACCGAAAATCTTGTCTGTCGTTTCAGTGGAAGCCAGGCTAACACAGTCGATAGTCTATTACTCCGATGCTACTGTAACTGAGGTAACTGTTGGGACTAGTGTACCAGTCCCAACAGTTACCTGATTAAAATATCTTGTCTTGGTAATAACTGAAAACGGAGACGTAGATGCAGACGTGGCACACAGGATAAAGGTCGCCGGTAAAACATCCTCTCACCCAAACGCATATAGGTACCGTCTCCGTTCCGTCGTGGGTAAAAATGGCGAAGTATGGCAGGCGATATGTATTGCATCCTAATAACAATATTTGAAATAAAACGGTATTTGTGTACGCCTATACTACAGTCACATTTCACCCCTCAATTTGAATTAAGAATCTGTTTACCAGTGCTTTAACTAACCATATTTTTTTTTTATTAATTACTATCTGTGGCCCGCGACTCACATAAAAAATACAATAATCTATACATACTTAGATACATAGTTAATTACATAATGTAATTTATGAAAAGGAATCTAACAAATCAACGCTGTGATGATTCTTCAATTCTCGCGACAGCAATAGTGTGTATAATTACTACAACGCTCTTATCTACTCGTATACTAATATTATAAAGAGGTAAAGTTTGTGACTTTGTAAGGGGTAATCTGTGGATTTACTGAAGCGATTTAGAAAATTCTTTCACCAGTAGATAGCTACACTATTCCTGAGTGTCATACGCTCTAATATATTTTCAAAAAAATTAGAGATCCTTATGAAAATTGCAATAATGTAACCCAAGGTAGCAAAACGTTGCCTATAAAATTCATTCTTTAGCGTGCTCAATACACACTCATGCTTTTTCAAATCTATCAGAGAATAATCCATGCACAAGTTGAAACATTTAAAGTACAACAACAATTTTGTTAATAAAAACCAGCCAAGTGCAGTTTTCGCAATGTTGCATACTTGCTCCCTTGCATAACCTGGTAAATATGCCTGATGAAGAGTGATCTTTCGACGAAATAACTTTGTAAACTTTCAGTAGATTGTTTGTACTAAAATTATCATTCCTAAGTCACAAGAACCTGCTAAGTTACAAACAAATGTTTTATGACAGCGTAAGGATTGATGGTCCTCGTTTCCAGCATTGAAACAGATACACTGTGACGTATTTCATGTTTTTGTTTGTTTTACAAATTATTAGACGACTTTTACTAAATAACGACGAAGAAATAAAATTTGTTAACATAGCCAGTTAGCCAGAACGCAATGTCACTCAATCCATACATATAAGGATTGAGTGACTTATTTAAACCCTTGTAATAGTACATTACTGCAGAATCCAGTAAGCAAGCCTTCCTGGCCAAGTATGAGTTAACCGGACCGAACAGGTGAGGTCCAGTTATATACGAGGCCAGGATGGCTTTCTTACTGGTTGAGGCTTGTATAATGCTTTTCTCAAAAATGAAAGAAAGTTTAACAACAAATTCGTTTAATTAATATTGAAGGTTACATTCATATTAGGGCAATTACTGATAGATATTGTGATCGATTTACCGGGGGCATTTATATTTGTTTGTTGTACGTCTTAATTAACGGACACAAAAATATATCTGTCTGAAAAAAAATGTCATACCAAAAAGAGAGTTAGATATATATTTGGAGCCTCCCTCCTATAACCATGTTATAATGGCTAAACTCTAATATGTGTCTGGCTGGTACTATGTTTTTTTTTCAAGCAGATCTGAAGAGGATGACTTACTGTCTAGAGATGGGTGTTTTCGGTTTTTTGCACAAACGGTTATGTAACCGATATACAGATTTCATATCTATATCGAAAACGGTTTTCAGATATCGATATCATTTAGTGTTAATCAAGTTTATGACTGGACCAAAAAATGGAGGATTAAATTAAATGAATCCAAATCCATACATATAGACTTTACCAACAAAAAGCAACAGTATTTTCCAGTTTATATTAATAACAACCAAATCCCTTATGAGAATACAGCCAAGTATCTCGGTATGACTCTTGATGCAAAGCTACGCTGGAAAGCTCACGTTAAGAAGAAAAAAGATGAACTCGACCTACGATTCAAAAGAATGTATTGGCTGCTTGGAAGAAACTCCGTGCTGTCCGTGCCGAACAAACTATTATTATACAGACAAGTCCTGATGCCAGTTTGGACTTATGGTATTCAGCTGTGGGGCTGCACCAAACAGACAAATGCATTAATCATCCAACGATTCCAGAACAAAGTACTGCGGGAAATTGTTAATGCACCCTGGTACGTAAGAAATGATGACCTCCATCGGGACCTAAACGTTGAGTGCATCGATAAAGTAATCCAAAAATCTGCAGAAGCTCATGACAAGAGACTTCATCAGCATGTGAACGTCGAGGCGATCCAGCTACTCGACCACACGGACATAGTGAGAAGACTAAAAAGAACAAAACCGTTCGAGTTAGTGTTTAGTGCTAGTGTTAGTGAATAGTGTAATGTAGCACAAGTGTTACCAAATAAACACAACAAAAAGTGTATTCGCCTTAATAGAGACAATAAGAAAAGTGCCAATGGACACATTCTTAGTACGTAAAGACAATTTTATAGTTTAAGTTAAAATAAAATTACTTATTAGTCTATATAAGGCTAGATTGTAATAAGATTAGGGTCCATCATTTCGATGAACACTAAGATAAGGCATAAAAAAAAAAAAAAAAAAAAATTTAGTACAGTTTGCATAAGTTAAAATGTTCTTTAGATGAGCAAACTAACAACGAACGCGAAATAATACTTAAAAAGAGAGGTAGCGCATAATTATGGTTCCTATCGTTTGTGAAGTTTGCGTTTTGTTCGTAGTTCGTACGTTTCCGCATTTTTACGGTTTTAAGTTTTGACTTATTCGTTCTTGCACGCTAGTAAGGTTATTATTAGATACAGTTTTTGTAATATCGGTTATTTTGATATAGATATCGATATGATACGATATCTAACACATATCCGATATAAGTTACGTATTGATATATCGGACCAATCCCTACTACTGTCCAGTAAGTAAATTACATACTTACTTACTGGACAGTAGGAGATTCCAAATTTAAAATCTCGCTTCTTACTGGACAGTTGTGAATAAGTCTCCGGTAGAGTTTACTTTCTGGATACTTTTTAGAGATATTATGACAACATTATATACCATTTTTGAGAAAAAGCTGTTTACGTAAACCGATTGTGCTGCGAATTTGTGGGAGGCGTTTAATTGTGTTTTTACTATGTCTTAGCCATGTCTACAAGCTGTTTTCAAGAGTCATCACGAATCGTCTCGCGCGCAGGTTTGACGATTGCCAGCCTCCCGAACAAGCCGGATTTCGTAAAGGCTTCAGCACCGTAGACCACATACATACGCTGCGGCAGGTTATACAGAAGACTGAAGAGTACAACCTGCCTCTCTGTTTAGCGTTTGTGGACTACGAGAAAGCCTTCGATTCGATCGAGACTTGGGCTGTACTGCAGTCTCTCCAAAACGCCACCATGTCAGTTCGACTTCAGGATCTGACCTCAGAACCAGTCCTTCTGCAGCGAGGTGTGAGACAGGGAGACGTCATATCTCCGAAGCTGTTTACCGCTGCACTGGAGAATGTCTTCAAGGTTCTGGACTGGAGAGGGCTAGGCATCAACGTCAATGGCGAGTACATCCCTCACCTTCGGTTTGCCGACTATATGGCTGAGACCATGGAGGAACTCAGTACAATGATCGATGACCTCAGTAGAGCTTCCGAAAGATTGGGTCTTAGGATGAACATGGACAAACCCAAGGTGATGTTGAATGCCCATATTACACCCACTCCTATCAAGGTCGGAGACTCTACACTCGATGTTGTGTACGACTATGTCTACCTGGGACAAACGATCCAGTTGGGTAGGGCCAACTTCGAGAAAGAGGTCAACCGTCGAATAAATCCGACTCGGTTGGGCAGCGTTCGGGAAGTTGCGCGGTATCTTCTCGTCCAACTTACCACAGTGTCTCAAGACGAAAGTCTATGACCAGTGTGTGTTGCCAGTGATGACATATGGCTCTGAGACGTGGTTGCTTACAATGGGCCTCATCAGAAAGCTTAAAGTTGTTGACACTTTTTTAAAAGATATTAATTGTTCTATGAGACCTAAGTTAACCATTGAAAAATTTGTGTGTTTTTGAAAGTGATTTCTGATTGATAGTGTGGAATAGAGTTGTTGGTGATGCGCATTTTTCACATCCGCTGATACTGATATTTTGTCATTGACATCAGCGGACGCTTATGCTGATTTTAATTTTAGAAAGAAATTTCCTTTAAAAAGCTTGTTGTTTTTCGTTTTCACTGGATCAAAAAATTTCAAACTTCAAGATGTTTGCTCTTCACGTGATTTTAAAGTGAAGTATTGGTAGGGTCCTTTGCGTGAATAATCGTTTTTACATAAGTTACAGTTTGCGGTTTCTTGATTCACTAATTTAAAGTATATAAGTTCATATTTCACTTTTCAATGGGGTGCCATTATTTATAAATTTTCACAACACTTCACGAAAAAAACAGTAACTGTACTTTCATCCACCATGACGTATATAACGTAACTAGCTGTCCCACGCGGCTTCGCTCCCGTCAACTGGCTACCTACCTACCCTACCTACCCTACAAACTTACGCAGCACACGCAACGGAAGCTCTCAAAAGGATTTTTTTCCCGTTTTTGCAACATTTTTCATTTATGCTCGGCTCCTATTGGTTGTAGCGTGATGTTATAGCCTATAACCTTTCTCGATAAATGGACTATCCAACACAAAAATAATTTTTCAATTCCAACCAGTAGTTCCTGAGATTAGCGCGTTCAAACAAACAAACAAACTCTTCAGCTTTATAATATTATGTATATACTAGCTGACCCCCGCGGCTTCGCTCCCGTCAACTGGCTACCTACCTCCTACCTACCTACCCTATTTTTTTTATTTCCCATAACTACCCTACCAACCTACCCTATCTACCCTACCTACTCTTCTCTACCTACCCTACCTACTCTTCTCTACCTACCCTACCCTACCTACCCTTACTACTATACGAATGTAACCTGTAAACTTTTGTTTCTATCGGCGGCGGCGATCTAATTAAAATTTAGAACATAAAAGCTGCTATTGTGAGTCAATCTTAAAAGATAGACATATGCTGTCGCGGACTTTTTTTTAGAAGTTTTAAAGAGGAACAATTCCATCATACATGGTATTTGCGTAACTTAAACCGTTTACGCAGCGCACGCAACGAAAGCTCTCAAAAAGAAATATTTTTTCCCGTTTTTGCAACATTTTTCATTTATGCTCGGCTCCTAT
Source organism: Orthosia incerta (assembly GCA_948252205.1). Lineage (NCBI taxonomy): Eukaryota > Metazoa > Arthropoda > Insecta > Lepidoptera > Noctuidae > Orthosia > Orthosia incerta. The sequence goes on from OX411751.1 coordinate 32,139,027, forward strand.
TGGTTGTAGCGTGATGTTATATAGCCTATAACCTTCCTCGATAAATGGACTATCCAACCCAAAAAGAATTTTTCAATTCCAACCAGTAGTTCCTGAGATTAGCGCGTTCAAACAAACAAACAAACTCTTCAGCTTTATAATATTAAGTATAGATATATCATATATATATATAGTATAGATAATAATAATGTAGTATCTTGACTTGGCTCGCGAGGTTGTCGTCATGTGGGATGTGGACACAGCGATCATTGTACCGATAGTCGTGTCAGCCAATGGCTTAATAGCCACGAGCCTCGACCAACACCTTAGGAGGCTCTAGTTGGGCGGCTGGGTCAAGGGCCTGATCCAGAAAGCAGTACTGCTGGACACGGCTCGCATTGTTAGGAGGTTCCTCTCTCTGGAGGCCTGACCGCCGGTAGCTTGGACCCTGTTCCCGATACCGGTGGGCCCCTTTTTTAAATTTTTAAATGTTTTTGTTTTGTAATTTAATTTATAAAATATTTAAAAATGTAAACAATAAGAAAAGAAATTGAATAAAGGGGATAATAATAATATATAATGTATATAGTATAGATGAATAGTTATGATGAGACAAGTTTGTGTTTGTTTACAATCGCAATCGGCGCGGGCGACCTCACGATTGGTCAAAACTCGCAACTGAAAAGAACACGTGCCATAAGCCCCGTTCTCTCTGCAGTCATGTCACGACTCGAACTTCAGCATTAATATCAGCATCTATCAATGCTGATATTGTAAATGATGCTGAGGTTCCGCGGATGCTGATGCTGATGTTCGCAACAACCCTGGTGTATGTGGATGTGTCTTAATTTAAATCACCACATTTTTTTTTTTTGTAAATATTGCAAAATTACAGAAAATACTCAAAGAAACAGTAATAACTGATTTTGAAAGAAGAACAACATGTCTTATATATTAAAATCTCTTCATAATTTATTATGTGTTTTCTAACCAGTAAACCCGTTGCGAATTTAGCAAATGACCCTAGAGCTAGATTGACCCGACACTATACCGAAGACATTCCCGACGTCAGCCTGTATGAGATTAGGATGGCTCTGAAACAGCTTAAGAACAACAAGGCGGAATTACGGCCGAACGCCTGAAGGCGGGTGGAAAACCAGTACTTAAGGTCATACTCGAGGGGAAAACGCCACAGGTGTGGTGGTACTCTTCTTCAAGAAGGCATGCAGCCACAATGCCCTACTGATGAACTATAGTCCCATCACACTTCTTAGCCATGTCTACAAGCTGTTTTCAAGAGTCATCACGAATCGTCTCGCGCGCAGGTTTGACGATTTTCAGCCTCCCGAACAAGCCGGATACCGGCTTCAGCACCGTTGACCACATACATACGCTGCGGCAGGTTATACAGAAGATCGAAGAGTACAACATGGCTCTGCTTAGCGTTTGTGTACTACGAGAAAGCCTTCGATTCGATCGAGTCTTGGGCTGTACTGCAGTCTCCCCAACGGTGCCAAATCGACTACCGGTATATCGAGGTGTTTGTACAAAAATGGTGGCTACCATGTCAGTTCGACATCAGGATCAGACCTCGGAACGTATCCTGCAGTGAGGTGTGTGACAGGGACACGTCATATCTCCGAAGCTGTTTACCGCTGCACTGGAGGATGTTTTCAAGGACTGGAGTGGGCTAGGCATCAACGTCAATGGCGAGTACATCACTCACCTCCGGTTTGCGAACGATATAGTGGTCATGGCTGAGACCATGGAGGACCTCAGTACAATGCTCGCTGATCTCAGTAGAGATTCCGAAAGAGTGGCGATGATGTGATCGACGGTGTAACACGCTTGCCTAGAAGAAACCCATTCAATCTTGACTTAAAACCCCCGAGGTTGTAGCTATCGGGAAACAGACTCCGGCAGGGAATTCTGCTCCTTAGCTGTACGCATAATGAAAGTATTTATAAAACGTTTAGTGCGTATGGGTGGGATGTTCACCATGCTGATGAATGGCCATGTTACACCCACTCTTATCAAGGTCGGAGACTACACTCGAAGTTGTGGACGTCTGCTTGGGCCAAACAATCCAGTTAGGTAATTGCTAAATGGGCCAGGAGAAAGAGGTCAACCGTCGAATCCGATTCGGTTGGGCAGCGTTCGGGAAATTGCGCGGTATCTTTTCGTCCAGCTTACTAAAGTGTCTCAAGACGAAAGTCTATGACTCGTGTGTGTTGACAGTGATAACCTATGTCTCTGAGACGTGGTCGTTCACAAAGGGCCTCATCAGAAAGCTTACGGTTACCCAAAGGGCAATGGAGAGGGCTATGTTCGTAGTATCCATGCGCGATCGAATCAGAAATGTGAATGAATTAATATTTTTCTACAGGCGACAGAAATTTAATAACTGACAATACAAAATCGGTGTAGTAGTTCTAGAGATAACCTACTTCTTACAAACAAACTAACAGACTTTACCTATTTATAATTTTATACTTACTAATATTATAAATGCGAAAGTTTGGATGAAAGTATGTTTGTTACTTAATCACGCCATCAAGCGGGCGAAGTCGCTGGCAGAAGCTAGTATTAGTATATATGAAAATAAAAATAAACATTTTTCAGATTTGGGTGAGCAGCAGCACCGGAGCTGTGGAACGAATGCCAGTGAGTAGTTAACGACGCAGTCTCTCAACCGTCCCCCCCCCCCCCCCCCCTCCCCCACGGCCGCACTCGCTGACGTCACGCGTCCTTACAGATGTGGTGCCCGCCCACCCCGCCCTCCGGCGACGGCGACGTGTACTGTGACACGTGGGCGCGTGCGCTGTACCGCGCCGGCGCCGCGCCCGACCACGTGCTGCCGCCCGTGCGCCGCCCCGAGCAGCGCAGCCGCGAGCCGCGCCGCGTGCGCACCACGCCGCGCCCCTCGCACGCGCCCCTGTCGCTGTTCGAGCGCGCCGGGCCCCGCCCGCGCCCGCGCCCCCGCCCCGCGCCGGCGCCGCACGCGCACCCGCACCACGCCGGCGCGCAGCCCGACTGGGCCGCCAGCGAGGACGCCGCGCTGCGCCGCGCGCTGCGCCTACAGCGCCTGCCCGCCGAGCCGCCCGCCGCGCTGCAGCCCAACTGGGACTGGGTGGCCGAGCTGGTGGGCGGCGCCGCGCGCGCCTACCGCTCCCCGCGCGCCTGCCGCGACCGGCACGACGCGCTGGCCGACCCCGAGCGCGCGCGGCGCCGCCACCGCCGCCCGCCCGCCGCGCGCCGCCGCCTGGACGACGACGCGCCGCGCCCGCCCCTGCAGCGCCTGGACGCCATGCGGGACGTGGTGGAGCGGCGCCGCGCGCAGCCCGCCAAGCGCCGCCACGACGACCAGGCCAAGCACAACCCCAAGAACGCGGCGCTGCTGCACGAGCAGGCCGTCGACTGGGACGCGCCGCCCTCGCCCATGGAGGTGGCGTCGCGCCGCGCCGAGCGCATCGCCAAGGAGAAGCTGAAGGCCGGCGCGCTCGGGGTGGCGGCCGTGTCCGCCGTGGGCGCAGGCGGCGCGGCGCCCAGCGCGGCCCCGGCGCCCGGGCCCAGCGCCGCGCCCGCGCCCCCGCCGCCCGCGCGCATCGTGGTGGCGGCGCCGGCCAGCAAGGCGGAGGCCGTGCGGCGCGCGCGGCCGGCGGACGGCGCCGTCCGTCCGGCGCTGCAGCCGGCGCCGGCGGGCTCGCAGGGCACGGCTCAGTTGCTGTACCGCCAGCAGACGTTCCCGGCCAGACATCTTAAAATCCTTCACCAGACGGCTACGACCCACGCTCAGGTCAGTTTTATGATTTGATTTTCTTATAAATTGGCGGAATATTATCTTTTACTAGCATCCTTCCATAGATTCGCCCCAATAGTCTGCTCTACAGCTTTTAATATAAATTTACTATTTATTACGGTCTATAACTAGTCGGTTATTAATGAATTTAGTCGTACGGTGCGAATGTTACATTTTTGTCGCACGTGAAACAGATTTTGATGAGGCTTAATAAGTTAGTGCGTGTTGCAGGGCGGCGCCGGCAGCGTCAGTGGCGGCGCCGAGCCTGCCCCCACCGTGCGCAAGCTGCAGCTGCAGCAGGTGGGCGTGCGCCGCGCAGCCGCCCCGGGCGCCGCGCCGGGCACGCCGCGCCTGCAGGCGGCCCCGGGCGGCCCGCGCCTGCAGGCGGCCCCGGGCGGCCCGCGCCTGCTGGCGGCCCGCCACCCGCACTCGCACGTGGTGGTGGCGCACCTGGCGCAGCCGCGCCCCCCCCCGCCGGACCCCAGACAGTCTTAATTATAATAAATATACTGCTACCACTCGAGCCCGAGCCTATTATTTGCTACTCCCCCGGGTCAAAGTGCGCTGACGCAGACTCGACACCCAACGACGTTTCTTCAGGATGCGTATGTGACTAATAATGAGGAATTTCCAGTTGATAGTTGACATTTGGTTGCTTTGATTCGAGTAGATAAGCGCGAAGGATATGGATTGGTAGTCGAAACCAATCAACGTTTCGTTCTTTTTTTTTTGTTGCTACACTGTGTCAACTCGATGTCATCGATTTTGACAGTTTTTGGTTGAAATTAACAGCACAGATCAATGAGATAGGAAAACTATGGAGACGGCATATTCTACTATATGAAGAATAGTTATACAAATATCGACACACGCATGTCAAAAAGCGTTTTGTCTCTTTTTAACTAACCAAGAGCTGCATATGAAAAGAGAGACATCTAAATGTTTGTCAAGGCCTAAACTTGGTAACACTTTTGAGTGACGTCAAAATCATGTCTATGCGTGACCGGTCGCCATGTTGATTGCCGAAAAAATTGGTAGTTGTGTGCCGTATATATACGTTTATCTGTGTAGTTGTACTGTCAAACAGTTGCAAATGGGCCAATGAGGTTATAAGTCAGTGCAAATGGGCAGCCATCTTAATTGCCCGATTTTTGTAGGTATGCACGCTAATTTCGTAGGTATGTTGCCATACCTACGAAATTAGCGTAGGTTTTTAAGTCAGTGGCACAGATAAACTTGTATATCCACTCGTATGTCGGGCTCAGATCCGGACATGTAAAGGACATGGCTAAATAAAGTATGGACGACTGCCCTAGCAATATATAAACATTTTAACTAGTAATATGTAATGCTGAATAGCTGAATATTAGTATTTCGTATGAAAAAAGTTACTGGAACTTTTTATCTCGTCACAATCCTGAAAATAAAATCGTAGACACTCCTACATTAATAGGTATACAAACTTGTAAAATAATAAGATTTTGCTTTGATACTTTATTAAGGCGTTTAGACGAGCTCGTGGTTTAATAATAACAGCCGCACAGGTCGATCTTCAAGATTAAGCAACGCTAGCCGAGATCATTCCGTGGTACCTTCGTGCCTTGGCATGCTAGTTAAGCCGTTGGTCCCGGCTGTCATTTGAAGATCTGTCATTTGTAGCTACACCACAGTTTATGCATCTCATTATGAATCAATACGCAATTGAAACTTAAGGCCGTACTAGTTGGCTCTGTATTAATACATAATATCCGACGAAAGGAACTTCGATCAAAGTGAGTTCCCACGACACCCCCAACAAGTATTTTTTTTATTTAGTTCTAATCGAATCAAGTGTAATCTAGAAGTGCCGTTTCTTTCCAGATTTTGCCAATAATTTCTTGAAAACAGATAATGCAATTAAAGAAATGGTTTTGAGATGTATAGCGAAAGGTACAACAATAAATAATAGTGAATACTGTTCGTTTCGACTTACGCAAATGTTTAAAAGTAGGTTTATCGACTACAATTTTTCGTAGAACTGAATCTTATGTTCTTCTTGTCAAACAAAAACATGAAAAAACCTTTTAATTATTTGATTAATTCGCGAAAGTTCTAGAAGAATAATAAAACTATAATAATTCATTAATGAATATTTGAATGTTACGAGCTAGTGAAAAAATTCTATTTATGCTAAGGGCAGTTGTTTAGCCATGTCCTTTTTAGTACTAACTGTGCCCGCTTCTTCGCTCCCGTCATCTGTCTGACAACCCTACTATACTTGCCTTCCTGCCTACCCTACTTACCTACCTACCATTTTTGTTTCTATAGTCTTTTTCGCGGAGAATCTTAACACCGCCATTCAGAAAATGACTTCAAATGCACAACGCCATCTATCGAATATCGAGTTCAACTGTCCGAGTATCTGAATTGCGTGTGTTGTGATAATTTTACTTCTTGAACACTTTAAATTCATCTAACTTTTGATAGAGTGAACCTATTGCGATGAAACAAAAACTTAGTAATTCTAGTTACGCACAATTTTTATGTATTAAATTTATTTACATTGGTTTCGTACATTTCACGTGATGCGTGCACAAATAAACAGACAAACATTCCAGAAATTGGTTCTGTTGGTTATCCTTTAACACCCTGACTATTTTTTTAGGAAATATTTTCGATGTACAAAAATTACTTTTCTACAGATTTAATATATGTATTGATGATATTGTACTAGACAGGAAACACTATTTCAGGAATTGGCATGAAGGAGATGGGTTTAATACTTAGGTATTTTACTAACACTAGTGTGAGGAATACACTCGTCATCAGTTCTATCAAAGCACTACGAATATTAAATACTAGCTGTTGCCTGTGACTCCGTCTGCGTAGCATTAGTACTCCTGATAGCCTATTTGTAATTATTAACTCAATTTGCACTAAGATCACTTATTATTATTTAACTGAAACAGCTTTATACTTTTAACAATATAATAACTTCAAAGTGCACACAATATATAAATAAACACAAAGGCATAACGTGTTAAGAATATGAAACGACTGCCTCTTACGATGCTCTCCGAAAAAGTTCAACCAAACAGTCATAATATAACTGAAGTGGACTGTATTTGGTTGTTCGTTGGAAGAATGAAAATACTGTCGTGATTCGTATCTTCAATTTTATTCCGTATTGTTATTACAACTGTATGTTATTACAATTGTAGAGCTGAAGACTGACTGTGTCCGACTGTGTCTCTGCCTCCAAACGGTCCGACCTTTATACTCAGACCGCTAGGCGCGAACAATGGCGCCCCTCTCTCTCAATGGCGCTCGGGTATGGCGTCATAGAAATGCCGTAATTATCAATATTATCTTACTTAAATCTACACAAATTATACATTTCCTTAATCTACATACTTAATTCTACCTAGGAAACATATAAAGCTGTAAAAAGGTCAACACAAAAATCTTATCTAACCTAGATTCCTCCCTACTTATGAGCTATCAAACATGCATAATCTTACCTAATTATCTACGTTTTCTCTAGTTCTTATATGTATTACAGTAGTTCTCATATGTTTTGTACTCATATTTTTAAACTCACATGGAACCTACATCAATTATATTTTAACATTCACGTGTTATTTTTAGTACCACGAAAAGAGAAATTTACACTAACTAACGGGATATCATATTTTCTCACGCAGACCCCGGTAATGTGTTTTGGGATAACAGCAATAGTCCATTCAATGTTTTATTAAGGCGGCGTACGGGTCTGCAGACAATAAGCATTTATAGTTATTTATTTTTCAAAGCGGTAAACCTTTGACAAACAAGGCGTTCACCGTTACGGAGCCATTAAACATGGATTGTTTCTTTATTTTTACAAAATGCCGACAACGGTCAGGGTTATTGCTTCATTCAAAGATTCGTTAAAAAGACCCAAACACATGTTCGCCATAAACACCGTTATAGGTCTACGTGGGAAGCCCTTATGCTAAAAAATCACCACGCAACGTACAAAGCCATGCGTCCGTTACAGTTCTCCCCCCGGCGCAGCTCGCGTAGCCTCCTTTGTTGACACGACGACGAGCTTGCTCACGGGGCGTCGGAAGGTGCCAGTCCTGGTGCGCACCTCGACGACTCTGATGCCGCCATCCGGTCCGCGATGCGTGCGCTCGACGATTCCCATCGGCCATGTGTTCCGTGGCAGCGTGTTGTCGACCACGAGGACCACGTCACCGGCTTGAATGGGTCGCACGTCGTTCCGTGGCTCGCCGCGAGGTACCAACGTGGGCAGGTACTCGCGTAGCCATCGTCGCCAGAAGTGGTCAGCGAGCGCCTGACTAGCTCGCCATGTCCTCCGGTCGTCCTCTTCGCAGGGTCCTGTCGTCGGCAGCCCCTTAGACGACCCCAACAAGAAGTGGTTGGGGGTTAGGGCCTCGGGGTCGCTGGGATCCACACTGACGTGTGTCAGCGGTCGCGCATTGATCGAGAACTCAGCCTCAGTGAGCAGAGTCCTCAGTACTTCTTCCGCCGGCGCCTTCTCTCGCAGGGTCACGCTGAGCGCCGTCTTCACGGAGCGCACCATACGTTCCCACGCGCCACCTTGGTTGGGCGCGCCGGGAGGGATGAAGCGCCACTCCAAGCGATGCAGTAGCCCCTCATCTCGCAGGGCAAGCATCCACTCGGCGTAGGCGTGGCGTAGCTCCTGGTCGGCCCCGCGAAAGTTAGTCGCGTTGTCGGAGTACATCACTCTCGGCCAGCCTCTGCGCGCGGCCATTCGTCTCAGCGCCATGATTGCTGAGTCGGTGGAGAGTGAAGCGACAAGCTCGATGTGCACGGCGCGGGAGGTGAGGCACGTAAAGAGTGCGCCCCACCTCTTCTCTCGGCGGCGTCCTACCTTGACCATTATTGGCCCAAAATAGTCCACCCCACAGTTGGTGAACGGGCGGTGAAAAGGGTCAAGGCGGGCGTGTGGCAGGTCTCCTGTAGCTGGGGTTTGCGGCCTCGCCCGCCTCGTTTTGCAGAAGGCGCAGCTCCTCTCGACAGCGCGTACCGTGGGTCGCAAGTGAATGACCCAGTACCGCTGTCGCAGGTCGTTCGTCACACGCTCCCTATTGGCGTGGCCTGCAGCGCAGTGCTCCCGCAGCACGAGGAGCTTAGTCAGCTGATGACGGCCGTCGAGTATAATAGGCCGCTTCATCTCGGTCGGGGCGGGAGAGGCCTCGATCCGGCCCCTCACTCTTAGGACGCCGTTTTCCAGCACTGGATCCAGCCTGTACAATCGACTCGCCCTCGTGAGCGGGCGAGCAGACTGGATCTTCTTCATATCTTCCCCGAAGCTGTCCTCTTGTGCTTGTTTGATTAGTTCAGCCTCGGCGCGCTGGATATGATGATACTCCATCCTTGTTGCTCTTCGTCTGCAGATATCAGTGAAAGCGATCGCTCGAGCGACGGCTCTCACCAATACCTCATACTTTGAGAAGCGGGCCGGGTTCGGTAGCCAGCTATCTCGCTCCGTTTCTTCTCTTGTGTGAAGGACCTCCTCGTCCTCCTTGTCATCCGTCGACGTCGTGGGCCACTGCTCTTCTGGCAGGAGCAAGAAGTCCGGTCCTTGAAACCATCTATCCGTGGCGCAGATGGGCGTGTCGATGAGCCGAGTGGCGTCGTCCGCTACGTTGCTTGCAGTAGGCAGCCAACGCCACTCTTCTTTCTGGGTCAACTCTGCGATCTCTCCCAGCCGATGCGCAACGAATGGCGTGTAGCGTCGCACGTCGTGATGGATCCAGTGCACCACGGTAGATGAATCGGTCCAGTAGGTCGTCTGGCCGATGATGACTCGGTGCTCCCTTCTTATCGTCTCAGCGAGTCTTGCTCCAATCACTGCGGCTTGTAGCTCCAGGCGCGGTATAGTTTGCGCCCGACGAGGCGCCACCTTAGCTTTAGCGGCCACCAACACGACGTTCAGGCTCCCATCGACGTTTCTTATTCGCCAATAGGCCACAGCTGCGTAGGCTTGCTCGCTGGCGTCGCACAGTATGTGTAAGTCGACGCGTTCATACTTTTGCGTCACGTAACAGCGCGGTAGTCGCAGCTGAGCGAGTTCAGTCAGGCGAGCGAGCCAGGAGGCGAAGAGCTCGTTCTCTTCCTCGGGGATTTGCTCGTCCCACGTCGTCTGAAGGCGCCACAAGCTCTGCAGTATGATCTTCGATCGTATTGTGTAGTGGCTCAGCAACCCAAGCGGGTCGTATATGGACATCACGGCGCTGAGGGCTTCACGCTTAGTCGGGGCGCGCGTTCTCGCTCGTACTTCAGCCGGGACTCGGTTCATAGATGTGTTGAACCCCAGCTCATCGCGCTCCGCGTCCCAATGCAGCCCCAGAATCTTGCTCTCAGGCTGCTCACCCCCCAATTGTGTAGGAGAGGTGGCGTGCAGCTCGGTGGGCACGTCGCGTAGCACCGTCTTGTTGCTGGAGCTCCAACCTCGCAGCGTGAACCCTGCGTGCGCGTGCACTGCTCTCGTTTCCTCTACTGCCTTCCGTGCTTCTTCAGCGTCTTCATAGCTGGCCACCAAATCGTCCATGTAGTGACTTCCTTTGATGGCCTCCAGCGCCCGCGGGTACTCCTGCCCATGTACGTCTGCGTTGTGGTTGCGAACGTAATGGGCCATGTACGGGGAGCTCGCGGCGCCGAATAGCATACTGGTCATCTTGTATTTCCTCGGCGGCTCTTGTCGGTCGTCACCTCTCCACAGGAACTGTTGCGCTGGTTGGTCCTCCGGCCTTATCCTGATTCTCAGGAACATCTCCTGCACGTCTGCTGTAATCGCTACCACCTTCTCTCGGAACCTAAATAGGATTCCTGGCAGCGACAGCAGTAGGTCGGGTCCCTCCAACAGTTCGTCGTTTAGGCAGACGCCGTTGCTCTTCGCTGCTGCGTCGAACACTAGCCTATGTTTGCCGGGCTTGTTCGGGTTCTGCACGGCGAAATGTGGCAGATACCAACAGATGGCACTCGCTCGCTCCGACCCGTCGCATGGCGTCGCGTACCCTTTGTCCAATAGGTTGTTAACCTGCTTGGAGTACTCAGCCGCGAACTGTGGGTTGGCGTCCATCTTCTGCTCGATCTTCTTCAGCCGGCGGAACGCTTGATTGTAGCTAGGCGGCATAGTGACCTCGTCTCGTCGCCATGGCAGCCCAACCTCGTACCCGGTGTCAATCTTCCTGATTGTCCTTCCGACTATGTCGATGGCCCGTTGATCGCTCGCCTTGACTCTCGGCCTTCCTTGTATGCCGAGCGCGTCGATCCTGAAGTGGGCTTCGACTAAGTCGTGGAGTTCCTGGCTGCATGCACCCGTAGTTCGGTTGGGCTCGTATACATGCAGCACGTTCCCTTCTTTGATGATGGTCTTGCGTGGTGCGGTTCCGTGTACCACCCATCCGAGTTGCGTTCTTGATGCTGCCGGTTGGTTAGGGCCGCCGATTCGGAGCTCACGGGACACGATGCACTCCCAGTGGTCTGTACCCACTAGAAGCCCGGGGCGCGCCAGTTCGTAGCACACCTCTTCTGGGGTCAGGTCCCTCAGGTGCTCGTAATCCAGCAACGTGTCGGGAATGGACTGTTGGTGAAGCCGGAGATCCTTCATGGTCCTCGCTCTGACCCTGTAGCTTTCGTCACTCTTCAGTCCCTTCACGTTGATATTCACTACTTGGCTGCCCATATCTCGCTGCGACATGTTGACCCCGCTCAGGTGGAGCGGCCGTGATGGCCCTTCTGCCCCGACGCTCGCCGCCAGTGCTTCGTCCACTAGGGTGATCGTGGCCCCTTCGTCTAGGAGTGCGTAGGTCTTGACCTCCCCCCGTGGTCCGGACACGATGACAGGGCACATCTTGAGCAAGACTGCCCGTGGCCCGGTAGCGGGTTGGGTAGCCACAGACAGGACCGCTTCCTCCATTCGTGGTTCAGCCTTCCCCATGTCTTCCGTCTGCGCTTCGCGTACCGCTTGATGGAGCGTCGCATGATGCGGGCGGCGACATTGATCCACGCCGCACAGCTGCGCCTTGCAACTTATGCGCCTGTGTTGCTTCTGGGCGCATTTGAAGCAAATCTTATTAGATTTAAGAAAGCTCCATCGCTGCTCTACCGTTAGCGCCTTGTACTGCGGACACCGCGTCAACAGGTGGGCTTGCTCGCACTTAGGGCACTTGTCCTTTTCTTCTTCCCTTCCCTCGGTCGTAGTGAACACGCTCGCCTTCTTCTTGAGTGTCACGATGGGTCGAGTTTCCTTTCTCGGTGCGGCGGCGCTTGTAGACGGAGCGTACGTATATCGTAACGCTCGGTCCGCCTCTCGCATTAGAAACCGTGACAGCACGACGATTTCCGGATCCGTTGTCCCTTCTTGATCGTAGGCGTAGTCACACCAGCGGGATCGGAGATGCGGGCTGAGCTTGTCCAGTACTTCCCGGGTCATAAAAGGGTTGAACAAGTAACCTCTTCGATCGATTGTTTGCAGTACGCAAATTATGTTCTGTAGCTTGACAGCGAAACTGTTGAGTTCTGTGGCCGATGTACCAGGTTTTGGAAGCTTCTTGAGGTCATCCAGTGCCCGGTCGATGATGACTTCCGGTCGTCCGAAGCACTGCTCAAGAGTCTTCATAATGACGCCTGGATCAGTGGCCGTATGTAGAAGGGCGGCCACGGCGTCTCTTGCTTCTCCTTTGAGGCAGCTTCTCAGCCTTTGTACGTTCTCGGCTGCTGTAACCTGGTACATATCTGTCGAATCTCGTACAGCCGCCTTGAATGGCAGCCACTCGTTGGCCGCTCCGGAGAATGTAGGTAGCTCCGTGTGCCTAGGCCTAGGTCGGGCCATTTTTTCTAGTGTTGCTGCCAAGTGCTCAATGCTGTCCTTTGCTCTTGTGGGGGTCGGCGATCTCGTTCTAGACACGAAGCGTATCTGTTTGGATTCTCTTGGTCCCTCCTCCCCCCGTGAGTTGAGGGGGTTCGTCCTCAGCCATTCATCCACCATTTGATGAGGCTCTTCGCGTGGACGAGAGGGCTCTTGTTCCTCTTGTACGCTTTCTTCATCATTGATCGCTGACACCTCCACTGCTAGTCTCTTCTTGACTAGCTCTTCTTCCAGTGCCAGTTTCTGGGTCCGGATGGCTGCTAGCTTCTCTGCAGCCTCCAGTTCCGCTATCCGTAGCCTTGTTGTGACGCTTGTCGTCGACCGTTGCGACCTCATTGTCCTGGTCGGTGACGTCATTCGCTGTCGGATCGCGGTGTTTGTCGTCTGTGCACTGGAAGGCCCCGCTGCGCTGTTGTGTGCCATTCTCGGAAATGGTGATGCTGGTGGGTCCGGTGAGAGTCTTCTTCTTCGCTCCCGTTCGATCAGCTCCGCTTCCTGGCGGCGCGCCTCCTCTTCTTGGACGCGTCGCGCTTCCTGTTCTTGGATGCGTAGCTGTTCTTCTATCTCGGTTGCGTCTCCCTGGCTCCTTGTGAACACCATCTTGAGTATAGCCGCACGTTCAGTTTGGCAAGGCGGGTTAGTACCTCTTCGGTTCGGTACTTCAGGTGAAACCGGTCGGCTCGGTTCGGTAAGCCGGTCGGGTTCAGTTGTGTTGAAGCCGGTCAGGTTCAAGACCGGTTAGGTTCGAAACCGGTCCTGTTCCGTACAGCTTTGTTCTTACCGCAGATCTTCTTACTTCGTCTGCGGCTCGGTGACAGCCGGGTTCCTTTCTTCGCTCTTGCCGCAGATCTTCGTACTTCGTCTGCAGCTCAGTGGTTCTGGTTGCAGCGTCTTCTTCGTTCTTGTATCCGCTGCTTGATGGACCAGACTGTAGTGGGCCTGGTTGCCGCTGGTTCTTGGTTCTTTATCCGGGCTCGTAGGACCAGACTGAAGTGGACCTGGTTGCCGCTGGTTCTTGGTTCTTTATCCGAGCTCGTAGGACCAGACTGAAGTGGACTGTATTTGGTTGTTCGTTGGAAGAATGAAAATACTGTCGTGATTCGTATCTTCAATTTTATTCCGTATTGTTATTACAACTGTATGTTATTACAATTGTAGAGCTGAAGACTGACTGTGTCCGACTGTGTCTCTGCCTCCAAACGGTCCGACCTTTATACTCAGACCGCTAGGCGCGAACAATGGCGCCCCTCTCTCTCAATGGCGCTCGGGTATGGCGTCATAGAAATGCCGTAATTATCAATATTATCTTACTTAAATCTACACAAATTATACATTTCCTTAATCTACATACTTAATTCTACCTAGGAAACATATAAAGCTGTAAAAAGGTCAACACAAAAATCTTATCTAACCTAGATTCCTCCCTACTTATGAGCTATCAAACATGCATAATCTTACCTAATTATCTACGTTTTCTCTAGTTCTTATATGTATTACAGTAGTTCTCATATGTTTTGTACTCATATTTTTAAACTCACATGGAACCTACATCAATTATATTTTAACATTCACGTGTTATTTTTAGTACCACGAAAAGAGAAATTTACACTAACTAACGGGATATCATATTTTCTCACGCAGACCCCGGTAATGTGTTTTGGGATAACAGCAATAGTCCATTCAATGTTTTATTAAGGCGGCGTACGGGTCTGCAGACAATAAGCATTTATAGTTATTTATTTTTCAAAGCGGTAAACCTTTGACAAACAAGGCGTTCACCGTTACGGAGCCATTAAACATGGATTGTTTCTTTATTTTTACAAAATGCCGACAACGGTCAGGGTTATTGCTTCATTCAAAGATTCGTTAAAAAGACCCAAACACATGTTCGCCATAAACACCGTTATAGGTCTACGTGGGAAGCCCTTATGCTAAAAAATCACCACGCAACGTACAAAGCCATGCGTCCGTTACAATAACAATGGTCACAACTTTGCGTAGCAAAAAATATTCTAAATCTATGGTCACAACACTGTTCTTATTTAGGTTCCCATATTGAACCTTATCTTGTCGATGTTTACGTCCGTCTCGGGATACAGAAGCGCACGCATTTCGTCTCGCCATGGGCCACCATACCGCTCCGATGATGTCATTCTTAACTTTGTAAAGAAAGCGCGGCAATCTCCAACACGGCCGTCCTACCATGCCTGTCCTACCAGGTACCCCACGAGTTCAGATAAAGTGCTAATAAACAAATTATTAATAATTTAACAGTTTGCCAATATCACATGCATGGATTGTAAAGAAATCAAAGAAGTAGTCCGGTAACATAAGTTTATTAAAAGTACTTATTCACAATTGTCACAGATTTTATAGCAAAGTATCGTAATTTCACAATTCCTTTATAGTTCGATGGCACTCGCTAAGAGGTCGCTACGCGACTGCCTTTTCCTATGATTCCCTATAATTTCCTCCCAACCCCCCTTCCTATCCTTATACATTATTTTGGGCAACCTAAGCTCATTACTACATTGTAATGATATATTTTGCCACTCAGCTTAACTACACTGTAACACAGGTACTAGTTCTTTAGGGCGACAACATCCGGCCGTCCTGCAAACGCATGCGCCCTCGCATGTGTTAGGTCTGGTGCATCAGCTGAGAACAAAAACCATGTTTTAAAATGTTATTCGTCAACGATCAATTTTATTTTGTCCAGGTTTTATCCTTCATTTGTTTTTCCATCGCCGGCATACAAACAAAGAATAACTTTTATGGTGTTATCTGACATAATTTTATTTCAGTAAAGTCTTCTCAGATATACATCTATTTTTCAATCATTATGTAAAAAAACACTTGGACATCTAAACTGTCTGTTCCATCAACGGTCAGGTTGCTCAGATGACCATTAGCTTTGAACTCCTTGATATTATTACCAATTTATATTATTCCTCTTACATTGCATCACCAATTTTACCCTTCTCATTTTCATCAATACATATAATTATTCTTTACCCGGATTCTATATTTGCTGTTCCATCAGCGGCCAGCCGTATAGAATCTTCTTACCCTTGGCTATTCCATCGACGGCCAGCCATTTCATATTTCACCAGATTCTATATTTGCTATTCCATCAGCGGCCAGCCGTATAGAATCTTCTTACCCTTGGCTATTCCATCGACGGCCAGCCATTTAACATTTAACCAGATTCTATATTTGCTGTTCCATCGGAGGCCAGCCGTATAGAATCTTCTTACCCTTGGCTATTCCATCGACGGCCAGCCATTTAACATTTAACCAGATTCTATATTTGCTGTTCCATCGGAGGCCAGCCGTATATAATCTTTCTACCCTTTGCTTTTCCAGTACTTTGATCATGAACATTACTCCTTTACAGTATAATGCTATGCCAATGGTGTTCGAAGCCTGTGCATCGGACCACAAAATTATACTATGATCTTTAAATAACATCCTTGTCTTTATACAACTGCATTACTATTTTATGTAGCTAATAAAATAGTAAGTACCCGACAACATCCGAGCACAGCATGTTTTATTAATGTGTTTACCCCATTGATTGTAGTCAGTGTTTGCGCCCATGCTGCGTTAGGCTTCCAAAATTGTCGCATTGTAACGTTCTACTTGTCCATTAGATCTTGGCATCGCAGAAGTAATTACATGTTGCCTAATATTTTTGTCATTGTAATATTTAACAAATTACTTAGATGTAAATACACTACTTGCATCGCATATTTTGGTATTGGCAACAGTTCACCTGGCTTTTTACCATGGAGATTTTTGTAATAAATACATACTTTGAAATAACTTTTTTTTCATGCGTGAAAACTAGTAGTCATTTTTTACTTTTTCAAGGGTCTTGTCTACTGCAAAACGTCCTACATCATCGTGTCTTAGCCTTATTATTTGCCATATACATTCTTTCGGTGCCAACCAGGCGTCGACCTACACAACGACAGCTACTATGTTCTACGATAGGTACACTATGTTGCCCAGCAGTTCGTAATTTTTAAATATCTGCTTATATGCCTCGGCATCTCCTGACTCCAATATCTCTTTCAAAGCACAAATACTAGGATCTTGCAACTGCACATAACTAATCTCACTCAGTAACTGTGACAGACATCACACTTTCATGTCAGGTAATTTACAGACAGGATTTCTGCTTAAAGCATCGAAATGCTGCATCTGTGTTCCCGGTCGATGTGCTACATCGAATGTAAATTCCTGTGTTTGCAACACACATCTACCTATTCGTAAATTTATTTCTTTTTCTTAATAGAATATCTGACAGCATTGCAAGCTGTTATAATTTTTCAAAGTTATGCCCAACAGATAGTGTCTGAATTGCTGCAGTCCCTACTGTGATAGCTAAAAATTCCAGCTCTAACGAGTGATACTTTTTCTTCCTTTCCTTTACACTAGTTTGAGGACTGTAAAAATGAATAGGTTTCTCGCCATTTGCCGTAACTTGTACCAAAATACAACCTAGGCCGTCACGGCTAGCGTCTGTATACATTATAACTGGTAATTTTGGATCAAATATGGTCAGTGAAGCCTTCGACAAAGCCAGACGCCTTATCATTTAAAAGCTTGTGATAGCACACCCACATGGCCTTCTTTTTCAATATTTTTTTTAAAGGCTTGCATAGATAAGCGCAACCTCGTATAAACTTTCTGATGTAGTTAATTATCCCCAAAAATTGACGAACTTAATGAATATATGTAGGAGGAGGGAAATCTTTTTTTACTGCCTCCAATTTTCTGCTTTTTGGGCGAATCTGTTGGCGATTGCCGCGCTTTGTTTACAAAGCTATGAATGACATCATCGGAGCGGTATGGTGGCCCATGGCGGGACGAAGTGCGTGCGATGCTGTATCCCGAGCCGGGCGTAAACATCGATAAGATAGGGTCAAAATTCAGCATGAGAACCTAAACAAGAACAGCGTTGTGACCATTGTTATATTATGACTGTTTGGGTGGACTTTTTCGGAGACCATCGTAAGAGGCAGTCGTTTCATATTTTTAACACGTTATGCCTTTGTGTTTATTATATTGAGTGCACTTTGAAGTTATTACCTATATTGTTAAAAGTATAAAGTTGTTTCAGTTAAATAATAATAAGTGATCTTAGTGCAATTAAGTTAATATCAGAAGTGGTACGCGATACCCAGACACAGCTATGTATAAACATAGTAAGCGCCGAAACTCAAAAAACAGGTATCATGTAAGGCTGATACCTCAACTGTGAGTACTTTGATAACATTATACCTGAAGTCGATCCGCTGAGAGACGATGTGAAGGCTTGGCTAAGTATTGTCAGGTCCTACGCTCAAACTTTTACATGGACTGATGAAATGTCCCTTAAGGCGCTATATACGCCCCAATGTTGACGCGTGCTGGCTGTGCGCCCGCTAGATGCCAGAATAACAGTGTTGGGCCTTTTGAACAGTTTTGTTTACAAAATATTATTTGATTTGCATGTGCTATATTGGTTATGAAGAAATTCCGGCCATAAATTTTTCTGTGTAAAGGTATTTTTGGTCAAGTTGTTTTGGATGAGTTTCCAAAAGTTGCAAAAAGTGTCGTGTTGTTAATTGTTTTTTTTAAGGAATCTTGTGTTGAAAATAATGTACCTGAATCAATAATAAATATATATTTTATTTCAAACCTTTTAACCTGGCCGTTGCTATGGGGTATGGTTTGGAGGGAAACTGTTTTACGGCGCTGAAGCGCATGTAGGCCCTTAAGCTCTCAACAAATGTAAGTGTTCCGCAAAAGTGTGGAATGACTCACTGTTACGATCGGATAGTCATTTGCTCATGTGGAAGTGTATGGACTGGACACGTAAGTTGGCTTCCAGTTTTAAAATCCGTCAAAATATAATACGATCTTTTAAAAGATATTATTAATAAAAAGCTGTTAGAAAATTAGTCCCTTTATGAATTTTATTCTGAACCAAAATGTAAAATTGATTGTTAATCTTTGAAAATTTCGGAAGGAGATATTATTTCTATTACTGTCGGTAATGTAGGAGATACTGGAATAGTTGCATAGATTGAAGCGAATTTTGTGACATGCGACAGTTTAGCTAATTTCCTACATGGTCGAACGTATACGGCAAAAAGCGCGAAACAGATAGGTGCGAACGCAATGGCCAGGCAAAACTGACATGTCAGAATCAGATTCAGACTTCTACGACCACGGCATCAGTGACTGTGCCCTCAGCTAACGTCGTGGGTCAAGCTGCTTCTGCTAGCAATAATCAAGAACCCTTTGCCTGACGCCGATCAAGTGTTATATGTGCGGTGGAAACCATAAACGAAGTCAGTGTGATTCAAATAAATGGGCTTATTGTGGCAAGCGCGGCGGGGTCATTTAGAATCGGTATGTTACCATAAAAAGAACGCGGTTAAACCAGATAAACCAGAAGCAAAATGTCAACTCCTGACCCCCGAAATAACGAAAGCATTCATTCATTGATTCATTGATTGGAAGCAGTTGTTCATTGAGTTCTGAATCGTTTGTAAAAAAGAAACAATCAAAAACATTGCGCTGACCGCGCCAGTTTTGTTGCAAGGTTTCTCAAAAGAAAGTTATAAATGTGTAACTCACAAGATTTTATTATTATTACCTTTTTACTCACTCGTGGTAACGTAAACGATCTCTTAAGTCAAAATGCATACAAAAAAGAGGTTTCGCCTTACCGTCCCCAGACGGCGCTTATCAAATTTCAATACAAATCGATGTTTACGTTAACACGATTAAGCGTGAGTAAGAACGCGCACTAAGGCCTCTGATCTGTAAGTTGATTCGGTGTATCTGACTCAGGTTGATTTCCTTGTAATACCTGGCAGATAATGAAGTATTAATAGGAAGAAACGTTACGGAGCGGTCTGATCTGATATAAGTATTATTATGCTTAGTACTTCTCACTTTTTGTAGTATTTGTATAAATTACGTTTTATATAAATCTCATAGCCGAACACTGTCTCTTAAGACACAGGTTAATCTATTAATGTACAGATTTTACAACATAACCGCATATTTTCTTGTACCTATCTGTAATTTTCCGTGAATGAAAATATTATATTATATAGGTACTCGCTAGTGGGTGACAAATTTGAATTTGACTATGCGAATACATTTACAGTGTTTAGTAACACAATTAGTAATTTCGAGTTCGATAGCGATTCCCATCAGAATGAACTAATTACACTTTTCAAAAAAAAATATCATGACTATGTGGCGTCAAATATCAGAGAACTAGGAAAAGTAAATGACCACGAAATGATAATTAACGTAACTGGTTCTCAACCAATTCAATGCAGACACTTTAGATCTTCTCACGCAGACAGAAAGATAATTCATGAAATGGTGGATGTGCTTCTGAAGAACAATATTATACGTGAAAGCAAATCACCATATTCGAGCCCTGCTTTACTTGTCATTAAGAAGAATGGAGGAAAAACTGCATTGATTATAAAGCGCACAATAAGATAACAGTTAAAGAAAAATACCCAATGCCGCGCATTGAGGATCTTGTAGATAGGATTCGGAGCTATAAATGCTTTACCAGTGTAGATTTAAAAAGTGGATATTATCAAATTTTAATGCAAACGCAATCAGTAGAAAAGATCGCTTTGAAGATGGGCATTACGAATTTTTAAGACTCCCGTTTGGGCTGGCTAACGCATCAAACAAAGCTTCCGACAAATGATGAACAATGTGTTGGGAAATTTAAGATTCGAGAAAATCATTTTAAATTTGTATGACGTAGGTATGTATAGACGGAAACTGTAGAGAATTTATTTTAAATTATTAGAACAAGTTTTCCAAATCACAACGGTCTCACGTTGAATCTAAAGAAATGTATTGTTTTTTTTCTCTAAAGTGGTTTCGGATTTCTAGGATACACAATTAAGCAGGATTGTGTGATGCCAAATCAACCCAAACTGGAGGCTATTTGAAATTACCCCATTCTCGAAATAGTACATCAACTTCTTCAGTTGTTTTTGGCCTTGTAAGCTAATTTAGGCAATTTATTAAGAACTGAAAAAGAACTCTCAAAGCTTTTATAGAAGTGCTATGTCTGGGAATGGGGTAGGGTTCATGAAGATGCATTTCAATCGTTAAAGAAGAAATTAACGCCTGAAAGTGTTCTATCCATTTTTGACCCAAATAAAAATAACGTATTATATACGGATGCTAGTAGGTGTTGTTGGTATACTTATGCAAATTAACGACGAAGGTGAAAAACCAGTCCATTATTATAGTAGACAAATTACGGGAAAATAGTGACTGATTGTAACGCCGTACGGTACGCGTTAACCAAAAAAGCGATTAATCCCCGGATTGCGTTGCGCGTGGGGTTTTGTCCACACAAGAATTCTCGTTTGATATCGTTCAACAAGAAGGCACGCGAATGTAACACGTAGACGCCTTGAGTTGTAAGCCAATGCAGTCCGTAGAAAAATCAGTAATCGAGATTGTAATGTCAATAATGGAAGCGGATTTTTTGCTCTCGGTACAACTACAAGATGCCGATTTACAACGTATTCGAGCAATTATAGAATCAGGAGAGGCCGAAGGAAATAAAGATGTTGGTGGCAAAGGTTACAGAAGAACTACCCAAGGTCGCCGGTGGGTGGTTCCAGAGAAATGCATTTGGCAAATAATTGAATGTAACGATAACGACCTCGGGCATTTCTCTGTTGATAAAACAGAAGAACGAATAAGCCATCCGTATTAGTTTCCTAGAATGTGACATCTCATAAAGAAATATATTAAAAACAGCGATTTGATAGAAACCATACGATTGCTCAGGAACCTGGCGTCGACATATTTATGTACTAGGATAAATCTATGTTAAATATTTGTAAAAGTTCTTAAATTTTTAAGTGCTTACGTTTGTGGCTTGCTGTAAGCCTGTAACGCTTTGGTGCAAACTGTTGTTACAGTAAACAATTGTTATGAAAATAAATAAATCTCGAATTTACGTCGAAAGAGATTTAGTACTCATTAAAATACAAAGCCAGACAAAGGACGGGCAAAGTCGGAAGTTGTTACCTGTTTACAAGGGCTCCTTTGAAGTGAAGGAAGTATTGGGGAATGATAGATATGAGATGATGGATTTAAAAGGCAGTGGAAGGAGCACTAAGAAGTAAACAGACATAACAGCTGCTGATAACGTGAAAACTTGGATACATATTGATGATTGGAAGTCGAATTAAACATACGTTCTAAGTTAGACCATTTCTGTCCGTGTTGGCGATTAAGGTAATTTGTTTATATTGGACGTACGTGCGAGTCAAGATAAAATGCTTTAAGTAATTAAAGGTCGAGTTAAAAAATGTAAAACGAACTTGGAACACTCAAGTGTGGTTAAATGCCCTTTGAGTGTAAGTGGTTCTGGGACGAACTTGGTACGCTTAAGTGTGGTTAAATGCCCTTTGAGTGCAAGTGGTTCTGGGACGAACTTAGTACGCTTAAGTGTGGTTAAATGCCCTTTGAGTGCAAGCGGTTCTGGGACGAACTTGGTACGCTTAAGTGTGGTTAAATGCCCTTTGAGTGCAAGTGGTTCTGGGACGAACTTGGTACGCTTAAGTGTGGTTAAATGCCCTTTGAGTGCAAGTGGTTCTGGGACGAACTTGGTACGCTTAAGTGTGGTTAAATGCCCTTTGAGTGCAAGTGGTTCTGGGACGAACTTGGTACGCTTAAGTGTGGCTGAAGACCCTTTGAGTGCGAGTCAAAGTGAGACGAACTTGGTACACTTAAGTGAGGCTATAGGCCCTTTGAGTGCGAGTCAAAGTGAGACGAACTTGGTACGCTTAAGTGAGGCTATAGGCCCTTTGAGTGCAAGTGGTCGAAGCTAATTTTATTAATGCAATGTGGCTTTAAGCGCACATGAATTATATTATTGAAGCCTGACTCTGATACACACTGATGAAATAATGTGTAATGAAAAGATGACAGTTATAGTAGAACATTCGATACACAAGCTCTGCATGTCCTATTGGTAATCTGTTAAATGATTAATAATTTATTTTTCAGCATTTTATCTGAACTCGTGGGGTACCTGGTGGGACAGGCACCTGGTAGGACGGCCGTGTTGGCGATTGCCGCGCTTTCTTTACAAAGCTATGAATGACATCATCGGAGCGGTATGGTGGCCCATGGCGGGACGAAGTGCGTGCGATGCTGTATCCCGAGCCGGGCGTAAACATCGATAAGATAGGGTCAAAATTCAGCATGAGAACCTAAACAAGAACAGCGTTGTGACCATTGTTATATTATGACTGTTTGGTTGAACTTTTTCGGAGACCATCGTAAGAGGCAGTCGTTTCATATTCTTAACACGTTATGCCTTTGTGTTTATTATATTGAGTGCACTTTGAAGTTATTATATTGTTAAAAGTATAAAGTTGTTTCAGTTAAATAATAATAAGTGATCTTAGTGAAATTAAGTTAATAAATCCAATCTTTATTCATTTCATACCCCAAATGTTTACTGACCTTTGAAAAAATGTTACATTTATCCAAGTATAACCAATTTTCAGATCTAAAGACGTAAAACGTATGCAATCCTTTAGCCTATCAATTTACTCTTTAACTAACGGCATACGGCATCGGATATTTCTCATGAAATTTCACTTTATTTAAAGACAGAGATAGTCAACACAATCTTTTTTGACCACTCGGTTTATCTACCAGAAGTACGGGACTTGCATATGGCGAATTACTTTCCCGAACTAAAGCTGCATCTAACAATTCGTCAAACATCTGGCGTAACTGCTTTTTTAAACTCTGAAATTCGATACGGGCGTTGATATACTGGTTAATTTGCTATCACCTCTATGTTCAGTTTCACCCAGAGTAAAAAAAATCGTTGGAAATACATTGCGGATAATTGGAAAATATTCGTTCTAACAAATCTGTCTAAGAACTTATTATATAAAATGTTACTACAAAATTCCACAGTATCAACTTTAAGAAGTACCGAAACTGCCTCGGTAACTTGATTGCGTGACTCAAAATTAAAACCCGGCAAAACAACAATGTTGTTTAGTTTAAACAGAATTAGATTTAATTCATGTACTGTGTAGCACTTGTAATCAACTAACAATCGCTTCCGATGTCAATAAAAGCTTTACACGTAACGTTGTTTAAACTGACCTCTTTACAAAACTTCTCTTTGTTGCAAGATGTGCTTATCCGTTTCACCTCAGAATCCTTCTCGACCTTTGCACTTGTACTCGGTTTTGACCGACACGCAAGCTCTAAGTGGCCCGGCTTTTTACAAAAACTGCATTTTAAATCACCTATTTGCTTTTTACATTCAAAACGCATATGTCCCAGTTCCCTACAAATATAACACTTAATTCTGGGCACTGTACTAGTTAAGCCGCCACTCGTTGAACCAAGCTTCTTTTCTGGTAAATGTCGGGAAGCATTTTGAATCGAACTTGGGCTATTTGTGTTTCGTAGCATTCGTAATAACAATACATAATTTATAAAGAGTTTCCCATCGACTCGAAAAGAAGAAGAAAAAGAAGCACTGGTTCTGTAAAAATATAGGCTGGCAACATTAATTAGTTCCTGCGAATCACTTTTTAAGTATAGATGTCACTACTAATATTTAGTTAGTTTCTTTATCGAAAAAAAGCTTATTATCTTTTTTTATGTTGGAAATTAGACATTCTGTTATACTCTGTGATCTGTGTATCTATCGCGAATAATAAATTATTAGAAACGTAAATAAACCAACAAAATATGAAACGTATTTTATATCTATGGCAAAGTCTATGACAGTGTAAGTACCTAACCCAAGTGTCAATATGGCCGACAAGAAAATATATACCTTGTAAAACAGTGCTTTGTAACAAACAGTATCTAATAAATAATATGTCGTCTCGTCTCTTTGTGAGTTTCAATAAAACCGAAGAATAACCCAAAGTCATATCCACACGACCTCCCAAAAGGTTCAGATGCCATTTCACGAGATGAATACACTTTATTGTTCAAAAATGAAGCTAAATCATCGCAATATTTGAAGGTACCAGCCTCAGCGGCCGTGCTTATATTCTTGTCTCAATTTAGTCCCAAAACTATCGAACTTATATCTTTTTCGGAAAAAACAAATGATAGTTAAAAACAAAAGATAGTTGTTCCGGCTCTGGGTGTTGTGTATGTAAGTTTATATGTTTACAATGCATGTCCTCGAAAAGAGCTTTTTACAAGCAGCCAAACTGTGCGGAAAATGTCACTTTTTTTACTAGTGCTTTTTACTTTCCTGTACTTTTTTAACTCCAACGTCAGCCCGCCGCATAGAGTTTTTATTATTTGAGAAAAGTTTAAAAAATTAGATATGTACAGATTATCATTTATATAAAAGGTAAAACAAAACTAATACTTCATTTAAGGCGTTTTTAATTACTCTAGATTTAGATTTTGATCAATAAATTAATTTTAAATATTCATTAAACATGTTTGGCAGAATGAATATTTTGCTCGTGCCTTCTAATCTAGATTTTAGCAGTATTTTTCAACTTCTGAAGAGCTTGATACTTTATTTGTTTGTCCGACCATCCAAATGAACGGGAATTAGCTTCAACCACAATTATCCACATTGCAATATCATCGACTAATGGGTCGTATTCGGGTATTACTTAAGGCGCCTCCCCGAACAAAACGCCGCGCCAGTCGTTTTTGTGCAGTTTTTAAGAGCCATCTACTCTTCATTTAAAAAGAAATATCAATTAACAAAAATATATTAAATTTCTACATAATGTTGATTCTAAAATTGTAGTACACTTTTTTTTTGAAGAGGTACACTTTTTTCTAATCTCCTTCCAATAAATCCATAAATATGAGAAACAATTACCGATAGCATGGATCTCCTCGTAAAGTGTTCATTATTTATTGTTTATACTAACACCAATGGATAGACAATTTAATAACGAATATTTTGCAAGTTTTATTTGTTTCAAAAGACCAATATTCGATTTTATAAAGATTCCATTCCAAAATCTGGGCGTATTCACCACTGTAATTCATGCGCCACCAGTGCCGCCAGGCCAATAGGAATGCTCACATCTCATGCCGACTTTTTGGTCAGGGTACGGCCTTAAGAAAGTATAACATTTTGGCTCACGAATGGGGTCCGACTCCGGGAGTGGCATCGCGCCCGCTTTGCACGTTTGTCCCTCGTGCGGCGGCGGCCACGCTCCGAGCTGCTGCTGGAACCCGAGCTGCTGACCGACGCACTAGATGAGCTGCTGCTGTCCGACGCACTGGATGAGCTGCTGCTGTCCGACGCACTGGATGAGCAGCTGCTACTCTCCGTGCCTGACGACAGATATCGCCCGCGTCCGTGCCTGCTGCGCGACACAGTTTTTTTTTTTTTTTTTCTGTATTAATAAAAACTAAGGTTCTTAATAATAAATTACAATCTAGCCTTAATAGACTAATAAGCAATTTAACTCTAACTTATAATTATATTGTATAATGTTATGACTAAGAATAGTGTCAATTTGCACTTTTATACAGTTCGGTAGCACTTTCTTAGAGTCTGATACGTTAAAAACACTTAGTTCACGTGTTACATGAATAGCACAGTATTGTTTGCTATTATTTTTTCACTTATTATACACTACACTAACTCAAATGGTTTAGTTCTCTTTAGCCTACGCACTATGTCCGTGTTATCTAGCAGCTGGATTGCTTCCACATTTACATGCCGATGAAGTCTGTGTTCGTGGGCTTCGGCAAAGTTTTGAATAACGGTCGTGACGAGTTTCATTTTAAGGTCGCGGTGAAGGTCGTCATTTCTGATGTACCATGGTGCATTAACAGCATCCCTGAGTACTTTATTTTGAAATTGTTGTATAATTTTAACATTGCTATGTTTAGTACAGCCCCATAGTTGAATACCATACGTCCAAATTGGCATAAGAATATGCTTGTATATTATAATTTTATTCTGTATTGATAGACAGGATTTCCTTCCAAGTAACCAATACATATTTTTGTAACGTATATCGAGTTCCTGTCTTTTCTTTTTGACGTGAGATTTCCAACGCAACTTGGCGTCAAGAGTTATGCCAAGGTATTTAGCTGTATTCGCATAAGGCACTTGCATGCCGTTTATATAGACTGGGTGGTAATCGCAGTGTTTATTAGTGAAGTCAATGTGAATCGATTTTGACTCATTCAGTTTGATCTTCCACTTTTGTGTCCAGTCGTAAACTTTGTTCACAGCTAGTTGGACTTTTTCTACTGCTTCTTTGTGGTTTGAACCAATAGCCATAATAGCAGTATCATCAGCAAAGGTCGCTATGGTGTTGTTTTCCAGCTCTGGGATATCACATGTGTATACCAAGTACAGGATTGGGCCTAACACACTTCCTTGTGGTACTCCGGCCTTAATTGTTTTTAGCTCAGAATATGCATCCTCTTGCCTTATCCTAAACATTCTGTTGCTTATATATGACTCTAGAATATCTGAAAATTCAGGGAGCATGCGTCTGAGTTTGTATATCAGACCCTCATGCCAAACTTTGTCGAAAGCTTGTGCGACATCTAGAAATACGGTGGCGCAGACTTGCTTGTTTTCGAGCGTTTTTTCGATTATGTTTGTTATTCTGTGTACCTGGTCTATGGTAGAATGTTTTTCCCTGAAACCAAATTGATGGTTCGGAATAAGTTCTTTTTCTTCTATAATTGGTTTTAGCCGTTTTAATAAGAGCTTTTCAAACAGTTTAGATAATACTGGCAGCAGGGAAATGGGTCTATAAGATGATGCTTCATGGGGTGGTTTTCCAGGCTTCGCAATCATTATGACTTCAGCAACTTTCCATGGCCCAGGTACATGTTTTAGCATAAATGCAGCGTTTATAATTCTGGTCAGCTTAACTATGGCTTTGCGCGGGAGGTGTTTTAGAATTTCTCCTGTTATGAGGTCATAACCCGGGGATTTCTTCGAGCTTATGTTGTTTTTAATTTCTCTCACAACTTCTTTAGGAGTTACAAGCCGAATTCTTTGGTTTTGTGATACATTTTCACTCTCAGATATTTGAACTGCGACACAGAGTGCTTCGATCGGCGGCGGTGCCGAGAGCGCGTTTTCCTATTTCTTTTCCGATTAATCGCATCACTTGGCCGAAACAGAGGCATTGCGTTTGATCGATCCCACTTCTGATGTAAAGAAATCAAAGAAGTAGTCCGGTAAGATAAGTTTATTAAAAGTACTTATTCACAATTGTCACAGATTTTATAGCAAAGTATCGTAATTTCACAATTCCTTTATAGTTCGATGGCACTCGCTAAGAGGTCTCTACGCGACTGCCTTTTCCTATGATTCCCTATAACTTCCTCCCAACCCCCCTTCCTATCCTTATACATTATTTTGAGCAACCTAAGCTCATTACTACATTGTAATGATATATTTTGCCACTCAGCTTAACTACACTGTAACACAGGTACTAGTTCTTTAGGGCGACAACAGGATTGTGTATCGAATGTTCTGGATTATAACTGTCATCTATCATTAGACGTTATTTCATCAGTGTATCTGAGTTAGCATTCAATAATATATATTATGTGCGCTTTAAGAGACCTTATATTATTATAATCAGATTTGACCACTTGCACTCAAAGAGCCTATAGCCTCACTTAAGTGTACCAAATTCGTCTCAATTTGACTCGCACTCAATGGGCCTCACTTAAGTGTACCAAGTTCTTCTCACTTTGACTCGCACTCAAAGGGTCTATAGCGGCACTTAAGTGTACCAAGTTCGTCTCACTTTGACTCGCACTCAAAGGGCCTTCAGCCACACTTAAGCTGTTGGTCCCGGCTGTCATTTGAAGATCTTTGACAGTCGTTACGGGTAGTCAGAAGCTTGAGATCTGACACCAGTCTAGCCAAGAGGTATCGTGTTACCCAGTTACTGGGTTGTGGAGGTCAGATAGGCAGTCGCTCCATGTAAGTACTTAGCTGAATCTGGTAAGACTGGAAGCCGACCCCAATATAGTTGGGAAAAGGCTAGGCAGATGATGATGATGCGTTATTTAGATACACGGAAACCAAGAAAATGAAGCCCAAAAAAAGAAAAGTTGACCACCTTTTGTCGGAGAAACCATTAAAATTTCCCAATAATGAAAATCAAATTATTGTCGACGCCATTTTGGTTTTCCATTTTCAGCTTAGTTGGTTGACAACCATGCCATAACTCACACATCACTCAAAATACGCACAAGGTTATTAACATTAATAGTTTTGGGAAATGCAGAAGTAAATACAAACCAAACTTATGTTCTTAAACCGAAAATAAACTTCTAAAAACCGGCCAAGTGCGAGTCGGACTCGCGCACGTAGGGTTCCGTATCATTATCCCAAAATACGGCAAAAAAACGCGTTTGCTGTATGGGAGCCCCACTTAAATATTTATTTTATTCTGTTTTTAGTATTTTTATAGTTATTTAGTAGAGCGGCAACAGAAATACATCATCTGTGAAAATTTCAACTGTCTAGCTATTACGGTTCATGAGATACAGCCTGGTGACAGAAAGACAGACGGACCGTGAAGTCTAAGTAATAGGGTCCCGTTTTTACCCTTTGGGTACGTAACCCTAAAAAGTATCTATAGTAGGTAACCAATGATCATAACATTACAACAGACTCGACTGAATTCAAAACCTAAACATACCATACTCAACTCATTACTCAATATATAATATAATAATAATACCAGCCTATAACTGTACCACTGCAGGGTAAAGGCCTCTTCTCATACAGAGAAGGCACGAGCATTGATCACCACGCTTGCTCAATGCGGGTTGGCGATTTGAGACTATAGTCTCAAATCGCCAACCCGCATTATATAAGACTAGGTTTCTTCATGATGTTTTCTTTCACCTTTGTCAACGATATCCAAGTTAAACTTAGAAAGTACATAAATGAATTTGAAAAAGACACATTGGAACTTGCCCGAATTTGAATCCATGCCCTCTGGCAAAGGGAGGACTTTAGCCACTGCGCCACCACGACACTCATTACAAAATAAAAAATAATCATAAAATGGTTGGTACCCCGAAACTAAATTTATCTACGCTTGCGTCACATACTTACATAAAAATATACTTGGCACTCTGTATACTTCTGAGACTAACAAACATTAAAAGTCAATCATTATTATTTTTATACAAAATATTTTTGAATAGCGAGCGCATACCGAATTTAAATTTTGAATCGGATAGAAAATTCGGCGCCAAATTATCCACGGTTCGATGAATTTGTTTAGTTGGTTTCAGATAAATAATGTCCAAAAATCTATTAAGATTACTTTAAGAAATTATTAATAGTAATTATTTTAAGTACTTATTGTATTTCATGCCTAAAACAGGTCTATTTTAATTTATATGAATCGATTTGGGATAATCAGTCATTAATCGAGTCGGTAGTATAAACAAAAATCGATTGCTAAAATCGTTTTGACACACCACTATTACATTAAAAAAAACAATATCAATGATGAATTGGAAGTTTTAAACATAAATAAAGAAGTGGTAATGAATTTTACGTGTTATTGGACCGGTGTTTGTTAATTACGTTAAGATCTGGGCTTCTTCTTGTTGTTTATTATATTTAGAGACATAATTGTCATATTTTTAATCATTTTTACATACAATATCACCCATATTTGTGTTAAATAAAAATGTAAACAAACACGATTGGCGCGAAACTTCGACTTTGGATAACAAATAACTTCATTACCACTAATTATTTAGTTTGAAATATGGATGAATTCGTCAAATAATTAAACGACGAGCAAACCACTACCCCTGCAGTGGAGTTTGGGTATCCCAAATATGCATTTTTTATGTTTTTTAGCCTCGACCACCTCTGTCATCAAAATGGCGATTAACACACTTGTATTTAACAAAGGTAAATTAATAAACTTGCGCGCTTAATCTAAAAAAAATATTGGCGCTAACATGTAAGCTTTTTATCCAACTGTTTTAATTAACGCCCCCAAATAAGTTTCTTTAGGTATCTTAATCAATAATTACGTAATTAATTAGGATGTCGTATGACGTAAATCTGGGGTCCAAAATGGGTCGCGGCTGAGCCAGCGGAGGTATGCTTGTCGCGCCCTGAAATGTACCCCGTCCGAACTATACGGTTAAAGAATTAAATGTTTATTTATTATATTTTTAGCGACCAGGATGGACAAACAAATAAAAATAACAATTCGAACAAACTAAAACGAATTTATTTCAGAATAGACTTAATTTTAACAATTAAAATTCGAGCAATCACAAACGACCGTTAATATTCAAAACGAGAACCAATAACACAAAAACCCAAATAGCACAATATGGAACGAACTTACTGCAAAGTAGCGAAGGTACCGACAACCTTACCGTGCGACGACTCAGGAGCAAAAGGCCGATACTCGCTCGAGCGCACGCTTTTATATTAATCGGTAGGTACCACCACTACCAACAATAAGTTCTGCTTATAATATTTTATCTCCCAAAGTTAATTTTATTGATATATATATGACCACTTTTCTGACATAAAAACTCTTTGCTAAGATTTAAAAAAGTACCGTTTGTTTTAGACGGAGTGTTTAATACAGGCCTGCGGATCACAGCCAAGAGGCAACGCTGAGGCCCATTAACAACGTTGCTACTCTTGGATCCAACAAGGACCATTACCGCGAAACCACGGTACGTGGCAGCGGTCGCTAGGGTTTGTTCTTTGTCTGTTCCTGTCTGACAGGTGGACAGTGGTACATAACTGCACAACTTACAAATAATACTCACGTTTGTTCCTGCGGTGGTCTTCTGGTCAATCTCGTGTGTATGGTTGTTGAAAATACATATAATAAAGGTGGAAGGGAAAACAAACGTGTTCTGAGCCGGGCTCCGGCTGCCAGCAGACACGTTCCCGACACGAAAATACCTGGCTGCGCGCGAAATATACACAAATACCAATGTCCGGGCGAAGCACAATACCACCCGCGAATGGCGATTACAATTTCGGATATCAATCGGCTGGTTACAAAACGATTTCAAAAATACCAGACCAAGACCGTATCACGTCTAGCCATGTCTACCCTACCTACCCTACCTACCCTACCTACCCTACCTACCCTACCTACCCTACCTTTTTTTTTTTTTTTTTTTTTTTTTTTTTTTCGTTCTGGAAAATCCTCATTGGATTTCCTCCGCCCTGGGGAGGGCGGAGGGATCTGTCAGACTCGTACTGACTAAAAACCACCCCGGTGTTCCATCTCACACCTACGCTGGGGGTCGCGGGAACAACGATACTTCCGCAACCCCCAGCTAGTGTCGGCCCGCCACTGCGGGCCTCGATCTCGGGTTGGGGGGAGTGAGGTGTTTGCATCCCCCGCAACGTCTAAGAGGGGCGCGCGTGGAACACTACGCGCCACCACCTCTGGTCCAGATGTGTGGGGGGCGATGAAATCTCCCTCTCCCTCTCCGCAGCCTCCTTCTGCGAGACGACTGTTTCGCAAAAGGATACCACCGCGTCCCAGGACTCCTCGCTGCCGATCATTGACTCGACTACGGCCGGCAGCGACAGGTCACTGCCCACTTCAGAGATGAGGGCACGGCGTGGCTCCTCCCAAGCGGCACACTCTGCCAGCGTATGCCGCGCCGTGTCCTCCCGGCAGTCGACGCAGTGGTGACACCGGGCGTCCGGCTCCCTGTTTATGCGACACAGGTACTTCCCGAAGCAACCATGCCCCGAGAGCACCTGCGTCACCCGAAACGACAGGGAGCCGTGCCTCCTCCCGAGCCAGCGCTCGAGCACCGGCCGGACCGCCTCGATGGTAACGAGGCCGGCGGTAGGGCGTGAAAGCCTGTCCCGCCATTCCGCCACCAGGACCTCGCGAAGCTGAGACTGACGCAACTCCATATGTCGCTGCATCAGCCCTTCGCCCCGTGCCCGCGCTTCCTCGCGCCACCGATACAGTGACGCGAGTACCTTCGCCACAAGGTCCCAGGGCGGGGATCCGGCCAGTGCACAAGCCGCCTCGTAGGAGATCGTGCGATACCCCCTGATGACTCTGACGGCCATCGCTCTCTGCGGCTTTCGCAGAACAGCGATGCTGCCGGCCGTCAGGTCAGCCGCCCAGATCGGGGCCCCATACAGGGCCATCGATCGCACGATCCCCACGTAGAGCCGCCTACAGGCAGCGCTCGGGCCCCCCAGATTGGGAAGCAACGTTGACAGCGCCCCAGCTGCGCCCAACAACTTGGGCGCCAGCCGCCGGAAGTGGGGGCCGAAATCCCACCGGCTGTCGAGCACCAATCCCAGGTATTTCATGGTTGACTCGCCAGCGATTCGAGCCCCCCCGACGACGATGTGGGCATCGGGCGGTGGCGCCCGCCGGGGGCCATGAAAGACCATGGCCTCCGACTTGTTGAGGGCCACCTCCAGGCCAAGGCGCCGTATGCGGCTCACCACCTGTGAGACCGCAGCCGTCGCCAGCAACGCTGCCTCCCTGTATGAACTCCCCCGGGCGGTGACCAGCGTATCGTCCGCGTAACACGTCAGGTCTACGCCCGGTTGGAGTTCGCCCCTCAGCACCCAGTCGTACCCGATGTTCCACAGGGGCGGGCCCAAGACCGAGCCCTGCGGAACACCGCAGGACATGCAGTGCTGGTTTTCGACGCCATCACGTCCCATGTAGGTGACACATCTCTCCGCCAAATAAGCCCCGACGATGCGGCGGAGGTAGGGAGGCACTCGATGATACCGCAGTGCCTCCCGAACACAACTCCAGGGCAGGGTGTTGAAGGCGTTGGAAATGTCCAAGGACACCGCCAACATCACCCCACCCCGGGACACCGCTTCCTCCGCCAGGACTCTCACCTGCGATATCGCGTGGATGGTGGAGCGCCCATGCCGAAAGCCAAACTGGCTTTCGTCCAGGTCCGGCCCCTCTGTACAAGTGGCTGACGAGGCGGGCAGCGATTATTCGCTCGAACAGCTTACCCACCTCGTCTAGCAGCACTATGGGCCGGTACGCGGACGGCGAGTCCGCAGGGCGCCCCGCCTTCCTGAGCAGGACCAGACGACCAGATTTCCACAGAGTGGGAAACTGGCCCTGCTCAAGGCACGCTGTAAAGAGTCCTCTCAGCCAGGGCTCTAGCTCCTTCAGAGCGAGGGCTAGCACGTGGCCGTGGATTCCGTCGGGCCCCGGAGCCACGTTCTTGACCCGGAGCCGCATCACGGCCGCCCCCATCTCTGCCTGTGTCACCTCTGGGACGCTGATGGCGTTCTCCTCCCTGGACTCTGCGGCCGTGGGCAAAGCCATCGGCGGCGGCATATGCTCCGCTCTCGCCGGGAAGAGGGCTGCGACCACCTCCTCCAGCAGCTCGGGTTGGAGACTCTCCGTGAGTGGAGGCGCGGCAGCTCGAAGTTTTCCTCGAACCGCTCGATAAGGGCGCCCCCAAGGATCCCGGTCTAGAGTCTCCAACATCTCCTCCCTGGCTCGCTTCTTCGCCTCGCCGATGGCCAGCCGCAGAGTCTCCGTCGCCGCGCGGTACACCTCATACAGCGCGGCTTCTTCGTCGGGGACCCGACGACGTCTCCTCCGGTATCGGGTGTACTGGCGTCTGGCCGCTACGCACGCGACACGCAACTGTGCGATCTCGGCGGACCACCAGTACACCTGGCGCCTCGCTGACTGTGCGTGGACCCGGGGCATGGACGCGTCACTGATTTGCGTCATCGCCCCGCGGAACCACAGCGCCTCCTGTTCGACGTCGACGGGTCCGGTTGTTGTCGACTCCCGGATCCAGGCCTGGACAATGGTGGCCTCCTCGAGAAGTTCCCTGTCGATGCGCTTGCGCGCCCAGCGCGGACCGTCCGTTCGCGGGGCCGGCGTACCGCGGCCGCCAGCGGTCTGGGTGGAGACGTCAAAGCGGATATATCGGTGATCCGATAACGTCTCCACCTCCACGGCGACATGCCAGTCACGGACACGGCTCGCGACAGCAGGGCTAGCGAACGAGACGTCCACTACAGACCCGCCCCGCTGTCGCACGCACGTGTAAACCGAGCCCCGGTTTAAGATGACCAGGCCGGTGGTTACTGACCACTCTTCCAGCGCCTCACCCCTAGCATCGTTTACCGGAGATCCCCACGCCGAAGACTTGGCGTTGAGATCCCCTAATAACAGCACAGGGTGAGGGTGGAGTCGACCTACGACGGCGCCTAACTCGACAAGAAAACTCTCGAAGTCGGCGAGACTCTTGTTGGGCGAAAAATACGCACCAACTATGCCAACGCCGTCCACGAGGGCGGCCACCCAGCCACGACCTCACTGCGCGACCCCGCCCTCTCCGTCCTGCTGACACCTTCGGGGCCGACAGGTTCTCCTCACTCGAGGAGAGAGCCAGCGACCCCGAGTCCCTGCTGCGCGGACGCTTCCTCCACACTTTGGAGGTGCAATGCGAGTCCTGGTCGTACAAATTGTCTCCATAACTTGAGCCTCCTCGGCTCTGGTTGCCGTTGGCGATGGCAAGAGGTACGTCCACATGGGGACTTGAGCCTCCTCGGCTCTTGTTGCCGTCGGCGACGGCAAGCGGTGCGTCCACGTGGCGCAGTCGCTCCTGGTGAACCTGGAGCTCCTTTTCTCGCTCGTGGCTCTCTTGGCGCAGGTCGGCGGTGGTCTGCCGGACCGCGAGACTATTGGTGCCCCCCTCAGATACGATGGGGCTGCCCTCTAGGAGATCGCTAGAGGGGCGGGACTCGCCCTTGCGTTGCGCAAGGGTACCCGCCTGAGGATTTTTTTCCGTTAGTCTGTGTTCCATATTTTCTATTCCTTTTTTAAGGGTAAGGTCCCTTTCCCAGCGCTAGGGACCGGATACAAACCCTCCGGCCATTCATCCCCTCGGCACGCGAGACCTTGGGATTGGGTCCCATCTCTACTCTACGCCCACTCGACCTGCCCTCTGTAAGCAGAGGGGGCAGTAGGCGTTAGATGGCCACCGCAGCGACGGACTTGCCGTCCCGCCTCTAGCCCGGTTCCCTTCACAGACCATCATGGATGATGATCTGTGTTTGGAACCGTGACCTTTCCTCGTGTGTTGAAATTAGCCGTCCGCCCCAACTGTCCATCCAACGCGGGTGGGCAGTTGGAGCCGACGTTGCCCAGGGTGCGCCGCGTGGAGGCTTTCAACTTGCACCCTCTACCTACCCTACCTACCCTATCTACCCTACCTACCCTACCTACCCTACCTACCTACCAAACAACTAAGGGAATCTGTAAAAATTACGGCTTTCTCAATATTAGTGTGTGATTCAATAAAAACACAGGCTTCCAATATAGCCACACACTCACTGGTGAATACAGAAGACTCTTTCGGACATTTAAATTGTAAGATAATTCTGGAGCTTTGGTAGAAAACCGCGGCACCAGTGTTTTCAGTATCATTTAGTTTTGAAGCGTCAGTAAAAAAAAATTGATACCCATCCCATCGCTCTCCTACCACTAATGTAGATAATGTAGATAGTGGAATCATAGGATCTATAGATATCATATTTGTTATTGTTATAGTGAGGTAATATGTGTGATTTCTTTCCGCATGAAATGGATTAGATGTTAGCGATTGTAATGGTTGTAATATTTTATGTTTTAGGAAATAAATGGCTTATTAATATTATTAAGTCGAACTTTCATTATTGGATATACTGGAACACCGTCCGGTGCGACAGTGAATTTATCACCGAGCGATGGATGAAATTCAGAATGCCTAATATAAATCCGTATAGTGTGTACCTGTCAAGCAGTCGAACAAGTTCGCCTACGCTCCATTGTGACAGAATGCCCAATACTATACCATACCGGGCATTGTTGTAGGAGGACGTCGGACGCAGTTTTCGCTGGTTCGGGTGCTGATCTGACCACGCTTAAGCGTCACGGCGGCTGGAAGTCCAGTATCGTGGCAGAAGGATATATAGAGGACTCTATAGAAAACCAGTCAAAAATATGCAAAGGCATCGTTGGAGGTGTAAAATAGTCTTGCCCAGATCCTTGGACTCGTTCTTCAACTTCCAAAGGCAGCACGATAGAAAATTGTCTTTAGTCGCCTGCTAATCCGCCTGTGTCTCTAACATTAACAATGGAATTCCAATGACATTCAGCAATATTCCGCAAATTTGCCAAATAATTTACTTAGTAGTAAGTTTATTAATAAAAAAAAAATCTTTCAATACGAGTATTACCAATAATAATTGTAGCAATTTTAATTTTTAAAATAAATGAACACTAATTTGTATTCTGTTTTTCTTGCACCTAGCATTTTCCTCGCTGTCTTCTTCTTCTTCGTCGGTACACTCTTGGCAGAGCGGTCGTGGTCATCATGTTGCAGTGAGACTTCGGGTTGCCATAATATGTTTAACGATGCGACGCCATCCCTCTCTATCGGCTGTTATTCGTGTGCACTCATGCAATGTTCCTCGCTGTAGTGAGGTGAAAAGTTGTGTGTCGCGCTCGGCACCAAAGTTGTTCTGCGTCTCGTACCTTTGAAACCCTCGCTACGCTCAGGAGTCTGTTTCCTAGACTCCTTAGCTTGCTTGGGTTTCAATACAAGTAATTGCGCCAAAAAAAACAACTTTGCAGTCTTGCATAATAAATAACTATTATTTACGGTGCGCATCCTCGTTTGGGTTACATTGGGACTTACCGACTTACCCTAAACACGTATTGGTACGGAACCCTAAAAATTCATCACACTAATATTAAAAAAGCCGCAAGTTTGAGAGTGTGTGTGTGCTTGTATGTTTGTTACTTCTTCACGCTCAAAGGGCCGGACGGATCTGGATGAAATTTGG
The DNA here is from genome assembly GCA_948252205.1 of Orthosia incerta. Lineage (NCBI taxonomy): Eukaryota > Metazoa > Arthropoda > Insecta > Lepidoptera > Noctuidae > Orthosia > Orthosia incerta. The sequence continues at coordinate 32,176,581 of OX411751.1, forward strand.
TACAGAGATAGATTATAGTCAGGAATAGCAGATAGGATATTCCTTTCACTTTTTATCCCGGGAATATGTTCCCTTGGGATAATTAACGACTTTCACGCGGGCGAACCCGCTGGCAGAAGCTAGTATTTCATAAATTTATATTGAAAGAATAAAAATAAAGAAGTATATAGGTAAATTCTTTAATATATTTATATCCACGGGCCTAAAGTGCACTTTGAGTAGACACATTACCGGATAATAGCTAGCCAGACCTACTTACTAAACTTATCTATCTGAGATGAGCCAATAACTACACCTGCGCGGGGTGGTGGCATGTGCACGGACAGGCGAGGCGCACGTCCACCAGGCGCACGGCTTGCAGCAGGCGCGCCAGCGGCTCTAGCACGTCGCCCAGCGCGCCAGCCAGCGGCCGAAGCGCCGCGCGCACGCCACGCAGCACGTTCCCACAGAACACCAGCAGCGGCTGCAGCAGTGCGTTGAACGTCAGCGCAAGCGCCGGCTTGAGCGCGTAATCCGACGCCGTCTGCAGCAGGCCCGCGCCCGCGCCACGTATCGCCATCAGCGCGCCGCGCTGCACGTGCAGCAGCAGCGCCACGGGCAGCGCCAACAGTAGACGCGGCGCCGCCAGCAGCTCGGCTAGCAGCGCGCCGCCGGCTCGGGCGCCGCGCCGCGCCGCACGCTCGAGGTGCGTGGGCCGCGCGCCGCCGCACGCCGCCAGGAAGTCGCCCGAGCCGTGTTCGAAGTAGTACACCTCCACGCGCTCCGGCTCCGCCTCTGCACGACCGGTGGGACTTGACACTGACCGTCTGCTCTAGCCAGTTTATCGCTACCGTAACCTATGTATTTCATTTAAGGACGATGATGATGATGCAAAGTGAATGCAAGAAATAAAGTGAATGCTATACATAATGCAATAAGACAACGTTGTGGCTTAAAAGAAGATGTAGTGACTAAAATTGAAAAGAGTATGCTAAGATGGTTTGGTCATTTTGAGATGATGAATAAAATGCGACTAACGATAGGCAGATCTACAAGGCAGACGTGAATGGAAACGATGGGAGGGGACGCCCTAGATACATACATAAACCTTATTGGTACTCATAATCAGCGTGAGTGTATGAGTAGGTGTATGAACGTGAGTGAAGCAAAAGAACTATGTAAGGATCCTAGCAGGTGGTGCTCTGTTGTTTCTGCCTGCCCCCATGGGAAGAAAGGCGTGAGTTTTATTGATTTATTTATTTAGGAATAACCAACAGTTACACATTTAAAACTTATGGCTAATACTATAAGAACATGATATAAATGCGCAACTCACACCGTTATCCACATCATATAAAATAGAAAGTTAGTTTTGAGCAAACGATACAAAGCAAAGAAACAAATAGTTTTACATTCCGTTAAATAACAATTTAAAGGCTCTTTATTGCTTCAATAAGGTAGTTGCGAAATAGTGGGCATTGCAAATATGTCCAAGTCAGTAAAAAGTTCATTGAAACCATTACAAATACGACGCAGGGGTGCGCGGGCTCCAGCGTTTGTTCGACAGGAAGAAACAGCGAATAGTGGGCGCGCGCGCACCCCTCGCCTCAAAACACTTCTAGGAACAAAGTAATGTACTCTATTGGTAATATCTGAGCAGTCGTATCTGTGATTACACACATCATAAAGGAACATCGTTTCAAGGTATAATCTTCTACACTTTAGGCTCATTACATATTTTTTTTTTGGCAAGTCATTATACGATAGGAAGTTCCGGTAACAGCGGTATTGTGCTGATTTCAAAAATTGAACACTGAACCCTCTCCAAACTATCTGCATATTTATTATAATAAGGATTCCATACTACCACAGCGTATTCAAGTTGAGACCTTACAATTACAAGTGACCTAAACAGATGGATGAAATGAAACTACTAGCAAGTTTAAAATCAGTTGCAGCTCTCATGACAAATCCATACATACGGTAGGCACTGCTAATTATGTTATGAATGTGCTGGTCAAAGTGTAACTTGTTGTCGAGCAGTACTCCAAGATCTCTAACGATAGGAACCCCTGCTAGATCCATTCCATTCAAACTGTATCTATATGATATTTTATTTTTATTTTTTGTGAATGTGATCGTAGAACATTTCGGAATATTGAGATATAGTTTATTTTTAACACTATAGGCTGAAAAACGGTCTAGATCTTCTTGCAGATGTTGACAATCCGTATGATCCTTAATTGATTTGAAAACTTTCAAATCGTCGGCATATAATAAGAATTTTGAAAATTTGAAGCAATCATTGATGTCATTAATGAATAGAATGAACAACAGGGGACCCAAAATCGATCCCTGAGGTACGCCAAAAGTAACGTTTATGGTAGCAGAATTAAAACCCCTGATAACTACTTTTTGTGTTCTTTTTAAAATATAAGATGAGAACCAACGAAGCAAATCACCTCGGATACCATTATATGCTATTTTTGTAAGCAGTAATTCATGATCTACCTTGTCAAAAGCTTTCTGGAAGTTCGTATAAACAGCATCGATTTGAACTTGCTGATCCATGTTATTAAATAAGTACTCAGTAAATATTAACAGATTTGTAGTTGTGGACTTTCTTTTAATAAATCCGTGCTGTTGTTCTATAATAATTTTATAAACGGTCTTGTGTATCTCATTATAGACAAGCCTTTCAAAAAGCTTCGACAAGGCGGACAGAATGGATATGGGACGGTAATTTTGGACGTCCTATCTTGAACCGGTTTTATATACCGGAGTTATATTAGCTCTTTTCCATATTTCTGGAAAAGTGCCTTCCGATAAACATCTATTGAAGATAATGTGAAGTGGTGTGCACACACTATTCGCAGTCTTTTTAAAAAAGTAAGGGGGCAAGTTATCAGGTCCTGGACCTTTAGTGGAATCCAAAGCTTTTAAAGCATTAAGAATTTGTTGAGCAGTAAAACTAATGTTTGTGATATGAGTAAGATGTTCATTACTTTCTTCAGGAGGCGACCATGTATCAGAATTAAAAGTGGAACCCTCATAAACGGAAAGAAAATAAATTGCAAACATGTTGCAGATCTCCTCTGGGTCATTAGACCTTTGATCTCTGCAAAACATAGAAGATGGAATACCAGCATTGTCCTTACGATTCGAAATGTAACTCCACAAATATTTTACATTTTTCTGAATGTTTTCCTCGGAGTTTATGTATGTATATACGAGTATGATGATGCCTCGTTGGTCTAGTCAGAACTGCTACTACTGAGCATGAGCTCGGAGAGGTTCTGGGTTAAATGCCCAGGTCAGGCAAACTATTAAGTACTTGTTACGTTTTTCCATCAGGATTTTCTCAGAAGCAGCCTGCAGTTCGGATTATCACCCAGTTGAGTGCAATAGGCTTGCTCCTTATAACATGGGACTTATACCTATCTGGTGAAATGTAGGTGTACTGTAGGCGCACCTCTGCCTTACCCAAGGGCGCATACAAGCGTGATATTATGACATGAGAAAATATCCCGGGCGTCCCCGCAGTCTCCGGGCTAGTGCCCCAATGATGACGTTCTTTCAGTGCGTGTCTGTAGGTTATCAGCGCGGAACATCGTCTCACTTCCTTCTCCTCACTTTTCTTCATTCTTTATACATACATGGCAAGGAAAAAATACTGGAGTTCAACAGCGGTTGCCCAACAAAGTGCACCTCACCAACATTAGAGGTTGCACTCAAATCTCATTGCAGTCCACCTCCACGTGGAGGCTGAGAAACGCGCTCTATTCTTCCTTTCGGAGACACAGATAGGGAGTGCGTCAGATGTGTTGTACTTATCTTACCCAGGGTTTGCTATGGGCTCTGGTTGACATAGGGCTGGAAAAATTATCTACTCGTGTATTTAACGTTCGCACAGCGGCGATCAGGAGACAACCAGGCTCACAGATTACCTCAGTAAGGCGGCTGATGCGGCACAGCAGTGGTACCCTTTCGCCTAATTAGTGTTACTGGGGGAATTTAATGTTCATCACCAGGAGTGGCTCTTTCCGTACTAGTGCACTGATCATGTTAGGCGGGAGATGCGTAAGCTTTCGCTAGCGCTAAACCTCATCCAGCTGGTTCAGGGAGTAAGGAGGGTGCCGGATGTTCATTCGCATTCAGCCGATTGCTTGGAACTTCTGCTGACAACTGATCCAGACCGTTAATCTGTTTCGATAACTTCACCTTTAGCAGTGGTGTCTCATCGCATACAAAAAATCCGTGCCGACATACTGTACTGATTATACTGATTATTTTTTGTACATAGATCGCGTTCGGTTCTGTTCCACGGATATAGATGGTGATCTATTTATCACCGTGGAATGGAACCGAACGCGATCGATTTACAAAAAATAATCGGTATACTCAGATGAAAAACGCTAGTTACGTCGGCACGGTTTTTTTGTATGGGTTGAAGCATGTGTATGCTAGTATTATATTATCTGTGCCTTTGGGTAGTTCCGACCACTGTCTGGTGAAGTCTGTGTCCGTCTACTACCCACCCGATACTTTTTTTTTTTTTTTTTCGGAATGGAAAATCCTCATTGGATGTCCTCCGCTCTGGGGTGGGCGGAGGGGTCTGTCAGACTCGTACTGACTAAAAACTACCCTGGTGTTCCATCTCACACCTACGCTGGGGGTCGCGGGAACAACGATACTTCCGCAACCCCCGGCTAGTGCCGGTCCGCCTTTGCGGCCTCGGGTTTGGGGGGAGTGAGGTGTTGGACTCCCCCCTCGACGTCTAAGAGGAGCACGCGTGGAACACTACGCGCCTCCACCTCGGGTCCTGATGTGTGGGGGGGGCGACGGACGACAACGAGTCCGTCGCCCCTGGACCCATTTAGGGGGGCTGGAAGAGGGCGTTGTCTGCCCTCCGCCGACGCCCGGCGCGTCTGCTGCGGATCGGGTGAGCGGATGAAATCTCCCTCTACCTCTCCGCAGCCTCCTTCTGCGAGACGACTGTTTCGCAGAAGGATACCACCGCGTCCCAGGACTCCTCGCTGCCGACCATAGACTCTACTACGGCCGGCAGCGACAGGTCACTGCCTACTTCAGAGATGAGGGCACGGCGTGGCTCCTCCCAAGCGGCACACTCTGCCAGCGTATGCCGCGCCGTGTCCTCCCGGCAGTCGACGCAGTGGTGACACCGGGCGTCCGGCTCCCTGTTTATGCGACACAGGTACTTTCCGAAGCAACCATGACCCGAGAGCACCTGCGTCACCGGAAACGACAGGGAGCCGTGCCTCCTCCCGAGCCAGCGCTCGAGCACCGGCCGGGCCGCCTCGATGGTAATGAGGCCGGCGGTAGGGCGTGAAAGCCTGTCCCGCCATTCCGCCACCAGGACCTCGCGAAGCTGAGACTGACGCAACTCCATATGTCGCTGCATCAGCCCTTCGCCCCGTGCCCGCGCTTCTTCGCGCCACCGGTACAGTGACGCGAGTACCTTTGCCTCCAGGTCTCAGGGCGGGGATCCGGACAGTGCACACTGCCGACGGCCATCGCTCTCTGCGGCTTTCGCAAAACAGCGATGCTGCCGGCCGTCAGGTCAGCCGCCCAGATCGGGGCCCCATACAGGGCCATCGATCGCACAATCCCCACGTAGAGCCGCCTACAGGCAGCGCTTGGGCCCCCCAAATTAGGAAGCAGCGTTGACAACGCCCCAGCCGCGCCCAACAACTTGGGCGCCAGCCGCCGGAAGTGGGGGCCGAAATCCCTTCGGCTGTCGAGCACCAATCCTAGGTACTTCATGGTTGACTCGACAGCGAAACGAGCCCCCCCGACGACGATGTGGGCATCGGGCGGTGGCGCCCGCCGGGGGCCACCGCCATGAAAGACCATGGCCTCCGACTTGTTGAGGGCCACCTCCAGGCCAAGGCGCCGTATGCGGTTCACCACCTGTGAGACCGCAGCCGTCGCCAGCAACGCTGCCTCCCTGTACGAACTCCCCCGGGCGGTGACCAGTGTGTCGTCCGCGTAACACGTCAGGTCCACGCCCGGCTGGAGTTCGCCCCTCAGCACCCAGTCGTACCCGATGTTCCACAGGGGTGGGCCCAAGACCGAGCCCTGTGGAACACCGCAAGACATTTGGTGCTGGTTTTCGACGCCATCACGTCCCACGTAGGTGACACACCTCTCCGCCAAATAAGCCCCGACGATGCGGCGGAGGTAGGGAGGCACTCGATGATAACGCAGTGCCTCCCGAACACAACTCCAGGGCAGAGTGTTGAAGGCGTTGGAAATGTCCAAGGACACTGCCAACATCACCCCACCCCGGGACACCGCTTCCTCCGCCAGGACCCTCACCTGCGATATCGCGTGGATGGTGGAGCGCCCATGCCGAAAGTCGAACTGGCTTTCGTCCAGGTCCAGCCCCTCTCTGTACAAGTGGCTGACGAGGCGGGCAGCGATTATACGCTCGAACAGCTTACCCACCTCGTCTAGCAGCACTATGGGCCGGTACGCAGACGGCGAGTCCGCAGGGCGCCCCGCCTTCCTGAGCTGGACCAGACGACCAGATTTCCACAAGGTGGGAAACGGGCCCCGCTCAAGGCACGCTGTAAAGAGTCCTCTCAGCCAGGGCCTTTAGGGACCCGACGACGTCTCCTCCGGTATCGGGTATACTGGCGTCTGGCTGCTACGCACGCAACACGCAGCTGTGTGATCTCGGCGGGCCACCAGTACACCTGGCGCCTCGCTGACTGTGCGTGGACCCGGGGCATGGACGCGTCGCTAATTTGCGTCATCGCCCCGCGGAACCACAGCGCCTCCTGTTCAACGTCGACGGGTCCGGTCATTGCCGACTCCCGGATCCAGGCCTGGACAATGGTGGCCTCCTCGAGAAGTTCCCTGTCGATGCGCTTGCGCGCCCAGCGCGGACCGTCCGTTCACGGGGCTGGCGAACCGCGGCCGCCGGCGGTCTGGGTGTAGACGTCGAAACGGATATATCTGTGGTCCGATAACGTCTCCACCTCCACGGCGACACGCCAGTCGTGGACACGGCTCGCGACAGCAGGAGTAGCGAAGGACATGTCCACTATTGAGCCGCCCCGCTGCCGCACGCACGTGTGGACTGAGCCCCGGTTTAGGACGACCAGGCCAGTGGTGATTGCCCACTCTTCCAGCACCTCACCCCTAGCATCGGTTACTGGAGATCCCCACGCCGAAGACTTGGCGTTGAGATCCCCTAGCAACAGCACAGGGCGAGGGTGGATTTGGCCTACGACGGCGCCCAACTCGACAAGGAAACTCTCGAAGTCGGCGAGACTCTTGTTGGGCGAAAAATACGCACCAACTATGCCAACACCGTCCGCGAGGGCGGCCACCCAGCCACGACCTCGGGACGGGCTGACAAGAGCCCCGCCAATAATGGCCACCAAACCGTCGAGGTCTCCAACACAGTTATCCCTGGGTGGGACGAAATACGGCTCGGCGACCACAGCCACGTGAATCGACCACTCTGCCATGCTCTGAAGCAAGAGATCCTGAGCTCTGGCAGAGTGGATGATATTGCCCTGGAGGAAATGGAAGAGCGCCATTATGCGCAATCCATTCCCTCCACTCCATTCCTAGGCCGGGAGTCGGCCGAAGGGCAGCCAGGCTGACGGGGGGTTAAGAGCCCCCGGCAACCTTGGCCCTCCTAACAACAACAACAACAACATAACAACATTTTTCTTTTGACAGCCGACCATAGATTTCTTCCGTATTTAATAATTTACTCTTTGGTCCGTGCGCTCTATTGTTTGTCTATGGTTTCGACAAATAATTATTGAGCATCGCGGACGTCGGTCTATATAGGTCTACCCAAATTTTAATATGTTTTATATTTGTATAATACTTACACATACTCTGACCCACCTTCTGTGTTTATTTTATTTTGTTTGTTATTTATATATTCTATTTTATTGTATTATTTAAGTATTTTCCGTTTCCGTAAGTGTGTCCGTGGCATCAACAGTTGGTCTTATCAGAATATCAGCGCAGCGTTATTTCTTTTTTTTTTTTTTTGGATATCGCTGCACATGCTGAGATATAAGCCTTTTTGGTCTCGCACGGGGTTTTTATTTTTAATTTTGTTTAATTTTAAGCTGATTTCTCGTGACTCCTGTGCGGGTCACAAATAAATACTTTTTCTTTCTTTCTTTCTGCTGGTGCGCGGGTGCGCCACAGGCCTTGCCACCCGCTCTGTGCCCAGCGGGCCTCCCTGCAGCTGTACAGAGGCTGCAGTTTGGCGCCGCGGAGCACTGGGCCGCCTTGTGGCCGGGCTGACCGCAGCGATAGCACTGCTCGCTGCGGTCTGTTTCAGCGGTGCATAGTGCCCTGACATGCCCAATGTCCAGGCAACGATAGCACCGCAATGCCCTGGGTTGCAGCACCCAGGGCATTGACCCTCGCTGCAACACACCCCACCAGCAGTCGTCCGCCGTCAGCGACTTTTTTCGCCGCCACCACCGGGCACCGCACCCAAATCATGCCGAGCCCGGTAGCGTCGGCGCGGATCTAGCCCGTCCGAACGTCCTCGGATGGACATCCGCCGGCTCGGGCGATGGCCGCCACGACCTCAGCAGGGGTCGTCGAGTCGTCCAGACCGTCAATTCTCAGCTCAGTCGTCTTCATCGGCCTGGACACCCGGACGTCTTCAGGTTTGAGGACCTCCCGCAGCTTGGCGGCCAGAATGTCTGCCTTTTCAGCGCTAGAGGCACCCGACACCTCTAGCAGCCGCGCTCCCATAATCGCCGGCATCATTTTGAAGCCGGACGGTGTTCCAAGGTCGGGGAACGCGACTTTGGCCCTCGCCTCTGTCAGGACCGCCTTGTAAGTGACGCCCCTTTCGATGGCTTCGGGCTGCAGCGTAATCACTACAGCCGCGGAGCGTGGGGCTCTGACCTTAGGTGGTCCTTCGGCCTTATTTGATGTCGGTGCGGGTGCTCCAGCGGTTGCCGGCGGCGCCGTTCTCTTCTTTCGACGGCGGCCCCTCTTGACCACCGTCGTCCAGGCCTCCGTAAGGGGGCAAGGTGGTGTTGGCGGGGTTGCAGCCACCGGCTGGGAAGTGGGCGTGGACCTACCCTCAGCGGGCTTGCCGGCCTCTTGCCCGATTCTTCTCTGTTCGGCCGCTGCGGCCGCCGGGCCCGGTTTTGTGGGTGCCTACTTTTTCCGCTTATCCGCAGCGAGCGGTGGACGGAGGTTTTCGGCCGGCAGTCTCGCCTCTATGGCCTCTAACCGGGCACCCACCATTTGACCGCACTGCATCATGCAGATGCGTGCGATCTTTTCGATCTCTGCATCCGCAAGTGCAGAGGCTGACGATGGGGCCGGGGATTGAACCGACGACGGGGCCAACGATGGGGCCGTGACGGATGAACCGGCAGCTGCCTTCTGGGCAGCAAACTGCCGCTTGAGGTCCTCCAGCTCAGAACGGAGACGGCTGTTCTCCTCCCACAACTTCGCCGTCTCCTCCGTGGTTGTGCGGCTACTGAGGACCTCAACCGCCTCCTGGATGCTGTCCACCGCGTCCTTCAAGGCACGCGTGAACGTGCCCTTCAGGTTGCCCGAATTAGTGGTAACCTTCAGGACGACATCCAGGCCGTCTCTTACTTGGCAGCTGAGCGCCACCGCTGATGCATCCGCCGTCCGAGCCAAGCGCCGCTCTCGGGCCTGTCTGGCCAACTCACTGACCTCGTCAACCGCGACAGCCCGTTGTTGCGCCCGCTTTGCGGCATTCGCCTCCGCCTTGTTTGCCCCTAGCAGGGACGTAGTAGAGCCACCGCTCTGGTCCGCACTCATGCCCGGGGTCGCTGTGCACGCACTCTTTAGGGGCAGGCGTGTCGGGCCGAGGCAAGAAGCGACCCCGCACGTCGCGTTCCGGCACCCGAGCGGTGACCCCCACCGCGCGACCCCGCCCTCTCCGTCCCGTTGATACCTTCGGGGCCGACAGGTTCTCCTCACTTGAGGAGAAACCTAACGACCCCGAGTCCTTACTGCGCGGACGCTTCCTCCAAACTTTGGAGGGGCCACGCGAGTCCTGGTCAGACAAGTTGCCTCCAGAATCTGAGCCTCCTCGGCTCTTGTTGCCGCCGACAACGGCAAGCGGTGCATCCACGTCGCGCAGTTGCTCCAGGTGACCCTGGTGCTCCTTTTCTCGCTCGTGGCGCAGGTCAGCGGTGTTCTGCCGACCTGCGAGACTATTGGTGCCCCCCTGAGGGATGATGGGGCTGCCCTCTAGGAAATCCCTAGAGGGGTGGGACTCGCCCTTGCGTTGCGCAAGGGTACCCGCCTGAGGATTTTTTTCCTTTAGTCTTTTTTCCATTTTTTTTTTCATTTTTAAGGATGAGGTCCTTTCAATGCGCTAGGGACCGGATACAAACCCTCCGGCCATTCATCCCCTCGGCACGCAAGTCCTTGGGATTGGGTTCCATCTCCACTGCACGCGCACTCGACCATCCCTCTGTAAGCAGAGGGGGGGGGTAGGCGTTACATGGCCTCCGCAGCAACGGACTAGCCGTCCCGCCTCTAGCCCGGTTCCCTTCACAGACCATCATGGATGATGATCTGTGTTTGGAACCGTGACCTTTCCTCGTGCGTTGAAATTAGTTGCCCGCCCCAACTGTCCACCCAACGTGGGTGGATAGTTGGAGCCGACGTTGGCCAGGGTGCGCCGCGTGGAGGCTTTCAACTTGCACCCTACCCACCCGATCCTAGTCCAAGAGGCAACCGGTGGGTTTGTCGGTACTAGTCTGCAAACTGGGATGGGATGCGATCTTATCTTCGCATGCTATTTCTTTTCTTCAGCTGATCCATCACCGTGCACGGACGCCGTGACGGATGTGATATCTCAGGGAATGGAATACTACATTCCGTTCTCTGACGTAACAATGTCTAGCGAAGACTGGCCATGGTTTGGCTAGCCAGCAGGTAGTAAAGTTTTGACGGGTCGCTGGACCACTCCGCTGAGGAGTAAACAAATTTGTTTGCCTCTCTTTCTGCGGCATCTTCGCGTCTGAATCCTGGTGGCGCGCGCCCCCTTTCCTTTTCCTGATGGATGCGAGACGAGTATGACGAACATTCGCATCCACCAAAAGGACATACGTAGGGTGCTGCGCAACCTCAACATGAATAAGGCTAGCGGACCTGACAGTATACCAGCAATTGTTCTCAGAACATGCCTTGCATGAACATGCGCCTGTTTCGTCTTTCGTATGAGACTGGAAAAGTGCCGAATTCTTGGAAGCAAGCCAACGTAAATCCCGTGCCCAAAAAGGGCAGTCGAGCTGAACCGGCCAACTACAGACCCATCTCTGTAACGTCCATACTCTTACGCGTACTTAATAGTAAGCTCCTGGCATACCTAGAAGCTAACGACATCCTTAGTGACCGCCAATACGGCTTCCACCGAAATTGGTCTACTTGGGATCCTCTAGCGTATGCCATTCACATCTGGAGTGAGGCCATCGAGAAGCATGGGGAAGCGCTTGCCATCTTTCTCGACATCTCGAAGGCTTTTGATAGGGTCTGGCACGAAAGCCTTATTGGTAAGCTTCCTTCATTCGGTTTGCCCAGTGGTCTGTGTGATTGGATTGCAGACTTCCTGAGGGGTCGATCCATTCGAGTAGTTATCGATGGCTGCTCATCGGACCAATTGGATATTAATGCCGGGATCCCTCAGGGGTCGATACTCTCAGAGACATTATTCTTGCTGCACATAAATGTACTGCTAACCGTCGCCTGCTACAACAGTGCTGTCGTCTGCATACCTTTGGTATGCAGATGATAGCACTGTTGCTGAGAGATACTTGTCCAACGCACGGGCTACTGGGCCGCAGGTCCGGTCTCTCCGTGAGGCCATGGTGGAGCGCTTGAGCTTGTCCTTTGAGGCAGTTTCCGAATTGGGCGATGCCAACGAGTTCAATGCCGCATAAACACAGACATGTCTTTTCTCCGCTAAAAAGAGCCAATTTCACCCGGCTCCATCTTTCCGAGGTGTAACCGTACTGATAACGGACCATCTTGAGCTTCTTGGCGTAACGTTGACATCGACACTCAATTTCGGCCCATAAATTGAGGCAAAAGCTCAATTGGCTGCAAAAAAATTGGGGATCCTTGCGAAGGTGGGACGGTACTTGACGCCAGAACAGCTACTTAAGTTGTATCAAGCACAAGTTCGATCTTGCATGGAATACTGTTCTCATCTCTGGGATGGATCTGCCAAGTACCAGCTTGATGCACTAGAGTCGATCGAAAAACGGGCTAAGAGGCTCAATGGCAATTAGGCACTGGTTGAGTCAAAGCTACAAAACGTTTTGGGGACACTTTTATTATGCGCACAGAATGGAATTCCTTGCCCGAGTCTGTGTTTCCCGATAGCTACAATCTAGGGGTCTTTAAGTCAAGTGTGAATGGGTTTTTTCTAGGCAAGCGTGCTTCACCGTCGACCACATCATCGCTTACCATCAGGTGAGATAGTGGTCAAGCGCAAGCCTATAGATAATAAAAAAAAAAGCTCCTGCAGAGCCTGCAGAGCCTTGTTTTTGTCGGTTGCGTTTCAAAGAGTGCGCAATGGCATTACATGATCTAATTCCACTTAGCCCGTTCCATCATCGGATTACAAGACGTACGGCGCCATCGGTGGTGGACATCCCACCCATTCACTAGGTTATTTCTAGGCAAGCGTGCATTACCGTCGACCACATCATCGCTTACCATCAGGTGAGATAGTAGTCAAGCGCGAGGCTACCGATTATTAAAAAAAATGGCTACATGTTATAGGATTTCTAAACTAAATTGATTGATGTGACTGAAAGGAACCGTCTCATGTGTAGTAGGCGTATTCCTGGCTACGATCGTACGAGTAAACGATGCGATTCCGTCGCACGTCGCACGACGATATTACACACACATTTCTATAGTACAATAGAATATCTTTATTTCGGAAGCAAAAAGTCCTAGTTGAAGTTTACAAGTCATCGCGTAATTTTCATTGCGCGATGAAATCGCATCGTTAACCCGTACGATCGTTAGTCAATTAGGACGATGCCGTATACGTAAGATGAAATTATATTAGCGGTCCTACCGTTGTCGCACGATTTGTCTGTGCCGATGTCTTGAAATAGCTTCCATGCTTTATTTTGTTTCTGTAAAATTATAATTGGCGGTAAAAATGTTCATAAGATGGGACGATCGGCGTGGCACCTTAGGCAGACACGATACATACCACTGGGGGGGGCGCCGGTGCAGAGTGCGCGCGCGGCGTCGGCGACGGCGGCGAGCGAGCGCCCGTGCCCGCGTCCACCAGCGCGCGCCGCCTGTACACACACATACCGCACTTGCTGTAGTGTATAGAAATTTATAGTTATGTATAACTCTGTCGTCTCGAGCAGCGCACGCGCGGGCCGCGGGGCGGGGGAGGGGATTAGCCGACCGACCGCCGCGGAGTGAAGACGCGGACGCTTGCTGCGAGCCGATATCATAGTAGTTTGGTGTTACTTGTTTTTTCCTTATATCAACTTCAATCTTAGTGTACATTACATGTGGCGACGAGACAAACTGTGAGTATTTTAAGGATTTTTTACATTTAATAACAAAAGAAAAGGGAGAAAAACATAGACGTAGACTTATAGTGGTTTCTTCACAGACGTTGTTACATTAGGTGGTGGGTGACCTACAAGTTACCTATCTACTTGAGTTCGAGCCTCAGTAATATTACCTTTAAAGTTGTAAATAAAAAAATATGTAACTACCCACATTTTTGTTTAGTTTGCTGTTGACCTCATACGTTGTTATTAAAATTTTACTTATTCGACATCTGCATGTTTCGTCATTAGACGACTATAATTTATGTTAAAAAATCACCGAAAGTATCATGTGGTGAAAGGTTATACTACGTAGCAATAAATTGCGACTGAGCATTTAATTGCGGTATGAGACTTGAGAATGAAAAACAAAAGCATTATATTGCGACTGTGCATTCAATTGCGACTGAGCATTCAATTGTGACTGAGCATTTAATTGCGGTATGAGACTTGAGAATGAAAAAAAAAAAAACATTAAATTGCGGTTATCGATGAATACTTAGAGTACAACTTGCATTAAATTGCGGAGATTTACCGGTATAGCATTAAATTGCGGACATACCTACATGACATTAAATTGCGAAGTTTTCACGGTTTAAAATTGTATATTTACACAATGGGTGCTCCATTCGCCGCTTGGCGGCCGCGCGCTGGGCACAGTATGACGATGATGTGTCGTCATGTGCACACAGGGTGTTTTGCCATGACGACTACGTGTCGTCATGAGCGTCGAATATGTACCGCGGGCGGAGATACCTACGTAACGTAATAATTATAGTATCATAGGTACAGTCACGTACAGTAGACGCTTTATTACTAGCATTAAATTGCGATAGCGTGTTAGAAATCTATAAAAATGCAACATAGTTACTTACCTTGTCAACAGGTAGCCCCAAATGGCACAGTATACCTTAGAGAAGTTCGAATGTGAAGGGGAAGTTGGTTCAGGCTCAGTCCGTTGGGCAAGATGGAAAAGAAGTTTAAACATTTACCTCGAGGCGGCAGGCATAGACACCGAGGCAAAGAAAAGAGCTAGCCTTTTACATTTCGGTGGCCCCGAATTACAAGAAGTCTTCTATAACATCCCGGGAGCTAATGCAAATGAAGGCGAACTCTTTAACATCGTGATCAGAAAATTAGACAACTACTTTGCACCTAAACAGAGCAAAGTGTATGAGCGACACCTGTTTCGTCTTCTAAAACAGGAACAGGATGAGAAGTTCGAAAAATTTCTTATCAGACTTAGACTTCAGGCCAAGAAATGTCAGTTTGGTAAAAAAGAAGACGAGCATATCATATACCAAATAACTGAAAAGGGTAAGACAGAAGAACTCCGAAAGAAGATATTGAAAACAGGAGACAAGATCACTTTGGATGAAATAGTTGCAGAAGCGAATGCACTGGAAGCCATAGATCGTCAATTAGGAAACTTTGGTATGAAACCTGTGGATAGTCAGGCAATCAACAGAGTAGGTACAGAGACATGGAAGGAGAAGCACAAAAAAATAAAAGATTGGAATGTAGCAGATGTGGAAGGTCCAGACATTTGGCCCGAGACAACAACTGCTCTGCAAAAGGAAAGGCTTGCCTTAAATGTGGCATCTTAGGACACTTCCGGAATCAATGTCAGACAAAACAAACTCAGAAGAGGAAATTGGAAGGAGAAGAATCGTCGAACAGTCAGGGAATTAAGAAGAAAAACAGGACAACAAATAATATCGAAGAAACTGCAAACATAAGCACGGATGAAAGAAAAGTCGACTACATTTTCAATATCGAGAACGACGCAAGGGTCACATGTAACATAGGCGGCACCAACGTAGAGATTTTGATAGATTCGGGCTGCAAGCACAATCTTATAACGGACCAAACCTGGGAAAGAATGAAGGGAGATAACGCCCAAGTTACCAATCAAGATCCGAATCCTGACAAAACGTTCGTAGCTTACGGGAGTGAAACACCGCTGAAGGTGTTAGGATCATTCAAAGCTACGATAAAACTTGCCGGTACATCACAGGACATCACAACATTCTACGTGATCCAAAACGGTACGCGTGACCTATTGGGACGTGTGACGGCAAACTCATTGGGAGTACTTCGGATCAATTTGGATATTAACCAGGTTGAAACTGAGGCGTTTCCAAAATTTAAAGACGTTTTAGTTACCATTCCGATTGATGATTCAGTGAAGCCCGTTGCTTTGCCGTATCGGAGGATTCCCATCCCTCTCGAAGAAAAAGTAGAGAGGAAACTGAAAGAATTACTGAAAAGGGACATTATAGAAGTCGTGAAAGGTCCTTCTAACTGGATCTCGCCTATAGTCATCCGATTATGTGTTGATATGCGCCGAGCAAATGCGGCTATACAACGTGAAAACCACCCACTGCCAATGATGGAAGAACTGTTGCCAAAAGTTCGGGCAGCCAAAATCTTTAGTTAGCTAGACATACGAGATGCGTTCCATCATATCGAACTTCATCCAGACTCAAGGCATATCACGACCTTCATTACCAGCAAAGGATTGTATCAATATAAAAGGATGATGTTTGGTATATCGTGTGCGCCAGAGATTTTCCAAAAAACACTGGAACGAATCCTTTTAGGTTGCGAAGGAGTCATCAACTTCATAGATGACATTTTGACGTTTGGGAAAGACATAGAAGAACACGACTTAAGGCTTAAAAAAGTTATGGCAGTGTTAGAGGAAAATAACGTGATGTTGAGGGAAGAAAAATGCATTTTTGGAATGAAGAAGGTCCACTTCCTAGGGCATGAACTGTCAGAACAGGGAGTTAATTCAGAGCTCCGACTAATATCGCTGAACTACAGAGTTTTATGGGCTTAGTGAATTACGTAGGAAAATGGATTCCCTACATAGCAACGGTAACAGAACCCCTCAAGCAACTACTACGTAAAAGAACGGGCAGAAACACGGACATTCAAGATGACTGGAGAGATGCCCAAAAGAACGCATTTAATGATCTCAAGGCGGCACTCATGAAGGTACCAAATTTAGGTTACTACAATCCTCATGATAAGACTGTGGTGATTGCAGATGCAAGCCCAGTGGGTCTGGGTGCAGTGCTGGTACAAATCAACAAGAATGGGCCGAGAATAATTGCATTTGGCATGTAAGGTTGTGTATATTACATCTTTTTCCGAATACAAGTTCGAAAGGCGTAAATTTAGTAGCGGTGTGAACTGAGGTATTATAGGCAAAACACCAAAATGGTACCCATGTACTCCATGAACTCGAATGGTTATTTGTTTGAATTCTTAGGAAATTACCCAAACTTTTATGAGTATTTTCCAGAGAACCTATTGTTTCGTGATGGTATGCAGTTGAGTTTAAAGTGGTTATATTGAGTAGTTTACATGTTTCTTTGAAAACGGTTGACATAAATTCTGTGCCTCTATCAGTAGCTACTCTTGCGGGGATACCAAATCTAAGTATAAAATTATTAACAAAATTTTTCGCTATCTCCTCAGAACTTTTAGTTATCATTGGATAAGCCTCTACATATTTACTTAGCTCACATTGTATAGTTAAAATATATGAATAGTTATAATTATCGCGATCTAAGGGGCCTACTACGTCTAGGAAAACTTTTTCCATCGCCGAGTTGGCTGTTGTTGTAACAACCAACGGCTCTCTAACATAATGAGTAGTATGTTTTTTGTTTTTGACACTTATCACATTTCCTAATAAATTCTTGCACGTCTCTTTCAAGACATGGCCAAAAGTAATATTTCTTGATGTTATTATACATTCGTCTTATACCAGCGTGGCCACTTGTTGGTAGAAGATGAAAATCATTCAATATTACCTTTCGGTCGTCTTTATTTTGAATAATTCTTACGTCGTTTAGAATACATAATCGCGGACCGGTCCAGTTTCTATACGACTTAATTTCTGTAAATACTTTCTTTATGAATTCATCGTAAATTTGACTTCTTATAAAAATTAATTCGTGCACGTTAATTTTCTCACAAAAATATTTCAGTTCCCTCACAAATGCGGCTGGCGTCAATTGTGATTGGGAAACTGGATTTATAAATAACGTCATTCTCGATGACGAATAACAAAACACATCATTTTCTTTTTCTATCTCATTAGACCTACGTAGGTTATTTAACTTATTATATTCTATAAATTTAAGTTCTACCGACATCCTCGATCTACTATGGATCTCCACGACTCTTGGTTGCGCAGGCCAATCGTCAGTAGAACCCATAGCACTTGGAGTATGTTGCGACTCAAGCACTTTTCTATGTTGCGAACGTGTCATAACCGTGATTATACTTTCATGCATATTTTTTAAGTCCGTTGATGTGATAGGTAAACGTGACATTGAATCCGCTGGAATATTTGTGGATCCTTTGATATATTCTACAATAAAATCGTATTCTTCAAGTGAAAGTCTGAACTTCATAAGGCGACTAGATGGGTCTCGCATGCCAAATAAATAAATTAGTGGTTTATGGTCGGTTTCAATCACAAATGTACGACCATATAAATAGGGGCGAAAATGTTTTACTGCCCATACTATCGCTAACAGTTCTTTTTCCACAGTAGGATAGTTGATTTCGGCCTTATTTAAATTTCTACTCGCGAATGCTATTGGTTTTCTATTGTCATTGCACAAAACCGCGCCCAATGTATACTTGGAAGCGTCGGTTTGTACTATAAATTTACAATTACTAGAAAAGTTAGGATACTGAAGTATAGGTGGGCTCGAAATTATTGATTTTAAAGTGGAAAATGCGGTTTGACATTTTTGATCCCATATAAATAATGCATTTTTCTTTGTTAACTGTGTTAAGGGATACGCTATATTGGCAAAGTTTTTAATAAATTTCCTATAATAATTGGCGAACGCGACAAATCTAATTAGTTCGTCAACATTTTTCGGAACTGGCCAGTTGTTCAAAGCACGTATTTTCTCTGGATCGGGCAAAACACCTTCGCTCGATATAACATGTCCTAAATACAATACATCCTTTTTAAGAAAGTTACATTTATTAGGATTTAACTTTAAATTTACCTGACGCAATCTTGAAAAAACATCTATGAGATTTTTGGTATGGTTTTCTAATGAATTTCCAAAAACAATAAGGTCATCTAAATATACCAAGCACTTTTCGTAGGTCAAACCCGACATTGCAACAGTCATCATTTTTGAAAACGCATTAGGGCTTGTTTTTAAACCCATTGGCATTCTCGTCATCTGGTATTGACCTGATACGGAAGCAGTACTTTTATCTACGCTACCCGGTACTTTAAACTGTCCTGAACAAAATGCTGTATATTTCCGACTTTTGGGATCAAGGTCACATTGGTAATATCCATTGGAAAGGTCCAGAGTAGAAAAGTATACAGAACCCGAAAGAGAATCCAATATTTCAACAATATTCGGTAGAGGGAATTTGTCATCTTGTATACAGTTATTTAATTTCCTATAATCAATTACTAAGCGCCAATTCTTATTGCCCTTATTATCTATCTTTTTAGGCACCAATAACAACGGACTGGACCATTCAGATTGACATGGTTCAATTATACCTTCCCGTAACATGTTACTAATCTGATTGTTTACTTCATGTTTTTGCGAATGTGGTATTCTGTACGGTTTACTAAAAACTGGTTGAGCATGGGGTTGTAAACTAATTTGATGTTTGTAAATATTTGTTGTCGTTAACTTATCACCTGGCAATAAAAATATATCGGAAAATTTTGCACAAATATTTTCAATCGCGATTTGCTCTTCGTCATTCAAATGATTTAAATTTAATAAGCTAAACAATTTCTTAACGCGGTCTGCGTTCAAATTTCTACACTGTTCAAAAGTACACAAATTATAGTCACTAATTTTGTGTAAAGTTGGTTCAATAGTATCAAGGTGAACCTCACTATCATTTGTGTTTAGGATTAAAATAGGTATCATACCATTTACGGGTTTAACTAATACGCTAGCAATGAATATTCCTGATCGTAATTCAGACGAACAAACAAGACACTCTTCTGTAATGTTAGAAGGTATGTAATGAATTGATTCGGACCTTGGCGGCAAAGTTAAATTATAAGAAAACCTTGAGTTATTTGATTTTAAAGTCAATGTTACTTTTTCATTTGTGATATTATTATTTAATGTCAAAGTTCTACAACTAATATATAATATAGCGTTGAATTTCGTTAGAAAATCCTGTCCTAATATAGCATGTGCCATACACGGCAAAGAATTAAAAACATAAAACTTATGATCAAATAAATTACCTCTGTTATTACAATCGCTCATAGTTAAATAAACATAATTATCCGATTGCTTCTATTGTACCACCGATTCCGCTTATCTTAATGCTCTCTTTATGGATCGGTATGTTTAATTCAATCACATGTTTATATTTAATGGCACTAATTGAAGCGCCGGTGTCAATTAAAAATAAGTAGTTATACTTATCTACGTATAATTCTATGCAACAATTACTATTACTTGCAAATACAAACCCATTATTCACGAAAAAACTTGCTCTGCTCTCCGGTTAAATTAGTTTTTGTGGGCTCATCATCGTTTAGAACGTGTATATTTGCATCACAACGTTGCACGTTCCGTTGATGACCTCTAGAGTTGTTGTACCTTTTATAAGAATTATAGTACGTACCTCGGTTCTGTTTAGGCTGACCTCGACTATAGTTCTGGAACGGACGACCACGGGCTCGGTAGGAAGTCGCACCACGATGGACGGTAGGCCTGCTGAAATTGTTACATGTGGAGGCACCTCGAAACTGGCGGGTGGCTCCTGAAAAACCTCGATTATGCTTACCTTGAAAATAATTATTTCGGTTCCTATTAAAAGTTAAAATATTTTCAGACTGAGACGGTATTGCAATGGTCTCTTCATCTATAGCTGCTTGCACCGCGTCTTTTAAGGTTTCAAATTTTTGTGCAGCTATTATAGTACTAAGTCGCCTATTGCGTAATCCGCAAAACGTTTAATGGCTTGTTTTTCATTTAAAGGTTGTAAAATCTTTAGATTTTCCGTTTTGCCTTCGGCTTGCGCTATAGATAAATCCATAAATAGCTCACTCAACTCCTTACCATAATCATTAATCGACCTTTTGATCTTGTCGCAAAGTTTGAAGTTTACTTTGCAAGGCGACGGTACTTTTTTTAGGCAAAAGAATCGTACGCATATCAGTTAGTAATGCATCAATGGATGGATAATCTGAATTCAGTCTCAATTTTGCTTGTTGAGAGAGACGACTCTTTAAGACAAAGTTAACTAAACTTAATTTACACTGTTCGGTTTTTAAAGTAGAGCTATAGTAATCGATACCATCAATTAATTGACGCGTCGTTAATTCCTCATTATTCATAACTGGTAACAAACTCAGGGCTACTTTTAAATTAAACTCCATTTTGGATTCGAGATTCGATGTTGAGCCAAATAGTTCACAACTACTCTTATCAGTTTCACGTATATGCAACTTATTACAAAACTCTTGTATTTGAGAATATAACTCTGCAATTTTATCACAATGCGATTTAATTAATGTCAAACTTTCACCACTAAATATCTTATCATCTATTTGTTTTCTAATCCTTAGAAGTAAAACAGAATAACTATTATACACAATAGTTGCCTCATTCAGCTTTTCTTTCAAACGCTCTGGCGTCCTCCTTTCAATGCTCAATTTATATAAATTTTCTTAAATTTTTCTCAATTTTTCATATATATCATTGAGCTCATGAGCCATAATCTGACATATTTAATTAAAAAGAAATAACTAGCATACTTAACAACTAATAAAAGGTTATATATATTCAGTTACCATAGTCCAACGCATTTTCATCGGTTTTAGTTCACTTTAACGCACAAAACGCACTCTTGACACTTCACTATACATAACTTTTACGTTATCCTTACGATATCACACATACGGCACAACATTTTCTTTAGGGCGTGAAGGCTTGGTTAGGCTTTGGCCCAGGGCTGTTTGAACACGACGTACACCTGGAATTGAACGCCGAAAATCGCGTTGCACACGCCGAACATCTATTTTCTTCTCCAGTTCCTCTTTGACCACGCCGAGTAAACGAATTTCTCAAAGTTTGACGAAGTATTTGGTCATTAATCCACGTACGATGACAGTTCTTATAGCATTTGTACAGAAAATAGGCTGCCAATATCAGCAACAAACCCAAAATTATCATCATCACAATGCTTATTGCAGAAAGATGAAATTGTAGCTGGTCGGTACTAGCCACATTTGATGATCCAATGCCATTTTGGTTTATTATCACTTCTTCTCGTTTTGGAGTGTTAGAATTGCACATTGTTTAAGTTTTTGATTATTCTCGAACAAGTTCAATAACGCAACGTCCACTTAGAACGAAAATCTGTACCACACACCGTGCGCCTGCATTGCGACCCGACACCCCATCTCCAAACATGGCAGGGTCGCCATGTAAGGTTGTGTATTAGAGGAGAATCAAACGCTCTGACTGCCAATCAATAACTGAACTCTTTATTAGTAATAATTGGTATTTGAATACACGAGTAACATAGGTACATAGGTATATGCATACTTAGAACATAGCTTATACACTACAGGCAATAAAACCCTCAGCAGCTGTGAGCGTCGTTACTGCCAAACAGAAAAAGAGGCCTTAGCGCTGGTGTGGGCGGTCGAACATTTTAACATGTTCCTGTATGGCAAGGTTTTCGATCTAGTAAGGGATCATAAGCCCTTGGAGGTGATATTTGGCCCAAAAGCAAAACCATGCGCTCGCATTGAATGGTGGGTGTTAAGGCTCCAATCCTACAATTTCAAGGTGAAATATAGCCCGGGGAAGACCAACATAGCCGATCCACTATCGAGACTCTGTGAAGTGGCAACAAACCCGACGGCTTTATTTGAAGACCATGTTCATGCGGTTACCGAATCTGCACGACCCATAGCCATCCCATTACAAGAAATCACTGAGAGTTCCTTAGGAGATGCAGATATACAGAAGGTTAGAGAAGGCCTTTACAATGGAAACTGAGATGAAACAGTTAAAACCTATAAACTTTTCCAGAATGAATTATGCTTTCATGGCGATATTCTCCTCAGGAAGACGAAAATTTTAGTTCCAACAAAATTACGCAGAAGAGTTCTGGAAGCTGCGCACGAAGGCCACCCGGGTACAGTCGCGATGAAGGGCAGATTGAGGACCAAGGTATGGTGGCCTAAATGCGACAAAGATGCTGAAAACATATGCAAAGCCTGTAAAGGATGCATCCTGGTCTCTCCGGGAACCATCCTGGTCTCTGCTCCCAGCGCCCCAAACCCATTAAAAAGAAGAGATTTACCTTCCGAACCATGGGTTGACATAGCAATTGACCTCATGGGCCCCTTACCTAGTGGAGATTATATCCTAGTAGTTGTCGATTATTACACCAGATATAAAGAGGTGAAAACATGCAGAACCATAATAAGCTCCGAAATAATTGGAATGCTTAAAGACAGGTCTCGCTTACATCAGACAATGGGAGACAATTTTCCAGCGAAGACTTTAAGAGTTTCTGTGCAGAGAGAAACATACGAATCTATAATACCATTCCCTACTGGCCGCAACAAAACGGAGAAGTAGAGCGCCAGAATAGGGACATCCTAAAACGGCTCAAGATTTCTCAGGTAGAGAAAAAGAACTGGAAGGAGGCTCTTCGTGAGTATTTGGTGATGTACAATAGTACACCTCACACAGTCACAGGAAAAACACCTGCAGAACTGTTTTTTAGAGGAAAATTTCGAGACAAGCTGCCTATGATTCAGGACATGACCCATCTCTCAGAGGATCTTGAAATGAGGGATAGAGATAAGGAACTAAAGGAAAAAGGGAAGGAATATGCGGATAGGAAGAGGAGAGCTACTAGTTGTGAATTGGAAATTGGAGATAAGGTATACGTCAAGAACATGACTAAACAAAACAAGCTGAGCCTAAACTATGAACCCGAAACACATACCGTCGAAGCGAACAAAGGAGGAGACGTAAGTCTTCGAAACGATGAAACTGGTCAGCGAATCAGACGGAACGTCGTTCACCTAAAACGAGTGGGAGGACAATGGAAGGTGCTAGATGATGAGAATAATGCTAGTGATGCTCAAACAAACAATAATAGTGAGGAAAATCAATCACAACTCGAGTGAATAGAATGATGGTCAATAATGACGAAATAATTGATTATTGGTGATTAAACAAAATTTGAATAAGGACTGGCTGTTTGTACTTGATATACATATGAGAAAAATGTTTATTTATTAAATTACTATATACAGTTTGGTGATTATGAATGTATTTAATTTGTACGTTAACCTGATCACAGTTCTTTAACTGAATATTTGTATTAAGTATATTTATAAATAAAAAACAATAATAAGGGAGGGATGTAGTATATAGACATTTATAGTTATGTATAACTCTGTCGTCTCGAGCAGCGCACGCGCGGGCCGCGGGGCGGGGGAGGGGATTAGCCGACCGACCGCCGCGGAGTGAAGACGCGGACGCTTGCTGCGAGCCGATATCATAGTAGTTTGGTGTTACTTGTTCTTTCCTTATATCAACTTCAATCTTAGTGTACATTACATGTGGCGACGAGACAAACTGTGAGTATTTTAAGGATTTTTTACATTTAATAACAAAAGAAAAGGGAGAAAAACATAGACGTAGACTTATAGTGGTTTCTTCACAGACGTTGTTACATTAGGTGGTGGGTGACCTACAAGTTACCTATCTACTTGAGTTCGAGCCTCAGTAATATTACCTTTAAAGTTGTAAATAAAAAAATATGTAACTACCCACATTTTTGTTTAGTTTGCTGTTGACCTCATACGTTGTTATTAAAATTTTACTTATTCGACATCTGCATGTTTCGTCATTAGACGACTATAATTTATGTTAAAAAATCACCGAAAGTATCATGTGGTGAAAGGTTATACTACGTAGCAATAAATTGCGACTGAGCATTTAATTGCGGTATGAGACTTGAGAATGAAAAACAAAAGCATTATATTGCGACTGTGCATTCAATTGCGACTGAGCATTCAATTGTGACTGAGCATTTAATTGCGGTATGAGACTTGAGAATGAAAAAAAAAAAAACATTAAATTGCGGTTATCGATGAATACTTAGAGTACAACTTGCATTAAATTGCGGAGATTTACCGGTATAGCATTAAATTGCGGACATACCTACATGACATTAAATTGCGAAGTTTTCACGGTTTAAAATTGTATATTTACACAATGGGTGCTCCATTCGCCGCTTGGCGGCCGCGCGCTGGGTAATATGCGCCAGCGCCACAGTACTGCACAGTATGACGATGATGTGTCGTCATGTGCACACAGGGTGTTTTGCCATGACGACTACGTGTCGTCATGAGCGTCGAATATGTACCGCGGGCGGAGATACCTACGTAACGTAATAATTATAGTATCATAGGTACAGTCACGTACAGTAGACGCTTTATTACTAGCATTAAATTGCGATAGCGTGTTAGAAATCTATAAAAATGCAACATAGTTACTTACCTTGTCAACAGGTAGCCCCAAATGGCACAGTACACCTTAGAGAAGTTCGAATGTGAAGGGGAAGTTGGTTCAGGCTCAGTCCGTTGGGCAAGATGGAAAAGAAGTTTAAACATTTACCTCGAGGCGGCAGGCATAGACACCGAGGCAAAGAAAAGAGCTAGCCTTTTACATTTCGGTGGCCCCGAATTACAAGAAGTCTTCTATAACATCCCGGGAGCTAATGCAAATGAAGGCGAACTCTTTAACATCGTGATCAGAAAATTAGACAACTACTTTGCACCTAAACAGAGCAAAGTGTATGAGCGACACCTGTTTCGTCTTCTAAAACAGGAACAGGATGAGAAGTTCGAAAAATTTCTTATCAGACTTAGACTTCAGGCCAAGAAATGTCAGTTTGGTAAAAAAGAAGACGAGCATATCATATACCAAATAACTGAAAAGGGTAAGACAGAAGAACTCCGAAAGAAGATATTGAAAACAGGAGACAAGATCACTTTGGATGAAATAGTTGCAGAAGCGAATGCACTGGAAGCCATAGATCGTCAATTAGGAAACTTTGGTATGAAACCTGTGGATAGTCAGGCAATCAACAGAGTAGGTACAGAGACATGGAAGGAGAAGCACAAAAAAATAAAAGATTGGAATGTAGCAGATGTGGAAGGTCCAGACATTTGGCCCGAGACAACAACTGCTCTGCAAAAGGAAAGGCTTGCCTTAAATGTGGCATCTTAGGACACTTCCGGAATCAATGTCAGACAAAACAAACTCAGAAGAGGAAATTGGAAGGAGAAGAATCGTCGAACAGTCAGGGAATTAAGAAGAAAAACAGGACAACAAATAATATCGAAGAAACTGCAAACATAAGCACGGATGAAAGAAAAGTCGACTACATTTTCAATATCGAGAACGACGCAAGGGTCACATGTAACATAGGCGGCACCAACGTAGAGATGTTGATAAATTCGGGCTGCAAGCACAATCTTATAACGGACCAAACCTGGGAAAGAATGAAGGGAGATAACGCCCAAGTTACCAATCAAGATCCGAATCCTGACAAAACGTTCGTAGCTTACGGGAGTGAAACACCGCTGAAGGTGTTAGGATCATTCAAAGCTACGATAAAACTTGCCGGTACATCACAGGACATCACAACATTCTACGTGATCCAAAACGGTACGCGTGACCTATTGGGACGTGTGACGGCAAACTCATTGGGAGTACTTCGGATCAATTTGGATATTAACCAGGTTGAAACTGAGGCGTTTCCAAAATTTAAAGACGTTTTAGTTACCATTCCGATTGATGATTCAGTGAAGCCCGTTGCTTTGCCGTATCGGAGGATTCCCATCCCTCTCGAAGAAAAAGTAGAGAGGAAACTGAAAGAATTACTGAAAAGGGACATTATAGAAGTCGTGAAAGGTCCTTCTAACTGGATCTCGCCTATAGTCATCCGATTATGTGTTGATATGCGCCGAGCAAATGCGGCTATACAACGTGAAAACCACCCACTGCCAATGATGGAAGAACTGTTGCCAAAAGTTCGGGCAGCCAAAATCTTTAGTAAGCTAGACATACGAGATGCGTTCCATCATATCGAACTTCATCCAGACTCAAGGCATATCACGACCTTCATTACCAGCAAAGGATTGTATCAATATAAAAGGATGATGTTTGGTATATCGTGTGCGCCAGAGATTTTCCAAAAAACACTGGAACGAATCCTTTTAGGTTGCGAAGGAGTCATCAACTTCATAGATGACATTTTGACGTTTGGGAAAGACATAGAAGAACACGACTTAAGGCTTAAAAAAGTTATGGCAGTGTTAGAGGAAAATAACGTGATGTTGAGGGAAGAAAAATGCATTTTTGGAATGAAGAAGGTCCACTTCCTAGGGCATGAACTGTCAGAACAGGGAGTTAATTCAGAGCTCCGACTAATATCGCTGAACTACAGAGTTTTATGGGCTTAGTGAATTACGTAGGAAAATGGATTCCCTACATAGCAACGGTAACAGAACCCCTCAAGCAACTACTACGTAAAAGAACGGGCAGAAACACGGACATTCAAGATGACTGGAGAGATGCCCAAAAGAACGCATTTAATGATCTCAAGGCGGCACTCATGAAGGTACCAAATTTAGGTTACTACAATCCTCATGATAAGACTGTGGTGATTGCAGATGCAAGCCCAGTGGGTCTGGGTGCAGTGCTGGTACAAATCAACAAGAATGGGCCGAGAATAATTGCATTTGGCATGTAAGGTTGTGTATATTACATCTTTTTCCGAATACAAGTTCGAAAGGCGTAAATTTAGTAGCGGTGTGAACTGAGTTATTATAGGCAAAACACCAAAATGGTACCCATGTACTCCATGAACTCGAATGGTTATTTGTTTGAATTCTTAGGAAATTACCCAAACTTTTATGAGTATTTTCCAGAGAACCTATTGTTTCGTGATGGTATGCAGTTGAGTTTAAAGTGGTTATATTGAGTAGTTTACATGTTTCTTTGAAAACGGTTGACATAAATTCTGTGCCTCTATCAGTAGCTACTCTTGCGGGGATACCAAATCTAAGTATAAAATTATTAACAAAATTTTTCGCTATCTCCTCAGAACTTTTAGTTATCATTGGATAAGCCTCTACATATTTACTTAGCTCACATTGTATAGTTAAAATATATGAATAGTTATAATTATCGCGATCTAAGGGGCCTACTACGTCTAGGAAAACTTTTTCCATCGCCGAGTTGGCTGTTGTTGTAACAACCAACGGCTCTCTAACATAATGAGTAGTATGTTTTTTGTTTTTGACACTTATCACATTTCCTAATAAATTCTTGCACGTCTCTTTCAAGACATGGCCAAAAGTAATATTTCTTGATGTTATTATACATTCGTCTTATACCAGCGTGGCCACTTGTTGGTAGAAGATGAAAATCATTCAATATTACCTTTCGGTCGTCTTTATTTTGAATAATTCTTACGTCGTTTAGAATACATAATCGCGGACCGGTCCAGTTTCTATACGACTTAATTTCTGTAAATACTTTCTTTATGAATTCATCGTAAATTTGACTTCTTATAAAAATTAATTCGTGCACGTTAATTTTCTCACAAAAATATTTCAGTTCCCTCACAAATGCGGCTGGCGTCAATTGTGATTGGGAAACTGGATTTATAAATAACGTCATTCTCGATGACGAATAACAAAACACATCATTTTCTTTTTCTATCTCATTAGACCTACGTAGGTTATTTAACTTATTATATTCTATAAATTTAAGTTCTACCGACATCCTCGATCTACTATGGATCTCCACGACTCTTGGTTGCGCAGGCCAATCGTCAGTAGAACCCATAGCACTTGGAGTATGTTGCGACTCAAGCACTTTTCTATGTTGCGAACGTGTCATAACCGTGATTATACTTTCATGCATATTTTTTAAGTCCGTTGATGTGATAGGTAAACGTGACATTGAATCCGCTGGAATATTTGTGGATCCTTTGATATATTCTACAATAAAATCGTATTCTTCAAGTGAAAGTCTGAACTTCATAAGGCGACTAGATGGGTCTCGCATGCCAAATAAATAAATTAGTGGTTTATGGTCGGTTTCAATCACAAATGTACGACCATATAAATAGGGGCGAAAATGTTTTACTGCCCATACTATCGCTAACAGTTCTTTTTCCACAGTAGGATAGTTGATTTCGGCCTTATTTAAATTTCTACTCGCGAATGCTATTGGTTTTCTATTGTCATTGCACAAAACCGCGCCCAATGTATACTTGGAAGCGTCGGTTTGTACTATAAATTTACAATTACTAGAAAAGTTAGGATACTGAAGTATAGGTGGGCTCGAAATTATTGATTTTAAAGTGGAAAATGCGGTTTGACATTTTTGATCCCATATAAATAATGCATTTTTCTTTGTTAACTGTGTTAAGGGATACGCTATATTGGCAAAGTTTTTAATAAATTTCCTATAATAATTGGCGAACGCGACAAATCTAATTAGTTCGTCAACATTTTTCGGAACTGGCCAGTTGTTCAAAGCACGTATTTTCTCTGGATCGGGCAAAACACCTTCGCTCGATATAACATGTCCTAAATACAATACATCCTTTTTAAGAAAGTTACATTTATTAGGATTTAACTTTAAATTTACCTGACGCAATCTTGAAAAAACATCTATGAGATTTTTGGTATGGTTTTCTAATGAATTTCCAAAAACAATAAGGTCATCTAAATATACCAAGCACTTTTCGTAGGTCAAACCCGACATTGCAACAGTCATCATTTTTGAAAACGCATTAGGGCTTGTTTTTAAACCCATTGGCATTCTCGTCATCTGGTATTGACCTGATACGGAAGCAGTACTTTTATCTACGCTACCCGGTACTTTAAACTGTCCTGAACAAAATGCTGTATATTTCCGACTTTTGGGATCAAGGTCACATTGGTAATATCCATTGGAAAGGTCCAGAGTAGAAAAGTATACAGAACCCGAAAGAGAATCCAATATTTCAACAATATTCGGTAGAGGGAATTTGTCATCTTGTATACAGTTATTTAATTTCCTATAATCAATTACTAAGCGCCAATTCTTATTGCCCTTATTATCTATCTTTTTAGGCACCAATAACAACGGACTGGACCATTCAGATTGACATGGTTCAATTATACCTTCCCGTAACATGTTACTAATCTGATTGTTTACTTCATGTTTTTGCGAATGTGGTATTCTGTACGGTTTACTAAAAACTGGTTGAGCATGGGGTTGTAAACTAATTTGATGTTTGTAAATATTTGTTGTCGTTAACTTATCACCTGGCAATAAAAATATATCGGAAAATTTTGCACAAATATTTTCAATCGCGATTTGCTCTTCGTCATTCAAATGATTTAAATTTAATAAGCTAAACAATTTCTTAACGCGGTCTGCGTTCAAATTTCTACACTGTTCAAAAGTACACAAATTATAGTCACTAATTTTGTGTAAAGTTGGTTCAATAGTATCAAGGTGAACCTCACTATCATTTGTGTTTAGGATTAAAATAGGTATCATACCATTTACGGGTTTAACTAATACGCTAGCAATGAATATTCCTGATCGTAATTCAGACGAACAAACAAGACACTCTTCTGTAATGTTAGAAGGTATGTAATGAATTGATTCGGACCTTGGCGGCAAAGTTAAATTATAAGAAAACCTTGAGTTATTTGATTTTAAAGTCAATGTTACTTTTTCATTTGTGATATTATTATTTAATGTCAAAGTTCTACAACTAATATATAATATAGCGTTGAATTTCGTTAGAAAATCCTGTCCTAATATAGCATGTGCCATACACGGCAAAGAATTAAAAACATAAAACTTATGATCAAATAAATTACCTCTGTTATTACAATCGCTCATAGTTAAATAAACATAATTATCCGATTGCTTCTATTGTACCACCGATTCCGCTTATCTTAATGCTCTCTTTATGGATCGGTATGTTTAATTCAATCACATGTTTATATTTAATGGCACTAATTGAAGCGCCGGTGTCAATTAAAAATAAGTAGTTATACTTATCTACGTATAATTCTATGCAACAATTACTATTACTTGCAAATACAAACCCATTATTCACGAAAAAACTTGCTCTGCTCTCCGGTTAAATTAGTTTTTGTGGGCTCATCATCGTTTAGAACGTGTATATTTGCATCACAACGTTGCACGTTCCGTTGATGACCTCTAGAGTTGTTGTACCTTTTATAAGAATTATAGTACGTACCTCGGTTCTGTTTAGGCTGACCTCGACTATAGTTCTGGAACGGACGACCACGGGCTCGGTAGGAAGTCGCACCACGATGGACGGTAGGCCTGCTGAAATTGTTACATGTGGAGGCACCTCGAAACTGGCGGGTGGCTCCTGAAAAACCTCGATTATGCTTACCTTGAAAATAATTATTTCGGTTCCTATTAAAAGTTAAAATATTTTCAGACTGAGACGGTATTGCAATGGTCTCTTCATCTATAGCTGCTTGCACCGCGTCTTTTAAGGTTTCAAATTTTTGTGCAGCTATTATAGTACTAAGTCGCCTATTGCGTAATCCGTCGGCAAAACGTTTAATGGCTTGTTTTTCATTTAAAGGTTGTAAAATCTTTAGATTTTCCGTTTTGCCTTCGGCTTGCGCTATAGATAAATCCATAAATAGCTCACTCAACTCCTTACCATAATCATTAATCGACCTTTTGATCTTGTCGCAAAGTTTGAAGTTTACTTTGCAAGGCGACGGTACTTTTTTTAGGCAAAAGAATCGTACGCATATCAGTTAGTAATGCATCAATGGATGGATAATCTGAATTCAGTCTCAATTTTGCTTTTTGAGAGAGACGACTCTTTAAGACAAAGTTAACTAAACTTAATTTACACTGTTCGGTTTTTAAAGTAGAGCTATAGTAATCGATACCATCAATTAATTGACGCGTCGTTAATTCCTCATTATTCATAACTGGTAACAAACTCAGGGCTACTTTTAAATTAAACTCCATTTTGGATTCGAGATTCGATGTTGAGCCAAATAGTTCACAACTACTCTTATCAGTTTCACGTATATGCAACTTATTACAAAACTCTTGTATTTGAGAATATAACTCTGCAATTTTATCACAATGCGATTTAATTAATGTCAAACTTTCACCACTAAATATCTTATCATCTATTTGTTTTCTAATCCTTAGAAGTAAAACAGAATAACTATTATACACAATAGTTGCCTCATTCAGCTTTTCTTTCAAACGCTCTGGCGTCCTCCTTTCAATGCTCAATTTATATAAATTTTCTTAAATTTTTCTCAATTTTTCATATATATCATTGAGCTCATGAGCCATAATCTGACATATTTAATTAAAAAGAAATAACTAGCATACTTAACAACTAATAAAAGGTTATATATATTCAGTTACCATAGTCCAACGCATTTTCATCGGTTTTAGTTCACTTTAACGCACAAAACGCACTCTTGACACTTCACTATACATAACTTTTACGTTATCCTTACGATATCACACATACGGCACAACATTTTCTTTAGGGCGTGAAGGCTTGGTTAGGCTTTGGCCCAGGGCTGTTTGAACACGACGTACACCTGGAATTGAACGCCGAAAATCGCGTTGCACACGCCGAACATCTATTTTCTTCTCCAGTTCCTCTTTGACCACGCCGAGTAAACGAATTTCTCAAAGTTTGACGAAGTATTTGGTCATTAATCCACGTACGATGACAGTTCTTATAGCATTTGTACAGAAAATAGGCTGCCAATATCAGCAACAAACCCAAAATTATCATCATCACAATGCTTATTGCAGAAAGATGAAATTGTAGCTGGTCGGTACTAGCCACATTTGATGATCCAATGCCATTTTGGTTTATTATCACTTCTTCTCGTTTTGGAGTGTTAGAATTGCACATTGTTTAAGTTTTTGATTATTCTCGAACAAGTTCAATAACGCAACGTCCACTTAGAACGAAAATCTGTACCACACACCGTGCGCCTGCATTGCGACCCGACACCCCATCTCCAAACATGGCAGGGTCGCCATGTAAGGTTGTGTATTAGAGGAGAATCAAACGCTCTGACTGCCAATCAATAACTGAACTCTTTATTAGTAATAATTGGTATTTGAATACACGAGTAACATAGGTACATAGGTATATGCATACTTAGAACATAGCTTATACACTACAGGCAATAAAACCCTCAGCAGCTGTGAGCGTCGTTACTGCCAAACAGAAAAAGAGGCCTTAGCGCTGGTGTGGGCGGTCGAACATTTTAACATGTTCCTGTATGGCAAGGTTTTCGATCTAGTAAGGGATCATAAGCCCTTGGAGGTGATATTTGGCCCAAAAGCAAAACCATGCGCTCGCATTGAATGGTGGGTGTTAAGGCTCCAATCCTACAATTTCAAGGTGAAATATAGCCCGGGGAAGACCAACATAGCCGATCCACTATCGAGACTCTGTGAAGTGGCAACAAACCCGACGGCTTTATTTGAAGACCATGTTCATGCGGTTACCGAATCTGCACGACCCATAGCCATCCCATTACAAGAAATCACTGAGAGTTCCTTAGGAGATGCAGATATACAGAAGGTTAGAGAAGGCCTTTACAATGGAAACTGGGATGAAACAGTTAAAACCTATAAACTTTTCCAGAATGAATTATGCTTTCATGGCGATATTCTCCTCAGGAAGACGAAAATTTTAGTTCCAACAAAATTACGCAGAAGAGTTCTGGAAGCTGCGCACGAAGGCCACCCGGGTACAGTCGCGATGAAGGGCAGATTGAGGACCAAGGTATGGTGGCCTAAATGCGACAAAGATGCTGAAAACATATGCAAAGCCTGTAAAGGATGCATCCTGGTCTCTCCGGGAACCATCCTGGTCTCTGCTCCCAGCGCCCCAAACCCATTAAAAAGAAGAGATTTACCTTCCGAACCATGGGTTGACATAGCAATTGACCTCATGGGCCCCTTACCTAGTGGAGATTATATCCTAGTAGTTGTCGATTATTACACCAGATATAAAGAGGTGAAAACATGCAGAACCATAATAAGCTCCGAAATAATTGGAATGCTTAAAGACAGGTCTCGCTTACATCAGACAATGGGAGACAATTTTCCAGCGAAGACTTTAAGAGTTTCTGTGCAGAGAGAAACATACGAATCTATAATACCATTCCCTACTGGCCGCAACAAAACGGAGAAGTAGAGCGCCAGAATAGGGACATCCTAAAACGGCTCAAGATTTCTCAGGTAGAGAAAAAGAACTGGAAGGAGGCTCTTCGTGAGTATTTGGTGATGTACAATAGTACACCTCACACAGTCACAGGAAAAACACCTGCAGAACTGTTTTTTAGAGGAAAATTTCGAGACAAGCTGCCTATGATTCAGGACATGACCCATCTCTCAGAGGATCTTGAAATGAGGGATAGAGATAAGGAACTAAAGGAAAAAGGGAAGGAATATGCGGATAGGAAGAGGAGAGCTACTAGTTGTGAATTGGAAATTGGAGATAAGGTATACGTCAAGAACATGACTAAACAAAACAAGCTGAGCCTAAACTATGAACCCGAAACACATACCGTCGAAGCGAACAAAGGAGGAGACGTAAGTCTTCGAAACGATGAAACTGGTCAGCGAATCAGACGGAACGTCGTTCACCTAAAACGAGTGGGAGGACAATGGAAGGTGCTAGATGATGAGAATAATGCTAGTGATGCTCAAACAAACAATAATAGTGAGGAAAATCAATCACAACTCGAGTGAATAGAATGATGGTCAATAATGACGAAATAATTGATTATTGGTGATTAAACAAAATTTGAATAAGGACTGGCTGTTTGTACTTGATATACATATGAGAAAAATGTTTATTTATTAAATTACTATATACAGTTTGGTGATTATGAATGTATTTAATTTGTACGTTAACCTGATCACAGTTCTTTAACTGAATATTTGTATTAAGTATATTTATAAATAAAAAACAATAATAAGGGAGGGATGTAGTATATAGACATTTATAGTTATGTATAACTCTGTCGTCTCGAGCAGCGCACGCGCGGGCCGCGGGGCGGGGGAGGGGATTAGCCGACCGACCGCCGCGGAGTGAAGACGCGGACGCTTGCTGCGAGCCGATATCATAGTAGTTTGGTGTTACTTGTTCTTTCCTTATATCAACTTCAATCTTAGTGTACATTACATGTGGCGACGAGACAAACTGTGAGTATTTTAAGGATTTTTTACATTTAATAACAAAAGAAAAGGGAGAAAAACATAGACGTAGACTTATAGTGGTTTCTTCACAGACGTTGTTACATTAGGTGGTGGGTGACCTACAAGTTACCTATCTACTTGAGTTCGAGCCTCAGTAATATTACCTTTAAAGTTGTAAATAAAAAAATATGTAACTACCCACATTTTTGTTTAGTTTGCTGTTGACCTCATACGTTGTTATTAAAATTTTACTTATTCGACATCTGCATGTTTCGTCATTAGACGACTATAATTTATGTTAAAAAATCACCGAAAGTATCATGTGGTGAAAGGTTATACTACGTAGCAATAAATTGCGACTGAGCATTTAATTGCGGTATGAGACTTGAGAATGAAAAACAAAAGCATTATATTGCGACTGTGCATTCAATTGCGACTGAGCATTCAATTGTGACTGAGCATTTAATTGCGGTATGAGACTTGAGAATGAAAAAAAAAAAAACATTAAATTGCGGTTATCGATGAATACTTAGAGTACAACTTGCATTAAATTGCGGAGATTTACCGGTATAGCATTAAATTGCGGACATACCTACATGACATTAAATTGCGAAGTTTTCACGGTTTAAAATTGTATATTTACACAATGGGTGCTCCATTCGCCGCTTGGCGGCCGCGCGCTGGGTAATATGCGCCAGCGCCACAGTACTGCACAGTATGACGATGATGTGTCGTCATGTGCACACAGGGTGTTTTGCCATGACGACTACGTGTCGTCATGAGCGTCGAATATGTACCGCGGGCGGAGATACCTACGTAACGTAATAATTATAGTATCATAGGTACAGTCACGTACAGTAGACGCTTTATTACTAGCATTAAATTGCGATAGCGTGTTAGAAATCTATAAAAATGCAACATAGTTACTTACCTTGTCAACAGGTAGCCCCAAATGGCACAGTACACCTTAGAGAAGTTCGAATGTGAAGGGGAAGTTGGTTCAGGCTCAGTCCGTTGGGCAAGATGGAAAAGAAGTTTAAACATTTACCTCGAGGCGGCAGGCATAGACACCGAGGCAAAGAAAAGAGCTAGCCTTTTACATTTCGGTGGCCCCGAATTACAAGAAGTCTTCTATAACATCCCGGGAGCTAATGCAAATGAAGGCGAACTCTTTAACATCGTGATCAGAAAATTAGACAACTACTTTGCACCTAAACAGAGCAAAGTGTATGAGCGACACCTGTTTCGTCTTCTAAAACAGGAACAGGATGAGAAGTTCGAAAAATTTCTTATCAGACTTAGACTTCAGGCCAAGAAATGTCAGTTTGGTAAAAAAGAAGACGAGCATATCATATACCAAATAACTGAAAAGGGTAAGACAGAAGAACTCCGAAAGAAGATATTGAAAACAGGAGACAAGATCACTTTGGATGAAATAGTTGCAGAAGCGAATGCACTGGAAGCCATAGATCGTCAATTAGGAAACTTTGGTATGAAACCTGTGGATAGTCAGGCAATCAACAGAGTAGGTACAGAGACATGGAAGGAGAAGCACAAAAAAATAAAAGATTGGAATGTAGCAGATGTGGAAGGTCCAGACATTTGGCCCGAGACAACAACTGCTCTGCAAAAGGAAAGGCTTGCCTTAAATGTGGCATCTTAGGACACTTCCGGAATCAATGTCAGACAAAACAAACTCAGAAGAGGAAATTGGAAGGAGAAGAATCGTCGAACAGTCAGGGAATTAAGAAGAAAAACAGGACAACAAATAATATCGAAGAAACTGCAAACATAAGCACGGATGAAAGAAAAGTCGACTACATTTTCAATATCGAGAACGACGCAAGGGTCACATGTAACATAGGCGGCACCAACGTAGAGATGTTGATAAATTCGGGCTGCAAGCACAATCTTATAACGGACCAAACCTGGGAAAGAATGAAGGGAGATAACGCCCAAGTTACCAATCAAGATCCGAATCCTGACAAAACGTTCGTAGCTTACGGGAGTGAAACACCGCTGAAGGTGTTAGGATCATTCAAAGCTACGATAAAACTTGCCGGTACATCACAGGACATCACAACATTCTACGTGATCCAAAACGGTACGCGTGACCTATTGGGACGTGTGACGGCAAACTCATTGGGAGTACTTCGGATCAATTTGGATATTAACCAGGTTGAAACTGAGGCGTTTCCAAAATTTAAAGACGTTTTAGTTACCATTCCGATTGATGATTCAGTGAAGCCCGTTGCTTTGCCGTATCGGAGGATTCCCATCCCTCTCGAAGAAAAAGTAGAGAGGAAACTGAAAGAATTACTGAAAAGGGACATTATAGAAGTCGTGAAAGGTCCTTCTAACTGGATCTCGCCTATAGTCATCCGATTATGTGTTGATATGCGCCGAGCAAATGCGGCTATACAACGTGAAAACCACCCACTGCCAATGATGGAAGAACTGTTGCCAAAAGTTCGGGCAGCCAAAATCTTTAGTAAGCTAGACATACGAGATGCGTTCCATCATATCGAACTTCATCCAGACTCAAGGCATATCACGACCTTCATTACCAGCAAAGGATTGTATCAATATAAAAGGATGATGTTTGGTATATCGTGTGCGCCAGAGATTTTCCAAAAAACACTGGAACGAATCCTTTTAGGTTGCGAAGGAGTCATCAACTTCATAGATGACATTTTGACGTTTGGGAAAGACATAGAAGAACACGACTTAAGGCTTAAAAAAGTTATGGCAGTGTTAGAGGAAAATAACGTGATGTTGAGGGAAGAAAAATGCATTTTTGGAATGAAGAAGGTCCACTTCCTAGGGCATGAACTGTCAGAACAGGGAGTTAATTCAGAGCTCCGACTAATATCGCTGAACTACAGAGTTTTATGGGCTTAGTGAATTACGTAGGAAAATGGATTCCCTACATAGCAACGGTAACAGAACCCCTCAAGCAACTACTACGTAAAAGAACGGGCAGAAACACGGACATTCAAGATGACTGGAGAGATGCCCAAAGGAACGCATTTAATGATCTCAAGGCGGCACTCATGAAGGTACCAAATTTAGGTTACTACAATCCTCATGATAAGACTGTGGTGATTGCAGATGCAAGCCCAGTGGGTCTGGGTGCAGTGCTGGTACAAATCAACAAGAATGGGCCGAGAATAATTGCATTTGGCATGTAAGGTTGTGTATATTACATCTTTTTCCGAATACAAGTTCGAAAGGCGTAAATTTAGTAGCGGTGTGAACTGAGGTATTATAGGCAAAACACCAAAATGGTACCCATGTACTCCATGAACTCGAATGGTTATTTGTTTGAATTCTTAGGAAATTACCCAAACTTTTATGAGTATTTTCCAGAGAACCTATTGTTTCGTGATGGTATGCAGTTGAGTTTAAAGTGGTTATATTGAGTAGTTTACATGTTTCTTTGAAAACGGTTGACATAAATTCTGTGCCTCTATCAGTAGCTACTCTTGCGGGGATACCAAATCTAAGTATAAAATTATTAACAAAATTTTTCGCTATCTCCTCAGAACTTTTAGTTATCATTGGATAAGCCTCTACATATTTACTTAGCTCACATTGTATAGTTAAAATATATGAATAGTTATAATTATCGCGATCTAAGGGGCCTACTACGTCTAGGAAAACTTTTTCCATCGCCGAGTTGGCTGTTGTTGTAACAACCAACGGCTCTCTAACATAATGAGTAGTATGTTTTTTGTTTTTGACACTTATCACATTTCCTAATAAATTCTTGCACGTCTCTTTCAAGACATGGCCAAAAGTAATATTTCTTGATGTTATTATACATTCGTCTTATACCAGCGTGGCCACTTGTTGGTAGAAGATGAAAATCATTCAATATTACCTTTCGGTCGTCTTTATTTTGAATAATTCTTACGTCGTTTAGAATACATAATCGCGGACCGGTCCAGTTTCTATACGACTTAATTTCTGTAAATACTTTCTTTATGAATTCATCGTAAATTTGACTTCTTATAAAAATTAATTCGTGCACGTTAATTTTCTCACAAAAATATTTCAGTTCCCTCACAAATGCGGCTGGCGTCAATTGTGATTGGGAAACTGGATTTATAAATAACGTCATTCTCGATGACGAATAACAAAACACATCATTTTCTTTTTCTATCTCATTAGACCTACGTAGGTTATTTAACTTATTATATTCTATAAATTTAAGTTCTACCGACATCCTCGATCTACTATGGATCTCCACGACTCTTGGTTGCGCAGGCCAATCGTCAGTAGAACCCATAGCACTTGGAGTATGTTGCGACTCAAGCACTTTTCTATGTTGCGAACGTGTCATAACCGTGATTATACTTTCATGCATATTTTTTAAGTCCGTTGATGTGATAGGTAAACGTGACATTGAATCCGCTGGAATATTTGTGGATCCTTTGATATATTCTACAATAAAATCGTATTCTTCAAGTGAAAGTCTGAACTTCATAAGGCGACTAGATGGGTCTCGCATGCCAAATAAATAAATTAGTGGTTTATGGTCGGTTTCAATCACAAATGTACGACCATATAAATAGGGGCGAAAATGTTTTACTGCCCATACTATCGCTAACAGTTCTTTTTCCACAGTAGGATAGTTGATTTCGGCCTTATTTAAATTTCTACTCGCGAATGCTATTGGTTTTCTATTGTCATTGCACAAAACCGCGCCCAATGTATACTTGGAAGCGTCGGTTTGTACTATAAATTTACAATTACTAGAAAAGTTAGGATACTGAAGTATAGGTGGGCTCGAAATTATTGATTTTAAAGTGGAAAATGCGGTTTGACATTTTTGATCCCATATAAATAATGCATTTTTCTTTGTTAACTGTGTTAAGGGATACGCTATATTGGCAAAGTTTTTAATAAATTTCCTATAATAATTGGCGAACGCGACAAATCTAATTAGTTCGTCAACATTTTTCGGAACTGGCCAGTTGTTCAAAGCACGTATTTTCTCTGGATCGGGCAAAACACCTTCGCTCGATATAACATGTCCTAAATACAATACATCCTTTTTAAGAAAGTTACATTTATTAGGATTTAACTTTAAATTTACCTGACGCAATCTTGAAAAAACATCTATGAGATTTTTGGTATGGTTTTCTAATGAATTTCCAAAAACAATAAGGTCATCTAAATATACCAAGCACTTTTCGTAGGTCAAACCCGACATTGCAACAGTCATCATTTTTGAAAACGCATTAGGGCTTGTTTTTAAACCCATTGGCATTCTCGTCATCTGGTATTGACCTGATACGGAAGCAGTACTTTTATCTACGCTACCCGGTACTTTAAACTGTCCTGAACAAAATGCTGTATATTTCCGACTTTTGGGATCAAGGTCACATTGGTAATATCCATTGGAAAGGTCCAGAGTAGAAAAGTATACAGAACCCGAAAGAGAATCCAATATTTCAACAATATTCGGTAGAGGGAATTTGTCATCTTGTATACAGTTATTTAATTTCCTATAATCAATTACTAAGCGCCAATTCTTATTGCCCTTATTATCTATCTTTTTAGGCACCAATAACAACGGACTGGACCATTCAGATTGACATGGTTCAATTATACCTTCCCGTAACATGTTACTAATCTGATTGTTTACTTCATGTTTTTGCGAATGTGGTATTCTGTACGGTTTACTAAAAACTGGTTGAGCATGGGGTTGTAAACTAATTTGATGTTTGTAAATATTTGTTGTCGTTAACTTATCACCTGGCAATAAAAATATATCGGAAAATTTTGCACAAATATTTTCAATCGCGATTTGCTCTTCGTCATTCAAATGATTTAAATTTAATAAGCTAAACAATTTCTTAACGCGGTCTGCGTTCAAATTTCTACACTGTTCAAAAGTACACAAATTATAGTCACTAATTTTGTGTAAAGTTGGTTCAATAGTATCAAGGTGAACCTCACTATCATTTGTGTTTAGGATTAAAATAGGTATCATACCATTTACGGGTTTAACTAATACGCTAGCAATGAATATTCCTGATCGTAATTCAGACGAACAAACAAGACACTCTTCTGTAATGTTAGAAGGTATGTAATGAATTGATTCGGACCTTGGCGGCAAAGTTAAATTATAAGAAAACCTTGAGTTATTTGATTTTAAAGTCAATGTTACTTTTTCATTTGTGATATTATTATTTAATGTCAAAGTTCTACAACTAATATATAATATAGCGTTGAATTTCGTTAGAAAATCCTGTCCTAATATAGCATGTGCCATACACGGCAAAGAATTAAAAACATAAAACTTATGATCAAATAAATTACCTCTGTTATTACAATCGCTCATAGTTAAATAAACATAATTATCCGATTGCTTCTATTGTACCACCGATTCCGCTTATCTTAATGCTCTCTTTATGGATCGGTATGTTTAATTCAATCACATGTTTATATTTAATGGCACTAATTGAAGCGCCGGTGTCAATTAAAAATAAGTAGTTATACTTATCTACGTATAATTCTATGCAACAATTACTATTACTTGCAAATACAAACCCATTATTCACGAAAAAACTTGCTCTGCTCTCCGGTTAAATTAGTTTTTGTGGGCTCATCATCGTTTAGAACGTGTATATTTGCATCACAACGTTGCACGTTCCGTTGATGACCTCTAGAGTTGTTGTACCTTTTATAAGAATTATAGTACGTACCTCGGTTCTGTTTAGGCTGACCTCGACTATAGTTCTGGAACGGACGACCACGGGCTCGGTAGGAAGTCGCACCACGATGGACGGTAGGCCTGCTGAAATTGTTACATGTGGAGGCACCTCGAAACTGGCGGGTGGCTCCTGAAAAACCTCGATTATGCTTACCTTGAAAATAATTATTTCGGTTCCTATTAAAAGTTAAAATATTTTCAGACTGAGACGGTATTGCAATGGTCTCTTCATCTATAGCTGCTTGCACCGCGTCTTTTAAGGTTTCAAATTTTTGTGCAGCTATTATAGTACTAAGTCGCCTATTGCGTAATCCGTCGGCAAAACGTTTAATGGCTTGTTTTTCATTTAAAGGTTGTAAAATCTTTAGATTTTCCGTTTTGCCTTCGGCTTGCGCTATAGATAAATCCATAAATAGCTCACTCAACTCCTTACCATAATCATTAATCGACCTTTTGATCTTGTCGCAAAGTTTGAAGTTTACTTTGCAAGGCGACGGTACTTTTTTTAGGCAAAAGAATCGTACGCATATCAGTTAGTAATGCATCAATGGATGGATAATCTGAATTCAGTCTCAATTTTGCTTTTTGAGAGAGACGACTCTTTAAGACAAAGTTAACTAAACTTAATTTACACTGTTCGGTTTTTAAAGTAGAGCTATAGTAATCGATACCATCAATTAATTGACGCGTCGTTAATTCCTCATTATTCATAACTGGTAACAAACTCAGGGCTACTTTTAAATTAAACTCCATTTTGGATTCGAGATTCGATGTTGAGCCAAATAGTTCACAACTACTCTTATCAGTTTCACGTATATGCAACTTATTACAAAACTCTTGTATTTGAGAATATAACTCTGCAATTTTATCACAATGCGATTTAATTAATGTCAAACTTTCACCACTAAATATCTTATCATCTATTTGTTTTCTAATCCTTAGAAGTAAAACAGAATAACTATTATACACAATAGTTGCCTCATTCAGCTTTTCTTTCAAACGCTCTGGCGTCCTCCTTTCAATGCTCAATTTATATAAATTTTCTTAAATTTTTCTCAATTTTTCATATATATCATTGAGCTCATGAGCCATAATCTGACATATTTAATTAAAAAGAAATAACTAGCATACTTAACAACTAATAAAAGGTTATATATATTCAGTTACCATAGTCCAACGCATTTTCATCGGTTTTAGTTCACTTTAACGCACAAAACGCACTCTTGACACTTCACTATACATAACTTTTACGTTATCCTTACGATATCACACATACGGCACAACATTTTCTTTAGGGCGTGAAGGCTTGGTTAGGCTTTGGCCCAGGGCTGTTTGAACACGACGTACACCTGGAATTGAACGCCGAAAATCGCGTTGCACACGCCGAACATCTATTTTCTTCTCCAGTTCCTCTTTGACCACGCCGAGTAAACGAATTTCTCAAAGTTTGACGAAGTATTTGGTCATTAATCCACGTACGATGACAGTTCTTATAGCATTTGTACAGAAAATAGGCTGCCAATATCAGCAACAAACCCAAAATTATCATCATCACAATGCTTATTGCAGAAAGATGAAATTGTAGCTGGTCGGTACTAGCCACATTTGATGATCCAATGCCATTTTGGTTTATTATCACTTCTTCTCGTTTTGGAGTGTTAGAATTGCACATTGTTTAAGTTTTTGATTATTCTCGAACAAGTTCAATAACGCAACGTCCACTTAGAACGAAAATCTGTACCACACACCGTGCGCCTGCATTGCGACCCGACACCCCATCTCCAAACATGGCAGGGTCGCCATGTAAGGTTGTGTATTAGAGGAGAATCAAACGCTCTGACTGCCAATCAATAACTGAACTCTTTATTAGTAATAATTGGTATTTGAATACACGAGTAACATAGGTACATAGGTATATGCATACTTAGAACATAGCTTATACACTACAGGCAATAAAACCCTCAGCAGCTGTGAGCGTCGTTACTGCCAAACAGAAAAAGAGGCCTTAGCGCTGGTGTGGGCGGTCGAACATTTTAACATGTTCCTGTATGGCAAGGTTTTCGATCTAGTAAGGGATCATAAGCCCTTGGAGGTGATATTTGGCCCAAAAGCAAAACCATGCGCTCGCATTGAATGGTGGGTGTTAAGGCTCCAATCCTACAATTTCAAGGTGAAATATAGCCCGGGGAAGACCAACATAGCCGATCCACTATCGAGACTCTGTGAAGTGGCAACAAACCCGACGGCTTTATTTGAAGACCATGTTCATGCGGTTACCGAATCTGCACGACCCATAGCCATCCCATTACAAGAA
The DNA here is from genome assembly GCA_948252205.1 of Orthosia incerta. NCBI lineage: Eukaryota > Metazoa > Arthropoda > Insecta > Lepidoptera > Noctuidae > Orthosia > Orthosia incerta. The sequence goes on from OX411751.1 coordinate 32,220,540, forward strand.
ATCACTGAGAGTTCCTTAGGAGATGCAGATATACAGAAGGTTAGAGAAGGCCTTTACAATGGAAACTGGGATGAAACAGTTAAAACCTATAAACTTTTCCAGAATGAATTATGCTTTCATGGCGATATTCTCCTCAGGAAGACGAAAATTTTAGTTCCAACAAAATTACGCAGAAGAGTTCTGGAAGCTGCGCACGAAGGCCACCCGGGTACAGTCGCGATGAAGGGCAGATTGAGGACCAAGGTATGGTGGCCTAAATGCGACAAAGATGCTGAAAACATATGCAAAGCCTGTAAAGGATGCATCCTGGTCTCTCCGGGAACCATCCTGGTCTCTGCTCCCAGCGCCCCAAACCCATTAAAAAGAAGAGATTTACCTTCCGAACCATGGGTTGACATAGCAATTGACCTCATGGGCCCCTTACCTAGTGGAGATTATATCCTAGTAGTTGTCGATTATTACACCAGATATAAAGAGGTGAAAACATGCAGAACCATAATAAGCTCCGAAATAATTGGAATGCTTAAAGACAGGTCTCGCTTACATCAGACAATGGGAGACAATTTTCCAGCGAAGACTTTAAGAGTTTCTGTGCAGAGAGAAACATACGAATCTATAATACCATTCCCTACTGGCCGCAACAAAACGGAGAAGTAGAGCGCCAGAATAGGGACATCCTAAAACGGCTCAAGATTTCTCAGGTAGAGAAAAAGAACTGGAAGGAGGCTCTTCGTGAGTATTTGGTGATGTACAATAGTACACCTCACACAGTCACAGGAAAAACACCTGCAGAACTGTTTTTTAGAGGAAAATTTCGAGACAAGCTGCCTATGATTCAGGACATGACCCATCTCTCAGAGGATCTTGAAATGAGGGATAGAGATAAGGAACTAAAGGAAAAAGGGAAGGAATATGCGGATAGGAAGAGGAGAGCTACTAGTTGTGAATTGGAAATTGGAGATAAGGTATACGTCAAGAACATGACTAAACAAAACAAGCTGAGCCTAAACTATGAACCCGAAACACATACCGTCGAAGCGAACAAAGGAGGAGACGTAAGTCTTCGAAACGATGAAACTGGTCAGCGAATCAGACGGAACGTCGTTCACCTAAAACGAGTGGGAGGACAATGGAAGGTGCTAGATGATGAGAATAATGCTAGTGATGCTCAAACAAACAATAATAGTGAGGAAAATCAATCACAACTCGAGTGAATAGAATGATGGTCAATAATGACGAAATAATTGATTATTGGTGATTAAACAAAATTTGAATAAGGACTGGCTGTTTGTACTTGATATACATATGAGAAAAATGTTTATTTATTAAATTACTATATACAGTTTGGTGATTATGAATGTATTTAATTTGTACGTTAACCTGATCACAGTTCTTTAACTGAATATTTGTATTAAGTATATTTATAAATAAAAAACAATAATAAGGGAGGGATGTAGTATATAGACATTTATAGTTATGTATAACTCTGTCGTCTCGAGCAGCGCACGCGCGGGCCGCGGGGCGGGGGAGGGGATTAGCCGACCGACCGCCGCGGAGTGAAGACGCGGACGCTTGCTGCGAGCCGATATCATAGTAGTTTGGTGTTACTTGTTCTTTCCTTATATCAACTTCAATCTTAGTGTACATTACATGTGGCGACGAGACAAACTGTGAGTATTTTAAGGATTTTTTACATTTAATAACAAAAGAAAAGGGAGAAAAACATAGACGTAGACTTATAGTGGTTTCTTCACAGACGTTGTTACATTAGGTGGTGGGTGACCTACAAGTTACCTATCTACTTGAGTTCGAGCCTCAGTAATATTACCTTTAAAGTTGTAAATAAAAAAATATGTAACTACCCACATTTTTGTTTAGTTTGCTGTTGACCTCATACGTTGTTATTAAAATTTTACTTATTCGACATCTGCATGTTTCGTCATTAGACGACTATAATTTATGTTAAAAAATCACCGAAAGTATCATGTGGTGAAAGGTTATACTACGTAGCAATAAATTGCGACTGAGCATTTAATTGCGGTATGAGACTTGAGAATGAAAAACAAAAGCATTATATTGCGACTGTGCATTCAATTGCGACTGAGCATTCAATTGTGACTGAGCATTTAATTGCGGTATGAGACTTGAGAATGAAAAAAAAAAAAACATTAAATTGCGGTTATCGATGAATACTTAGAGTACAACTTGCATTAAATTGCGGAGATTTACCGGTATAGCATTAAATTGCGGACATACCTACATGACATTAAATTGCGAAGTTTTCACGGTTTAAAATTGTATATTTACACAATGGGTGCTCCATTCGCCGCTTGGCGGCCGCGCGCTGGGTAATATGCGCCAGCGCCACAGTACTGCACAGTATGACGATGATGTGTCGTCATGTGCACACAGGGTGTTTTGCCATGACGACTACGTGTCGTCATGAGCGTCGAATATGTACCGCGGGCGGAGATACCTACGTAACGTAATAATTATAGTATCATAGGTACAGTCACGTACAGTAGACGCTTTATTACTAGCATTAAATTGCGATAGCGTGTTAGAAATCTATAAAAATGCAACATAGTTACTTACCTTGTCAACAGGTAGCCCCAAATGGCACAGTACACCTTAGAGAAGTTCGAATGTGAAGGGGAAGTTGGTTCAGGCTCAGTCCGTTGGGCAAGATGGAAAAGAAGTTTAAACATTTACCTCGAGGCGGCAGGCATAGACACCGAGGCAAAGAAAAGAGCTAGCCTTTTACATTTCGGTGGCCCCGAATTACAAGAAGTCTTCTATAACATCCCGGGAGCTAATGCAAATGAAGGCGAACTCTTTAACATCGTGATCAGAAAATTAGACAACTACTTTGCACCTAAACAGAGCAAAGTGTATGAGCGACACCTGTTTCGTCTTCTAAAACAGGAACAGGATGAGAAGTTCGAAAAATTTCTTATCAGACTTAGACTTCAGGCCAAGAAATGTCAGTTTGGTAAAAAAGAAGACGAGCATATCATATACCAAATAACTGAAAAGGGTAAGACAGAAGAACTCCGAAAGAAGATATTGAAAACAGGAGACAAGATCACTTTGGATGAAATAGTTGCAGAAGCGAATGCACTGGAAGCCATAGATCGTCAATTAGGAAACTTTGGTATGAAACCTGTGGATAGTCAGGCAATCAACAGAGTAGGTACAGAGACATGGAAGGAGAAGCACAAAAAAATAAAAGATTGGAATGTAGCAGATGTGGAAGGTCCAGACATTTGGCCCGAGACAACAACTGCTCTGCAAAAGGAAAGGCTTGCCTTAAATGTGGCATCTTAGGACACTTCCGGAATCAATGTCAGACAAAACAAACTCAGAAGAGGAAATTGGAAGGAGAAGAATCGTCGAACAGTCAGGGAATTAAGAAGAAAAACAGGACAACAAATAATATCGAAGAAACTGCAAACATAAGCACGGATGAAAGAAAAGTCGACTACATTTTCAATATCGAGAACGACGCAAGGGTCACATGTAACATAGGCGGCACCAACGTAGAGATGTTGATAAATTCGGGCTGCAAGCACAATCTTATAACGGACCAAACCTGGGAAAGAATGAAGGGAGATAACGCCCAAGTTACCAATCAAGATCCGAATCCTGACAAAACGTTCGTAGCTTACGGGAGTGAAACACCGCTGAAGGTGTTAGGATCATTCAAAGCTACGATAAAACTTGCCGGTACATCACAGGACATCACAACATTCTACGTGATCCAAAACGGTACGCGTGACCTATTGGGACGTGTGACGGCAAACTCATTGGGAGTACTTCGGATCAATTTGGATATTAACCAGGTTGAAACTGAGGCGTTTCCAAAATTTAAAGACGTTTTAGTTACCATTCCGATTGATGATTCAGTGAAGCCCGTTGCTTTGCCGTATCGGAGGATTCCCATCCCTCTCGAAGAAAAAGTAGAGAGGAAACTGAAAGAATTACTGAAAAGGGACATTATAGAAGTCGTGAAAGGTCCTTCTAACTGGATCTCGCCTATAGTCATCCGATTATGTGTTGATATGCGCCGAGCAAATGCGGCTATACAACGTGAAAACCACCCACTGCCAATGATGGAAGAACTGTTGCCAAAAGTTCGGGCAGCCAAAATCTTTAGTAAGCTAGACATACGAGATGCGTTCCATCATATCGAACTTCATCCAGACTCAAGGCATATCACGACCTTCATTACCAGCAAAGGATTGTATCAATATAAAAGGATGATGTTTGGTATATCGTGTGCGCCAGAGATTTTCCAAAAAACACTGGAACGAATCCTTTTAGGTTGCGAAGGAGTCATCAACTTCATAGATGACATTTTGACGTTTGGGAAAGACATAGAAGAACACGACTTAAGGCTTAAAAAAGTTATGGCAGTGTTAGAGGAAAATAACGTGATGTTGAGGGAAGAAAAATGCATTTTTGGAATGAAGAAGGTCCACTTCCTAGGGCATGAACTGTCAGAACAGGGAGTTAATTCAGAGCTCCGACTAATATCGCTGAACTACAGAGTTTTATGGGCTTAGTGAATTACGTAGGAAAATGGATTCCCTACATAGCAACGGTAACAGAACCCCTCAAGCAACTACTACGTAAAAGAACGGGCAGAAACACGGACATTCAAGATGACTGGAGAGATGCCCAAAGGAACGCATTTAATGATCTCAAGGCGGCACTCATGAAGGTACCAAATTTAGGTTACTACAATCCTCATGATAAGACTGTGGTGATTGCAGATGCAAGCCCAGTGGGTCTGGGTGCAGTGCTGGTACAAATCAACAAGAATGGGCCGAGAATAATTGCATTTGGCATGTAAGGTTGTGTATATTACATCTTTTTCCGAATACAAGTTCGAAAGGCGTAAATTTAGTAGCGGTGTGAACTGAGGTATTATAGGCAAAACACCAAAATGGTACCCATGTACTCCATGAACTCGAATGGTTATTTGTTTGAATTCTTAGGAAATTACCCAAACTTTTATGAGTATTTTCCAGAGAACCTATTGTTTCGTGATGGTATGCAGTTGAGTTTAAAGTGGTTATATTGAGTAGTTTACATGTTTCTTTGAAAACGGTTGACATAAATTCTGTGCCTCTATCAGTAGCTACTCTTGCGGGGATACCAAATCTAAGTATAAAATTATTAACAAAATTTTTCGCTATCTCCTCAGAACTTTTAGTTATCATTGGATAAGCCTCTACATATTTACTTAGCTCACATTGTATAGTTAAAATATATGAATAGTTATAATTATCGCGATCTAAGGGGCCTACTACGTCTAGGAAAACTTTTTCCATCGCCGAGTTGGCTGTTGTTGTAACAACCAACGGCTCTCTAACATAATGAGTAGTATGTTTTTTGTTTTTGACACTTATCACATTTCCTAATAAATTCTTGCACGTCTCTTTCAAGACATGGCCAAAAGTAATATTTCTTGATGTTATTATACATTCGTCTTATACCAGCGTGGCCACTTGTTGGTAGAAGATGAAAATCATTCAATATTACCTTTCGGTCGTCTTTATTTTGAATAATTCTTACGTCGTTTAGAATACATAATCGCGGACCGGTCCAGTTTCTATACGACTTAATTTCTGTAAATACTTTCTTTATGAATTCATCGTAAATTTGACTTCTTATAAAAATTAATTCGTGCACGTTAATTTTCTCACAAAAATATTTCAGTTCCCTCACAAATGCGGCTGGCGTCAATTGTGATTGGGAAACTGGATTTATAAATAACGTCATTCTCGATGACGAATAACAAAACACATCATTTTCTTTTTCTATCTCATTAGACCTACGTAGGTTATTTAACTTATTATATTCTATAAATTTAAGTTCTACCGACATCCTCGATCTACTATGGATCTCCACGACTCTTGGTTGCGCAGGCCAATCGTCAGTAGAACCCATAGCACTTGGAGTATGTTGCGACTCAAGCACTTTTCTATGTTGCGAACGTGTCATAACCGTGATTATACTTTCATGCATATTTTTTAAGTCCGTTGATGTGATAGGTAAACGTGACATTGAATCCGCTGGAATATTTGTGGATCCTTTGATATATTCTACAATAAAATCGTATTCTTCAAGTGAAAGTCTGAACTTCATAAGGCGACTAGATGGGTCTCGCATGCCAAATAAATAAATTAGTGGTTTATGGTCGGTTTCAATCACAAATGTACGACCATATAAATAGGGGCGAAAATGTTTTACTGCCCATACTATCGCTAACAGTTCTTTTTCCACAGTAGGATAGTTGATTTCGGCCTTATTTAAATTTCTACTCGCGAATGCTATTGGTTTTCTATTGTCATTGCACAAAACCGCGCCCAATGTATACTTGGAAGCGTCGGTTTGTACTATAAATTTACAATTACTAGAAAAGTTAGGATACTGAAGTATAGGTGGGCTCGAAATTATTGATTTTAAAGTGGAAAATGCGGTTTGACATTTTTGATCCCATATAAATAATGCATTTTTCTTTGTTAACTGTGTTAAGGGATACGCTATATTGGCAAAGTTTTTAATAAATTTCCTATAATAATTGGCGAACGCGACAAATCTAATTAGTTCGTCAACATTTTTCGGAACTGGCCAGTTGTTCAAAGCACGTATTTTCTCTGGATCGGGCAAAACACCTTCGCTCGATATAACATGTCCTAAATACAATACATCCTTTTTAAGAAAGTTACATTTATTAGGATTTAACTTTAAATTTACCTGACGCAATCTTGAAAAAACATCTATGAGATTTTTGGTATGGTTTTCTAATGAATTTCCAAAAACAATAAGGTCATCTAAATATACCAAGCACTTTTCGTAGGTCAAACCCGACATTGCAACAGTCATCATTTTTGAAAACGCATTAGGGCTTGTTTTTAAACCCATTGGCATTCTCGTCATCTGGTATTGACCTGATACGGAAGCAGTACTTTTATCTACGCTACCCGGTACTTTAAACTGTCCTGAACAAAATGCTGTATATTTCCGACTTTTGGGATCAAGGTCACATTGGTAATATCCATTGGAAAGGTCCAGAGTAGAAAAGTATACAGAACCCGAAAGAGAATCCAATATTTCAACAATATTCGGTAGAGGGAATTTGTCATCTTGTATACAGTTATTTAATTTCCTATAATCAATTACTAAGCGCCAATTCTTATTGCCCTTATTATCTATCTTTTTAGGCACCAATAACAACGGACTGGACCATTCAGATTGACATGGTTCAATTATACCTTCCCGTAACATGTTACTAATCTGATTGTTTACTTCATGTTTTTGCGAATGTGGTATTCTGTACGGTTTACTAAAAACTGGTTGAGCATGGGGTTGTAAACTAATTTGATGTTTGTAAATATTTGTTGTCGTTAACTTATCACCTGGCAATAAAAATATATCGGAAAATTTTGCACAAATATTTTCAATCGCGATTTGCTCTTCGTCATTCAAATGATTTAAATTTAATAAGCTAAACAATTTCTTAACGCGGTCTGCGTTCAAATTTCTACACTGTTCAAAAGTACACAAATTATAGTCACTAATTTTGTGTAAAGTTGGTTCAATAGTATCAAGGTGAACCTCACTATCATTTGTGTTTAGGATTAAAATAGGTATCATACCATTTACGGGTTTAACTAATACGCTAGCAATGAATATTCCTGATCGTAATTCAGACGAACAAACAAGACACTCTTCTGTAATGTTAGAAGGTATGTAATGAATTGATTCGGACCTTGGCGGCAAAGTTAAATTATAAGAAAACCTTGAGTTATTTGATTTTAAAGTCAATGTTACTTTTTCATTTGTGATATTATTATTTAATGTCAAAGTTCTACAACTAATATATAATATAGCGTTGAATTTCGTTAGAAAATCCTGTCCTAATATAGCATGTGCCATACACGGCAAAGAATTAAAAACATAAAACTTATGATCAAATAAATTACCTCTGTTATTACAATCGCTCATAGTTAAATAAACATAATTATCCGATTGCTTCTATTGTACCACCGATTCCGCTTATCTTAATGCTCTCTTTATGGATCGGTATGTTTAATTCAATCACATGTTTATATTTAATGGCACTAATTGAAGCGCCGGTGTCAATTAAAAATAAGTAGTTATACTTATCTACGTATAATTCTATGCAACAATTACTATTACTTGCAAATACAAACCCATTATTCACGAAAAAACTTGCTCTGCTCTCCGGTTAAATTAGTTTTTGTGGGCTCATCATCGTTTAGAACGTGTATATTTGCATCACAACGTTGCACGTTCCGTTGATGACCTCTAGAGTTGTTGTACCTTTTATAAGAATTATAGTACGTACCTCGGTTCTGTTTAGGCTGACCTCGACTATAGTTCTGGAACGGACGACCACGGGCTCGGTAGGAAGTCGCACCACGATGGACGGTAGGCCTGCTGAAATTGTTACATGTGGAGGCACCTCGAAACTGGCGGGTGGCTCCTGAAAAACCTCGATTATGCTTACCTTGAAAATAATTATTTCGGTTCCTATTAAAAGTTAAAATATTTTCAGACTGAGACGGTATTGCAATGGTCTCTTCATCTATAGCTGCTTGCACCGCGTCTTTTAAGGTTTCAAATTTTTGTGCAGCTATTATAGTACTAAGTCGCCTATTGCGTAATCCGTCGGCAAAACGTTTAATGGCTTGTTTTTCATTTAAAGGTTGTAAAATCTTTAGATTTTCCGTTTTGCCTTCGGCTTGCGCTATAGATAAATCCATAAATAGCTCACTCAACTCCTTACCATAATCATTAATCGACCTTTTGATCTTGTCGCAAAGTTTGAAGTTTACTTTGCAAGGCGACGGTACTTTTTTTAGGCAAAAGAATCGTACGCATATCAGTTAGTAATGCATCAATGGATGGATAATCTGAATTCAGTCTCAATTTTGCTTTTTGAGAGAGACGACTCTTTAAGACAAAGTTAACTAAACTTAATTTACACTGTTCGGTTTTTAAAGTAGAGCTATAGTAATCGATACCATCAATTAATTGACGCGTCGTTAATTCCTCATTATTCATAACTGGTAACAAACTCAGGGCTACTTTTAAATTAAACTCCATTTTGGATTCGAGATTCGATGTTGAGCCAAATAGTTCACAACTACTCTTATCAGTTTCACGTATATGCAACTTATTACAAAACTCTTGTATTTGAGAATATAACTCTGCAATTTTATCACAATGCGATTTAATTAATGTCAAACTTTCACCACTAAATATCTTATCATCTATTTGTTTTCTAATCCTTAGAAGTAAAACAGAATAACTATTATACACAATAGTTGCCTCATTCAGCTTTTCTTTCAAACGCTCTGGCGTCCTCCTTTCAATGCTCAATTTATATAAATTTTCTTAAATTTTTCTCAATTTTTCATATATATCATTGAGCTCATGAGCCATAATCTGACATATTTAATTAAAAAGAAATAACTAGCATACTTAACAACTAATAAAAGGTTATATATATTCAGTTACCATAGTCCAACGCATTTTCATCGGTTTTAGTTCACTTTAACGCACAAAACGCACTCTTGACACTTCACTATACATAACTTTTACGTTATCCTTACGATATCACACATACGGCACAACATTTTCTTTAGGGCGTGAAGGCTTGGTTAGGCTTTGGCCCAGGGCTGTTTGAACACGACGTACACCTGGAATTGAACGCCGAAAATCGCGTTGCACACGCCGAACATCTATTTTCTTCTCCAGTTCCTCTTTGACCACGCCGAGTAAACGAATTTCTCAAAGTTTGACGAAGTATTTGGTCATTAATCCACGTACGATGACAGTTCTTATAGCATTTGTACAGAAAATAGGCTGCCAATATCAGCAACAAACCCAAAATTATCATCATCACAATGCTTATTGCAGAAAGATGAAATTGTAGCTGGTCGGTACTAGCCACATTTGATGATCCAATGCCATTTTGGTTTATTATCACTTCTTCTCGTTTTGGAGTGTTAGAATTGCACATTGTTTAAGTTTTTGATTATTCTCGAACAAGTTCAATAACGCAACGTCCACTTAGAACGAAAATCTGTACCACACACCGTGCGCCTGCATTGCGACCCGACACCCCATCTCCAAACATGGCAGGGTCGCCATGTAAGGTTGTGTATTAGAGGAGAATCAAACGCTCTGACTGCCAATCAATAACTGAACTCTTTATTAGTAATAATTGGTATTTGAATACACGAGTAACATAGGTACATAGGTATATGCATACTTAGAACATAGCTTATACACTACAGGCAATAAAACCCTCAGCAGCTGTGAGCGTCGTTACTGCCAAACAGAAAAAGAGGCCTTAGCGCTGGTGTGGGCGGTCGAACATTTTAACATGTTCCTGTATGGCAAGGTTTTCGATCTAGTAAGGGATCATAAGCCCTTGGAGGTGATATTTGGCCCAAAAGCAAAACCATGCGCTCGCATTGAATGGTGGGTGTTAAGGCTCCAATCCTACAATTTCAAGGTGAAATATAGCCCGGGGAAGACCAACATAGCCGATCCACTATCGAGACTCTGTGAAGTGGCAACAAACCCGACGGCTTTATTTGAAGACCATGTTCATGCGGTTACCGAATCTGCACGACCCATAGCCATCCCATTACAAGAAATCACTGAGAGTTCCTTAGGAGATGCAGATATACAGAAGGTTAGAGAAGGCCTTTACAATGGAAACTGGGATGAAACAGTTAAAACCTATAAACTTTTCCAGAATGAATTATGCTTTCATGGCGATATTCTCCTCAGGAAGACGAAAATTTTAGTTCCAACAAAATTACGCAGAAGAGTTCTGGAAGCTGCGCACGAAGGCCACCCGGGTACAGTCGCGATGAAGGGCAGATTGAGGACCAAGGTATGGTGGCCTAAATGCGACAAAGATGCTGAAAACATATGCAAAGCCTGTAAAGGATGCATCCTGGTCTCTCCGGGAACCATCCTGGTCTCTGCTCCCAGCGCCCCAAACCCATTAAAAAGAAGAGATTTACCTTCCGAACCATGGGTTGACATAGCAATTGACCTCATGGGCCCCTTACCTAGTGGAGATTATATCCTAGTAGTTGTCGATTATTACACCAGATATAAAGAGGTGAAAACATGCAGAACCATAATAAGCTCCGAAATAATTGGAATGCTTAAAGACAGGTCTCGCTTACATCAGACAATGGGAGACAATTTTCCAGCGAAGACTTTAAGAGTTTCTGTGCAGAGAGAAACATACGAATCTATAATACCATTCCCTACTGGCCGCAACAAAACGGAGAAGTAGAGCGCCAGAATAGGGACATCCTAAAACGGCTCAAGATTTCTCAGGTAGAGAAAAAGAACTGGAAGGAGGCTCTTCGTGAGTATTTGGTGATGTACAATAGTACACCTCACACAGTCACAGGAAAAACACCTGCAGAACTGTTTTTTAGAGGAAAATTTCGAGACAAGCTGCCTATGATTCAGGACATGACCCATCTCTCAGAGGATCTTGAAATGAGGGATAGAGATAAGGAACTAAAGGAAAAAGGGAAGGAATATGCGGATAGGAAGAGGAGAGCTACTAGTTGTGAATTGGAAATTGGAGATAAGGTATACGTCAAGAACATGACTAAACAAAACAAGCTGAGCCTAAACTATGAACCCGAAACACATACCGTCGAAGCGAACAAAGGAGGAGACGTAAGTCTTCGAAACGATGAAACTGGTCAGCGAATCAGACGGAACGTCGTTCACCTAAAACGAGTGGGAGGACAATGGAAGGTGCTAGATGATGAGAATAATGCTAGTGATGCTCAAACAAACAATAATAGTGAGGAAAATCAATCACAACTCGAGTGAATAGAATGATGGTCAATAATGACGAAATAATTGATTATTGGTGATTAAACAAAATTTGAATAAGGACTGGCTGTTTGTACTTGATATACATATGAGAAAAATGTTTATTTATTAAATTACTATATACAGTTTGGTGATTATGAATGTATTTAATTTGTACGTTAACCTGATCACAGTTCTTTAACTGAATATTTGTATTAAGTATATTTATAAATAAAAAACAATAATAAGGGAGGGATGTAGTATATAGACATTTATAGTTATGTATAACTCTGTCGTCTCGAGCAGCGCACGCGCGGGCCGCGGGGCGGGGGAGGGGATTAGCCGACCGACCGCCGCGGAGTGAAGACGCGGACGCTTGCTGCGAGCCGATATCATAGTAGTTTGGTGTTACTTGTTCTTTCCTTATATCAACTTCAATCTTAGTGTACATTACATGTGGCGACGTGCCGCACGCATACGTACGTATAATCAAAGCTTGTCAAAGTCAAAACGTTTATTGCGAACTAAGTGTATAATTTTGGTGTTTTGTTATATTTGTTAAGACTTAGCAGCCTTTTACAAGTGTTAAGAGCTATCTATCGGAGCGCGTGAGCAGCTCCAACAAAAGATCAAGGGCAATACTGTCGGCGAGCACCGCATCGATTACGTCACGTGATGTCAAGAAACCACAACAGATGGCGCTGAAGCACAACTATATAAACCACTGCACGGACGCTCAACGTCTCTCAGAGGATTCGCCCAGTGGTCGACAGTGGACGTCAACATATCGTCGAGTGCAGCTGCCTCCGTAGTGACGTCACATACCCGCCCGAGCCGTTTTTATTTACATGTAACTATCTGTTGTGTTCTCGAAGGTGTTGTTTGTTGCGAAATAAATAAATTCCTTTGAGAGCACAGCGGGAAGTTGCAGCCCCGCGCTGCTCGGTTTGGTAACAAACCGACGCGGCTGCGGTGGCCACTGTATTTTATCATGCCGCCCCCTACGAATGATGATGATGATGATGATGGTCGAGGTCCAGTAGACCGAGACACTTCCTCTTCCAGCCGTTCTACAAGCAGCCAGATGGGAGACCGTTCGACGTCGCTGCCTAGCATCAGAGGAATGTCACCTGTTGCTGCCTCCCCTGAATCTAGCCAAAGTGTAGTTTTTAAAACCCCGCCTAGCCGAGCAGGCTTTGTGCGTGTCGAGTCACCGTCGGCTCTGGCGACTGCGCGTGTTTCGCCTGTGCCGCCGTCGACTCGGCAACCAGCAGTGCCTATCCGGCCTCCAGCTTTTCGTCCAGTGCCTTCTCAAACACCGGGATCGATCGGGCCACCGAGCCGCTCCCAGGTTGTTCGCGCCGCCGCCGCCGCCGTGCGCCAGGCTGCGCCGGGACAGCGCGCGACCGTGTCTCAGACCTCGCGCCCCGTGGCGTCGACGACGCGAAATATAAATGTACAAGCGAGCCCCGCGGTGCCGCTCACATCGAAACCCACCAAAAATAAAACTCCACCAAATGTGCGCTCCGCTGCGCCTAACGTGTCAGCCAGTGCTACTTACGCGAAGGTTACCACAGCAGGTGCGCCTTCTGCATGTGCAACCTTCAGAAATGCAACAAATGCATCTTCTCAACCAACATCCCAACTCCCGGCAGCTAGCCAATCAGCGCCGAGGAAAAATAGTTCGGATTCGATCCGCGCCGCGGCGCCACTGTCGCGTCACCGATTGGCTAGTGATAATTGCGTCGTGACAGACAACATCAGATGTGTCGCCAAGACACTGTTTACGTCTCCGCCACCACCAAGAGGGTCCGCCCAGGACTCCCCGGCCATGTTATCTGCATACTCCTCCCGTCAAGGGTCGGACATGTCGACTGGGTCGGGGGGTTCACGCGTCGATCGCCGAGATATGTCGCCTGACATATCCGTTCGAGTCGATGCACAGGGTGAGTACCTAACTCACAGCTCAACAGATACGCTGGGGTTTGACTACGAGTTCAAACTCGATGCCATCACCAGACCCCAGCGTCGCCCAAGAAGCCCTTACGACGATGATGAGGAGGAGGCAAAGCGTCACTGCATTAGCCCACCCACATCGCAACGCATAATACACGGGATGGGCGGTTCGAGTCCGCCCTCCCCAGCCGCCACTGAACTGAGGCGGCGCAACTCAGCTCCCACCTCAAAAATTTCTGAGGCCGCCACTGACCTAGTTTCCGCACCGCTAACCGATGTAAACAATCGGACACAAGCGAGTGCGACGCAACCGGCCAGTGCTGCGGCCCAGCAACCAAGAAAGCCTAAGAGCCCACGATACCCTCCTCTCGTAGTGGAGAAGCTACCCAACTGGGCAGCGCACTTCAGGGCCGTGAGGGATAAGCTGGGCCACCCGCCCAATGCGCGCCCGTACCAAAATGGTATAAGGTTTTTACCCGAGAGCGCGGAGGAATATCGGGTCGTCCAGCGGTACCTTACCGACCTAGAAAGAGAAAGCGGCCTTAGTTGGTTCGCATATTCGCTACCCGCCGAGAGGAGCGTTAAGTTGGCCATACGTGGGCTCCCAGCTGACACCGAAGTGGAAGAAATAGAAGAAGAGCTGCGACTGCATGGATATGAGCCGGAATATGTCCGCCATATCAAGGCGCGTGGCGACCGACCCGGCTGCATATTTCATGCAGTCATAAAGAGGACGCCAGACTTCCGCAAAATCTATGACACCAACACGTTTCTGTACATGCGTGGTGTCAAGATAGAGGCGTGGAGGGGCAAAAAGGGACCTGCCCAGTGTCATAGATGCCAAAAGTTCCGACATAGCTCGCATCTATGTCACCGCCCGCTCGCCTGCGTGAGATGCGGCGAAAATCATGCTGCCAGGGACTGCCCGCGCCCAAAAACCGAACCGGCCACTTGCGCCAATTGCGCGGGCCCACATCCCGCAAGTAATCCACGCTGTCCCGTCTATATGCAAGAGGCAAAAAATAGGCGGGCGGGTACTGTTGCCATCACTACGAAGAAAACTAAACAGCCTGAGGCTACAATTTATGCTGAAGAGAAGGAGGCTCCCAGCGAGTCCCTGATGGCAGCAGCAAATGGGCCAACTAACAGGCTTGAAGCCCCCCCAGAGAGGCGGAGGAAAAACCAAAGGGGGGGGAAGAAAGGGAAACAAACCCAACCCCCTCCCTTCAATGTAAACAAAGAAGTCGGGGCGACAAACATCGCTACACACAAGGCACAGGCGGCGGCTCAGACCGCCTCTGTCGCTGCTGATACCCAACCAAAGAGGCCCAGAGGCCCAAAAAGGGCACCACAAGCCATGACGGCAAATATTTGCAAAAATACAGCGCCCACTGCTGAGCCAGTGAGAGAAATCGCGCAAAATCAGCAGCGACACGCTCCCACTCAGAAACAGTCACAAAGAAGTGAGAGAGCTCCCACACAAAGCAACCTTTACACTAAGCCGAGACAAGACTTCACCGCCTGTGCCATCAGATTGTTGATGGACCTGATTAAGGCCATCAGGCAGGGCCAGGACGTTGAGTTGGTTATTCTTGACGGGTTGGCAGAATTGTTAGCTATGTACCATGGCTAACTCGCTAAGAATAATCAACTGGAATGCTCGCGGCCTAAGGCCAAAGGTCGCCCCCCTCCGCCTCCTCCTCAAAGAGCAGCTCGTCGACGTGGCGCTCATCAGTGAGACGCTCCTGGGACCCACAGATGTGGTTAAGTTCCCAGGATATCACATCTATAGGAAGGACGAGAGGTCGGCACTCGGCACTAAGTACCGCGGCTTGGCGGTCCTAGTCAGGCGGAGAGTCGTCCACCAACCCCTTCCATTGCCACCAGTCACCACCTTCTACGCGCTGGGAGTGCAGGTTCATGTCGCTGGCATGGATTTAAACATCTACGCGGTATACAGCCCGCCCCAAAACCACTACAAATTAGATGAGTTAAGGGCGCTGGTACAAAACTCTTCGCAACCAGCACTTCTTGCTGGCGACATGAACAGCAAGCACCCCGCGTGGAACTCGCTGACACGCAATGCGGGAGGAAACCGACTCTTCGTCGACGCTGAGGCGCATGGATACATGGTGTCTGGTCCGGAAGTACCAACCCATTTTCCCGACGATCACAACCATTCACCTGATGTACTAGACATCATTATCCATAGCGGCCTAAACTGTCAAGTCTCGCAACAGGTCATTGACGACGAGATGCTGTCAGACCACCAGCCAGTACTCGTCGTCCTTGACAAAATGCCGACTCGACTCTCGCCTCCTGCGCCACGTCGACAAACGGACTGGACCAAGTTCCAGGAAGCGATTGAATCCACTACTCCGACTTGGCCCGTTACCAACTCCACCGACGTGGACAGACTGGCAGCGGAAATTACTGCTAGCATACAGTGCGCCTACACTGAGGCGACGACTGAAAGTAAGCAGGCGCGGGGGCATATTATAAAACCCCTGCCTAGCTACTTGCAAAAGTTAGTCGCCCAAACTAGGCGCCTGCGCAAGCGCTGGCAAATAACCCGCTGCCCAGTCATGAAATCTGAGCTCAACCGCCATGCGGAAAAGGTCCGGGCCAAGCTCCAGGCGCACAACGCCGAGAGCTGGGAACAACATATTGACTCTACAGTTGGTGACTGGCCGTCAATACACAGATTGTGCCGGCAGTTATCCAATGCCCCAGCTCCTGTGCGCCCATTGCTACATAGCGACGGGACGCCCAGATATACCGCGCCAGACCGCGCTGAAATATTCGCTGACCACCTGGAGCGTCAATTTCAGCCGAACCCAACTGATAACCCCGACCACGTCGCAGCAGTCGAGCAGCACCTTGCTGACTACTTTGCCGCTCCGATAGCTCTCGAGGAAGCACCCATATTCTTCTCGCCAAATGCAGTCAGACGCGCCATCCTCCGCACCAAACCGAGGAAAGCGCCAGGTGCCGACGGTATCACCAACACAGTGCTGCGCCACCTACCCTACCGAACGGTAGCAGCGTTGGCGCGCCTGTTCACGGGGGTACTGCGCACTGGCACCTTTCCCTCGTGCTGGAAGGAGGGGCGTGTTATTATGCTGCCAAAGGTGGGCAAGAATGTGCTAAAACCCGAGAGTTATCGGCCCATTACACTCCTGCCCACTATATCCAAGGTGTTCGAAGCACTCCTGCTGCGGCACCTTACACCACACTTAGTACCTAGACCGGAACAGTTTGGGTTCCGCTCGGAACACTCGACGACGCTCCAGCTATCCAGGGTACTGCACCTACTCACAGCGACCCTAAACAAAAAGGAGCACGCAGTCGCAGTATTCCTGGATATGGAAAAAGCTTTCGACCGCGTCTGGCACGAGGGCCTAATATATAAAATGAGTAAGTCTGACGCGCCCCGTCGCGTAGTAAAAGTGGTTCAGTCCTTCCTGGCCAACAGGAAATTCAAGGTGGTGGTCGATGGTGCGCTATCCAGCGCCCGACCCATAGCGGCAGGCGTGCCACAAGGCGGATGTGTCTCGCCACTGTGTTACTCATGTTACACCGATGACATCCCCACAACCCAAGAAGCCTCACTCGTGCTGTATGCCGACGACGCCGCGTACATATGTACCTCGCTGAATGCGCGGTACGCGGCCGTCAAAATGCAGCGCGTGTTAGAGCTGCTTCCCGATTGGCTGTCGAAATGGCGGTTATCGGTGAACGTGAGTAAGACACAGGCCCTAGTTGTCGGGTGTGCTCACCTCCCACCACCCCTCAGGCTGCAGGGGCAAGACATCGAGTGGACCCCCCAGGCGAAGTACCTGGGGGTAACCATCGATCGGAGGCTCAACATGGGCGCCCATGTTAAACAGGTCGTCGCTAAGGCAAGAGTTGCGCGCGCCATGCTCAAGCCAGTGCTCTCATCCCGACTCCCGCTACGCACCAAATTGGGCATATATAAAACGTATATACGCCCAATTATCACCTATGCCGCCCCAGCGTGGTACGCTCTCACTAGCGAGGCCAGGAAGAAACTTATCCGTACGCAACAGAACCAAACTTTGCGACGGATAACGGACGCGCCTCGCTACGTAAGAAATAACGTTATACAACGCGACTTAGGGATTGAGAGCCTGGATAGCTTCTGCGCCCGCCTCTCAAACAATATGTTCGCGCGTGCCGACGCCTCTGCTCACCCGCATATACAGCGGATAGCGCCATGGCACGCTCGTCCCCCCGACACCCGCCGCCTCCCGCGCGACCTGTGTAATGCATAGGCCCCGCCCATGCTCCCCCCAACACCGCACCCCCCCGCAGCCCTACATACCGGATTGACGCTTGAGCGAGCCGCACATCATTACACGCGCCTCGTTCATACAATAATACTATACCTATATATACACTCGGTGTACATAATGTTCTAAGTTAATATAGGCATTATGTGCACTGTAAATCATACATACATGACTCCACAATCATATAGATAAACATAGCAGGAGTAAGACGCGTGCGGTCCTTACTCTGTTATATACATGAGCGGTGTTACACAAAACAATACCGCTCAAACATACATACGGTTCCTTAGCCTGGGACGTAACTGGCTAGCTCTGGAAGCGTGTCAGGCGGGGACCTTACATACTCAGCTGGGCGCGCCAACATAGCCGGTACCTATTCGCTGACTATTTCTCGTGCGGCCTCTGTATGGTTCGCCTGCAGTCTCACCGTGCGGGAATGTGTCGCATAGGTACCGTGAAAAACCGGCGCTGCGAGGCAGCGTCGCGGCGCTCCCACTGTAACTATGCATCTACACTACTGGCAGGCAGTGTATTCACACCTGCCATTAACTATAAGCCAAGATTGGCACACAAAACTGAATCGTGCCCGTAGTTACGGGCACGCAACGCTACCGCGGGATACAGGCAGAGCCTACAACCCGCCCGCCACGTCCCCTGACGGGGACGTAGCGACCGTCCTTCATGCCTTCAACGTCTCTCATTCTCATTTTAATATTCAACTGAAATATTGTAAACGCTTTATTGTTAAGTAATAAATCCCAGTATAACCATCAAAGTCGCCTGATTTACCCGTGTTGATCACAGACACACAAGAAGCCTAGGAACACACATTGAACACGCAAACATTGGACCTTCAGAGCCGCATCATCCATCATCACATCGAGGGATCAGCGAAGGTTCTGGCCAAATCGTTCCTTTTTTCCCCATCTTATCTCTAGGTACCGTGTTGTGCTTCCTCACGAGTCACGTACGTAGTTTACAGGAATTTGGTGAGTACACACTTTTATAAATCGTCAAAATGAGTGTTGAAAACGTAACCGTTCGTAGTAAATCTCCTAATTTGTGCGTAGATTCTGATGATAGTACTGCAATTAGAGAATTAAATAAAAAACGCGGTTCAATCAAGGGTAGACTGACGTTGTTCGTAAAATTTGTAAATTCTTTTCATAGACACTCTCGTCCTAGAGATAAACAAATAACCGAATTAAAATTGCGTAGTGAATTAGCCAAATCATTATTTAGTGAATTTAATAGCATTCAAAGCTCCATCGAAATGCTCATGGTGTCAGATAGTGAAACTGCAATTCAGTTAGAACATCGTGAATCATTTGAAAATATTTATTACGAAACCATGGCAGAAGCAGAAGGTTTAATAAAACGTTTTAGCCTTTCTGATTCAACTATTGCTAGTTCTAAGTGTGAAGCTTCGATAAATATTAAGCTTCCTACTATTTCACTACCCTCCTTTGACGGGTCGTTTGAAAATTGGTTAGAGTTCAGGGATACCTACCTTTCTATGATTCACAACTCCACCCAGCTTGATGAAATTCGTAAATTCCATTATTTGCGTACATCGGTAACTGGTCAGGCAGCTCAAGTTATTAAATCAATAGAATGCACATCAGAAAACTACACAATAGCTTGGGATTTGCTCAATGAGAGGTATAATAACGTCAAGTTACTAGTACATAATCATGAGAAGTCTTTATTTACTATTCAAAATCTAAATAAAGAGACTTCATTTCATTTAAGGAAATTAATTGATATAGTTTCAAAGAATTTACGTGCCTTAAAGACACTCAGGGAACCTATAGAATATTGGGATACACTTATTATTTACATCATTACCTCCAAATTAGACGCAGTAGTTGAGAAAGAGTGGGAGGAACATAAAAATAATTTATTTACGCAGCATCATAAACCCACTAAGTTAGACGATCTCATTACATTCTTGAAAAATAAGGCTGATACTTTAGAAATGATTAAAGCGCATAATTCTTCATCCTTTTCTAATAGTAAAGTCCCTTTTGATAACAGTAAAAAACCTCAACAACAATCGCAACAAAAATCACATATTTTCGCTTCAACAAAAAACAATGTGAATTCCAAAAGTTTCTTCATCCTTTTCTAATAGTAAAGTCCCTTTTGATAACAGTAAAAAACCTCAACAACAATCGCAACAAAAATCACATATTTTCGCTTCAACAAAAAACAATGTGAATTCCAAAAGTACCCGCACATGCTCATTATGCAGCGGAAATCATTCGCTTTATTCTTGTACTAAGTTTTTGGATTTAAACGTTAAAGAGAGATTAGAATTCGTTAATAATAAAAGGTTATGTGTTAATTGTTTACGAGCTGGACATTTCGCTTTAGATTGTTATTTTGGTCCGTGTAAACAGTGCAGTAGAAAACACAACAGTTTATTGCACAGTAACAATAATGATAAAATAGAAAACGCATTAGTATCAGTCGTGGAGTGCCAACCGGATTCAAACCCCGTACCGCACTCGTCGGCGGTGTTACATACAGCCGAACCGACAATAGTTTACAATAGTTTGCGTATACAATAGTTTGTATACGCAGGCGTCAGAAACTGTTTTATTATCCACAGCTTTAGTGGAGATAGCAGGTAGTGACAATGTATATCATAAGGCTCGCGCTTTGTTAGATAGCGGCAGTCAATATTGTTTAATTACAGAAAAAATACGTAAAAAATTAAAAGTCGATTCGATACAGTCCACATATCATATCACAGGAATAGGGCATTCACACACTCAGTCAACAGAGTCTTGCGAAATTAAGCTCAGATCATTAAACGGTGATTATAATATTCGCTTTAAATGTATAGTTTTGAAACATATAACTTCAAATTTACCATCAGTTCCATTACATTATAACTCTTTAGACATTCCAAATAATATTCAGTTAGCCGATTCGTTATTTTATAAACCGTCACAAATTGATTTATTAATCGGAGCTGACGTGTTTTGGGAATTGTTGATAGAAGGTAAAATGCGTTTACCGGCAGGTCCTTACATACAAAACACCACGCTAGGTTGGATTATTTCAGGCATTGTTTATAATTCAAAATCAATAAATAACAAAATACACTGTCATCATTTGCAATCTATACAATTAGATGAGCAGTTACGTAAATTTTGGGAATTAGAAGAAAATTATAGACCTAAACAATATCTTACAGAGGAAGAACGCCATTGTGAACAGCTGTTTACTGAATCTACAAAACGTGCAGTTGATGGTCGTTTTTCAGTTCTCATTCCAGTACGAAATACACTTGATGAATGAGTTGATAGTTACGATATTGCAAAAAATAGGGTTTTGTCATTGGAACGCAGGTTAGAACGGTCTCAAGGGTATAAAAAAATGTATTGTGATTTTATGCAAGAGTACTTAGACCTAGGGCACATGACACGTATTGAAAACTACACTGAGTTGACAAGCAACACAATTTGGCTGCATGTAAACTCGTCCAATAATCCAGCTGACCTAGTTTCCCGTGGAGTACTTTTAAATGAATTAAGTTCATCAACTTTATGGTGGAACGGACCCACCTTTTTATTTGGTCTATACTTTAGTACACAAAAACCATTCAAATCGCGTGCACTCATTATCATTCAATTAATCATTAATCAGTAAAGTTTATTATTACGTATTCTTGCGTATCACTCAAACTATCATCAAGAAAAGGTGTAAAGACCCTACATCTTTTAGCCTTTTTTGGAAAATTATTACTGATTTTTCAGTTTCAAACGTGTTAGGCAACTTATTATTTATTTTTATTGCCATAATAGCTGTGCCCGCGGCTTCGCTCCCGTCATCTGTCTGCCAACCCTACCATACTTACCTTCCTGCCTACCCTACTTACCTACCTACCAATTTTTTTCTATAGTCAGCATTCTTTCGCGGCGAATCTTAACATCGCCATTCAGAAAATGACTTCAAATGCACAACGCCATCTATCGAATATCGAGTTCAACTGTCCGAGTATCTGAATTGCGTGTTGTGATAATTTTACTTCTTGAACGCTTTAAATTCATCTAACTTTTGATAGAGTGAACCGATTGCGATGAAACAAAAACTAAGTAATTCTTCAATTTACGCACAATTTTTATGTATAAAAGTTACGGCAGAGTTAGGATCAGATATTTTACAAAGTATTTATCAGATAGTCCCCGGCACGTAAGATGCCAAGAGTCGTTAGATGCGCAGTCGTTTTTTAGGTATCTTCGGTAGTGCAGCGGGGCGCGGGGAACGTTTAGGACCGTTCCGAGCGCGCGATTGGTTGGTCAGTTGCCACAAGGATCGACTGACCAATCCTGTCGCGTCCACGTTCAGTTCGCTCTATATGGTGGTTGGTCAGTTCGCAGAATATGCGCGATTTTTTTATTTTTGCACGTACAGTGCACTGTACGGACTGTGCGTGAACTTTGAATTAAGGCGAATTTTTTTCCATACAAACGTAGTCTAGGGATTATTCCACTGTTTGACGATGTACGTTCAAAATAAAAAGTGATATCAATTTGTCTCATCATTATAGCCCAGTATGGAAGCGAAACAGTAAAAAAAGAAAATATTTGAAAGTTATGAGTGTCGAAAGTTCCACATTTCGACACTAATTTTAACACATTTTTGGGCGCAAATAAATACCATAAGAAGACGGAAAGTTGCAAAACGGCCTCCATACAGGGATAGATTAGTAGTTCAACAATGCATATAATTTTATTTTGAACTAGCTTCCTACTGCTCATCACAGCATCTATCTCTTCTGCACGTGTTGTCGGATGATATAAAATGTATTTTAACCCCGCGCACAAAATAGTTCATGCTGTCGACTAGTGTACCCTTAAGGAATTCTAATTATGATAAATTATTTATGAGAGCTAAGATCATAATGGAAAAATTTGTTTGATTCGCGTAGTTTACAAATTCGGAATAGAATCAATCTCACAGTAGATATTACTATTTATATATATTAATGAATGTACACTGTAAAATGTGAAAAATCTGCTTAATTCACAATCTGGAAAATGAGAAATCCAAAAATTAAGGTTACGAAGTTAATCGATTATCAATTAAATTATAATCGATTAACGTGACAGAGTTCATACTATTTAAGAAAATGCTTTCACCAGATGATTAATTCAATTAAAATAATTAAATCTAGTAGAATTAACGTATTAAACAGTTTATACCAATTAAATATCTAAATAATTAAGATAAATCGATTCACGTTTACTAATCGATTATTGTATTTTTAATCTGTGCTAACTCTGACTTGACGTTGACATGCATGACATGACACTCTGTATAGTCTATGCCAGTGTTTTTCAACCTTTTTCGTGACACGACCCCCATAGAATGAAAAAATATTTCGCGAACCCCATAACTTGGTTTTTTTCAACCGACTTCAAAAATGATGAGGTTCTCAATTCGACTGAATGTATTTTTAATTTTTTGTTTGTTTGTTCCACAATTACTCCGCCGATTGTGGAACGATTTTGAAAAATCTTTTTGGGTTTGAAAGGGTATACTCCCGAAGTTGTCCCATTGACACTAAGTCAGAATCTGATGGGATCCCATGGAAATCAAGGAAACTCCTCAAATATATAGGCATACATATAGCATTGGTATTATATATTTTGCATCAACAATACAATCATTTGCACTCAGAATTAATCATTTTGTGAAGTGGAACTGATGAAGAAGACCACAGATAGCCACTGGAACTTCTTAATGATAAACCCTTATCACGTCACCAGTATATTCATTATTTATTTATTTATTATATACTTTTTTGTACACTACTTAAATAATTACAGGACAAAAAACATTTATAAAGATAAGTGTACAATGGGTGGTCTTATCGCACAGGGCAATCTCTTACAGACAACCTTTGGATGGACTGAAACGAGAGGAGATAGATATAGGGCTGTCAGTGTACAAAAAACCATCTTAAATAATATTACTTAGATATTACATAAAATACATACATACAAATAAAATAATATACTAATAAATATCAAATATAGAGCAGAGAACGGAGAAGAATAGTTACAGAGAAAGGAAATGCTCCTTCACCATTTTTTTAAATGTAGGTAATGTTTGCGCACGTCTTACCTCAATAGGTAATGCATTCCACAAACGAGCTGCTTGAACCGTGAAAGATTTGTCGAAGAACGATGTGGAATGCGTACGAATGCTTAATTTTAGGTTTTCCGATGATCTCAAGGACCGACAATGTGTGTCACAGAGAAACTGAAAGCGTTCTTTAAGATAAAAAGGACTAGAAGGATTAAAGAGCCCATTATATAGCAATGAAAGTATGTGGGCATTCCGGCGAAGGCGAATAGGAAGCCATTTGAGCTTGGTTTGGAATTCAGAAACATGGTCATACTTGCGCACACTGCAGACCCACCGTACCCCTGGTCGTACCCCTGGTGGTACGGTGGGTATTTTAAAGTTAAACGATACCACCAGGTAATAGTTGGTATATTTTGACCTATACTTCGAATGTGTTCCGTGATCATAGTTAAGTTTTTATCAGTTTTATTTATATATCGAGCGGCACTGCCTGTTTCACACGTTATGGAGTTGGACACTCGATAGTTATCTAGTTCGGTATTTATTTGCTGTGTACACATAATTTTTGTGCGGTTATAATAAATAAGGTCTGATTAATTAGTGCCATGAAATATAATACAAAGTTAAATATTATTTCTAGAGTGTTTTTATGATGTAAACCTGCTTTCCTATAATCAACCATAATCAAGCGCCAGACACTGTGCGGGCCCAACATCATTATGTTAAAAATATGTAAACGCAACAATGAAAGGTTGGGGTCATAAATCTTACAAAGGCTTTGGAATATTTGTTTGCCTATCCACGAAAGCGGTACATTTGGAGCTGGTAGGCGATTTATTTATTTAGGTAACCAACAGCGATACTTAAAATATGTTACAAAATATGCGTATATTTTTTTTTCAATTTATCAACAGAAACGTTCATAGCTGCACTACGAAGGTTAATGGCACGCAGAGGTCCAGTACCTATCACACATGTATAAAGACAAAGCGATGAATTTCGTAGGCATTGCCAATTACTTATATAAAGAAATGTTAGACATACCCAGTCTGACGACTTTCAAAACGCGTTGACCAACATTGGAACACAATGGCACTTCATTCCTCCATCATCTCCCCATTGTGGTGGGATTTGGGAAGCAGGAGTAAAATCTATGAAACACCATTTACGTAGAGTGATAGGAGAGTAGACACTAACTTATGAAGAAATGACCACGTTTTTACAACAAACGGAAGCATGTTTAAACTCAAGACCTTTATGTACACTAAGTGAGGATATAAACGACAATATCGTATTAACACCCAGTCATTTTTTAATAGCAAGAGAAGCAGTAGGGGTACCAAACCCACTATCGGAGACTAATACAGACCACATAAACAGATCCAAAAAATGAAAAAGGATTTCTAGCAAAGCTGGATTTAAGACTATTTACACCAACTACAACAGAGGTACAAATGGAAAAAGAATCAAGGAAACCTGTCACTTGGAACACTGGTAATTATAAAAGGTGAGAAAGTGTCTCCCAGCAAATGACCACTCGCAAAAAATAAAGGAACTACATACGGGTAACGACGACTTATCCCGAGTAGTGACGCTTCAAATATCAGGAACAACTCAAAAACGCTCAATCCACACACTAATACCATTGCCAATCGAAACAACTATGAGGAGTTCAAACGTTGATTAGAATAGACTAACTATTTTTGCTTTCCTGGGGCCGTGAAAAACGTGCAATTAAATGATAATTGAATTGTAAAAACAAAATGTCTTCTAAAACGTTATATTTATCCATTAAAATAATATGGAAACAACTTCACATGCCAAACACTTGGTCATTCATTGTCAGAGATCGGGTTACGACTTCAATATTTTTTTATGGAAAAATAGAAGAATTTGAGCTTCTAAATGTTGGTGTAATACGAATCGCAGATAACTGCGTTATTAAAACAAGTAATAAAGAACTGTTTCAGTACCGATTGTAATGTCTTACTCAAAACGAATAGACTTTCTCATTAATACGCACATGGCGACTAAATCCATGCTGAACATTACCAAAGAAGAATTCATAGAAGTCTAAAGAGATTTTTCAGCATTTAATTAATAAAGAAAATGCCTTACAAACCGAATTAGATAGTACAAATTAGTTCTCATACCTACTTAACAAGTGCAATATCTTGTATAATCATGTTTTAATATTTTAATTTTTGTTTGCTACGGCCCAGCAATACTGAGACGGATTGGAGTCACAGGGCAGCACAAGACCAGAAGAACCACCACCGAGGCAGCTGAGTAACAAGCAAGAGAACCAAACTCGCTCGCTGCCCACAAGACATCTACTCAATGAACAACAGGTCATCCAACAACCACAACGGAACCTCTGTACAGTCCACACACACACCACCACACCAACACGAAACCACCACACAACACCACCACAACACGCACACCACACCACACCAACACGAAACTATTGAGCTATAACAACTGGAGTCTAGGTCCTGAGAGGCGCCAGAATGTTCAACCGTGAACAGGTCATAGTTACACGCGCCAAGAACAGCATTACAGCGTCAGCGACATACTTTCGGTCCACGCGCCAGCAACACCGGCACACCGTCAGCGCTAAGAAGTTACCCACAAAGATCTTCACTTCATCGGCTCAATACACACATAACACACATGTAAATAGCTATCAATGTGTATTGACCACAAAAGTTGTATATAATTCAGTTAATTATTGTAATAAATTAGTCATCAAGCTGGAGATGAGTTAGATTTAGGAGGTAGTTGCAGCCCTCTTCCCGGCGAGAGCGGAGCACATCCCGCCGCCGATGGCTTTGCCCACGGCCGCAGAGTCTACAGAGGAGGACGCCATCAGCGTCCCAGAGGTGACACAGGCAGAGATGGGGGCGGCCGTGATGCGGCTCCGGGCTAAGAACACGGCTCCGGGGCCCGACGGTATCCACGGCCAAGTATTAGCCCTCGCTCTGAAGGAGCTAGAGCCCTGGCTGAGAGGACTCTTCACTGCGTGCCTTGAGCGGGGCCAGTTTCCCACTGTGTGGAAATCTGGTCGTCTGGTCCTGCTCAGGAAGGCGGGGCGCCCTGCGGACTCGCCGTCCGCGTACCGGCCCATAGTGCTGCTAGACGAGGTGGGTAAGCTGTTCGAGCGGATAATCGCTGCCCGCCTCGTCAACCACTTGTACAGAGAGGGGCCGGACCTGGACGAAAGCCAGTTCGGCTTTCGGCATGGGCGCTCCACCATCCACGCGATATCGCAGGTGAGAGTCCTGGCGGAGGAAGCGGTGTCCCAGGGTGGGGTGATGTTGGCAGTGTCCTTGGACATCACCAACGCTTTCAACACCCTGCCCTGGAGTTGTGTTCGGGAGGCACTGCGGTATCATCAAGTGCCTCCCTACCTCCGCCGCATCGTCGGGGCTTATTTGGCGGAGAGATGTGTCACCTACGTGGGACGTGATGGCGTCGAAAACCAGCACCGCATGTCGTGCGGTGTTCCACAGGGCTCGGTCTTGGGCCCGCCCCTGTGGAACATCGGGTACGACTGGGTGCTGAGGGGCGAACTCCAACCGGGCGTGGACCTGACGTGTTACGCGGACGACACACTGGTCACCGCCCGGGGGAGTTCGTACAGGGAGGCAGCGTTGCTGGCGACGGCTGCGGTCTCACAGGTGGTGAGCCGCATACGGCGCCTTGGCCTGGAGGTGGCCCTCAGCAAGTCGGAGGCCATGGTCTTTCATGGCCCCCGGCGGGCGCCGCCACCCAATGCCCACATTGTGGTCGGGGGGGCTCGAATCGCTGTCGAGTCTACCATGAAGTACCTAGGATTGGTGCTCGACAGCCGGTGGGATTTCGGCCCTCATTTCCGGCAGCTGGCGCCCAAGTTGTTGGGCGCGGCTGGGGCGCTGTTAACGCTGCTTCCCAATCTGGGGGGCCCGAGCGCCGCCTGTAGGCGGCTCTACGTAGGGATCGTGCGATCGATGGCCCTGTACGGGGCCCCGATTTGGGCGGCTGACCTGACGGCCGGTAGCATCGCTGTTCTGCGGAAGCCACAGAGAGCGATGGCCGTCAGAGTCATCAGGGGGTATCGCACGATCTCCTACGAGGCGGCTTGCGTACTGGCCGGATCCCCGCCCTGGGACCTGGAGGCGAAGGTACTCGCGTCACTGTATCGGTGGCGCGAGGAAGCGCGGGCGCTGGGCGAAGGGCCGATGCAACGACATATGGAGTTGCGTCGGTCTCAGCTCCGCGAGGTCCTAGTGGCGGAATGGCGGAACAGGCTCTTACGCCCTACCGCCGGCCTCGTCACCATCGAGGCGGTCCGGCCAGTGCTCGAGCGCTGGCTCGGGAGGAGGCACGGCTCCCTGTCGTTTCGGGTGACGCAGGTGCTCTCGGGGCATGGTTGCTTCGGGAAGTACCTGTGTCGCATAAACAGGGAGCCGGACGCCCGGTGTCACCACTGCGTCGACTGCCGGGAGGACACGGCGCGGCATACGCTGGCAGAGTGTGCCGCTTGGGAGGAGCCACGCCGTGCCCTCATCTCAGAAGTAGGCAGTGACCTATCGCTGCCGGCCGTAGTCGAGTCTATGGTCGGCAGCGAGGAGTCCTGGGATGCGGTGGTATCCTTCTGCGAAACAGTCGTCTCGCAGAAGGAGGCTGCGGAGAGGGAGAGGGAGATTTCATCCACTCACCCGATCCGCAGCAGACGCGCCGGGCGTCGGCGGAGGGCGGACAACGCTCTCTTCCAGCCCCCCTAAATGGGTCCAGGGGTGACGGACTCGGGGACGTCCGCTGCCCCCAACACACATCAGGACCCGAGGTGGCGGCGCGTAGTGTTCCACGCGCGCCCCTCTTAGACGTCGCGGGGGAAGTCTAACACCTCACTCCCCCCCCAACTCGAGATCGAGGCCCGCAAAGGCGGGCCGGCACCAGCTGGGGGTTGCGGAAGTATCGTTGTTCCCGCGACCCCCAGCGTAGGTGTGAGATGGAACACCGGGGTGGTTTTTAGTCAGTAAGAGTCTGACAGACCCCTCCGCCACCCCAGGGCGGAGGACATCCAATGAGGATTTTCCAACCCGGAAAAAAAAAAAAAAAAAAAAAAAAAAAAATTCATCTCTCCATTACTCCTCTTACTGTGGCCAAGACACCCTTAGCCTTAAACGATCCTATGAGTCTGTTGGATCGTGAGAAAACTATTTCCTGTGTACATTGCACGACGTACACAACCCCCTATTCCTACCCAAATTCCGTCTGTTACCGTAGGTCTCCTTGTAACAGACATCCCGCACGTAAAACCAACGTAACCTACGTTTGGCGTGGTTTCTATGATAGGGTAGGGCAGTAGGATAACTAGGGTGCAAGGTAATTGTTATAGGGCTAGGTTTGTAGTAAGTGGAGTCTTGGGTATCTCATAGGTACCTCGCTCAATTGGTGCAAACATAGCCACACTGTACGCATTTGGAATAACGGCCATACTAAGCTGTAACTCCCGGTGCTTACAATTACTTTTAATGAGTTTTTGACTATTTAAATTTAAATTATTCATTAATTTTATTTTTGGGTTTTTATCCGTTTATAATTTGATGTATGTATAACTATGGACTGGATTTTATGTCTGAAATAAATATTAATAATAATGGCACGGTTGACATCTGTCGGGCATGTCACCGCCCGGGTGAATCGATCCGTCACATTATCTCTGGTTCTTCTCGTCTAGCTAACGAAGAGTACTTGCATAAGCACAACCTTATAGCCAGGATTATCCATCAGCAACTTGCTCTGAAATACACTCTTGTGGCATCGGAGGTGCCGTACTACAGGTATGTGCCCGACCCAGTCTCGAGAATGGCTATATCACATTGTACTGGGATCGGTCCATCATCACTGACAGGACTATTATCGCTAATAAGCCTGATATAGTGGTGGTGGACCGAATCGAGAGGCGAGCAATGATTGTTGTCATTACTGTCCCGCATGACGGGAACCTCGTGAATGCCGGGAAAGATAAGCAAATCAAGTATCTTGACTTGGCTCGCGAGGTTATCGACATGTGGGATGTGGACACAGCGATCATTGTACCGATAGTCGTATCAGCCAATGGCTTAATAGCCACGAGCCTCGACCAACACCTTAGGAGGCTCTCGATAGGTGGCTGGGTCAAGGGCCTGATCCAGAAAGCAGTATTGCTGGACACGGCTCGTATTGTTAGGAGGTTCTGGAGCCCTGACCGCCGGTAGCTTGGACCCTGTTCCCGTTACCGGTGGGCCTCTATTTTTATATTTTTAAATGTGTTTATTTTTTTTAAATTTATTTTATAAAAATATTTAAAAATGTAATTAATAAGAAATGTAATGAAAAAAGGACATAATAATAATTTCGGGTGCTCAGTTATATTGACCGTGTAGTAATGGGTAGCGTCTTTGTAACCGGTAGTTGATCCATCTAAATGGATAAAGAAAAAGGATAATAAATAATTTAATTTAATAATAAATTAATTTTTAATTAATAATAAATAATTTACTAATGAAGGAAAGTAGATACTGAACTTGGGAATCTGCCCCAAAGCTCAATAGCTACAAGTGATTGAAAAGAGCTTTTCAAGAAGAATATTTACTTCTAACGCGACTTTTGCCTACTGTAAATCTGTTTGGTTATAACGACATATATAATTTACAAAATTAAATAGGTAACAGATTGTAATCCGAAATTAGGGTTTATTATAAACGATGGATGGAAGTGAAAATGCAAAATGTGAAGACCTTTATCAAGGTATACTAACTGAGACTAGCTCAAAGAACAATAATCCGTATCTTGCCGCTCCACTTTATGGTCCAATTTTTTATACCCCCTTCTTACCTTTGAAGGCAATTGATGGAGTGACATGCTATAGAGCAACTTTAACGGTTATTTTAATTTCAAGTGTTATATTGTATTATAATAAAAGTGATAAATAATAGGTCGTTAAATACAGTGTTAAGTTTCAGTTAATGAGTTGATGAAATATCAGAATTTATTATATGATATTACCTATTTAATTACTCAGTGACATGTGGAGCTCTGTGCATGAGATGAGCTCACAGAACAGATAAAGAGGTTACCTCTTTATCT
Organism: Orthosia incerta; assembly: GCA_948252205.1. Taxonomy (NCBI): domain Eukaryota; kingdom Metazoa; phylum Arthropoda; class Insecta; order Lepidoptera; family Noctuidae; genus Orthosia; species Orthosia incerta. The sequence goes on from OX411751.1 coordinate 32,251,931, forward strand.
GTTCTGTGGATGAGCTCCTCATGAGGACTCCTCACGTATCCACACAGCGCCGCGCGCCGGCCGCCCGTTTTTAGCCCTTGACCAGCCGTTCGCTTCTGTAGACATCACTCGTCATCGTCTCGCAACAGCGCGCACGTTACTTTATGATGGCGGTATTTTGTTTATAAATTAAATTGTTTTTCGCATTTCGCTTTTTGGTGCATCTTGCCATCGTGCACTTAGAGCGACCGCTGCTCTCGCTCTAACGCAGGGCCGGCGCTGTATCGACAATCAAGAGAAGTCTTCATAAAAACAAAATGAATGTCCCTCTTGAATACATCAATTCAAAGGCTATGATCTTCTCTATTTCTTTTCTACGCTACAGTAGCTCAGCAGCCAGCCACCAGCCTGAAGGCTTCTGACTGGTCCGCAATAACGAACGAACATGAGCAAGTATACATTTCTGCTTACGTAAAATAGGTGTGTGCCTGCAGGGCGGAGCACAGCGGCGAGCCGGTCGGGCACGCCAGCAGCACCGGGTGCGGCAGCACGAACACTCCGCGCTCCGCGGCGCCGCCCGCGCCCGCGCCGTCGCCGCGCCCTCCCTTCGCGTGCGCAGTGCGTAATACTACATCATTTAACTACTAACAATACTATCGTTAAGTACAGGGCATGTCAGTTTCTGTGGCAATAAATACTTGGTTTATCCATTTTATTTTCTACAAGTCTCTTCCTAGTCACAGATTTTAGTCAAGAGTCTTGAGTGATGGGAATGGCGACATTGGCGCCTGTAGGAATTTCAATTAACCCAATTCGTACTTCCTATACGGTGAGACGGGTCGTAACTATGATGATTGCCGTATAAAATAAGCTACATACAAAACAACAGTTCTATAGTTGGGACATGCAGCCTAATCGCGTAAGTGAATTCGGCAAGGCAAAGGGTTTGCCCCACGGAAAAGAAAAACAGTGGAAATGCAAAGAAGGCGTGGCACGCGTGTCACTAATAAGCGCTTCCACGCAACTTGATTCCAGTCGTGTTCTAACATCGCGTCAAGTTACTAGTCTCGCGACAAATTTATTTTTCCGTAACTATCCCTTTTTTTTCCATTTTGGGGTGCAAAAATGATAGTAAGAGAAATAATCTTAAAAATGTAGGCGTATCATCGGTAACAACTATTATAATAGTTTTCTAATAAAATCTTAGTAAATTTCAATAAACTAATAATTTAATTAAACGTCTAGTTAAAATCAACGTTACGCGATAAAAATAAAGTTTATTTTGGATTGAATACATACTATTTCGTTCTCGAAAGTTCTCCGCTACTCAATTAGAGATGTAGTCGGGTCGGGTATTGATTTTATAGATAGATATCGATAAAAGAAAATAGGAACCTATATTTTCTTTTATATTAGATGGATCCAATATTTCTAAATAAACTGGAAGTATGCTGTATTGCATCAAATCAAATCAAATGAAATCATTTTTATTTGCTCAAACATGAGTACATAACAAATTGTCAGCATGAAGAGATGCTAGGATACAAAATTAACGTCATGTTTACCTTGGATAATGGCATGCAAATTGTTGGGTAGCAATGTGAAAAACTATACATTAAGTAATTATTGTGTGCTATGTTGGCAACACTGCTGTCATGGTGGTTCTAGTGTGCGCTGTGCTGTGTAAATCATTCTCTCACGTTTTTTAATAAAAAGTCTTTTGAAGTTGAAACATTGTTGTGCTTTTATTTCTTCAGGTTATGGGCCCAGGCACATAATCCTGACAGAAAAATATAAAAGACAACAAACTAAAAATTTTTTTGTCATTAAAACATACTGCCGATTGTTGAGGTTAGAAACCGGCGGGAAAACTTGCGAGCGTGTGAAGCAAGCAAGGGCGGGACGACGAACAGGAAGATGGAAGACGACAATAGTTTCAGAATCCAGACGCACATAAAGCTCGAAGGAGCATCCAATTGGAATATCTGGAAATTCCAAACCATCGTTTTATTACGGAGTCAAGGCTTGTTAGAAGTGACAGACGGGAGCAGTGTGAAACCAGAGGCGGCGGTTGAGAAAGCTGCATGGGAAAAGAAAGACGCGAAGGCTCAGTCATGGCTTGTTACAAGGATGTTAGAAAGCGTGATGATGCACATTATAACGTGTACTACGTCAGCGGAAATGTGGAGGAAACTTGCGAGTGTGTATGAGCAAAAATCTGAAACTAGTATCCATATTGTACAGCAACGTTTTTTTCAATATAAGTACGAGGAGGGCACCGCGATGTCTACATTCTTATCAAAAATGGAGGAATTAAGAAACCAGGTCAAACAGATGGGAGAAGATATTTCAGAAAAATTCGTCATAACGAAAGTGCTAATGTCACTCCCAGATACCTACAAGCATTTTGTGTCGGCGTGGGAGTCCGCGCCGGACGACAAGCAAACGCTGGATAATCTCGTCGCGAGATTATTGATAGAAGAGGAACGTATCAACGAAAAAGAGCCTCAAAACTCGTCAGCATCGGCGTTTGTAGCTAAAAAAAACGTAAAATGTTATAAGTGCAATAAGTTAGGACATTATCAAAGCGAGTGTAATCAAAACAAGGGTTCGGGACATGACAATAGAACGATTAAAAAGTGTTATTACTGCAAGAAAACGGGACATACTAAAAGTGAGTGTTATTTCAAGAAAAATAAGGAAAAAGACAGTAAAAGTAACGCATTTGTGGTCATGAATTTAGATAGACATGTTCAACAATCGCAGTGGTTAGTGGACTCGGGCGCTAGTCAACATATGTGCCGTGATCGGAACTTATTTACAACATATTTATCGTCGAACGATAAAACAGTGATAATCGGAAATGGCGTGGAGATTAGTGCGCTCGGATGCGGACAGGTGGCGCTACAGGTCTATGATGGCTGCGAATGGGTGAACACAACCATAGACAACGTACTATTCGTTACAGAATTAAAAACGAACTTGTTTTCTGTCAAATGCGCGACAGAAAGAGTTTATGTTGTGAAAATGGACAATAACTTGTGTAAATTTTACAAGGAAAATACTGTGTGTGCCGTAGCGAGTCGTAACGGCGATATGTATTATTATTATTATTTTTTTTTATTCAATATAAAAGGGCTTTGTCGCACACGCGATTATGCCGCCCTGGTTAGCTTAACAAAATAGATATAACATTTAACTTAATCTAAGTATAGCTAGTTTGTATAGTTTCCTAGCTGCGTCGGAAATTGGCACAGCTAAAACACTATTACAGTAACCTACCTCTCTAAATCTACAATTTAAGCTATTTCTAAATTCCTCATTGCGGACACACTCGATTAATATGTGATAAACATCATCCACGGAATCAATACAAAAATCACATTTGTCCGTAGCTGATTTTGCCATTAGGTATAAGAACTTATTGCACGGAATGTGTCCGGATCGAAGTCTTAGCGCGATAACAGTATCACATCTGTTCAACAGCTGATTATCTATCCACGGTGACTTCAAGGGATGCGGTTGGATCGTTTTGTACCAGATACCTTTTTCTAGTGATCTTTTATCAAAGTACTCCTTCCAGAGGGAATAGCAATCCTGTTTTATATTAGGTATAAAATTAGTGAAGTAAGGAGAAAAGTTAATCGGAATACCATCATATATGGCCAGCTTGGCTAGTTTATCCACAATTTCGTTGCCCTTTATTCCGATATGTGATGGAATCCATTGAAGGACTATTTGCCTTCCAGAACATTGTAACTGCAAAATAATTTTCAGTATAGTGTAGGCTATCGGTGTTCCTCGAAATGTCGAGGTACATCGAGCCAAGTGTTGGAGCGAACTTCTTGAGTCTGTGAGAATAACAATCTTGTTTTGATGGATTGATTCTGCGTACGACAGAGCTTCTGCGATCGCAATCAGTTCAGCTTCCATTATACACACACGAAACAGACATTAATTTGGAATTTCATTGAATGTCCTTCAGACTCATAAAAGGCGGCTCCCGAACCGTCACCCTCTTTAGATCCATCTGTAAATATTTTAAAATAGGTCGAATATTCTGAATTAATGTAATCGATAAATAAGTTACATAAGCTGACAGGATTGTATTGCCGTTTTGGTTTGGTCACAAAACTAACTTCGTGTTTTATTAACTTGTTGCTATCAATACTACTGACCCATGTATCCAGAGAAAACATATCCAACTTATTACTGCAATGAACTTTTAAATTATGTAGTGACTCATGAACTGAGACTAATAGGGGAATTCTTTTATTTTGCCAATATGAAGCGTTATTACACAATGTGGATAGTTCAGAAAGCAAGTTAATTGCTCCCGTATTTGCCTGCAAGGCTCTCGTTTTAAGCCAGAATTTGCTAGCCAAGAATCGTCGACGTAGGTACAGCGGTTGTAAGCATAACTCGCTCTCCATCACGTGAATGGGCGTAGTTTTTATAAAACTACCCACTACTCTCATTGCTTGGTTTTGTAATTTATTTAATTTTTCCAAGTGAGTTTTTGCACTGTTGTCATAGAAAAAGCTTCCATAGTCAACACGGCTCCTAATTAGGGATATATAAATCCTTCTTAAATACTTTGGATGCACACCCCAACTTGATCCTGCTAACACTTTAATAATTTTTATGAATTTAGAAACTTTTTGGCAGACCTCATTGATATGTTTTCCCCACCGGAGTGAACGATCCAACCACATACCAAGATATCGAACCGTGTCAACAACCTCCAACATATCACTTCTAATTGACAAGTTAACTGACAGTCTTCTATAGCCTCTGTTAAAAATACAAATTTTGCTTTTGTTTGATGAAAAACTTAGGTTAAGGGAATCAAATAGATTACATAAGACATTTAACGCTTTCTGTAACTCGGCGGCTGACTCATCAGTGTTATGGGAAGTTATATAAAGTACGTAGTCATCGGCGTACTGTGAGATAGATACGGAGCTAGGTATTGATTTACAAATATGAATGGTCGCAATATTAAATAGAAGTGGTGACAAGGGGTCACCTTGTGCCAATCCCCTTCTGGCAATTCTAGTGACGGTATTATCTAATCCGTTAATCGTTAAATACCTTTCTTTAAGAAATTCCCAAAGATATTTACAGTATTGTGCTCCCACACCAAGTTGGTCCAAGATTAAAAGAAGAGTAGTGACGTCCACATTATTGTAAGCGTTATCAATATCAACGAAACATCCGATCGTGACAAGTTTTTTTGAGTAACCAATTTGTATTTTTGAGATAAGTAAATTTAAGTTATCTAAGCATGATCGTGCTTTCCTGAAACCTATAGTCTCTTCAGAAAAAAAACCTCCACTTTCTAAGTACCACTCAATTCTTTTATTAATAGTAGAATGAAAGATTTTACATAGACATGACATTAATGAAATGGGTCTTATTGCGGCAGCGGAACTCATATCTCGACCTGGTTTGGGGATCGGTACTATGCGGACCTGGCGCCATTGCTCGGGCACGAAATTTAACGAAAAAAAAGAATTATAAAGTTGTGTCAAAATATTTTTACCAATTTCTGGAAGATTTTTAATCATCGAAAAGGAAATGTCATCGCAACCGGGTGCGGTATCTTTAGATTTTATACATTTGTCAATTTGTTGTCTTGTTATAGCAACTTCCAATATCTGATTTTGGGAACAAAAAGAAGGCAATGGGGGGCATGTAAAATCAGGAGCTAAATTTAAAAGCACTTGTTCAGCCAACATCTCGTCTACATTGAATCTAGCTGAGCGGTATCCCTTCAACCAGCGCATGCGTCGCCACATGTCACTAGCCGAAGTGACCTCATCTACTGACGAACAAAAGTTACGAAACCCCGCATTACGAGCATTTCTAGTTAGTCTTTGAGCTTCTCGAGTCTTGTCCTGTAATATTCGTAAGTTATCTGGAGTTGGGTTTTTTCTAAAGTACGTTAAAGCCAATCGTCTTGCTGCCACCGCTTTAGTTAATATTGGAGACCAATAAGGTTTCGGTTTAAATTGACTACTGGGATTTTGGTTAAATTTAAAATAAGGAATGCTTGCATCAGCGGCTCCGTTGATTATATCTAGAAATAAATTATATGCTTTTTGGGGATTAGCAGGTATTGTACACTCATCTAGCTTTTCTTGTATATGATTACGGTAAGTTACCCAATCGGCTTTTTTAAAGTTTCGTTTTTTAACAATGCGTGGGATAAAATTAACCGACGTCTTTAATTTAATTATCACGTGGTCACTGCCCAAGGACTCATTAGTTGCGTTCCAATCAAACATTAATGATACATCTGAAGAAACTACAGATAAATCAGGTGCTGACTTTTGCAAAATTCCATTAACTAGCTTTACACGAGTCGGCTTCCCATCATTTAAAGTTACGAAATTATGGTCAATTAAAGAGTCAAAGATTTGAACACCCCTTTGATCTGTTTTCGTGGACCAACTTGAGTGGTGACCATTATAATCTCCCAAATTTACAGTTCTAGAGTTAGCTATAGAAAACAGCAAGTCCCAATCATTTTGTGTAGTACGAACGTTAGGTGGGCAATAAATTGAAATTACATTTTGAATGGAACTGCAATTGATAATTTTGACATGGACCATCTCAATACGCGAATTTGAAATATTAATATGGCATTGTTTAGCCTTGATGGATTTGTGAGTTAGAATTGCTACTCCTCCATATGAGTCAGGTCTGTCGCAGCGAAACACATTATAATCTTTTATATTAAGATTACAATTAGGGTTCAACCAAGTTTCACATAATGCAGCAATATGAACTTTTTCTAAATACAAAATTTGTTCTAAATCTAGTTTTTTGGGTAGGACACTTTGTGAGTTCCATTGCAAAATGTTTATTTTAACAGTATTCATTGCGGAAATATTTTTTAAAAGAAGACAAATCTTTAGGTATAATCTTATTTAGGAAGTAAGATATTGCCCACTCCATACTAATTTGAACAACGGATATAATTTTAACTTTGAATGAGTCATTTCTCACAAATAAAATATATTTTATTTTGTCTACCAGCCATCCGAATGAATTATTATCTTCCGAATCTTCCTTTTTACTATCGTCTTCCTCCTCAGTAGCATCACCCCTGTACGTATGCTCTTGAAACTCCATATCACACACATCCTGTTCCTGGGAAGTTTCAAAATGGGATCCTTTTTTTTTGTGTTTTTTCTGCTTACTTTTCTTTATGGTTTCTCCATTTTCGGTTTGTGTTTTGTCCATTTGTGGTACATTTTTGGTTTTTGGTCCGTTTGTGATATCTCTTTTGGTGGAGACTGTTTCGTGGCTTTGTACAGGGCGTGCTGTTTTTTGTGCAAATGTTGCTCTCGACTGTAACACGGGTGACATCGGTGTACTTGAGGTCATGGTAGGTGTTTGCGTAGCTGGGTTTATCTCATAAGAAGGTGTAAGTGTGTGCCTGTTGACATCTGCCTCGTACGCAGGTGCCGGAGGAGGTATATACATATCCAATGCTTTTCTATATGAAACGTTAAACTGACTCATAATAGTACGCATTTTTCTTTCCTTAATGTACACTGGGCAAGTTTTGTCCAGTGCCATATGATTCTTAGTACAATTCACACATTTAAAAGAGGTTGTTTCGCAGTTAGCATGCTTACCTCCGCATTTCGGACATATTACATTCGTTGTAGGACACATTTTGACAGAGTGACCATACCTCCAGCACCTAGAACATTGCGTAACGGGAAAAACGTAAGGTTCTACTAGTACTCTCATTTCGTAAATGAGTACAAAAGGTGGTAACGATGGTCCTTCAAATCCTATTCTCCATGTCTCGCTATCGGTCCAATTGGCTGCCTCTCTGTCCCTTCGTTGTAGGCGTCTTACATTTACGACCTTATAGATACTTGATAAACATGAACGTAGCTCATTCTCAGAGATGTCTAAATCGATATTTTTAATGACTCCATATGATAGATCCACCTCAAAAGGCCGCTGGAATCTCCATCCTAAACCTTTAAAATGTTCGGAGTTCCCTAACTTCTCAGCACTTTCGGCATCCTTAAGTTCGACAATAATTTTATACGGGTTTATATATTTTACTTTTGTTATATTCATTATTCTTTGTTCCTTAAATAGTTTTGCAAGTGCAAATTGCTTAGGAAATCTATCTTTGCAAGTGACACGTAATTCCGTAATTCCTCTTATACGTCTCGTCCTGTCTCTGCTATTCCTAACTTCACTCCATTCATCATCTTCTCTTCTTCTTTTCGTTGGTCTCATTCCATCTTTCGATGTCTCATAACCCTCCATTTCAAACAATTGTGTTCCTATAATTCCAAGTCCTCTATATGTGTATTCTCTTCGGCCTCCATAGTAATTGTATTGATTAATTCTTCATTATGATTTTCGTCTGTACTCATTACGCATAAGGTGTAGATTCGCGCGAGCGCGTCGAGCGCTAACCGGTTTTGCCGGGCGGCCGACCACGCGGTGTTGTTTACTGCACAATTGATAACGAAGTAGTTGTTAGCTAGTCACAACAAAAACACGTCCAAGCAGCACCGTACGCGCTTCGACACTGGGGATATGTACTATATGGACGTGCGTTACAAATATGAGATAGCGAATACGACTGAAGTGAAATCTGGACTTAAAGAGTGGCACGAGAAACTTGCCCATCAAAACTTAAAATATGTGAAGGGGGTGCTTAAAAATAATAACATTGAAGTGAAAGACTTGGATTTTAAGTGTGAAAGTTGCTTGGAGGGCAAAATTCATCGATTGCCTTTCAGTGCAAGTGAAAATAAAACGAGTAAGCCGTGTGAGTTGATACACGCGGATACGTGCGGACCCATGGAGGTGCCGTCCGTGGGAGGCTCCAGATATTTTGTTCTACTGAAGGATGACTACTCAAACTACAGGTCAGTGTATTTTGTTAAAGACAAAGATGAAGTGAAGAAATGTATTGAGAACTTTTTGTACAAGGCCGAAAATGTTATCAAAAATAAAGTGCTGTGTTTTAGAAGTGATAACGGGTTAGAGTTTGTAAACAAAGAAGTTCAAAATCTGTTCGTAAAACGTGGAATAACTCATCAAACCACGGTGCCATATACACCTGAACAAAATGGCAAAGCAGAGAGAGAGAGAATCGAACTCTAATCGAATCAGCACGTACAATGTTGTGTGCAGCAGGTCTACCGAAGAAGCTGTGGGCAGAAGCTGTTCATACTGCGGCATATGTACTAAATAAAACAAGTAAGAGCAATGAAACTGAAAAAACCCCATATGAAATGTGGACTGGCAAACAATTTGACATAACCGGTCTTAAAATATTTGGAAATCCTGTTTATGTCCATGTTCCAAAAGAGAAGAGGAGAAAATGGGACCCGAAAGGAGAGAAGGGAGTAATGGTCGGCTACGGTGAAGATGTCAAGGGCTACAGGATATTCTTCTCAGAAAAGAACAGTGTTGAAGTGAAAAGAGACATTGTATTTCTAAAAAAAGTTGAAGAACAGAATGAGCAGTTAGTCATACTGGATAATACTATAAACAAAAGTGATGACACTAGTCAAGAGCATCCTAGAGATAGAGAGGAGATGACTGAAGATAAAGGAAAAAGGATGGAGAAAGAGAAGGAAGTACAGCCTGAAGAGGAAGGAGAAACCCTAAATGTGTCTAGCGAATGTGATAGTGTCTACATACCATGCTCCAGTGATGAAGATTCCAGCTATGATGAAAATGAAGTGGTACCGACACGTGTAAAGAGTACTCGAACTAGGAAACAAACTTCATTCTACAACTGTCATCATGTCTATGTCGAGGGAAATGAACCAAAGACTTGCCGAGATGCCATGCAACGGAACGACGCGAATAAATGGCAAGAAGCAGTTCAGAGAGAATTGAAAACCCTAAAAGAAAACAATACTTGGACCGTTTGTGAGGAGCCTGTAACGGGAAAGATAATAAGTATTAAGTGGGTATTTAAAATCAAAAACTCTAATAATAATAATGTACAGTATAAAGCGAGATTAGTGGCGAGAGGTTTTGAGCAGTGTGATACAATGAACTTATGTGATATATACGCACCAGTAGCAAAATTGTCAACCTTTAGGTTACTTGTTTGTATAGCAACAAAGTTAAATTTGCCAATTAGTCAAATGGATGTTACAGGGGCCTTCCTATATGGAGATATTGATGAAAATGTATATTTAAAATTGCCAGAAGGTGCATATTGTAGTGATAAAAAGATAGTTAAGTTAAATAAATCTTTGTACGGGTTAAAAAAATCACCAAAGTACTGGAATGACAAGTTTAATTCAGTAGTTATAAAACAAGGTTTTGTATAATCAAAAAGTGATCCTTGTCTGTACACAAAATGTGAAGGCAGTGCTAGTACATATGTTTTATTGTATGTCGATGATTTACTAATATTTAGTAATAATAAAAAGCAAATATGTGACCTTAAGTCATTACTGAATAATGAATTTAAAATGAAGGAGGCTTTGTTTCAAACTTCTTAGGTATTCATGTAAAACAAGATTTAGATACAGGTATTACTGAATTAAATCAAAAAGAATATTTGGAAAATGTATTACAAAAATTTGATATGCAAAATTGTAAAGAAATATGTACACCAATGGATCTGAATTTTAACACTAACATTTTAAAAGAAAAAAATGAGCCTGTAATTGATAAAAACATAGAAAATAAATGTAGACAAATGATAGGTTGCTTGTCTTATGCTGTGTTAGGAACAAGGCCTGATTTGTGTGTTGCTGTGCCAATTTTAAGCAGGTACCAAAATAGTGCAAATAACACATTATTCACTGCATTAAAAAGAGTTTTGAGATATGTAAAATACACTATTAATTACAAACTTGTTTACAAATGTAATAGCAATTTATTATTGGGATATTGTGATGCTAATTGGGGAGGAGACATGAAAGATAGAAGGTCGACGACTGGTTATTGTTTTATGTTTGCAGATTGCTTAATCTCATGGTCTTCTAAAAAACAAGCCAGTGTCAGTCTGTCTTCTACCGAGTCAGAGTACATAGCAATTAGTATGGCTGCAAGTGAGGCATGTTGGCTAATAAATTTGCTCAAACATTTTAATATTGTTGAAGTGTGTCCTGTCACAATGTATTGTGATAATCAGAGCGCTATTATGGTAGCAATTACTGAAAGTGTTAAGAGGTTAAAACACATTGATATAAGATTCCATTATATTAAAGAATTAATTAAAAGTGGAAAATTAATTTTAAAATATATTAAAACTGAGGATCGAACTGCAGATATGTTCACTAAAGCATTAAATAAAAATGTATTGTTAAGATTTACTAAAAACTGTGGTTTGTATTGAATAAGTTTCTGTTTAATAAATATACCTAAATGTAAAGGTTTTTTTTTGGTTTATCACATTGAAGGGGGGTGTTGGGTAGCAATGTGAAAAACTATACATTAAGTAATTATTGTGTGCTATGTTGGCAACACTGCTGTCATGGTGGTTCTAGTGTGCGCTGTGCTGTGTAAATCATTCTCTCACGTTTTTTAATAAAAAGTCTTTTGAAGTTGAAACATTGTTGTGCTTTTATTTCTTCACAAATATTAATTTAGAATGCAAAGTAAAATACATAAAAGAATGTCATATTTAGTAATTATAAAAATTACAATAAATGTCGTGCAAATGTTAATAAAATAATACAAGTCAACATTATGCTGCTAGAATGTCAGAGTAAAATAATAAAAAAGAATAAAGATATTAAAATAATAAATCAATTCAAAATAATCATTCTAGAATGTCAACTCAAAATTATTAAAAAAATGTCAGGATATTAAAATATTGAATGTGCAAAATGCAAATGTCGTGAAAAATCGTGCATATTTCAATAAATAATACTTATCAAGGATGTGATACTAGAATGTCAGAGTAAAATAAAAAATGTAAAGATATTAAAACAATAAGTCAAAACACAATAATCAATCCAGAATGTCAGAATAAAATTTTATAAGAATAACCATACCATCTAAACAATAATATAAACATTCAAGCATTTAAAAGGAGTCTGTCAAAAAGTCATTTATATTATAATAACACTTGTCTGTTAGTAAATTTCGAATCTTATTTTTAAATTGATTTGTTGTCATAGCTTTATATGACTGTGGTATTTTGTTGTATATTTTCGGGGCCATACAAAAAAAAAAGCTTTTCCCCATGAGGGCAGTTTTCGCCGAGAGCAAACACAGTTGACTATTGTCACGTCTGTTGCGTGGAAAAGTGTCAGATAGTCGTGGAAAGTGTTGGGGGTTAGACTTTACAAACGATGCAACTTTAAAAATATATAAAGAGGGTAAAGTCAATAATTTGTATTTTTTAAACAATGATCTGCAGCTTTCTGTCATTTGTAATTTAAACATAGCCCGAATACACTTCTTTTGAGCTTTAAACGCTATTTCTCTGTCCATAGAGTTACCCCAGAATATTATACCATAGCGCAGAAGTGATGACACCAATCCATGGTAAGCTGTCACTAAAGCATCTGGGTTAAGTTCTGAAGACAGTTTGTACATGACATACGCGGACGAGCTCAGTTTTTTGCTTATATATTCAATATGCAGTTTCCAGTTAAATTTTGCGTCTATCATAACACCAAGAAATTTTGTGTCGTCGAATTTATTTAATACTGTGCCCTTGTAGAGTGCTTTAATGTCAATATCAGCATGCACCCGTTGACTAAAATGCATTATCGTCGTCTTATCTAAATTAATTTTAAGATTATTCCTATCTAACCATGCTATTATTGATGTCAAAGTTTCATTAATGTCATATTCATAAACGTCCATATTATTATATGTTATAGTCACGGTGCTGTCATCTGCGAATAGGGTCATGGGGTGGTCAATAGCATCAGGCAGGTCATTGATATAAAGGATAAAAAATAGTGCTCCAAGCACGCTCCCTTGTGGGACACCGTAAATAGGCGTTCGTTCGCCAGATACGTAAATTTCCTCTCTTTTTGTCTTAATATTTATTTTTGTTATTTCCGTGTACTGTTTTCTGTTAATTAGGTAAGACTCTATAAGGTTATGTATATTTCCTCTTATGCCATATGCCTCTAGTTTCTGCAGTAGAACGTTATGGTTTACATAATCAAAAGCTTGCGTCATATCACAGTAAATAGCGCATACTGGGATTCTAACGTCCATCTTTATCATTACCTTATGCAAGAAGTCATAAATAGCCATATTGGTTGTCCTGTTTTTCCTAAATCCCTTTTGCTCATCGATTAAAATGTGTTTCTTCTCAAGGTATGAGTACATCTCCTTATTATACTTTATAAAAAAAATTTATATGATAAGAATGAGTGCGATTGGTCTATAGTTGCCCATGTTTTCATTATTGTTTTTTTTTAAATAACGGCTTTACTACTGACACTTTTAAGGCATCTGGATATACACCTGAACAGATACACAAGTTTATGAGATAGCTCAAGTGGTTACAAATAAAGTCAGATACAGACTTGATTACCTTCGTGGAAATTCCGTCATATCCTGTACTATTTGTGGCTTTTAATGATTTTATAATGTTTTTAATATCTATAGGTATACTCGGGGCAACATAAATTGAGTCTCGACGTTTTTCAATATTGACTGAATTACTTCCTGAACATGGAATCGGTTGGATTTTGTCTACGAAAAAGTCGTTAAATGCGTTTGCTATTTCTTGAGGGTCATTTAATACTTTATTATCTAAATTGATCTGACTAATGGATTCCTTAGGGAAACAAGGTTTTGCTTTGTTTATTATATTCCAGGTGGTTTTTGACTTATTGGTAGAGGTTTTAATGGAATAATTGTTTTGGGCACGTCTAGTAAGTTTCATAACTTTTTTAAATCTATTTTTGTAGTTTAAGAAACTTGCCTTATTCGTTATATGCCTTGCCTTAACGCCACAGCAATTGCCGTTTCTTTTTGCTACATAATTTTATGCCGTGTGATATCCATCTAGGTTTTCTTATCACCCTTAAAGTTGTCCATTTAAATGGAAAACATAGGTCATAAAATAGTTTAAACGTGTCAATAAATATGTCAAATGCATCATTAAGATTATCGGTTTCATAAATTTCTGAAAAAGTCACTTGTTTTAAAATATCTCTAAATTTGCATGAATAATAATTATTTAAATGGTCGTTTGTGCAGCAATTTCTTGAAAAATCCTTCTGATATTTAGATTTCCCAAAGACGCTAGCGTCAAATAGAAATGGATAGATGCAACGGGTAGAGTTTATTAGATGCCATCCAAATCAAGCACGATATCCTCTAAACATTTTTTAGGGTTCCGTACCCAAAGGTTAAAAACGGGACCCTATTACTAAGACTCCACGATCCGTCTGTCTGTTCGTCTGTCTGTCTGTCACCAGGCTGTATCTCATGAACCGTGATAGCTAGACAGCTGAAATTTTCATAGATGATGTATAACTGTTGCCGCTATAATAAAAAATACTAAAAACAGATCAAAATAAATATTTAAGTGGGGCTCCCATACAACAAACGTGATTTTCTTGCCGTTTTTGCGATAATGGTACGGAACCCTTCGTGCGAGAATCCGACTCGCACTTGGCCGGTTTTTTTTAGAAGTTGATTTATTTAGCCGTTTTGAGTTTTTGCGAGACTAACGAACAGTAATAGATTTTTTTCAATAATATTTATGGTTAAATGATACTACGCCATTCATCCTACAGTTTTATTGAACTCCAAACAAGGTTTATTTTTTCGAATTAAGAAATCGGGTATCTATTGATTTCAATCATCATCATCATCATCATATCAGCCGAAAGACGTCCACTGCTGGACACAGGCCTCCCCCAAGCGTCGCCACATTGACCGGTCCCGTGCGTCCCGCAACCAGCGGATTCCTGCAACCTTCACCAGGTCATCGGTCCACCTGGTGGGAGGCCTTCCAACGCAACGTCTTCCGGTTCGCGGTCGCCACTCCAGAACCTTTCTGCCCCATCGGCCATCCGTTCTGCGAGCAAGTGCCCTGCCCACTGCCACTTAAGTTTGGCAATTCTTCGGGCTATGTCGGTAACCCTGGTTCTCTTACGGATCTCAACATTTCTGATTCGATCACGCAAGGAAACGCCGAGCATAGCCCTCTCCATTGCCCTTTGAGTGACTGTAAGCTTTCTGATAAGGCCCATTGTTAGCGACCACGTCTCAGAGCCATATGTCATCACTGGCAACACACACAGGTCATAGACTTTTGTCTTGAGACACTGTGGTAAGTTGGACGAGAAGACACCGCGCAACTTCCCGTATGCTGCCCAGCCGAGTCGGATTCGACGGTTGACCTCTTTCTCGAAATTGGCCCTACCCAACTGGATCGTTTGTCCCAGGTAGACATAGTTGTCCACAACTTCGAGTGTAGAGTCTCCAATCTTGATAGGAATGGGTGTAACATGGGCATTCAACATCACCTTGGTTTTGTCCATGTTCATTTTCAGACCCACTCTTTCGGAAGCTCTACTGAGGTCATCGAGCATTATACTGAGGCTCTCCATGGTCTCAGCCATGACCACTATGTCGTCGGCAAACCGAAGGTGAGTGATGTACTCGCCATTAACGTTGATGCCTAGGCCGCTCCAGTCCAGAACCTTGAATACATCCTCCAGCGCAGCAGTGAACAGTTTCGGAGAAATGACGTCTCCCTGTCTCACGCCACGCTGGAGAAGGACTGGTTCCGAGGTCTGATCCTGAAGACGGACTGACATGGTGGCGTTTCTGTACAGACACTTCAACACCTCAATGTACCGGTAGTCGATCTGGCACCGTTGGAGAGACTGCAGTACAGCCCAAGTCTCGATCGAATCGAAGGCTTTCTCGTAGTCCACAAACGCTAAACAGAGAGGCAGGTTGTACTCTTCGGTCTTCTGTATAACCTGCCGCAGCGTATGTATGTGATCTACGGTGCTAAAGCCTTTTCGGAATCCGGCTTGTTCGGGAGGCTGGAAGTCGTCAAACCTGCGCGCGAGACGATTCGTGATGACTCTTGAAAACAACTTGTAGACATGGCTAAGAAGTGAGATGGGCCTATAGTTCTTCAGCCGGGCATTGTCGCCCTTCTTGAAGAAGAGTACCACCACACCCCTGCACCATGCCTGTGGCGTTTTGCCCTCGAGTATGACGGAATCAAACAGCTTCTGAAGAACCTTAAGGACCGGTTTTCCACCCGCCTTCAGGAGTTCAGCAGTGATTCCGTCATCACCCGGCGCCTTGTTGTTTGCTGTTTCAGAGCCATCCTAATCTCGTACAGGCTGACGTCCGGGATATCTTCGGTATAGTGTCGGGTCAATCTAGCTCTTGGGTCGTTTGCTAGATTCGCAATGGGTTTACTGGTTGACGTGTACAACTGCCCATAGAATCTCTCGATCTCCCTCAGAAGCTCCGGTTTGGTGGAAACGATCCTGCCATCATCGGTCTTCAGTTTTGTGAGCTGGCTCTGCCCAATAGACAGATCCCTTGCAAAGACCTTGGAGCCCTTATTCCGCTCAATCGCATCTTTAATACTTTCAGTATTAAAGCGGCGGAGGTCGCTTTTCAAGGACATTGAGATCCGTCTATTTAGCTGCCGGTATTTCACCGCATCGTCTGAAGACTGCAGGATCATCTCACGCCTCTCCTTCATTAGCTTTAGAGTTGGATCAGAGAGCTTTTTGTTTCTATCTGTACGGCGGGTCTTGAAAAACTTAGACCCGACCGTATGGACAGCTTCCACGAACCCATCGCTGTAATTGTCCACGGAGCTCCCTAGGCACTCGAAACGATTCTGGAGTTCGAGCTGAAAGGTTTCGGGGTTTTGGATCTGGATCTGTGCTGGACGGAGCGTGGACTTCATCAGTCGAGAGCTTTCAAGCTTGATATTAAATGTTCAATGTGCCTCTTACCATGCGGTGATCGCTCCCGGTTTTGACCGAATTGATCACAGACATCATTGAACACTTGCTTCTTGGTCGACATGATGAAGTCGATCTCATTTTTAGTTACACCATCGGGGCTTTGCCATGTCCACTTCCTGTGCTCACGCTTTCTGAAGAAGGAGTTCATCATATAGAGGCCTTCCTTCTCCATAAAACTGCCCAGTAGGTGACCCCGGTGGTTCCGACGTCCAACTCCAAATTGCCCCACTTGCAGCTCATCCTCGTCTCGTTTGCCCAGTTTTGCGTTGAAGTCCCCCATGACAACGGTGAAGTGAGTTTTGAAACCATGCATGGCTTTAGAGATATCCTCATACATAGTCTCTACCTCGTCGTCGGGGTGTGCCGAGGTTGGGGCGTAGACCTGTATGACCTTCAGCGAATATCTTGCGGATATTCTGAGTATAAGGTACGCCACCCTGGTCGACACACTCTCGATCTTCACCACGTTGTTCACAAGGGACTTGTGGACGATAAACCCGACACCACCTTGGGACTGCCGGTCACCCTCTCGGAAATAGAGCAGGTTACCGGATTTGAGGATTATCGAGTCCTCCCCCTCTCTTCGAACTTCAGATAACCCTATAACACTCCATCGCAACCTGCTCAATTCTTCCTCGAGTTCGGCTATCTTCTCGTCGGTCCGGAGTGTTCGCGTGTTATACGTTGCCAGGTCCAGTCGTCGGTGTTTATTGGGGTAGCCGGGTCCACTCCGGGGATTCTTTGCACCCCTTGCCACGCCATCGCCTCGACCGCTACCGTAGTCGAGGGTAGACGGGCTGCCGGGCACTCGGGGCCGTTGTTTTGTTGTGCTTATCATGGTTTGGGGGGGTTTGCTGTAATCGCCACGCTTGGCAGGCGGGTTGGCGATCACAGTTTGTTGATAAAGTGCCCAGAGAACGCTGCTGCCCATTCTCTGGTGTTTCCCTTAGTCGCCTCTTACGACACCCACGGGATGATATGGGATGGTGAAATTCTTTACGTCCGTCACCATACGGAACAATATTTGATTTCAATATTGTCATTAAAAACCGGCCAAGGGCGAGTCGGACACGCGCACGAAGGGTTCCCTACCATTATCGCAAAAAACGGCAAAAAAAACACGTTTGTTGTATGGGAGCCCCACTTAAATATTTATTTTATTCTATTTTTAGTATTTTTTGTTATAGCGGCAACAGAAATACATCATCTGTGAAAATTTCAACTGTCTAGCTATCACCGTTAATGAGATACAGCCTGGTGACAGACGGACAGACAGACAGACGGATCGCGGAGTCTTAGTAATAGGGTCCCGTTTTTACCCTTTGGGTACGGAACCCTAAAAATGCAATGTTATTTCCGTGATCTAATAGCAGTAGATATCGACCTATGACACGAATGTCAACCGTACATCAAATGCAATGCAGTTTATAATTGCAACCACTGAGAATACCGCCATCTATGGTCGGGTACGGTGGACATAACCCTTAACAGTGCAAAGATAGAATTAGTGAGGGAAGTCAAATTTCTAGGTATCCATTTAGATGATTTGCTTAATTGGAAAAAGGAACTAGCACACATTGACTCTACTATATCATCTGCGTGTTATGCGTTGAGGAAATTGAGAGACGTGGTAGAGACTAAACAGTTACAGATGGTATATTATGCTCTTGTCGAATCCAGACTTCGATACAGTATACAGTTCTGGGGGAAAAGCTATGGTTATAATTCTCAGCGAGCCTTCATTCTTCAAAAAAGAGCAATACGTACAATTGTCAGAATAACACAAAGAGACAGCTGTCGATCTCATTTTCAGCATTTACGTATCCTAACGTTGCCCAGCTTATACATACTTGTGTTGTTAGTTAATTTTAAAAAATATGTCCATGAATACGAATCTGGGGTGGAAAGAATAGCCAGGGAAAACACTCGTAGGAAGGACTTTAAAAATAAAGTTGTACCTAATTTCAACATTGTCAAGCATAGCCCTCATTACCAAGCTGTACAAATATTTAATAGATTGCCGGCGGATTTAAAAATTCTGTTATACACTAGCTCTTTTAAGGCTAAGCTCAAAGCATTTCTGTTGGATAGAAACTTATACTCAATAGAAGAATTGTAATTTAATTTAATAATATTGAAATTTTATATTAAAAAAAAAAGCTATTTATTGTTATTGTTTTTGGTTGTGTTGTTTTCTTTTTTTTTTGTATATTTTCTACTTTTTTATATTATGAATGTAATGTAATGTTAATGTTAAGTAATGTATCAAACACAATGTAAATTGTTCCTGATAAATAAATAAAGGTATCGGAATTTACTTGGCAATCGAATCTAGTTTGACTTTGATTACAAAACGTCATAAATACTTTCTGCACTAACGCAAAATAAATCCTATTTAAAGAGTGTGAAGATTTCTTTCCAGGTGTAGGATCTGTGACTTATGCTTGTTTTGACTAAAATTAAAACGACAAATCAAACGATCGGCTTATTTGTAGTGCATTATATGATTATCAGTTTATTTGTGTGAGTTTGGCGACAACGGTTCCCATAGTCATTTTGCTGCATTGCACTTCCACTGTTTTTCTGTTCCGTGGTTTGACCCCATGAAAGAGTATGACAAATTCTCTTTAAATAATTAGATATTGCCAAAAAATATTAGATGCTTTTATTGGTGAAGATACTCTTTTTAATAGATTCCAATAATACCTAATTATACTTCAATGGCAGAGCAGTCGTGGCCCAGTGGTATCGGCTGCGACTTAAGAGTTGTATAATTGTGCGTACGTCGCTCGTCCTGTTCGCACGCACGCATAGTTACGTTAACCCCACCACGTTAGTTGCTCACCATCTATAGGGATGCCTCGCTACTTATCGATACTTCGTCGATATTGTACCAACAATGGATAGATTCCTAGTGAGGTCGGCATCCACTGACAATCTCAACTACAAAAGACCTGGTGAAGATATCTCTGGCCCATTGCAATCCGCCAAACGTCCTACGGTATCGAGAAATACTGGAAAGTTTAATGAAGCGCGCAGATTACCTCTGTACAATCAGTTCAAAGATCTCACTGTGGACGACAAGAGTGAATCATCAACAAATAACCACTACAAAGAAGCCTCAACTGAAGTGAAGAAAAAGGACATATTGCACCCCTAATATTGGAGATACAGAAAGATTGGTCACATAAAACAATTAAAAACCTCATCTCCCGATACACCAACAAGTTTCACCTTCAGTATAGAGCTAACAATAAAGTTGCAGTAAGTTGCCACTCAACAAAAGCTCACCAACTTGTGAAGGAAGGTCTCCGCAAAGAAAATGCAGCTTTCCTTGCTTACACCCGTAAGGATGAAAAAGTTCCCAAAATGGTGATTAAAGGCTTACCATCCTATGTTCAAGAGGCATTATCTGCCGCGCTCGATAAATTAGGATTCCCAGGTGCATCAGCCTCACAAATGAAGACACAAACAGTGAGTACATTGTCTAGCCCACTTTCTTTTTTAGTAGTGCTTCCCGCTGGAACGGACATAGCAAAGTTTCGCAATATCAAATATCTGTCGGGTTTAGTCAATAGTACGGACGTCAAAACAAATCACAAGCACGCCCCTAGCGGCAATCAAGAGCAACTACGCATTGGCGCGCTTTTATAAGCACTTGCGTGGTGCTGAATATGGCAGTTGATTACTGACAGCCGTAGAGCTAAGACGTCGTAGAATCAGTGTCGATCCGTAATATTAGTAAGCAAGAATGTAACTTGTGTCTATTTGAATAAACCCAGTGTATCGAATAACTTATGTGATATCATTTGCACGATTATACGCACCGACCTGCCCACACACGATGTCTTAACATAAGGGAATACATCCTGACTTCCCGATGGTTTACATCTATCGGCCAGCCTTGATGCGACATCAGAAGTGGGATTCGGTCGTGCTAATGAGATCACATATAAAAACGATGTTAGTGAAAATGGCGGTTACATTCTTGCAAAAAAAATGCGGTGTCAGTTGAGATAGGAACAAATGTAGTTCGTTTCTGCGACTGCCCTCAGTCTTGAATAATCAAAAACCAGTCTGGAGCGGAGCAGCAAGGAGGCTAGCAACAACCAAGGAGCTGCACAGGTCAAGGAGGAGCGTGTGGACGTGTGGAAAGATCCATACACACTGATCTTTATGCCAATATGGTGAGTCGTTTTCATTTTGTTCTGACTATGGCCAAGAGTGTTCATTATTCAAAATTCTGGTTTTGTCCCCCATACCGTACATGGCGGTCAGTGGATTGTCGGGGTGGCCCGTGTCGGGTCATAGTTTCACTTTAGTTACAATCGAAGGTCAAGTTTTGGTGTTGTTGAAGAGTTATTATTCTACTATCACTGGAAATAACCCTTGACTGGCCTTGGCTGACTATTATTGTTTGGAAGCTAGAACGATGTGGTGACAGTGACGTACCTACATTTCAGTCTGGCAATTATGATAATTCCAAATGAAATATTTTGATTAGTTTTGTAGTGTGATAGATTCATGTAGTAATGTTAACTAAGTTTGAGAATAAGCATAATATTCTTCTTTTGTGGTCAGAGGGCCAAGATATCTAAAAGGTGGTAAACCCTACCAGGCTTCGTTAATTGCGACTTAAAATGCTATGGCATTCATTGGATTCTCTAAAGCCCATAGACCTACCTGGACACTTGGGACCAACAACAATAACCCATTTTGCTGTGGCAGTTTAGTTTACTACACCGCTGCACCGGTTAATTTCCATTAAAGCTGAATGGTTAAGATAACTGTGTGAACATATACTGTCGTTATGTTTATCACGTTTCAGATACCATATTGCATCGCAGTGGAGATCGTTTTTCTTACATGAAAACTGAGTCAGTGTGCAATAGTAAAGGGTTACTGTTGATAATCTGATTCTAACGATATTGATCCGAGTTAATTCGTGTAGCTCCTTCACACGAGTTATTAACACGCAAATATTATCAGGCTTGATTGTAACCCTCATATTAACAGTCAGTATGCTCCAATATCTTTGAGTAAAAAGAGCGAATATAGTAAGAAGGATCCTCGATCACCAAGTTCCTTGAGAATTAGACGTCATAGTTGATGACAGTGGTAATGAAACTAAATCTGATTAAGAATGGCTTGTTCACTCATACTCGAAACTTTAGACCGCACCTCATGAGTAACATGTGGTGATGGGTCTACAAGGAATCGTTGGTGCGATTTCTGTCTGTGTTGGTGCACAGAGCGATTCATGTGTTGTAGCACATATTCGCTAGATTTTTGAGAATCGTTGGTGCGATTCTTGTCTGTGTTGGTGCACAGAGCCCCTCATGTGTTGTAGCATATTTGGCGGCAGATATGTAAAGAATCGTTGGTAGATACGATTTTGGTTTGTGTTGGTGCACAGATTACAGTGAAAGTTTCATGAGTTGAGTATGCATTGCCTATGAATTATAAAAAATCGTAACAGCATTGTTACTTTGTTTAGTTGTTGAACTCGTTGATCGTCGGACCTTTTTCTAATGAATAGTGTTGTGTGGGAAACTCTAATACGAAAACTAAATAGGCCCTGTATTAAGTCCGCGATAGGTACGACAGGATAGTGATCGTTATACACCGAACGCTTTAAATAGGTACGCTTAGAATCTACAAGTATGCACACAGTAGGTTAAGGAAGATGCCAGTGGGTCATGTACCAGTCGGTCTTGATGTCAAAAGGATTCTGATGATAATGAGCAAGCGAAGGTGTCGAGTAATTCAGGCTATCGAACGCATTATGTTTGACCGTACCAGTGGATTCTGGCAGAGGTTGGGGTCTGGAGACCGTTGTGAGAGCAATACAATTGCTGATCGTCTAGAGAGCCGTGGCTTTAGAGATTTTACTCGAGGGTTTCTATAAGCTTGGCAGTTTTTGCTGCAGCAGAAGTTTTAAACTTTGTTTGGAGCGACTAGTGGTATATGGCCCAGGGGTTTGATTTAGTTAAAGAGTAGAGTTCTCAAATTTCCCTATTTTCACGAACCCAATAATCTAGTTTGGTCAGGAGTAGCCGAGCGTTGTGTGGCAACTGTGAGCCTGAGTGGAAACTATGACCCTGAGTGGCAACTATATGTCTGTGTGACACTATGTCTGGTCATCATGAATCAACTGTCAATCATTCACGGACACATAACAGTGATTTTATTTCCTGTACCACATCCCGTGTGATTCGTCCATCTACATACTACATCTCAGTGTACGGAGTTACTACCCGTACATTTTTGGAAGGTCGAGCCGGATCATCACTACTGGATCAAACAGTCCTGCAAGTCGCACAGGTACGAAGTGTTTCAAATTACGATAGCGAATCGGTTTGGCTGGTCTCCCACAAGCGGATCGCCCCAGTCAGATTGAGAAGGCGCCCAATATCGTACGGAGAGATTCCTTCGGACCCTGCGATCGCTACAGGAAACATCAACATTTGGTGGTTCGGGAACAATTATTACATCCTAACAATTCAACAGTGAAGTCAAAAGAGCTAACGTCCATCAACAATACACATACATACAACAATTATACTTCGTGCCTCGTCCTCGAGATTAGTTCCTGTAATTAATTATTATTAGGTATTTACAAAGTAGTAACGGCTACAAGCGGCCACTCAAATCACTATGTTTTAGAATCATTTTTTTTTTCTGTCTGGCCGCCCCGTGTCGGCCGTTAACATGTCATTCGCGGTTTTAGTGCGTTGCTACTCAACACTTATCTAAACTTTTAAAATAAAAGAACAGTTTTTAAAAAGTGGAAAACATTCCAAAAAGGACATATCATCGTCAACCGAGGAATACAAGAGAATCAGGAGAAAAATGAAAAAACCTGGGAGCTATTTAGACCAGGGTCGATAATTTTTAAAACCAAAAAAAATAATAGTAGGATGAAACCCATTAGAAAAGGAGGGGAATATTATAAAAATTAAAGGAAAAATAATTTACGGGCGATCTGAGGTCGGGAAGCGGATGGGGGTGAGTTTTTAAGGGTAAAAAACTGTTTTTCTCGATTGCCGGCAAAACTACAAGTCCTATGGAAAAAATTCAAAGGGATAAAATGTAGGTAATAAAAAGATCTAAAACTTTTGTATTTACACTTTTTTCACATAACCTGATAATTTATGTGAAAAATTCAAAAAACCAAGTCTTTGGTTTTTTATTTTTATCTTTTACAAACTTTTTTTTTTTCACAAAATTTGGTGAAAACGCACCTTTTTATGTCCCAAATACGCTGTAATTTATTTGATTAAAAATGTTTCATCCCGACTCACTGGGTTATCAACACCCCGACTCACTGGGGCACAACCGCATACAGTTCCGACTCACCGCGAACTCTGCGACTTCCGGTTCCGACTCACTGGAACCAACCTTCCACTGGCCAGGCACGCATCACAAGATGTACGGACGACTCAACCTGCTATCGACCTCCGGTCTCCGGAGGGGAGTGATGTAGCGGCACCAGCGCCGCCACTTACGAACTAATAACATGACGTCACACAAATCCTGCATCGCGCAAGTAAAGTTTTCGGCGCGATTAGAACACATACAACAGTCCGACAACAACCGTTGGGCAGTTGCCCGGACCAGACGCAACACCCGTCTGGTCGGAGGATCCTCCCTTTTCTATGGAGGTTTGTGGGACTTTACACCCTGTTCCACCTACCCCCAAAATCCTTTATAATGCGCACAGCGAATGAATGGAACTCACTACCTGCGTCTGTGTTTCCGAACGCATTCAACCCGAATCTCTTCAAAGTTAGAGTGAACAGGCTTCTTCTGGGTAAGCTCACTCCATCGTAGACTCTGTCTCTGTCACCTATGACCTAGACTAGAGTCAAGGGCAAACCCATTATAAATAAAAAAAAAAAAAACTGCGCACTCGTTGCATACAGACGTGCTCATCAATGCATTAAAATAATATAAATTAACGTTTTAGCATAAATAGTGACCTAGTTTTAGTATATTGACGTGTAATACAAACAATCTTTGGAAGTGCTAATAGGTGGAATAATGGACTGACTGGATTATATATTATTATAATCTGAAAGATGGAAGGCAGCCCATTTAATCGCAACTGGCTGTTCAATACCAGTCGCTTAAACAAAATGCCCTTAGGACCCATAACTCCCTAAAAATAATGACCGAAGAAAGAGACTGCGTAACGGACCTAAAGGAGTGTGTAATGGAGATAAAATGTTTATTTCCAATAATAAATGTTTATTTCCAATAATTAATTAACATAAGTTACAGGTACAGTAATATGATACAACATAATGTGCATAAAGTATTATCTCCTGGTTCCCAAACTAGGTTTACAGCCTGTGACTTGGGGACCAGTGATTCCATACGGGTACATAGAAGGTCAAAAATCTGTTTTCACCAGTAACATAGCTAACATAACAATGTAATGAAAATTTATGTGATTAAGTAGAGAAGAAAAATAATAAAAAATAAAAAATTGTGTTAAGAGTGAGAGTGAGTTTGTTGTGGTAGGTGTAGTATGTGGGGTGTGTGTGAGTAAAAGTGAAAGTGGGGAGTATGTATGAGTGTGTGTCTATTATATACTTGAAATGAGGGGAGATCTGTGTTAGGCATATGGGAAGAGTAGTTTTTCGGTTTCGTCATACGATTTGTCAATCAGCCATTCTTTAACTGAAATGTTGCATTGGTGGTAATTCAAACTGTGGATATGGAGAAACTTATTGATTTTATTATATAAAATATAGCTTAGGTAGGTGAATTGGTGTTGAGCGAAGGTAGTTTTGTGACTAACTGATGGAAGGACAATATCTGCGCGACGTTTAGTATTTACTGTGAAGGGTAGTCGATGTTTCCTTAATACACACTGTAACACATACAACCCTCTCACAGACAGAACCCTGCATTCCCTAAAAAGTGCCAATGTAGAGTATCTATAGGGCCTGCATAACATAACTTTGAGAACAGCTCTCTGAGCTCTCTCTAATTTCAGAAAGTATGTTTTGCAGGCGCCACCCCAAGCTGGCAAACAATACAGGAGAAGAGACTGACAGAGTGAGTAATAGACCATCATAAGTGTTTCTGAGTCAGCCGAACCACGGAGTTTCTTAAAGATGGAAATGAGTTTGCGCGTTCGGCTGACTAGATTATCTAGATGACTATACCAGTTCAGATTCTTGTCAATTTGCACACCCAATATTTTATACATGATGTGGCTGTCAGAGAGGGACAGGTACAGCAGGAGTTTCTAGAACAGGAATGAGCTTTAATAGTAGGCGTTATATTTGGCTGAGTCTTATTATTTAAAGAAAAAGAAACAATTTTCGTTTTTTCCGCATTTAAGGTTAACAAATTTTTGTTAAACCAATTCATGACAATGTCCAGCGCCATCTGAGCATATTTTTCTGTTTCATTCCAATCCTTGCCATGAAAGAGTAGGGCTGTATCATCAGCGTAAGTAAATATGGAGCAGTTTGTTAAAGGAAGGGAACACAGATCGTTAATGTAGATGAGGAACAAGGTTGGGCCTAGTATGCATCCTTGTGGGACGCCGTATTCTATTTTAGCTTTATCGCTTATCACCTCATCCAATTTAACATGTTGGAAACGATTTTCAAGATAACTAGAAAAAATGTTAAGTGCAGGACCACGAATTCCCATGCGTTCCAGTTTTGATAGAAGTATGGGCGCAGAGACAGTGTCAAAAGCTTTTGCAATATCTAGAAATATACCCAGACACCGCTGCTTTTCGTCCATGAGCTGAGTTACTTTTTCAGAGAATGCAATAACCGCATACTCTGTTGCAATTCCGGCTCTGAAACCATATTGGTTTTCGGAGAGAAGTTGATAAGCATTCAGGTATTTAAGCAAACGGTTGTTCAATATCTTCTCCAGAATCTTCGAGATGGTTGGTAAAATAGATATGGGTCTATAATTTTTGACACTGCCTCTGTCCCCTCCCTTATGAATAGGGTGGACTAGAGCAATTTTGAAAGTGTCTGGGAAAACACCGGTAGATATCGCAAGATTGCAGATATGGGTGATATAGGGGATTAAGATTTTTCGCGTTAACTTCAATATGTGTCCAGAAATACCATCGACTCCAGCTACAGAACTTGATTTCAAGTTAATTATAAGTTGCTCTACTTCCGAGTCGTCCGTCTCTAGGACACACATTGAGTTAGAAGTTGAATCTGAACTTGAAGAGTGAGGTGGCACATTCTGACTCTGCTGTATATTTGTAGCTAAGTCTTTGCCTAAATTGACAAAGTAGTTGTTGACTCTGTTTGCTGATGAAAGTGTGTCAGGTTCAAGGTGCAGCAGTTCCTTCGGCGGTGAGGGAGTAGATTTTGAATGAGTTATGGATTTAATGAGATCCCACGTTGCTTTGGAATTGTTTTTCCTTTTCATAAACTCAGTCTTCTCGTAATTTATTTTCAATCTCCGTAGTAAAGAATTACAGAAGTTGCGATAGCGAAAATACGTTACTTTAAGGATAGGGTTGTCTGGTTGTGCTTTTAGAGTTAGATGCATTTTATCCCTGTTTCTAATACAGCGTAGTAAGCCAGGAGTGATCCAGGGCTTGATGTTACGGTTTTTTCGTGAGACTTTGGAGAAGCGAGTGTGTGTGTCGATAATTTGAGTCAGTAAAGTTGTTAGGGTATGCGCTGCTTCATTAGCGTCATTAGAAAAAAGGATTGGGGAGAAATCGGCACTCTCAATTTCCTTTTGGATGGTTGAAATGTCAACAACTTTAGCAGTGCAGGTGGGTTTGGGTTTAGGAGCATCCAGGTTGACACTCAATAATACAGGTAAATGGTCGGTAATAGGTGAGTCTATCACAATAGATGTTCCTGGTTGTTTGGTTTTTAGGAGAATATGATCTAAACAGTTATTTACTCTTGTAGGATATAAGTGCGCCGGTAATAAACCATGGGAGGCAGTAAAAGTGAGGTATTCGTGCGAATGTCTGTCATTGTTGTTAGGTTTGATATCTATGTTAATATCACCGACTAAAGCAACATGTTGAAATTTTGTTAGGAGTTTTAAAATGGAATCCAGACTGTTTAAAAAACTATCAATGTGGGTGTACGAAGGTGACCTATATAGGGCTACGATGCCAACATTGTTGTCAACTTTGCAAAGAAGACAGTTAGCGTCTTTAATATCAGGCTCAGAGACACTGCAATGCAATGAAGACTTAGTATACATAACCACCCCATCATTCTGGTTTTTTGTATTTTTTGTGAAATGTACATTATAACCATTCATTTTGGGAATTACAGCAGATCTTAGCCAGCACTCTGTCAGTATGATGATATCACACTCAGTTTTAAGGAGATGTAAGAAAGCTATAAAGTTATCAAAATTTTTGTTTATGCTGCGAATGTTGAGTTGAAGTATGGATAAGTGTCTTTGTGTCTTCGGTATTTTTGATATACATTCGCCTAACGGTAATTTATATGATTTTGATACTTGGTAGGCATCCAATTCTATATCAAGGATGAACCGGACTTTTAAGGAATCCTGTGCAAAGCGGCAGGAAACAGCTGCATCATCTTTTGCAGACATGGTGAAGAAGGGGTCTAAGAACTTCGTTCGTACTAATACTTTTAGCTCCGTGGCGATTTATCCCACTCACAGTTCAAAGACCAGCGATGAAACCAAGAACATAGTCCAGAAAATTATATGCCCTGGTGAAATAAAGCTCAAAGTGAGAGGCGTACGCAAGATAGGGAAAGGAGGACTAATAATTAGCACGGAGACGAAAGAGGACCTAGATAAGCTGAGGCAATCAGTACAAACTGCTTCGTCAGGGCTTACCGTCGATGAACCGAAAAAGCGCAAACCCCGCATAATAGTGATTGGAGTTCCAGCATCAATGGCGGAAAATGAGGTATATAAATCCATTTACGATCAAAAGTTAGCCGAAAAACTGCCAACTATATCCAGAGATACCTTCTTGTCCTTAATCAAACTGAGCCACAAATCTGGTAGAAAAGATGTTGAGAACTGCAACTACATCTTAGAAGTCCCTGCGATCATTCGCAAGGCTCTAATCTCACAAGAGAGATTGTTCATAAATTGGACTTCCTGCCCGGTAAGAGACTTCACACTGGTAACGAGATGTTACAAGTGCCAGCAGTACGGTCATGCGGCTAAGACATGCAAAGTAGCTGCCCCCACATGTGGACATTGCGGTGAAGAAGGACACACTATCTCCGACTGCACAAAGAAATCCGAAGCGCCAAAATGTGCAACATGTCTGCGCTTCAAAAAACCAGCCAGCCATAAAACGGGAGAACAAGAGTGTCCTGCAAAAAAATCTGCCGAAAACAGGTACATTAACTCGATTGATTATGAAGGCGCCTAAGAGCGCCACATATTCGAATATTTTTAAGACTTAATTTTATTGTTTATATTTTTCTTATACTATGGATAATATCTTATTGACCGATATAGATAATACATTTCGTACCGATGCAAAGTCATGTGAGGTTGAGGACTGCAGGCAATATCTTTCTGAATATCAAAACTCACTAACCATACTGACTCAAAACATTCGCAGTATTTATAAGAACATAGATAGCTTTAACGTTTTTCTTCACAGACTTAACTTTGATTGTGACATAATGGTACTAACCGAGTGCTGGCTATCTAACCGACAGGAACACCTTCCAGTAATGCCGGGATACAACTTATTGTATACTACAGTGAACAACAATCAAAACGATGGTGTGGTTGTTTATTGTAAGGAATCATTAATGGTCACAATCGAAGAACCAATACTTCAGGACTGTGTGAGTAATTGTTTGGTTATCAAAATTGGTACAAGTACAGCAATAATCACTGTTTATAGGTCCCCTTCTGCAAGAAATTTAGACTCTTTTCACGCATCCTTAAACCAGATCTTTGAAGCACTAAGTTCATTTAAGAATGTTATATTAACAGGTGATATAAATATAAACATTAACTCGGAAAACTGCGACCCTGGGGCCCAAGATTACCTTAATATCTGCTCATACCATGGTTTTCTCCCCGCACATACATTGCCTACTCATCAGAGTGGTTCCTGTCTGGATCATATGATGATCAAATCTAACTTTTCATATGTTACGCTTGTTACTAACTCAACTATTACAGACCATCACGTTGTTCTACTAACCCTAAACTTAACGCTGCCTAAGCTAAATCGTCCACAGACGAAAACGCAATTAAACATTAACAAACTCGAATGTGATTTATGCAATCTTGACTTTAACCCAGTTTACAATACTGCTGACGCTAATTTTGCTATATCGTACTTAATAAAACATGTTCAATTAGCAATATTACGTAATACGACTTCTATTATAGTAAACAAAAAACTTCGTAAAATCAAGCCTTGGATGACTCCTGGCCTAATTCGGTGTATAAGACACAGAGATAAACTTCATCAGAGATCTAGGAGTAACCCTGATAATCTAATCATTAAAATAACCTATAAGAGATACATAAATTTTTGCAACAACCTCCTAAAGAACTTAAAAATTAATTACGATAAAAATGAATTAAATAGAGCAGGAAACAATAGCAAGCAACTTTGGAAACATATTAAGAACGTCACCTATAGGACGAAACAGCGTGAATCAAATTCGAGCTTGCTGCTTTCTAATCCATCACCTCTCTTGTCAGGCAACCACGTTAATAACTTTTTTGCAAATGTTGGGCAAACTCTTGCCGAACAGATTCCAAAACATTACTGTGTTCTACCATCTTCCCAAAATAATAGATGTCCTTTAAAATCTTTTGGATTGCTGGATACTGACGAAGATGAAATAACCCGAATCATATCTGGACTAAAAGATGACTGTGCAGTTGGATGGGATAATATAAGCAATAAGATCCTTAAAACCTTTAAGCATATCCTAGTACCTCCCTTAACGCATATATTTCGTATTTGTTTATCTGAAGGTATTTCCCTAGATGTCTGAAAAAAGCAGTTGTAATCCCTATCTTTAAATCTGGAAACAAAAACTTAGTAAATAATTATAGACCAATATTTTTACTCCCTTCAATATCTAAAATACTAGAGAAAATTGTTAACAGTAGACTAGTTAATTATCTAGAAAAAAACAAACTATTATCATCTGCGCAATTTGGGTTCAGAGCCAAACTATCCACAGCCGATGCGGTGCATAGTCTGACAGATTATATCGCAGAAGAACTTGGCAAAGGAAACCAGACCCTGGGGGTTTTCCTTGATCTAGCCAAAGCCTTTGATACGGTGTCCGTTCCTATGCTTCTAAAAAAAATAGAGGCTTTAGGAATAAGGGGCACTCCGCTGAAACTCTTTGCTGACTACTTAGATGAACGATCTCAATGTGTTAAAATAGACGACATTATTAGCAATGAGCAAAAAAATACTGGTTATGGTGTTCCTCAGGGAAGCATTCTGGGCCCAACCCTATTCCTGATTTACATTAACGATCTGTGTAATTTAGATATTAAACAAGGCAAACTCATATCATATGCCGACGACACGGCGTTAATCTTTACCGCGAAAACCAGTAATGAATTGTACGAATATGCTCAACAAGGTTTCAATACTGTGACAAATTGGCTACAAAACAATTTACTAACACTAAATGCTGACAAGACAAAATATATTCACTTCTCCATGCGCAAGCCTCAATTTAACATTGCTAACTCTCATCTGTATGCCCATAAATGTGGATCCCACCCAGTCAGCATGTGTAATTGTCCATTTATCCTCAAAACAGGCAACATAAAATATCTCGGGGTTATTATAGATGAAACACTCTCATTT
Organism: Orthosia incerta; assembly: GCA_948252205.1. NCBI lineage: Eukaryota > Metazoa > Arthropoda > Insecta > Lepidoptera > Noctuidae > Orthosia > Orthosia incerta. The sequence continues at coordinate 32,283,680 of OX411751.1, forward strand.
AGACCTCATATTGATAGCTTAGTTAATAGAGTGCGCAAATTAATTTATGTTTTTAAAAAGTTGAGAACGATTGCAGATTCAAAATTGATCAAACAAGTCTATTTGGCCCTAGGTCAATCTGTAATCAATTACTGTATCACCTCATGGGGTGGGGCACCAAAAACGAATCTACTGCCTCTTGAAAGGGCTCAGAGAGCAATTTTAAAAGTAGCCTATTTCCACCCTTTTCTCTACCCTACTGATCTTCTTTACAAATCCTGCAACGTGCTGACTGTTCGCCAGCTTTTCATTATGCATTTAGTATTAAAACAACACACCATGCTTTCCTATAACGCCGAATACATAAATAATAAGAGACGAAATGATATTGTCTGTGATTCTAATCCATCCTCAAAATATGTATTTGTAAATAGATTCTTTACATTCTTAGGACCATTTCTGTACAATAGATTAAATAGAAAATTAAGTATCTATAACTTAAATTATTTTAGCTGTAAAATAGTGGATTATTGCATCGAGCACAAAGTAATTTATTATTTCACCGAGTGCCTGATTTAGAGCCCGAGCGTTAGCGAGGGCTCTAATCTAACAGGCACGAGGGCTATATAAATTACTTAAAGCGAGGTGCATAATCTGCTTTTCTTTCAACTATTACCTATAGGAATAGTAGATAAAAGAAACTCATATTTTATATTTCTTTCATTTTTAAATCAGAGTTAGCAGCAATCATTTTTTAAATTTGGAACAAGTAGGATAGAAACGAATAATACCTACGTACGTAAAAAAAAAGTATTGATATCGGCTGGCTGAATAGAGCTAATCCACTGAGGTTGGCACCTTTTGGTGCGAATAAAAAAAAAACTGTGCAATAATGAAATTTCATACATTTTTATTGCTCTAGAGCAAGACTCGCTTTGTACTGAGTTTTTAGTGTGATTGTGATGAAATTAAAGCATAGTTGGAAGAAAAGACTATTATTGAACATCCACTTCGCATCTCTTACGGAGAGACAGAAGATCTCCTGGCTGTAACAAAATAATTATTTTGCTTTGTCTTTAATTTAAGTATTCATATACAAGCTATGTCATTGTTAATTTATTATTATTATTATTAGTTTTAAGCACTTTATAGTCTGATGAAACACAGGTTCAACCTAGTTCAGGCAAATAAGCAACTGTCTTCTTTTATATTTTTAAGATATTTTTATTGTAAAATGTGCCTTATGTTATAAATAAACGATATTATATTATATATTTACGAGATCATCTATACTATGTAAGTTTGTGAGTTTGTAAGTTTGTATGTAGGGGGTAATCTCAGGAACGACTGGTTGGAATTGAAAAATTCTTTTTGGGTTAGATAGTCCATTTATCGAGGAAGGTTATAGGCTATATAACATCACGCTACGCCCAATAGGAGCGGCGCATAAATGAAAAATGTTGCAAAAATGGGAAAGAATATTACTTTTTGAGGGCTTCCGTTGCGTGCGCTGCGTAAACGGTTTCAGTTATGCAATCATGTAGGTGTAGGGTAGGTGTAGGGTAGGTGTAGGGTAGGTGTAGGGTAGGTGTAGGGTAGGTGTAGGGTAGGTGTAGGGTAGGTGTAGGGTAGGTGTAGGGTAGGTGTAGGGTAGGTGTAGGGTAGGTGTAGGGTAGGTGTAGGGTAGGTGTAGGGTAGGTGTAGGGTAGGTGTAGGGTAGGTGTAGGGTAGGTGTAGGGTAGGTGTAGGGTAGGTGTAGGGTAGGTGTAGGGTAGGTGTAGGGTAGGTGTAGGGTAGGTGTAGGGTAGGTGTAGGGTAGGTGTAGGGTAGGTGTAGGGTAGGTGTAGGGTAGGTGTAGGGTAGGTGTAGGGTAGGTGTAGGGTAGGTGTAGGGTAGGTGTAGGGTAGGTGTAGGGTAGGTGTAGGGTAGGTGTAGGGTAGGTGTAGGGTAGGTGTAGGGTAGGTGTAGGGTAGGTGTAGGGTAGGTGTAGGGTAGGTGTAGGGTAGGTGTAGGGTAGGTGTAGGGTAGGTGTAGGGTAGGTGTAGGGTAGGTGTAGGGTAGGTGTAGGGTAGGTGTAGGGTAGGTGTAGGGTAGGTGTAGGGTAGGTGTAGGGTAGGTGTAGGGTAGGTGTAGGGTAGGTGTAGGGTAGGTGTAGGGTAGGTGTAGGGTAGGTGTAGGGTAGGTGTAGGGTAGGTGTAGGGTAGGTGTAGGGTAGGTGTAGGGTAGGTGTAGGGTAGGTGTAGGGTAGGTGTAGGGTAGGTGTAGGGTAGGTGTAGGGTAGGTGTAGGGTAGGTGTAGGGTAGGTGTAGGGTAGGTGTAGGGTAGGTGTAGGGTAGGTGTAGGGTAGGTGTAGGGTAGGTGTAGGGTAGGTGTAGGGTAGGTGTAGGGTAGGTTTCCACTCGCACCTTATGTGAACTTCAACATTGTGAGTTGTGACTCAATGACTAGATGCAAATTTAGCTGTAGGTCAATTAAAAAGGATCCTATGGACCAAGTTCAAAACACAAAGGTAGAAAAATATCTGTTCGGGTAAACAAGTGTTTACCCAAACAGATATTTTTCTACCTTTGAACTCTTCGAGCTGATAAAGCGGTTTCTAAATTAGGCACTGCAATAGCACCCAAAGCCAAGAAAAAACCCAACACATTCCAGGCAAAATACTGGAAAGCTCCACCAGCTTTACAAGGGTGACAGGAGAACAGGGAGCCTGTCAATAGCCTGAGTCAGCAGTACAATACCCTTTAAGCGGTTGTAACATCTCAACCTCGACCCTGCTATACTCAGTAAGGTACGCCAGTCACTTATACATTTTTATAAACAGTGGTTTATAATCACTGATGATAAGACCATGTTATCAGGGATTGAGGGTTTTACAGGTAACCACAACCCTTCAAGAATATATACCAATGAACAATAAAAATACTAGAACGTTGTAAAATCCTAAACCTCCACGGTGAAGTAAACTATGAAAAATGCATAGATATCCCTACAATAATTTCCTGAATGGTGGCCATATGCCATTCAAAATTTAGTAAACAAAATCAAACATAATTATGTAACCGAACACCACCAACCGCCACAACCAAGGAGGGGGGGGGACTGCCTGTGGGGATGAAATTGCTAGTAGCCAGTGGTCAGACAAAGAATGTGAATATCAAATTAATTTTGATTGGATAATTGTGAAATACTGTTATGTATAGACAATTCAACAGCAATATAGGCTGCATCCTCTATTGGCTCAACTCTTCAACTTAGCCAGCGGCATTGGTGTGAAAACCATTATATTTTCATTTTCGCTCCTTACATAAGGTCGACTGACTGTAAAACACTGGTACTCAGCTGAATCCGGTAAGATTGGAAGCCGACCCCAATATAGTTGGGAAAAGGCTAGGCAGATTGATTGATTGACACAAGGTCGACTGAAAATCAATTAGCTGATACTGTATTGTAGAAGTCACATCCCGATGTAGAATGGGAACTAAAATAAAATGCATATGACCAATTACTGAAAGATAAATTTGGAATTCTGAAATTTACCTATTTGCAAGTCAAATTAACAAAAATATGACATATACATAATAAACCAAATGCCTTTACAATTGAGCTATTTACAGTATACTGGAAACCAATTTTCTTTTATGCATTTCCACCATTCTCAATCATAATAAAAGATCTATGAAAAATCATAATGGATAAAGCTAAGGGCATCATAGTGGTAATCATGGCCAACTTTGCCCTGAGTCCCTTTACTTAAGGAAATTCTCATAATTCAGAGATGATCATACTCAAACATAATGAAAATATTATAGTTTCTCACAACAAGGGGACAAGCCATACTATGGCTGTCGGAGTCTAGTGTGTAGGTAGTGAAGTCTATTGTGACAAAGCATACTACCATCATCAATAGAAATTATGATAACATCTCCATCAGATTGACACGTGTTTAATAAACTGGTATAACTGCTAGAAAATATAATATTAACATCTTGAACACCAACGGAAATATAATTTCTTAACAGAACTTTCTAATTCCAGTAAAACATATAACAAATGCTTAACAGTCAAACAATATTTTGTCAAAACAGATATATATTTATAATATTATCTGGTTGGTTAATTATGAACTTTAGTTTTCCAATGACACCTATGATTGTTATTCTTTAAACAAACTTTAATATTGATATTAAGTGGGCAATAAATATTCTGATTAAAAGATAATTAAGAATACAAAAAAAAAAAAAATTTGGTTATAAACCTATATTACATAAAAGCAACTGTGATTGTTAGCCAATAAAATACTTTAATACTTAATGACAATAAATAGGCAAAAAATATTATGTTATTAAAGATAATTAAGATAAGAATAATAATTAAGAAAATGACTAAATATGAACCTTTGTTATCTAATGACAACTGTGATTGTTATTCTATAAACATTATAACAATGAGAACAAGAAATTAAATAATAAATTTGTCAAATAAGATAATTAAGAACATAATCTTAATAAACTCATTAAGAACCTATGGGTGAAACCTATGGACAACCCATAGCCAACCATATGGTTAGTCTTTAAAAATATGATTAAGAATTTTAAAGAATTAAAGCTTTTACGTCACAAATTCATCATAGTTTATGTGATAATACCAGAACTTAACTCTCAAAGTCTACTTGTGTAAATACCTAATTCAAAGACAAAGACAAAGATATTTTATTTCAAGTAGGCCACCAAGCGGCACTTTTGAACGTTAGGTACATTCAAATTTACAAGTTATAAAAGTTGATTCTACCGTGCATTCGGAAAGTAGCTTGTTATGGAGAAGAATGCACAAAAAACTCCATACTTACTCTTTTAATAAAAATGTTTTTTTTACAATATTTAGTTACATAAGTACATACATTAATAAATTCATATATGTGAGGACAATGCACCCAGAATAGCACTACACTAATAATAATTAATTACAGAAACTAATCTCGAGGACGAGGCACGAAGTTTAATTTATGATTAAACGAACTTACCCTAAGTGAAGTTCTATCAAAATTATACGAAGTGCCTCGTCCGAAGAGATTAGTAACACCCTCCCAACCCTAAGGTATACCCCAGAAGCGTTCTGGAAATATCTATAAAACATCAGTAACTCTAAACTAAATGACAAGTTAACGGCCGACACCGGGCGGCCAGAAGGAAAAAAAAAATATTGTCTCTAAAACATAGTGATTTGAGTGGCCGCTTGTAGCCGTTACTACTAGTGTAAATCTCATCTGCCTAGCCTTTTTCCAACTATATTGGGGTCGGCTTCCAGTCTTACCGGGTTCAGCTAGGTACCAGTGTTTTACATGGAGCGACTGCCTATCTGACCTCCACAACCCAGTAACTGGGTAACACGGTACCCCTTGGCAAGACTGGTGTCAGATCTCAAGCTTCTGACTACCTGTAACGACTGTCAAAGATCTTCAAATGACAGCCAGGACCAACGGCTTAACGTGCTGTCCGAGGCACGGAGAAAACTCGGTATGTTGAAATGGTCACCCATCCACTGACCGACCTCGTCAAGCGTTGCTTAACCTTGATGATCGACCCGTGCGGATGTTATTATTTAGCCACGAGCTCCTCCTACTAGTGTAAATACCTAATAATAATAAATTACAGAAACTAATCTCTTCGGACGAGGCACTTCGTATAATTTTGATAGAACTTCACTTAGGGTAAGTTCATTTAATCATAAATTATGGACGCTAGACAATAAGAACATAGCAACGAAATGAAGATTCTATGCTTAGATGGGTTGGAGGTGTGATTCGGCTTGACAGAGTGCAAAATGAACACATTCAATTACCGAAAACCGCCTTCGTTGATATGGGCACGTCAAGAGGCGTGGCAAGGACCATATGGTAAAAATTGCTCTGCGCCTTCCAGTACAAAAGAAAGGTAGAGGCCGCTCGCCATTGACCTGGTGGTCCAATATAGAAAGAGACCTCAAGCAAATCCAATTGCCCGAACAGACAACCCAAGACGGGACCAGGGAAAGAAGAAGAAAAAGAGGGGTTTGCCGTAATCGCCACGCTTGGCAGGCGGGTTGGCGAACACAGTTTGTTGTCAAAGTGCACAGAGGACGCTGCTGCCCATTCTCTGGTGTGTCCCTTAGTCGCCTCTTACGAATCCCACGCGCAGATATGGGATGGTGAAATTCTTTAAGTCCGACACAATACGAAACTCCATAAGATTCTTTCAAACCAAAAATTACAACAAAAATGCTCAGGTAAACTGATAAGTGTCCCAGCTACGACTGGCCTTTGTAGACCTATGGCAGTAGGAGTTTCAGGTTGTCAGAGGCCGAAAGTTTGATAGCAATCAGTCTTTACGGAGAGGTATCGTGTTAACTGTAACTAGGCTGTGCAGCTTAGATATGCCAGTCGCTCTCTATGTAAAACACTGGTATTCAGCTGTATTCGGTTAGACTGGTAACCGTCCCTCACATAGTTGGGAAAACGCACGGTAGATGATGATAAATCTTCGAGGCGACTGGCTGTGTGTGTAACATCCGGAAGCAGTTACAGACGAACAGGACGGATTTATATAGGTTTTTGGCTTGGGAATCCTAAAAAGGTGTAGTGCAATGTGTTGGACCTGGCTGTGCGCAAGCGGGCTTGAGGCGGTGGGCAGGCGCGGTGACGTCTGCGCGGCCGCGGGTGTTCGCGCGCTGCGGGCTGCCGGCGAGCGCGCGCGCCGATGCCGCTCCACCACCACCTGCGACACAGATCAGATTACGAGGCTGTTCTGAGAAGGCAATCGACGGAAAAACAAACCCAGTGCTTCTCGAACTTTAAGTGCTTATATAATTATCTTCTCGTACTTTGTCCGTTTTATACTGCAAATTATGTCATTCTTACTTTCATATTCAGTCTATTCGTCTGTTTAGTACAGGCCTGCGGATCACAAGGCCAAGAGGCGAACGCTGGGGTACCCACGAAACTGCAGTTCGCAGCAGTGGAGAGCTAGGGGTCGGCTCCTTATTGGGGAGAAGTACTGGTTCCTGTCAGACAGGTGGAAAGTGGAATCCTTACCACTATGCACTTACCCTTGTTCCTCGTGGTGGTCTTCTGGTCAATCCCGTGTGTATGGTCCGGGTATTGGAGGGAAAATATATAAAATAAATGGAATAAGGATTTGAAAGAGGACACAAACGCGATCTGGTGAAATACTCGCCAGACTCCAACACGCGTTCCCGGCAAAGGCACTTCGAAATATACACGAATACCAAATCACGAATCGCGGATGCAATTCCGATGCAGCTGGGTTTGATTATTTAACGATTATACTTAATCAAAACCAAGACCCAATTTCGCGTTGCACGCGGTTTTTTTTGTCTCTTAATTACATTTGTCAACCGTCAACTCGTAACTGTCAAAAATCGACGACAGCCGGTTTACTCAGTGTTGCAACCAAATGATTTGGTTTCAAACATGGTCTATATTCTAGTCTAGCCATCAGTCGGTATGCATTCAAGCGGAAATAACGGTTTTATTTTCAGAGGGGGTAACAGAGTCATCTCGTTAATTGCTTTTCTATAACTTTATTATTATTTTTAAAGGTATGTAAACACAGATAATTGATTTCGTGGACTAAAATGACATTTGGTGTGTTGCCAGTTTAACTAATCACGTCACATCACATCACATCATCAGCCTATTAGTAATGTTTCCACTGCTGGGACACAGGCCTCCTCTTTGTGAGAGGGAATGGGCCGTAATCCACAACGCTGGCCCAGTGCGGGTTGGTGGATGTCACGTGTCTTCGAATTTTTGGTTCTAGGACATGCCGGTTTCCTCATGATGTTTTCCTTCACCGTTTTGAGAGCAGTGGTGATGAAATAATTTAAACAAAGTAAAGCGCCTGCCTGGGCTCGAACCCATGACCTACAACTTGTAAGTCGCGGCCGATACCACTGGGCCACCACTGCTCTAACTAATCATAAAAATAAAAATAAACACAAAATCATGATTCATGCAGGTCAGATTATGATTTGCATGAATTTTAAAGGAATAAAAAGTGGTCACGAGCAAAGGAGCATGCAGTGTGGCATGGGCAGGTTTAAAGTGAAGATTTAAATTAGCGCATTCCCAAACTAGCCAAGACTCGTGGTCTGAAGAAATGAGTAGGTATGTGGTACCTGCAAGTAGGAGCCAGTGTCGTCGTGTGAAGCGAGCGGCGGCACCACGTCGCCCGCGCTGGCGCTGCTCTCCGCCGGAAAGTGCGTCAACACCGACATGTCCAGCTCTGTCACCAGAACAATCATTTCAGTACCTTCGCGTAGCAATTAATTTCATGACATGACAGCAAGAAAATACCAACTTAGGAAGTCCCAGGAGATTCGTACAGAAGTGAAGAATATTACACCGTTGCTAATCGGCACAGAGGCAATGAAACGCGTCCACAAATTCACTGTCCTCGGGAGCATATCATCTACATTTGGCAGTGTACACCGAGGACATTAGTGACAAGCAGCTTAGGGCGTAAATGCGTAAATGTCCAAAATGAGAAGCGATCAAATTGAGGGCGGTCGGTCGCTACTCCCAAGGTAAACCTAGACAGGGCACTTGAATTTTCGAGCTACACTCTTCTATCTCTAAAAGAAGAAAGTGACTGACTGACTCACTTACTGACCATCATGACGCACAGCTCAAACGGCTGAAGCTTCAATAATGGAACTTGGTACGTACGTAGGTTCCTTTGGTAGTGTAGGTGAGCACTAAGAAAGGATTTTTGGAAATACCACCCTAAGAGCGTGGAATAGGGGATGAAAGTTTGTATAAAAATACGTAAGTTTTAAATAAATGAATAATAAATTATCATTTATTTAAATGATAAATGATTTTATTTCTGTAAGTTGGTTTGTACAAACACTTTTACATGTCGATCATATTTTAAAAACTAGATGAGGTCGGCGTTTCCTATCTACTACTACTCTGAGAAAAAAGGCCGAAACAAACTCAGAGGTCACAGTCTCTTTTTAAGTCCAGACAAAACAAAAATCTTGGTTAGATCATGTGAAGACCATGTAGATTGATGTCTGAAATGGTCTTTTGAGGAAAGAACCAGCCAGATTGAGTGGACCTGTCCAGTTAGTGCACGCATTTGTTAATAACCGAGCAGCTCAACACAGAATTTAAGGAGCTCAACGATTCGAAGAACAATACTAAAGAAAGGACATTCGGGTAGGCCGCATAAACTACTCAAACTGCCAGACCACGATTAAAAACTAAGATAAATTAAAAATAAAAACAAAAAAATGGTCCACATAGTCTTCACATTCACAATAATTAAAATAAAATAATATAATACTTTAAAAAGTAAATATTCTTGTCATTGCAAGAAAACCAAAAAAAAATTATAAAACAAAATTCACGGTGGAAAATATAAAAAATCTAAATTAATTTTTAATTGGAGCAGCTGTATCCCAAGCCTTTTTGTCCTCAACGTAATCTTTAATGGTATAAAACGCTTTCTGGCACAACTTGCGTTTAATGAATGATTTGAATTTATTAAGACTTAGAACTTGTACGTGGCTTGGAAGCTTATTATAAAAGCTATATATTAAATTTCAGATTCAACCTACGATTACATCCATATTTGTTAGTACAATTGCGAGCTTACAAACTAGTGTTAGTAATCATTCGTAACTGATTGACACATTATAATAATAATTTAATTAAATAATATATTTTGAGCGACTAGGATGGAAAAACAAATAAAAAAAACAATTCGAACAAACTAAAACGAATTTATTTCAGAATAGACTTAATTTTAACAATTGTTCAACTAATCATTAAAATTCGAGCAATCACAAACAACCGTTAATATTCAAAATGAGAACCAATACCTAACACAAAAACCCAAATAGCACAATATGGAACGAACTTACTGCAAAGTAGCGAAGGTACTGACAACCTTACCGTGCGACGAGTCTGGAGCAAAGGGCCGACACTCGCTCGACCGCACGCTTTTATATTAATCGGTAGGTACCACCACTACCAACAATAAGTTCTGCTTATACGGCCTCTCCAGTCCTTGCACCGTTCTCGGCTGCACCTTGGACTTCTTCTTCGGAAGCATTGCCAGGTACAGCGAGAGCTTGATCGCCGCTTTCGTCCGACTTGGTCCCGTCCGTTGTCGAAGCACCAGTAGGACCAGCAAAGAAAAAGCCGAAACCTCCAGGTTGAATGACGTAGCGTCTGCACGTCCCACTGCCTCCAGGTTGAATGACGTAGTGTCTGCACGTCCCAATGTCTCCAGCTCCTGGAGTCTCTTCTCCAGCACACCTGGAGTCTCTTCTCCAGCACCTGCTCCCTGATGATGACTCTGCCGGCACCGTCTGCAGTTACGCGCCACCTTCGCGCTGCTTCCTGACGCGTTTGCTGCTGCTGCCTGCTGTTTCCACCACTGGCACTGACTCTGCCTCCACTTTTGGCCAGTTCGCGCAAGCGATTCACTTGCCCAGCCAATCAATCTTCACAAAAATCCATCCGGCTCGAAGGACCACATGAACAACCAGTTCACAACCACTTGACACCACACACTAGGATGTCACAGACACTGCAGCACACAAACTTTTAACTTGGTAAATAAAACAATCCTTACTTCTTCATGACTGTATTCGAAACACAACGAGGCTCCTTTAACCTACGACCCTACCTAATCGTCGGAGAATCTTAACACCGCGATGCAGAATTCGAGCAAAACTAAACACCTCCATCTATCGGCAAAACGAAAAATTACTTGCTCAAACAAGGGCCCCGGGCTTACCCCCATACAACCAAGCCTGAAAACATAGCCGGGCCCTCCCATGAACGCCACGGATGTGCCTGTTCCACCCGGTAATGTATTTACCTCTGCGCTTTTCGGTAACATAATAACTACATATAGCTGCCTCCGACAAAATATAAATAATCTCATTGTACATGTTATCTAATATGATTTTATGACTTTTACAACAACACATATTACAACACATATTATCTGAGCAGTTTCTTAGTTCTGAAGGAAAATCAATTTCACGTAGTCTAGAGTGACATACATTTTTAAATTTCGCTATCTGAGCCGAGTCACGTTCACCCCAGACTATTCTATTTATACTAACAGTAGATATACAAATCTTAGGCTTAACTAAATTAAAATTACATATTAGACACAGGGTAATGATCAGACCAGTGGGTATTACACAACACAGACGCCGCGGACACAGAGTGCCGCGCGGCACTAGTCACAAGACAGTGGTCGAGCCAGCGCCGACAGCCGTGCGCATCACTGACAAAAGTATGACTGTCCGGCGGCATCAGTTCCAAGTCTACACAGGACCGTGATTGAAGAGTTCAGTAGCAAATGACTTACCGGGGTGCGCATTATAGTCCCCTAACATAAACACCAATTCCACATTGTGACTGTCAATTATGGCTGTCATTTCACCGAGACACTGTGAACTCAATTACAGTTTTCATTGGACTCGGTAGGCATATACACAGAAAATATCAAAATGGAACGATCACTGAGCTCGATTTTTATCGCGGCAAGACGCACACTATTGCACTTCACTACAGTTACCGTCGGAAACGCAACCTTTCTCCACAGCAGGGCCTACCGCGCGTAAGACCCTTGCTGCGGTATCCACTGCAGAGGTACCCGTGCAGGCAAAGTCATCGTCTATAGCGGCCAGGTACCCGAGGTCGTGCGGCAGTAGCCACGTCTCCTGCAGCGCCACAACATCTGCCGTGCGACAAAGCTTCCGTACACATTCCACCGATCTCATCACGTTTTTGCAATTAAAACTTATTAAATTGATGTTATTCATAATTTTGAACTTTCAATATTCACACATTTTCATTCAATTCAATTCAATTCAATTCATTTATTGCATCAAATATGGTAGGTACATAAAGTTCTTATATAAAATATTTAGCAACACACATTTGGCCAATATATAGCATGCAATAGTACAAGTTTTTACACTTATGATATTAATTAGGTAACTACATTATGTCAATTTATGTGTCTACTTAAAAATTAAATATATCTGTGCTTTAGTGTATAAAATTTACAGGGACACTTTTGAAAGAACTCATCTATCGAATAAAAACACTCTTGTAACAACCACTTCCGCAACGCAACACAAAACTTATTGAAGGGTAGTTGAGTAATTGACCCAGGCAAAGCATTGTAAATTAGGGGAACCATGTAAACGCAGCTCCGCCGAAAAAGTTCTAGCTTTGGAACGGGCATTTCAAAATCTAAGTGTGTAGGTTTCCTTTTATTTGTGTTATTTTTCCGTTCAAATAGTTCAAGATTGGACCTCACAAACCTGGCAACTTCGTAAATATAAATGCATGGGACTGTCAATAGATTGTGCGACTTGAACATAGGCCTGCATGAGTCAGACCACTGCATATTGAATATCGCACGTATACATTTTTTTTGGGCGATGAAGATCTTCGCCATTTCGGTAGAGTTTCCCCACACAACTATGCCGTATCGTATTACTGAGCAGACGTATGCGTGATACACCATTATGGCAGTACGCAAAGATGTAATATTTTTAATTCTTCTTAAAGCAAATACGAATTGATTAATTTTTTTTGAAATTATTTCGATGTGATTCTTCCAGGTAAAATGCTCATCTAGTGTTACACCCAGGAATTTTGCATTACGTACCTGTTTTATATTATTATTGTTAAGTGCAACATTAAGGCGTACAGGTTTACTTTTAAATGTTTTGCAAAGAAGCACATTAGTTTTAGAAATATTTATTTTTAATTTATTAATGTCTAACCATTGTATAATGTCATTTAATGTTTGCTTAATTTCAATGTCAAAATTTTGAAAATTTTTACTTTTAATAATAACGGTGGTGTCATCGGCGAACAATACACACTGATGTTTTATTGACTTAGGCAAATCATTTATGTGAAGAAGAAACAATAATGGTCCCAAGATACTACCTTGTGGTACACCACAGCAATTAGTCCGTGGTTCAGAATCAAAATCTTCTAAATTGTTATTTAATTTGTTAAATTTTGTTAACCTCGTTACCTGTTTTCTGTCAGTTAGATAAGATTGAAACCATTCCTTTGCCGGACCTCTGATACCGTATCTATCAAGTTTTTCTAGAAGCCGCGCATGATCAACACGATCGAATGCCTTACTTAAGTCTAAGAGCAGTGCACAATTAGGTATTTTATCATTAATATTCGTCATCATTGCTTTCACTAGCGTAAATATTGCCAAAGTCGTCGATTTATTTTGTCTAAACCCGTATTGCTGATCGACAAGAATGTTGTGTTTAATAAGAAATTTCATCACTCGCATGTACATAATTTTTTCAAAAATTTTTGATATAATGGGAGTGAGAGCGATAGGTCGGTAATTGTCAACGTCTGATTTTGACCCTTTTTTGTATAGTGGCTTTATCAGAGACAGTTTTAGCCTATCAGGAAAGCGGCCCTGTTCCAAGGATAAATTGACAATGTGAGCCAACGGCAATGCTATATGTTTAGCTATTTTTTTAACGAGCTCGGTTGTGATGTTATCATACCCAGCCGATTTCGTGTTTTTTAAAGACATTATAATACGATATATTTCAGAATCGTTAGTAGGTTCTATAAATATACTTTTGTCATTTGATTCTATTTTATGTATGTCAGTTTTATTATTTTGATACGTAGAGCAATTATCATTATCATTAGAAATGTCAACAAAGTGATTATTAAATTTATTAGCAATGTCAGATCCAGATGTCAACGTAGTACTACCATCAATAATATTACTGATATATTCCCTAAACGGTTCGTTACCCATGTTGCGCTTTACAACATCCAACGTGGCCTTAATTTTATTACGAGATAAAGAAATGTGTCTTTCATTACACAAGGACTGTAGATTATTCATGCATTTCCTTAATAATTTAGAATACGCTTTAAACTTACTCTTATTTTCATTACTTTTATTTAAGTAATACTTGTACCTTAATGACCGCTTAGTATTACAACATTTCCTTATGCCTTTTGTTATCCATTTAGGTTTACCACTATTGTGTTTCATTTTAACTCTAATACAAGGGAAACATAGCTTATAAAATAATGTCAACAAATCATGAAACCTGTCAAAGGCTTCGTTAGTATCTGATAAACCATAGATTTCACTAAAACTTATGGAGCTGATGTAATCCACGAATTTTGTGACGTTCTCTTTATTTAAATCATTTATAGTCATGAAACAGTAGTCCACTGCCACTCTGTTGGAAGTTTCCTGTTCAATTTTGACTAGTTGAGCTGTGTTATGATCAGACAGATACAAATTATATGTCTTACCAGTGACATTATGAAAGTTGCTGATAATATTGTCTATGCATTTATTAAGCCTAGTCGGTTCATTTATGTGATATTTCAGCCCATAATTAAGCATAAATTCTTTGAATATTGTACTAGTTTTATCAGATAATAGCAAGTCTATATTAAAGTCGCCACAAACTACTATATTGCATTTTTTGCGTTGAAGTTTTGTTAAAACGTTCCTTAAATTATCAAAGAAAATATTAATGTCAGAGTTTGGTGTCCTATATATACAGATTATGACTAGCTTTAGCTGTTTTATTTCAACACCACATATTTCGAAATGTTTATCAGTAGCAAATTCCTTTACTGCATCTAGCTCAACGCATTCGAAACCTCTCCTACACAAAATACACGTGCCACCACGTCGTTCTAGTCTGGAATAGATCGCACCGAGATAAAAATTATTTATATTCAAATATTTTTCTTCACTTCTTTTTACGAAATGTTCACTTAGACATACCACCACCACATTTTCATCTAGATCATGCAGCTCACTTAGTGCTACCTCTAAATCTTGCATTTTATTTAAAGCACCAGCAATGTTTTGGTGAAACACAGAAAATTCATATTTAGTGACGAAAAAGATGATTTTTTGTCCCCGCAGCATCATTTGAGCCTATCCGCGAGGTTATTTTATGGGCTTTAAAATAATAAGGTATCGTGCCTTTCCTTGGTTCTATATTAGTTACTGTTTTATCATTGAAATTTACCTGTGAGGTTTTATTACTTAATGGAAAATAATAAGGTATTGTTCCTTTCTTTGGTTTTACGTTATCATGATTTTCCCGGAAATTATGAGTCAATGTTTCCCGAGCGTCAATACCCTTTTTGAATTTGTGGTTGTTATAAGAGAGGAATTTGTCACTGTACTGGATAACATTTATCTGATGAATTATTTGCTGTGGAACATTCTTTATATTGTCTGTTTCAATAAATGTACAGTTTTCATAGTTTCTGATAAGTAGCTTTAACTGATTATTTAGTTTACATTCATTAAGGAAAAGATTATTAAATATATTTACTACAAATACATTGCAATTTTTAAGAAAATGTAACGCTATAGAAATTTCTGACATAAACTCTACTGGATTTATATCATTACTCCCTGTCATTATGATAACATTGTCGGTTTTGGTTAATGTCTTAGCCATGTTACTACAGTCCGACAAGACATATTTCGTTCTTGCGTCTGGTCTTGTTGTAGATTGTATTTTATAATCCTTGATTATAAGTTCACTTTTATTCTCGATTAGCATCTGAACGATGCCTTTCCCTTGATTGTCCGATAGAAGAAATATTTTGCCACATTCTTGACTACATAATCGGTCATTACTCTCAACTTTAGGCTGATGTTGCTGTTGTCCAGTTGGTGTATATTCAGTTAAATCCTTCCCTACATAAGTGCATCCCGAATTATCATTGTCAGTGTTAATAACATCCATGTCAACGTTAGTAAAATCAGTGTCATTTTGTAAACTCTTGTCTTTCCTGGTATTGTTAGCTTTTAAGTGGTCGCGATTATCTCGGCTATCTTTATTATAGCATTCATTCAAGCTCGGTTCTAGTCGTAAGCACCCAGTATTCAATACATCTCTTTCCTGTTTCGTATGCCGTAATTTGCCGCCTAGCTCTTTCATAGTAACATTCTGAGGAGTAGTGACATACTCTTCTTCTGTACTTAGACTTAAACATTTGGTAGTTCGTTTATTCCTCTGGGACTTTGGTGTAGCCCTTCTCAATGTTGACAAAGGACTTTTGCATAATTGTTTCAAGGCAACCACCTGCTGATTGAGATGTTCAATTACTTCCAAGAGACTATTTTTTTCTAAGATGGTAGTGTCAAGTTCATTTTCTATACTCCGTAGCTGTGATTTCAAGCTATTAATTTTTTCCTTTAATTCTTCAATATAGCTATGATTAACATTAGTAGATAGGTCTAAACTTTTTGTTAAATATTCCGAGTCCGTGCTAATGAGAGAAGTGTTAAGCGATTCTGTCGATCTTGATCTAAATAATTTTCTTGGTTTAACATTTACATTCAATTCATCCATTTTATAAACTGATTCCCTTTATAATTTAATAAACTTTCGTAAGTAGGTGAATAATCATTCAAATAATAATGCTTCTTTGCATTTATATTATGATTTTTATATTTGGAACAGTTCTTCTAATTAGTCGATTTTTCCGAAATAGTCGATTATTTAAGGTGAATGCTTCAGTCTGAAAAGACTCGTATCTAAGTTGGTAAATTATGTTTCCGAACGAATATGATTGAGTCACAACTTTTACTGAAGTCCAATTGGTCAGTCATACGTCAGCTAGTACAAGGTTTGTTTTTTTATTTTCATTGGCTAATTGAAACTGACATTTAAATAAAAAACGGATTCACCAAACCTCTTATGCCAGATTTTCCGAATAATATCACTTCACCATGCCAATTCTTGCTACCAAATGTTATTTAAGCATTCGCCAAGCACTGTTTTGTTAGTTCACAACACGAATAGATAGTTTAAATCTCACTTTGTATCCCTCTGTAACACATACACAACACTGCTCTCAGTATTATATGTTGCACTTAATTTCCCGTCCGAATAATAGCAGTCACTTATTGTGCACTTTAGTCCAGATCCTCACTAACAATGTGTCAATCATGTCAATGTGTCATATTTCATATTATATTTCATTGACATTTTCCTTATCACGCCTCATGTTTGATGTTGTTTATAAAACGACGATAGGCTACCCCCTTTGGCCATAAGTCATCACTCAGGAAATTTACTAACGAACCTTTAGGTACGAATATTTTGTATGATTCGTAATCCTTCGCTAACTTCATGTCCATTTTTTCAATATTAACATCATTAACATCAATATAAATTTTCTTCATAATGTAAGTACGGACGTCACTCACGGACACGCCCTTCGCCACATTATAAACATATATACACATATATTCCCACAGTGTCATCACAATTCATCTTCGCCAATATCTTATAAATTAGGCAAAATATACACTTTTACACTAAAAACAGTGATATTCACAATATTAACACCAGAAATAAGGACAAATTACGAGCTCCTTTTCACCGGCTTCATAAGGTTCATAACTCATTTGTTGGGCTTGGTATAACCTTTTATAACAAGCTACCCTCTGCTCTTCTAGATTTGCCTTTTAATGCGTTTAAAGTTAAAGTAAAATCAAACCTTCGTTCAAAGGCATACTATTCTATTAACGACTACTTAAACGATAAAAATAGTTGGTCGCTGTGATTAACTCAAGACAATTTTTGTGTTCTTTCTCCAGAATTAGCTTACCTACTGACAGGTTATATGAGTTATATAATTGTTTTTTTTTTATTTTGACAGTTTATGTCAATTTATTTTAATTTAATTGTCATATTATTGACATAATCGACTCACTGCGACCTCGACAGTGGATCATATATTATTCTTGCCTAACTGTTAATTTATTTTTTACTTCGATGGTCCTAGTTTATCATAATTATGTGACTTCGAGTTACAGCTGTATTAGCTATATGCAGGCGGGCACGCCCTTTATGCCTGGAGGCTTTATAATTCGGGTACTAAGTTCCGTTTACGTTTTTATTTTCGCTTGAGTTTAGATTTCGATGTTTTTGTTGGTTTATTGGCGTGTGCTAGCTGTCATTATGGCAAATATATTTTATTTTAATTTTTTGTGTTGAGTAATGTAAATGATTTGCATACTATTGTATAGAATCAAGTTTTTATTTTTTTTCTAACTGAACAGACAGCTTTGCTGCTGGGGAGTTTGTTGCGCCACTTCTTCTGCCCAGCAAAAGCACTAGGAAGTGGTGAAGGGCGGGCGCTTTTGGGGGACTGTCTTATGTAATTTTGACGTTCGGAAAGTGCTGATTCTCAGCCTAGTTTGAATAAATGACTTTTGAATTTGCTTAGTTTCCGCTGCAATAAAATTACTTCCAGGCTCAGGAATTGCTTTTCCTCGCTTCCCAACAAAACGGTTTCGTGACCTTTTGTTTTGGACATGAACCCACTGGTCACTCGGGGCCTGTGTCTTCCATTTCCCTTCTCCAACAATCTCCGCCAACGATTTCTGCTTAGGTGCGATAACGCCGGACCCATTTTTGTTGACCGTGTGTCCTACGGCCGAGTCGAGTGGTGGTGGTATCGGCTCAGTACAGGCGGCCTGACTAGACAGCCGCGGTGGCGGCGGGGCGAGGGACAGGGGACCGCCGCTGATTCCACTATAGTTTTTTTTTGATAGCATTCACTAGTGCCTTCATTGCACTCTAGCGACAACCCCATGGGACCACTATCGCACTCATAGCTTGCGACACATGCACCTCTTCTGGGGTTAACATTGCACCATCCTGATGAAAGATGCTGCACCTCACTCCTCAACTGGTCCATCTGCTTAACTGTAGCATAGTCTTCTTTCATCATGTCGAGATCTTGCCGTAGCTTAACAATGTCTTTCAAAAGCCTCACGTCGACATGGTCGAACAGAACCGGGGGTGACTTCTCAAGGTCGCGGGCCACGAACACTGGGATATCCTCGGAGTCGGTTCCGCGGATCAGACAGATGATGTCGTCTATGTCTCGATTATTTTTCCCCGCCTTCCTCCGCGTTATCTTACGTTTTGTTGTTGGCAAGGAAACGAACAACAACTTCATCGCCGTTACAATCTCAGTTTCGGAGAAAGCGCTAGCACAGATTCTGCTTATACTTGCATCGTCCATCACGTATATTTTATTATGGACGAAGGCTACATTGCAATTTGCACATTTAACCACAGAGGACATTTTTGGTAAGCTCACTCCATCGTCGACTCTGTCTCTGTCACCTCTGACCTAGACTAGAGTCAAGAGCAAACCCAACAAAAAAAAAACTTAAAATACTGCGAATATTTTGTGTTAGTATGGTTAACGGATTTTTGTAGCCGGATAGATATTGTTTGCAGTTTTCAGCGTCAAAAAAAAATTGTGTTATAAACAACAATACTTTAATTGAATTACTTACTTATGATTATGATTACTTATTGTTAGTCATGGATAAACACAGAAATAGTGAAGGGATAGGGACGGAACAAGGATAGAGCGTATTGATGATAAAGTAGGTAACTATAAGTCTGTCCTAAGGAACACATTCACATTACATTTTTATTTTATCATCATTACTTTTTACTTTTTCTCTACATACTGTTAAAATATGGTAAGGAGAAGCATGTAGTCTACGCGTGCGAAGCCGCGGGCAAAAGCTAGTTTCTTATATAAAGAGGTTTTTTTTTTGTTTGTTTGATTGCACCGAATAGGCGCCGAAAATACTAGACCGATTTTAAAAAATCTTTGCCATAAATGGAAAGCCATGTTATTTCCGAGTAAAATAGACTATATTTTATTTTGAAATAAACTTGATATCCTTATGAAAATTGCGTGTACATCAGAATCGCGGGTGTACTTTTCAGATTTATCAAAATTTATTGCAGTTGTTTGGTAACTTCTGTGTACCTTTACGTACCTCTCCTGAAAATCTGCAGCAGAAAATTGAGAGCAGTGGTGGCCCAGTGGTGATGACCGCGACTATCAAGTTGTAGGTCGTGGGTTCGAACCCAGGCAGGCACTTTGTGTAAATTATTTCATCACCACTGCTCTCAAAACGGTGAAGGAAAACGTCGTGAGGAAAACGGCATGCCCTAGAACCAAAAATTCGAAGACATGTGACATCCACCAACCCGCACTGGATCTGCGTGGTGGATTACGGGCCCTCCCTCTCACAGAGAGTAGGCCTGTGTCCCAGCAAAGGGAACATAAAAAGGCTGATAATGATGATGAATAATGATGAAAATTACAATAATGTAAACCAAAATAGCAAAATTTTGCCTATAAAATTCATTAATTTGCGTGCGCTGAGAAAACTATTGATTATATCACACTAAATAAATAGAATTTTTTTAATAGTTAAATCACAATAGCAGCTATTGTGTTCTAAAATTTTATTAGATCGCCGCCGCCGCCGCCGGTAGCACAGGTAATATAATACTAGCCGGTAGAAACAAAAGTTGCTTTCATTCGTATTATAGTATGGAATTAATTCTTATTCAAATAAATAGTTTAACAAATTGGTAGGAGGTAGGGTAGATAGGTATGTAGGATAGGGTAGGGTAGGTAGGTTAATCGGTAGGGCAGGTGAGTAAGTCGGTAGGTAGGTAAGGTAGGTAGGTGGGTAGGGTAGGTGGGTAGATAGATAGCCAGTTGACGGGAGCGAAGCCGTGGGAGCCAGCTAGTTTCTTATACTTTTCTGCGTAAGTTAAAAAGAAAATGTAGGTATCTTATCCGAGACGTGGTGTAAAATGTTTTCGAACTTACTCTGCCATCCTCTTTTTTTCTAATGCCTAAACTTTACTTTAGTAGCAAAAGAAAGCTTAACAATTCCGAAGCGTTGCCGGGCCCGCCGCTTCGTTCGCTTTTACATTCAACATTCTCCAATTTCTATTTTGATGAAATATGTTTTATTTTTTGGTCGAAATTATTTTATTCTGACCGATAGTTTCAGAAAATAACTATGGACAGACATACATACGCTGCTTATGTATTAATTTCTATACAAACATTACCCTGATAAAAGCTTTACGTAAGTGTTACCCAAGTTCGTGTTTGCCAATTCGATTTCTTTAGCTTCGACTCCTCTCTGCGCTGTACTATTTGTGTAATTAGACACGTACTTTTTTGGCGACAGGGTCATTGTATAATTTTATTCAATCGATAATTAATAGAACATGACACAATACTGTTTTGTAAATTCATATCACACCAGCATGTGTCAGGTGCACTGTCAGTTGCCCCTGACATCGTAGCGAAGTACACCATAGATTGTGTAACCATATTGAAAAAAACGTCAAATTAAAAAAGTTTATTTAGATTTTATAGTACATTGTTCGCGACGAAGCGTCATCAACCATACTAAATGGGTCATAAGAGTTAAAGTTTGTATGTGTAGACATGTCTGCTCACCACGGCGCGCCATCTAATACTGAAATGATTTTTAGAGGCACGTTCATATTTATACTAAAATTTTACCTACATTTTTTGAGATAGTAGTATAATGTTTTTAGTATTTGTCAGTATGTTATAGGGTTCAATAGTTCACCCTTAATAGAGTAAAAGCATTAGAAAGCATACTGATAAGAGTTATCATAGCGAAAAACATAAATTTCTGTCGTACGATACGTCATTGCTCGACGACGGATTAGTTCCGAATGGCCCGCGAGGTGGCCCCACCCGATATATATATGTCGGGTTTAGTCAATAGTACGGACTTTAAAACAAATCGCAAGCACGCCATCTGGCGGCAAAGCAAGAACTACTACGCATTGGCGCGCTTTATCTAACCGCTTGCGTAGTGGGGACAACAGAGTAGAGCAGTTGAGTAATGACAGCCGTAGAGCTAAGACGTCGTAGAATCAGTGTCGATCCGTAATATTGGTAAGCAAGAATGTAACTTGTGTCTATTTGAATAAACCCAGTGTATCGAATAACTTATGTGATTTCATTTGCACGATTATACCCACCGACCTGCCCACACACGATCTCTTAACCTAAGGGAATACATCCTGACTTCCCGATGGTTTACATCTATCGGCCAGCCTTGATGCGACATCAGAATTGGGATTCGATCGTGCTAATGAGATCACACGTAAAAACAAAGCTAGTGAAAATGTCGGTTACATTCTTGCAAAAAAAATCGCAGTGTCAGTTGCGACTACCCTCCGTCCTGAATTATCAAAAATCTGTCTGAAACGGAGCAGTAAGGAGGCTAGCTACAAAAAAGGAGCTGGACAGGTCAAGGAGGAGCGTGTGGACGTGTGGAAAGATCCATACACACGGATCTTTATGCCAATCTGGTGAGTCGTTTTCATTTTGTTATGACTATGGCCAAGAGTGTTCATTATTCAAAATTCTGGTTTTTTGTACGGTAGGGCGGTCAGTGGATCGTCGGGGCAGCCCGTGACGGGTCGTAATTTCATGTTAGTTGTCACTGAGCAAGTTTTAGTGTTGCTGAAGTGTTATTATTCTACTGTCACTGGTAATGGTCCTTAGCTGACTATTGTTGTTCGTACTTTAGGGCCATATAGTAGCAATGCCATACCGAACACATCATTCTGGAAATTATGATAATTCCAAATGAAATATTTTGATTACTTTTGTAGTGTGATAGTTTTATGTAGTGAGAATTAACTAAGTTTGAGAAGGAGCATGGTATTCTTCTTTTGTGGTCGTCGAAGGGACAGACTGTCTAAAAGGTGGTAAACCCTACCAGGCCTAGAAATTGTGACTTAAAATGCTATGGCATTCATTGGATTCTATAAAGCCCATATATCTACCTACATGAGACACTGTAATGTGTGGTTCATGTTCACAATAACCCATTATGCTGTGCTGGTTTAGTGTATTACACTGCTGCACTGGTTAATTTCCATCAAAGTTGTGTATGGTTAAGATAACTGTGAACATATACTCTCGTAATGTTTTTCACGTTTCAGATACTCGTACCATATTGCGTCGCAATGGAGCCTCTGCTGCAGGCTAGCGATTCAAACGCTGAATGTCAAGGTCAACATCTGAGAGGTTGAGACCGACGGACGGCAGGCTAGCAGTTCGCAGGTGGTAGCCAAACATCACGACTGCAGCTATGAAGTCGGGAGCTCGCAAGTTTCGAATGGAATACTCGGTGAGTCGCTTCTATTTTATTTCGATAGTGAGGTCGAATGTTCTCTAGTGAAGAGATGCTATTTCGAGAACTAATTAAGACACACTTAGTGAAAAGCAAGTAGTTACTGAATTTACTATTGGAGGTATAGTTTTATCATTTGGTTCAGTACGAACTTTAGGATTTAATATCCCATAAGAAGATGAGCTCGTGGCTAAATAATAACAGCCGCACGGGTCGATCATCAAGGTTAAGCAACGCTTGACGAGGTCGGTCCGTGGATGGGTGACCATTTCAACATACCGAGTTTCCTCTGTGCCTCGGAAAGCACGTTAAACCGTTAGTCCCGGCTGTCATTTGAAGATCTTTGACAGTCGTTACAGGTAGTCAGAAGCTTGAGATCTGACACCAGTCTTGCCAAGGGGTACCGTGTTACCCAGTTACTGGGTTGTGGAGGTCAGATAGGCAGTCGCTCCATGTAAAACACTGGCACTTAGCTGAATCCGGTAAGACTGGAAGCCGACCCCAATATAGTTGGGAAAAGGCTAGGCAGATGATGAAGAAGATGATCTATCCAAAGTGACTTAACAACTAGTAATTTTCAGTGACAAAGCGAGTTAGTAAAGTCGTTGGGCGAAGGCAATTGTATCGAGTTAGTAACGGTACTGGTCATTTGTGGGTATTCTGAACAGATCTTATGTTGCGTAACGATTTATAACCACCGTCTTTAGATCTGAATGCACTTGCTTACTTTCAAAGTAATATTATGATAGCAGTTATCTCGCGATCGTTTTCCTTACATGAAAACGGAGTTAGCGAGCGATAGTAAAGGGTTACTGGTGATAATTTGATTTTAAACGATATTGATCAAAGTTAATTCGTAAAGCTCCTTCACAAGAGCTTTTGAGACGCAAATATTATCAGACTTAATTGTGCCCCTCATATTAAGTCTGTATGTAGTGAGAATCTTGTGAGAAGGATCCCCGATCACCAAGTTCCTTGAGAATTAGACGTCATAGTTGATGACAGTGGTAATGAAACTAAATCTGATTAAGAATGGCTTGTACACTCATACTCGAAACTTTAGACCGCACCTCATGAGTAACATGTGGCGATGGGTCTATAAGGAATCGTTGGTGCGATTTCTGTCTGTGTTGGTGCACAGAGCGATTCATGTGTTGTAGCACATATTCGCTAGATTTTTGAGGATCGTTGGTGCGATTCCTGTTTGTGTTGGTGCACAGAGCGCTTATGTGTTGTAGCACATTTGCGCTAGATTTTTGAGAATCGTTTATACGATTTCTGTCTGTGTTGGTGCACAGAGCGCTTCATGTGTTGTAGCACATATTGCGCTAGATTGTTGCGAGTCGTTGGTGCGATTCTTGTCTGTGTTGGTGCACAGAGCCCCTCATGTGTTGTAGCATATGTGGCGGCAGAAATGTAAAGAATCGTTGGTAGATACGATTCTGGTTTGTGTTGGTGCACAGATCACAATGAATGTTTCATGAGTTGAGTATGCATTGCCTATGAATTATAACAAACCGTAACAGCATTGTTACAAGTACTTTGTTTAGTTGTTGAACTTGTTGATCGTCGGACCTTTATCTAATGGAGTGTTTTGTGGGAAACTCTGATACGAAAACTAAATAGGCACTATATTAGGTACTCGATAGGTGATTATAACAGGACGGTGATCGTTATACACCGAAAGCTTTAAATAGGTACGCTTGGAACCTACAAGTATGCACAAGGTAGGTTAGGGCAGATGCCAGCGGGTCATGTACCAGTCGATGTTGTTGTCAAAAGGATTTGATAATGATGAGCAAGCTTAAGGTGTCGAGTAATTCAGTCTATCGAACGTATTATGTTTGACCGTACCAGTGGATTCTGGTGGAGGTCGGGGTCTAGAGAGAGACCGAGAGACCGTTGTGAGAGCAATATAATTGCTGGTCGGCTAGAGAGCCATGGCGTTGGAGGTTTTACTCGAGGGTTTCTATAAGCTTGGCAGTTGTTGCTGCAGTAGCGTTTTAAAGTTTGTTTGGAGCGACTAGTGGTACATAGCCCAGGGTAATGATTAAATTAAAGAGTAGAGTTCTCAAATTTCCCTATTTTCACGAACCCAATAATCTAGTTTGGTCAGGAGTAGCCGAGCGTTGTGTGGTAACTGAGAGCCTGAGTGGAAACTATGAGCCTGACTGGCAACTGTTGGCCTGTGTGGCAACTGTTGGCCTGTGTGGCAACTGTTGGCCTGTGTGGCAACTGTTGGCCTGTGTGGCAACTGTTGGCCTGTGTGGCAACTGTTGGCCTGTGTGGCAACTGTTGGCCTTTATGGCAACTGTTGGCCTTTATGGCAACGGTAGGCCTGTATGGCAACTGTAAGTCTGTGTGACACTATGGCTGGTGTGAAAATTCATGTTTGTGTTAGGAACCTTACAGAAAGTTCCTATTGTGTCATAGGAAACTAAACTCGCAGTCACGCGTGTGAAGAGATCATGTTAATGTTGATGACGTTCGAATCGTCAAGTCCTCATCACGAAAATTGAATTTTGATAACTATTCGTAGATCGTGTTGGTAAGACACACAAAGCTCAAGTACCAATTGAGATTGTAGATAAAGTAGTAAGTACTAAATCTCTGTGTGAACAAGTTCCGAGTTCAGAGAGTCGAGTTGACTCGACATCATGGAGATGTGCAAGTAGAGCAATTTGAGATAGTTAAGAGAGCTATGAGATAGCTAGTAGAGCTATGTGATGGCTAAAGATCGTGAAAAAGAAACCTGGTTTATTGTTTCTTTTGTTTGATTTAATGTGAGAGTAATGACTATCAGTGGTACTTGGACTTTGTAATCACGAAGATTTGGTGCTTTTAGGTACCAAATCGATGATTAAGTTGCTATTTTCTTTAAATTGGAAATAGAATTACTCGTTCCTTGCAATAGTGAACAGAAAGATTAAAATGATCATGTTTGATTGTTTAAAAATGTTGCCTCACTCTAGTGTATGAGTCAGGATTGGACGAGCAAATACTGTTTGAAAATTTTGTATTTTTCAGAAAAACATCCCTCGTATGATGGGAGATTGCCAGGATGGAGTGGACTAAGACGACGTGTGGTGCAACACGAGGTGACCATGAGATGGCATGGTGCAAGGACAAAAAGATAATGCCTGCGGGTGATAGATTTGGGGATCTGTCACCTGAGAGAGGCCCGAGAAGGCGACGTGTGTGTTCCACGTTCGCCTCTCAAGAGGAATTACGGCCTAGAGAACACCATGTGGTTTTAGTCAGTAGGAGTCTGACAGACCCCTCAGCTTTCCCCAAGGGCTGAGGACATCCATTGAGGATTTCCACATGATTCGATACACTGTTAAAACCTGAACAATGAGGAACAGACGAGACGCCTGTCTCGCAGGATGGCCGTGTCGGGTTTAGTCAATAGTACGGACTTTAAAACAAATCGCAAGCACGCCATCTGGCGGCAAAGCAAGAACTACTACGCATTGGCGCGCTTTATCTAACCGCTTGCGTAGTGGGGACAACAGAGTAGAGCAGTTGAGTAATGACAGCCGTAGAGCTAAGACGTCGTAGAATCAGTGTCGATCCGTAATATTGGTAAGCAAGAATGTAACTTGTGTCTATTTGAATAAACCCAGTGTATCGAATAACTTATGTGATTTCATTTGCACGATTATACCCACCGACCTGCCCACACACGATGTCTTAACCTAAGGGAATACATCCTGACTTCCCGATGGTTTACATCTATCGGCCAGCCTTGATGCGACATATAGTTTTGGAGTTTTTTGGAAAAATTATAGTAATTAAAATCATGTTTTTAAGGGCTTATCCTATGTACTGGACATGAAATCAGTACATAATGATGAAACTATGTGAAAAACACATAGTTTCTGCTATATGAATATTGACTTGATATCTCAAACACCAAATATATGGTTTTAGGTCATTTTAGGGTATATGGGAGACCTAGACCGAGACAGGAAACCTATATACACCTCATAGTTAGCGTAGTCTTTTATATAAAGCCCATTTACTTGAGATATCAAGTCGGTATATAATAGAAAACTGCTGTTTATCTGGTTTTCGGCAAATGCTTACGGGTTTAGGTGCCCTAAGTACCTAGAAAACATATAGGTGTACTGGTAAAAGTACTACCATTGGAAAGCTTGCTAAAAGGGCTTCCAGGCGGTTTCTAGATGGGAAGAATCGCTTGGATAGTCAGCGAGATAAACAGTCGTGAAAAATGTAAACAACGTAAAACGTTGAAATTTGTAGACCCTTCAGGTGGAATAACTCCATGAAGGGAATAGATGTACTCATGGTGTAAGTACTTTCTGATGGCTTGCTGGACTAACTACCAAGCCATCACTTTGGAGCGAAAATCGCTCAAGTAGTTTAAGTACAATTCCAGAAAATAGGTTTCTGGAAAATGTAATTTTTAGTCAGTTTTTGGCATTCCCCGGGACTATACACCCCTGGGAATTCCGAAAATAAGGAATTTTTGGGGACCTCCCGATGGCCCAATAAACGCGCCATCGTGTCGTCCCAATCTTGTTAGGGTTTTGTAAATAGTTTCTCTGATAGCTGGGCGCAAAGAAAGTGACCAGCTATCGAATTTGTACATATCGAGGCACCTTATGTGCATATAGCCTAGATAGACTTATATGAACACTAGAAATGTAAAGTGTGGTCTATCGGCTACCAGAATCCCCATAATAGGCGGTGATTGTCTGGTTAGCCTAAGTAGGAAGTCCTAAAGTCGGTGAAATGACTTAGGAATTTATAGATTCATTACATAAGGGATGATATCCCATAGAAGATTCCCGAAAATAAGCTTTTTCTAGACGTCAACAGACAGCCTGCTATTGGCACCAGCAGGTCAACCCAACCTATAGATATCCTTAGGCTAGGTTAAAAGCTATTAAGGTTTTAACCGAGAAATAAAGGAAATTGTTCCTTTATTTCATGGAATTAGTCTAGGGAAGCTATCAATACCTGGAAATTAGGTATATGGATTAGATACAGAGATAGGGGGCGTTACTGTGTTACAGTACGAAGAAATCCAGCTATTGATAGCACCGTGGAAGGACAACCACAGGGGGAGCTCCGGCGTGCCTGCATGACTGCGGCGCGTCGGAGGGCCTGGACCCCTCGCTTCCTGGCGTGGGTAGCGCCATGCTGGAAGGCGACGGGTCTGGGCAGCGGTCGCCTCCTTTTGCGAGGGTGGTAAATCGCAAAAGGAGGCGAAGGTGGTGATACGCGGGCGACAGGTGCGGGGGCCCCTTCGCCTGCATTGCACATCACCACCCGCGGGAGGGAATGGCCGAGCACTCGCGGTCATTCCCGGGCCCCTCCGTTGAGAGGGGCATGAGGGGCCCGCTGTGATACAGCGGGCAGTCGTCGGCGGGGGACTGGAGTAAAGGCTCTGCCGGTTTCCCAGTCCTCCTCCACTAAGACGATGCGGGAGTGCCGTTGGGTTTTTTAGTGGGTATACCGGAGACAGTCCGGGGAGTCCCACATACCCCTCCCTTCCCCCGGAGGGAGGATGATGCGTAATGCATTTTTCCCAGCGCAACAAAAAAAAAAAAAAAAAAAAAGGTTAGGTTAGGTTAGGTTAGGTTAGGTTAGGGCGGGCCTCCACCCCCCCCGAATTGGTTCCCGCCTTGTCGTGGCGGGGGGGCTCAGTAGCCGTGGTGGCGGAAACCCACGGTGAAGCCAAGAGGAACCTAGGCGGGGGCCGCTCGTCTAGGCTTTTGCCGCTAAGCCAACGACGAGTGGCCCAATAGTTGCGGTGCCGCGGGTGCCGCCTGTAGCGGCATCGCAACTGAGCGGGCTGCGATGCCCCCCCCTCTGATGGGGGGGGCATTGCGGCGGAGTGCGGGGGGCCGCGGCGGGGAGGGGAGTGTCGGTGTGGCTTCGGCCATTCTCCCTTACCTCCCGCGGCCTCAACGGGGCCGCCACCGTCAGATGGCGGACGCGGTGGGGCCGCAGGGGAAGAGGACTGTCGGTGTATCGTTGCCGCTGTCCCTGTCCCCTGCGGCCGAAACGTGGTAGGTGACGGGGCCACAGACCCGACCCGTCACAGGGGGAGCTCCGGCGTGCCTGCATGACTGCGGCGCGTCGGAGGGCCTGGACCCCTCGCTTCCTGGCGTGGGTAGCTTCATGCTGGAAGGCGACGGGTCTGGGCAGCGGTCGCCTCCTTTTGCGAGGGTGGTAAATCGCAAAAGGAGGCGAAGGTGGTGATACGCGGGCGACAGGTGCGGGGGCCCCTTCGCCTGCATTGCACATCACCACCCGCGGGAGGGAATGGCCGAGCACTCGCGGTCATTCCCGGGCCCCTCCGTTGAGAGGGGCATGAGGGGCCCGCTGTGAGACAGCGGGCAGTCGTCGGCGGGGGACTGGAGTAAAGGCTCTGCCGGTTTCCCAGTCCTCCTCCACTAAGACGATGCGGGAGTGCCGTTGGGTTTTTTAGTGGGTATACCGGAGACAGTCCGGGGAGTCCCACATACCCCTCCCTTCCCCCGGAGGGAGGATGATGCGTAATGCATTTTTCCCAGCGCAACAAAAAAAAAAAAAAAAAAAAAAAGGGCGGGCCTCCACGCGGCGCACCCTGGGCAACGTCGGCTCCAACTGTCCACCCGCGTTGGGTGGACAGTTGGGGCGGGCGGCTAATTTCAACACACGGGGAAGGTCATGGTTCCAATCACGGATCATCATCCATGATGGTCTGTGAAGGGAACCGGGCTAGAGTCGGGACGTCTGGTCCGTCTCTTGGATGGGCCTGGTGGCTCCTAACGCCTACTCCCCCCCTCTGCTTTCAGAGGGTAAGACGAGTGGGCGTAGTTTGGGAAAGAAGGAGAATAGGGACCTCACCCTTTAAAGGAAAAAAAAAAAAACCTAAACATGAACCAAGACATTTGCGAAAAAAGTCCCCAGGTGGGTCCCGACCGCCCAGCGGTCGGGGAATCCCACCCCGCTTCGGCGGGCTGCCCTCCGTATTCTGGGGTGGGCAACAATTGTCTTCCGTCTGACCCATCAGACACCAACGACAACCACACGCGCGATATACGGAAAACGATGATGACTCCAAACGATGACCAAGGACCCTCCGGCTCTGAGCCGATAGAGGAGATGGTGGCGCAGTGCGCACCAGAGGAAAGGCTGCCAGTAGTGCGGACGACCGCTATCCGACCCCCCATTTCCCGGAGGCGTGACGGTCATAAAAGGCAACGGGATGCAGCAACGAGTGGAGAGATGTCGCCGCCTTCTAAAGTACCCTTTAAGGCGACTACTGCTCGAGGGGGAGGTCCGCCACGTGACAAGAGGGGTCGGTTTGTTTCTTCTGGAGAAAGCGGCCCTTCAGGATATCCAGGTGGTTCTGGACACCACACGGAAATCCAAACAAATGAAGGGTACGTGCCAACGGGCAATTAAAGAGGCAGCAGAGCGCGTCAGAATGGCAATAGAGGTGCTCGCTAGTAGAAGTTGCTCGGTAGAAACTAGAAGGTTGCAACTGGAAAACGACCGGTTGCGAAAAGAGGTTGGAGCCCTCCGTAAAGAAATGGAGAGTCTTCGGGAAGAAGTTCGCTCCATTGGAAGGCAACCGCTCGAACTGACGCAACCGCAATCACAGGCCGCGCGCCCTTTGATCGTGGAGAGCCCCTCGTCAGACGAGTTATTGCGAGCTGCTGTCTCCCAAATCGGGAATATGATGGACGCCCGCTTCGCTGGGATTGAGGATCGCCTTCTGCCGGCAAAGAACAATCGTCCACCATTAGCGGCAGACGTCAGAAATGCTGCCGGGAATGCTGCCAGGAATGCTGCTAGCAGGGGGTCTAAAAAGCCCTCTATGGCCTCTCGAGAAGCACTACAGGCAGCATCCCAAGTGGTGTCCCAAGCGGTCGATACGCAGCGGAGCGCCCCGCCACCTATCGGGAATGTGGTCAGTGACGGTTGGCAGACCGCTGCTAAGAGGAAAAGGGGCAAGAAAAAGAAAAAGCCTCCAGCAACAAACACTGTGGCATCCGCTACAGGAGGCTCTGAATCTGGCTCCAACAGAAGGCGGAAACGGCAACTTCGCGCACCTAAGTCAGCTGCAGTGGTTTTGACCCTGCAGCCTGAAGCGGTACAGAAGGGGCTAACGTACGCGGCGGTGATATCGAGGGCCAAGGAAAGTGTGAACCTGGCAGACCTCGGTATCACCGACATCAGGTTCCGTCAGGCAGCGACGGGGGCGCGCCTGCTAGAGTTTCCGGGAACTGAGGGAACCAAGGGAGCAGACCTTATAGCGGAGAAGCTACGGGGTATTTTTGCGGAAGACGTTAAGGTCTCTAGACCCACAAAGTGCGCTGAAATGCGCATAAGCGGCCTAGACGACTCCATAACTGGACGAGATGTGCAGGAGGCAATCGTTCGGAAGACCGGCTGCCCCACAGAAGCGATCCGAATAGGTCTGATACGTCTTGGCCCGGGAGGGGTCGGCTCTGCTTGGGCCCAATGCCCTGTCGAGGCTGCAATGCAACTTGCTGACGCTGGCCGGCTCCTCGTTGGCTGGAGCTCTGCTAGAGTGAGGATCCTGGAGGCTCGGCCCATGAGATGCTTCAGATGCATGCAGAGAGGGCACACTCGCCATAAGTGTACCTCTGGCACGGACCTCAGTGGGCTCTGCTTCCGTTGCGGTAAGCCTGGGCATTTAGCTTCAACATGCTCTGCCGACCCTCACTGCCCAATATGTGAGGTGGCAAAGCTACCGGCCAACCACGTCGTTGGGAGTAAGGGCTGCAAGCCGCCAGCCCCTTCAAAAAGGAAAGATGCGACCGCCCCAAACCCGGACGCTTCTAGTGTGGTGCGACTGGAGCAGTCGCAAGAGGAGGTAATGATTACGGAATAATTATGAACCAAGTCCGTAATCATTGTCTCCTCCAGACGAACCTTAATCACTCTGCCGCTGCCCAGGACTTGCTCCTTCAAACCATGGCGGAGTGGTCGATCGACGTAGCCGTCGTGGCGGAACCGTATTTCGTCCCACCTCGCCCGAATTGGGTGGGTGACGTGGACGGTTCTGTTGCCATTATCGGCTCTACGGCCCCTAATTGCCCACCCCTCTCATTCAGAGAGAGGGGTCCGGGATATGTTGCGGTTGCGCGGGGGAACGTCATGCTCTTTGGCATATATTTCTCCCCAAACAGGAGCCTGGCCGAATTCGAGGACTTCCTGGATCGTTTGGGAGCCTCGGTCCGGCGAATGACGCCAGGCCATATAATGGTCATGGGGGATTTCAATGCGAAATCTATCGCGTGGGGTTCCCCAAGAACGGATGCTAGAGGAGAGGCAGTTGAGGAGTGGGCGGCAGCTGCAGGCCTCTGTCTTTTAAACAGAGGTTCGGCCAATACGTGTGTGCGACAGCAGGGAGGGTCGATAGTAGACCTTTCGTTTGCTACCCCTGCTGTCGCCACACGTGTCCAGGGCTGGCGAGTCCTGGAGAGTGTGGAAACCCTATCGGATCACTTATACATCCGTATAGATATCCCCACCTCACAGGGGTCGGGAGTGTCTCCACGCTCTGAAGCTCGATACTTTCCACGCTGGGCAGTGAAACGGCTTAATAGAGATATATTGGAGGAGGCAGCCATTGTTCAGGCATGGTTGTCTTCGCCGCCTTCCACTGAAGGGGTTGATGCTGAGGCTGAGCGATTCCGAGATGCCATGACGACCGTGTGTGACGCCTGCATGCCTCGAGCGCGTAGTCGACCTCAAAAAAGACAGGTCTACTGGTGGTCCCGGGAGTTGGCGGACCTCCGCGAGGCTTGCATTACTGCCCGGCGGTCCTACTCGCAAGTGCGCAGACTGCGCCGCCGCAATGAGGAGCTGGAGTCTCAACTGTACGAGTCCTACCGAAGCGCCCGGAAAGCTCTACAGTTGACGATTTTCCGAGCAAAGGAGCAGGCGAGGCGTGAAATGCTGGACGGCCTAAACCGAGATCCTTGGGGACGCCCGTACCGTGCGGCGCGGAGTAAACTCCGTGCCCAAGGCCCCCCATTAACGGAATCCCTTCAGCCTCAGTTCCTTGCCGAAGTTGTGGAAGTACTTTTCCCAAGCCGGGCGGAACACACAGCACCCACAATAACTCCACCAGCTGATGACCAGGACGTCGAAGAAGAGACTCCTGTGATCACAGATGCGGAGATGGAGGCGGTGATTTTACGGGCGCGTTCAAAAACCACCGCCCCAGGACCAGACGGGGTGCCTTCAAAGGTGTTGGCTCTAGCGTTGGATGCGATGGAGGATAGGCTTAGGAAACTGTTTGATTCCTGTCTGACGTCGAGACGGTTCCCTAAGCTTTGGAAAGAAGGTCGGCTGGTCTTGCTACAAAAGGCTGGACGACCCCCGGAGTCCCCATCGGCCTACAGACCAATAGTACTGCTGGATGAGGTGGGGAAGATGCTGGAGAAAATTCTCGCT
The DNA here is from genome assembly GCA_948252205.1 of Orthosia incerta. Classification (NCBI taxonomy): domain Eukaryota; kingdom Metazoa; phylum Arthropoda; class Insecta; order Lepidoptera; family Noctuidae; genus Orthosia; species Orthosia incerta. Next base: position 32,317,225 of record OX411751.1, read on the forward strand.
ACCCGCATCGTCCGGCATTTGGAAACGGTTGGCCCAAACCTGTCGGACGCCCAATTTGGTTTTAGAGGCGGGCGTTCGACCGTAGACGCCATTCTGCGTCTCAAGACTCAGGCGATAGACGCGGTAACACAAGGGGAGGTAATGTTGGCGGTGTCATTAGACATTGCCAACGCGTTTAACACCTTGCCATTTGGCTGTATCGGGGAGGCGCTCCGTTTCCATGGGGTACCCTTATACTTGAGGCAGCTGGTGGAAGACTATCTGAGGGGGCGATGTGTTAGTTACCAGGGACGCAATGGCCAAATCGTACGAAGGCCTGTTACGTGCGGTGTTCCACAGGGGTCGGTCCTCGGGCCACCCCTGTGGAACGTGGGGTATGACTGGGCCCTTCGTGGCGATCTCTCACCCGGGCTGGGCGTCATTTGTTATGCTGACGACACTCTCATCACAGCCCGAGGAGGAAACTTTGAAGAGGCGGCACACTTGGCCACTGAGGGTGCGTCCCTGGTCATTAGCCGCATCGAAGCGCTTGGTCTTCGGGTGGCGCTCGAGAAGACGGAGGCCCTGGTATTTTATGGGCCTCGCCGCCGGCCACCGGCGGGCGCTCACATTACCTTAGGTAGTGAGCGAATTATGGTGCGGACGCACATGAAATACCTGGGCCTGGTCCTGGACCGTAGGTGGAACTTCGGCGAGCACTTTTGCCTTCTTGCCCCGAAGCTTATTGGCACAGCTTCTGCCCTAAGTCGGCTACTGCCGAATCTGGGTGGGCCGAGTGCGAGCTGCCGAAGGCTTTACACAGGGGTGGTGCGCTCGATGGCGCTGTACGGCGCCCCAGTGTGGGCGAACTCCCTGACTGCCCAGAACAAGGCTCAGCTGCGGAGACCACAAAGAGTCATGGCCGTCAGGGTAATACGCGGATACCGCACAATCTCAGCTGAAGCGGCGTTCGTATTAGCAGGCACACCCCCGTGGGATCTGGAGGCGCGAGTGCTCGCCGAAGTTTACCAAAGAAGTGCGGCAATTCGTGCGGAGAACGGTAGTGGCCCGCCACCTGAAGTGGTGATAAGGTGGCGCAGAGAGGCGCAGTCTGCCATCATTAGGCAATGGGCGGAGAGGTTGGAGACTCCCAGCGCCGGTCACTGGACTATTGGGGCTATCCAGCCAATCCTTGAGGAGTGGATACGGAGGCGACACGGGACGTTGTCCTTCCGTTTAGTGCAGATATTATCAGGGCATGGCTGTTTTGGCAAATACCTGCACACAGTGGCAAGACGGGAGGCGACCCCCGTGTGTCACCAGTGCGGTTGCAGCCAAGACACGGCCCTGCACACTCTCGAGCAGTGCCCTGCCTGGGAGGCGCAGCGCCGTGTTTTGGCGGCAGGAATTGGGCAAGACCTGTCACTGCCGGCCATTGTTAGGGCCATGGTCGGCAGTGAAGAGGCATGGGAGATGGTTGCGTCTTTCTGCGAGGATGTTATCTCGCAGAAAGAAGCGGCGGAGCGGGTAAGGGAGGCAGACTCCCTCGCTGACCCGATTCGTCGCAGAAGAGCAGGACGGCGCAGGCGGCGAAACGCCGACCTGATGCCGCCATAACAGGGGTCAGCGGACGATAGGTCGGGGAATTTATCGTTCGTGCTACACGGCCCCTGGAGCTGTGGTGATGTCCCAGTTCACCCGGACATCGCCGAAGGAGAAGGGAGCCCGGCAGCGGGCAAAGAAGAGGGAGCCCAGAAGAGGGCCACGCTGGATGGGTCGCGAATGTCATGCGTAGCAGTTCTCGCGGCCCACCCATCAAGGCGAAAGTAGGTGCACAGGCGTAGTTTTTAGTGGGTGCAAGCCCCACATAACCGCGTCGTCTCCCCGGACGGCGCGGTATGCGTTAGGCATTTTCTACGCCAGAAAAAAAAAAAAAAAAAAAAAAAAAAAGGGCGGGGGACCCCCCACAGCGCATACTTCCTCGTAGTGTCCCCTGGAAACGGCCCAGTTTGACCACCGTAACGGAGTGGCAGACTGGGTACGGCTAAAGTGCGCTGTGCATTCGTTGCGAACATTTTATTTTTATTGCGGTACGTGACGATTTTGAGCTGAGGCAATGCCTACCCCTAAGGGCGGTAAGAAAAAAGGCCCTTCTAAGGGCCAACCAAAAGGCCCTTCTAAGGGCCAACCAAAAGGAGAAGAAGGCAGAGCCTTCTACGGTGGAAGGACGGACGAGTCCGTACCCGGCGACAACGAGTCCGTTGTGTCGGACGCCAGCTCGATGGTGATCGAGGACCCTCGATCACGATCGGGCTCGCGGAAGAGGACGGCCTTCCTCAAGGAGGCGTCCGATGGCTCCTCGGCGTCGGATTCGACGAAGGAGCCGAGGAAGGGGGCTAAGGCCAAAAAGCCGACGGCGGACACCCACGACGTGGGTCTTGATGTCGCCCAACGGCAACTGAACCTGGCTAGGCGGGAGCAACTCCAGCAAGACCTGGAGGAGCAGGTTGCTGCTAAGGAGCAGCAGGCGTGCGTCGCCCGGGCCAGGTCCGGTTACGGTGCGTCCCACGTTGTTTACGCGGACAACTCCCTGGCCGAGCTAGAACAAATGGCGGCGGAGGACGTGGAGGAGATAGTGGTGGTCGCCTCCAAGTCCTCCCACTTAAAGGGGACTTTTCAAAAGTCCCTGAAATGTCGGGCCGCGAGCATGCGCGGCATTGTTGCGGAGCTGGTCCAGCGGCAGGCGACCGATGAAACGCGGCAACTGCAGGCGAGGGTCGATCGCCTGCAGACGGAGGTCAGCCAGCTTCACCAGAAACTGGCTGAAGCCACGGCCCGGCCAACTCAGGCTGAGCCGCGACCTGCGGGAGAGGGCCCCGCCTCCCCCAACCTTGAGGATATCGTCCGCAAGGTTGTGATGGAGGAGAGAGCCTTCACGAGGGCCTGCATCGCAGGCATTGAGGACCGGCTCCTGCCCGAGAAAAGCTACCGGCTGCCGCTTGCCTCTGATAAGAGGAGGGGTGGGCCGGAGCCAACCCCACAAAGGGAGGAGGACCCCCTTCTGCCTGCCACCACCCCGACCAACCAGCAGGGCTGGACGAGGGTGGTCGGCAAGGGCAGAGGGAAGGGCAAGGGCAGGGGGGCATCAGCGGCCGTCCCTGCCGTCCCCGCCCCCGCCGCCGACACCCCTCCCAGCCGGTCGCAGACGATCGGCAAGGGTAAGGGGAAGGGGAAACGCTCCCCCCCAGCCGTCCCCGCTACCATCCCCCCCAACCAGTCGCAGTCGACTGGCAAGGTAGGGGGAAAGGGGAAAGGTTCGGCCCCAGCCGGCAAGAGGAACTTGGTTCCTCCCAGGACCGCAGCCGTCGTGGTGACGCTCACCGCGGAGGCTGTGGAGCGGGGTGAGACGTACGCGTCCGTAATGATACGGGCGCGTGCGAATGCCGATCCCAGCAAACTTGGGATCGGCAAGGTCTCATGCCGCCGGACGCAGGCTGGGGCTCGATTATTTGAGTTCCCGGGAGCCGAGGGTGGAGTGCATGCGGACCTCTTTGCAGCAAAGCTGAAAGAGGTCATCGCGGACGCGGCCAAGGTGGCCAGGCCGGTGAAATCGGTGGCCTTAGAGATCTCCGACTTGGATGACACAGTCACCAAGGAGGAGGTCGTGGCGGCGGTCTCAGCCATAGGGGGTTGCGATGTCGCAGCGGTGCAAGGCCGGGGCATTAGGCCCGGCCGCGGCGGCATGGGCACTATTCGCCTGGAGTGCCCAGTCGCCGTTGCCAAAGCCGTCCTTGACAAAGGACGGCTTGCCGTCGGCTTTGGCTCGGGTGCAGTCCGAGCACTTGAGGCTCAGCCACTGCGGTGCTTCAGGTGCTTTGGCATCGGACACACCCGGCCCCTCTGTCCGTCCAGCATCGACAGGACGGACAGCTGCTACCGCTGCGGCAAGGAGGGCCATAAGGCCGCAGCCTGCAAGGCCGCCACGCCGCACTGCGCGGTGTGTGCCGCTAATGGCCGCCCGGCGGGCCACGTTATGGGGGGGAGGAACTGTAGTCCTCCCCCAAAGAGGGGCAAAGTTCAGGCACCGACCCGGCCTGTCACTGCCACCGCCGTACCAGAGGCTACGGCGGCTGTGGAGGAGGGGGGTGCGATGTCCGACTAATGAATAGGGTCCAACATCGCATCCTCCAGGCGAACACCAACCACTGCAGAGCGGCACAGGATCTGCTGATGCAGACCGTGGCTGAGTGGTTGGTGGACGTGGCAGTGGTCGCCGAGCCGTACTCGGTCCCCAGTACCTGGCTGGGCGATCGGGACGGCTTGGTGGCGTTGGTGTCGCGGCCCGCCACGGACTCCCCTCCCCTCTCGCTTTTAGAGAGGGGACCGGGATACGTGGCCGCCGCGTGGGGAGATATAGCCCTGGTCGGGGTATATTTCTCCCCAAACCGCCCTCTAAGGGACTTCGAGAATTTTCTCGAGGTCCTTACGGCAGTCGCCGGGAGGGCGGCACCACGTCAGGTCGCCGTGTTGGGTGACCTCAACGCCAAGTCGGCGGCCTGGGGCAACCCGGTCGCATCATGCAACGTCCGGGGACGCGCCGCCGAATTGTGGGCGGCTTCGTGCGGTGTGTCCCTCCTAAACAGGGGGGATGTTCACACGTGTGTGCGGCAGCGGGGAGGGTCTGTGGTTGACGTTTCGTTCGCCACCCCCGTGCTAGCCGCCCGCGTCGTGAACTGGCGGGTTGAGATGGTGGAGACCCTGTCGGACCACCGCTATGTGCGGTTCGACATCTCCACCCATGGCCCGCGGGGGGGAATGGCCCGCCCGGGCCAATCTCCCTTCCCGCGGTGGGCTCTCACCCGCCTGGACCGGGAGGCAGCCCAGGAGGCAGCGTTCCTCCAGGACTGGCTCTCGCCCCCTGTGGAGGCCCTGGACGTTGACGCCTAAGCGGTCCAACTCCGAGGGTCCCTGACCGAGGTGTGCAACTCCAGTATGCCTCGGTCACGCCGTCCGCCTCCCCGTCGCGCCGTTTATTGGTGGACGGAGGAGTTGGCGGGGCTTCGGGCCTCCTGCGTGGCGGCCAGGAGGGCCTACACGCGGAGCCGGCGGCGCACCACCCGATCTCAGGCCGGGGAGGATCGCCTCTACGCCTCCTACCTGGAGGCAAAGACGGTCCTCAGGACGGGAATGTGCGCCGCCAAGGACTCGGCAGGGGCCGAGATGTTGGAGGGTCTCGACAGGGATCCATACGGGAGGCCGTATAAGCTGGCGCGGAGCCAGCTGCGGCCCTGCGGTCCCCCCCTGTCGGAGACCCTCGAGCCGGCGTTGCTGGATGGGGTGGTCCGATCCCTGTTTCCACGCGGGACCGACTTCGCCCCACCAGCAATGGACCCCCCACAGGAAGCGGCTGCGCCGGAGGACGGGGTACCCCCGGTGACGGTGGATGAAGTCCACGAGGGGATACTTCGCCTCCGCGCGAAGAAGACGGCCCCTGGGCCGGACGGCGTCCCCGCTCGGGTGGTGGCGATAGCTGCCTCCCAAATGGAGGACAGGTTTCGGGACCTCTTCAGCGCGTGCCTTACGGCTGGGAGGTTCCCGAAACTGTGGAGGGAGGGGCAGCTTTGCCTCCTCCGAAAAGAGGGACGCCCGGCGGACTCCCCCTCGGCATACCGGCCCATCGTTCTACTCGATGAGGTCGGTAAATTGTTCGAGGGGATAGTCGCCGACCGGCTCAACAGCCATCTGCGGGGGGTGGGACCAGACCTGTCGGACGCCCAGTTCGGATTTCGAAAGGGGCGTTCGACGGTCGATGCCTTGGCCCTGCTGAAGGGCCAGGTGCAGGAGGCGGTGGCCGCGGGGGACGGAGTGTTGGCGGTGTCGTTCGACATTGCCAACGCCTTCAACTCCGTCCCCCACGCGACCATATTGGAGGCACTCCGATACCATGGAGTGCCCCAATATCTGCGGGCGATCCTGGCCAGCTACCTGGAGGACCGAGAGGTCCTTCTGGTGGACAAGACGGCCAGGATCAGGCGCTACGGCGCGGAGTCCGGTGTTCCGCAGGGGTCGGTTTTAGGCCCTCCCCTGTGGAACATCGGTTTTAATTGGCTCCTGCGGGGCACCCTCCTCCAGGGCACGAGTGTCATTTGCTACGCAGATGACACTCTCCTCGTTGCCCGGGGGAGGGACTTCGGTGAGGCGGCCTGTTTGGCCTCGGCCGGCGGATCCTTGGTGGCGGGGAGGATCCGCCGGCTTGGACTGAGGGTGGCGCTGAACAAGACCGAGGCCGTGTTCTTCCGCCGCCCTCCTGACGCCCATATCTTGGTGGAGGGCGTCCGGATAGAGGTCGGGGTCCAGATGAAATATCTGGGCCTCGTGCTTGACAGCAGGTGGCGCTTCGGCCCGCATTTCAGCGGGCTGTCGACGCGCCTGCTGAAAGCCGCGGACGCCCTCTCATGGCTCCTCCCGAACCTGGGGGGGCCCAAGACGCGATGCCGGCGCCTCTATGCCGGCATCCTCAAGAGTATGGCCCTCTACGGGGCACCCATCTGGGCGGACTCCCTCCAGAGGAGGGAGAATGCAACCGTCATCCGCGGGCCACAAAGGGCCATTGCACAGCGGGTGGCGAGGGCCTACCGCTCGGTGGGCTTTTCGGCGGCGTGCGCTCTGGCGGGCACCCCTCCCTGGGAGTTGGAGGCATGGGTGCTCGCCAGAGTATATGAGTGGACTGCGCGGCGGAAGGCGCTCGGGGAGCGCCCCGCCGCGGAAGAGCGGGAGGCCGTGCGGCGGGAGGCGAGGGACGCTATCATCGTCCATTGGACGGAGGACCTCGCCACCGCCGCCTTTGGCCGTCGGACGCTGGACGCGCTCGGTCCAGTCCTGCGGGACTGGCTCGAGCGGCCTCACGGTTTCCTCTCGTTCCGTCTAGTGCAGGTGTTGTCCGGACATGGTTGTTTCGGAACGCACCTGCACCGGATCCGGAGGGAGGAAACCCCAGCGTGCCACGACTGCGGCGCGGCAGAGGACACGGCGCAGCACACCCTCGAGGTGTGCCCAGCCTGGGCAGAGCTGCGCCGTGTCCTGATTAGTGTGATCGGGCAGGACCTCTCACTTCCCGGCGTGGTCAACTCCATGCTGGGGAGTGAGGAGGCCTGGGCGGCGGTTGCCTCCTTTTGCGAGGTCGTGATGTCGCAAAAGGAGGCGGCGGAGCGTGCGCGGGAGGACGATCCTCTCGCGCCGCCGCTCCGCAGGCGAAGAAGGGGTGGGAGAAGGCGGTTGTACGATCGTCTCCTCCCACCTCCTGGTGGCGATTAGCGGGCGACAGGTGCGGGGGCACCTTTCGCTCGCATTGCACTAATCGCCACCCTCGTCGGGCGGGAACGGCCGAGCACTGCGGTCGTTCCCGGGCCCCTCCACTAAGGGAGGGGCGTGAAGGCCCCGCTGTAAAGGCGGGCGGTCGTCGGCGGAGGACTGGACGTAAAGGCTGTGCCAGTTTCCCAGTCCTCCTCCATAAAGACGATGCGGGAGTGCCGCTGGGTTATTTTAGTGGGTATACCGGGTCTTCCCGGGGAGTCCCACATAGCCCCCCATTCCCCCAATGGGTGGGTATGCGTAATGCATTTTTTCCCAGCGTGATCAAAAAAAAAAAAAAAAAAAAAAAAAAAAAAGGTTAGGTTAGGGCCCCCCCGAATTGGTTCCCGCCTTGTCGTGGCGGGGGGGCTCAGTAGCCGTGGTGGCGACCAACGCCACGGTGAAGCCAAGAGGAACCTCGGCGGGGGCCGCTCGTCTAGGCTTCAGGTGGCCGACGACGAGTGGCCCAATAGTTGCGGTGCCGCGGGTGCCGCCTGTAGCGGCATCGCAACTGAGCGGGCTGCGATGCCCCCCCTCTGATGGGGGGGGGGCATCGCGGTGGAGTGCGGGGGGCCGCGGCGGGGAGGGGAGTGTCGGTGTGGCTTCGGCCATTCTCCCTTACCTTCGCGGCCTCAACGGGGCCGCCACCGTCGGATGGCGGACGCGGTGGGGCCGCAGGGGAAGAGGACTGTCGGTGTATCGTTGCCGCTGTCCCTGTCCCCTGCGGCCGAAAGGTGGTAGGTGACGGGGCCACAGACCCGACCCGTCACAGCGGGAGCTCCGGCGTGCCTGCATGACTGCGGTGCGTCGGAGAGCCTGGACCTTCCTGGCGTGGGTAGCGCCATGCTGGAAGGCGACGGGTCTGGGCAGCGGTCGCCTCCTTTTGCGAGGGTGGTAAATCGCAAAAGGAGGCGAAGGTGGTGATACGCGGGCGACAGGTGCGGGGGCCCCTTCGCCTGCATTGCACATCACCACCCGCGGGAGGGAATGGCCGAGCACTCGCGGTCATTCCCGGGCCCCTCCGTTGAGAGGGGCATGAGGGGCCCGCTGTGAGACAGCGGGCAGTCGTCGGCGGGGGACTGGAGTAAAGGCTCTGCCGGTTTCCCAGTCCTCCTCCACTAAGACGATGCGGGAGTGCCGTTGGGTTTTTTAGTGGGTATACCGGAGGTAGACCGGGGAGTCCCACATACCCCTCCCTTCCCCCGGAGGGAGGATGATGCGTAATGCATTTTTCCCAGCGCAAAAAAAAAAAAAAAAAAAAAAAAAAAAGGTTAGGTTAGGGGACCCCCCACAGCGCATACTTCCTCGTAGTGTCCCCTGGAAACGGCCCAGTTTGACCACCGTAACGGAGTGGCAGACTGGGTACGGCTAAAGTGCGCTGTGCATTCGATACTATTTAATTGCCTTGTGAGTACGAAATTGCGGAAAACTACTATGTCTTTACCTGCGCGGGATGCCCGCGGGCTATTTGTCAAAAAAGGCCCTTTTCAGGGCCAACCAAAAGGCCCTTCTCAGGGCTAACCAAAAGGCCCTTCTCAGGGCCAACCAAAAGGCCCTTCTCAGGGCCACCCCGGCGCTTCTTTGGCGTCAGAGGCTAGCCGCGCGGCGTCTGCAGCTAGCTTCTATGAAATGGCGGACGAGTTGTCGGACAACGAGTCCAATTTTGGCGAGTCGGACGCGAGTTCGATGGCGGTCGAGACCAGATCTCGTAAGCGGGCCTTCCTGAAGGGGGGGTCCGATGGCTCCTCATCCGGTTCGGCGAAGTCGACGAAAAAGAGGGCAAAGGCCAAAAAGCCGGTGACGAAAGCGGACACCCACGACGTGGGTCTTGATGACGCCCAACGGCAGCTGAACCTGGCCCGGTGGGAGCAACTCCAGCAGGACCTGGAGGAGCAGGTTGCTGCTAAGGAGCAGCAGGCGCGCGTCACCCGGGCCAGGTCCGGTTACGGTGCGTCCCGTGTAATGTACACGGACCACTCGTTTGCCGAACTGGAGAGGATGGCCCTAGAGGATAAGGAGGAGATTGTTGAGGTCGCCTGCAAGTCCTCACATCTTAAGGGGACCATACAGAAGGCCCTCAAATGCCGGGCCGTGAGCATGCATGGCATCATAGCGGAGCTGGTGCAGCGGAAGGCCTCCGATGAAACGCGGCAAATGCAGGCAAAAATCGATCGCCTGCAATCGGAGGTCAGCCAGCTGCATCAGAAGCTGGCTGAAGCCACGGCCCGGCCTACCCAACCCCAGCCGAGACCCGCGGCAGAAGGCCCTGCCTCCTCCCCTGACTTTGAGGACACCATCCGCAAGGTCATGATGGAGGAGAGGGACTTCGTCCGAGCCTGCCTAGCAGGCATTGAGGACCGGCTCCTCCCGGAAAAGAGCCACCGACCACCGCTTGCGGCGGACAAAAGGCCAAGTGAGGCACCCTCCCAGAGTGAGGACGCCCTTCTTCCTGCCACCACCCCGACCAACCAGCAGGGCTGGACGAAGGTCGTCAAGGGGAAGGGAAAGGGCAAAAAGACAGCAGCGGCTGTCCCTGCCGTCCCCGCCGCCATCCCCCCCAGCCAGCCCCAGTCGACTGGCAAGGGAAAGGGGAAAGGGAAAAGCTCCCCCCCAGCAAGTGCGAAGAAACTCGTTCCCCCGAAGACCGCAGCCGTCGTGGTGACGCTCACCGCGGAGGCTGCGGAGCGGGGCGAAACCTACGCGTCCATCATGATGCGGGCGCGTACAAATGCCGATCCCACAAAACTGGGGATCGGCAAGGTGTCATGCCGCAGAACGCAAGCCGGGGCTCGCATTTTTGAGTTCCCGGGGGCGGAGGGCGGTAAGAACGCAGACCTCTTCGCAGCAAAGCTGCAAGAGGTCATTGCGGACGCGGCGAAGGTGGCCAGGCCTATAAAGTCGGCGGCCCTAGAGGTGACCGATCTGGGTGATTCGGTCACCAAAGAGGAGGTGGTGGCAGCGGTTGCGGCCATCGGGGGCTGCAGCGTCGCAGCGGTGCAAGGCCGGGGCATCAGGCCCGGCCGCGGCGGCATGGGCACCATTCGTCTGGAATGCCCAGTCGCCGCTGCCAAAGCCGTCCTCGAGAAGGGGCGGCTCGCCGTAGGCTTTAGCTCGGGTGTAGTCCGGGCACTCGCAGACCAGCCTCTCCGTTGTTATAGGTGCTTCGGCATCGGACACACCCGGCCTCTCTGTCCGTCCAGCGTCGACAGGACGGACAGTTGCTACCGCTGCGGCAAGGAGGGCCATAAGGCCGCCTCCTGCAAGGCCGCCACGCCGCACTGCGCGGTGTGTGCCGCCAGTGGCCGCCCGGCGGGCCACGTCACCAAGGGGAGGAAATGCAGTCCTCCCCCTAAGAAGGGCAAGGCGCAGGCACCGATCCGACCTGCCGCCGCTGCTGCCGCCGCCGTTCCAGAGACTGGGACTGCGGCGGCTGCCGGACCGGCTGAGGTGGAGGGTGCGATGTCCGACTAATGGATAGAGTCGAACATCGCATCCTCCAGGCGAACACCAACCACTGTAGGCCCAGGATCTGCTGATGCAGACCATGGCTGAGTGGTTGGTGGACCTGGCGGTGGTCGCCGAGCCGTACTCGATACCTGGCCGTTGGCTGGGTGATCGGGACGGCTTGGTGGCGTTGGTGTCGCGGCCTGCCACGGACTCCCCTCCCCTCTCGCTCTTAGAGAGGGGGCCGGGATACGTGGCCGCCACGTGGGGAGAAATAGCCCTGGTCGGGGTTTATTTCTCCCCAAACGGCCCTCTACAGGACTTCGAGAAAGTTCTCGAAGTCCTGTAGAGGGGCAGTCGTCGGGAGGGCGGCGCCACGCCAGGTCGCCGTTATAGGTGACCTGAACGCGAAGTCGGCGGCCTGGGGCAACCCGGCCGCCTCGTGTAACGTCCGGGGACGCGCCGTCGAATATTGGGTGGCTTCGTGCGGTGTGTCCCTCCTAAACAGGGGGGAGGTTCACACGTGTGTGCGGCAGCGGGGAGGATCGGTGGTCGACGTGTCGTTTGCCACCCCCGTGCTTGCCGCCCGCGTCGTGAACTGGCGGGTGGAGATGGTGGAGACCATGTCGGACCACCGTTATGTGCGGTTCGACATCTCCACCCAAGGTCCGCGGGGAGGGCGCATGGCCCGCTCGGGCCGATCTCCCTTCCCGCGGTGGGCTCTCACCCGCCTGGACCGGGAGGCAGCCCAGGAGGCGGCGTTCCTCCAGGACTGGCTCTCGCCCCCTCTGGAGGGCACGGACGTTGACGCCGCGGCGGTCCAGCTCCGAGGGTCCCTGACCGAGGTGTGCAACTCCAGTATGCCTCGGTCTCGCCGTCCGCCTCCCCGTAGCGCCGTCTACTGGTGGACGGAGGAGCTGGCGGGGCTCCGGGCCGCCTGCTTGGCGGCCAGAAGGGCCTACACGCGGAGCCGGCGGCGCACTAACCGATCACAGGCCGGGGAGGACCGCCTCTACGCCTCTTACCTAGAGGCAAAGACGGTCCTCAAGACGGAAATGTGCGCCGCCAAGGACTCGGCGAGAGCCGAGATGCTAGCGGGTCTCGACAGGGATCCGTACGGTAGGCCGTACAAGGTGGCGCGGAACCAGCTGCGGCCCTATGGTCCCCCCCTGTCGGAGACCCTCGAGCCGGCGCTGCTGGATGGGGTGGTCCGGTCCTTGTTTCCGCGCAGGACCGACTTCACCCCACCAGTGATGGACCCCCCGCGGGAGGCGGCCCCGCCGGAGGAGGAGATTCCCCCGGTGACGGAGGATGAGGTTCGCGAGGGGATTCTCCGCCTCCGCGCGAAGAAGACGGCCCCTGGGCCGGACGGCGTCCCCGCACGGGTGGTGGCAATAGCTGCCTCTCAGATGCAGGACAGGTTTCGGGAACTCTTCAACGCGTGCTTTACGGCTGGGCGGTTCCCGAAACTGTGGCGGGAGGGGCAGCTGTGCCTCCTCCGCAAAGAGGGACGTCCGGTGGACTCCCCCTCGGCATACCGGCCCATCGTTCTTCTCGATGAGGTCGGTAAAATGTTCGAGGGGATCGTCGCCGACCGGCTGAATGGCCTGCTGCGGGGGGTGGGACCGGACCTGTCGGACGCCCAGTTTGGTTTTCGACAAGGGCGTTCGACGGTCGACGCCTTGGCCCTACTCAAGGCCCAGGTGCAGGAGGCAGTGGGGTCGGGGGAGGGGGTGTTGGCGGTGTCGTTCGATATCGCCAACGCCTTCAACTCCGTGCCCCACTCGACGATATTGGAGGCGCTCCGGTACCATGGAGTGCCCCAATACCTGCGGAACCTCCTGGCCAGCTACTTGGAGGACCGAGAGGTCCTCCTCGTGGACAAAACGGCGACGGTCAGGAGGTACGGCGCGGAGTCCGGTGTTCCGCAGGGGTCGGTTCTAGGCCCACCCCTGTGGAACATCGGTTTCGACTGGCTCCTGCGGGGCACCCTCCTCCAGGGCACGAGCGTCATCTGCTACGCGGATGACACTCTCCTCGTTGCCCGGGGGAGGGACTTTAGGGATGCGGCCTGTCTGGCCTCGGCTGGCGGATCCTTGGTCGCCGGGAGGATCCGCCAGCTGGGATTGAAGGTGGCGCTGCACAAGACCGAGGCCGTTTTCTTCCACGGGCCTCGGCAGCGCTACCCACCTGACGCCCACATAGTGGTAGAGGGCGTCAGGATCGAGGTTGGGGCCTAAATGAAATACCTGGGCCTCCAGCTAGACAGCAGGTGGCGCTTCGGCCCGCACTTCAGCGGGCTGTCGACGCGCCTGCTGAAGGCCGCCGATGCCCTATCGTGGCTCCTCCCCAACTTGGGGGGGCCGAAGGAGCGATGCCGGCGCTTATATGCCGGCATCCTGAAGAGTATGGCCCTTTACGGAGCCCCCATCTGGGCGGACTCCCTCCAGAGGAGGGAGAACGCGACCGCCATCCGCAAGCCCCAAAGGGCCATTGCACAGCGGGTGGCGAGGGCCTACCGCTCGGTGGGCTTCGGGGCGGCGTGCGCTCTGGCGGGCACCCCTCCCTGGGAGTTGGAGGCATGGGTGCTCGCCAGAGTGTACGAGTGGTCGGCACGGCGTAAAGCGCTAGGAGAGCGCCCCGCTGCGGAAGAGCGGGAGGCCGTGCGGCGGGAGGCGAGGGACGCGATCGTCCGTCACTGGACGGAGGACCTCGCCACCGCCACCTTTGGCTGCCGGACGCTGGACGCGCTCGGTCCAGTCCTGCAGGGCTGGCTCGAGCGACCCCACGGTTTCCTTTCGTTCCGTCTAGTGCAGGTGTTGTCCGGACATGGTTGTTTCGGAACGCACCTGCACCGGATCCGGAGGGAGGAAACACCGGCGTGCCACGACTGCGGAGCGGCGGAGGACACGGCGCAGCACACCTTCGAGGTGTGCCCGGCATGGGCTGAGCTGCGCCGTGAACTCATCGGAGTGGTCGGGCAGGACCTCTCGCTTCCCGGCGTGGTCAACTCCATGCTGGGGAGCGAGGAGGCCTGGGCGGCGGTTGCCTCCTTTTGCGAGGATGTCATGTCGCAAAAGGAGGCGGCGGAGCGCGAGCGGGAGGACGATCCTCTAACTGCGCCGCTCCGCAGGCGAAGAAGGGGTGGGAGAAGGCGGTTATACGATCGTCTCCTCCCACCCCCTGGTGGTGACTAGCGGGCGACAGGCGCGGGGGCGCCTTTCGTCCGCATTGCACCAGTCACCACCCTCGTCAAATGGGAATGGCCGAGCACTCACGGTCGTTCCCGGGCCCCTCCACTAGGAGGGGCGTGAGGGGCCTGCCGTAAAGGCGGGCAGTCGTCGGCGGAGGACTGGACGTAAAGGCTGTGCCAGTTTCCCAGTCCTCCTCCATAAAGACGATGCGGGAGTGCCGCTGGGTTATTTTAGTGGGTATACCGGGTCTTCCCGGGGAGTCCCACATAGCCCCCCATTCCCCCAATGGGTGGGTATGCGTAATGCATTTTTTCCCAGCGTGATCAAAAAAAAAAAAAAAAAAAAAAAAAAAAAGGTTAGGTTAGGTTAGGTTCCCCCCCCCCCCGAATTGGTTCCCGCCTTGTCGTGGCGGGGGGGCTCAGTAGCCGTGGTGGCAGAAACCCACGGTGAAGCCAAGAGGAACCTAGGCGGGGGCCGCTCGTCTAGGCTTTTGCCGCTAAGCCAACGACGAGTGGCCCAATAGTTGCGGTGCCGCGGGTGCCGCCTGTAGCGGCATCGCAACTGAGCGGGCTGCGGTGGCCCCCCTCTGATGGGGGGGGCATCGCGGCGGAGTGCGGGGGGCCGCGGCGGGGAGGAGTGTCGGTGTGGCTTCGGCCATTCTCCCTGCCTTCCGCGGCCTCAACGGGGCCGCCACCGTCAGATGGCGGACGCGGTGGGGCCGCAGGGGAAGAGGACTGTCGGTGTATCGTTGCCGCTGTCCCTGTCCCCTGCGGCCGAAAGGTGGTAGGTGACGGGGCCACAGACCCGACCCGTCACAGGGGGAGCTCCGGCGTGCCTGCATGACTGCGGCGCGTCGGAGGGCCTGGACCCCTCGCTTCCTGGCGTGGGTAGCGCCATGCTGGAAGGCGACGGGTCTGGGCAGCGGTCGCCTCCTTTTGCGAGGGTGGTAAATCGCAAAAGGAGGCGAAGGTGGTGATACGCGGGCGACAGGGGCGGGGGCCCCTTCGCCCGCATTGCACATCACCACCCGCGGGAGGGAATGGCCGAGCACTCGCGGTCATTCCCGGGCCCCTCCGTTGAGAGGGGCATGAGGGGCCCGCTGTGAGACAGCGGGCAGTCGTCGGCGGGGGACTGGAGTAAAGGCTCTGCCGGTTTCCCAGTCCTCCTCCACTAAGACGATGCGGGAGTGCCGTTGGGTTTTTTAGTGGGTATACCGGAAGCAGGATCCGGGGAGTCCCACATACCCCTCCCTTCCCCCGGAGGGAGGATGATGCGTAATGCATTTTTCCCAGCGCAACAAAAAAAAAAAAAAAGGTTAGGTTCCCCCCCCCCCCCCCCGAATTGGTTCCCGCCTTGTCGTGGCGGGGGGGCTCAGTAGCCGTGGTGGCGGAAACCCACGGTGAAGCCAAGAGGAACCTAGGCGGGGGCCGCTCGTCTAGGCTTTTGCCGCTAAGCCAACGACGAGTGGCCCAATAGTTGCGGTGCCGCGGGTGCCGCCTGTAGCGGCATCGCAACTGAGCGGGCTGCGATGCCCCCCCCTCTGATGGGGGGGGCATTGCGGCGGAGTGCGGGGGGCCGCGGCGGGGAGGGGAGTGTCGGTGTGGCTTCGGCCATTCTCCCTTAACTTCCGCGGCCCCAACGGGGCCGCCACCGTCAGATGGCGGACGCGGTGGGGCCGCAGGGGAAGAGGACTGTCGGTGTATCGTTGCCGCTGTCCCTGTCCCCTGCGGCCGAAAGGTGGTAGGTGACGGGGCCACAGACCCGACCCGTCACAGGGGGAGCTCCGGCGTGCCTGCATGACTGCGGCGCGTCGGAGGGCCTGGACCCCTCGCTTCCTGGCGTGGGTAGCGCCATGCTGGAAGGCGATGGGTCTGGGCAGCGGTCGCCTCCTTTTGCGAGGGTGGTAAATCGCAAAAGGAGGCGAAGGTGGTGATACGCGGGAATTAAGTAAGCGACAACGGAAGAGTTTAAAAATAAACTTTATTTGATCCCAGTTACAGCAAGACGGTAATTAATTCATCTAACAAGATATTGATCTTATATACTAACTTAATTGCTAACGTAGTACATCCACAGCGTGATCAGATTGACGCATGTTCTAGATAATTATAAATGCTGATCGCGCAGTGGGGAAATTGAGAAATAATCATCTAGTAAATACTTATTGTCTGACAAAGCTAATATTGGTAGGTTGGGGTTCCTTAACTCCTCCCTCCCTAAGAGAGAAATTATCCGAAGGTGTCGCAGACGGTTTCGGAGAATTTCGACAAAAGTTTATGAACTGAAATTTATACATTATAAAGATAACTATTGCTATTACAATAACCACATACTCTAAGATGGTCCATATACTAATTTCTATTGTCACTGTTTGTGTCGTATCGTCTATTTCACCAAATTTTGCACTTTGTAACACTTCTTTCACATCACTGAAGTCCACATTTCTTAGATCCACTTTCTTTGATCTTCTCTGGATGTCCTGTTGTAGGTCTGGCATCTGGATCAATGGCAGCTGGAGACTGGAAACTGTAGTGTTTGTGGTGGCGGCAATGATGACTTCGCCTATTTGTGTCTCGCATTGTTGGCCAGGTGTCACGATGTAGGTCCCAAGGATAGTGTACTTCAGGATTTCTGTATTGCAATTCTCGGTGATGATGAGATTTTCCTCTGAGTAAACCAACCATTGGTTGTCGGTTATTTTCTGTGTCTTAGTTTTTTCTATTTCAATATGGTTCTGTATGCAGTTTTTGTAGTTGTTCTTCATCAGCATTATTTGTTCAATGCAGGTCTCGGTTGGAAACTGGGCTAAATTAGTTTCAGCGCAAAGGAATTTTCCATTTTCAATCTCAGTACATGGGCTTACCACGGGCATGTATTTCAATCTATTCACCATCAGGTAAGGATATTTGGGTATTATTGTAAAGGTATTTGGAGAATGGAATATAGGGATGGGTATAACCTTGTAATAATTATATGTTTCGTTATTTATTAGGGGAACTTCTAAAACAAAAACTAACTTGTTGTTATTTATATATGATTTAAGTATGATATTACGTTCTAATTTTATTAAATTATGTTTGTTTACTGGGTATATTGTTCTAGCATGTTTAGCAATGACTTCTAACGTATTATATAATTCTGTACTATTTATAATGGATTGGTGCAATGTATTCAGTTTGCTAAAGGCTATTGCCGTTTCAATCTCTTGTATGTTTTCGTAACAGGTTCGAAAGTTATTTAAAATTTGATACATAGTATTTAATATTTGGAAAAGTTTGTTAAACCTGAACTCATGTTCAACTAATTTTTCCATTTCATTGGTATGTAAACCCGAGTTTTTAATATTTGAATTTATTATTTCAGAGTCATTTACTAATTTATCAAAAGCTTTTTGCATTGATGATACTTTACGTTCGACCACATGCTCTTTGTTCTGTATCATTTGGATTTCTCTATCATATTTAATTGCATCGTCTTCATCCAAATTTCCTGTGATAGCTTTTACAAGTGAGCCTAATGGATTAAACAAAGCTCTTTTGTTTCTATAATGGAAAGGTAAGATTTGAAAAAATCTATCCTTAGTTAGTTTAATAAGATATTCTATTTGGCTTTCTATTCCTATAGTTTCGTTACTAAGACTATTTTCCTTAATTTTAATTTTCAAGTTAATAAAATCCCGAATATTATTATCTATTTGTAAGTGTAGTGATTCTAAATCTACAATTTTGTATATTGTCCAATAACTATTCCTCTTCACTGCTACTCCCCGCTTTATCGCTGCTATCCCCGGATTCTGACCGAGGTTTTGGAGGTCCAGCGTGAGTGTTGGCACCACTAGTACCAGAAGTACCAGGCACGATCTGTGGAGGACGTTTTACATTTTTTAAGGCTACTCTAGTTTTCCTTTTCTTTACTTCTACTGGGACTATATTTCTTTCAACTTCACCTATTACTTTCGCTTTTTCATATCGAGGTTTTTCTTTGGCTTTTCTAATCCTAGTGTCTTTCATGTAAATATTATCGTCTGGTTCGAGTATCGGTGTCGTTTCGCCACCTTTTTTATTAATTATTTTAATTTTATCGGATTCTAATTTTTCTGTTATGAATTCATAGAGTATTTTAAGGCGTTTTCTATGATCTAACAATAATTTCTGAGTTAAGTTCTTCTCTCTATCCACGTTAAATACATTTTCGGAATAAGTGTGACCAAATACTAGTTCAAAAGGCGTAAAATCTGTTGCTGAATGTATGGTGTTGTTATAAGCCATGATGGCATAAGTCATAACTGATGCTGCATCTAAATCGCTTTTATCGTATTTTGCTATACGATAAATCTCAATAATGGTAGAATGAAACCTTTCTACTATTGCCATTGAACTGGGATTATTTGGCGTCCCAATATGAAGTTCAATTTTGTAAAAGCTTAACATTTCTTTAATCAAAGTATTGTTGAATTCTGTACCGGAATCGCAACTAATTTTTCTAGGCAGACCATACCTGCTGAAATATTTAATCAATGCTCTAACTATCTCTGGTGTACTCCTATTCGGTACCTCTATGGCTTGTGCTATCTTACTAAATGCATCCACTATAGTTAAATAATATTTCCCTTCAATATATAATAAATCCATAAAAGCTTCCTGAAAAGGGGCATCCTGGGTTTGTGTTAACTGAATGTGGGGTTTAATCGGCTTTCTATCATATTTCATGCGTTTACATGTTTCGCAAGCATTTATGATTGCCGTGACTGTCTCTTTCATGTTTGCCCACCAATAATGTCTTTTAAGTTTGGTTAAAGTTTCTTTAATACCTCTATGACATGTTTTCCCGTCGTGGTATTTTAAAATAACTTCTTTTTGATCTTCTTCAGATCCTGTCAAATTTATAACTCTTTCTGTACACTCGGTTAACTTAACTGAATCCTTTTTAAATAACTTAATTACCATGTTTGAAAAAGTTTTTCTAAAAGATGGGTGTTCGAAGTATATAAAGTACTTATGTTTTGGATCAATATACTCTTTCAAAAAGTCTTTAACTAATATATCGTTATTTGTCGGTAAGTGAACTTCGAGAATTTTTTGTTTATTATTTGAAATATCTTTTACGTCTAATTTATTTTTAAACCATGAATGAATTAAAATCTGTTTTGGTTTAGTATCGACAGCTTCGTTTAAACTAGGAATGCCTTCGTGTTCTCTATTTGAAACTGAGTTGGCAGTGACCCCATCATCAGAATCCGAAAGTTCTATCGTTTCTATTGGAGTTTCGGGGTCTTGTAATTCGCTTTCTATAATTTTTTGTATACGTTCCTGCCTATCTCCTATATTTACGAATATTGAATCTAAATCGTCGTCAATTGCATTAATCTTAATCCTAGATAAAGCATCTGCATTCGTGTTTTGAGGGCCTTTCTTATATTTTATTTCGAAATCGTACTCTTCTAACCTTAACCGCCATCGCGTGAGTTTACTATTGGGCTCTTTCAATGAATACAGCCAAGCTAATGGTCTATGGTCTGTAAATATGGTAAACTTATTACCATACAAATACGGTCGAAAGTGCTTAACTGCCCATATTATGGCTAAAAGTTCCTTCTCGATAGTGCTATATTTTACTTCTGTGTCACTCAGAGTCCTGCTAGCATATGCTACTGGCTTGTCTGAGCCTATTGATCCTTGTGACAATACAGCCCCAATTGCAAAATTCGATGCGTCGGTAGTTAAAATAAAACTTTTACTAAAATCGGGATACTGTAATAAAGGTGCGTTTGTTAAAAGTTTTTTACATGTTTCAAAACATTCCCTATACTCATCATTAATAATTATTTTACGACCTTTCTTTAAACAAGCTGTTAAAGGTCTAGTTATTTTTGCAAAATCTTTGATGAATTTCCTATAATAACCAATAAGTCCTAAAAAGCTTTTTATTTGTGTAACTGTTTCTGGAATGGGATATCTTAAGATTGCATCAATTTTATCATTATTTGGCTTCAATCCTTCACTTGTAATAGTGTGCCCTAAGTAAAGAACTTCCTTTCTAAGAAAATGTGATTTGTCGAGTTGTATTTTTAAATTTGTCGCCCGAAACCGATCAAAAACTGCTCTAAGTTTTTCTACATGCTGAGTCAGCGATTTAGAAAAAATTATGACGTCATCAAGGTATACCAGGCAATGTAAGCCCTGGAGACCTCTTAGAACGTTATCCATAGCCCTCTGGAATGTTGCAGGTGCTGTTTTTAACCCGAACGGCATCCTGTTAAATTCATAATGTCCTGAAGGTGTACTGAAAGCTGTTTTCGCCCTATCTTCTTCCTGGACCTCGATTTGATGGTACCCACTAGCTAAATCTAAGGTAGTAAAATAGGTACTATTGCCTAGCATATCAAATAAATCATTTATGTTGGGCAAGGGGTATTTGTCATCGGTAGTAATTTCATTGAGACGTCTATAATCAACTACCATCCTCCATTTTTGCTGTCCTGATGAATCTAATTTTTTTGGCACTAAATGTACGGGAGCACTCCAGGGGGAGTGTGATTCCTGGATGATATTGTCCCTTAACATTTTATCTACCTGATTCCTAATTTCTTTCGATTGAATGGGAGGTAACCTATGTGCTTTAATATTTATAGGATCTTCATTCCTTGTTCTAATTCTATGTTTTACTTGATTTGTAAACGTTAATGGAATATTCTCACAATAAAATATGTCCTTATAATCATTACATAGCCCTTCGATGGTTTTACGTTCCTCAGAATTCATGTGGTCTAACTGTAATTTTTTTAAATTATCTGTTAGCATCCTATCTATTTCTATGTTATTTTCTGTAAAATTAATGTGAACAGATGGGTTCTGCCTGTAAGGTTCGACCGTAAAAGGTCCTGTTACCACTAAGGTTCTGGTTTCATCCGTATAATTCTGAATAACGGTTGATGCGTAACCTTTAATACACGTAACTAATGCGGCGGGCATTCGAATCCCTTCCGTAAATTGCTTAAAATCTAACACAGCTTCCCCGTTCAGTAAGTTGACTGGGAGTCTTACTCTAAGTTCACTACGAGATGGTAGATTATATACCTCTCTCATAGGCGGTGAATATATGATAGGAATATCTGTATTTTTTAAATGTAATATCTGATTTTCCATATTAATCTTTGCCTGTAATTGCTTCAGCAAATTGCTACCTATTAACCCATCATACCTATCGTCGACACTATAGACATAAAACTTATGGAACTCTTGACTTCCAAAGGTAACCGGTAATGGAATAATAGCCGTTTCACTATGAACACTCGATGCGTGAGTGCTAACAACTTCGAAGGGTTCATACTGTAGATAATTTTTAAAATATTTATTCGCTATATACGGGCTTATAAACGATCTAACACTCCCCGTATCTATCATAAAAACTGCCTTTAATTCTGGTATAACTATATGTGGTAAATTTAAGCGTTTATTACAATTTATTTTTATTCGTTCTCTAGGGTAGAGGCCGTTATGCAAAAATTTCCCGCCCCGGGTTCTTCAGGAGAAAATTCTTGGCACTCATTGTACGAATAACTTGAACTCTGTTCATTATTATTAGAATTATTTATGTAATTAACACGTCGCGACCTTGCAGTACGCATGGTGACATCAGTATTCGCACCCGACGTAGATGCTTGCGCTGCAAAAGACGGCGTGCTCGGTGCATGTGCCGCGAACTGTTGGTTCGGTTGTGCAATCGGAACAAATGACCTACTTGACTGCGGTGACGCATTATTGTTGTTTGTACGATTAAAATTGTCTTGATTTCTTTGAATATTATTATGTTGTTTATAATGTCTGGGCTGATGCGGATTGTTCGGTGTAGATGTGCTGTTTGTAGCACTATTCGGTACATGTGTACTTGATATGCTATGTGAATCTTTCTTTTGATTATTAGATTCAATTGCATTTTGGTTATTAGGCAAGTTGGGTCTGTTATTTCTGCTAAAATTACGTCTGTCGTTTGTTTTCGACTCATAGACTGCCTGGAAGTTTTGTTCTTCTAAAACTATTTTTAATGCATCCTCTAACGTTGTGACGTCGCGCAAACGAACTAATCTAACTAAAAATGGCGGTAAATTAAACAAGAAAGCATTCATCGCTCTGTTACTATAAATGATTTGCTTTGCCTTACGTAGAGATTCATCAATGATAGTTTCTGATATTTTAGCAAATAAAACACTTCTCATCCGCTGTATTCTATGGCAAAAATCTAAATAACTTTCACCCTTATTTATTCTACACGATTCTAATTCCATTGCTAAACAATCCTCTGTGCGTGGATCACCGAAGTGTTGGTTTAACAACTTCTTCAGCTCGTCCCACGTACCTATAGCTTCTCTTTCGCCTACCAAACTGGCTGCTTCGCCTGATAACCTACTAGTTACTACATGAAATAAATATTCATTTTGGGCTGCGGTTCCTAAGAACGTAGACAAAATGTATTCACATTTTTTTATAAATAAAGGCAACATTCTAGTGTCGCCGCTGAATATTGGTATGATGTTAACCAATTCCTGTGGGACACGGGTTACGTTTTCCATTGTGAAATGTTATGAAAGGAGCAAACGCGGAGAGAAAAAAAATCACACTAATGTGCTACTAAACTATCACTATTCTAAAATATTAGTACGTTTAAAATCTATGCAAATATTATTACGGCGTTGTCCAATCCCTAATAATACACAAACACATAGACTATTACAAGGTTGGGATATAGATGGAAGAGCTGAGAGGAAGGTGAAAAAGATTTACTCACAATTCCGCAGCTAGCTCCATGCTCCCTGAATTACTGCTTGGCTCCTGGTCCTCTCCTGGCTTGATGTGGCTTCTTAATGTATTTGTTTGTTCGGTGATCTCTGCTGAACCGTTGAAACGGACGTCGGCTGCTTCCCGTAGATGTGGATACGTGACAGACTGACTACAGAGATCCTACCGGCTGCGCCAATTAAGTAAGCGACAACGGAAGAGTTTAAAAATAAACTTTATTTGATCCCAGTTACAGCAAGACGGTAATTAATTCATCTAACAAGATATTGATCTTATATACTAACTTAATTGCTAACGTAGTACATCCACAGCGTGATCAGATTGACGCATGTTCTAGATAATTATAAATGCTGATCGCGCAGTGGGGAAATTGAGAAATAATCATCTAGTAAATACTTATTGTCTGACAAAGCTAATATTGGTAGGTTGGGGTTCCTTAACTCGGGCGACAGGTGCGGGGGCCCCTTCGCCTGCATTGCACATCACCACCCGCGGGAGGGAATGGCCGAGCACTCGCGGTCATTCCCGGGCCCCTCCGTTGAGAGGGGCATGAGGGGCCCGCTGTGAGACAGCGGGCAGAGCGTCGGCGGGGGACTGGAGTAAAGGCTCTGCCGGTTTCCCAGTCCTCCTCCACTAAGACGATGCGGGAGTGCCGTTGGGTTTTTTAGTGGGTATACCGGAAGCAGGATCCGGGGAGTCCCACATACCCCTCCCTTCCCCCGGAGGGAGGATTTCACAGCACTTGCGGATGCGGAGATCGAAAAGATCGCGCGCATCTGCATGATGCAGTGCGGTGAAATGGTGGGTGCCCGGCTGGAGGCCATAGAGGCGAGACTGCCAGCCGAAACCCTTCGCCCACCGCTCGCTGGAGATAGGCGGAGACAGGAGGGGCCCGCTAAGCCGGCAGCGGCGCAGCAGATAAATGCCGGGAAGGGGGTGACAAAGACCACGGAGGGGCCCAGTAAGCCCACTGAGGGTAGATCCGCGCCCACTTCCCAGTCGGTGTCTGCGACCCCGCCGACACCACATGGCCCCCTCACGGAGGCCTGGACGACGGTGGTCAAGAGGGGCCGTCGAAAGAAGAGGACGGCACCGCCGGCAACCGCTGGAGCACCCGCACCGGCATTGAATATGCCAGGCCATTTATTGGTCATTGTAAAAAACGGAATAAATTACATTTCAATATTTTATATCTATCTAAAACTGGATTGCTTCTCCATACTATTAAATTAAAGTTTTAATTAATATAAGTGACTGAGATTCCCAAACTTGGGAATTACGTCACGGTTTTACTGACCGACACCGTATACTGGATCTGTCGCCTACATCACCTGCGTGGAGTGGCCGAGTTACGGGGACTACGCCTGGAGGACGGGAGCTCGCCAGGGAAGTGTGGAAGGCTAGACAAGTGCGCAAGACCTAGGCAGAACCTTAATTTTTTTTTTAATATACCCACATATTTTGTTAATTCTAAACCTAGTTTTATTCTTTTGTACACGTCCTATATACGTGACAATGGCCAGGCCTGGCATAAATGGCCGCGGGACCGCCTAAGGTCAGAGCCCCACGCTCCGCGGCTGTAGTGATCACGCTGCAGCCCGGAGCCGTCGAAAGGGGCATTACTTACAAGGCGGTCCTGACAGAGGCGAGGGCCAAAGTCGCGTTCCCCGACCTTGGAACACCGTCCGGCTTCAAATTGAGGCCGGCGATTACGGGGGCGCGGCTGCTCGAGGTGTCGGGTGCCTCTAGCGCCGAAAAGGCGGACGTTTTGGCCGCCAAGCTGCGGGAGGTCCTCAACCCTGAGGACGTTCGGGTGTCCAGGCCGATGAAGACGGCTGAACTGCGGGTCGACGGTCTGGACGACTCGACGACCCCAGCTGAGGTCGTGGCGGCCATCGCCCGAGCCGGCGGATGTCCGTCGGAAAACGTGCGGACGGGCGAGATCCGTGCCGACGCTACTGGGCTCGGCATGATTTGGGTGCGTTGCCCGGTGGCGGCGGCACAAAAGGTTGCTAACGGTGGACGACTGCTGGTGGGGTGGGTTGCAGCGAGGGTCAAGCTGCTGCAACCAAGGGCATTGCGGTGCTATCGTTGCCTGGACATTGGGCATGTCAGGGCACGATGCACCGCTGAAACAGACCGCAGCGAGCAGTGTTATCGCTGCGGTCAGCCCGGCCACAAGGCGGCCCAGTGCTCTGCGGCGCCAAACTGCAGTCTCTGTACAGCTGCAGGGAGGCCCGCTGGACACAGAGCGGGCGGAAAAGGCTGTGGCGCACCCGCGCAGCAGCAGAAGAGGAGAAGGAGGGCTAAGGTTGCCGGGGGCTCGTTAACCCCCCGTCAGCCTGGCTGCCCTTCGGCCGACTCCCGGCCTAGGAATGGAGTGGAGGGAATGGATTGCGCATAATGGCGCTCTACCATTTCCTCCAGGGCAATATCAACCACTCTGCCAGAGCTCAGGATCTCTTGCTCCAGAGCATGGCAGAGTGGTCGATTCACGTGGCTGTGGTCGCCGAGCCGTATTTCGTCCCACCCAAAGATAACTGGGTTGGAGACCTCGACGGTTTGGTGGCCATTATTGGCGGGGCTCTTGTCAGCCCGTCCCGAGGTCGTGGCTGGGTGGCCGCCCTCGTGGACGGCGTTGGCATAGTTGGTGCGTATTTTTCGCCCAACAAGAGTCTCGCCGACTTCGAGAGTTTCCTTGTCGAGTTAGGCGCCGTCGTAGGTCGACTCCACCCTCACCCTGTGTTGTTATTAGGGGATCAACGCCAAGTCTTCGGCGTGGGGATCTCCGGTAAACGATGCTAGGGGTGAGGCGCTGGAAGAGTGGTCAGTAACCACCGGCCTGGTCATCTTAAACCGGGGCTCGGTTTACACGTGCGTGCGACAGCGGGGCGGGTCTGTAGTGGACGTCTCGTTCGCTAGCCCTGCTGTCGCGAGCCGTGTCCGTGACTGGCATGTCGCCGTGGAGGTGGAGACGTTATCGGATCACCGATATATCCGCTTTGACGTCTCCACCCAGACCGCTGGCGGCCGCGGTACACCGGCCCCGCGAACGGACGGTCCGCGCTGGGCGCGCAAGCGCATCGACAGGGAACTTCTCGAGGAGGCCACAATTGTCCAGGCCTGGATCCGGGAGTCGACAACAACCGGACCCGTCGACGTCGAACAGGAGGCGCTGTGGTTCCGCGGGGCGATGACGCAAATCAGCGACGCGTCCATGCCCCGGGTCCACGCACAGTCAGCGAGGCGCCAGGTGTACTGGTGGTCCGCCGAGATCGCACAGTTGCGTGTCGCGTGCGTAGCGGCCAGACGCCAGTACACCCGATACCGGAGGAGACGTCGTCGGGTCCCCGACGAAGAAGCCGCGCTGTATGAGGTGTACCGCGCGGCGACGGAGACTCTGCGGCTGGCCATCGGCGAAGCGAAGAAGCGAGCCAGGGAGGAGATGTTGGAGACTCTAGACCGGGATCCTTGGGGGCGTCCTTATCGAGCGGTTCGAGGAAAACTTCGAGCCGCCGCGCCTCCACTTACGGAGAGTCTCCGTAAGTGGAGGGACTACTTTTTTGATACCTTTCGATTTTTGCAATAGGATCTTAAACGTAATTCCATTGTGGTCCGAGCTCGTGAGTCCCTCGTCGACCTTCCAGTCGTCTACTAGGTCCAAGATGTCGTTTGAACAGGCAGTAACGTCCACGTGACTGCTGTACCGCTTCCCTCCTCGGATAGTGTCGAAGGTCGGGATTTCCCCTTGGTTAAGTATGTTGAGGTTTAGCTCTCCAAGAGTCCCGACCAATTCCTCACCTCTGAGGTCGACCGTCGGACTGCCCCACCACATGCTTTTCGCGTTGGCGTCCCCTCCAACGATAAGCCTCCTGGAACCCACTGCGTGCCATACCTTCTTTAGGTGCTCCAAGTACGGCTCGATGGGCTGATCTGGCTCAAAGTAAAGAGAGACAAGCGTGATCTCCCAGGCACTGGTCAGGATTCCTACCACACAGATGTTGTTAGTGGTGAGTTGCGGGTACTGTTTGACTGTGAAGTCGCTGTTAAAGACAGCTATTGCTGCTTTTACAGTCCCTTCTCCTATGCCAGTGTTCTGGAAGACTCGAACGCCCTTGTGACTCTTCATTACTTTGGCCCCCGCCACGTAGGGTTCTTGTAAAAGCGCCACCGCCGTTCCACGCTTTGAAGCCTCCATCAGAAGCTCGCTGGTGGCTAGCTTTTTTCGCTGAAGGTTAGCCTGCAATACTCCATATGAAAACGTTGAGGTGCCCTTAGCAGTACGCAACTGCCGATCTAGCCACATCATCCCACTTCTTCCTCACCGGGCAGTCCAGGCTGAACGCGCTGTGTTGCGCGCCGTGCCCTATGTTGGCTCTCGTGCAGTTTCGGCAAGCGGGTGGTAATCCTGTGAGCCAGTCCGGACACTCTGGTCTCATGTGCGGTCCTCCGCAGTGGCCACACAGGTCGGCAGGCTCTTTACAGAAGCGCTTGCCGTGTCCGAAGCCCAGACAGCGCGTACACTGGACCAACGGACTTTGATCCTCAACTTTTATGTGCTGGAGGTCAATGCGCACGGTTCCCATTTCTATAGCGCGTCGCCAGATGGCGGGCGAAACGCTGACAATGACGTGACCCCAATGGGGGTTTCGTGTCCTCCTTCGGAATTTCACTTCCACCCTGTTTTCGCCACTGTCGAGGCCGTCGAAAATACCCTTGTTCTGATTTCTCAGCGCTCTTAGGATGTCTTCGTCAGTGTGCATCACTAAGACGTATCTGAGAATCAGGAGCGGGTCCTTATTTTTTACTTCCTCGACAGTGAGGTCAACTCCATGCTTCTGCAATCGGGTCTTAATTTTTCTCCTTTCTTCTTCAGTTTCTAGTCCTATTATAACTTTCCTATCCCTAGCCTTTCTCACTTTTTCTATTTTTACCCAGCCGTCTGTTGCGTTCACCGCTTTCCTAACTCTACCAAGAACCTCTTCGCCCGACTCGGTCTCGTCCTTGGAGGTTATCACAATCGAGTGCAGTGTACTGCGCCCTGGCAGTGACTTCTCAACCCGAGTTGCGGCCACACTCGCGTATGTGCCCTTCTCCAAGAACTCCGTCTGGCGGTCCATCCTTTCCTTGAGCTCCTCCATTTTCTCGTTGCTCTCTGCAAGGAGCTTTGTGTGCTGCTCTATTGTGTGAAGTAGCCTGCTTGTGCTTTCTTCACAAGGAAGGGATCCTGAGGGTGGCAGTTTTTGGTCGGTCTCTACTGGCTCTACTAGCCCTTCTTTGGACAGCTTTTTCTTGGCCACTTTTGTCTCCATCTCAGCCTCCTTAACCAATTGGTAAAGACGTTCCGTAGCTTCGGAGATAGCGGACTTTATCTCCGTCTTCAAATTTCTAGAGCTACTTAATTGTAGCTTGGTCTTCATCAAGCAGGCTTTAGCCTCCGCAGTCCGGTCCGCATATTTGGGCTTTGGCGGGGAGCATCTCTCAACGGACTTCCTTATTGCAGTCGCGGTCGTCCCTTTGCTCTCCTGCGTCAAAGTAGGTTTGGCTGTAGTTTTTGCAGGGCCAGCCTGCGACGTCCTTTCCATAGTGAATGTGTCATTTTTTGTGGGGCTGGTATTTGTGGCTTCCCACTCACCTATGCTGCGTCTTACATTTAGAGGGGCAACTGCCCCGGGTCTTGACGGTGACTTTTCACCGTTTTTAGCGTTTAACGGCGTTCTTAAGCCAAACATGTTGGGGGTATGCGTCGCTTAATATATACGTACGAGGGGGCCGGGATACGTGGCCGCCACGTGGGGAGAAATAGCCCTAGTCGGGGTTTATTTCTCCCCAAACCGCCCTCTACGGGACTTCGAGAACTTTCTCGAAGTCCTAACGGCAGTCGTCGGGAGGGCGGCGCCACGCCAGGTCGCCGTTATAGGTGACCTGAACGCGAAGTCGGCGGCCTGGGGCAACCCGGCCGCCTCGTGTAACGTCCGGGGACGCGCCGTCGAATATTGGGTGGCTTCGTGAGGGCGAGACCCCTCCCTCCTCGGTGCCGGGTGTATTGGTGGAGCGACGAGCTCCGCCGCATGCGCGTTGATTGCGGTAGGGCTCGCCGCCGATACACTCGGTGCAGGCGGAGGCGTACCCGAGACGCCCAAGAGGAGAGTGCCTCCTATGCCGCTTACAGGGCTCTGCGCGAATCTTTCCAAGTGGCAATCGCGCGGGCCAAGGAGGCGGCATGGGAGGAATGGCTGCGGACCCTCGATGGTGACCCTTGGGGGAGGCCGTACAAGGTGGTGCGCAAAAAGCTGCGGCCCTGGGCTCCCCCTGTCACGTCCAGCGTTGACGAGGTTTTGCTTGGAGAGGTGGTGGGCACCCTCTTCCCGCAGCGAGACGAGTGGGTGCCCCCGGCGATGGCCCGACACACTGACGCGCGACCTGCAGAGGGCGATGTCACCGCACCGCCGGTATCGGTGGCCGAATTCGGGGCGGCTGTCCTCAGACTCAAAATGAAGAGGACCGCCCCGGGCCCGGACGGCGTTCCGGGGACGGCCCTGGCGGTCGCGCTGGAGGAGATAGGTGAGAGGGTGAGGTCCCTCTTCACCGCATGTGTGGCGCAGGGTCGATTCCCGCAGCAATGGAAAACGGGCAAATTAGTGCTGCTGCCAAAGGCGGGGCGCCCGGCCGGACTGCCGTCGTCCTACCGTCCGATCGTGTTGCTCGGCGAGGTGAGCAAGCTCTTCGAGCGAGTGCTCGTGGCTCGCCTGGCCGAGTGCATGGCTCCGGATCTGGACGACGCGCAGTTCGGTTTCCGCCGGGGTCGGTCGACCCTGGATGCCATTGCGCAGGTGAGGGACCTCGCCGAGGAGGCGGTCTCCCGGGGCGGCGTGATGCTTGCGGTGTCATTGGACATCCGCAACGCATTCAACACGCTGCCCTGGGAAACGATCAAAACGGCGTTGCGATACCACGGCGTGCCGCAGTACCTGCAGAGGGTCATCGCCGACTACTTCGCCGGCAGAGCCGTCGTGTTCCCGACGAGGGCCGGCGAAGGCAGGAGGGAAATGTCGTGCGGTGTTCCACAGGGGTCTGTTTTAGGCCCTCCCCTGTGGAACATCGGTTACGACTGGGTGCTGCGCGGGGCCACTCTGCGGGGGGTCAGCGTCATATGCTACGCCGACGACACCCTCGTGTTGGCCCGCGGCGGCACCTACAGAGAGGCGTCCCTGCTCGCCACGGCGGGTGTGGCCCAGGTGGTGATGAGGATCCGTGCCCTGGGGCTCGAGGTGGCCCTGGAAAAGTCAGAGGCCCTACTCTTTCACGGGCCCAGAAACAAGTCGCCGCCGGAGGCCTCAATTATCGTGGGAGGGACTTCCATCGCCGTCGGTACAAGTATGAAGTACCTGGGGCTCGTCCTCGACGGTCGATGGAAGTTCGAGGAGCACTTCCGGCGGTTGGCCCCAAAGTTGTTGGCCACTGCTGGGGCCTTGGGACGGATCCTCCCAAACGTTGGGGGGCCTGGTGGAGTTTGCCGACGCTCTACGGGGCGCCAATATGGGCAGGTGCCATGAGCAACCAAAACCTGGCAACGCTGCGAAGGCCGCAGCGTGCCATGGCACTCAGGGTGGCCCGGGCGTACCGCACCGTGTCGTGCGTCGGCGCGTGTGTGCTCGCCGGTACACCGCCGTGGGACCTCGATGCTGAGGTACTCGCCGCGGTGTACTGGCGAATAAAAGAGGCGATAGCTGGTGGTGGCCGTCCCCATCCGCGGGAGATTCAACGCTGGCGAGAGGAGGGGCGTGACACTCTCCTGCGGAGGTGGGCGGCCCGCCTAGAAGAGACGGTCGTGAGTAGGGAGTTGGTGACCGCCGTTCGGCCCATTCTTCACGAGTGGCTCGAGCGGCGGCATGGAGCTCTCTCCTTCCACCTGACACAGATGATCACCGGGCATGGATGCTTTGGGAGATACCTGTGCCGGGTGGCAAGAAGGGAGCCTACGGACGTGTGCCACCACTGTGTGGCGGGAGTCGCGGACACGGCGCAACACACGCGCGAGGAGTGCCCAGCTTGGGAGGTCCCTCGTGCCGCCCTGTCCGCGACAATTGGCAATGACCTGTCGCTGCCGGCCGTCCTCAGGGAGATGGTCGACAGCGACGAGGCTTGGCAGGCGGCAGCGACCTTCTGCGACGCTGTCATGTCGCAGAAGGAGGCGGCGGAGCGGGACCGGGAAGACGACGTCGACTCGGCCCCGATGCGCCGCCGCAGACGCGGAAGGCGGCGTCTGGCCTTCGCGGGCCGAATGGCGCCGTAAGCCGGGGACCGCGGGCGGCGGATCGGGGTCCGCCGTCCGCACAAAGGTCCCGCACTGGGACGCCCACGTATTCCGGGGCGCCTCAGTGCAAGAAGGAGAGAAAAAGACAGAGGTGGAATTGGGCGGAGCTGGGTCTCAAGTTAACCTGGGATTCAGCCCCGCCCCGGAGAGAAGGGCTCCGTTGCGGAGCAACGCCAGCGGGGCACGCGGTCGTGTGCCTAGTGGGTCCCGCAGCCCCGTAGGCGAGAGACGGAATACTCCAGGTTTTTAGTGGGTGCAAACCCCACATAACACAGTGGTTTCCCCGAGCCACTGCGTATTCGTGAGGAATTTTCCTGGGAGAACAAAAAAAAAAAAAAAAAAAAAAAAAAGGTTAGGTTAGGTTAGGTTAGGTTTTTTTTTTTTTTTTTTTTTTTTTTTTATTTAGGCGCCTACCCCTCCGCGCTTTTGGCGGAGTCTGCGAGCTAATGGAATCCCCGGACATAGTCCGAGACCTTGGGGTCTTATCTTTATTTCTAAATTTAATAGTTTTTACATTTTCCTAATTCTAGACATTTATCTTATTTTCTACATAGATAAGTTTCTTATTATATAATTATTTATTACTATATATACTTTATTTCTTAATTTTTACATCAAATCTTAATTGTATCGTGTTTTTATCTTATCTCTATAATTAACATCTATTTCTTAATGCTACCTATTATATATAACATATATAGTTTTGAGCATTTTTATTCATCGCTTTTGTTTTTGTTTACAGTTTTTTGGACAATTTTGATGCAATAGTCAATAAATTCTGCGCTATGTTTTTTATCCATGATTAGTTTATGTAAATTTTCTGGACGGATTTCGGTTCTCAATTTCTGCTCTATCTCGAACCTCTCCAAGCCATAGGCCGGGCAGTCAGTCAACAGGTGAGTCACTGTTTCGTCTATGTCAGAGTCACATATACATGATGGGCTTTCCTTACACCTGAATCTATACAGGTATTCTGAAAACCCACCATGTCCAGTCATTATCTGAGTCAGTAGTCCCGTTGGTTTTAGTTTTCTGACCGCATTGTACGCTTCGATAGCATCCGGGAAAAACAACTTCGTTGTTGCGGCTGTATCGCCCATCCTGTACCTCCGGTTCCATTCGTCAAGCGAATCCTTTCGGATTTGCCGCTTGACGAATGAAACCGGGCATTTGTCGTAATCCGGCTTCCTTTTTAATTTAAGCGCGGCATCCTTAGCCAGCTGGTCGGCTCTCTCATTCCCTTCCAGTCCCGCATGGGCCTTGATCCAGAACAAAGATATATCTTTGTTCTGGGATCTGCCCTGACGCAGATTCTCTCTGGTCTGGACTGCAAGGGTTTGAGTAGAGCGGTGGTTTGCGACCGTTTCGAGCGAAGATCTGGAGTCGCTGAATATTCCAAAGGAATCCTCAGCGCTCCTTAGTATCTCCCTCGTGGCATTACATATGGCCAGCAGTTCCGCCTGGTAAACCGTGCAGTGGGACGACAGCTTCATCTTAAGGCTTTTGGTTTCGGCGCCATTGCTCCAAAGAGACAATGCCGCCCCCACCTTGCCCTCGATTTTGCTGCCGTCCGTGTAAATCTGCACTGCTTGTGTGCAGTGGTCACTGTGGCTATCGTGATTTGCCAGGCATATGAACTGCAGGCTCATATGCTCTGCCGGGTGGGGTGTGGAGGCAAATGCGGTACGTCGCTCAACGTCCCTATCTCCCAGTGCTGGCCGGGGCACCCCCCTCCTCGCCTCGTACAGGGCGGCTGCCTCTTGCACTCGGAGGTCGAGGGGGAGTATACCGGCCAGCACCAGTGCCGAGTTCAGGGAAACGGTGCGGTAGGATTTGCACAATTTCTGTGCAAATCCCCTTTGGACCGCATTTAACCTCTTTACTACGCACTTCTTAGTGGCTGCAGATGCCCACGCACTTGCCGCATACAGGATGACGGGTTCCACTACTTCCGTATACATGGTGCGGATGACGTCGGGGTGGAGGCCCCAGCTGACCTTAGCAGCCCTCGACAACTGCTTGTAAAAATCAAGTGCCTTTTGGCACACATTGCTTGAATGCTTGTTGAAGGTTAGCTTGTTGTCGATGGTTAGTCCCAGTATACATGGTGCGGATGACGTCGGGGTGGAGGCCCCAGCTGACCTTAGCAGCCCTCGACAACTGCTTGTAAAAATCAAGTGCCTTTTGGCACACATTGCTTGAATGCTTGTTGAAGGTTAGCTTGTTGTCGATGGTTAGTCCCAGTATACATGGTGCGGATGACGTCGGGGTGGAGGCCCCAGCTGACCTTAGCAGCCCTCGACAACTGCTTGTAAAAATCAAGTGCCTTTTGGCACACATTGCTTGAATGCTTGTTGAAGGTTAGCTTGTTGTCGATGGTTAGTCCCAGGTAATCTTGATCTCTTGCGTCATGCCAATGGCGACCCCTCCCATGCTCAGCCTCGGGGTGTCGTATTTCAGTCTCCGCGTTATTACCATCGCATTTGTTTTATGCGGTGCGAATTTCAACTTATTACTAACACCCCACTGGTAAACATAGGCGAGGGCGTCATTCGCCTTCCGCTCGATCTCGATCGCTGAGTCGCCATCCAATATCAACACCACGTCGTCAGCGAAGGCTTGGCAGTAGTGTCCCCGTTCCGCCAATCCTTTCAGTAGGGGATCCAAGAGGACGTTCCAGAGGATCGGTCCTCCAATCGATCCCTGTACACATCCCTTGGTGGTCTCCCTAACTACTTCTTCCCCTGCGTACCTGACCCTGACCCTTCGGTTATTGAGGTAGCTGTCCATAATCCTCCTCACATTTACCGGACAGTTTTCCTCAGCCAGTCTAGTTCTTATGGCTGGCCACCATGCGCTGTCGAAAGCTCCCTCTATGTCTAGCGACACCATAACGGTGAGCTTATGCTCCGCAAGTTTGCTGCGTATGCGTCCAACTAGGTCATAGAGGGAGTCTTCCGTGCTCTTCTGGGGCATGAACCCATACTGGCGAGTACTAAGTCTTGGTATAATGTGCCATTTTACTCTGCCTATGACCATTTTTTCCAGGACCTTTCCCAGCACCGGCAACAGGCCAATTGGCCTGTAGGATTTTGGAGCCGTATAGCTCTCCTTCCCGGGTTTCCTTAGGATCACAACTGTGGCTTCCTTCCAGGTCCCGGGAAAGTAGCCCAGCTCCAAGCACTTGTTAGCCAGTGCTAGGAAAGTTCGTGGATCATGGTCTATCGAATGCTGGCAGATGTCGGCTGTGAGGCCATCCGCCCCGGGGGCTTTCTTGGGGTTGAAACTGTGCGCCGAGGACCTTAGCTCTTCAATGGTGAACTGCGGATCATGGTTCTCAGCATGGGTCGCTACGTTCACGTCTTCGGCTAAAGCCCTAATGCGCGCATGCTCTTCCCCATCATCCTCCCTTCTGTCCTCGGGGTAAAATGTGTCTGCCAGCAATTCGGCAGAGTGGAGGTTGTCCAGCACCTTTCCGTTCACGGTCAGGGGCAGATCCTCGTGCCTCTTCATGGTTCGGCCTATGACTCGGTATATACCGTCCCAGAGGCCCTCTCCATCTTGCTTCTCGCAGAACTCCTTCCAACTTTCTGTCTGTGCCCTCTTTGCTCTCTCCTCATATTCCGTTTTTGCTTGCAGGTACTCAGCGACGACGGCCGCTCTTCGGACCGGTGCTGCGCAGCGGACCCTGCGCTTTTTGGTGGCGACTGCCTTCTTCAGCTTGGCGAGCTCCTCCGACCACCAAGGTAAGTTGATTTGGTTTTTTAATTTGATTAAGGGTATACTTTTGCTTGCTGCTTTTATAATTTGGTCCTGGTATGTCTCTACTGATTTTTCTAATTCTAATGTGTTTGTAATTTTATTTATTTCGCTAGTATTTATTTTATTCTCTAATAGCAACTGGGCCAATTTCTCACGAAATTGGTCCCAGTCTGCTTTTCTGCTGTTATATTTTCGAGTTGTTCTAGTTATTTGTATACCCTTAGACTTTTCCAACCCCAACCTAAATGTTATGGCATTGTGGTCAGAGCTCGTCATGCCCTCGTCCACCCTCCAGTCATCCACCAGGCCGAGCAGCCCCGCCGCGCAGACCGTTATGTCCACAACACTGGAATACAGTGTTGTACCCCGAACCGTGTGAAATGTTGGAGTGCTGCCGACGTTGAGCACCTGCAAGTCCATTTCGTCAAGGGCTCCAGCGACTTCTACGCCCCTCACATCCGTCCTGTCACTACCCCACCAGGAGTTTTTGGCATTGACGTCGCCGCCCATGATGATCCACTGGCCGAACCTCCTCTCTATCCTTTTAAGCTGCTCCAGGTATGGCCCTATCGGTTCTGGCTTGGGTTCGAGGTAGAATGAGACCACCACGATCTCCCAGGCAATGGTCCTCATATTTACCACTGTGATGTTATGCGTGGTAAAGTCCGGGCACTGGACGACGTCTATATCACCGTCAAAGACCGCAATTGCAGTCTTGACGGCACCGTCAGTCCCATTGCTCTGGTATATTCTCGCGCCATGGTAGTCTTTCATTCTACCTATGCCTCCGATGTACGGCTCCTGGAGCAGTGCAAAGGCCACTTTCCTCTTTTTCGCCTCAAGCATTAATTCGTTTGTTGCCAGTGCCTTTCTTTGCAAGTTTGCTTGGACTACTACGTATGGCCTACTAGGATTCGAGTCAGAAGTTACGCCAGGGACCACCTCAGCAATATGACGTCGTGCTTCTGGCCATTGCCTCCCACTTCCTCCTGATGGGGCAGTCCTGACTGAAGGCGTTGTGCTCCATCCTCTCTAACTTGCTCCGCCTACAGTTGCAGCACGTTGGGGCTGTGCCCACAAGCCAGTCTGGGCAGTCTGCCTTCATGTGGGCGCCCCCACAGTGGCTACACCTTGCCTGGGTCTCCTGGCAGAAGCGCCTGCCGTGACCGTAACCCAGGCAAAGCGAGCATTGGACCAGTGGGGACTGGTCGGCCACTCGTACCCTCTGGAGATCGATGTGGACCGATTCAGCCCCGGTCATTCGCTGCCAAATCCTGGGGGACACCCGCATTATGACATGGCTTGTGTGCGGGTTTTTAGTACGCTTCCTGTAAGCTATTTCAAACCTTTCATCTGCCTTCAGGTCTTTGAGCATGTCCTTATTTTGCTTTTTCAGCGCACTTATAATATCTTCGTCGGTATTATAGTGTAGGACATCCTTGAGCACAACAAGTGGGTCTTTATTTGTCATGTTCTCCACTTTTAAATTTTTTGAATCCTTCATCAGTCTTGCCTTTACCTTTTCTCTTTCTTCCTGGTTCCTAAAACCTACTATAATTTTTCTATCTTTTGCCTTCCTGATCTTCTCCACTTCCACTCCTCCCTCTCTTGCGTTAACTACCTCCCTGATCCTACTTAACACCATTTCTCCAGTCTCCTGCTCGTTTGTAGCCGTTACTACCAGCGAGTGCAATGCAGTCCGCTCCGGAGGTTGTCTCCCAGCGGACGACACTACACTCGCGTATGTCTGCTTCTCGGCTTTTTCGAGTTTTGTTTGGAGGTTTTCGATACTTTCGGTGTTTCGTTTCAGTAGGTCAGCATGGTCCGCAAGCATTTTAAGGAGGTCTTCCCTCTCCTTGTCTTTGACCACTTCCGCTATCACGCCCTGGTTTGCCTCATGCTTTGGTGGTGTTTTTGGAGGTAGTTCCAATTTTTTATTTTTATTGGTGGACTCTACTTCCTTTACTAGCTGGTATAGTTTTTCTGCAGCCAAAGTAATCTCAGTCTTAATTTCGGTTTTCATGTTTTTTGAATAACCTAGCTGAATTTTAATTTTGCTGAGGCAGGCTCTAGCCTCGGACACTTTGTCCTTTGGCTTCACTGGTTCCGCCAGGGCGGGAATCGCGTCGGTGGAGGTAGA
Source organism: Orthosia incerta (assembly GCA_948252205.1). NCBI lineage: Eukaryota > Metazoa > Arthropoda > Insecta > Lepidoptera > Noctuidae > Orthosia > Orthosia incerta. Next base: position 32,354,206 of record OX411751.1, read on the forward strand.
GGTAGATGGGGCACTTTCCGGTTTTTTCGGAGGGGTCTGGGCCTTCATTTGGGACTTTTTAAAAGTCTCCCGTTTTACTGCCTCCCACTCTCCGATGCTCTTCCTCACTGTGGAGTTGGCTAATGGTGGTCTTTTTTCCGGCGTGCTCTTCGTGAAAGTGGAGTTTCCTTCGGATTTTTTGGGCGTAGTCTGGTCATTTGCGCTGGCATTTGTTGCCTTTGCGGGTGTTCTTATACCGAACATCTTCGCCTAGGGGTCGCGTCCTAGTTCGCTGGTAAATGTCAATTAGTGGGTTGTAAAAGGCCCAATAAGGATATGGTCTTCAGCGAGATAAGACGAATTCCGATTAAATTCGTATAAAATTATTAAAATTGTTGTAAAAGTTGTAAACTTGTAAACGTGTTGTGTATAAAGTCAACTCAAGTGCCTCGTTTCACCAAGGTGGACTTTAGGCGGTCAGAAAACAGTCAAGTATGAGTTAGTCCTGTAGCGCACCCACGCTTGTCAGTCAGTTTATCCGGCCTGGTTGAAGAGGCAAGAGTCAGCTTATTTTTAAGAGAAATTCTTATATCCAATTTAGAGTAAGAGTGGGGGTTTTTGTATATAGGGTTTTTTGGGGGATAGGGGAAAGGGTAGGTTATACGGTGATGAGATATCTTTTTATATGGGAGTTCTGAATTATTAAGTAGTGCAAAACTCAAACCGCTCCCAGGTTTCAGATTATTAATACTATAACAGGTAGCTGCAGCCCGCACAGGTAGGTGTATCAGTTATAGTATAATATGTAATATGATATATAATATGATATGATATATAATTATAATTATTTGCTGTTAATATGATGTAGTAGACTTAGATAAATTATTCCAATATTTTGAAAGATTTTTCAAAATAATTATTTTATAATTATTGCAATTCAATGATTTTAGATGCGATAGACTATTTTTATATATGTGGTAACTATTTTTTAACTATTTTTAAGATATTTTTCGAATTAATTATTAATAATTATTTATATCTATCTTTGTTTTGGGCAGTATACGATAGTAGTGTATAAGATTTATGTTTTCCTGTAATTTGGGGAGATTTTGCAAAATAATTATTTTATAATTATGCAATTCAATGAATTTAAATGCAATAGACTATTTTTATATATTATGTGGCTGTATTTTAACTATTTTTAAGGAGTTTTTTGAAACTATTATTTACGATTATCTATAATTATCTATATTTTAGGGCAATATCCAATGGTAGTATTAAGATTTATGTTTTCCTATAATTTTGGGCGATTTTTCAAAATAATTATTTATAATTATCTATATTTTGGGGCAGTATACAATGGTAGTATATAAGATTTATGTTTTCCTATAATTTGGGGAGATTTTGCAAAATAATTATTTTATAATTATTGCAATTCAGTGATTTAAAATGCAATAGATTGTTTTTATATATGTAGTGACTATTTTTTAACTATTTTTAAGATATTTTTCGGAGTAATTATTAATAATTATTTACAATTATCTTTGTTTTGGGCAGTATATGATAGTAGTGTATATGATTTATGTTTTCCTGTAATTTGGGGAGATTTTGCAAAATAATTATTTTATAATTATGCAATTTTATGAATTTAAATGCAATAGACTATTTTTATATATTTAGTGGCTGTATTTTAACTATTTTTAAGGAATTTTTTGAACTATTGAACTGGGTTATTTTTTTGAGTTTTTTTTGAACTGGGTTATTTTAGTGGGTATACCGGGCCTCAGCCCGGGGAGTCCCACATAGCCCCCCATTCCCCCAATGGGTGGGTATGCGTAATGCATTTTTTAGGTTAGGTTCCCCCCCGAATTGGTTCCCGCCTTGTCGTGGCGGGGGGGCTCAGTAGCCGTGGTGGCGGAAACCCACGGTGAAGCCAAGAGGAACCTAGGCGGGGGCCGCTCGTCTAGGCTTTTGCCGCTAAGCCAACGACGAGTGGCCCAATAGTTGCGGTGCCGCGGGTGCCGCCTGTAGCGGCATCGCAACTGAGCGGGCTGCGATGCCCCCCCCTCTGATGGGGGGGGCATTGCGGCGGAGTGCGGGGGGCCGCGGCGGGGAGGGGAGTGTCGGTGTGGCTTCGGCCATTCTCCCTTACCTCCCGCGGCCTCGACGGGGCCGCCACCGTCAGATGGCGGACGCGGTGGGGCCGCAGGGGAAGAGGACTGTCGGTGTATCGTTGCCGCTGTCCCTGTCCCCTGCGGCCGAAAGGTGGTAGGTGACGGGGCCACAGACCCGACCCGTCACAGGGGGAGCTCCGGCGTGCCAGCATGACTGCGGCGCGTCGGAGGGCCTGGACCCCTCGCTTCCTGGCGTGGGTAGCGCCATGCTGGAAGGCGACGGGTCTGGGCAGCGGTCGCCTCCTTTTGCGAGGGTGGTAAATCGCAAAAGGAGGCGAAGGTGGTGATACGCGGGCGACAGGTGCGGGGGCCCCTTCGCCTGCATTGCACATCACCACCCGCGGGAGGGAATGGCCGAGCACTCGCGGTCATTCCCGGGCCCCTCCGTTGAGAGGGGCATGAGGGGCCCGCTGTGAGACAGCGGGTAGTCGTCGGCGGGGGACTGGAGTAAAGGCTCTGCCGGTTTCCCAGTCCTCCTCCACTAAGACGATGCGGGAGTGCCGTTGGGTTTTTTAGTGGGTATACCGGAGACAGTCCGGGGAGTCCCACATACCCCTCCCTTCCCCCGGAGGGAGGATGATGCGTAATGCATTTTTCACAGCGCAACAAAAAAAAAAAAAAAAAAAAAAAAAAAAAAAAAAAAAAAAAAAAAAAAAAAAAAAAGGTTAGGTTAGGTTTTTTTTTTTTTTTTTTTTTTTATTATACTTAACGCTAATCCCCGCCACAAACTTTGGCGCCTATCTGTGCTCAACCTCTATCATTCCGTTCAATCTTTTATGCCTCTCGTACTATCTTTCATCATACTTTATCTTTCTTTCATCCATCATCTTTCATTCTGTGGGTGGGATTCCCACTTTATTAATCTTAACTATGGGCATACTTTATTTATTTGTCAAAGATCGGGAAAATAAAATATAGTGCTAAATTAATTACAAGTATACAGAGGTGCAACAGTGCTTATGACAGATAGTTAAAAACAGAAGTTGTATAATAAAACAAAAATAGGTACAAGTATCACAATAAAATTATCATCATTAAAATTTAAAAACATAAGGGTGCTGATTTAGCAATAAATAAAACATTAGGGTTAAAAACATAATAAGGTGCAGTTATCACAGTGGTAAAATTCGGGATTATAAACACAAAAAAGTGCAGTCATCACAATAAAATAATATCACAGAGCATCTTACAAAACTAATTAGGTACTAACTTAACATACTACTGGTTACAGGTTACTGTGCAGCATTCTGTGCTTACGTTTGAATATACAACATATTAACGAAGCACAGTGCGCTTCAGGTTTTATTTCTATCTATAACCACAGTGGCTACTTTATGGCAGTATGCTAAGAACCTTTCCCTTTTTTGCTTTGTCATGAACCCATAGAGACTTTCGTTCGTCAGTTTCATGTCCAGCTCACACTCAAGTTGGTAGCGCTCCCTAGTAAATAACGGGCATTCTACAATAATGTGCTGGACACTTTCTGCCACGCCCGGATCGCAGACGCACGATGGGCTCTCCTTACACTTGAAGCGATTCAAGTATTCAGAGAACCCACCGTGCCCCGTCAAAACTTGCGTGAGAACACCTGAGGGCCGTACCTGTTTCACAATACGGAAAGCCACTATTGCGTCCGGAAGAAACATTTTCGTCACGGAAGCAGTCTCGCCCGACACATATCTCCGATTCCATTCACCAAGCGATTCCAAACGGATCTGTCGCTTGATAAATGAAACCGGACACTGGTCGTAGTCCGGCTTCCTCCGTGACGACAATGCTGCCTCCTTGGCTAGCTCGTCCGCTCGCTCATTCCCCGGCAGGCCCGCGTGGGCCTTGACCCAGAATAAGGACACAGCTTTGTTCTGGCCCAGGGCTTGAGCCAAATTGGCACGCGCGTGAACTGCCAGGGGATGGAGAGAGCCATGGTTTGCAAGCGTCTGCAATGCTGACATTGAGTCGCTATACAAACCATAGCTCGCCTCTTGCCGCGCGAGGATCAACTCGGTCGCCTTCCAAATGGCCAGGAGTTCCGCCTGGTAGACGGTGCAGTACGCGGCAAGGCAAAGCTTGAGGCTCCGGACTTCACCATCATTATCCCATATGGATAATGCGGCTCCGACCTTCCCCTCAATCTTGCTGCCGTCGGTGAATATTCGCACCGTCTGCGCATTGTTGCTGGCTAGCAACTCTCGATCTGCCAGGCACATGAACTCCAGGGGCATTTGCATAGCTGGGTGAGGAGCTTCCGCAAACCTTACCGCACTCTCGATCTCCCTGTCTCCCGGCACAAACCGGGATGACCCTCTCCTCGCTTCATACAGGGCGGCTGCCTCTTGTATGCGCAGATCTAGAGGCAGTATCCCAGACAGTGCCAGAGCCGAGTTCAGAGAGACAGTGCGGTAAGATTTGCAGAGCTTCTGAGCGAGTCCTCGTTGGACGGAGCCTAGCTTCTTCCGTATCCCAACCTTTTTCGTGGCGGGTGCCCAGGCAGCGGCCGCGTACGTAACTATGGGTTCAATTGTGGCTGTGTAGATGGTGTGGATGATGTCTGTGTTCAATCCCCAACTAACTTTGGCAGCGCGCGACAGCTGTTTATAGATGTCAGCTGCCCTCTTGCAGACGTTCGCGGCATGCTCATTGAACGTGAGCTTATCGTCTATGGTTAGACCCAACAACTTCATATTCTTGACCATACCGATGTCGACCCCGGCCATGCTCAGCCTTGGGGTGTCGTACTTAAGTTTGTTGGTTACCACCATCGCACAGGTTTTGTGCGGTGCGAACCTCAACTTATTTCTGACGCCCCAACTCTGAACGTGGGCGAGGGCTGCATTGGCAGATGCCGAAACTTCAGTCGCTGAGTCCCCATCCACGACCAAGACGATGTCATCCGCGAACGCCTGCACGAAGACCCCGCGCCGCTCTAACTCCTGCAATAGTGGGTCTAGGAGGAGGTTCCACAGGATTGGACCGCCGATTGACCCCTGAACGCAGCCCTTGTCAGTCTCTCTCGTACATTCCTCCCCGGCATAACGAACCTTAACCTTCCTACTATCAAGATAGCTGTCTATTAGCCGCCTGATGTTGACCGGGCACTTTTCCTCAGCCAGCCTGACTTTAATAGCTGGCCACCAAGCGCTATCGAAGGCCCCCTCTATATCCAATGACACCAGGACAATTAGCTTCTTCAGCCTTAACTTGTCCTGTACGTGCTTCATTAGCGTATAGAGGGCGTCCTCGGTGCTCCTTTGGGGCATAAAGCCAAACTGGCGGGTACTAAACCGCGGTACAAGCTGCCACTTTAGACGTGCTACGACCATCCTCTCCAGGACCTTCCCCAGAACAGGCAACAGACCGATTGGTCGGTATGCCTTGGGGGTCAGATAGTTGTCCTTGCCCGGCTTCCGAAGAACCACGACTGTCGCCTCCTTCCATATCCCTGGAAAGTGCGCCAGCTCGAGGCACTTGTTGTATAGGGCAAGGAACAATTCCGGGTCCTGGTGGATCGCTTGACTGCAGATGTCAGACGTCAGTCCGTCCCCTCCTGGTGCCTTTTTGGGATTGAAACCTACCACGGCGGTCTTCAGCTCCAGTGTCGTAAATGAAGGGTCATGATGTTCACCATAGACCCATTCATTCACTCGACTGGCCGCTTCTCTAATTCGCCTGTGGTCAGCGTTGTCCTGCTCTACTCTGTCTTTGGGGTAGAACGTATCTGCTAGTAGGGCGGCTGATTCACTTGGACTAAGGAATGTACCATCGCAGCATAGGGTCAGTTCCTCCTGTCTTCTGGCGGTCCTACCGATGATCCTGTAGATACCCTCCCAGACCCCCTCCCGATCCTGTTTCCGGCAGAACTCCTTCCAACTGGCGACTTGGGCTTTCTTGGCCTGCATCTCATATTCTTCTTTCGCTTTCAGGTACTCGTCGACGACCATCGCTCGCCGGACCGGCGCGGCATTTCGGATGCGGTGCTTCCTCCGAGCCACTTCCTTCTTCATCACAGCGAGCTCCTCGGACCACCACGGACAGGTAAGTTTAGTTTTGTTGTTGACCTTAGGAATAGCTTGTTCACATGTTTCTGAGATTACTCTAGTATATTCTGTTAACAATTTTTCTAACCCTATTTTACTATTTGTATCCCTCACTCTTTCCAAATTAATATTGTTTTCAATTTTCAATGCCCCCAATTGGACTTTAAATTTCTCCCAGTCAGCTTTCCTAGTATTATAGATTCTAGTGGTCCTTTGTATATGTATCCCTTTCTCTCTTTTTAGGTTAACGTTAAAAAATATCGTGTTGTGGTCCGAGGACGTCGCTCCTGTGTCCACCCGCCAGCCGTCGACCAGGTCTAAAAGGTCGAGCGAACATGCCGTGACGTCCACATGGCTTTTGTACGCTCGACCACCTCTGACTGTGTCAAATGTGGGAGCGTCACCAGTGTTTAGTACCTGAAGCTCCAACTCTTCCAGGGTGGCGGACATTTCCTCCCCCCTGGGGTCTTCCTTGATGCTGCCCCACCAGGCGCTTTTCGCGTTGGCGTCGCCACCTATCAACAATCTACCGGTGGCCACTTCCGATTGGATCCGGGTCACCTGGTCCAAGTATGGCCCTATGGGTTGGTCTGGCTCGAAGTAATAGGAGACTACTGCGATTTCCCAGGCTTTGGTCCGGATCCCCACCACAACGATATTATTTGTGGTGAGTTTCGGGTAGGGTATGACATCCAAGTCATGATCAAAGACGGCAATCGCCGCCTTTACCCTCCCACTTCCTTCGACCTCGCACTGGTAGACTCTCGCTCCACGGTAGCTCTTCATACTTCGTGCTCCCCCCACATACGGCTCCTGGATCAGTGCCCACGAGATCTTGCGTTCACTGGCCTCTAGAAAGAGTTCGGTGGTTGCCAGCTCCTTTCGTTGTAAATTCGCTTGGGCCACTCGGTATGTTCTTGCTGTTTGTTGGACAGGAGTCTCCGGGGCGCCCTTAGCAATATGCTATGGCGGATCGAGCTATTGCTTCCCACCTTCTCCTAACCGGGCACTCCGAGCTGAAAGCGTGATGACCAACATTATCGAAGTTAGCTCGCTTGCAGTTACAACACGAAGGAGGCAGCCCAGCGCTCCAATCTGCGCACTCTGTCCTCATGTGAGGACCGCCACAGTGGCCGCACTTTGGCACAGTATCTGTGCAAAGGCGCCGGCTATGCCCATATCCGAGGCAGAGCGAGCATTGTACCAGCGGGGACTGGTCCTCGACCCTCACCCGCTGGAACTCCACGTGCATCGACCCTACCCCGAGCATGCGCCGCCAAACCTCTGTGGCGACCCTCATCACGGCGTGGCACATTAACGGGTTCCTTGCACGCTTTCTGTATATCACCTCCATTTTGATCTGTTCATCTTCAAGATCTTTGAAGATCTGGGTGTTCTGATTGCGAAGGGCCTTTAGTATGTCCTCATTCGTGTTGTACTGCATTAGATCTCTTAAAATGATCTGCGGGTTCTTGTTTTTGATGTCCTGCGCCTCCAGCTCGGGCGCCTGCCTAATTTTCTCCCTAAGCTTATTTCTGTCGTCTTCAGTACGACAGCCTAGGATTACCTTCCTATCTTTTGCCTTTCGCACTTTTTCTACGGCAATTCCCCCTTCTCTGGGGTTAACTACCTTCCTTAACCGGTCCAGGACTTGCTCGCCCGTCTCCTTTTCATTCCTAGCCATCACTACTAAGGAATGTAGCGTAGTTGGCTTCTGGGCCTGGATGGAAGGCCGACTTGCTGCTACGCTAGCGTAGGAGACCATTTGGTCTTGGCTAGCCTGTAGCGCCTCTTTCAGCCTATCCATCCTTGTGTTGTTTTCGGCCAGGTTTCGGCTGTGCTCTTCAAGTGCTTTCCTTAGTAAGGTCGTTTCGGCCTCAGCCTTAGCCTCTATGGACTGGGAGAGGGTTTTCTCCTCCCTTCGCTCCTCCTGGACCTGGGTTTGGGTTTCTGTCGACTTGAAGGTAGTTTTATTTGGAGGTTCGTTTACATTTGCCTGATCGTACTCTTTAATTATCTGATATAATCGGTCTGCCTGGGCTTTCACCTCAGCCTTTATGTCATTTTTTGTGGTCTTTGATTGTGTCATCAGAGTCTTAATTTTATTCGAGCATATTCTTGCCTCGGCAACTTTATTTTTTGGAGGGGGTGAGCTCACAACCTCAAAAGATATAGCTCCCCTTACCGACACTGGTGGTGTTGAGACCGGTTTTTTAGGGGGAGTCCTCTTTGTGACAGTTTTGCTGCCCGCTTCCCACTCACTCACGCTCTTTCTCACGCCCTGCGTGGAGGGCCCTGCCTCCTGGGGCGCTTTCTGTGGGCTTTTAGTGGGGGTTTTTGCTACTGATGTTGCCGGGCGCTGAAGAGGCGTACGCAAGCCAGGCATTCCGCTCATCGCGATTTTTATACAAACTAATGGGGATTAGTGTAGCGTCGAGAGGGGTGTGTAAAAGGCACCCCAATTGTGTAAAATAGTGTTATGTAAAGTGGGGTATTGTAAAGATACTCCGCTTTGTGTGTAAATATAAAGGTTCTCCTGCTAAGGGTACTAGTCAGAAAATTTTAAAACAATTAAATAATTTAATCCTAGCCTAATATATAGAAGTACAATAGTACTACTATATGTCAAATAAATAATTAAAATTGCCTAGCTTAATCTTAATCCTAAAATATAGTAACACAAAAGTGTTACTATATGTCAAATATAATTTTTTGAACTTCCTAAATATAGTCTTAACCTAAAATATAGAACACAACAGTGTTGCTATATGTCAATCAAATAATTACAATAGTTAAAATGCCTTAATATAGTCTTAACCTATGATATAGTAGCACAAAGTGCTACTATACGTCCTAAAATAAAACCCAACCCGTAAAGTCAGACCTGTTTTTACAGTGTCGTCCAAAAAGACACAACAAGTAAGGGAGGAAAGATTAAAAAGAATAAAAGAAAAACAAAAAATATTTCAAAAATTTGCAAAAATCCCCAAAAAATCTTCTATCGGCCTTTCGGCGAATCTATTGGGGCCAAATTAAAGCTCTTCTCCTCCCGATCACGGAGACCCCAAACTCGATGGGTCTATGACCTCCGGTACCAAAGTTAGGGTCCGGGGGGGTGAAGAAGTTTTCCAGTTGGGGGGAGGGGGGGGTTGTCCAAGTTGGGTCCCTTTGGGTCTCGTGGAATAGAGGGGGAGGGGTGAGGGGTTGGGTCCAGAGGGGAGGGGGGGGGGTCCTGAAGGGGGTATGAATTAAGATAGATATATAAACATATAATTAATATTACAACAATTTTTACCTATTATAGTGGTTTTACGGAATTAGGGTTGCCGAAATGGGGGTCAAAAAGGGGGTCTAGGGGGCCTATCTTAATCTAGGTCCAAATTGGGAGGGGGTGTAATGTTTGGGGGCAAAAATTTTGTCTAAAAATCTCTACCTCCACCCGTTTCTGAGATATTTAATATTTTAATAATTTTTTAAAGGACGTTTCTGAATTGATAACTACTCGGGAATTTTAAAAGAAAGTTGTAGGGACACATTATATGTACAAGCTAACTCAGCAAATATAATATAGTTGGTGACGCACGGCTGCGCCCGTGAGACAGAGAAGTTTTCAGTCGCAAATAAACTACAGTCCTAATTGATCGTTTCTATTTAACCTGTCACCTCAACACAAAAAGTGGAGCACATAAAGTTATACATACATAATTACAACAGGCATTAATACAATAATAATATAGCATTATAAAAGCTAAAGTGGTGACCCCGACGTGATCATTTTATTTTGGGTGAGGTACACGTATAGACTGAAAAATGGACGGAAAAATTAATCCACCGCAAGGAGTTGCGCCGCGGGCGCAAGGTGTGAAGGAGGACATGTCCGGAGATGCCAGCGAAAAGGCGCTGGCCAGCATAACTGTCTCTTCGCGCATTCCTGAGTTTTGGACAGACCAAACACGACTCTGGTTTGTCCAGTTCGAGGCCGCGGTGGAGAATCAAAGGCTGAGTGATGCAGCCAAACAAAATCTGGTGGTTACAAAGCTAAACAAGGTCGCTATACAGCAGGTGAGCGATTTGTTATTGGCTCCGCCTGAGTCTCGGAAATATCAAACGCTGAAAGAAAGGCTGTTGGAAGTGTTCGAGGAGTCGGAGACGAGGAAATTGCAGAAGCTGATCAGTGAAATGGAGTTGGGAGACCAGCGCCCATCACATTTGCTACGTCGGATGCGCGAGTTGGCCAGGGAGAAGGTGGCGGACGATACCCTGAAGTTGATGTGGCAATCACACCTACCGAAATCAGTGCGTGCTGTGCTGGCAGTGTCCGACTCGAAGAAATTGGACGTGCTCGCAACCATAGCAGACAAGGTGCTGGAAAGCATAGGAGAGGGCTCAGCAATGGTAGCAGAGGTCAAGGCAGTGGAGGTCCAGACCAGGAGTGAGGGATCATCAAGCACCAGCCAAATCCTGGGGGAGCTAGCGAAAATCAACCTGCGTCTCGCAAGTCTGGAGCGTGGCAGAGGCAGGGAGCGTTGGGACGGCGGCAGCCGAGGTTCGAGATCGGCATCGAGACATGGTGATGCGGGTGGCGAGAGAAAAAGTGCTAATTGGTTGTGTTTTTACCACTATCGTTACAGGGAGAAGGCAACAAAGTGTGTGAAACCCTGTAATTGGAGCAAGGACCAGGAGAAGTCGGCGGGAAACTAGACATGGTGCAGCCGACGGCGGGACGTTGCACGGTTTACAACCGCCTAATTGTATGTGATAAGAAAACAGGTATGAGATTTTTGATAGATACGGGAGCTAATGTATCCGTAATACCCGTGAGGAAAAATCGTTCGCGTAGTTATTATGATAGTAATAGGTCTAACTTTACTTTATATGCCGCTAACGGTACAATAATAAAAACTTACGGTATTGAAACATTAACTTTAAGTCTAGGATTAAGACGGCCGTATACTTGGCATTTCATTGTAGCAGATGTGAATCAGCCCATAATAGGCGCAGATTTTTTAACAAGGTATAAATTGCTAGTAGATGTAAGCGGCCGACGACTCATAGATGAAGTAACGAGTTTAAGTGCAGTAGGTTTAATTGTAAAGTGGAAGGGACCATCCTTAACTACGATTGATAACGCTTGCATTTATTCGGATATTCTAGCCGAGTTTCCCGAGATCACTAAACCTGTGTCTTTTAATGGGGAACCCCCGCATGCGGTGTTACATTACATTGAAACACACGGCCCTCCCGTATTCGCTCGAGCTAGACCATTAGCCCCAGAGAAATATGTAAAGGTAAAGGAGGAGTTTAGACGCATGCAGGAAATGGGTATTTGTAGGCCGTCGAAAAGTCCTTGGGCCAGTCCGTTGCATGTGGTACCCAAAAAGGACGGGCAGATTCGTCCCTGCGGTGATTATAGAGCCTTAAATGCAATAACAATACCGGATAGGTACCCCATTCCGCGGATAAATGACTTTACGTATATTTTAGGGAATAAGTGTATATTCTCGCGTTTAGATTTAAACAGAGCGTATCATAATATTGTGATTGCACCTGAAGACGTAGAAAAAACCGCGATAACCACACCCTTTGGGTTATATGAGTTTACGCGCATGACCTTCGGTTTACGGAACGCCGCGCAAACATTTCAGCGATATATGAATAACGTGGTATTACAAGGCTTAGATGCACAATGCAAAATAGGTTCAGAAGGCCAAACCGAGTCTAATTTCTACTTTTGTTACATAGATGACATCATCGTAGCTAGCGAGACGCCCGAGCTTCATAAGTTACACGTAAAGGCGATATTTGAGCGATTAAGCCGATTCGGCATAACTATCAATATGGCAAAATGTAGTTTTGGAAAAGAGAAACTAGAATTTTTAGGTTACGAGGTTACGTCATCAGGAATCAGTCCATTACCGGATAAAGTTCAGGCAATCATTGATTTCCCAAAGCCCGAAACGGTAGATCAGTTACGGCGTTTTTTGGGAATGATAAATTTTTATAGGTCCAGTTTACCTAGGGCAGCGGAATATCAATCTGTGTTGAATACGTATTTACAGAAGGCTAAGAAAAAAGATAAGTCTATAATTAACTGGTCGCCAGAAGCAAACGTTGCGTTTGCAAAATGTAAAACTAGCCTACAGAATGCGACCATGTTATCGTATCCGGTGCTAAACGCCGAGCTTGCAATATGGGCGGACGCGTCGAACGACTGTATCGGTGCCGTGTTACAAGTTAAGGTTGGCTCACACTGGGGCCCCTTAGGTTATTATTCTAAGAAACTCAGTGACGTGCAGCGTAAATATAGTACGTACGACAGGGAGCTATTAGCTATTTATTCGGCGGTTCAGTATTTTCGTTATATGGTAGAAGGCAGATCTTTTGTAATTTACACGGATCATAAACCATTAACTTATGCGTTCACACAAAAACCTAGTGACAAAGAAACAACTAGACGCGTTAGACAACTTATGTTTATCAGTGAATTCACAACAAATATACAGTACATTAACGGTAATGAAAATTCGGCAGCGGATGCACTGTCTCGGGTTGAAACTATCACATGTCCAACAACGCTCGATTTCAGCGAATTAGCGTTGGCGCAACGGATGGATGACGAGCTGACGTCGCTTTTATTGAAAGAAAACAAAGTGATGCAATTTAAGCGAATTAATTTACCCGACTGTCAAAGCGAGGTGATGTGTGAACTATCTACTTCGGTTGCAAGGCCATATCTACCAGTAGCTTTTAGGAAAAGGGCATTTCAGGCAGTACACGGTTTGTGCCATCCTGGAGTGCGTACTACTCGGAAATTAGTGACGTCTAAGTATTTTTGGCCAGGTATGAACACAGACGTAGGACAGTGGGCCAAAACCTGCGTTCAATGCCAGAAGTCGAAGGTTATACGTCATACGGTATCCGGACTGGGTCAATACGAAAGTAGTGGCCGCTTTGAACATATACATGTCGATCTAGTAGGACCATTACCTACGTCACCAGAGGAGTATAGATATTGCCTTACGGTGGTTGATAGGGCGACAGGATGGCCAGAAGCTTTTGCAATCAGAAACATGTATGCTAGTACGGTAGCCAAGACGTTGTACGAAGGTTGGATTTCAAGGTACGGTTGTCCGGTAAGGGTTACTACAGACCAGGGCAGACAATTCGAGAGCAGCTTGTTCAATGAATTAATGAAATGTTTAGGGATAGATAAATTAAGAACTACAGCGTACCACCCGCAGGCGAATGGCACTGTAGAAAGGTTTCATCGCGTGTTAAAAGCAGCACTGATGGCCAGGAGGGACAGTGGCGCGTGGGTGGAAGAATTGCCGACAGTTCTGTTTGGGTTACGCGCAACACCGCGGAGCGACACTGGTGTCAGTGCCGCGGAATTAGCATTTGGAAAGACATTACGGTTACCCGGGGATTTTTACGGGGGCAATAGCATAAGCGTTAGCGATTCAAACGAATATGTAAACAAAATTAGAAATATTATCGAAAACCTTAGGCCAAGACCGACTAAACAGAGAGACGCGAGGAATATATTTGTTCATTCTGATTTAAAAACTTGTTCACATGTTTTTGTGAGAGTAGATCTGGTTAAAAGATCCTTACAACCTCCCTATGACGGTCCATATCAGGTTTTAGAGAGAAAAGAGAAGTATTTCATGTTACAAATAGCAGATAAGCGTGTGAAAATATCAATCGATAGGTTAAAACCGGCGTACGTAGTTAATGACGGAACCTTTCCACTAATACAACAAGAAAAGGATTGCGTAGTAACTAAACCTAATAACAAACTGTTTAATGATAAGACTTGTAATACTAAGCGTGTAACTTATACCACCCACAGCGGTAGAACGGTTAAGCAGCCGATAAGGTTTGCAGAATGAAAACTATGTATGTTATACCTTATGGTACAGTAAGCCAGAGCATTACGGGAAATGGGTTCGATTCCCGGTTTTTTTAAAAAAAAGGTACTCTACTATAATTGTATTGTATTCATGTAATTAAGTAAATAAGTTAATAATATAAGTTACAGGTGATATTCAATAAGTAGGTAACATGTAAATTGGTTAATATTGTGTCAACGTAGAAGCATTTCGTAATAAACAATGAATTAATGCAACTCTAGCATATTGAAGGATGTTTATTTAGGCCAGCCAAATGCGAAGTTTCATAAAGAAGTGCTGACTAAGATTAAATTATAACTAAGACAAAATGTTCTGGTAGTATAACAAATAGCATTTTTAACATTAAACGTAATTTATCCATTGTTGGAATAAGTCCTTACGAACGTGTTTGTTTTGTTAATAGAATAAAAACCTCTGTAATTAATAATGGGTTGGGGACAAAGTAAACCACAACAGAACAATGTCGCGTTAGCACAGTCGGTGTCTAACGAAACGATGGGGCAAAGAGTGGGTGTATTGGAGATTATGGTGATTGTGTGCGCTGTGCTCATGGGAGTGTTGATTCTGTATTTAATCAGAGGCCAATGTAAAAAACGAGTACGAGGCTGGTTTCAAAAGGAAGCAGTCGCGGCCGGTTGGAGTCTGCCAGTCGTTAAGGTGCAAGCAGTGCCACCGCCGACCATACCCCGTAATCCAGATGTGTATTAATTGTAAGCATAGTGTGGTGTCACATGTGTCGTTTTCTTCTTCATGAAGAAATAGGATTATGAAGATAAAGTAGTGTTTGGACATAAAAATAAAAAACCATGTAGTTAAAAAAAAAAAAAAAAATTTTTTTGTATTGTTCTTAAAAAGTATACTTAGTGTAAGTTCCTTTTTTTTCTTCTTTAAGGAGGGGGCTACTGTAGGGACACATTATATGTACAAGCTAACTCAGCAAATATAATATAGTTGGTGACGCACGGCTGCGCCCGTGAGACAGAGAAGTTTTCAGTCGCAAATAAACTACAGTCCTAATTGATCGTTTCTATTTAACCTGTCACCTCAACACAAAAAGTGGAGCACATAAAGTTATACATACATAATTACAACAGGCATTAATACAATAATAATATAGCATTATAAAAGCTAAAAAGTAAATAAAATTTTATGAGCTACCCGGGGGGATTTGGGGGTTGGCTGTTCCCGAGCAATGTTGATATACTGTCAATCCGACGTTATTTTTGCCCTAACTCCAGCCGTTTCCGAGTTACGAGGGTTTTTCTGGAGCCAGGGAAGCGATCCTCCTTGAATGGACCTAGAAGTCGACACGTATCGACTTAGAAGTCGAGTCGACGTCGAACTGATTTCGATCGGTGCTCGGGTTCAGCTTTGTCCCTATAGATAAATAAATACAAGGGTGTTGGGAACTGGATATGATGTGGGGTATGGGGAAGGTTAAAAGATTCACACAAAAAATGTTTTGAAAAATTTCAAAATGACAAAAAATTTTGGGAGTGGAGTGCAGTGAGGGCTACGGGGGGATAGGGGAAGACTCAAAGAATTCACACACAAAAAACACTCAAGAAAATTTTAAAATGGCAAAAAATTTCTTAAGGTTGGGTGTGGTGAGGGCTACGTGGGGATAGGGAAATATAAGAAGGATTCACCAACAAAAATATTTTGCAAATTTTTTAAAATGACAAAAAATATTTTCAAAATTGCCCAAAACTGGTTGGGTTTCGTTCCAATTATTGGCTCGTCTTTAAGGCTCGAGCTGCCAGGTCTCAGAGACTTAATTAAGGCCTAGGATAGTCAATACAATTTACAATTTTAACCTAAAAATAAATATTCCACCACGCGACGCGTGCAAAATGGCGTCGAAGTTTTATATATTACGATGTTAGTTTTGAATCCTAATTTTCTGTTTCTTCTCCTCTTTGAAGTCTTATGTTATAAATAGGTTGCCTAAGTGACAAAACCTATTAATTCGGTCCTACTTTTGAGAAATACTAGTCCTAGGCCGAATTCTAGGCGATTGAAAATCTAAATTTATGTAAACACAGAAAACAAAGTTACTCCGGAGTTTGACAGAATTATGTGTTTCTAAACTATTTGATTCTAAAATAATTAAACTTGGTTCTAAAATTACCGGAATTTTTCTGTGTAATGCTGACTAAATTGACTAATGATTTTAATTTTAGTTAGGGGTAGAATTTAGAAAAATGAGTTGAAATAAAAAGATTTTCAAAAAGGAAAAGCAAAATTTCACAGCAAATACCTTGTTTTGGCACTTTGGCAAGTAGGATTTCCACGCAAAAAACTTCAGGGTGTTGCCTGCAGCTCCAGGTGTCCGTTCAGGTCCTCAAAAGCGCAGATCACACCTCCCGGTCTAATCTTCCACGGGTTTTAGCCGCGTGGAGATTTCTTCGGGTGGCTCAAGCCGCCAGCTGGGGCCTGGGACCTAACAGAAATTTCTTTCTGGAGTTCCAGGAGTGTCGGGGGCACCTGATAGCACAATGTCACACACTTGTAGAACCGGTCACAGTTAAAGCCTCGCGAAACACACAAAAATTTCCTTAAAAATCTGGTCTATTTTTTAAAATGTAGACCGTGAGCACGTACACCCTTTTATGCCGATGAAACCACCTGTTATCGCGACCAATTTCGCTCTAGAAATTATTTTCCACAGGGTTCGCCTTTTGCCCGTGTTTTTCTGGCCCGCGCTCCGTAAAAGGGTGTAAAAGACCCTCTTAGGAGGGGCCAAAAAATCTGGGATTTCACAGGAACGTAGGCACTTAGGTAGTACTCCCTGGGGTTATTTAAAATCGGTATGTCGTCGCGACTAATCTCAAGCCGCACGCAACTTTCCAAATTTTCGTTGGATTTTTTTCACTTTTGGGGTTAAGAATTTTTTTGTTTCTTGTCACTGTTTGGCACTCCCTTATCCGATTTCACTTTTAATTTCACAGTTGGGTTGGTCTCGTGAGCGCGCAACTTTTAAGATAACTTTCGACTTTTTATCTTTAAAACAGCTCTAAACTTGTATTTTTCAGCGCGGAGCTCACAAAAACGTGGCCGTTCGGGTCAGCGGCGCGCGGGTCACTGGGTTAGGTTAGGTTAGGTTAGGTTAGTCTGGGTAGGTTAGGTAGGTGAGTAGGAAGGGGAGTCTACGCCGGCTCTCCTTGAATCCCGGAGACCGCAGCATACTCCCAACGACCCCCATCGTAGGCGGTATGGGGTACGGGACTTGTTGTGGACGGAAGGAGGTTGAGGGGGAGGGTGGTTACCTGAAAACAGGTAATCACCAACAAGGGAGCTTCGCCAGCTCCTGGAATTCCGGAGACCACGGTGACCTACCAACGACCCCCATCGTTGGCGGATGGGGTACGGCGGCGCTGTGAGCGGAGGGCTTGCCTTAATTGGCCGGCCTGCGAGAAGGAAAACTCAAAAGGAACACCCGACAGCGAAGTCGTAAAAACCTGTAGATACCTGGCGACCTCTACAGTATATAGCTACACTGGCCGGAATGGGCGTCACCCGACAGTGTTTCCCTACATCGTCCCATACTCGTGGGAACAAAAATGGAAAAAAATAAAATCACCAAAGATGTTGAAGGAGAAAGTGTGGAGTGCGAGGAGTCGCGTGCCGACACGCCAGTGCCAAGAGTGGTGCTGACGCGGTTGGCGGACCGGCCCTCCACCCGGAGTCGGGGCCGCTTGCCCCAGGCGAGTAAGGAGGAGGACCTCAATCCAGCAGGGAGGTCAAACACCGTCAAGCCGGGAGGCGCCGAGAAGCGCAGCTTCCCGGACGATCAAGAGGAGGCTTTCGAGGTGTCCATCCGGGCGCCTCGGAAAGTACGCCCCTCTAACAGAGGAGGAGCGGGGTCGAGAACGCGGTCGCTCACGCCGCACCGCCGACCCACAGCACCGATGGCGGCGACACCGACCCCGGGTGATATCACCCCGGTCGGGTCGTCGTCGTCGGTGTTTTCTAACAGCGCGGCGTACAGACGCGTGCGCGCTGATGGAGAGGCGGCCGCGGAGGATCAGGTCGGTCAATTGACCGACAGGATCCGCTCCGCGACCGAGGGGTCAGCAGCAGACGCAGCGGACCTGATGCAGACGGCGAGCGACTCGTTGAGCCTCGTTATGAAGGTCGCCACGAGGTCCCAAAACCTCAAGGGCGACTTCGTGAAGGGACTCAAGACAGCCGCCAGCGCGTTGGGTGGGGTGGTGGAGCGGCTCTCCGAACGCTCTGCCGCCTCCGAGGCTGCCAATGCCCGCCTCGAGGAAGAGGTGCAGCAGCTCCGCGCTGAGCTGGCCCAGCTTCGGGTCGATCTCCGGGTCAGTGGGGTCGACATCACCCGGGCCGGCTCTCCGCGGGCCGAGAAGCCGCCAGCTGCACCACCCCTGGAGGTGATGGAGCCGGCCAATGGGATGGAGGTGGCTTGTGGGGCTCTGGGCGACGCGTTCAGCGACGCTCAAATGAGCCAGCTGGCCAGGTTCGTGGGGAGCCTGGTAGACGGACGCCTGGCCGGCGTCCAGGACCGCCTGCTCCCCGAAAAGCGGATTCGGCCGCCGTTGGCGGCTGACAAGCGCGGAGCCCCACCAAACCAGCCGGGGATGGGCGCCAAGTCATTTGCGGCGGTGGCCGGCGAGCCCGCCGCGCCCAAGCCGCCTGTGCCGGCCAAAGCTCGTGCCGCTCAGGCTCCTACCGACAGGAGGAAGGGGAAGAAGGGGGGGCGGAGGGTGCCGCCGGCCGCCGCTCCTAGTGCTCCGGCTCCGGTGCCCGCGTCGGTCCCCGCTCCTCCTGCTCCACCCACTTCAGCTGCAGCTGAGGAGGGGTGGCAGACGGTTGGGGGGAAGCGGAAGAGGCGGCGCTCCAGGAAGGCGAAGAACCCTTCCGCGCCGGTAACAGGGCAAACGGCTGGTAAGAGGGGGCCCAAACTCTCTCCGCCAAAGAGTGCCGCCGTGGTCATCACGGTGGCGCCCGAGGCGGAGGGACTCACCTATGCGGGCTTCCTCCAGGAGGCGAGGTCGGTCCTCGACGGGGCCCTCCCTGGCGTCGGAGGGAAGGTGCGGTTGGCGCGGACAGGGGCGCGCATCCTGGAGTTCCCCGGCAAGGAGGGGGAGAAACAGGCCGACATGGTGGCCGCGGCGCTACGAGGCATTGTGGCGGGACGGGATGGCGTCACCGTCGCCAGGCCGACGAAATGCGCGGAGTTGCGCGTGTCGGGCTTGGACGACTCCGTCACGGCGGCGGAGGTCCGGGAGCGCATTGAAGCGTTTGCTGAGTGTGCTCCCGGCTCCGTCAAGGTCGGTGCCGTCCGCCCCGGCCCCGGAGGAGCGGGTGCGGTGTGGGTGCGCTGCCCCATCGCTGCGGCCAAGCTTCTGGCCAAAGCTGGACGACTCCTCGTGGGCTTCTCCTCGGCCCGAATCACGGTCTTGGAGGGGAGGCCTGCGAGGTGTTATGGGTGCATGGCCAGGGGCCACTTGCGGGCCAATTGCACTAGCGCCGTGGACTGCAGCAGATTGTGCTTCCGCTGCGGCCAACTGGGGCACAAGGCGGCGGAATGCTCCGCCGCCCCTTACTGCCCCCCGTGCGCGGCGGGCAATCGGCCCGCCAACCATTTGATGGGGCGGGAGGGGTGCACGATCCCCAACGCGCCGAGGCATCCGGGAGCTGGTCGTTCGACCACGGCGGCTCCCGGTCCTCGGTCACCGACCGCGGGAGGAGAGATGGAGGTGTCAACAATCCAATAATGTATTGCACACCCTCCAATCTCCTCCAGACGAATTTGAACCACTCCGCCGGCGCCCAGGACCTCCTCCTGCAAGCGATGGCGGAGTGGTCAATAGGTGTGGCCGTAGCCGCGGAGCCCTACTTCGTTCCTCCCTGCCCAAATTGGGTGGGTGACCGGGACGGCTCCGTGGCCATCGTCAGCTCCGCTGCGCTTCGCTCCCCACCCTTGTCGCTCAGAGACAGGGGCGAGGGGTTCGTTGCTGCCGATTGGGGGGAGGTAACGCTGTTCGGCGTGTACTTCTCCCCAAACCGGAGTCTGGCGGAATTCGAGGTCTTCCTCAATAGAGTGGAGGCCTCGATACGGCGGACAGCACCTCGTCAGGTGCTCGTTCTGGGGGACTTCAATGCCAAATCTACGGCGTGGGGCTCCCCCGGAACGGATGCCCGCGGTCGGGCAGTCGAAGAGTGGGCGACGTCGGTGGGCCTCTGTCTCCTCAACAGAGGCACCACCGACACGTGCGTTCGTCGGCAGGGGGGGTCGATAGTGGACCTCTCGTTCGCTACCCCTGCCGTCGAAGCGCAAGTAAGGAGCTGGCGTGTCCTGGATGAGGTTGAGACGCTCTCGGATCATAGATACATCCGATTCGAGCTCTCCCGGTCCCAGGGCCCCAGAAGGGGTCACGTTCCCTCTCGGCGTGGCGGCGCGTTTCCGCGGTGGGCTGTGGGGCGAATGGACAAGGTCCTGCTAGAGGAGGCGGCCATTATTTCCAATTGGTTCGCCTCCCCGCCTTCGTCCGAGGGTGCCGACGCTGCGGCTGGCCGTTTTCGCGATGCGATTACGCAAATCTGCGATACGGCCATGCCCCGTGCTAAGTGTTGGTCCCCGAAGACGGAGGTCTACTGGTGGTCCCCGGAGCTTGCCTCCCTTCGCGCAGCGTGTTTTGCGGCGCGGAGGTCCTACACCCGCAGCCGGCGACGTCACCCCCGTGACGTCGAGAGGGAAGACCGGCTTTATGCGGCGTACATCGACGAGGTGTGCGCCCTAAAGCTGGCCATTCGCCGCGCCAAGGAGGAGGCGCGGCACGAGCTGTTGGAGGGTCTCGACCGTGACCCCTGGGGCCGCCCCTACCGAGCTGCGCTGAATAAGCTACGCTGTCGGGGTCCCCCCCTTGTGGAGACTCTCCAACCCGGCTTCCTCGTGGAGGTGGTTGAGGGCCTATTCCCGCAACGAGCGGAGCACGTGCCCCCGGCAATGGTCGCCGCAGAGACCGACGACCGGGAGGCCGACCTCAGTGCTCCGCCCGTCACAGAGGCGGAGGTGGCGGCGGCTGTTCTTCGGATGCGCTCGAAGAACACCGCCCCCGGGCCCGACGGGGTACCCGGACGGGTGTTGGCCCTGGCCCTCAACCACATGGGGGACCGCCTCAGGGAGCTGTTCGACGTGTGCCTGGCGTCCGGACGGTTCCCTGACTGCTGGAAGGCGGGGAAGCTGGTGCTCCTCCCTAAGCCGGGACGACCTCCCGACACCGTGGCGGCCTACAGGCCTATCGTTTTGCTGGAGGAGGCGGGGAAGTTGCTTGAGAGAGTTCTCGCCACCCGTATCCTCCGGCATCTGGAAGAGGTCGGCTCCGGTCTGTCGGACGCTCAGTACGGTTTCCGCGCTGGGCGTTCGACGATCGATGCCATCCTGCGTCTGAGGGCCGCTTCGGAGGAGGCCGTCGCTGGCGGAGGGGTGTTGCTGGCGGTATCCTTGGATATCGCCAACGCCTTCGGTAGTCTGCCGTTCGGCTGCATCGGCGAGGCGCTCCGGTTCCATGGAGTGCCGGTTTACCTGAGGCGGCTGGTGGCAGACTACCTTGAGGGCAGGGTGGTTCTGTGCGAGGACCGCGACGGAGCTTTGCTCCGCAGACCCATGGCGTGCGGTGTTCCGCAGGGTTCAGTCCTAGGACCTCCCCTGTGGAACATCGGTTACGACTGGGTGCTGCGTGGAGCTTTTCCCCCGGGCCTGGACGTCATCTGCTATGCGGATGACACGCTCGTCACGGCCCGGGGACAAAGCTTCGAGGAGGCGGCGCGCCTGGCCAACGAGGGGGTGGCCCAAGTGGTCGGGCGCATCGAGGCGCTGGGGCTTAGGGTGGCCCCTGCCAAGACTGAGGCCGTGCTCTTTCACGGGCCTCGTCGCGGTCCACCTGCTGGCGCCTCGATAACGGTTGGCTCGGTCCCCGTACGGATCGGGGCCCAGATCAAGTATCTGGGCCTAGTGATAGACAGGCGGTGGAACTTTGACGAGCACTTCCGCATTCTGGTGCCCAAGCTGGAGGGCGTTGCCGCCGCTCTCGGTCGGCTCTTGCCGAACGTGGGCGGCGCCAGCGTCGCCTGCCGGCGGCTTTACACGGGGGTGGTACGGTCGATGGCACTGTACGGCGCACCCGTGTGGGCGGAGTCCTTGTCCGCCGGGAACAGGGTGCGCTTGTGGCGCCCTCAGCGTACCCTGGCGATCAAGGCCATTCGCGGATACCGCACGGTGTCCACAGACGCGGCGTGTGCGTTGGCTGGGACACCCCCGTGGGATTTGGATGCGGAGGTGCTCGCCGAGGTTTACAAGCGCGCGGCGGCAGCCCGGGCCGGGGGTTCTGTCCCCCTGCCCGAGGAGTTGCGAGGTTGGCGCGAGGAGGCCCACCGGACGTTGATGGTACGGTGGGGGCATCGGCTTGAGGCTCCACGAGCTGGCGTTCGGACCGTGGAGGCGCTCAGGCCGATTCTCGAGGAGTGGGCAGTGCGGCAGCATGGGACTCTCTCCTTTAGGCTGGTGCAGGTATTGACCGGACATGGTTGCTTCGGTACATACCTGCATAGGCTTGGGAGGGAGGCGAGTCCGATGTGCCACCACTGCGACTGCGGTGAAGACTCGGTGCAACACACTCTCGAGCAGTGTCCTGCCTGGGAGTTGCAGCGTCGGGAACTCACCGCAGTGATAGGGAACGACCTCGCGCTGCCGGCCGTGGTTCAATCCATGAGCTGCGCGAGGTCGTGGGAAGCGGTCGCATCCTTCTGCGAGGAAGTTATCTTGCAGAAGGAGGCGGCGGAGCGGATCAGGGAGGACTCACCCCTGGCTGATCCGCATCGCCGCCGGCGAGCTGGGCGGCGAAGGCGCGCGTACGCCGCGAACCATATGCCGCCCTGAGCGAGGCCGCGGGCGGAGGAACGGGGACCTTTTTCCACCGCCCGCTGATGCCTTCCGCGACGGAGCGGCGCTCTGTGTGTGTCCGGAGCGCCGCTAGGAGAGGACGACCAAGGAGTCGGGTGCCCGGTGGCAGTCGGACCGGGCACAGTCGCCGCGGCGGGCCCTGTGGATGTAAGAACGATCCAGGGCTCGCCCACTTTTACGGCGACGCATGGCACACGGCGGGTCTTTTTAGTGGGTGCAAACCCCACACTACCCCATCGCCTTCCCCGGGTGGTGGGGTGTGCGTCAGGCATTTTTTCCCGCCAAAAAAAAAAAAAAAAAAAAAAAAAAAAAAAAAAGGTTAGGTTAGGTTAGGTTAGGTTAGGTTGGGGTGGGGGGGAGGAACTGTAGTCCTCCCCCAAAGAGGGGCAAAGTTCAGGCGCCGACCCGGCCTGTCACTGCCACCGCCGTACCAGAGGCTACGGCGGCTGTGGAGGAGGGGGGTGCGATGTCCGACTAATGAATAGGGTCCAACATCGCATCCTCCAGGCGAACACCAACCACTGCAGAGTGGCACAGGATCTGCTGATGCAGACCGTGGCTGAGTGGTTGGTGGACGTGGCAGTGGTCGCCGAGCCGTACTCGGTCCCCAGTACCTGGCTGGGCGATCGGGACGGCTTGGTGGCGTTGGTGTCGCGGCCCGCCACGGACTCCCCTCCCCTCTCGCTTTTAGAGAGGGGACCGGGATACGTGGCCGCCGCGTGGGGAGATATAGCCCTAGTTGGGGTATATTTCTCCCCAAACCGCCCTCTAAGAGACTTCGAGAATTTTCTCGAGGTCCTTACGGCAGTCGCCGGGAGGGCGGCACCACGTCAGGTCATCCTAATGGGCGACCTGAACGCCAAGTCAGTAGCCTGGGGCAACCCGGCCGCCTCATGCAACGTCCGGGGACGCGCCGCCGAATTGTGGGCGGCTTCGTGCGGTGTGTCCCTCCTAAACAGGGGGGATGTTCACACGTGTGTGCGGCAGCGGGGAGGGTCTGTGGTTGACGTTTCGTTCGCCACCCCCGTGCTAGCCGCCCGCGTCGTGGACTGGCGGGTTGAGATGGTGGAGACCCTGTCGGACCACCGCTATGTGCGGTTCGACATCTCCACCCATGGCCCGCGGGGGGGAATGGCCCGCCCGGGCCAATCTCCCTTCCCGCGGTGGGCTCTCACCCGCCTGGACCGGGAGGCAGCCCAGGAGGCAGCGTTCCTCCAGGACTGGCTCTCGCCCCCTGTGGAGGCCCTGGACGTTGACGCCGCAGCGGTCCAACTCCGAGGGTCCCTGACCGAGGTGTGCAACTCGAGTATGCCTCGGTCACGCCGTCTGCCTCCCCGTCGCGCCGTTTATTGGTGGACGGAGGAGTTGGCGGGGCTCCGGGCCTCTTGCGTGGCGACCAGGAGGGCCTACACGCGGAGCCGGCGGCGCACCACCCGATCTCAGGCCGGGGAGGATCGCCTTTACGCCTCCTACCTGGAGGCAAAGACGGTCCTCAGGACGGGAATGTGCGCCGCCAAGGACTCGGCAAGGGCCGAGATGTTGGAGGGTCTCGACAGGGATCCATACGGGAGGCCGTATAAGCTGGCGCGGAGCCAGCTGCGGCCCTGCGGTCCCCCCCCTGTCGGAGACCCTCGAGCCGGCGTTGCTGGATGGGGTGGTCCGGTCCCTGTTTCCACGCAGGACCGACTTCACCCCACCAGCAATGGACCCCCCGCAGGAAGCGGCTACGCCGGAGGACGAGGTACCCCCGGTGACGGTGGATGAAGTCCACGAGGGGATACTTCGCCTCCGCGCGAAGAAGACGGCCCCTGGGCCGGACGGCGTCCCCGCTCGGGTGGTGGCGATAGCTGCCTCCAGGGCACGAGTGTCATTTGCTACGCAGATGACACTCTCCTCGTTGCCCGGGGGAGGGACTTCGGTGAGGCGGCCTGTTTGGCCTCGGCCGGCGGATCCTTGGTGGCGGGGAGGATCCGCCGGCTTGGACTGAGGGTGGCGCTGAACAAGACCGAGGCCGTGTTCTTCCACGGGCCTCGGCAGCGCCGCCCTCCTGACGCCCATATCTTGGTGGAGGGCGTCCGGATAGAGGTCGGGGTCCAGATGAAATATCTGGGCCTCGTGCTTGACAGCAGGTGGCGCTTCGGCCCGCACTTTAGCGGGCTTTCGACGCGCCTGCTGAGAGCCGCGGACGCCCTCTCATGGCTCCTCCCGAACCTGGGGGGGCCCAAGACGCGATGCCGGCGCCTCTATGCCGGCATCCTCAAGAGTATGGCCCTCTACGGGGCACCCATCTGGGCGGACTCCCTCCGGAGGAGGGAGAATGCAACCGCCATCCGCGGGCCACAAAGGGCCATTGCACAGCGGGTGGCGAGGGCCTACCGCTCAGTGGGTTTCTCGGCGGCGTGCGCTCTGGCGGGCACCCCTCCCTGGGAGTTGGAGGCATGGGTGCTCGCCAGAGTGTACGAATGGACGGCGCGGCGGAAGGCGCTCGGGGAGCGCCCCGCCGCCGAAGAGCGGGAGGCTGTGCGGCGGGAGGCGAGGGACGCTATCATCGTCCATTGGACGGAGGACCTCGCCACCGCCGCCTTTGGCCGTCGGACGCTGGGCGCGCTCGGTCCAGTCCTGCGGGACTGGCTCGAGCGGCCTCACGGTTTCCTCTCGTTCCGTCTAGTGCAGGTGTTGTCCGGACATGGTTGTTTCGGAACGCACCTGCACCGGATCCGGCGGGAGGAAACCCCAGCGTGCCACGACTGCGGCGCGGCAGAGGACACGGCGCAGCACACCCTAGAGGTGTGCCCAGCCTGGGCTGAACTGCGTCGTGCCCTGATCGATGTTGTCGGGCAGGACCTCTCACTCCCTGGCGTGGTCAACTCCATGCTGGGGAGTGAGGAGGCCTGGGCGGCGGTTGCCTCCTTTTGCGAGGTCGTGATGTCGCAAAAGGAGGCGGCGGAGCGTGCGCGGGAGGACGATCCTCTCGCGCCGCCGCTCCGCAGGCGAAGAAGGGGTGGGAGAAGGCGGTTGTACGATCGTCTCCTCCCACCTCCTGGTGGCGATTAGCGGGCGACAGGTGCGGGGGCACCTTTCGCTCGCATTGCACTAATCGCCACCCTCGTCGGGCGGGAACGGCCGAGCACTGCGGTCGTTCCCGGGCCCCTCCACTAAGGGAGGGGCGTGAAGGACCCGCTGTAAAGGCGGGCGGTCGTCGGCGGAGGACTGGACGTAAAGGCTGTGCCAGTTTCCCAGTCCTCCTCCATAAAGACGATGCGGGAGTGCCGCTGGGTTATTTTAGTGGGTATACCGGGCCTCAGCCCGGGGAGTCCCACATAGCCCCCCCATTCCCCCAATGGGTGGGTATGCGTAATGCATTTTTTCCCAGCGTGATCAAAAAAAAAAAAAAAAAAAAAAAAAAAAAAAAAAAAAAAAAAGGTTAGGTTGGGGTCCCCCCCGAATTGGTTCCCGCCTTGTCGTGGCGGGGGGGCTCAGTAGCCGTGGTGGCGGAAACCCACGGTGAAGCCAAGAGGAACCTAGGCGGGGGCCGCTCGTCTAGGCTTTTGCCGCTAAGCCGACGACGAGTGGCCCAATAGTTGCGGTGCCGCGGGTGCCGCCTGTAGCGGCATCGCAACTGAGCGGGCTGCGATACCCCTCCTCTGATGGGGGGGGGCATCGCGGCGGAGTGCGGGGGGCCGCGGCGGGGAGGAGTGTCGGTGTGGCTTCGGCCATTCTCCCTTGCCTTCCGCGGCCTCAACGGGGCCGCCACCGTCAGATGGCGGACGCGGTGGGGCCGCAGGGGAAGAGGACTGTCGGTGTATCGTTGCCGCTGTCCCTGTCCCCTGCGGCCGATAGGTGGTAGGTGACGGGGCCACAGACCCGACCCGTCACAGGGGGAGCTCCGGCGTGCCATGACTGCGGCGCGTCGGAGGGCCTGGACCCCTCGCTTCCTGGCGTGGGTAGCGCCATGCTGGAAGGCGATGGGTCTGGGCAGCGGTCGCCTCCTTTTGCGAGGGTGGTAAATCGCAAAAGGAGGCGAAGGTGGTGATACGCGGGCGACAGGTGCGGGGGCCCCTTCGCCTGCATTGCACATCACCACCCGCGGGAGGGAATGGCCGAGCACTCGCGGTCATTCCCGAGCCCCTCCGTTTAAGAGGGGCATGAGGGGCCCGCTGTGAGACAGCGGGCAGTCGTCGGCGGGGGACTGGAGTAAAGGCTCTGCCGGTTTCCCAGTCCTCCTCCACTAAGACGATGCGGGAGTGCCGTTGGGTTTTTTAGTGGGTATACCGGAAGCAGGATCCGGGGAGTCCCACATACCCCTCCCTTCCCCCGGAGGGAGGATGATGCGTAATGCATTTTTCCCAGCGCAACAAAAAAAAAAAAAAAAAAAAAAAAAAAAAAGGTTAGGTTGGGGTGCGGGTCAGGTAACCTCCACGTGTGCTTGGTTGGTTGCTAGTCTCTTTCGGACACGTCCGGGGGGAAGAGCAACCGGCTGGGCCGGTGCACCCTGGGCACCGTCAATAACTTCCCATTCGTGGGTTCTTGTTGGCGGTGGCGAATAATCTGACAGGGGGGGTAGATGTCGCTCTGGGTGTTCCCCTGATTAGCAGGGGACACTCCGGAAGCGACATAGGGGTTGGGCTGGGGTGGGATGTAGGCTAGGTTGGGTAGGCTAGGTTGGGTAGGTTAGGAAGGGTAGGCTAGGTTGGGTAGGCTAGGCTGGGTAGGTCTGGGTAGGTTAGGTTAGGTGGAGAGGGAGGGTGGTTTCCTGAAAACAGGTTACCACCAACAGGGGAGTCTACGCCAGCTCTCCTTAAATCCCGGAGCCCACGGCATAATCCCAAGGACCCCCATCGTTGGCGGTATGGGGTACGGGACGTGCTGTGGACCGGAGGGCTTGCCTTAATTGGCCGGCCCGCGGGAAGGAAAACCCTTTAAAACCCGACAGCGAAGTCGTAAAAACCTGTAGATACCAGGCGACCTCTACAGTATCCAGCTACACTGTTCATCGGAATGGGCGTCACCCGGCAGTGTTTTTTATATCATCCCATAATCGTGGGAACAAAATGGAAAAAAAATAAGATCACCAAGGATGTTGGGGGGGAGGGTGTGGAGTGCGAGGGGTCGCGTGCCGACGCGCCGGTGCCAAGAGTGGTGCTGGCGCGGTTGGCGGACCGGCCCTCCACCCGGAGTCGGGGCCGCTTGCCCCAGGCGAGTGGGGAGGAGGACCTCAATCCAGCAGGGAGGTCGGATGCCGTCAGGCCGGGAGGCGCCGAGAAGCGCAGCTTCCCGGACGATCAAGAGGAGGCTTTCGAGGTGTCCATCCGGGCGCCTCGGAAAGTACGCCCCTCTAACAGAGGAGGAGCGGGGTCGAGAACGCGGTCGCTCACGCCGCACTGCCGACCCACAGCACCGATGGCGGCGACACCGACCCCGGGTGATATCACCCCGGTCGGGTCGTCGTCGTCGGTGTTTTCTAACAGCGCGGCGTACAGACGCGTGCGCGCTGATGGAGAGGCGGCCGCGGAGGATCAGGTCGGTCAATTGACCGACAGGATCCGCTCCGCGACCGAGGGGTCCGCAGCAGACGCAGCGGACCTGATGCAGACGGCGAGCGACTCGTTGAGCCTCGTTATGAAGGTCGCCACGAGGTCCCAAAACCTCAAGGGCGACTTCGTGAAGGGACTCAAGACAGCCGCCAGCGCGTTGGGTGGGGTGGTGGAGCGGCTCTCCGAACGCTCTGCCGCCTCCGAGGCTGCCAATGCCCGCCTCGAGGAAGAGGTGCAGCAGCTCCGCGCTGAGCTGGCCCAGCTACGGGTCGATCTCCAGGTCAGTGGGGTCGACATCACCCGGGCCGGCTCTCCGCGGGCCGAGAAGCCGCCAGCTGCACCACCCCTGGAGGTGATGGAGCCGGCCAATGGGATGGAGGTGGCTTGTGGGGCTCTGGGCGACGCGTTCAGCGACGCTCAAATGAGCCAGCTGGCCAGGTTCGTGGGGAGCCTGGTAGACGGACGCCTGGCCGGCGTCCAGGACCGCCTGCTCCCCGAAAAGCGGATTCGGCCGCCGTTGGCGGCTGACAAGCGCGGAGCCCCGCCAAACCAGCCGGGGATGGGCGCCAAGTCATTTGCGGCGGTGGCCGGCGAGCCCGCCGCGCCCAAGCCGCCTGTGCCGGCCAAAGCTCGTGCCGCTCAGGCTCCTACCGACAGGAGGAAGGGGAAGAAGGGGGGGCGGAGGGTGCCGCCGGCCGCCGCTCCTAGTGCTCCGGCTCCGGTGCCCGCGTCGGTCCCCGCTCCTCCTGCTCCACCCACTTCAGCTGCAGCTGAGGAGGGGTGGCAGACGGTTGGGGGGAAGCGGAAGAGGCGGCGCTCCGGGAAGGCGAAGAACCCTTCCGCGCCGGTAACAGGGCAAACGGCTGGTAAGAGGGGGCCCAAACTCTCTCCGCCAAAGAGTGCCGCCGTGGTCATCACGGTGGCGCCCGAGGCGGAGGGACTCACTTATGCGGGCTTCCTCCAGGAGGCGAGGTCGGTCCTCGACGGGGCCCTCCCTGGCGTCGGAGGGAAGGTGCGGTTGGCGCGGACAGGGGCGCGCATCCTGGAGTTCACTAGCGCCGTGGACTGCAGCGGATTGTGCTTCCGCTGCGGCCAACTGGGGCACAAGGCGGCGGAATGCTCCGCCGCCCCTTACTGCCCCCCGTGCGCGGCGGGCAATCGGCCCCCCAACCATTTGATGGGGCGGGAGGGGTGCACGATCCCCAACGCGCCGAGGCATCCGGGAGCTGGTCGTTCGACCACGGTGGCTCCCGGTCCTCGGTCACCGACCGCGGGAGGAGAGATGGAGGTGTCAACAATCCAATAATGTATTGCACACCCTCCAATCTCCTCCAGACGAATTTGAACCACTCCGCCGGCGCCCAGGACCTCCTCCTGCAAGCGATGGCGGAGTGGTCAATAGGTGTGGCCGTAGCCGCGGAGCCCTACTTCGTTCCTCCCTGCCCAAATTGGGTGGGTGACCGGGACGGCTCCGTGGCCATCGTCAGCTCCGCTGCGCTTCGCTCCCCACCCTTGTCGCTCAGAGACAGGGGCGAGGGGTTCGTTGCTGCCGATTGGGGGGAGGTAACGCTGTTCGGCGTGTACTTCTCCCCAAACCGGAGTCTGGCGGAATTCGAGGTCTTCCTCAATAGAGTGGAGGCCTCGATACGGCGGACAGCACCTCGTCAGGTGCTCGTTCTGGGGGACTTCAATGCCAAATCTACGGCGTGGGGCTCCCCCGGAACGGATGCCCGCGGTCGGGCAGTCGAAGAGTGGGCGACGTCGGTGGGCCTCTGTCTCCTCAACAGAGGCACCACCGACACGTGCGTTCGTCGGCAGGGGGGGTCGATAGTGGACCTCTCGTTCGCTACCCCTGCCGTCGAAGCGCAAGTAAGGAGCTGGCGTGTCCTGGATGAGGTTGAGACGCTCTCGGATCATAGATACATCCGATTCGAGCTCTCCCGGTCCCAGGGCCCCAGAAGGGGTCACGTTCCCTCTCGGCGTGGCGGCGCGTTTCCGCGGTGGGCTGTGGGGCGAATGGACAAGGTCCTGCTAGAGGAGGCGGCCATTATTTCCAATTGGTTCGCCTCCCCGCCTTCGTCCGAGGGTGCCGACGCTGCGGCTGGCCGTTTTCGCGATGCGATTACGCAAATCTGCGATACGGCCATGCCCCGTGCTAAGTGTTGGTCCCCGAAGACGGAGGTCTACTGGTGGTCCCCGGAGCTTGCCTCCCTTCGCGCAGCGTGTTTTGCGGCGCGGAGGTCCTACACCCGCAGCCGGCGACGTCACCCCCGTGACGTCGAGAGGGAAGACCGGCTTTACGCGGCGAGCTGGGCGGCGAAGGCGCGCGTACGCCGCGAACCATATGCCGCCCTGAGCGAGGCCGCGGGCGGAGGAACGGGGACCTTTTTCCACCGCCCGCTGATGCCTTCCGCGACTGAGCGGCGCTCTGTGTGCGTCCGGAGCGCTGCTAGGAGAGGACGACCAAGGAGTCGGGTGCCCGGTGGCAGTCGGACCGGGCACAGTCGCCGCGGCGGGCCCTGTGGATGTAAGAACGATCCAGGGCTCGCCCACTTTTACGGCGACGCATGGCACACGGCGGGTCTTTTTAGTGGGTGCAAACCCCACACTACCCCATCGCCTTCCCCGGGTGGTGGGGTGTGCGTCAGGCATTTTTTCCCGCCAAAAAAAAAAAAAAAAAAAAAAAAGGTAGGCAAGGTTAGGTAGGCTAGGCTGGGTAGGATAGGTTACTTTAGGTTAGGTAGGTAAGCGGTGGGCCTCTGGGCGGGCTGCCCGCCTCTGCGGGGGGCCGTCGTGAGCACACCAGCTCTGCACCCTGCTTCGAGCCCGCTCTGCACCTGGCTCTGCACCCGGCTCGGCCCGGATCAAGCGACGGCTCTCCTTCGGGAGGACGTCGTGAGCACCCCAGCTCTGCACCCTGCTCAAGCCCGCTCTGCACCTGGCTCTGCACCCGGCTTTGCGGATTTAGCCGGATCAAGCGACGGCTCTCCTTTGGTGGGGGGTAGCCCTGCCTGGGGCAGGAGGGAAGCCCTCAGCGGTTGTGCCGCCGTTGTGCGGCAGTAGGTTAGGTAGGTAGGATAGGTTAGGTAGGTTAGCGGTGGGGCTCACTTCAGAGCCTCTGGGTGGGCTGCTCACCTCTGCGGGGGGCCGTCGTGAGCACACCAGCTCTGCACCCTGCTTCGAGCCCGCTCTGCACCTGGCTCTGCACCCGGCTCTGCCCGGATCAAGCGACGGCTCTCCTTCGGGAGGACGTCGTGAGCACACCAGCTCTGCACCCTGCTCAAGCCCGCTCTGCACCTGGCTCTGCACCCGGCTTTGCGGTTTTAGCCGGATCAAGCGACGGCTCTCCTTCGGTGGGGGGTGGCCCCAACTGGGGGCAGGAGGGAAGCCCTCGGCGGTATGCCGCCGTTGTGCGGCAGGAGGGGATGACTCCTCGCTGCCAGCCCTCCCTCGGCGTCGGGATGGTCGACAGCGTTGAGTCGGCGGAAGATGAGGACTTCGCTCTGGGTGTTCCCCTTAGGTACACGGGGGAATCACCAGAGGAAAGTCAGTAGGGAGAGAATAGAGGAGGAGGTAGGTTCGCTCTGGGTGTTCCTCTGACTAGCAGGGGACACTCCGGATGCGACACAGGGGCTCACTTCTGGGCCTCTGGGCGGGAGGGTAGGTTAGGTTAGGAGGGAGGTGGCGGAGTATTGGTACCGATGCTCCGCCACAAACGTGGAGGGTGGCGTTTGGCCCTCGCGGGTCAAGTGCCGCAGCGATGGGGGCCGTGGGCGGAGGATTGGGGGATCCTTCGTCCACACAAAGGTCCCACGCACTGGGTCGCCCACGCGCCAGGGCGATTCAGTGCGAGGAGAAGATGGAGGTGGAGGTGTATTGGGGCGGGGCAGAGAGTCTTGGCGGGACTTAGCTTCGTCCCGCAGAGGAGGGCTCCTTAAGGAGCAGCGCCAGCGGGGCACTCGGAAGCCCCGTAGGCGAGTTTGCCGAACGGTCGTCGGCGGAGGACTGGACGTAAAGGCTGTGCCAGTTTCCCAGTCCTCCTCCATACAGACGATGCGGGAGTGCCGCTGGGTTATTTTAGTGGGTATACCGGGCCTAAGCCCGGGGAGTCCCACATAGCCCCCCATATTCCCCCATGGGTGGGTATGCGTAATGCATTTTTTCCCAGAGAAACCAAAAAAAAAAAAAAAAAAAAAAAAAAAAAAAAAAAAAAAAGGTTAGGTTAGGTTCCCCCCCCAATTGGTTCCCGCCCCCCCGAATTGGTTCCCGCCTTGTCGTGGCGGGGGGGCTCAGTAGCCGTGGTGGCGACCAACGCCACGGTGAAGCCAAGAGGAACCTCGGCGGGGGCCGCTCGTCTAGGCTTCAGGTGGCCGACGACGAGTGGCCCAATAGTTGCGGTGCCGCGGGTGCCGCCTGTAGCGGCATCGCAACTGAGCGGGCTGCAATGCCCCCCCCTCTGATGGGGGGGGCATCGCAGAGGAGTGCGGGGGGCCGCGGCGGGGAGGGGAGTGTCGGTGTGGCTTCGGCCATTCTCCCTTAACTTCCGCGGCCTCAACGGGGCCGCCACCGTCAGATGGCGGACGCGGTGGGGCCGCAGGGGAAGAGGACTGTCGGTGTATCGTTGCCGCTGTCCCTGTCCCCTGCGGCCGAAAGGTGGTAGGTGACGGGGCCACAGACCCGACCCGTCACAGGGGGAGCTCCAGCGTGCCTGCATGACTGCGGCGCGTCGGAGGGCCTGGACCCCTCGCTTCCTGGCGTGGGAGCCCCATGCTGGAAGGCGACGGGTCTGGGCAGCGGTCGCCTCCTTTTGCGAGGGTGGTAAATCGCAAAAGGAGGCGAAGGTGGTGATACGCGGGCGACAGGTGCGGGGGCCCCTTCGCCTGCATTGCACATCACCACCCGCGGGAGGGAATGGCCGAGCACTCGCGGTCATTCCCGGGCCCCTCCGTTGAGAGGGGCATGAGGGGCCCGCTGTGAGACAGCGGGCAGTCGTCGGCGGGGGACTGGAGTAAAGGCTCTGCCGGTTTCCCAGTCCTCCTCCACTAAGACGATGCGGGAGTGCCGTTGGGTTTTTTAGTGGGTATACCGGAAGTAGACCGGGGAGTCCCACATACCCCTCCCTTCCCCCGGAGGGAGGATGATGCGTAATGCATTTTTCCCAGCGCAAAAAAAATAAAAAAAAAAAAAAAAAAAAAAGGTTAGGTTAACCTAACCTAACCTAACCTTTTTTTTTTTTTTTTTTTTCGCTCGGTCCAGTCCTGCGGGATTGGCTCGAGCGGCCTCACGGTTTCCTCTCGTTCCGTCTAGTGCAGGTGTTGTCCGGACATGGTTGTTTCGGAACGCACCTGCACCGGATCCGGAGGGAGGAAACCCCAGCGTGCCACGACTGCGGCGCGGCAGAGGACACGGCGCAGCACACCCTCGAGGTGTGCCCAGCCTGGGCAGAGCTGCGCCGTGTCCTGATTAGTGTGATCGGGCAGGACCTCTCACTTCCCGGCGTGGTCAACTCCATGCTGGGGAGTGAGGAGGCCTGGGCGGCGGTTGCCTCCTTTTGCGAGGTCGTGATGTCGCAAAAGGAGGCGGCGGAGCGTGCGCGGGAGGACGATCCTCTCGCGCCGCCGCTCCGCAGGCGAAGAAGGGGTGGGAGAAGGCGGTTGTACGATCGTCTCCTCCCACCTCCTGGTGGCGATTAGCGGGCGACAGGTGCGGGGGCACCTCTCGCTCGCATTGCACTAATCGCCACCCTCGTCGGGCGGGAACGGCCGAGCACTGCGGTCGTTCCCGGGCCCCTCCACTAAGGGAGGGGCGTGAAGGCCCCGCTGTAAAGGCGGGCGGTCGTCGGCGGAGGACTGGACGTAAAGGCTGTGCCAGTTTCCCAGTCCTCCTCCATAAAGACGATGCGGGAGTGCCGCTGGGTTATTTTAGTGGGTATACCGGGCCTCAGCCCGGGGAGTCCCACATAGCCCCCCATTCCCCCAATGGGTGGGTATGCGTAATGCATTTTTTCCCAGCGTGATCAAAAAAAAAAAAAAAAAGGTTAGGTTGCGAGGGCCTACCGCTCGGTGGGCTTCGGGGCGGCGTGCGCTCTGGCGGGCACCCCTCCCTGGGAGTTGGAGGCATGGGTGCTCGCCAGAGTGTACGAGTGGTCGGCACGGCGTAAAGCGCTGGGAGAGCGCCCCGCTGCGGAAGAGCGGGAGGCCGTGCGGCGGGAGGCGAGGGACGCGATCGTCCGTCACTGGACGGAGGACCTCGCCACCGCCACCTTTGGCCGCCGGACGCTGGACGCGCTCGGTCCAGTCCTGCAGGGCTGGCTCGAGCGACCCCACGGTTTCCTTTCGTTCCGTCTAGTGCAGGTGTTGTCCGGACATGGTTGTTTCGGAACGCACCTGCACCGGATCCGGAGGGAGGAAACCCCGGCGTGCCACGACTGCGGAGCGGCGGAGGACACGGCGCAGCACACCCTCGAGGTGTGCCCGGCATGGGCTGAGCTGCGCCGTGAACTCATCGGAGTGGTCGGGCAGGACCTCTCGCTTCCCGGCGTGGTCAACTCCATGCTGGGGAGCGAGGAGGCCTGGGCGGCGGTTGCCTCCTTTTGCGAGGATGTCATGTCGCAAAAGGAGGCGGCGGAGCGCGAGCGGGAGGACGATCCTCTAGCTGCGCCGCTCCGCAGGCGAAGAAGGGGTGGGAGAAGGCGGTTATACGATCGTCTCCTCCCACCCCCTGGTGGTGACTAGCGGGCGACAGGTGCGGGGGCACCTCTCGCTCGCATTGCACTAATCGCCACCCTCGTCGGGCGGGAACGGCCGAGCACTCACGGTCGTTCCCGGGCCCCTCCACTAAGGGAGGGGCGTGAGGGGCCTGCCGTAAAGGCGGGCAGTCGTCGGCGGAGGACTGGACGTAAAGGCTGTGCCAGTTTCCCAGTCCTCCTCCACTCAGACGATGCGGGAGTGCCGCTGGGTTATTTTAGTGGGTATACCGGGCCTCAGCCCGGGGAGTCCCACATAGCCCCCCATTCCCCCAATGGGTGGGTATGCGTAATGCATTTTTTCCCAGCGTGATCAAAAAAAAAAAAAAAAAGGTTAGGTTAGGTTAGGTTGGGGTGCGGGTCAGGTAACCTCCACGTGTGCTTGGTTGGTTGCTAGTCTCTTTCGGACACGTCCGGGGGGAATAGCAACCCGCTGGGCCGGTGCACCCTGGGCACCGTCAATAACTTCCCATTCGTGGGTTCTTGTTGGCGGTGGCGAATAATCTGACAGGGGGGGGGGGGTAGGCGTCGCTCTGGGTGTTCCCCTGATTAGCAGAGGACACTCCAGATGCGACATGGGGGTAGGCTAGGTTGGGTAGGCTAGGATAGGTAGGCAAGGTTAGGTAGGCTAGGCTGGGTAGGATAGGTTAGTTTAGGTTAGGTAGGTAAGCGGTGGGCCTCTGGGTGGGCTGCCCACCTCTGCGGGGGGCCGTCGTGAGCACACCAGCTCTGCACCCTGCTTCGAGCCCGCTCTGCACCTGGCTCTGCACCCGGCTCGGCCCGGATCAAGCGACGGCTCTCCTTCAGGAGGACGTCGTGAGCACACCAGCTCTGCACCCTGCTCAAGCCCGCTCTGCACCTGGCTCTGCACCCGGCTTTGCGGTTTTAGCCGGATCAAGCGACGGCTCTCCTTTGGTGGGGGGTAGCCCTGCCTGGGGCAGGAGGGAAGCCCTCAGCGGTTGTGCCGCCGTTGTGCGGCAGTAGGTTAGGTAGGTAGGATAGGTTAGGTAGGTTAGCGGTGGGGCTCACTTCAGAGCCTCTGGGTGGGCTGCTCACCTCTGCGGGGGGTCGTCGTGAGCACACCAGCTCTGCACCCTGCTTCGAGCCCGCTCTGCACCTGGCTCTGCACCCGGCTCTGCCCGGATCAAGCGACGGCTCTCCTTCGGGAGGACGTCGTGAGCACACCAGCTCTGCACCCTGCTCAAGCCCGCTCTGCACCTGGCTCTGCACCCGGCTTTGCGGTTTTAGCCGGATCAAGCGACGGCTCTCCTTCGGTGGGGGGTGGCCCCGCCTGGGGGCAGGAGGAAAGCCCTCGGCGGTATGCCGCCGTTGTGCGGCAGGAGGGGATGACTCCTCGCTGCCGGCCCTCCCTCGGCGTCGGGATGGTCGACAGCGATGAGTCGGCGGAAGATGAGGACTTCGCTCTGGGTGTTCCCCTTAGGTACACGGGGGAATCACCAGAGAGAAGTCAGTAGGGAGAGAATAGAGGAGGAGGTAGGTTCACTCTGGGTGTTCCTCTGACTAGCAGGGGACACTCCGGATGCGACACAGGGGCTCACTTCTGGGCCTCTGGGCGGGAGGGTGGGTGAGGTTAGGAGGGAGGTGGCGGAGCATTGGTACCGATGCTCCGCCACAAACGTGGAGGGTGGCGTTTGGCCCTCGCGGGTCAAGTGCCGCAGCGATGGGGGCCGTGGGCGGAGGATTGGGGGATCCTTCGTCCACACAAAGGTCCCGCGCACTGGGTCGCTCACGCGCCAGGGTGATTCAGTGCGAGGAGAAGATGGAGGTGGAGGTGTATTGGGGCGGGGCAGAGAGTCTTGGCGGGACTTAGCCTCGCCCCGCAGAGGAGGGCTCCTTTAAGGAGCAGCGCCAGCGGGGCACGCGGAAGCCCCGAAGGCGAGTTTGCCGAACGGTCGTCGGCGGAGGACTGGACGTAAAGGCTGTGCCAGTTTCCCAGTCCTCCTCCATACAGACGATGCGGGAGTGCCGCTGGGTTATTTTAGTGGGTATACCGGGCCTCAGCCCGGGGAGTCCCACATAGCCCCCCATATTCCCCCATGGGTGGGTATGCGTAATGCATTTTTTCCCAGCGAAACCAAAAAAAAACGCCTCAGCGGCTGCGCCGGAGGACGGGGTACCCCCGGTGACGGTGGATGAAGTCCACGAGGGGATACTTCGCCTCCGCGCGAGGAAGACGGCTCCTGGGCCGGACGGCGTCCCCGCTCGGGTGGTGGCGATAGCTGCCTCCCAAATGGAGGACAGGTTTCGGGACCTCTTCAGCGCGTGCCTTACGGCTGGGAGGTTCCCGAAACTGTGGAGGGAGGGGCGGCTTTGCCTCCTCCGAAAAGAGGGACGCCCGGCGGACTCCCCCTCGGCATGCCGGCCCATCGTTCTACTCGATGAGGTCGGTAAATTGTTCGAGGGGATAGTCGCCGACCGGCTCAACAGCCATCTGCGGGGGGTGGGACCAGACCTGTCGGACGCCCAGTTCGGATTTCGAAAGGGGCGTTCGACGGTCGATGCCTTGGCCCTGCTGAAGGGCCAGGTGCAGGAGGCGGTGGCCGCGGGGGACGGAGTGTTGGCGGTGTCGTTCGACATTGCCAACGCCTTCAACTCCGTCCCCCACGCGACCATATTGGAGGCACTCCGATACCACGGAGTGCCCCAATATCTTCGGGCGATCCTGGCCAGCTACCTGGAGGACCGAGAGGTCCTTCTGGTGGACAAGACGGCCAGGATCAGGCGCTACGGCGCGGAGTCCGGTGTTCCGCAGGGGTCGGTTTTAGGCCCTCCCCTGTGGAACATCGGTTTTAATTGGCTCCTGCGGGGCACCCTCCTCCAGGGCACGAGTGTCATTTGCTACGCAGATGACACTCTCCTCGTTGCCCGGGGGAGGGACT
This sequence comes from Orthosia incerta, assembly GCA_948252205.1. Taxonomy (NCBI): domain Eukaryota; kingdom Metazoa; phylum Arthropoda; class Insecta; order Lepidoptera; family Noctuidae; genus Orthosia; species Orthosia incerta. The sequence continues at coordinate 32,392,417 of OX411751.1, forward strand.
TCGGTGAGGCGGCCTGTTTGGCCTCGGCCGGCGGATCCTTGGTGGCGGGGAGGATCCGCCGGCTTGGACTGAGGGTGGCGCTGAACAAGACCGAGGCCGTGTTCTTCCACGGGCCTCGGCAGCGCCGCCCTCCTGACGCCCATATCTTGGTGGAGGGCGTCCGGATAGAGGTCGGGGTCCAGATGAAATATCTGGGCCTCGTGCTTGACAGCAGGTGGCGCTTCGGCCCGCATTTCAGCGGGCTGTCGACGCGCCTGCTGAAAGCCGCGGACGCCCTCTCATGGCTCCTCCCGAACCTGGGGGGGCCCAAGACGCGATGCCGGCGCCTCTATGCCGGCATCGCTCGGCATAGAGGCGCCGGCATCGCGGCGATCCGACTTCAATGCCAAATCTACGGCGTGGGGCTCCCCCGGAACGGATGCCCGCGGTCGGGCAGTCGAAGAGTGGGCGACGTCGGTGGGCCTCTGTCTCCTCAACAGAGGCACCACCGACACGTGCGTTCGTCGGCAGGGGGGGTCGATAGTGGACCTCTCGTTCGCTACCCCTGCCGTCGAAGCGCAAGTAAGGAGCTGGCGTGTCCTGGATGAGGTTGAGACGCTCTCGGATCATAGATACATCCGATTCGAGCTCTCCCGGTCCCAGGGCCCCAGAAGGGGTCACGTTCCCTCTCGGCGTGGCGGCGCGTTTCCGCGGTGGGCTGTGGGGCGAATGGACAAGGTCCTGCTAGAGGAGGCGGCCATTATTTCCAATTGGTTCGCCTCCCCGCCTTCGTCCGAGGGTGCCGACGCTGCGGCTGGCCGTTTTCGCGATGCGATTACGCAAATCTGCGATACGGCCATGCCCCGTGCTAAGTGTTGGTCCCCGAAGACGGAGGTCTACTGGTGGTCCCCGGAGCTTGCCTCCCTTCGCGCAGCGTGTTTTGCGGCGCGGAGGTCCTACACCCGCAGCCGGCGACGTCACCCCCGTGACGTCGAGAGGGAAGACCGGCTTTACGCGGCGTACATCGACGAGGTGTGCGCCCTAAAGCTGGCCATTCGCCGCGCCAAGGAGGAGGCGCGGCACGAGCTGTTGGAGGGTCTCGACCGTGACCCCTGGGGCCGCCCCTACCGAGCTGCGCTGAATAAGCTACGCTGTCGGGGTCCCCCCCTTGTGGAGACTCTCCAACCCGGCTTCCTCGTGGAGGTGGTTGAGGGCCTATTCCCGCAACGAGCGGAGCACGTGCCCCCGGCAATGGTCGCCGCAGAGACCGACGACCGGGAGGCCGACCTCAGTGCTCCGCCCGTCACAGAGGCGGAGGTGGCGGCGGCTGTTCTTCGGATGCGCTCGAAGAACACCGCCCCCGGGCCCGACGGGGTACCCGGACGGGTGTTGGCCCTGGCCCTCAACCACATGGGGGACCGCCTCAGGGAGCTGTTCGACGTGTGCCTGGCGTCCGGACGGTTCCCTGACTGCTGGAAGGCGGGGAAGCTGGTGCTCCTCCCTAAGCCGGGACGACCTCCCGACACCGTGGCGGCCTACAGGCCTATCGTTTTGCTGGAGGAGGCGGGGAAGTTGCTTGAGAGAGTTCTCGCCACCCGTATCCTCCGGCATCTGGAAGAGGTCGGCTCCGGTCTGTCGGACGCTCAGTACGGTTTCCGCGCTGGGCGTTCGACGATCGATGCCATCCTGCGTCTGAGGGCCGCTTCGGAGGAGGCCGTCGCTGGCGGAGGGGTGTTGCTGGCGGTATCCTTGGATATCGCCAACGCCTTCGGTAGTCTGCCGTTCGGCTGCATCGGCGAGGCGCTCCGGTTCCATGGAGTGCCGGTTTACCTGAGGCGGCTGGTGGCAGACTACCTTGAGGGCAGGGTGGTTCTGTGCGAGGACCGCGACGGAGCTTTGCTCCGCAGACCCATGGCGTGCGGTGTTCCACAGGGTTCAGTCCTAGGACCTCCCCTGTGGAACATCGGTTACGACTGGGTGCTGCGTGGAGCTTTTCCCCCGGGCCTGGACGTCATCTGCTATGCGGATGACACGCTCGTCACGGCCCGGGGACAAAGCTTCGAGGAGGCGGCGCGCCTGGCCAACGAGGGGGTGGCCCAAGTGGTCGGGCGCATCGAGGCGCTGGGGCTTAGGGTGGCCCCTGCCAAGACTGAGGCCGTGCTCTTTCACGGGCCTCGTCGCGGTCCACCTGCTGGCGCCTCGATAACGGTTGGCTCGGTCCCCGTACGGATCGGGGCCCAGATCAAGTATCTGGGCCTAGTGATAGACAGGCGGTGGAACTTTGACGAGCACTTCCGCATTCTGGTGCCCAAGCTGGAGGGCGTTGCCGCCGCTCTCGGTCGGCTCTTGCCGAACGTGGGCGGCGCCAGCGTCGCCTGCCGGCGGCTTTACACGGGGGTGGTACGGTCGATGGCACTGTACGGCGCACCCGTGTGGGCGGAGTCCTTGTCCGCCGGGAACAGGGTGCGCTTGTGGCGCCCTCAGCGTACCCTGGCGATCAAGGCCATTCGCGGATACCGCACGGTGTCCACAGACGCGGCGTGTGCGTTGGCTGGGACACCCCCGTGGGATTTGGATGCGGAGGTGCTCGCCGAGGTTTACAAGCGCGCGGCGGCAGCCCGGGCCGGGGGTTCTGTCCCCCTGCCCGAGGAGTTGCGAGGTTGGCGCGAGGAGGCCCACCGGACGTTGATGGTACGGTGGGGGCATCGGCTTGAGGCTCCACGAGCTGGCGTTCGGACCGTGGAGGCGCTCAGGCCGATTCTCGAGGAGTGGGCAGTGCGGCAGCATGGGACTCTCTCCTTTAGGCTGGTGCAGGTATTGACCGGACATGGTTGCTTCGGTACATACCTGCATAGGCTTGGGAGGGAGGCGAGTCTGATGTGCCACCACTGCGACTGCGGTGAGGACTCGGTGCAGCACACTCTCGAGCAGTGTCCTGCCTGGGAGTTGCAGCGTCGGGAACTCACCGCAGTGATAGGGAACGACCTCGCGCTGCCGGCCGTGGTTCAATCCATGAGCTGCGCGAGGTCGTGGGAAGCGGTCGCATCCTTCTGCGAGGAAGTTATCTTGCAGAAGGAGGCGGCGGAGCGGATCAGGGAGGACTCACCCCTGGCTGATCCGCATCGCCGCCGGCGAGCTGGGCGGCGAAGGCGCGCGTACGCCGCGAACCATATGCCGCCCTGAGCGAGGCCGCGGGCGGAGGAACGGGGACCTTTTTCCACCGCCCGCTGATGCCTTCCGCGACGGAGCGGCGCTCTGTGTGCGTCCGGAGCGCTGCTAGGAGAGGACGACCAAGGAGTCGGGTGCCCGGTGGCAGTCGGACCGGGCACAGTCGCCGCGGCGGGCCCTGTGGATGTAAGAACGATCCAGGGCTCGCCCACTTTTACGGCGACGCATGGCACACGGCGGGTCTTTTTAGTGGGTGCAAACCCCACACTACCCCATCGCCTTCCCCGGGTGGTGGGGTGTGCGTCAGGCATTTTTTCCCGCCAAAAAAAAAAAAAAAAAAAAAAGGTAGGCAAGGTTAGGTAGGCTAGGCTGGGTAGGATAGGTTAGTTTAGGTTAGGTAGGTAAGCGGTGGGCCTCTGGGTGGGCTGCCCACCTCTGCGGGGGGCCGTCGTGAGCACACCAGCTCTGCACCCTGCTTCGAGCCCGCTCTGCACCTGGCTCTGCACCCGGCTCGGCCCGGATCAAGCGACGGCTCTCCTTCGGGAGGACGTCGTGAGCACACCAGCTCTGCACCCTGCTCAAGCCCGCTCTGCACCTGGCTCTGCACCCGGCTTTGCGGTTTTAGCCGGATCAAGCGACGGCTCTCCTTTAGTAGACTGTGCAGTACGCGGCAAGGCAGAGCTTGAGGTTCCGGACTTCGCCATCATTATCCCAAATGGATAATGCGGCTCCGACCTTCCCCTCAATCTTGCTGCCGTCGGTGAATATTCGCACCGTCTGCACATTGCTACTGTCTAGTAGGGTTTGATCTGCCAGGCACATGAACTCCAGGGGCATTTGTGTAGCTGGGTGAGGAGCTTCTGCAAACCTCACCGCACTCTCGATCTCCCGATCTCCTGGCACGAACCGGGATGACCCTCTCCTCGCTTCATACAGGGCGGCCGCCTCTTGTATGCGCAGGTCTAGAGGTAGTATCCCGGACAGTGCCAGTGCCGAGTTCAGGGAGACTGTGCGGTAGGATTTGCAGAGCTTCTGAGCGAATCCTCGTTGGACAGAGCCTAACTTCTTCCGTATCCCTAGCTTTTTCGTAGCAGGAGCCCAGGCAGCGGCCGCATAGGTGATTATGGGTTCAATTGTCGCGGTGTATATAGTGTGTATAATTTCAGCATTTAATCCCCAACTAACTTTTGCGGCGCGGGAAAGCTGTTGGTATATCCCAGCTGCCTTCCTGCAGACGTTCGCGGCATGCTCACTAAAAGTGAGCTTATCGTCTATGGTTAGACCCAGCAACTTCATTTTTCGGACCATACCGATGTCGACCCCGGCCATGCTCAGGCATGGAGTGTCGTACTTAAGCTTGTTGGTTACCACCATCGCACAGGTTTTGTGCGGTGCGAACCTCAGCTTATTTCGGACACCCCAATCCTGAACATGGGCGAGGGCTGCATTGGCAGATTTCGAGACTTCAGTCGCCGTGTCCCCGTCTATGACCAAGACGATATCATCCGCGAACGCCTGCACGAAGACCCCGCGTCGCTCCAGGTCTTTCAGAAGTGGGTCGAGGAGGAGGTTCCACAGGATTGGACCACCGATTGACCCCTGAACACAGCCCTTGTCAGTCACTTTCGTACATTCCTCCCCGGCATAACGAACCTTTACCTTCCTACTATCGAGATAGCTGTCTATCAGCCGCCTGATGTTGACCGGGCAATTTTCCTCAGCCAGCCTGACTTTTATAGCTGGCCACCATGCGCTGTCGAAGGCCCCCTCTATATCCAATGACACCAGGACAATTAGCTTCTTCAGCCTTAACTTGTCCTGTACGTGCTCCATTAGTGTATAGAGGGCGTCCTCGGTGCTCTTCTGGGGCGTAAAGCCAAACTGACGGGTACTAAACCGCGGTATAAGCTGCCACTTTAGACGTGCTACGACCATCCTCTCCAGGACCTTCCCCAGAACTGGCAGCAGACCGATTGGTCGGTATGCCTTGGGGGTCAGATAGTTGTCCTTGCCCGGCTTCCGAAGTACCACGACCGTAGCTTCCTTCCAGACCTCTGGAAAGTGTGCTAGTTCGAGGCACTTGTTGTAAAGGGCAAGGAACAATTCTGGGTCCTGGTGGATCGCTCGACTGCAGATGTCAGACGTCAGTCCGTCCCCTCCTGGTGCCTTTTTGGGATTGAAACCTGCCACGGCGGTCTTCAGCTCCAGTGTCGTAAATGAAGGGTCATGATGTTCACCATAGACCCATTCATTCACTCGACTGGCCGCTTCTCTTATTCGCCTGTGGTCAGCGTTATCCTGGTCTACTCTGTCTTTGGGGTAGAACGTATCTGCTAGTAGGGCGGCTGATTCACTTGGACTAAGGAATGTACCATCGCAGCAAAGGGTCAGTTCTTCCTGCCTTCTGGCAGTCCTACCGATGATCCTGTAGATTTCCTCCCAGACCCCCTCCCGATCCTGTTTCCGGCAAAACTCCTTCCAACTGGCGATTTTAGCGCTATTTGCTTGCATCTCATATTCTTGTTTTGCTTTCAGGTACGCGTCAACGACCATCGCCCGCCGGACCGGTGCGGCATTGCGGATGCGGTTCTTCATCCTAGTGACCTCTTTCTTCTTCACGGCGAGTTCCTCGGACCACCACGGAATGGTAAGTTTTACATGACTTTTTACCTTCGGCATTGATTCTTCGCATGCTTCTACTATAATATCTTTGTATCTCACAACTAAATCCTCTAATTTCTGTTTGTTATCAGTTGTTTTAATCATTTCCAAATTTATTTTATTTACACTTTTTAGTTCCCCCAGTTTAGTTTTGAATTTACCCCAATCTGCCTTCCGTGTATTGTATTTTCTCGTGGTTCTACTGATGTTAATACCTTTTTCCCTTTTAACTTTAATATTAAATAGAATCGTGTTGTGGTCCGAGGACGTAACTCCCGTGTCAACCCGCCAGCCGTCCACCAGGTCAAAAAGGCTGAGCGAACAAGCCGTGACATCCACATGGCTTTTGTACGCTCGACCACCCCTGACAGTGTCAAAGGTGGGAGCGTCACCAGTGTTCAGTACCTGAAGCTCTAACTCATCCAGGGTGCTAGACATTGCCTCACCTCTGGGGTCTTCCTTGATGCTGCCCCACCAGGCACTTTTCGCATTAGCGTCGCCGCCCAACAGCAATCTACCTGTGACCACTTCCGCTTTGATCCGGGTCAGCTGATCCAAGTATGGCTCTATGGGCTGGTCTGGCTCGAAGTAATAGGAGACTACTGCGATTTCCCAGGCTTTGGTCCGGATCCCCACCACAACGATATTGTTTGTGGTGAGTTTCGGGTAGGGTATGACGTCTACGTCATGATCAAAGACGGCTATCGCCGCCTTTACCCTCCCACTTCCATCAACCTCGCACTGGTAGATTCTCGCTCCACGGTAGCTCTTCATACTTCGTGCTCCACCCACATACGGCTCCTGAATCAGTGCCCACGAGATCTTTCGTTCACTGGCCTCTAAAAAGAGTTCGGTGGTCGCCAGTTCCTTGCGTTGAAGGTTTGCTTGGGCCACTCGGTATGGTCTTGCTGTTTGTCGGACAGGAGTCCCCGGGGTGCCCTTAACAATAAGCTATAGATGAGCGGGATATTGCGTCCCACCTTCTTCTTATTGTACACTCTGTACTAAATGCGTGATGATGGACGTTTTCCATATTGGCGCGCTTGCAGTTACAGCAAGTAGGTGGCAGGCCTGCGCTATAATCCGCACAGTCCGCCCTCATGTGAGGGCCGCCGCAGTGGCCGCACTTTGCCGTGGTGTCAGTGCAAATACGCCGACTATGTCCGTATGCGAGGCAGAGCGAGCATTGGACGAGCGGGGACTGGTCTTGGACCCTTACCCGCTGGAAGTCCACATGCACCGCTCCGACCTCGATCATGCGCCTCCAGACCTCTGCGGCGACCCGCAGCACTACATGACCCATAAGTGGGTTCCTAGCGCGCTTTATATACAGTACTTCCATGATCTTTTGCTCCTCTTTTAGATCCTGGAAGATGTTTTTATTTTGGTTTTTTAGTGCCTTTATAATTTCCTCATTGCTGTTGTAGCGCATAACGTCCCTCATTACGATTTGCGGGTTTTTGTTTTTTATCTCTTGCACCTCCAACTCAGGTGCTTCCTCTATTTTTTCTTTTATTTTTCTCCTTTCTTCTTCTGTGCGGCAACCTACGATTATTTTCCTGTCTTTTGCCTTTCTCACTTTTTCTACTGCGAATCCTCCCTCTTTGGCATTCACTACCTTTCTTATTCTGTCTAACACTTGTTCACCCGTTTCTTTTCCATCCTTGGCCGTCACTACTATCGAGTGCAAGGTAGTTTGTTGCACTGTTTGGTTTGAAGGCCGACTTGCCGCTACGCTGGCGTAGGAGAGCTTCTCCATATGACTTTGGCCAGCTTGTAGTGCCTCTTTCAGCCTTCCCATGATCTCGTTATTCACGGCTAGGTTTCGGGTGTGCTCCTCAAGTGTCTTCCTGAGAGATTCCGCCTCCACTCCCCCGATAACCCCCGGGGAAGGGGAGGGGGCCTGCTCCATCCCTTGCACTACCTGGGTTTCCTGAACTTGGACTTGTATACCCTGGGTTTTGAATGTCTTTTTTGTGGGGGGTTCGCGTCCTTTCTCCTGCTCTGACTCCTTAATAAGAAGGTAGAGCCGGTCTGCTAAAGCCTTTACTTCTGTCTTTATTTCCGTCTTTGTAGTCTTAGAGGTAGTCATATATGCTTTTATTTTATTGCTATATATCCTAGCCTCTGCGACTCTGCTTTTTTGGGGTGGTGGGCTCCCAATTTCAAACGAAACCGATCCTCTCGTCGTTACCCGTGTGGCTTTAGCCAGGCTGTTCGGAGAGGTTCCTTCGCCATCGACTTTGCCCGCCTCCCATTTTCCCACGCTGGTTCTTACACTTAACGTGGAAGGTCCTGCCTCTTCAGGCGCCTTCTGTGGGCTTTTCGTCTGCGAGCTTGCAGGTTGAGACCGGCTCTTTGGTGGCGTACGCACTCCGGGCATCCCGCTCATCTTGTTAGTTGGGTTTTGGGATTAGTACTGCGTCAAATGGGGTATTGTAAAGGGATACCCCAGTTGGTGTGTAAATGTATATATACGTATATAGATACGGTCAAGAGTCAAATTAAAAAGGATTGTAGAGTGATCCTGCGTGAATATGGTCCCGTTCCAGTTACAAATGCAAAACACCTACCGGAACAGAATTTTTAAAGATCAAATAAAATTGGTAAAATTATCAATATAGTCTTAACCTAATCTTAATCCTAAAGTATAGTAGCACAAAAGTGCTACTATAAGTCCTTATAAAATATATCACAGTAAAATATGCTATAATATGTCACAATAGAATTTAGGATTCAAAAGAATCCTGTCCTTTGATGGTTTAGATTCCTATCAGATGTCACGTTACCGTCAAGAAATTTAAAATAATAGCATAGATTTTTTCTAATTCTAATCTTATTCTAAATATAGTGCACAATAGTGCTACTATAGTCCAACGGCAGAAATTTTTGAAGTCAACTTTTTTACTCTTGTTGAGTCAGATTTCTCTACATAGAGACTAGACTCACTAGTCCGGCTCTATTGTCACAGGTTAGTTAAAAGCTAAAATAAATTAATTGAACTCTACGTAGAGACCGTGTCTCTGTTATTTATACAGTTTTAAAACAGTTCTTGAAGATTTTATTTACAAGTTTAAAATAATTTATAAAAGTTGACTCTACTTAGAGACCGTGTCTCTATCAGTAATAAAATTTTAAAATAATTCCTGAAGACCTTATTTTGACCGACAGTAATGAAAAAAAAAGATTTAAATTAATTATAAAAAGTTGCTCTAGTTAGAGACTTTGTCTCTATCGCCAAATAAAATTACAAACAATTCCTAATAATACTTTAATTTGTTCGACAATAATTACAGAAAGGTTACAATAAAATACAAAAGTTGACTCTACTTAGAGACCTTGTCTCTATCCTTAATATAATCAAAAAATAATTTGGAAAATCTTTAGTTTTATCACTAAAATTTTACTTTTAAATCTTAAAAACTATTTCAGCTCCCTATAAGCTCTATCTAGAGACCTTCCTTGCTCCAGGTAGAGACCCCAGGATCCGTTTTATCGAATGCCGAAAACTGCTTGCAGTTCGGACTACTGGTCACAGTTTTATCATCGGAATTCCGAGACAAGTACTTTCACCCCAAACGGCTATGTCAAAGTACAAATTTAGGGGTAGGGGGTTGAAATTTTCACCAAATGACCGGAGAGGATTCAAGACTTTCTCTCCGGTAGAAAGTGTGGGGGAGGTCCGGGGGGGGTACCCGGGAAAAAACGTCAAAATTGGTCTAGGACCCTTAGTTTTCCCGTAAAACAAGAACACAGTTACCGTGCGGTTTCCGGGAAGGTCCGTGTCCCACTAAAAATTTTTTAATTAAGTAACCGCTAGGTTAAAAATTTTGAAAAAATTTGGGTAGGTTCTAAGTGAACTTTGTTATTCCATCATGTGAAAAGTTATTGTGACCTTGAACAAAATCTTTTGGGAAAGCCGATTTGTAAAATGGTAAACAATTACCAATATCCGCAAAAAAATCGTTTTTTGGCGATTTTTGGGGGAAAACGGCACCCGACGGTATTGAAATTTTTTATTTGACCTGGGGGTTCAATAACACGTCGAATGACACTAGTGCCAACTCTGTCAGGTCCTTAGAAAAATTTTGGTAAAAGAGTAGGTATTTCCGTAGGTATTTTGAAAATTAAATCACAAGGAAAATATAGTTGGGAAAAATCTAAAATTTTGCATACCTATTAAACATGAGTTGGGCTTTATAAAAATAAAATAAAAAATAGGGGTAAAAGATCGTTCTTAAAAGCTATGGTTGTACCAACTTTGGTCAATTTTTCAAAAAATCGTATCTTCGGTCCTGGTTTTTCTTTCGGGAAGCGGAAAACGGCTATGGGCTTCTCGAATGGTCCTCTTCGATTTGTGGTAGTCACCGTTGTCGCAGCTGCGCTGGTTCCGAAAACACGTCACACGTGTTTTTCGGTTTTTCCCCTGCAGTTCCGCGAGGGGTGGCGGGAAAAATCCAAAAACTTTGCCAAGATGTGCGGCAATGTTTTCTCCACACAATAGCAGTTCCAAATTAGGGTGTTGCGCCGATGGTTTCGGCGCCGTACGCGAATTTAGGTTTCCGAAAACGTGTTTATTGTATTTTAACCTCAAAAATTTTGGTTTTTGGGTTTTCCCGGGAAAACCAATGCGATTTTCACCGGGACACTGCACTTATATTACACAAGGCACTGAAATACACACTTTGGTTATATTTTCGACTTAATTTTCGCACTTTGACTATTTATCGTGATTTTTCGACCGCGGAGCGACTTAAAAATGAACTGACCGCTGCGGGGGGCACCGGGTGACTGGGTTAGGTTTTTTTTTTTTTTTTTTTTTTTTTTATTTTTTTTTTTTTTTTTTTTTTTTTTTCTTAACAGTAATCCCCGCCACGAACTTTGGCGCCTATTGTGTGCTTTTCTTCTCTCATTCCAGTTCTCACTTGTATGCCTCTCGCACTTTCATCCTTCATACTTTATCTTTCTTTCATTCATCATCTTTCATTCTGTGGGTGGGACTCCCACTTTTCTTAATCTATGCTATGGGCATACTTTATTAATAAATCAATTAGGGTAAGTAAAAACATGGTGCAAATATATAATTTCAATTTTTGGAGTGTACAAAGTTCTTATCACAGTTGGTTAATACAAAAAATTTTAAAACATGAGTCCGGTACAAATATCACAATTAAATATAATCAATAGAGGTAAACATAAAAAGTGCTAATTCACGAAATAATTATAACATTAAGGATAATAAAACATAAAATAGAGCAATATCACAGAAATTATACTAAACCTAGGGATTGTAAAAACATAGAAGGTAACTAACATCAGGGATAATAAATCATAAAAGAGCAGTATCACATAAAATTGTACTAAAATTAGGGATTAAAAGACATAGAAATTTCAGTTATCACAGTAAATATAAACATCTAAATTAAGTTATCACAGATCCAAGAAAAACAATTAGGTACTAACTTAACATACTACTGGCTATAGGTAACTGTGCTGCATTCTGTGCTTACGTTTGAATATTTAACATATTAACGAAGCACAGTGCGCCTCAGGTTTTATTTCGTTCTATAACCACAGTGGCTACTTTATGGCAGAATGCTAAGAACCTTTCCCTTTTTTGCTTTGTCATGAACCCATAGAGACTTTCGTTCGTCAGTTTCATGTCCAGCTCACATTCGAGTTGGTAGCGCTCCCTGATAAATAACGGGCATTCTACAATTATGTGCTGGACACTTTCTGGCACGCCTGGATCGCAGACGCACGATGGGCTGTCCTTGCACTTGAAGCGATTCAAGTACTCAGAGAACCCACCGTGCCCCGTCAAAACCTGCGTGAGAACACCTGAGGGCCGTACCTGTTTCACAATACGGAAAGCCACTATTGCGTCCGGAAGAAACATTTTCGTCACGGAAGCTGTCTCGCCCGACACATATCTCCGATTCCATTCATCAAGCGATTCCGAACGAATCCGGCGCTTGATGAATGAAACCGGACACTGGTCGTAGTCCGGCTTCCTCCGTGACGACAATGCTGCCTCCTTGGCTAGCTCGTCCGCTCGCTCATTCCCCGGCAGGCCCGCGTGGGCCTTGACCCAGAACAAAGACACAGCTTTGCTCTGGACCAGGGCTTGAGCCAAATTGGCGCGCGCGTGAACTGCCAGGGGATGGAGAGAGCTATGGTTTGCAAGCGTCTGCAATGCTGACATTGAGTCGCTATACAAGCCATAGCTCGCCTCTTGCCGCGCGAGGATTATCTCGGTCGCTTTCCAAATGGCCAAGAGTTCCGCCTGGTAGACGGTGCAGTACGCGGCAAGGCAAAGCTTGAGGCTCCGGACTTCACCATCATTATCCCAAATGGATAATGCGGCTCCGACCTTCCCCTCAATCTTGCTGCCGTCGGTGAAGATTCGCACCGTCTGCACATTGTTGCTGGCTAGCAACTCTCGATCTGCCAGGCACATGAACTCGAGGGGCATTTGTGTAGCTGGGTGAGGGGCTTCCGCAAACCTTACCGCACTCTCGATCTCCCTGTCTCCTGGCACAAACCGGGATGACCCTCTCCTCGCTTCATACAGGGCAGCTGCCTCCTGTATGCGCAGGTCCAGAGGCAGTATCCCAGACAGTGCCAGAGCCGAGTTCAGAGAGACAGTGCGGTAAGATTTGCAGAGCTTCTGAGCGAATCCTCGTTGGACAGAGCCTAGTTTCTTCCGTATCCCAACCTTTTTCGTGGCGGGTGCCCAGGCAGCGGCCGCGTACGTGACTATGGGCTCAATTGTGGCTGTGTAGATGGTGTGAATGATGTCTGTATGTAGTCCCCAACTAACCTTAGCAGCGCGGGACAGCTGTTTATAAACATCTGCGGCCCTCTTGCAGACGTTCGCGGCATGCTCATTGAACGTGAGCTTATCGTCTATGGTTAGACCCAACAACTTCATACTCTTGACCATACCGATGTCGACCCCGGCCATGCTCAGCCTTGGGGTGTCGTACTTAAGTTTGTTGGTTACCACCATCGCACAGGTTTTGTGCGGTGCGAACCTCAACTTATTTCTGACGCCCCAACTCTGAACATGGGCGAGGGCTGCATTGGCAGATGTCGAGACTTCAGTCGCTGAGTCCCCATCCACGACCAAGACGATGTCATCCGCGAACGCCTGCACGAAGACCCCGCGCCGCTCTAGCTCCTGCAATAGTGGGTCTAGGAGGAGGTTCCACAGGATTGGACCGCCGATTGACCCTTGAACGCAGCCCTTGTCAGTCTCTCTCGTGCATTCCTCACCGGCATACCGAACTCTAACCTTCCTACTGTCAAGATAGCTGTCTATCAGCCGCCTGATATTGACCGGACACTTTTCCTCTGCCAACCTGACCTTTATAGCTGGCCACCAAGCGCTATCGAAGGCCCCCTCTATATCCAATGACACCAGGACAATTAGCTTCTTCAGCCTCAACTTGTCCTGTACGTGTTGCATTAGCGTATAGAGGGCGTCCTCGGTGCTCCTCTGGGGCATAAAGCCAAATTGGCGAGTACTAAATCGCGGTACAAGCTGCCACTTTAGACGCGCTACGACCATCCTCTCCAGGACCTTCCCCAGAACAGGCAACAGACCGATTGGTCGGTATGCCTTGGGGGTTAGGTAGTTGTCCTTGCCCGGCTTCCGAAGCACCACGACCGTAGCCTCCTTCCAGATCTCTGGAAAGTGCGCCAGATCGAGGCACTTGTTGTAAAGGGCAAGGAACAACTCCGGGTCCTGGTGGATCGCTTGACTGCAGATGTCAGACGTCAGTCCGTCCCCTCCTGGTGCCTTTTTGGGATTGAAACCTGCCACGGCGGTCTTCAGCTCCAGCGTCGTAAATGACGGATCATGATATTCATCATGGACCCATTCATTTACTCGGCTGGCTGCTTCTCTAATTCGCCTGTGGTCAGCGTTGTCCTGGTCTACTCTGTCTTTGGGGTAGAACGTATCTGCAAGTAGGGCGGCCGATTCACTCGGATTGAGAAATGCACCATCGCAGCATAGGGTCAGTTCTTCCTGTCTTCTGGCGGTCCTACCGATGATCCTGTAGATTCCCTCCCAGACCCCCTCCCGATCCTGTTTCCGGCAGAACTCCTTCCAACTGGCGACTTGGGCTTTCTTAGCCTGCATCTCATAATCTTCTTTTGCTTTCAGGTACTCGTCGACGACCATCGCTCGCCGGACCGGCGCGGCATTTCGGATGCGGTGCTTCCTCCGAGCCACCTCCTTCTTCTTCACAGCGAGCTCCTCGGACCACCACGGACAGGTAAGTTTGGTTTTGTTACAAACCTTAGGGATAGCTTCCTCGCATGACTTTAAAATAATATTGTTATATTCTATTATGAATTCTTCTAGTTTTTGTTTATTATCTATTTTATTTATCGTTTCCAAATTGATTTCCCTTTCATTTTTAAAAGACCCCAATTTAACTTTAAATTTACCCCAGTCTGCTTTCCTAGTATTGAACCTTCTTGTGGTTCTTTGGATATGCATCCCTTTCTCCCTTTTTAAATTAACATTAAAAAATATCGTGTTGTGGTCCGAGGACGTTGCTCCTGTGTCCACCCGCCAGCCGTCCACCAGGTCAAGAAGGTCGAGCGAACATGCCGTGACGTCCACATGGCTTTTGTACGCTCGACCACCCCTGACCGTGTCAAAGGTGGGAGCGTCACCAGTGTTTAGTACCTGAAGCTCCAACTCTTCCAGGGTTGCGGACATTTCGTCCCCCCTGGGGTCTTCCTTGATGCTGCCCCACCAGGCACTTTTCGCGTTGGCGTCGCCGCCTATCAGCAATCTACCGGTGGCCACTTCCGATTGGATCCGGGTCACCTGGTCCAAGTATGGCCCTATGGGTTGGTCTGGCTCGAAGTAATAGGAGACTACTACGATTTCCCAGGCTTTGGTCCGGATCCCCACCACAACGATGTTGTTTGTGGTGAGTTTCGGGTAGGGTATGACGTCCAGGTCATGATCAAAGACGGCTATTGCCGCCTTTACCCTCCCACTTCCATCAACCTCGCACTGGTAGACTCTCGCACCACGGTAGCTCTTCATACTTCGTGCTCCACCCACATAAGGCTCCTGGATCAGTGCCCACGAGATCTTGCGTTCACTGGCCTCTAAGAAGAGTTCGGTGGTTGCCAGCTCCTTTCGTTGTAAATTCGCTTGGGCCACTCGGTATGTTCTTGCTGTGTGTTGGGCAGGAGTCCCCGGGGCGCCCTTAGCAATAAGCTATGGCGGATCGTGCTATCGCCTCCCACCTTCTTCTAACCAGGCACTCCGAGCTGAAAGCGTTATGACCAACACTGTCACAACTGGCCCGCGTGCAGTAACAACACGAAGGAGGCAGGCCCGCGCTCCAGTCCGCGCACTCCGTCCTCATGTGAGGACCGCCACAGTGGCCGCACTTTGGTACAGTATCTGTACAAAGTCGTCTGCTGTGCCCATAACCCAGGCAGAGCGAGCATTGGACGAGCGGGGACTGGTCCTCGACCCTAACCCGCTGAAGGTCCACGTGCACCGCCCCTGCCTCGATCATGCGCCGCCAGACCTCTGTGGCGACCCTCATCACTACGTGACCTGTGTGCGGGTTCCTGGTACGCTTCCGGTATAATACCTCCATTTTGCTCTGTTCGTCTTTGAGACCTCTAAAGATATGGGCATTCTGGTTTTGGAGGGCCTTTAAAATGTCCTCGTTCGTGTTGTACTGCATTAAGTCACGTAATATGACTTGCGGGTTTTTATTTTTGATGTCTTGCGCCTCCAGCTCGGGCGCCTGCCTAAGCTTCTCCCTAAGCTTATTTCTGTCGTCCTCGGTACGACAGCCTAGGATAATTTTTCTGGCTTTAGCCTTGCGCACCTTCTCTACGGCTATACCCCCTTCCCTGGCATTTACCACTTTTCTAAGTCGATCTAGGACTTGTTCTCCTGTCTCCTTTTCGTTCCTGGCCGATACCACTATGGAATGAAGTGTGTTTGGGTTCTGAGCCCGGATGGGAGGCCGACTGGCCACTACGCTTGCATATGAGACCATTTGGTCTTGGCTCGCCTGTAGCGCCTCTTTCAACCTCTCCATCCTTAGGTTGTTTTCGGCCAGGTTACGGCTGTGCTCTTCGAGGACTTTCCTCAAAGAGGTTGTGTCGGCCTCAGCATTAGCCTCTGAAAGTGGACAGGGGGTTTTCTCGGCCCTTCGGGTTGGGGGTTCCTTAGTAATATCCTGGTCGTACTCCTTTACTAGTTGGTATAGCCGGTCTGCCTGGGCTTTCACCTCAGCCTTAATGTCGTTTTTGGTGGTCTTTGACTGTGTCATCAACGCTTTTATTTTATTCGAGCAGTTTCTGGCCTCTGCCACTCTGCTTTTTGGTGGGGGCGGGCTCCCTACCTCGAAAGCTATCGCTCCCCTTGCCATAACCGGTGTTATATGGACCGGTTTTGTGGGTGGAGTTCGCTTTGTCACGGTTTTGCTGCCCGCCTCCCACTCACCCACGCTCCTCCTTACGCTCTGCGTGGAGGGGCCTGCCTCCTCAGGCAGCTTTTGTGGGCTTTTAGAGAGGGGTTTATCAATTTTTACTATCGGCTGCTTTGGAGGTGTACGCATACCCGGCATTCCGCTCATTGTGATATGTATGAACTAATGGGGATTAGTGTAGCGTCAAGTCAAAAGGGGTGTGTAAAGGGTACCCCAATTGTGTGTAAAATTAGTGTTTTGTAAAGTGGGGTATTGTAAAAATACCCCGCTTTGTGTGTAAATATCAAGGTTCTCCTATTCAGGGTACTAGTCGAAGTTTAAAAACGGTAATCATTTAGTCCTATGCTAATATATAGTAGTACAATAGTACTACTATATGTCAAGAAATAATTAAAATTGCCTAGCTTATTCTTAATCCTAAAATATAGTAACACAAAAGTGTTACTATATGTCAATAAATACAGTTGTTGAAAATTTCTAAATATAATCTTAACCTAGAATATAGTGACACAAGAGTGCCGCTATATGTCAATCAATTTCAATTGTTAAAATGTCTTAATATAGTCTTAACCTATGATATAGTAGCACAAAAGTGCTACTATATGTCCTAAAACTAACTAAACTAAATAAAACCCGTAGAATCAGACCTATTTCTACAGTGTCGTTCAAAAAGACTCAGTTAACAAAGAAGGGGAGACTAAAAGAAAACAAAGAAATTCAAAAAATATTTTCAAAATTTTTTCAAAATTTTTTCCAAAAAAATTTTCCGGCTTTCCGGCAATTCCTTGGGGCCAGATTAAAGCTCTTCTCCTCCCGATCACGGAGACCCCAAACTCGGTGGGTCTATGACCTCCGGTACCAAAGTTAGGGTCCGGGGGGGTGAAGAGATTTTTCGGTTGGGGGGGGGGGGAGGGGGGGGGTAGTCCAAAATGGGTACCTTTGGGTCTTGTGATACAGAAGGGGAGGGGAGGGGGGGGTTGGGTCCAGAGGGGTGGTGGGGTCCTAACGGGGGTGTGAATTAAAATAGCTATATAAATGTATACTTAATATTACAGTTTTTATTCCACTATAGTGGTTTAACAAAGTTGGGGTTGCCGAAAAAGGGGTCAAAAAGGGGGTCTAGGGGGTCTATACTAATCTAGGTCCAATTTAGAAGGGGGTGTCTTTTTTGGGGGGTAAAATTTTGTCCAAAAATCGCTATCTCCTCCCGTTCCGGAGATATTTAATGTTATGATAATTTTTAAGGGCCGTTTCTAAATTGATACCGACACTGGATTTTATAATAAAATTAAATAAATAAAAAATTTTTTGAGTTACCCGGGGGGGTTTGGGGCTTGGCTGTCCCCGAGCAATGTTGATATACTGTACGTAGTACAGTATCTCAATCCAAGGTTATTTTTGCCCTAACTCCAGCCGTTTCCGAGTTACGAGGGTTTTTCTGGAGCCAGGGGAGCGACCCTCCGTGAGTCGACCTAGAAGTCGACAGGTATCGACTTAGAAGTCGAATCGACGTCGAGTTGATTTCGATTGGTACTCGGGTTCAGCTTTATCCCTGTTATAAGTCAAATATTGGGATGTTGGGGATGGGGTTGACAGTAACGGGAAGATAGGGGATGATAAGGGGCTATTTTGAAAAAATTCTTCAAAATATATCAATTTTTCCCAATTTTGATAATGTAAATTATTTTTAAAATTATTTTCAAATTATGCCAGTATATATCACTGGTGATATAATTAAATTAATATAATATTATAATAAGCCAATAAAATTTTTTAACCTGAGATTATTTTAAGGTTATGTACATGTGGCCGCAATGGCCGTCAAATCTTAATTTTAAAACTCAAAATTGCCCAATTTTGGGCTCGTTTTTTGGGTTTAAATTCCCCAGTCCCAATGACTTAGTCTAACACATAAAATTATTGAATAAATAAGGTTAAAACAGTAAAAATATTCGGTCCGACAATCTATTTAAGTATTGCGTTGTACTTTTCAACATTCCCGATGACAAGTTGGAATTCGACTTTTTTATTAAAGGCTTTTTTTAAAATTTTAAGTGTACAATTAGCTAGATTCAGCTCTAAAAACACCAAATCAGGCTTCACCTTCTGGCTAGGTCTATCCTAGGCCGAGTTATGACCAGATTTAGAATTTTTATGCGTAAACAACAGAATTACAAAGTTAACGTGAAGCGTACAAACAAGATGTGATTTTAGAAGAAATTTGTTTTTAAATAGAATAATGAATTTAAATTTGGTAAAAATTTTTTGTGTTATAGGTTGTTAACCACTATAAATGATTTTAATTCAAAAAGGGGGAAATAATGCAATACTAGGAATGGAAAAATTATTTTAAAAGGAAAAAAGTAAAAATACAACGGCAAATACTTTGTTTCGGCACTTAGGGTCCCAGGTTCTTCACGAAAATTTTCAGGGTGGTCACTGGCTGTCCCAGGTAGCTGTTCAGGTCCACAAATCCCGCAGGTTGCCCTCCTGGACTGGTATCCGCGGGTTTTTCGGCGCGTGGAATTTTCCGGGGGCTCCTTGAGCCGCTAATTAGGGCCTGGGATCTCACGGAAGTCCTTTCCGGAGGTCCAGGATTATCGAACACACTTAGTTGAACACTGTAACCCACTTTTTTTTAAATATAATTTTCCTCAAACTCAGAAGGAGTTTGGGTTTTTCAACGAAACTTTGTCACTTTTCACTTTCGATTTCGGCAAAAGTGCCGCGAAAGTCGTTAAAACTAACTTAAAAAATCCAGGTTTTTTGTGGGTTGTAGTCCGTGAGCACGTACTCCTTTTTATCCACTAAAAACTATACGTCCCCGCGACCGATCGCGTTCCACAATATTTTTCCCGCGGTGTTTACCTTTCCTCGGTGTTTTTTTTCGCCCGCGCTCCGTAAAAGGGTGTAAAGGACCCTCTTAGGAGGGGTCAAAAAATCCAAATTTTTGCGAGGATGTAGGCACTGAGGTAACACTTCTTGGGGCACTTAAAAAATTATGTGTCGTCGCGACCGATCTCGCGCCGCACGCAACTTTCCAAATAACTTTTGGTTTTTTTTTTTTTTTTTTTTTTTTTTTTTTTTTTTTTTTTTTTTTTTTTGCACTTTTTCGTTTGTAAAAAAGTTGTTTTATTGCACAGTTCTTTCAATTTTTGACCGATTTCGATTTTAAAAACACCATTCGGTAGGTCTCGTCAGCGCGCAACTTTTGAGCTGTATAACTTGTTTTCCGCGTTTAAATAGCCTAAAACTCGATTTTTACAGCGCGGAGCTAACAAAAACGTGGCCGTTCGGGTCAGCGGCGCGCGGGTCACTGACTGGGTTAGGTTAGGTTAGGTTAGGTTAGGTTAGGTTAGGTTAGGTTAGGTTAGGTTAGGTTAGGTTAGGTTAGGTTATTTTTTCCCGCCAAAAAAAAAAAAAAAAAAAAAAAAAAAAAAAAAAAAAAAAAAAGGTTAGGTTAGGTTAGGTTAGGTTAGGTTAGGTTGGGGTGCGGGTCAGGTAACCTCCACGTGTGCTTGGTGGGTTGCTAGTCTCTTTCGGATACGTCCGGGGGGAAGGACAACCCGCTGGGCCGGTGCACCCTGGGCACCGTCAATAACTTCCCATTCGTGGGCTCTTGTTGGCGGTGGCGAATACCTGACGGGGGGGGATGTCGCTCTGGGTGTTCCTCTGAATAGCAGAGGACATGCCAGATGCGACAAAGGGGCTGGGTTGGGTTTAGGTTAGGTTAGGCTAGGTTAGTCTGGGTAGGTTAGGTAGGTGAGTAGGAAGGGGAGTCTACGCCGGCTCTCCTTGAATCCCGGAGACCGCAGCATACTCCCAACGACCCCCATCGTAGGCGGTATGGGGTACGGGACTTGTTGTGGACGGAAGGAGGTTGAGGGGGAGGGTGGTTACCTGAAAACAGGTAATCACCAACAAGGGAGCTTCGCCAGCTCCTGGAATTCCGGAGACCACGGTGACCTACCAACGACCCCCATCGTTGGCGGATGGGGTACGGCGGCGCTGTGAGCGGAGGGCTTGCCTTAATTGGCCGGCCTGCGAGAAGGAAAACTCAAAAGGAACACCCGACAGCGAAGTCGTAAAAACCTGTAGATACCTGGCGACCTCTACAGTATATAGCTACACTGGCCGGAATGGGCGTCACCCGACAGTGTTTCCCTACATCGTCCCATACTCGTGGGAACAAAAATGGAAAAAAATAAAATCACCAAAGATGTTGAAGGAGAAAGTGTGGAGTGCGAGGAGTCGCGTGCCGACACGCCAGTGCCAAGAGTGGTGCTGACGCGGTTGGCGGACCGGCCCTCCACCCGGAGTCGGGGCCGCTTGCCCCAGGCGAGTAAGGAGGAGGACCTCAATCCAGCAGGGAGGTCAAACACCGTCAAGCCGGGAGGCGCCGAGAAGCGCAGCTTCCCGGACGATCAAGAGGAGGCTTTCGAGGTGTCCATCCGGGCGCCTCGGAAAGTACGCCCCTCTAACAGAGGAGGAGCGGGGTCGAGAACGCGGTCGCTCACGCCGCACCGCCGACCCACAGCACCGATGGCGGCGACACCGACCCCGGGTGATATCACCCCGGTCGGGTCGTCGTCGTCGGTGTTTTCTAACAGCGCGGCGTACAGACGCGTGCGCGCTGATGGAGAGGCGGCCGCGGAGGATCAGGTCGGTCAATTGACCGACAGGATCCGCTCCGCGACCGAGGGGTCCGCAGCAGACGCAGCGGACCTGATGCAGACGGCGAGCGACTCGTTGAGCCTCGTTATGAAGGTCGCCACGAGGTCCCAAAACCTCAAGGGCGACTTCGTGAAGGGACTCAAGACAGCCGCCAGCGCGTTGGGTGGGGTGGTGGAGCGGCTCTCCGAACGCTCTGCCGCCTCCGAGGCTGCCAATGCCCGCCTCGAGGAAGAGGTGCAGCAGCTCCGCGCTGAGCTGGCCCAGCTTCGGGTCGATCTCCGGGTCAGTGGGGTCGACATCACCCGGGCCGGCTCTCCGCGGGCCGAGAAGCCGCCAGCTGCACCACCCCTGGAGGTGATGGAGCCGGCCAATGGGATGGAGGTGGCTTGTGGGGCTCTGGGCGACGCGTTCAGCGACGCTCAAATGAGCCAGCTGGCCAGGTTCGTGGGGAGCCTGGTAGACGGACGCCTGGCCGGCGTCCAGGACCGCCTGCTCCCCGAAAAGCGGATTCGGCCGCCGTTGGCGGCTGACAAGCGCGGAGCCCCGCCAAACCAGCCGGGGATGGGCGCCAAGTCATTTGCGGCGGTGGCCGGCGAGCCCGCCGCGCCCAAGCCGCCTGTGCCGGCCAAAGCTCGTGCCGCTCAGGCTCCTACCGACAGGAGGAAGGGGAAGAAGGGGGGGCGGAGGGTGCCGCCGGCCGCCGCTCCTAGTGCTCCGGCTCCGGTGCCCGCGTCGGTCCCCGCTCCTCCTGCTCCACCCACTTCAGCTGCAGCTGAGGAGGGGTGGCAGACGGTTGGGGGGAAGCGGAAGAGGCGGCGCTCCAGGAAGGCGAAGAACCCTTCCGCGCCGGTAACAGGGCAAACGGCTGGTAAGAGGGGGCCCAAACTCTCTCCGCCAAAGAGTGCCGCCGTGGTCATCACGGTGGCGCCCGAGGCGGAGGGACTCACCTATGCGGGCTTCCTCCAGGAGGCGAGGTCGGTCCTCGACGGGGCCCTCCCTGGCGTCGGAGGGAAGGTGCGGTTGGCGCGGACAGGGGCGCGCATCCTGGAGTTCCCCGGCAAGGAGGGGGAGAAACAGGCCGACATGGTGGCCGCGGCGCTACGAGGCATTGTGGCGGGACGGGATGGCGTCACCGTCGCCAGGCCGACGAAATGCGCGGAGTTGCGCGTGTCGGGCTTGGACGACTCCGTCACGGCGGCGGAGGTCCGGGAGCGCATTGAAGCGTTTGCTGAGTGTGCTCCCGGCTCCGTCAAGGTCGGTGCCGTCCGCCCCGGCCCCGGAGGAGCGGGTGCGGTGTGGGTGCGCTGCCCCATCGCTGCGGCCAAGCTTCTGGCCAAAGCTGGACGACTCCTCGTGGGCTTCTCCTCGGCCCGAATCACGGTCTTGGAGGGGAGGCCTGCGAGGTGTTATGGGTGCATGGCCAGGGGCCACTTGCGGGCCAATTGCACTAGCGCCGTGGACTGCAGCAGATTGTGCTTCCGCTGCGGCCAACTGGGGCACAAGGCGGCGGAATGCTCCGCCGCCCCTTACTGCCCCCCGTGCGCGGCGGGCAATCGGCCCGCCAACCATTTGATGGGGCGGGAGGGGTGCACGATCCCCAACGCGCCGAGGCATCCGGGAGCTGGTCGTTCGACCACGGCGGCTCCCGGTCCTCGGTCACCGACCGCGGGAGGAGAGATGGAGGTGTCAACAATCCAATAATGTATTGCACACCCTCCAATCTCCTCCAGACGAATTTGAACCACTCCGCCGGCGCCCAGGACCTCCTCCTGCAAGCGATGGCGGAGTGGTCAATAGGTGTGGCCGTAGCCGCGGAGCCCTACTTCGTTCCTCCCTGCCCAAATTGGGTGGGTGACCGGGACGGCTCCGTGGCCATCGTCAGCTCCGCTGCGCTTCGCTCCCCACCCTTGTCGCTCAGAGACAGGGGCGAGGGGTTCGTTGCTGCCGATTGGGGGGAGGTAACGCTGTTCGGCGTGTACTTCTCCCCAAACCGGAGTCTGGCGGAATTCGAGGTCTTCCTCAATAGAGTGGAGGCCTCGATACGGCGGACAGCACCTCGTCAGGTGCTCGTTCTGGGGGACTTCAATGCCAAATCTACGGCGTGGGGCTCCCCCGGAACGGATGCCCGCGGTCGGGCAGTCGAAGAGTGGGCGACGTCGGTGGGCCTCTGTCTCCTCAACAGAGGCACCACCGACACGTGCGTTCGTCGGCAGGGGGGGTCGATAGTGGACCTCTCGTTCGCTACCCCTGCCGTCGAAGCGCAAGTAAGGAGCTGGCGTGTCCTGGATGAGGTTGAGACGCTCTCGGATCATAGATACATCCGATTCGAGCTCTCCCGGTCCCAGGGCCCCAGAAGGGGTCACGTTCCCTCTCGGCGTGGCGGCGCGTTTCCGCGGTGGGCTGTGGGGCGAATGGACAAGGTCCTGCTAGAGGAGGCGGCCATTATTTCCAATTGGTTCGCCTCCCCGCCTTCGTCCGAGGGTGCCGACGCTGCGGCTGGCCGTTTTCGCGATGCGATTACGCAAATCTGCGATACGGCCATGCCCCGTGCTAAGTGTTGGTCCCCGAAGACGGAGGTCTACTGGTGGTCCCCGGAGCTTGCCTCCCTTCGCGCAGCGTGTTTTGCGGCGCGGAGGTCCTACACCCGCAGCCGGCGACGTCACCCCCGTGACGTCGAGAGGGAAGACCGGCTTTATGCGGCGTACATCGACGAGGTGTGCGCCCTAAAGCTGGCCATTCGCCGCGCCAAGGAGGAGGCGCGGCACGAGCTGTTGGAGGGTCTCGACCGTGACCCCTGGGGCCGCCCCTACCGAGCTGCGCTGAATAAGCTACGCTGTCGGGGTCCCCCCCTTGTGGAGACTCTCCAACCCGGCTTCCTCGTGGAGGTGGTTGAGGGCCTATTCCCGCAACGAGCGGAGCACGTGCCCCCGGCAATGGTCGCCGCAGAGACCGACGACCGGGAGGCCGACCTCAGTGCTCCGCCCGTCACAGAGGCGGAGGTGGCGGCGGCTGTTCTTCGGATGCGCTCGAAGAACACCGCCCCCGGGCCCGACGGGGTACCCGGACGGGTGTTGGCCCTGGCCCTCAACCACATGGGGGACCGCCTCAGGGAGCTGTTCGACGTGTGCCTGGCGTCCGGACGGTTCCCTGACTGCTGGAAGGCGGGGAAGCTGGTGCTCCTCCCTAAGCCGGGACGACCTCCCGACACCGTGGCGGCCTACAGGCCTATCGTTTTGCTGGAGGAGGCGGGGAAGTTGCTTGAGAGAGTTCTCGCCACCCGTATCCTCCGGCATCTGGAAGAGGTCGGCTCCGGTCTGTCGGACGCTCAGTACGGTTTCCGCGCTGGGCGTTCGACGATCGATGCCATCCTGCGTCTGAGGGCCGCTTCGGAGGAGGCCGTCGCTGGCGGAGGGGTGTTGTTGGCGGTATCCTTGGATATCGCCAACGCCTTCGGTAGTCTGCCGTTCGGCTGCATCGGCGAGGCGCTCCGGTTCCATGGAGTGCCGGTTTACCTGAGGCGGCTGGTGGCAGACTACCTTGAGGGCAGGGTGGTTCTGTGCGAGGACCGCGACGGAGCTTTGCTCCGCAGACCCATGGCGTGCGGTGTTCCGCAGGGTTCAGTCCTAGGACCTCCCCTGTGGAACATCGGTTACGACTGGGTGCTGCGTGGAGCTTTTCCCCCGGGCCTGGACGTCATCTGCTATGCGGATGACACGCTCGTCACGGCCCGGGGACAAAGCTTCGAGGAGGCGGCGCGCCTGGCCAACGAGGGGGTGGCCCAAGTGGTCGGGCGCATCGAGGCGCTGGGGCTTAGGGTGGCCCCTGCCAAGACTGAGGCCGTGCTCTTTCACGGGCCTCGTCGCGGTCCACCTGCTGGCGCCTCGATAACGGTTGGCTCGGTCCCCGTACGGATCGGGGCCCAGATCAAGTATCTGGGCCTAGTGATAGACAGGCGGTGGAACTTTGACGAGCACTTCCGCATTCTGGTGCCCAAGCTGGAGGGCGTTGCCGCCGCTCTCGGTCGGCTCTTGCCGAACGTGGGCGGCGCCAGCGTCGCCTGCCGGCGGCTTTACACGGGGGTGGTACGGTCGATGGCACTGTACGGCGCACCCGTGTGGGCGGAGTCCTTGTCCGCCGGGAACAGGGTGCGCTTGTGGCGCCCTCAGCGTACCCTGGCGATCAAGGCCATTCGCGGATACCGCACGGTGTCCACAGACGCGGCGTGTGCGTTGGCTGGGACACCCCCGTGGGATTTGGATGCGGAGGTGCTCGCCGAGGTTTACAAGCGCGCGGCGGCAGCCCGGGCCGGGGGTTCTGTCCCCCTGCCCGAGGAGTTGCGAGGTTGGCGCGAGGAGGCCCACCGGACGTTGATGGTACGGTGGGGGCATCGGCTTGAGGCTCCACGAGCTGGCGTTCGGACCGTGGAGGCGCTCAGGCCGATTCTCGAGGAGTGGGCAGTGCGGCAGCATGGGACTCTCTCCTTTAGGCTGGTGCAGGTATTGACCGGACATGGTTGCTTCGGTACATACCTGCATAGGCTTGGGAGGGAGGCGAGTCCGATGTGCCACCACTGCGACTGCGGTGAAGACTCGGTGCAACACACTCTCGAGCAGTGTCCTGCCTGGGAGTTGCAGCGTCGGGAACTCACCGCAGTGATAGGGAACGACCTCGCGCTGCCGGCCGTGGTTCAATCCATGAGCTGCGCGAGGTCGTGGGAAGCGGTCGCATCCTTCTGCGAGGAAGTTATCTTGCAGAAGGAGGCGGCGGAGCGGATCAGGGAGGACTCACCCCTGGCTGATCCGCATCGCCGCCGGCGAGCTGGGCGGCGAAGGCGCGCGTACGCCGCGAACCATATGCCGCCCTGAGCGAGGCCGCGGGCGGAGGAACGGGGACCTTTTTCCACCGCCCGCTGATGCCTTCCGCGACGGAGCGGCGCTCTGTGTGTGTCCGGAGCGCCGCTAGGAGAGGACGACCAAGGAGTCGGGTGCCCGGTGGCAGTCGGACCGGGCACAGTCGCCGCGGCGGGCCCTGTGGATGTAAGAACGATCCAGGGCTCGCCCACTTTTACGGCGACGCATGGCACACGGCGGGTCTTTTTAGTGGGTGCAAACCCCACACTACCCCATCGCCTTCCCCGGGTGGTGGGGTGTGCGTCAGGCATTTTTTCCCGCCAAAAAAAAAAAAAAAAAAAAAAAAAAAAAAAAAAAAAGGTTAGGTTAGGTTAGGTTGGGGTGCGGGTCAGGTAACCTCCACGTGTGCTTGGTGGGTTGCTAGTCTCTTTCGGATACGTCCGGGGGGAAGGACAACCCGCTGGGCCGGTGCACCCTGGGCACCGTCAATAACTTCCCATTCGTGGGCTCTTGTTGGCGGTGGCGAATACCTGACGGGGGGGGATGTCGCTCTGGGTGTTCCTCTGAATAGCAGAGGACATGCCAGATGCGACAAAGGGGCTGGGTTGGGTTTAGGTTAGGTTAGGCTAGGTTAGTCTGGGTAGGTTAGGTAGGTGAGTAGGAAGGGGAGTCTACGCCGGCTCTCCTTGAATCCCGGAGACCGCAGCATACTCCCAACGACCCCCATCGTAGGCGGTATGGGGTACGGGACTTGTTGTGGACGGAAGGAGGTTGAGGGGGAGGGTGGTTACCTGAAAACAGGTAATCACCAACAAGGGAGCTTCGCCAGCTCCTGGAATTCCGGAGACCACGGTGACCTACCAACGACCCCCATCGTTGGCGGATGGGGTACGGCGGCGCTGTGAGCGGAGGGCTTGCCTTAATTGGCCGGCCTGCGAGAAGGAAAACTCAAAAGGAACACCCGACAGCGAAGTCGTAAAAACCTGTAGATACCTGGCGACCTCTACAGTATATAGCTACACTGGCCGGAATGGGCGTCACCCGACAGTGTTTCCCTACATCGTCCCATACTCGTGGGAACAAAAATGGAAAAAAATAAAATCACCAAAGATGTTGAAGGAGAAAGTGTGGAGTGCGAGGAGTCGCGTGCCGACACGCCAGTGCCAAGAGTGGTGCTGACGCGGTTGGCGGACCGGCCCTCCACCCGGAGTCGGGGCCGCTTGCCCCAGGCGAGTAAGGAGGAGGACCTCAATCCAGCAGGGAGGTCAAACACCGTCAAGCCGGGAGGCGCCGAGAAGCGCAGCTTCCCGGACGATCAAGAGGAGGCTTTCGAGGTGTCCATCCGGGCGCCTCGGAAAGTACGCCCCTCTAACAGAGGAGGAGCGGGGTCGAGAACGCGGTCGCTCACGCCGCACCGCCGACCCACAGCACCGATGGCGGCGACACCGACCCCGGGTGATATCACCCCGGTCGGGTCGTCGTCGTCGGTGTTTTCTAACAGCGCGGCGTACAGACGCGTGCGCGCTGATGGAGAGGCGGCCGCGGAGGATCAGGTCGGTCAATTGACCGACAGGATCCGCTCCGCGACCGAGGGGTCCGCAGCAGACGCAGCGGACCTGATGCAGACGGCGAGCGACTCGTTGAGCCTCGTTATGAAGGTCGCCACGAGGTCCCAAAACCTCAAGGGCGACTTCGTGAAGGGACTCAAGACAGCCGCCAGCGCGTTGGGTGGGGTGGTGGAGCGGCTCTCCGAACGCTCTGCCGCCTCCGAGGCTGCCAATGCCCGCCTCGAGGAAGAGGTGCAGCAGCTCCGCGCTGAGCTGGCCCAGCTTCGGGTCGATCTCCGGGTCAGTGGGGTCGACATCACCCGGGCCGGCTCTCCGCGGGCCGAGAAGCCGCCAGCTGCACCACCCCTGGAGGTGATGGAGCCGGCCAATGGGATGGAGGTGGCTTGTGGGGCTCTGGGCGACGCGTTCAGCGACGCTCAAATGAGCCAGCTGGCCAGGTTCGTGGGGAGCCTGGTAGACGGACGCCTGGCCGGCGTCCAGGACCGCCTGCTCCCCGAAAAGCGGATTCGGCCGCCGTTGGCGGCTGACAAGCGCGGAGCCCCGCCAAACCAGCCGGGGATGGGCGCCAAGTCATTTGCGGCGGTGGCCGGCGAGCCCGCCGCGCCCAAGCCGCCTGTGCCGGCCAAAGCTCGTGCCGCTCAGGCTCCTACCGACAGGAGGAAGGGGAAGAAGGGGGGGCGGAGGGTGCCGCCGGCCGCCGCTCCTAGTGCTCCGGCTCCGGTGCCCGCGTCGGTCCCCGCTCCTCCTGCTCCACCCACTTCAGCTGCAGCTGAGGAGGGGTGGCAGACGGTTGGGGGGAAGCGGAAGAGGCGGCGCTCCAGGAAGGCGAAGAACCCTTCCGCGCCGGTAACAGGGCAAACGGCTGGTAAGAGGGGGCCCAAACTCTCTCCGCCAAAGAGTGCCGCCGTGGTCATCACGGTGGCGCCCGAGGCGGAGGGACTCACCTATGCGGGCTTCCTCCAGGAGGCGAGGTCGGTCCTCGACGGGGCCCTCCCTGGCGTCGGAGGGAAGGTGCGGTTGGCGCGGACAGGGGCGCGCATCCTGGAGTTCCCCGGCAAGGAGGGGGAGAAACAGGCCGACATGGTGGCCGCGGCGCTACGAGGCATTGTGGCGGGACGGGATGGCGTCACCGTCGCCAGGCCGACGAAATGCGCGGAGTTGCGCGTGTCGGGCTTGGACGACTCCGTCACGGCGGCGGAGGTCCGGGAGCGCATTGAAGCGTTTGCTGAGTGTGCTCCCGGCTCCGTCAAGGTCGGTGCCGTCCGCCCCGGCCCCGGAGGAGCGGGTGCGGTGTGGGTGCGCTGCCCCATCGCTGCGGCCAAGCTTCTGGCCAAAGCTGGACGACTCCTCGTGGGCTTCTCCTCGGCCCGAATCACGGTCTTGGAGGGGAGGCCTGCGAGGTGTTATGGGTGCATGGCCAGGGGCCACTTGCGGGCCAATTGCACTAGCGCCGTGGACTGCAGCAGATTGTGCTTCCGCTGCGGCCAACTGGGGCACAAGGCGGCGGAATGCTCCGCCGCCCCTTACTGCCCCCCGTGCGCGGCGGGCAATCGGCCCGCCAACCATTTGATGGGGCGGGAGGGGTGCACGATCCCCAACGCGCCGAGGCATCCGGGAGCTGGTCGTTCGACCACGGCGGCTCCCGGTCCTCGGTCACCGACCGCGGGAGGAGAGATGGAGGTGTCAACAATCCAATAATGTATTGCACACCCTCCAATCTCCTCCAGACGAATTTGAACCACTCCGCCGGCGCCCAGGACCTCCTCCTGCAAGCGATGGCGGAGTGGTCAATAGGTGTGGCCGTAGCCGCGGAGCCCTACTTCGTTCCTCCCTGCCCAAATTGGGTGGGTGACCGGGACGGCTCCGTGGCCATCGTCAGCTCCGCTGCGCTTCGCTCCCCACCCTTGTCGCTCAGAGACAGGGGCGAGGGGTTCGTTGCTGCCGATTGGGGGGAGGTAACGCTGTTCGGCGTGTACTTCTCCCCAAACCGGAGTCTGGCGGAATTCGAGGTCTTCCTCAATAGAGTGGAGGCCTCGATACGGCGGACAGCACCTCGTCAGGTGCTCGTTCTGGGGGACTTCAATGCCAAATCTACGGCGTGGGGCTCCCCCGGAACGGATGCCCGCGGTCGGGCAGTCGAAGAGTGGGCGACGTCGGTGGGCCTCTGTCTCCTCAACAGAGGCACCACCGACACGTGCGTTCGTCGGCAGGGGGGGTCGATAGTGGACCTCTCGTTCGCTACCCCTGCCGTCGAAGCGCAAGTAAGGAGCTGGCGTGTCCTGGATGAGGTTGAGACGCTCTCGGATCATAGATACATCCGATTCGAGCTCTCCCGGTCCCAGGGCCCCAGAAGGGGTCACGTTCCCTCTCGGCGTGGCGGCGCGTTTCCGCGGTGGGCTGTGGGGCGAATGGACAAGGTCCTGCTAGAGGAGGCGGCCATTATTTCCAATTGGTTCGCCTCCCCGCCTTCGTCCGAGGGTGCCGACGCTGCGGCTGGCCGTTTTCGCGATGCGATTACGCAAATCTGCGATACGGCCATGCCCCGTGCTAAGTGTTGGTCCCCGAAGACGGAGGTCTACTGGTGGTCCCCGGAGCTTGCCTCCCTTCGCGCAGCGTGTTTTGCGGCGCGGAGGTCCTACACCCGCAGCCGGCGACGTCACCCCCGTGACGTCGAGAGGGAAGACCGGCTTTATGCGGCGTACATCGACGAGGTGTGCGCCCTAAAGCTGGCCATTCGCCGCGCCAAGGAGGAGGCGCGGCACGAGCTGTTGGAGGGTCTCGACCGTGACCCCTGGGGCCGCCCCTACCGAGCTGCGCTGAATAAGCTACGCTGTCGGGGTCCCCCCCTTGTGGAGACTCTCCAACCCGGCTTCCTCGTGGAGGTGGTTGAGGGCCTATTCCCGCAACGAGCGGAGCACGTGCCCCCGGCAATGGTCGCCGCAGAGACCGACGACCGGGAGGCCGACCTCAGTGCTCCGCCCGTCACAGAGGCGGAGGTGGCGGCGGCTGTTCTTCGGATGCGCTCGAAGAACACCGCCCCCGGGCCCGACGGGGTACCCGGACGGGTGTTGGCCCTGGCCCTCAACCACATGGGGGACCGCCTCAGGGAGCTGTTCGACGTGTGCCTGGCGTCCGGACGGTTCCCTGACTGCTGGAAGGCGGGGAAGCTGGTGCTCCTCCCTAAGCCGGGACGACCTCCCGACACCGTGGCGGCCTACAGGCCTATCGTTTTGCTGGAGGAGGCGGGGAAGTTGCTTGAGAGAGTTCTCGCCACCCGTATCCTCCGGCATCTGGAAGAGGTCGGCTCCGGTCTGTCGGACGCTCAGTACGGTTTCCGCGCTGGGCGTTCGACGATCGATGCCATCCTGCGTCTGAGGGCCGCTTCGGAGGAGGCCGTCGCTGGCGGAGGGGTGTTGTTGGCGGTATCCTTGGATATCGCCAACGCCTTCGGTAGTCTGCCGTTCGGCTGCATCGGCGAGGCGCTCCGGTTCCATGGAGTGCCGGTTTACCTGAGGCGGCTGGTGGCAGACTACCTTGAGGGCAGGGTGGTTCTGTGCGAGGACCGCGACGGAGCTTTGCTCCGCAGACCCATGGCGTGCGGTGTTCCGCAGGGTTCAGTCCTAGGACCTCCCCTGTGGAACATCGGTTACGACTGGGTGCTGCGTGGAGCTTTTCCCCCGGGCCTGGACGTCATCTGCTATGCGGATGACACGCTCGTCACGGCCCGGGGACAAAGCTTCGAGGAGGCGGCGCGCCTGGCCAACGAGGGGGTGGCCCAAGTGGTCGGGCGCATCGAGGCGCTGGGGCTTAGGGTGGCCCCTGCCAAGACTGAGGCCGTGCTCTTTCACGGGCCTCGTCGCGGTCCACCTGCTGGCGCCTCGATAACGGTTGGCTCGGTCCCCGTACGGATCGGGGCCCAGATCAAGTATCTGGGCCTAGTGATAGACAGGCGGTGGAACTTTGACGAGCACTTCCGCATTCTGGTGCCCAAGCTGGAGGGCGTTGCCGCCGCTCTCGGTCGGCTCTTGCCGAACGTGGGCGGCGCCAGCGTCGCCTGCCGGCGGCTTTACACGGGGGTGGTACGGTCGATGGCACTGTACGGCGCACCCGTGTGGGCGGAGTCCTTGTCCGCCGGGAACAGGGTGCGCTTGTGGCGCCCTCAGCGTACCCTGGCGATCAAGGCCATTCGCGGATACCGCACGGTGTCCACAGACGCGGCGTGTGCGTTGGCTGGGACACCCCCGTGGGATTTGGATGCGGAGGTGCTCGCCGAGGTTTACAAGCGCGCGGCGGCAGCCCGGGCCGGGGGTTCTGTCCCCCTGCCCGAGGAGTTGCGAGGTTGGCGCGAGGAGGCCCACCGGACGTTGATGGTACGGTGGGGGCATCGGCTTGAGGCTCCACGAGCTGGCGTTCGGACCGTGGAGGCGCTCAGGCCGATTCTCGAGGAGTGGGCAGTGCGGCAGCATGGGACTCTCTCCTTTAGGCTGGTGCAGGTATTGACCGGACATGGTTGCTTCGGTACATACCTGCATAGGCTTGGGAGGGAGGCGAGTCCGATGTGCCACCACTGCGACTGCGGTGAAGACTCGGTGCAACACACTCTCGAGCAGTGTCCTGCCTGGGAGTTGCAGCGTCGGGAACTCACCGCAGTGATAGGGAACGACCTCGCGCTGCCGGCCGTGGTTCAATCCATGAGCTGCGCGAGGTCGTGGGAAGCGGTCGCATCCTTCTGCGAGGAAGTTATCTTGCAGAAGGAGGCGGCGGAGCGGATCAGGGAGGACTCACCCCTGGCTGATCCGCATCGCCGCCGGCGAGCTGGGCGGCGAAGGCGCGCGTACGCCGCGAACCATATGCCGCCCTGAGCGAGGCCGCGGGCGGAGGAACGGGGACCTTTTTCCACCGCCCGCTGATGCCTTCCGCGACGGAGCGGCGCTCTGTGTGTGTCCGGAGCGCCGCTAGGAGAGGACGACCAAGGAGTCGGGTGCCCGGTGGCAGTCGGACCGGGCACAGTCGCCGCGGCGGGCCCTGTGGATGTAAGAACGATCCAGGGCTCGCCCACTTTTACGGCGACGCATGGCACACGGCGGGTCTTTTTAGTGGGTGCAAACCCCACACTACCCCATCGCCTTCCCCGGGTGGTGGGGTGTGCGTCAGGCATTTTTTCCCGCCAAAAAAAAAAAAAAAAAAAAAAAAAAAAAAAAAAAAAAAAAAAAAAAAAAAAAAAAAAAAAAAGGTTAGGTTAGGTTAGGTTACGTTAGGTTAGGTTAGGTTAGGTTGGGGTGCGGGTCAGGTAACCTCCACGTGTGCTTGGTTGGTTGCTAGTCTCTTTCGGACACGTCCGGGGGGAACAGCAACCCGCTGGGCCGGTGCACCCTGGGCACCGTCAATAACTTCCCATTCGTGGGTTCTTGTTGGCGGTGGCGAATAATCTGACAGGGGGGGGGGGTAGGCGTCGCTCTGGGTGTTCCCCTGATTAGCAGAGGACACTCCAGATGCGACATAGGGGTAGGCTAGGTTGGGTAGGCTAGGATAGGTAGGCAAGGCTAGGTAGGCTAGGCTGGGTAGGATAGGTTAGTTTAGGTTAGGTAGGTAAGCGGTGGGCCTCCGGGTGGGCTGCCCACCTCTGCGGGGGGCCGTCGTGAGCACACCAGCTCTGCACCCTGCTTCGAGCCCGCTCTGCACCTGGCTCTGCACCCGGCTCGGCCCGGATCAAGCGACGGCTCTCCTTCGGGAGGACGTCGTGAGCACACCAGCTCTGCACCCTGCTCAAGCCCGCTCTGCACCTGGCTCTGCACCCGGCTTTGCGGATTTAGCCGGATCAAGCGACGGCTCTCCTTTGGTGGGGGGTAAGCCTGCCTGGGGCAGGAGGGAAGCCCTCAGCGGTTGTGCCGCCGTGGTGCGGCAGTAGGTTAGGTAGGTAGGATAGGTTAGGTAGGTTAGCGGTGGGGCTCACTTCAGAGCCTCTGGGTGGGCTGCTCACCTCTGCGGGGGGCCGTCGTGAGCACACCAGCTCTGCACCCTGCTTCGAGCCCGCTCTGCACCTGGCTCTGCACCCGGCTCTGCCCGGATCAAGCGACGGCTCTCCTTCGGGAGGACGTCGTGAGCACACCAGCTCTGCACCCTGCTCAAGCCCGCTCTGCACCTGGCTCTGCACCCGGCTTTGCGGTTTTAGCCGGATCAAGCGACGGCTCTCCTTCGGTGGGGGGTGGCCCCGCCTGGGGGCAGGAGGGAAGCCCTCGGCGGTATGCCGCCGTTGTGCGGCAGGAGGGGATGACTCCTCGCTGCCGGCCCTCCCTCGGCGTCGGGATGGTCGACAGCGATGAGTCGGCGGAAGATGAGGACTTCGCTCTGGGTGTTCCCCTTAGGTACACGGGGGAATCACCAGAGGGAAGTCAGTACGGAGAGAATAGAGGAGGAGGTAGGTTCGCTCTGGGTGTTCCTCTGACTAGCAGGGGACACTCCGGATGCGACACAGGGGCTCACTTCTGGGCCTCTGGGCGGGAGGGTAGGTGAGGTTAGGAGGGAGGTGGCGGAGCATTGGTACCGATGCTCCGCCACAAACGTGGAGGGTGGCGTTTGGCCCTCGCGGGTCAAGTGCCGCAGCGATGGGGGCCGTGGGCGGAGGATTGGGGGATCCTTCGTCCACACAAAGGTCCCGCGCACTGGGTCGCTCACGCGCCAGGGCGATTCAGTGCGAGGAGAAGATGGAGGTGGAGGTGTATTGGGGCGGGGCAGAGAGTCTTGGCGGGACTTAGCCTCGCCCCGCAGAGGAGGGCTCCTTTAAGGAGCAGCGCCAGCGGGGCACGTGGAAGCCCCGTAGGCGAGTTTGCCGAACGGTCGTCGGCGGAGGACTGGACGTAAAGGCTGTGCCAGTTTCCCAGTCCTCCTCCATACAGACGATGCGGGAGTGCCGCTGGGTTATTTTAGTGGGTATACCGGGCCTCAGCCCGGGGAGTCCCACATAGCCCCCCATATTCCCCCGTGGGTGGGTATGCGTAATGCATTTTTTCCCAGCGAAACCAAAAAAAAAAAAAAAAAAAAAAAAAAAAAAAAAAAAAAAAAGGTTAGGTTAGGTTAGGTTAGGTTAGGTTAGGTTCCAAGGAGGAGGCGCGGCACGAGCTGTTGGAGGGTCTCGACCGTGACCCCTGGGGCCGCCCCTACCGAGCTGCGCTGAATAAGCTACGCTGTCGGGGTCCCCCCCTTGTGGAGACTCTCCAACCCGGCTTCCTCGTGGAGGTGGTTGAGGGCCTATTCCCGCAACGAGCGGAGCACGTGCCCCCGACAATGGTCGCCGCAGAGACCGACGACCGGGAGGCCGACCTCAGTGCTCCGCCCGTCACAGAGGCGGAGGTGGCGGCGGCTGTTCTTCGGATGCGCTCGAAGAACACCGCCCCCGGGCCCGACGGGGTACCCGGACGGGTGTTGGCCCTGGCCCTCAACCACATGGGGGACCGCCTCAGGGAGCTGTTCGACGTGTGCCTGGCGTCCGGACGGTTCCCTGACTGCTGGAAGGCGGGGAAGCTGGTGCTCCTCCCTAAGCCGGGACGACCTCCCGACACCGTGGCGGCCTACAGGCCTATCGTTTTGCTGGAGGAGGCGGGGAAGTTGCTTGAGAGAGTTCTCGCCACCCGTATCCTCCGGCATCTGGAAGAGGTCGGCTCCGGTCTGTCGGACGCTCAGTACGGTTTCCGCGCTGGGCGTTCGACGATCGATGCCATCCTGCGTCTGAGGGCCGCTTCGGAGGAGGCCGTCGCTGGCGGAGGGGTGTTGTTGGCGGTATCCTTGGATATCGCCAACGCCTTCGGTAGTCTGCCGTTCGGCTGCATCGGCGAGGCGCTCCGGTTCCATGGAGTGCCGGTTTACCTGAGGCGGCTGGTGGCAGACTACCTTGAGGGCAGGGTGGTTCTGTGCGAGGACCGCGACGGAGCTTTGCTCCGCAGACCCATGGCGTGCGGTGTTCCGCAGGGTTCAGTCCTAGGACCTCCCCTGTGGAACATCGGTTACGACTGGGTGCTGCGTGGAGCTTTTCCCCCGGGCCTGGACGTCATCTGCTATGCGGATGACACGCTCGTCACGGCCCGGGGACAAAGCTTCGAGGAGGCGGCGCGCCTGGCCAACGAGGGGGTGGCCCAAGTGGTCGGGCGCATCGAGGCGCTGGGGCTTAGGGTGGCCCCTGCCAAGACTGAGGCCGTGCTCTTTCACGGGCCTCGTCGCGGTCCACCTGCTGGCGCCTCGATAACGGTTGGCTCGGTCCCCGTACGGATCGGGGCCCAGATCAAGTATCTGGGCCTAGTGATAGACAGGCGGTGGAACTTTGACGAGCACTTCCGCATTCTGGTGCCCAAGCTGGAGGGCGTTGCCGCCGCTCTCGGTCGGCTCTTGCCGAACGTGGGCGGCGCCAGCGTCGCCTGCCGGCGGCTTTACACGGGGGTGGTACGGTCGATGGCACTGTACGGCGCACCCGTGTGGGCGGAGTCCTTGTCCGCCGGGAACAGGGTGCGCTTGTGGCGCCCTCAGCGTACCCTGGCGATCAAGGCCATTCGCGGATACCGCACGGTGTCCACAGACGCGGCGTGTGCGTTGGCTGGGACACCCCCGTGGGATTTGGATGCGGAGGTGCTCGCCGAGGTTTACAAGCGCGCGGCGGCAGCCCGGGCCGGGGGTTCTGTCCCCCTGCCCGAGGAGTTGCGAGGTTGGCGCGAGGAGGCCCACCGGACGTTGATGGTACGGTGGGGGCATCGGCTTGAGGCTCCACGAGCTGGCGTTCGGACCGTGGAGGCGCTCAGGCCGATTCTCGAGGAGTGGGCAGTGCGGCAGCATGGGACTCTCTCCTTTAGGCTGGTGCAGGTATTGACCGGACATGGTTGCTTCGGTACATACCTGCATAGGCTTGGGAGGGAGGCGAGTCCGATGTGCCACCACTGCGACTGCGGTGAAGACTCGGTGCAACACACTCTCGAGCAGTGTCCTGCCTGGGAGTTGCAGCGTCGGGAACTCACCGCAGTGATAGGGAACGACCTCGCGCTGCCGGCCGTGGTTCAATCCATGAGCTGCGCGAGGTCGTGGGAAGCGGTCGCATCCTTCTGCGAGGAAGTTATCTTGCAGAAGGAGGCGGCGGAGCGGATCAGGGAGGACTCACCCCTGGCTGATCCGCATCGCCGCCGGCGAGCTGGGCGGCGAAGGCGCGCGTACGCCGCGAACCATATGCCGCCCTGAGCGAGGCCGCGGGCGGAGGAACGGGGACCTTTTTCCACCGCCCGCTGATGCCTTCCGCGACGGAGCGGCGCTCTGTGTGCGTCCGGAGCGCTGCTAGGAGAGGACGACCAAGGAGTCGGGTGCCCGGTGGCAGTCGGACCGGGCACAGTCGCCGCGGCGGGCCCTGTGGATGTAAGAACGATCCAGGGCTCGCCCACTTTTACGGCGACGCATGGCACACGGCGGGTCTTTTTAGTGGGTGCAAACCCCACACTACCCCATCGCCTTCCCCGGGTGGTGGGGTGTGCGTCAGGCATTTTTTCCCGCCAAAAAAAAAAAAAAAAAAAAAAAAAAAAAAAAAAAAAAAAAAAGGTTAGGTTAGGTTAGGTTAGGTTAGGTTAGGTTAGGTTAGGTTAAGCTGGACGACTCCTCGTGGGCTTCTCCTCGGCCCGAATCACGGTCTTGGAGGGGAGGCCTGCGAGGTGTTATGGGTGCATGGCCAGGGGCCACTTGCGGGCCAATTGCACTAGCGCCGTGGACTGCAGCAGATTGTGCTTCCGCTGCGGCCAACTGGGGCACAAGGCGGCGGAATGCTCCGCCGCCCCTTACTGCCCCCCGTGCGCGGCGGGCAATCGGCCCGCCAACCATTTGATGGGGCGGGAGGGGTGCACGATCCCCAACGCGCCGAGGCATCCGGGAGCTGGTCGTTCGACCACGGCGGCTCCCGGTCCTCGGTCACCGACCGCGGGAGGAGAGATGGAGGTGTCAACAATCCAATAATGTATTGCACACCCTCCAATCTCCTCCAGACGAATTTGAACCACTCCGCCGGCGCCCAGGACCTCCTCCTGCAAGCGATGGCGGAGTGGTCAATAGGTGTGGCCGTAGCCGCGGAGCCCTACTTCGTTCCTCCCTGCCCAAATTGGGTGGGTGACCGGGACGGCTCCGTGGCCATCGTCAGCTCCGCTGCGCTTCGCTCCCCACCCTTGTCGCTCAGAGACAGGGGCGAGGGGTTCGTTGCTGCCGATTGGGGGGAGGTAACGCTGTTCGGCGTGTACTTCTCCCCAAACCGGAGTCTGGCGGAATTCGAGGTCTTCCTCAATAGAGTGGAGGCCTCGATACGGCGGACAGCACCTCGTCAGGTGCTCGTTCTGGGGGACTTCAATGCCAAATCTACGGCGTGGGGCTCCCCCGGAACGGATGCCCGCGGTCGGGCAGTCGAAGAGTGGGCGACGTCGGTGGGCCTCTGTCTCCTCAACAGAGGCACCACCGACACGTGCGTTCGTCGGCAGGGGGGGTCGATAGTGGACCTCTCGTTCGCTACCCCTGCCGTCGAAGCGCAAGTAAGGAGCTGGCGTGTCCTGGATGAGGTTGAGACGCTCTCGGATCATAGATACATCCGATTCGAGCTCTCCCGGTCCCAGGGCCCCAGAAGGGGTCACGTTCCCTCTCGGCGTGGCGGCGCGTTTCCGCGGTGGGCTGTGGGGCGAATGGACAAGGTCCTGCTAGAGGAGGCGGCCATTATTTCCAATTGGTTCGCCTCCCCGCCTTCGTCCGAGGGTGCCGACGCTGCGGCTGGCCGTTTTCGCGATGCGATTACGCAAATCTGCGATACGGCCATGCCCCGTGCTAAGTGTTGGTCCCCGAAGACGGAGGTCTACTGGTGGTCCCCGGAGCTTGCCTCCCTTCGCGCAGCGTGTTTTGCGGCGCGGAGGTCCTACACCCGCAGCCGGCGACGTCACCCCCGTGACGTCGAGAGGGAAGACCGGCTTTATGCGGCGTACATCGACGAGGTGTGCGCCCTAAAGCTGGCCATTCGCCGCGCCGAGGAGGAGGCGCGGCACGAGCTGTTGGAGGGTCTCGACCGTGACCCCTGGGGCCGCCCCTACCGAGCTGCGCTGAATAAGCTACGCTGTCGGGGTCCCCCCCTTGTGGAGACTCTCCAACCCGGCTTCCTCGTGGAGGTGGTTGAGGGCCTATTCCCGCAACGAGCGGAGCACGTGCCCCCGGCAATGGTCGCCGCAGAGACCGACGACCGGGAGGCCGACCTCAGTGCTCCGCCCGTCACAGAGGCGGAGGTGGCGGCGGCTGTTCTTCGGATGCGCTCGAAGAACACCGCCCCCGGGCCCGACGGGGTACCCGGACGGGTGTTGGCCCTGGCCCTCAACCACATGGGGGACCGCCTCAGGGAGCTGTTCGACGTGTGCCTGGCGTCCGGACGGTTCCCTGACTGCTGGAAGGCGGGGAAGCTGGTGCTCCTCCCTAAGCCGGGACGACCTCCCGACACCGTGGCGGCCTACAGGCCTATCGTTTTGCTGGAGGAGGCGGGGAAGTTGCTTGAGAGAGTTCTCGCCACCCGTATCCTCCGGCATCTGGAAGAGGTCGGCTCCGGTCTGTCGGACGCTCAGTACGGTTTCCGCGCTGGGCGTTCGACGATCGATGCCATCCTGCGTCTGAGGGCCGCTTCGGAGGAGGCCGTCGCTGGCGGAGGGGTGTTGCTGGCGGTATCCTTGGATATCGCCAACGCCTTCGGTAGTCTGCCGTTCGGCTGCATCGGCGAGGCGCTCCGGTTCCATGGAGTGCCGGTTTACCTGAGGCGGCTGGTGGCAGACTACCTTGAGGGCAGGGTGGTTCTGTGCGAGGACCGCGACGGAGCTTTGCTCCGCAGACCCATGGCGTGCG
The DNA here is from genome assembly GCA_948252205.1 of Orthosia incerta. Lineage (NCBI taxonomy): Eukaryota > Metazoa > Arthropoda > Insecta > Lepidoptera > Noctuidae > Orthosia > Orthosia incerta. Next base: position 32,431,681 of record OX411751.1, read on the forward strand.
GTGTTCCGCAGGGTTCAGTCCTAGGACCTCCCCTGTGGAACATCGGTTACGACTGGGTGCTGCGTGGAGCTTTTCCCCCGGGCCTGGACGTCATCTGCTATGCGGATGACACGCTCGTCACGGCCCGGGGACAAAGCTTCGAGGAGGCGGCGCGCCTGGCCAACGAGGGGGTGGCCCAAGTGGTCGGGCGCATCGAGGCGCTGGGGCTTAGGGTGGCCCCTGCCAAGACTGAGGCCGTGCTCTTTCACGGGCCTCGTCGCGGTCCACCTGCTGGCGCCTCGATAACGGTTGGCTCGGTCCCCGTACGGATCGGGGCCCAGATCAAGTATCTGGGCCTAGTGATAGACAGGCGGTGGAACTTTGACGAGCACTTCCGCATTCTGGTGCCCAAGCTGGAGGGCGTTGCCGCCGCTCTCGGTCGGCTCTTGCCGAACGTGGGCGGCGCCAGCGTCGCCTGCCGGCGGCTTTACACGGGGGTGGTACGGTCGATGGCACTGTACGGCGCACCCGTGTGGGCGGAGTCCTTGTCCGCCGGGAACAGGGTGCGCTTGTGGCGCCCTCAGCGTACCCTGGCGATCAAGGCCATTCGCGGATACCGCACGGTGTCCACAGACGCGGCGTGTGCGTTGGCTGGGACACCCCCGTGGGATTTGGATGCGGAGGTGCTCGCCGAGGTTTACAAGCGCGCGGCGGCAGCCCGGGCCGGGGGTTCTGTCCCCCTGCCCGAGGAGTTGCGAGGTTGGCGCGAGGAGGCCCACCGGACGTTGATGGTACGGTGGGGGCATCGGCTTGAGGCTCCACGAGCTGGCGTTCGGACCGTGGAGGCGCTCAGGCCGATTCTCGAGGAGTGGGCAGTGCGGCAGCATGGGACTCTCTCCTTTAGGCTGGTGCAGGTATTGACCGGACATGGTTGCTTCGGTACATACCTGCATAGGCTTGGGAGGGAGGCGAGTCCGATGTGCCACCACTGCGACTGCGGTGAAGACTCGGTGCAACACACTCTCGAGCAGTGTCCTGCCTGGGAGTTGCAGCGTCGGGAACTCACCGCAGTGATAGGGAACGACCTCGCGCTGCCGGCCGTGGTTCAATCCATGAGCTGCGCGAGGTCGTGGGAAGCGGTCGCATCCTTCTGCGAGGAAGTTATCTTGCAGAAGGAGGCGGCGGAGCGGATCAGGGAGGACTCACCCCTGGCTGATCCGCATCGCCGCCGGCGAGCTGGGCGGCGAAGGCGCGCGTACGCCGCGAACCATATGCCGCCCTGAGCGAGGCCGCGGGCGGAGGAACGGGGACCTTTTTCCACCGCCCGCTGATGCCTTCCGCGACGGAGCGGCGCTCTGTGTGTGTCCGGAGCGCCGCTAGGAGAGGACGACCAAGGAGTCGGGTGCCCGGTGGCAGTCGGACCGGGCACAGTCGCCGCGGCGGGCCCTGTGGATGTAAGAACGATCCAGGGCTCGCCCACTTTTACGGCGACGCATGGCACACGGCGGGTCTTTTTAGTGGGTGCAAACCCCACACTACCCCATCGCCTTCCCCGGGTGGTGGGGTGTGCGTCAGGCATTTTTTCCCGCCAAAAAAAAAAAAAAAAAAAAAAAAAAAAGGTTAGGTTAGGTTAGGTTAGGTTAGGTTAGGTTAGGTGAGTAGGAAGGGGAGTCTACGCCGGCTCTCCTTGAATCCCGGAGACCGCAGCATACTCCCAACGACCCCCATCGTAGGCGGTATGGGGTACGGGACTTGTTGTGGACGGAAGGAGGTTGAGAGGGAGGGTGGTTACCTGAAAACAGGTAATCACCAACAATGGAGCTTCGCCAGCTCCTGGAATTCCGGAGACCACGGTGACCTACCAACGACCCCCATCGTTGGCGGATGGGGTACGGCGGCGCTGTGAGCGGAGGGCTTGCCTTAATTGGCCGGCTCGCGAGAAGGAAAACTCAAAAGGAACACCCGACAGCGAAGTCGTAAAAACCTGTAGATACCTGGCGACCTCTACAGTATATAGCTACACTGTTTTACGGAATGGGCGTCACCCGGCAGTGTTTCCCTATATCGTCCCATACTCGTGGGAACAATCATGGAAAATTTAATAAAAAACAAAACCAAAGATGGAAGAAAGGAGGAGGAGAAGAAGGAGAGTGAGAGGGAGATGGAGATCAAGCAGGTGACGGAGACTCGAAGGGAACTTCGCGTCTCCTTGACGCGTCTCTCGGAGTCCGACTCGGATGCCAGCGAGGCCAGTTTGATGACGGTCGAGTCCGGGAGTGAGAAGGAGGAGGCTCGCATAAATTGGAAAAAGAGGCCAATAGGGGAAGTGGAGTCAGAGGAGGAGGAGAGGATGTCGCCGACCAAAGGGGCCGCGCATAGAACAAAGCGCGGGAGAGGCCGACCACCCACCACGGGCGAATACGTGGGCCTAGCCGCGGCCAAGGAACGGCTAAATAAGGAAAAGGAGGAGGCGCTCAGGCTAGAGGCCGAAGAATGTGTCGCGAGCATGGCCGAGACCCTGAGGGAGTCGAGGCACGCCTGCCGCAGCGGCTTCAACCCGCCAAACCCAGACGAGGACACGGCGCAGTCTCTGGCAGCGCTTAACCTTCTGCTGCTGGAGGCTGCGCAGATTGTGGAGATGGTGGCCACCAAGTCCAAAAAGGGGCTCAAAGGGACCTTTATAAAGACGTTGAAGGATGCGGCCTCTATCATCAAGGAGGCCGCTGGCGGCATAAGGGCTCGTACGGTGCCTGAGGAGGTGGCGTACCTGGAGGCCGAAAATCGGCGGCTCACGGCCCAATTGGCCGAGGCAAAAAGCCGACCAGTGGTGGCAGCAGCGGCGGCAGCACCTGACGCGATAAGAAAAATGGTGGAGGAGATATCTCGGGCCAGCGTCGTGCAATTCGGCAACATGCTGAATGCACGACTCGAAGGGCTCGAGTGTCGCCTCCTACCGGAGCCGAGATTGCGGCCGCCGCTGGCGGCTGACACGAGAAATGCGGAGGACGTGACTGCGGCAGAGGCAGCCCCTATACCCGAGCTATCCAAGTCGGTGGGGGCAAAGGCCCCTGCCATAAAGAAGAACCAAACGCCACCCGCGCCTCTGCCTGCGCCTGCAGCCCAGCCCCAAAAGGCTAAGGGCAAAGGCAAGGGCAAAAAGTCGGCCCCAGCCCCTGTCAGGGACCCAAGCCTAGTGCGGGATGCTCCCCCACCGCCCCCGTTGACGGAGCAGTGGAGTCTGGTCGCTGCTCGGGGTGCTAAAAGCAGGGGGAAGCAAACGAGCACCCAGAGCACCCAGAGAAAGAAGGAGGCGGCGGTGACGAAGCTGCGTGCGCCGAAAACGGCTGCGGTGACACTAACACTGCAGCCGGGCGCGGCAGAGCGTGGTGCCAGCTACGGCACGATTCTGCGGGAGGCCCGGACTCGCGTTGATATGGCGAGTCTGGGTATAGACGAGATGCGCTGTAGGACCACGGTCACCGGCGCCCGCATCCTCGAAATCTTCGGGGATGGGGGCGCTGAGAAGGCCGACTCTCTGGCCTCCAAGCTCAGAGAGGTCCTCAGCGCAGACCTCGTCAGGGTCTCCCGGCCCACAAAAAGAGTGGATGTACTCGTGTCGGGGCTGGACGATTCGGTCACCGCCGCAGAAGTGGTTGCAGCATTCGCTGCGCAGGGAGGGTGCCATGTCGAGGAAATAAGGCCCGGTGTCATCGGCGACCGGGCCACGATGTGGCTCGGCTGCCCGGTGGCCGCCGCCAAGACGGTGGTCGGCGCAAACCGCCTAAAAGTGGGGTGGACCACGGTTAGGGTCACCCTGCTGGAGGCGCGGCCCCTGAGGTGCTTCAGGTGCCTCAACCTGGGCCACGTCGCCAGCAAGTGTGGGTCGGAGGTGGACCGCAGCAGTCTATGCTTCCGCTGCGGAAAGCCAGGCCACCGGGCGCGTGAGTGCCGGGCCGAGCCCAACTGCGCCACCTGCGCAGCAGCGGGCAAACCAGCGGGGCACCCTCTCGGCGGTGCGGGCTGCGTGGGCAAAGCCACGCCTAAAACAAAACCGACTAAGGCTAAGGGCAGCGGTGAGCCTGCCAGTAGACCAACAGCGGAGGGGCCAATGGAGACCGTCCCATAAATGCCCGGACTCCCTATCTTGCAGGCGAATATTAACCACTCTGCCAGGGCCCAGGATCTTTTGACCCAGTCCCTGGCAGAGTGGGGAATCAAAATAGCCGTGGTCGCAGAGCCCTACTTCGTCCCCACCCGTGATGACTGGGTCGGGGACCGCGAGGGATTGGTGGCCATCGTCGCCCCGGCAGCCGCCGGCGCCCCGCCCATTGGCAATGTGTCGAGGGGTAGGGGCTACGTTCTGGCTGCCGTAGGTGACGTCACAGTTATAGGGGTGTATTTCTCGCCGAACCGGGCTCTCGCCGACTTTGAGCAAATGCTCGGGGAGGTGGGGGCTCTGGTTGGGCAGGTCGCCCCTAGCCCCGTGCTAGTCGCTGGGGATTTCAACGCCAAAGCCTTGGCGTGGGGATCCCCGGTGACGGATGCGCGGGGTGAGTGTCTGGAGGAGTGGGCGGTCTCCATTGGATTGGTCGTCCTCAACACCGGGTCGGAGGACACGTGCGTGCGGCAACAGGGTGGGTCGATAGTCGACATCACACTGGCTTCGCCTGCCCTGGCGCGCCGTGTCCGGGATTGGAGAGTGGTGGTGGGCGTGGAGACACTGTCGGACCACCGCTATATACGATTTGATGTCTCCGCGCTCCCCGCCGGCCCGCAAGGCTCGGGTCCGACCCCGGTTGTTGGGGGCGGTCCACGCTGGGTGCTGGGGCGGCTCGACAGGGAGGTCGCCAGAGAGGCCGCCATCATCGAGGACTGGGTCTCCGGGCCCGACATTGGCCCGGACGTGGACGAGGAGGCGGGGCGCCTTGGGGCCTCGCTGGGTCGCATATGCGACGCGGCGATGCCCAGGGCGAGACCCCTCCCTCCTCGGTGCCGGGTGTATTGGTGGAGCGACGAGCTCCGCCGCATGCGTATTGATTGCGGTAGGGCTCGCCGCCGATACACTCGGTGCAGGCGGAGGCGTACCCGAGACGCCCAAGAGGAGAGTGCCTCCTATGCCGCTTACAGGGCTCTGCGCGAATCTTTCCAAGTGGCAATCGCGCGGGCCAAGGAGGCGGCATGGGAGGAATGGCTGCGGACCCTCGATGGTGACCCCTGGGGGCGGCCGTACAAGGTGGTGCGCAAAAAGCTGCGGCCCTGGGCTCCCCCTGTCACGTCCAGCGTTGACGAGGTTTTGCTCGGAGAGGTGGTGGGCACCCTCTTCCCGCAGCGAGACGAGTGGGTGCCCCCGGCGATGGCCCGACACGTTGATGCGCGACCTGCAGAGGGCGATGTCCCCGCACCGCCGGTATCGGAGGCCGAATTCGGGGCGGCTGTCCTCAGACTCAAAATGAAGAGGACCGCCCCGGGCCCGGACGGCGTTCCGGGGACGGCCCTAGCGGTCGCGCTGGAGGAGATAGGCGAGAGGGTGAGGTCCCTCTTCACTGCATGTGTGGTGCAGGGTCGATTCCCGCAGCAATGGAAAACGGGCAAATTAGTGCTGCTGCCAAAGGCGGGGCGCCCGGCCGGACTGCCGTCGTCCTACCGTCCGATCGTGTTGCTCGGCGAGGTGAGCAAGCTCTTCGAGCGAGTGCTCGCGGCTCGCCTGGCCGAGTGCATGGCTCCGGATCTGGACGACGCGCAGTTTGGTTTCCGCCGGGGTCGGTCGACCCTGGATGCCATTGCGCAGGTGAGGGACCTCGCCGAGGAGGCGGTCTCCCGGGGCGGCGTGATGCTTGCGGTGTCATTGGACATCCGCAACGCATTCAACACGCTGCCCTGGGAAACAATCAAAGCGGCGCTGCGGTACCACGGCGTGCCGCAGTACATGCAGAGGGTCATCGCCGACTACTTCGCCGGCAGAGCCGTCGTCTTCCCGACGAGGGCCGGCGAAGGGAGGAGGGAAATGTCGTGCGGTGTTCCGCAGGGGTCTGTTTTAGGCCCTCCCCTGTGGAACATCGGTTACGACTGGGTGCTGCGCGGGGCCACTCTGCGGGGGGTCGGTGTTATTTGTTACGCCGACGATACCCTCGTGCTGGCCCGCGGGCGCACCTACAGGGAGGCATCCCTCCTCGCCACTGCGGGTGTGGCTCAGGTAGTGGGGAGGATCCGTGCCCTGGGGCTCGAGGTGGCCCTGGAAAAATCCGAGGCCCTCTTATTCCATGGGCCCGGTAACAGGCCGCCGCCGGAGGCCTCCATTATTGTGGGAGGGACCTCCATCGCCGTCGGTACTAGCATGAAGTACCTGGGGCTCGTCCTCGACGGCCGATGGAGGTTCGAGGAGCACTTCCGGCGGTTGGCCCCAAAGTTGTTGGCCACCGCTGGGGCCTTGGGACGGATCCTCCCAAATGTTGGGGGGCCTGGCGGAGTATGCCGACGCCTGTACACGGGTGTGGTGCGCTCCATGGCGCTCTACGGGGCGCCAATATGGGCAGGTGCCATGAGCAACAGAAACCTGGCAGCGCTGCGAAGACCGCAGCGCGCCATGGCACTCAGGGTGGCCCGGGCGTACCGCACCGTGTCGTGCGTCGGCGCGTGTGTGCTCGCCGGTACACCGCCGTGGGACCTGGACGCAGAGGTACTCGCCGCGGTGTACTGGCGAATAAAAGAGGCGATAGCTGGTGGTGGCCGTCCCCATCCGCGGGAGATTCAACGCTGGCGAGAGGAGGGGCATGACACTCTCCTGCGGAGGTGGGCGGCCCGTCTCGAAGAGTCGGTAGTAAGTCAAGAGTTGGTGGCTGCCGTTCGGCCCATTCTTCACGAGTGGCTCGAGCGGCGGCATGGAGCTCTCTCCTTCCACCTGACACAGATGATCACCGGGCATGGATGCTTTGGGAGATACCTGTGCCGGGTGGCAAGAAGGGAGCCTACGGACGTGTGCCACCACTGTGTGGCGGGAGTCGCGGACACGGCGCAACACACGCGCGAGGAGTGCCCAGCTTGGGAGGTCCCTCGTGCCGCCCTGTCCGCGACAGTTGGTGATGATCTGTCGCTGCCGGCCCTCCTCAGAGAGATGGTCGACAGCGACGAGTCTTGGCAGGCGGTAGCGACCTTCTGCGACGCAGTTATGTCGCAGAAGGAGGCGGCGGAGCGGGACCGGGAAGACGACGTCGACTCGGCCCCGATGCGCCGCCGCAGACGCGGAAGGCGGCGTCTGGCCTTCGCGGGCCGAATGGCGCCGTAAGCCGGGGACCGCGGGCGGCGGATCGGGGTCCGCCGTCCGCACAAAGGTCCCGCACTGGGACGCCCACGTATTCCGGGGCGCCTCAGTGCAAGAAGGTGAGAAAAAGACAGAGGTGGAATTGGGCGGGGCTGGGTCTCAGGCAACCTGGGATTCAGCCCCGCCCCGGAGAGAAGGGCTCCGTTGTGGAGCAACGCCAGCGGGGCACGCGGTCGTGTGCCTAGTGGGTCCCGCAGCCCCGTAGGCGAGAGACGGAATACTCCAGGTTTTTAGTGGGTGCAAACCCCACATAACACAGTGGTTTCCCCGAGCCACTGCGTATTCGTGAGGAATTTTCCTGGGAGAACAAAAAAAAAAAAAAAAAAAAAAAAAAAAAAAAAGGTTAGGTTAGGTTAGGTTTTTTTTTTTTTTTTTTTTTTTTTTTTTTTTTTTTTTTTTTTTTTTTTTTTTTTTTTTTCTTGTCCCTGTGACCTTATCAAATTTCACAGAACTTAGCATCTACGTTAGTTCTACTCTTTATATAATAAAAAATCGTTACCCTGAAGGGGTCCTATTCTATTTATTGGCGACTCTATGTTCTCTACATTTTTACATTTTCTTTACAGGCGGTCCTTGTGCATTCTAGAACCGCTTGTGCCTATTCTTTACTCTCTATCTGTTTTCCATTTTCTTTACAAGGTGTCTCTTTAAACATTTCGGACAATCCTTGTGCCTATCTCTATCTGCCTATTCCATCGCATTCCATTTTCTTTACAACTCTAGTTGTGCCTACTTCTTATTCTTACTTATTTCTTAGACTATTAAACTTGCTTACTCTCTATTTCTTATTACTATTTCTTACATTATAGTGCTTATTTTACAAAAACTATTTATCCTCTACTCTCTATCTGTTTTCCATTTTCTTTACAGGGTGTCTCTTTCAACATTTCGGACAATCCCTGTGCCTATCTCTATCTGCCTATTCCATCGCATTCCATTTTCTTTACAACTCTAGTTGTGCCTACTTCTTATTCTTACTTATTTCTTAGACTATTAAACTTACTTACTCTCTATTTCTTATTTCTATTTCTTACATTATAGTACTTATTTTAGAAAACCTTATACATACCAATGCTTACTCTATTAACTTATTTCCTACTATATAGCCTTATCTTTACTTCAATAACATATTTTCATAATATATTTTGTAGTAAATGCTTATTTATCCTTATTTCTATTGTTTACTATTGATAAAATTTTTGTACAATACTCAATAAAAGTTGGACGAGCGAGTTTGTCTCTTAGTAAAGTATCCAGGTTATCTTTTTTAAATTGCAAGTCGATTTTTTGCTGTAAGTCATATCTTTCTCTGTCGTGTATCGGGCAGTCCAGTAATACGTGGAATATTGTTTCCAATGCATCAGGATCACAGACACATGCGGGACTCTCCCTGCACTTAAACCGATGTAAGTACTGGGAGAGGCCCCCATGTCCCGTGAACACCTGCGTAAGTAACCCCGCTGGTCTCATGCTCTTTAACAACCTAAAGGAGTTTATGGCATCCGGGAAAAACACTCTCGTTACGGAAGCTGTCTCGCCCGTCCTGTACCTCCGGTTCCACTCGTCAAGGGAGTCCTTGCGGATTATCCGTTTGACGAATGAAACCGGAACAAAGTCGTAGTCGGGACTCCTCCGGCTCGAGAGCGCCGCCTCTTTTGCGAGCTGATCTGCGCGCTCATTTCCTAGCAATCCTACATGCGCCTTCACCCAGTACAAACGTACTGTTTTGCCCAGGTTGAAGGCTTCCTTCAGATTGTAGCGCGTCTCTACCGCTAACGGATGCAGGGCATTGTAGTTGGTGATGGTCTCCAGGGCCGATCTTGAGTCACTGTATATGCAGTATTCCCTCTCTGCGCGCTTCAGCGCTTCTTTAGAGGCTCTGCATATAGCGAGGATCTCCGCTTGGTATACGGTGCAGTACGCGGCCAAGCTAAGCTTGATGGCTTTGGTCTCTGTCTCGCCACTCCATATGGATAGCGCAGCCCCTACCTTGCCCTCAAGCCTGCTGCCGTCGGTGTAGATTTTTACCGCCTGCCCGTTACCTTCGTCAACCTGTGCTTGGGTAGTCAAGCTGTCGAAGATCAACTCTACATGCAGAGCCGGATGTGGACTCTCCGCAAATCCCACCACACGTTCGGTCTCTCTGTCTCCCATCACTAGCCGGCACGACCCTCTCCTTGCTTCGTACAGGGCGGCTGCCTCCTGTATTCGAAGGTCGAGAGGCAGTATCCCGGCCAGTAATAGCGCAGAGTTCAGGGAGACCGTGCGGTAGGACTTGCAGAGTTTCTGTGCGAAGCCCCTCTGTACTGCGTTCAGCGCCTTCTGCGTTCCTATCTTTTTGGCTGCTGGTGCCCATGCGCTAGCCGCATACAAGATGACTGGCTCTACTACCGCTGTGTAGATCGTCCTAATGACTTCCGGATGCAGCCCCCAGCTTACCTTTGCGGCTCTGGAGAGCTGTTTGTATAGGTCTGCCGCTTTTTTGCAGACCCTTGCTACATGGGTGTTAAATGTCATTTTATCGTCCAGAGTGAGCCCCAGGATTTTGATTTCCCTCGACATTCCAATGTCGGTCCCTCCCATCCTCAGGAGTGGGGTGTCGTACTTGAGCTTACGCGTCAGCACCATCGCACAAGTTTTGTGTGGCGCAAAATTCAGCTTGTTCCGGACTCCCCACTCCCGAACATAGTCGAGAGCGGCATTGGCCTGTCTCGAGATCTCCAAGCCCGAATCCCCACTGAAGACCATCACCACGTCATCCGCATACGCCTGACAATATACTCCCTCTTTTTCCAAACCGTGCAATAGGGGGTCAAGGATTAAGTCCCACAGGATCGGGCCGCCAATGGATCCCTGGACGCAACCTTTCTGGGTGTTTCTAGTGTGTTCCTCCCCGGCATACCTCAATCTAATTTTTCTGCAGTCGAGGTAACTATCCAGTAGCCTCCTTATATTGACCGGACACTTTTCCTCAGCCAGTCGGACTCTGATGGCTGGCCACCAGGCGCTATCGAAGGCACCCTCTATATCCAGTGAGACTAGGGTTACGAGCTTTTTCTGCTCTATTTTGCCCTTGATATGGTTCACTAGGTTATAGAGGGCGTCCTCGGTGCTCCTCTGTGGCATGAATCCGAACTGGCGAGTACTCATCCGCGGTACTAGGTGCCACCTGATCCTTGCTACTATCATCTTCTCCAGGATCTTGCCCAAGACTGGTAGCAGACCTATCGGTCTATAAGCCTTGGGATTCTGATAATCGTCCTTGCCCGGTTTTCTCAATACCACCACTGTGGCCTCCTTCCATATGTCCGGGAAGTGACCTATCTCTAGGCACTTATTATATAGGGCAAGGAACGTGTCCGGATTCCTGGAGATTGCTCGACTGCATATGTCCGCCGTGAAGCCATCCGCTCCAGGTGCCTTCTTTGGATTAAAACTCTTACTCGCGGTCTTTAGCTCTTCTACCGTAAACGGCGGATCATGTGTTTCATTATGACACGGGGCGTTTACTTGCTTCGCGAGCGCTCTAATTTGGCGATGATAGGAGTTATCCTTCTCTTCGGAGTCCTCCGGGTAGAACGTCTCGGCTAACAGTGCTGCCGATTCTTTTGGGTTTAGGAACACCTCGTCCTTTTTTAGGGTCAGATCCTCTTGACGTTTGGCGGTCTTACCGATTACTCTGTAGATGCCTTCCCATACTCCTTCTCTATCTTGCTTTTGGCAAAAGGTCTTCCAGCTTGCTATTTGGGCTTTCTTGGCTTGGCATTCGTAGTTCTCTTTTGCTTGCAGGTACTCTTTGAAGACTTTATCTTTGCGGTCGCTTGCTGCATTGCGTATCCTCCGCTTTTTTCGGGTGACCTCTTTTTTCAAGAGTGCGAGTTCCTCTGACCACCATGGCATTGATGTTTTGGTGTTTGTTGCCTTTTGTGGCATGCTGTCTCTACAGGCTGAAGTTATGCCATTACTAATGGTTTTTGCCATGCTTTCCAGGTGGTTTTTAAGCTCGACTCTACTTATTTCAGTGGGGTTTGTGCTGTTTTCCACTAGGAATTGGTCCATTTTCTCAATGAAAATGTTCCAATTTGCCTTTTTGGTATTGTAGAGTCGAGTGGTCCTCTGGATGTTAATTCCTTTTTCTTTCTGCAGGCGCACTCGAAATAGAATGGTATTGTGGTCAGAGCTCGTCACTCCCTGGTCAACTCTCCAGTCTTCTACGAGACCCAGCATGTCCGTCGAGCAAGCTGTTAAATCGACAAAGCTGCTGTATCTCGTGTCGCCCCTTACCGTGTCGAATGTGGGTATTTCCCCTTTATTGAGTACCTGCATTTCTGACTCTTCCAGGGTCCCGGACATTTCTATACCCCTGGTGTCATTTACGATGCTGCCCCACCAGGTATTCTTAGCATTGGCATCGCCTCCAATGAGCAGTTTTCTTGGCCCAGCTTTCTCGACCGTCCTTCGCAATTGATCCGCGTATGTTTCTATGGGCTGGTCCGGTTCGAAGTAAAAAGATGCTACAGCGAGTTCCCAGGCTTTTGACCGGATCCTCACCACTGCGATGTTGTTAGTAGTGAGTTCTGGGCACTGTATAACATCCAAGTCGTGGTCGAAAACGAGCACGGCTGCTTTCACAGTCCCTCTTCCATCGTCCTCGCACTGGTACACTCGCACACCTCGGTAGCCCTTCATCCTCCGAATCCCGCCAACATACGGTTCTTGGACCAACGCAAAGGCAATCTTCCGGTCGGTTGCTTCAATGATGAGCTCGTTTGTTGCCAACTCCTTTCTTTGGAGGTTGGCCTGGGCCACTGCGTATCCTCTGATGGGGTTGCCTGCCCTGTCGTTGTTGCCCGCTGCATTAACAATATGCTACCCTCGCTCTCGCCATGAACTCCCACCTTCTGCGCACTGCACAATCGTTACTGAACGCGTTGTGTTCAGTATTGGCGTGTTTAGCCTGAGTGCAGTTTACGCATGATGGAGCTGCTCCGGCGAGCCAATCTGGGCATTGTGTTCTCGTATGAGGGCCGCCGCAATGGCTGCACTTATCTGTTGTTTCTTTACAGAAACGCTTGCTATGGCCGTACGCTAAGCAGCATGTGCATTGGACCAGAGGAGACTGGTCTTCTACCCTGATGCGCTGCATGTCTATATGTACGGTCCCTTTGTGCAGAGTTCTATTCCATAATTGCGGCGACACTCTCAGAATCATGTGGCTCGTGTGGGGGTTACGATTTTTCCTCCTGTAGGCGATTTCGACCCTGTCGTCATCGCTCTTCAAATCTTTGAAGAGGTCTGCGTTCTGCTTTTTAAAAGCCCCGATTATATCCGCATCGGTATTACAATTGAGGACATTTTTTAGTGCTAGCAGCGGGTCCTTGTTCTTCATCTCCTCCACTAGGAGGTCCCCTCCAACACTCAGCCTTTCTTTTACCTTTTGCCTTTCCTCCTTTGTTCTGCACCCCACTATAACTTTTCGATCTCTGGCCTTTCTGACTCTATCCACCGTTACGAAGCCATCCTTTGCATTCACCGCTCTCCTGATCTTCTCGATCACCTCGTCTCCAGTTTCTGACTGATCTATCGAGGCTACCACTATAGAGTGGAGAGCTGATTGCTCTGGAACTAGATTTTTGGGAGCGGTGGCTGCGACGCTTGCGTACGTGGCTCTATTTTCCGTAACTTGCCTGCTTGTCTCTAACTCTTTTTTCAATTCTTCCATTTTGAGATTACTTTCCTGCAGAAGTTTGGTGTGTTTTCCTATTAATTGAGTCAGGTGGCCTTGCTTTCCTTCATTATTTTCTTCCTGTACTATCTGTTCTGTTCGTATAATTTCTATTTCTTTGCTGTTGTCCGTTGTTTTTTGTGTTAATTTTGAGTTCTCGGCCTCCTTTACTAACTGAAAGAGTCGATCCACCGCCTGTGTAACATCGGCTTTAATGTCTGCTCTTAGATTTCGGGATTCCCCCAAGGCTGTCTTCGCTTTTCTAATACAAGCACGTGCTTCCGTCACTCTGTCAGGGAATTCCCGTTTTTGTTTTGGGGAGATTGGCGCTTCTGTAAACATTTTACGCGCTGCTGATCTATCCTCATTTACGATAGCCTTTGTCTTTGGCTTCGTTGGTGCTGGTGGTACTATTCTCCGTGGCGAGTTTGGTGACGAAGGTATGGTCCCTGACGCCTCACTCTGTCCTATGCTTCTCCTCACACTTGAGGATTGCGTCGGTGTTGTCAAGGGACCAGCCCTTTCGTCTTTGCCAGGGGTTACGCGGGTACTCATTTCGTTTCCGGCCGGAATTATTTTATTCATCACAGGGACGCGTCAATAAGTCGGTAAAATTACTTTGTCAAAAGACAAAATGTAAAAGTAAAAATAAATATAAACGCGAAAAGGTGTAAAGAAGGGAATAGAGAAAATTCTTAATTAAAACTTATTTATTATCACCTAGAGACTCTACCCAGAGACGCTCGCTCTTAGTTAGAGAAATAATTTTTTGTATAGTCTCGCTCTGTCCAGTCTTATTTTGTTCCAGACCCTGATCTGGTGTCGTTAAAGGTTTCAGGAGTCAAACCTCGTCCGAATATAATTAAAAATAAAATAAAATAAAACTAAAAATTTTCGGAACTCTATGTAGAGTTGATTTGTCACTTTCAACAGGTACCTCTCCCCAAGCCCTTTCAGACGAGCCCAAACACGGCACACACACTCCAAAGGGCTCCAGAGAAAACTCAGTTCAAAATTCTTGGTTTTTGGCCGAATCTGGCAGCAATACTGGTTAAACCAGGTTTTCCCCGGAACCGCCCGGCCGAACTCCACCGTGCTTAGGCTTCCCTAACTGGGCCTGGCGAGATCTATCCTTCAGGATTGTTTTCAGCCTGAAAAAGTTTGGACTCCTGAAAATTCCTGAAGGGATGCCCGACAGATAAGGAGGAGCCAGTCGATGTCCCCAAAGGAAACGCGAGCCCTCTACGACCTCCGGGTCAGGAGTTATCCGAGCCTGAAAAATGGTTTGACAGCCCTAGAGCTGTCAAAGTCAACTTTCGACCCGGTATAACTTCCCTTCCAATGATCGCAGAACGCCCGTGCTTGGACTTGCTAGGCTTGGCTCGTCCCGCTCCAACGCGCAAAAATGTTTTCAGGATCCTGAAAACTCACAGCACCAAAAAGCCCGAAACCCGATGGGCCTGACAGAGGTGGCCCCCCAAAACACCCCTGTGAAAACCGCGAATCCGTGGGACTCACGGGTCCGGAGCTACGCCGCGTCAAAGTTTCCCAAAAAGTGGGGGTAAATGTCAAACCCCGACTTCTACCAGCTGTAGCAGCGGAACCGCCAATCGGAGAGAATCGCGGTTTTGGGTGTGTAGACCGGCTTCACCTCCTCTGTCCGCTTAAATCAATTTCAGGGCTGAAAATTTTCAGGGCCTGAAAACTCCTGAAAAATTTCCGAAATTTTCCCACGAGTATTCTACATATAAAAGCGGAAACCCGAGTTCTCTGCGCCCAAGGGCCCCGGAGATATTTGGGGTTAAGTTTCTCAACCTGAAAAACCAAGTTGACCGAAAAATCTATTTTCTTCGTCTCCGGAGCTATTGGGGGCAACTTTGGGCTCTAACAGGTAGCTAGGGGTCATAAAAAGCCAACCCTGCCGTCAAAATAATTTTAAAACTATTTATTTACAATTTACAGCTAAAATTAACAAAAAATTTAATAACTTTGGTACCCCTTGGCCAAAAATTTTGAAAAAATATATTTAATTTATGTTAAATGCTACTCTACTCTAAATTATAACTAAACCAAAAAAAATTCTAAATTTGGACACAAATTTTTACAAAAAACCAAAAAAAATGGTTTTTTCTATTTATCTAAAAATTTACCAGTTAAAAAATAATTTTCTTACGATGAATCTGTTCATCCAATGAGAGCGCAGCAGGATCCGCTCGAAAATTTGGGTGTCGTCGCTGAAGATTTCCCGCTAGAGGGCCCCAAAGTTTCAGTCTTCTTTGAATTTTTATCCCCTCCAGGGTAGAGATAAAAATCTGATAGTTAGGGTTTTATGCTCGTCCAAGCGCCTTCTTCCAGCTCCCAAAAAACCAGCTCTCTGCGATCAGTAGTTCTACTGCCGCGTGGTCAATTTTTGAGGTTAGGTTTTCAGTTTTCCTCAGTTTTCTCGGGAGCGCGTGGTCCAATAATTTTTCGCTAAGTGTCGTTAGATGCGCCTTCGTGAGTCCCGTCTTTTGGCGAAATAAAACCCGGGCTGGTGCCCCGTCTCCCGGAGCTATACTGCTCCGAAAACACTGCAAGTCCCGGAAATTTCACTTTTTCACCAATAACACTTTCCCCTGAGTTCGACGACTCTTGGGGTTTTCACTAAAAGTTGCGCGCCACTAATACGCGTCGTTTGGTATATAGCACTTGTCTGTATCACTAAAAAATACCACCAAAACGAATTTTTTCGTGCGGAGCGACACTAAAAACGATCCGACCACCACGAGGGCTGCGGGGGGACTCAGGTTAGGTTAGGTTAGGTTAGGTTAGGTTAGGTTAGGTTAGGTTAGGTTAGGTTAGGTTAGGTTAGGTTAGGTTAGGTTAGGTTAGGTTAGGTTAGGTTAGGTTAGGTTAGGTTAGGTTAGGTTAGGTTAGGTTAGGTTAGGTTAGGTTAGGTTAGGTTAGGTTAGGTTAGGTTAGGTTAGGTTAGGTTAGGTTAGGTTAGGTTAGGTTAGGTTAGGTTAGGTTAGGTTAGGTTAGGTTAGGTTAGGTTAGGTTAGGTTAGGTTAGGTTAGGTTAGGTTAGGTTAGGTTAGGTTAGGTTAGGTTAGGTTAGGTTAGGTTAGGTTAGGTTAGGTTAGGTTAGGTTAGGTTAGGTTAGGTTAGGTTAGGTTAGGTTAGGTTAGGTTAGGTTAGGTTAGGTTAGGTTAGGTTAGGTTAGGTTAGGTTAGGTTAGGTTAGGTTAGGTTAGGTTAGGTTAGGTTAGGTTAGGTTAGGTTAGGTTAGGTTAGGTTAGGTTAGGTTAGGTTAGGTTAGGTTAGGTTAGGTTAGGTTAGGTTAGGTTAGGTTAGGTTAGGTTAGGTTAGGTTAGGTTAGGTTAGGTTAGGTTAGGTTAGGTTAGGTTAGGTTAGGTTAGGTTAGGTTAGGTTAGGTTAGGTTAGGTTAGGTTAGGTTAGGTTAGGTTAGGTTAGGTTAGGTTAGGTTAGGTTAGGTTAGGTTAGGTTAGGTTAGGTTAGGTTAGGTTAGGTTAGGTTGGGGTGCGGGTCAGGTAACCTCCACGTGTGCTTGGTGGGTTGCTAGTCTCTTTCGGATACGTCCGGGGGGAAGGGCAACCCGCTGGGCCGGTGCACCCTGGGCACCGTCAATAACTTCCCATTCGTGGGCTCTTGTTGGCGGTGGCGAATACCTGACGGGGGGGGATGTCGCTCTGGGTGTTCCTCTGAATAGCAGAGGACATGCCAGATGCGACAAAGGGGCTGGGTTGGGTTTAGGTTAGGTTAGGCTAGGTTAGTCTGGGTAGGTTAGGTTAGGTGGAGAGGGAGGGTGGTTTCCTGAAAACAGGTTACCACCAACAGGGGAGTCTACGCCAGCTCTCCTTAAATCCCGGAGCCCACGGCATAATCCCAAGGACCCCCATCGTTGGCGGTATGGGGTACGGGACGTGCTGTGGACCGGAGGGCTTGCCTTAATTGGCCGGCCCGCGGGAAGGAAAACCCTTTAAAACCCGACAGCGAAGTCGTAAAAACCTGTAGATACCTGGCGACCTCTACAGTATATAGCTACACTGTTTTACGGAATGGGCGTCACCCGGCAGTGTTTCCCTATATCGTCCCATACTCGTGGGAACAAAAATGGAAAATAAAATCACCAAAGATGTTGAAGGAGAAAGTGTGGAGTGCGAGGAGTCGCGTGCCGACACGCCAGTGCCAAGAGTGGTGCTGACGCGGTTGGCGGACCGGCCCTCCACCCGGAGTCGGGGCCGCTTGCCCCAGGCGAGTAAGGAGGAGGACCTCAATCCAGCAGGGAGGTCAAATACCGTCAAGCCGGGAGGCGCCGAGAAGCGCAGCTTCCCGGACGATCAAGAGGAGGCTTTCGAGGCGTCCATCCGGGCGCCTCGGAAAGTACGCCCCTCTAACAGAGTAGGAGCGGGGTCGAGAACGCGGTCGCTCACGCCGCACTGCCGACCCACAGCACCGATGGCGGCGACACCGACCCCGGGTGATATCACCCCGGTCGGGTCGTCGTCGTCGGTGTTTTCTAACAGCGCGGCGTACAGACGCGTGCGCGCTGATGGAGAGGCGGCCGCGGAGGATCAGGTCGGTCAATTGACCGACAGGATCCGCTCCGCGACCGAGGGGTCCGCAGCAGACGCAGCGGACCTGATGCAGACGGCGAGCGACTCGTTGAGCCTCGTTATGAAGGTCGCCACGAGGTCCCAAAACCTCAAGGGCGACTTCGTGAAGGGACTCAAGACAGCCGCCAGCGCGTTGGGTGGGGTGGTGGAGCGGCTCTCCGAACGCTCTGCCGCCTCCGAGGCTGCCAATGCCCGCCTCGAGGAAGAGGTGCAGCAGCTCCGCGCTGAGCTGGCCCAGCTTCGGGTCGATCTCCAGGTCAGTGGGGTCGACATCACCCGGGCCGGCTCTCCGCGGGCCGAGAAGCCGCCAGCTGCACCACCCCTGGAGGTGATGGAGCCGGCCAATGGGATGGAGGTGGCTTGTGGGGCTCTGGGCGACGCGTTCAGCGACGCTCAAATGAGCCAGCTGGCCAGGTTCGTGGGGAGCCTGGTAGACGGACGCCTGGCCGGCGTCCAGGACCGCCTGCTCCCCGAAAAGCGGATTCGGCCGCCGTTGGCGGCTGACAAGCGCGGAGCCCCACCAAACCAGCCGGGGATGGGCGCCAAGTCATATGCGGCGGTGGCCGGCGAGCCCGCCGCGCCCAAGCCGCCTGTGCCGGCCAAAGCTCGTGCCGCTCAGGCTCCTACCGACAGGAGGAAGGGGAAGAAGGGGGGGCGGAGGGTGCCGCCGGCCGCCGCTCCTAGTGCTCCGGCTCCGGTGCCCGCGTCGGTCCCCGCTCCTCCTGCTCCACCCACTTCAGCTGCAGCTGAGGAGGGGTGGCAGACGGTTGGGGGGAAGCGGAAGAGGCGGCGCTCCAGGAAGGCGAAGAACCCTTCCGCGCCGGTAACAGGGCAAACGGCTGGTAAGAGGGGGCCCAAACTCTCTCCGCCAAAGAGTGCCGCCGTGGTCATCACGGTGGCGCCCGAGGCGGAGGGACTCACCTATGCGGGCTTCCTCCAGGAGGCGAGGTCGGTCCTCGACGGGGCCCTCCCTGGCGTCGGAGGGAAGGTGCGGTTGGCGCGGACAGGGGCGCGCATCCTGGAGTTCCCCGGCAAGGAGGGGGAGAAACAGGCCGACATGGTGGCCGCGGCGCTACGAGGCATTGTGGCGGGACGGGATGGCGTCACCGTCGCCAGGCCGACGAAATGCGCGGAGTTGCGCGTGTCGGGCTTGGACGACTCCGTCACGGCGGCGGAGGTCCGGGAGCGCATTGAAGCGTTTGCTGAGTGTGCTCCCGGCTCCGTCAAGGTCGGTGCCGTCCGCCCCGGCCCCGGAGGAGCGGGTGCGGTGTGGGTGCGCTGCCCCATCGCTGCGGCCAAGCTTCTGGCCAAAGCTGGACGACTCCTCGTGGGCTTCTCCTCGGCCCGAATCACGGTCTTGGAGGGGAGGCCTGCGAGGTGTTATGGGTGCATGGCCAGGGGCCACTTGCGGGCCAATTGCACTAGCGCCGTGGACTGCAGCAGATTGTGCTTCCGCTGCGGCCAACTGGGGCACAAGGCGGCGGAATGCTCCGCCGCCCCTTACTGCCCCCCGTGCGCGGCGGGCAATCGGCCCGCCAACCATTTGATGGGGCGGGAGGGGTGCACGATCCCCAACGCGCCGAGGCATCCGGGAGCTGGTCGTTCGACCACGGCGGCTCCCGGTCCTCGGTCACCGACCGCGGGAGGAGAGATGGAGGTGTCAACAATCCAATAATGTATTGCACACCCTCCAATCTCCTCCAGACGAATTTGAACCACTCCGCCGGCGCCCAGGACCTCCTCCTGCAAGCGATGGCGGAGTGGTCAATAGGTGTGGCCGTAGCCGCGGAGCCCTACTTCGTTCCTCCCTGCCCAAATTGGGTGGGTGACCGGGACGGCTCCGTGGCCATCGTCAGCTCCGCTGCGCTTCGCTCCCCACCCTTGTCGCTCAGAGACAGGGGCGAGGGGTTCGTTGCTGCCGATTGGGGGGAGGTAACGCTGTTCGGCGTGTACTTCTCCCCAAACCGGAGTCTGGCGGAATTCGAGGTCTTCCTCAATAGAGTGGAGGCCTCGATACGGCGGACAGCACCTCGTCAGGTGCTCGTTCTGGGGGACTTCAATGCCAAATCTACGGCGTGGGGCTCCCCCGGAACGGATGCCCGCGGTCGGGCAGTCGAAGAGTGGGCGACGTCGGTGGGCCTCTGTCTCCTCAACAGAGGCACCACCGACACGTGCGTTCGTCGGCAGGGGGGGTCGATAGTGGACCTCTCGTTCGCTACCCCTGCCGTCGAAGCGCAAGTAAGGAGCTGGCGTGTCCTGGATGAGGTTGAGACGCTCTCGGATCATAGATACATCCGATTCGAGCTCTCCCGGTCCCAGGGCCCCAGAAGGGGTCACGTTCCCTCTCGGCGTGGCGGCGCGTTTCCGCGGTGGGCTGTGGGGCGAATGGACAAGGTCCTGCTAGAGGAGGCGGCCATTATTTCCAATTGGTTCGCCTCCCCGCCTTCGTCCGAGGGTGCCGACGCTGCGGCTGGCCGTTTTCGCGATGCGATTACGCAAATCTGCGATACGGCCATGCCCCGTGCTAAGTGTTGGTCCCCGAAGACGGAGGTCTACTGGTGGTCCCCGGAGCTTGCCTCCCTTCGCGCAGCGTGTTTTGCGGCGCGGAGGTCCTACACCCGCAGCCGGCGACGTCACCCCCGTGACGTCGAGAGGGAAGACCGGCTTTACGCGGCGTACATCGACGAGGTGTGCGCCCTAAAGCTGGCCATTCGCCGCGCCAAGGAGGAGGCGCGGCACGAGCTGTTGGAGGGTCTCGACCGTGACCCCTGGGGCCGCCCCTACCGAGCTGCGCTGAATAAGCTACGCTGTCGGGGTCCCCCCCTTGTGGAGACTCTCCAACCCGGCTTCCTCGTGGAGGTGGTTGAGGGCCTATTCCCGCAACGAGCGGAGCACGTGCCCCCGGCAATGGTCGCCGCAGAGACCGACGACCGGGAGGCCGACCTCAGTGCTCCGCCCGTCACAGAGGCGGAGGTGGCGGCGGCTGTTCTTCGGATGCGCTCGAAGAACACCGCCCCCGGGCCCGACGGGGTACCCGGACGGGTGTTGGCCCTGGCCCTCAACCACATGGGGGACCGCCTCAGGGAGCTGTTCGACGTGTGCCTGGCGTCCGGACGGTTCCCTGACTGCTGGAAGGCGGGGAAGCTGGTGCTCCTCCCTAAGCCGGGACGACCTCCCGACACCGTGGCGGCCTACAGGCCTATCGTTTTGCTGGAGGAGGCGGGGAAGTTGCTTGAGAGAGTTCTCGCCACCCGTATCCTCCGGCATCTGGAGGAGGTCGGCTCCGGTCTGTCGGACGCTCAGTACGGTTTCCGCGCTGGGCGTTCGACGATCGATGCCATCCTGCGTCTGAGGGCCGCTTCGGAGGAGGCCGTCGCTGGCGGAGGGGTGTTGTTGGCGGTATCCTTGGATATCGCCAACGCCTTCGGTAGTCTGCCGTTCGGCTGCATCGGCGAGGCGCTCCGGTTCCATGGAGTGCCGGTTTACCTGAGGCGGCTGGTGGCAGACTACCTTGAGGGCAGGGTGGTTCTGTGCGAGGACCGCGACGGAGCTTTGCTCCGCAGACCCATGGCGTGCGGTGTTCCGCAGGGTTCAGTCCTAGGACCTCCCCTGTGGAACATCGGTTACGACTGGGTGCT